>OX493338.1:10458728-11817894 GCA_950371115.1 Anania fuscalis | reverse complement strand
TTCTAGGCTTCGTAAAAAAGGAAATAGTTACGGTTAATAATAATATTTTCTTTTCCAGGTTCTGATTAACCCGTGACGCGACCCGAGCACTCCAGGGTGTGCTTACCTCAAAATAGCCCGGTAGCGTCCAGAGCATCGTTGGTGTGCCTACGCGGGCATGACTTTTAAAGCCGTGTCCATGGCGGTAACTCGTTATTTTTTACCGTTCTATGAATATAAACGGCCAGTCTAGTTATCAACAGGTCAGTATAGACCCGAAAAAAAGAAACTGGGTAAAGCCAACACTCAAAAATTAATTAAAAATCGAGAGTGAGTTGTAATTTTTTGTAAGGTCGGCCATTTTGCTTTCATTGTTTGTAAACAAAAAGTTTTGTGTCATTTTATGCAGCGAGGACGAAAAAACTGAGTAATAATTGTAATCCATACTAGTGGAAATTTAACGTACAATACGTTTTTCATAGTTGTTTTTGTCATTTTACAAAAAATTTAATGAAAAAGTTTTAAAACTTTTACTCGCCCTAATTTTTATGAGTGTATTTCGTTTTGCTAAAGCGATAAATATAGCTAAATTAGTCCGTGTGGCTATCAAATTTAAATAACTTTGTAGCATATTTATCTAGGAATACAATTTAGTTATCAGATTTGGCGGTTATCGTGAATTTTTTGTGCTATCGTGTTTCAAAGCCGATCATTGCCGCCATTTGTCCTAGACGTTTGATACCAGCTATCAGTGGCGGGTCAGCGGCGCGGCCGTTTTTTTTCGTGCGCGTAATTAATTGTGGTTTGTTATCAATTGTAAGTGATTTGAAGAAAACAAATTAGTGAAATAGAAAGCTAAAGTGTTAGTAAATTGTGTTGTGGCTAGAAATCATGAACAACTTCTTGGATTTCATCATATTTATTAAGGTTAGTGTTAGGTTTCAATCAAAAAAAAAACGCGACCTTAATTATTTTATTTATTTTTCTAGGAAAATAAAAACTTCTTTAATAAATATTTACTGCTTAGCCTATTTACTCCTCATTCTAAAAATATATAATACATATATATTTTCTATAGAAAAACCTCTTAAATAAAGGTTTAAAACTTAGTAATCCTAAAAATCTAGATTTTCTAGGAAACTTGAAACGCGAGCGGGGGTCGGGGGTGGGGCATGTTGATCATGACACGGGTTAAAGCAGTCGGCAGAGAGCGCGAAGGTAGCTTCGGAGCTAACTTTCTGCTTTCGGTTCCTCTCCTACAGATTATTAGATGTGATGGAATGATGTTAATAGAGCCGCCTGCGTCCGAATCCTCCCGTATTAAGCGGAGGGCCTACCCGTTTTCCACTAAAGCGGAGAGCAGAGGCGGGATGTGTTTTCATAGAAATGGCTACTCGAGTGGAGCGAAGCGGCGGAGAAGTGGTGTCTGCTTTAGGTGGTTAATTGTATGAAAATACAGCTCCTCTCCGCTTTAATGGAAAACGGGCTTAAGTGGCCTATCGGGGTGCGCCTTTTTTCACATAACTTTTTAAGTGCTATTATCGGAAGTCCGAAAATATTTCTCATACTATTTTACATCATAATGATCACTCTTCATAATTTTTGTTAATACTAATGATCGAAACTCCTTATCATCGGAATTCATAATATCACTAGTAATACAACTCGTTTATACTAATATTTGTTTTAATATATTTCTTTATGATGTATTCATAATGTTAATAATCATTAATTTGTTTGCACTAATATTTATTTTCATATAGTTTTAAATCATAATTGTAAATGAAACTAGGCGTCTCATAAGTTAAATTCTTAAGGTTACCCTATTTGTTTTCATATATTTCTTAATCATAAGTATTATTTTTCCGAATTGTTGTTATTCATAATGTTAATAATCATAAATTTGTTTGCACTAACTATTATTTTCATATAGTTTTTAATCATAAGTGTAAGTGAAACTGGTTGTCTGGTTAGTAAAAATAACCTTACGGTGGAAGGCCTGATTTTATAATATCTAATAGTTGTTTAACGGTTAGGACCGTTGTTATCTCTACGTTTACAATGTCTTAATTTAAGTCGTCTCACGACGAAAGAGCACTTGGTGGAGTTAAATCAATTTATTAGTTAAACTTGTCACAAATCTCATCTAGGTAAGGTTAGGTTAGAACAGTGACCACAGAAAGCGCGAAGCCGAGCGAGCGTTAAATTACAATATTAGTTCAAAAATTGTGTTATTACAATTGGTACTAGCACTGTACTATGTCCTTAACGGTTTACAATGACTTAATTTTTACACGAAAAACTTATTTTACCAATATAATTATGAGATCGAATAGTTTCTTAGTAATGCAATTATGCATTAATAAGAAAATTATGATTATTGACTGTTATGAAGAAAATTATTATGAAAAACAAAATTATGAAATAAAACATTTCTTAGTAATGAAAGTATTAATTAAAATAATATGAGAAACGTATGTTATGAGTTCCGATAGTAGTAATAAAAATTTATTAACAAAATAATTATGAGAAACAAATTTATGAAAAGATATTATTATGATCACAAAACGTGTGCGTTTGCGCAGCAAAAAGTATCGCCTTTTCAAGGATTGGATGATGCAGATAATTAGTGCCTTATATCGTGTAAATGTGCCCGAAATTTTATATTTGTGCGTCCACGTCCAGCTTCAGATTAATTAAAGAAAAACGGATTCTGCTGCACAAACGTTCGCCCAGCAATTTTTTCTGAATTGATGGGCCTTGCTGTATATTAAATATTCAAAAGATAGCTTATATACGATCATAAATGTGCCGTGAAAGCCAGATTTGTGCCTCTTAAGATATCAGAGTTATTTAGTTTTTTTGCTGGGCGAACGTTTTGGTGATAGCTGTATATCGGAAACGGTTGAACGCACATGCATGATTTTTTGTATACAGATTCGGTATATTTGTGCATATTTGTGCCGGAATTTTCATTAACATGACTAGTATGGTTCAGAAGCAATTCTTTTATTTCCTAAAAAATGGAAAAATGCTGTGGCTCTCGGACGAACAAGACCAAGGACTTCGCGTTAGTGCCGACTGGTACCCATTGTATATTCACATGAAAAATCCTGTAAAGTTTCGCGGGCCTACTATATATAATTTCCGATTTCTTAACGATTGTCTTTTTTTTGAGGTTATCTTTAGTGAAATTACTTAGAATACGAAAACACTAGTTTCCTGTGAGCTGGCTTATTACATGCTTCTACAATAATATGAGCGCTGTTTTAAGAATACGTATGCAAAAAATCATGTATGTATACCCATTACTTTAAATAATAACGATAAAAAACCATTCGAAATATTTTTGGTAGTTTATCCGACCAAATTGTAGTGAACGTTAAAAAGCGGCCGCACGATACATCAAACTATCCTTCCTCGCTTTAGGCAATACTTTTTGCTGCGCGAACGCACACCACAAAACGGTAGTAAAATCAAAAATAGGAACAAAAATTTTATGAGGGTCAATATAGACCCGGCCTATCGGAATAATCTTTTAATATTGTACATATTGTTTCAGGTTCTAGTGCGCGATATAAGGCAGACAGCGGCGGGTGAAATTAATATTTCATTGTTGTACATTTTTTATTAATAAAACCTGTAACCAATTAAGAGCGTTTTATTTAAACACAATTTTAACGCACTAAAGTACCGTTGTTAGTAACGATAACGGTTAATAATGTAGCGATAACAGTTAATAAAGTAACGGTAACCGGCTGGTATAAATCCTACATAGTCTGTGAACACAAAAAAAGTTACGATGTCGCCATGGAAACCAGCATCAATATTACGTCATACAAAATGGCGTACAATTTTTTTTTAACAGCGCCACCTCTCAAAGCCTCCCATACTATGAACTAATTTTGACATTTCAGTTTTCACTATCGTCGAACCAATCATAGGGCCGTTTCCAATCTGTCTTTAGACATACTCTGACTAATCTGTGGTATATGTCACTCACTGATCAAATAAACTACGTAGATATGTCACTATCAACACAGATTATATATACTGTCATTGTCAACCACCGTCAACAACAAAACGAATACACATTAGTGCTGCCGCTCGATAGCCCACTATCAATAGAATCGAAAAGACTATCGATAGATTGAAACCCAATTCCCAATACCGTTGTTACTAAAAATACAATATCTTTGTTGGTGTGTTGTTCTGCCACAGATTAATATATGTCTAAAGGTTTTTTGTTATTCTTTTTCTTTAATAAGTCGCAGAAATTTTACGTTAACGTTGTCTGTCACTAAACAAAAACCAAATCAACACGTCATTCTTAGCTGCTCATGCCATACCCATAAAGATAATATACCTACGGAAGTTAATATCGTAGGTATATTTACTTAATGGCCATACCCGAAGAAGACTGACACTGACACATTCCCGGTTATTTTGAACTAGGGTCCGACCGAAACAGGTTTTTTTTCCGAAACCAAAACCAAAGGTTCGGTCCTTGATCATAGTTTCGGCCGAAACCGAATCACTTTTATCGAATTGAAATTTTAACATTATCATAGTGACACTGGGTCAAAATTAAACTTCTCTTCAAAAATTTTAAGTTTCCGTCGAAATCGTGGCGCTTTAGGTTATCAAGGACTATGTCTGCCTCAGACAAGTGCTGCAGTTAGGTAAAGACAACGTCGAGCGGGAAATTGTTAGGAGTACCTATTTAGGAGAGTGCGGATAACGCCACTGCCATAATCCTTGAAGGGCAAGGTATTCGATCAGTGCGTTTTACCGGTGATGATCAACAGAACCAAAACGTGGAATATGACTCAAGGTTGCCCACCGACTTCACGTCGCTCAGTGAGCTATAAAAAGTAATTTCCTTATGAGATAAAAACCGAAACGAAGCCATCAGACAAAATACCAAATTAACGGACATAGCCCAAAACCGTAGCAAGCTTTATTGGTAGTGGGCTGGCAAAATCTCTCGCAGAACAGATGAAAGAAGGAGTCTGTCCCTAAGTAGAGACCACTCCTTGGCACACCCTAATGGACCTTATAAAGTGCTGTGGCTGCTTGAAAAAAGCGGGAGATGGTGTTTTTACGGGAAGGCTTATGTCCAGCAGTGGACTGAAATAAGCTAGCAAAATGATTATGATGAATAAAATAAAATTACGATACACGTTAATGTTAAAAGAAATTTTTAAGGCTGTATTCATTCACCTATTATTTTATAACATATTTCATACGGTACCTACAATCATTATTATTTATTACATAAGTAGTACAAATTCGAATTTTTCTGAAGATTTGTTTCTTTGTGAGAAACTATGATCAAGCAAGCAAGACCGAACCTTCGGTTTCGGCAAAAAAACATGTTTTGGTCGGACACTAAATAGACAAAAAAGTAATATAACAATTTTGCAGACTGATTTACGTTGTCAGAAACAAAAACGAAATTAACACTTAGTGTTGTTATTCTTAGCTTCTCATGCCATACCTGAAGAAGACTGACACTGTCTACGATCGATATTCCAAAATTTTTGATACCTACTATTGATAGTTTTTGTATTAAGCTTTATTTACAGATTTTATCAATCTCGATACTTAGAGCATAAATGCTAAAATTATTAATTAGCGTAAATTTACGCTAAGATTGAACAGACTAGTATTGATTTCACTGACCAGCAAGAAAAAAGTAAAATATGGACTGAATTTTTGGCTTTAGTGGTAAAACTTTTATTTCAAAACAGATATCTTAATATGTTATTAACTAAAGCAAAACTTTTTATAAGAAAAATTCTTAATCCAAAATATGCTATGTGTGCTATGGAAAGGTCTATGTTGGGGATCTCATTAAGGGATAAAATCCGGAACGAGGGCATACGATACGACATAAGACTAAAGTGACTGATATTGTCCAAAAATTTAGCAAGCTGAAGTGGCAGTGGGCTGTCCATGTCTGGTGCAGAACCGACGAGAGGTGGAGCAGGAAGGTTCTCGAATTGCGACCACGCTTAGGCAAACGTAGTGTAGGACGCCCCCAGACTAGATGGACCGATGACCTAAGAAGGCAGCTGGCAGCGACTGGAAGCAAAGGGCGGGATATTGTGCGCTGTGGCGCTCCTTGGGGGAGGCCTATGTCCAGCAGTGGATTGCAACAGGCTGATATGATGATCTCTCAGAGATCTCCTGCTGCCTGATCACTGATCAAATAATACTACGTATGCCTGATCAGAAGAAAGAAACGACTTGACATAACTTTGACTTCTAAATCTTCCGATAGAAAAGCCAACTGTGGTTTCAGTAGTTTATTTGATCAGTGGTTTCAGTGGTCGTGTTGTATTTGTGGTTTCAACTTTCAACCTTATTATTAAGGAGATAGGACTATTGTACAATAATAAATTAAAAATTTTAAGAATGCTTTGCTGAGGTAAAATAACCTCAACAAACAATAGATAGTCTACGTAGTATTATTTGATCAGTGATAGACATACTCACTCTGACTAATCTGTGATGATCTGTGCAACAAGCAAGCAAAGTTGTTGTTAACTTTTATTAAGTTTTATTTATGTACAGTCAAAAGCACGTCGACCTACCCCAAAAGTCAAAAATTTTCCAATAGATTTTCAACTTAAAGCCTGACAAATAGAGTTCATTTTCAAATAAGAAAAATTGACATTTTGTGGTAGGTCGACGTGCTGTTGTCCGTACATAATCTTTGTCCGTAAATAAAATTTGTACCTCGTGGATTAATTTAATAAGATGATAAGTAACTAAGTATAATTAACTCATAAATAAATCTGTAAAATGTCTAATTCAATTGTTCAATATGTTTTGCTTCGGAGTGATCTTCTCAAAGAGTTAGGATGGTCCATCGGTGCTTTAGTGGCCCAGGCTTGCCATGCATCAACAGCTGTGCTTCATTTATATAAAGAAGACGAATGTACTGTGCAATATTTAAACGATTTGGACAATATGCACAAAGTTGTCTTGGAAGTAAGTTGACTTTACTGCCTTTCCTCATAATCTTTAATAGTATTATACTCTGAACTACTGTGGTATAAATAAATCATGGTGGTCTTTTGTAGTCCACTTCTGGACATAGCCCTCTCTTAAGCGTCACAGTTTCCAATCTGGTATGTCACACACATTCCTCATCCTGCTATAAACAACATCCATTGCCTTATCATCCAGTTCACTTGCTTAGGTAATTGTACTGCTCTATGACAAATTTTACAATAGGACGAACATCAGATAAAAATCCCTTATAATAACCCTGTCATAACTAATTCTGTTTAGTAATAGGAAGTGTAATTTCAATATTGTTCCGATATTAAACTTGTTGTATTTATCTATTTATTTATAGCTTTATTACAAAAACTTACTAATATTGTACAAAAGGTGGACATATGCTAGAAGCATTTGATGCCAGTCAACTATTGAGTCATGAAGAAAGTTTTCAAACGCAAACAGGAAGTAGCTGATAAAATTCAGCCAAAAAGCAAAATGAAAGCCAAAGACTTACATAAAACAACATAATTTACAAACATTTACTAACTAAATATTCATATGCTTGAATTAATGATATAATATTTTATAAATAACAAATATTGATTAATAGTTAAACATAATATATAATATAGTATACAATATGTATTTGAACACCATAATGAGCCCCAGGAAATTAGTAAATAAAATTAAAATCAGAGCTAACCCGGATCCCAAGTTTGAATTGTTACCGCTTAGTCCAATAATACACCCAATGGCTCACTTATTTGTTATCCCGGTTGGCTTTCTCCACAGCTGCATAATTTTGCTTTTTGTTTATTAGTATTCGGCGGCCGATACAGGGAAACAAGATGTGATCAAGTGGCCATTTATATAAATAAGAATCGAAGTAAAAACTTGGCCATAAATGTAAACAAAAATTAAAATATAAAATTTTTACACAGTTTTTAAAAAGGGTTATTTTTCATTTTCAGGTACCCAATGAGGAATCGTTAAAAAAAATAGCAGCAAAGTTACAAGAAAACTCTATTGCACATAAGCTATGGATAGAGCAACCAGAAAACATACCTACATGCTTAGCAATCAAACCCTATCCTAAGGAGGAGGTAAAAAAGTTTGTAGGCAAATTTAAATTGTATAAAGCTACACTAGAAACTAATAAAGAAACATAAATTTAATATTTTATGTTTTTTCAACTGATTTTAGAACAAACAAGAAAAATAAATAAATGTAAAAAAAAATTAACATTTATTTGTTTTTCCTGACATTCACATACTTTTCCTGTACTCACATAATTTTGTCATAAAAAGTAAAGCAAAGATAGATGACAACCGTCTGGTGTAGTGGTTTGCACTATGAATTACAAAGCCAGGTAGTTGCAGGTTCGAATCCCGGAAGGGGCAGATGTTTGTGTGATGAGCAAGCACAAGTATTTGGACGTAAGACATAAATTATAAACAAGCATTTCAAGCAGCTACCTTGTGTTTTTGGCCCATCCGGTGGCTTAAAATACTCAAAACTCGATAAATTACGTCGCTAACATTGATTTAATATTTAATTATGCGAACGTACTACTATACATTAATAAACTCGTCATACGTGAATAAGTATGTTTGTTTATCCTAGTCACCATAATACAAGCTTTGTTTATATTGGGGATAGGTAATTGGTGTGATCATGGAAAGAGTTTATTTATCTATAATAGATACTTACATATGTATGGATTACATTCTTCGCCTGTACTATTGTACTATTTGCTATTGCAACGCTTTTGGTAGAGTTGTAAATGATATTTGAAGTCAATCTGTTTTATTATACAATGAAAATAAGTTTAGCCGTAGCGAAGCGTAGCGAGTCTTACTTGTTCTGTGGTATAGCCTACACTACAGTACACAAAATGTTTAATCTAGATTCACTTAGGCTAAGAACTCATGGAGCTGAAAACCGCTCCGCGAGTCTTAGATGAAATTATTTGTAATATCGATTATCATGGCGCGATCTCGTAACAGTTTATTTAACACTAGGGTCAAGTTTTATTGCCGTACTAAGTACTTACTCTAGGCCAAGACCATCTTTATCTATTCAGTTCACAAAACTTGTTTGACTTGTTCTACTGAGTATTAAATATGTAATACTTATAAACAACTATGAATGTTACTATGACAATATTTCGATTATAACTATAAAAGTAGATCCACAATTGACCTCAATTTAGGTTTCATATTACGTGTCTATTACGTGCTCAATTATCTATTACGTGAGATTAAACAAAGTAACTTCCCGCCGACGCAACGGACTTTGATGCGGTTTTCATCGATAGACAGAATGATTCAAGAGGAATGCGGGTCACAGCTAGAAGTACATAAATATTCGCCAGCCAATACACCAGTCTCGAAGGAATGAACACCCTTGTACACGGTACCAGACATTTTTTTTTCCAAAGGCGGCCTCCAGCACCAGCACTTCCAAGACCTCGGGGTCCATTTTAGAAAAAAACTGTTTTCTAGATTGACCCTAACCAGGAATTTGAACCAGGACCCGTTGCGTTCAAGGAAAATGAGTGTTGCTACACACATATTCGGGCCGGCCATTAATCGGCAAAGCCGACAAAACCGAATATTGTGTAGACTGTAGGTAGATGGATGTAAAATGTAATGTATTATGTAGTAGATGCTTCGGTTCGGCTTTGTTGTTCGACATATACTGCCGAACCAACAATGCCGGCCCGAATATGAGTGTGAGTGAATATATGTGTGTGTGTGTAATATGTACCGATACCATATATATAGGTACTATACCGATACCGAACATTATAGCTCGTTCGACTAGCAAGGAAAGGAGAATAAAATTGTATTTGTGTCATCTAATTATATATGTATATTGTGTCTTTTTTCTGTCTGTTACTATTATTATTATTCTTCTTCTACTGTCAATATTATTAATTGCTTGTTAAGCTGTTAGTTTTAGTTTTTTCTTTTCCTGTCTCTAGTGCCGTGCTTTTGTACCCCTAACGTCAGGGTCCCTGCTGAAAATCAGCGTCGTGATATGTCCCTGGCTGTCACGACAAATGCTGAGCGGGGGCCTTTTTGACACATTTTTTTTATTAATCTTAATTCTTTTGTATTCTATGTATGATGTGTGTGTCAAATAAATATTTTTCTATTCTATTCTATTCTATTCTATTTATATCTTGTAGCGCAGTAAGAGTATAGGTAGGTACTATTTCAATTTTCTTCATTCGTTTCGAAGATGTGATATGGAGACGCACATATCTTAGGCAGAACGACAGACAAACAAACCTAGCGAATTAATAACGTCCTATTTTATCCGAACCAACGACCCGATTGGTGTAGTTTAGTAGCGCGGTAATTTGCGTTGCACGCAGGGGGTCCTGGGTTTGATTCCCGGCTCGGGACAATTCGGATAACGATCGTTTTGAAGCTCGTGTGCTTGAAGACGCCTTTTTTTTTCATTACTAAATACAACAGCTGGTAGGGTGGCTGGCCTGGCTGGATTTTTGCAAGGAAAAAAATACATTTAGTCTGTGATTTTTTGGGCTCTTAGGCCACGTTCAAGTAGATACGGTGCGTCGTGCGGTGCGGGTTGCGTTGCGTCAAGTGTTTTATCCATTCAAGGTTAACGCAGCGTCGCCCTGCGGCTGTCAGTTACAGAGGGGAAGCTTCTAAAAACTAACAATAATGATTTTAATAATCCGTTTTTTTATACCTAATTCTTTGTATTCGGCGTTTGACAATTAATCATTAATTTGAACTTTAGTTTTTTTAATAAAATCATAAAATATTAAATTGTTTATAACATCTGGTGTCCAACCGAAGTTTCGGTTTCGGCTAGTTTCGGTCAAAAATCCCTCTCAAAAACTACAAGTAACATTCAAAATGTTTTAAAACAAAAAAATTCAATTCGAAAAGATATGTCTCAGACAGTCTCAGTGACCATGGTTTTTCTACGAATGTCCTCATTTTGGATCCTAAAAGCGAGAAACCTTAACCATAGCTCTCTCTATAGCACGATGTGTAAGCTTGTTTAAGAGGCCAATAGACAAAGACCACTACACAGTACCGTACGTCATTATTTGTGCTCTGGTCTCGTATAGGTACGACGGACTGACACAGTGGCCTTGCTACACAAACACGTTAACACTTCTATATACCTATTAGTCGGCCTGCCATCACTACAAATACTGAATGCCTAGGTTTCGACCAATTCGAAAGCTTTTTCATAATTCACGAACGCTTAAATGAATCTACCGATGAAAGCGTCCGATTATACTCCTCAGTTTAGAGGGGCAGAGTTAGACCCCTACGTGAGGGGGTTTTCGTCGATTTTTGATGAATTCAAAGCCTTTAAATTATATCAATACCCGGACACACTGTATTTATATTTGTCGGCGCTTCGTTATGTGCTAGAACATACGTGTTTTCTGTGAAATAGATCGCTTCATATGGCCACTGCCCTGTATGACCCGCTACCCCATCTTGCCCCCCCCTTCCTCTACAATATAAAATAGAAAAAAAAAGACCTATCTAGAGCACAGAGGTATAATGTACTAGAGAACAGACCTCAAACCAAATTGTTCTGCTAGGCGTAGGCGTTGTGTCTACGTAGTATTATTTGATCAGTGGCGTTGTGGTCCAGTGGACCACATTGCTTCAGTCGGTCTGCGTCGTCCGACGCGACGGGACGTGTGTGTATAAAATGTTGAACTTGTCAAATTGCCTTAGTGTCTCATCTAACATTGTTCCAATCATACTATGAAAAAAATAGGGGCACTTCCACCGATGTGTAAATGATAAATCACTTGTTTTATGCTTGATTTTATAATGTCATATTATATTATTTTATGATGTCACAGAAGCGGGCCGAGCCATTTGTTGTACAACACATGTGACACATAGGTACTTTATTACCGTATTATTTATCCTTTGCAAAAACATACCCGACTGGGGCAAAGCCAAAAGAAAGGTTATGATTTTAAAAGGCTATAATTGAGTATGTTTTCATTCTTATATACTAGTCGGTCATTAATCTTACAACCTATTAAACCTATACGATTTGATGATGATGGTATCATGCTAAATTATTTTAACCTGGAAAAGAGAACCTTATGAAGAGTTATTATTATGAACGGTAGTAAAATAAAAATTTGGAAAAAAGTTTAGGTGAGCCAAATGGACTCAGATATTAGGGTTAATGAGTTCTACTCATTTTCGACCCACTGTGCACCCGACGCAGCGTTACCCGCAACGTCCGACGCAGCGTCACCCGCAATGTCCGACGCAGCGTCAACCGTAATGTCCGACGCAACAAACGACAAAACAAACAAACGCGTGAGAAATCGCTTCTCCTTGAACGCTCCAATACAACGCCATATGTTTGTTTTTTTCCGGTTGACGCAACGCACGACGCACCGCACGACGCGCCGCATCTCCTTGAACGTGGCCTTAGAGTTAGTGAAAGTTATTGTTTTAAGCAGTACCTACCTGGAATAAATTTAAAAAGGAAATTAATGAGTGAAATAGAACCTCATTTTTTGTAGGTTAGGCTCGTGCTCGTAATGAATAAATAAAGATTGTCAAAGACTTTCACTTCACTCACAGGATATGAATAATTTATAAGGCATTCACATGCTTGACTTTTTAACATAAAATCTGCATAAAACATATTGTTCCAAGGTTGCAACAGTTTTGCTGAAATGCTGATTATGTCGCTATGTTCTCAGCAAATTTTCTGCTATATCGGGTGTAAAAAAAGGCTTAACCAAGCCGAATACCACATATTCTACGTATTATTACGATATTTTTTTTCTTTTACACTATACCTGGAAAATGACGGGTTACAGAGTTATTGACAGTCAAAGTTACAATTTTTTTCAAAGATTTTTACAAAATTGACTTCTGTTTGATAATACTAAATTTTTTTACAAAGAAACATGATAAACATTTTCAGTGCTTCTTTCATAATAGGCCTTTAAAGGGCACAGCCGGCAATAAATCGTGCGCAGTGCTCTCGCGCCACCCGCTCGCCCGCCGACCGCTTATACACACCGGCATAGTCTGTGGCGTGCGCGCTATACATTGCGGGTTAGAAATAAGTTTTTTTTTTGATACCCAAAAATAAGCCATTTCCCAGCAATTATTTTTTTTGCATTTTACTTTGTTTTATGTATAGAATTCGTGGTTTAATGCTTCGTTAAGCCTTTTTTTACACCCTGTAGAATAGTTGCGTCTTAAAAAATGCTCAGGTAAAGAAAATTTTCACTTATCAGCCATGTTTTGCAATTGGCGACAAAAGTGCATCATAACACATTTTAATGCCTATGTAAGTAATTTAGTATTATTTTGTGCAAAAATGTATGTCAAAAACACCAAGTCGTTGATGAACAGCGCATAAAATTCGCGCAAAAATGATTGGATTGGTTAGCATGATGGCATTGGGATGACACGTGTTAAAAAAATCGGCCAAGTGCGAGTCGGACTCGCGCACGAAGGGTTCCGTACCATTTCCTATAAAAACGGCAAAAAATATAACGTTTGTTGTATAGGAGCCCCCTTTAATATTTATTGTATTCTGTTTGTTGTTGTATAGCGGCAACAGAAATACATCATCTGTGAAAATTTCAACTCTATAGCTATCACGGTTCATGAGATACCTACAGCCTGGTGGTGACAGACGGACAAACAGACAGACAGACAGACGGACAGCGGAGCCTTAGTAATAGGGTCCCGTTTTACCCTTTGGGTACGGAAACCTAAAAACGTGTTGTATTATAAATAGGTACTTTTTATGTTCGAGTGTATCTACCATTTGAAGCTAATTTAGAAAGTGCATTCAACTATAAAATATGATAATTACTAACAATCCCAAATAATAGTTAATTGGTCATTGAGGTAACACTTATGTCACTAAATGGCATTTCAAGGCAAACCAAACATATTGATTTCTTTAATTGCCTACTAGTTTATGTTTGTGTAGGTACATTTTTGCTTGATAAGGTAAATAAAATAACTAAGTAAAACCAATAATATCCCACCAAGATTTCGTACCTTTATTACTAATCTGGTATTTTAGCTCTTAATAAAGTTTCTAGCTGTGTGTGTGTATTACAATAACTTTAGTTATTAACATTATTATTGTTTATGATCGTTTCATCTAAAATACTTTTAATGTGATATTAAATACCTACTCAGAAAAAAATATTAGTATTTTTCATTAAAAAATTAGGAATCGACCCTTTGAGTGACCGCGCCACGAAGTCTAAATAGAAAACAATTGATTAGAGTGAGATGGAAGAGTCTTCGCGTCAGTAAATCGGTACATTTAATAACAACAACATAGTTCGCTCGTCCAGTCCAGTCTCCAATCCAAGTAAACAAACGCAATCATTGCGTGTTCATTTTACCGACCGACCCCACTACAAGTGCGGCTTGATTTAAATTCATTCAAGTTTTTTGAATTTTCGTTTGGCTCACATTATTTTATTCGGCCGATTCGGCGTAACGTCGCGTACGCTCTACTTACCGCGATGGGTTCGGTTACTACGGACAAACTGGACATTATAGTGCTCGGTGCAACAGGATTTACGGGAAAGCATACGGTGAAGAATTTAGTAAAAATAATCAAGGCAAATAATTGCAACTTCCGATGGGGGATTTCTGGTCGGTCGAAGGAGAAAATTCAAAACTTGCTGACGGAGTTGGAGGAAATTGGTTAGTACCTCTAACTTTATAAACTAGGTTGTCCCAATGCTGGGCTAATCCCTTCCAAGTCCCACCGTGCTACTAGAAAGCTAAACTCTGTTTATCCTCGTTGTGGCTCTCCAAATCGTAATGCCGTCGTTTTTTATTGAGGTCCTCTACTGCAATACCCATGATCAGGGATCCTTCGGAGTGGCGGTTTCAGCCCATTTATCTAGATTCTGGATGAATCCGGTTCGTACCCGCTCGCTCCCACTTTAGTTTTGCTGCCTTCGTACCTGATCTAAATAGACAATCCCAATTTTGAGCCAGGTAGGGACTGAATTCTATAAAGTTATTAAGAGAAGGAAGGAATGTTTTGAAATTAACTTACTACAGAAACAGGTTAGGAGGGTTTTAATGGGGCTCGAAAAGTAGAGTATACTTTATAACCGTTATTTTTAATACTTAAGCATGCAATTCAATACCTACCCAATCACCGAGAAAATATCATTAGTATTTTATATGGACTACCTACTTATGTGCTTGGCTTTATACTTATACACAAAGTACATATATACATATAATTGATTACTAATTATCACCAAAAGTATGCGGACAGAGTCACAAATATTTAAGTTTTTTTTTGATGTTCGAGAATTGGTACACTACCTAAGTACCTAGCTTAATAAAATCGTATCACTAATTTCAAACTTTCTGGATAGACTTTCAATTTAAAGTTTACCAAGTAGAGTTCATTAAGCAGTGTTTGGTGGTACCGTGGTACTTACGTACGTGGGTACGTCACCCACCCGTTTGAGATGATACAAACAAAAAATATTTTTCCCGAGCCAGACCCTATGTATTCTCGAACTGATTTTGATGCGTTAATTTTTTCATTTTAGCTTTCGGTATTTTTATCAAAGGTTTTTTATTGTTCCTACCTACCAATATGTTAAATAATAACATGATGAGTGGTGAGGTGACCGCAAACAAGGCAAACGCAGCGTAGGGCGCCCTGCGACAAGGTCGAGCTATAGGTAATAATATTATATTATTCAAGGCTGCTGGCAGTGGATGGGTCTCTTATACACTGCGACTTTTTGCAGCTACCTATACAAACACGCGACGCGACTCCATCGCGATAACAGCTATTTACAAACAGTTTGTATCAACTTTGTCGCGGACCATTTTTGACTATGGCTCTTGTTTATCTGCATGTGCAGGTTTCCTCACGCTGTTTTCCATAATATAAAAAATTCAAATAAGTAATTCAGAGGTACGTATCCTAGGACCCGACTTACGACTTACAAATAGGTATGTTCTGCATGATAACACAAACCAATGTTATAGAGCCATGTCTTAAAGTAAAGGAATCAACACAGCAGACAGAGCAAGGAATCAACAACCTCGTGTTAAGGGATACCGTGTGGGCTTTTGGCAGGGCCATCTTTTACTACGACCGAACCCGAACCAATTTAGAAAAGCTTGTCCTATTAAATTAAGTTCGATATTTACTTGGTTATAAAAATAACCAAGTAAGGTAAATGTCCCATACTTCGACATCATAAGGCTCTTATGACTTTAGGATTTTTTGAATCTATTACTAACCATGACATCAGTTTCATAGCTTTTGTATAATGAATATTAATATTTTGCCAATAATTTAATGCATGAATTGTGTATTTTTTGCTCGTTTTTTAAATATATTTATGTGGACTTCTTGTTTGAACCCAATTTCGTGATGAAATATTCCTGGCCGTTGTTTCGGGACTGTTTTCTTTTAGTACCTATTATTGTTTTAAAAAACTCATATTTTCAAAGAATATTATAATATAAAACAGGATTAAGATATCTGTTTAATAAAAACAGGTAAACGTAAGATTAACCTACTACTTATTCAACTTTAAGACATTATTTAAACTTATAATATTACTTTTACATAAAAAACGAAAAAATATAAATTCAATGTTTCTTTTGTTCACTTTAAATTAACTTAATTATGTCTAAATGCTGTCTTTTTAGTAAATTATTAAATATTGTAATTAAATAGGTAAATTTAAAAGATTAAAGAGATATTATCGGCTTTAAAAAAAAACAATACACCTCTCTTTTGTATAAAAACAATAAAATTAATAAAAAATAAACTGAAAAATATAAACTAGGTATTGGAACCTGCTAGCACCTATGATAATTAACCTTAAAAATGCGAATTACGGTTACCTTCCAATCCAACTCGTATTAATAAGCATTGTAGTAAATTATCCCGAATTTAGCTCTTAAGAAACTTATTTAAATACTTTATTTGTTTTTTAATAGACATTATAAATATCATAATTATTTTATTAATAGACAAGCAACAAAAAAATATCAAGAATATCCCTGATTCGGTAGTGACACGAACTAGGGGACATCCGAAAAATAAAATGACCGCTATTTCGTGAGTCAGTTTATTGCAATTTTAAAGGAATTCTTTGCTTGCATATAACTGTTTTCTTAATCAAATCAATTATTGAGGATGTCCAAAAAGCACCATTAAAAGTTCCATGCAAATAAACTTGTCTTTTCCTTTCCTTAAGCTTATGAAATACGAGCGCATAAACGCACAGCTGTTCGTGGCAGTATGAGAGTTTGGAGCGTCGTATTGCTGCCACTTTAATCGCCAAAATGTTGATACTAAATTTTTTTGACAGTTTAAATGTTAGAGATTTTGTATTTTATTATTTCTCTAAATAATATTTAATTTAGGTACTTATTTCTTTCACTAGAAAGAAAACTAACGAAATAAAGTACTAGCACTAAATAGGGGACGTTTACCTTAGGTTCCTATCGTATTACCTACCAATCAGGTCGTCTAATCCAAAATGGGTTTCTATTAGGTAGAGGTATTCAAAATAATGACTTTTACAAAAAGTTTGATGATATCAAGCTTTCCAGATATACAGGTAATCTCAACTGTAATACCACGTCTACTCTTTTTAATTATAGGTAGGTAGTTTATTTGTTGATAGATGGGTATTGTTATTCGCGTCGTACTTATGTACGACGCGAATAACAATACCCATACCCAAATACTTATGTATTTGTTCGTAGGTATTTAATGAAACAAGTCACGCTAATAGGAAACGAGTAGCATAATAAAGGACCCTTTCTAACTAAACATATTAAACGTATTTAGAAAGCGTCGAAGTTTCACATTCCATTCGTTTTTGGAATTTCGACAATTCTGTTTTCTGTATAAAAATAAATAAGTAAATGAACCGTCTGCAATGTATGCCTAAACTAAGCAATCCTACATATTGTTCCAGTTTTAAAGTTTTTGTTTGTTATGGCAAATTAAAATAATCGCATGGTTATTTTTAACGGGACTATCGAATCGTTTTTTTTTTTTACCCGACTGTCAAACGAGGGTTATGTTTTTCGAGCGTAAGTATGTATGTAAGTATGTCCATTTCTTTGGCACGCCCTACAGCCTTAACCGTTTAACGGATATAAAAGTATAATATATCAATAGATTCGTCTCAATTGTGGGAGTGACAAGGGGTATGTCATCCCTCGTAAAATTCAAACAAGATAGAAAGGATTTTAATTAAGTGTGTAATTCCGTTTAGTCTTAAAAGGTGATTAATCAATCAGTAGACATACCTAGAATTAAGTTAACTATAAATTAGAACTTTATACAGCGTGTACAAATGAATTAAACATTCCTTAAAACCACGTGATCAGCTAGTACCTTTTTATATGAGCGCAACATCGAAATCGTGATTTTATTAGCTGCTCCATACAAACGTTAAACGTACTCGTATACCTCTTCAGTGATAATAATTTTCCATACATTAAAGTTTTAAAGAGTGTCCTATTCTTTTGTACATCCGGTATAAGGTAACATAGGAAATTGAAATATGTTTCGTGTTTTTTTGTCGGTTGGATGAAATGCAATCTCTACTTACATAGTTTGACCAAAATTTAAATAAAATAAATAATATTTCCAACCGGCCGATCTGGAAGTCACTGGGGGAGGCCTATGTTTAGCAGTGGTCGTCCTGTGGCTGATATGATGATGATGATGAAATAATATTTACAGGCAAACAGAAAATGAACATTCCCGTGGTTGAGTGTGACATTAAGAAGGATGACATCAAGAACGTGACTCGAAGGGCCAAGGTCCTCGTCAACTGTACAGGACCAAACACGATACTCAGCGAACCCATAGTGAAGGCATGTGTGGAAACCAAGACGCACTATGTTGATATTTCAGCAGAGTTGTATGTGAGTATTGGGTTTTACTTTCTTCATAATTAGTAAGATACATATAAGCAGTCACGACGAGTAGTTCCAAGGCTTGGCAAACGTAACGTTTATGTTAGGCGCCTGCCCTCTGATATAGAAGAGTGATTAATACGGCGAAGTTGCTGGCAAAGTATGGAAATAACCAAAAAACGGGCTCAGTGGCGTGCATTGGGGTAGGTCTTTGTCCAGCAGAGGTTTATGTGGGCTAATTATGATGACAATGATGATAGTTAGTGTAAGCTTAAAGCCATGAGATTTAGTATGACGTACTTACCTCTGCAGAATGGTTAAAATTGATACTATTATTGTGTGTTCTATGGCACTGGGTACTGCTGGGTGGCATTCCTATAAGGTGACAAATTCTTGATGGTGGTCGTAAAAGCATGTAACCTACTACCTATATTTTCTCCAAATTGCAACTTATGTAGCAACATAAAATAAGAGCAATATTAAAACGCAAGATCTTTTTGTCGCTGTTTATTCCTTTCCATACTAAACCTTGATAAAATGTAATCTATGGATCATCATCTTTGCTATTTTCTTATGCTGGGGCTTCACCTGCGTCTAATGTCGCTAATTAGTGCTTTATTTGACGTAGTACGCAGGTGTGGCCGGTCTTTGTGCGCTAATTTGCTTCAATAACATAAGACGTTAGGCGATAGCTCGGACGGCGGTAACTTTTGACACATCAAAGGGATTAAGCGGGCGTTAAGTGCGTTGTTGTGGCTACACCTACTACACTTAACATGTTAAAACACGGTCACATTAAAAAACTCTTTGTGAAATAAATGTTAAAGTGCATAGTTATTAAGTTAGGATGGAGTAGACAAAATGAGAAAAGTATTGAGTTCTTGGAAGCGTTTTATTTTATTTTAAAGACACACTCTCACAGATCACACTTTAACTAAGTCGCTAGACGCTAGAATTAAACGTCAAATAAGTGTGGCCACGCACTTAGCGCGTAGCTTAATGCTTTAATTTAGTTAACGCTAATCATGCCGTTATTTGAACGTTAGGCGTCACGCAGGTGAAGCCCCAGCATTAGATATTGGCTCCAATGTTAAAGCCAAAGGTTGTAGCAGAGCTAGGTATATAGAAAAGTTTCAAAGAATTCACGATTTAATATTCATTCTATGTATTTGTACAAGAGTAGATAGCAAAACTGCCCGTTGTTTTGCTTGTTATTTTCATCAAAAAATCCTAAAATAACTAATGACCTTTCATTTGGTGTTTTCGTGTAGGTAAGTCACTCTTGGACCTTATTTGTGCCACAAAAACAAACCAGTTTTGCATACCATTACTTATTATCGACACTGAGCCCTGCACCGCCTTGGAACGAGTTGTTGACCTCCACACTGATTATGAAGCTGCGTGGGCATGACCGGCGTATCAATGCTATGTTATCCTTGAAGACAGCGTCCCTACATAATATAGCCGAGTATTCATTATGAATTTATTAAATAACGTTATGGACTATCGATATAACTATTGACACTTGAAATGTGGCATAATCTAAATAACAAATTATCACAGAAACATTTGACAGGATCATGTAGCTTACTTAAAAATGACATGGTTTTAGTATTAGATCGAATCAAAATTATTTTTGTGACTGTCAGGCATACTTATCTACTATTTCACGACAGCTAGGTACATCCAGTGACCACCGTTGGGTCTTCTCTTATCCGATGGAATGTCGCTAACCAACAAGTAAGCCACGAACTGTCCTACTTTGAAAACATTTTCTCGGGGCGTCGCTCTTCGCGCTTTCAAATTATATATTTTTGTTACCAGCACATGCTCAATTTACATCGAACCTTCAACAAAAGCGCAGAAGAGGCAAACGTTCTGGTTGTTCCAGCATGCGGGTTCGCAGTGATACCAGTAATGACTGGCTTGATGCATTTAGAAAATCATTTCAAAGGTTCGTATTGTACGGACAACAGCACGTCGACCTACCACAAAATGTCAAATTTTCTCATTTGAAAATGGTCTCTAAATGTCAGGCTTAAAGTTGAAAATCTATTGGAGATTTTTTGACTTTTGGGGTAGGTCGACGTGCTGTTGACTGTACTTAACTAGGTACGTTCTTCACTTCGCTAACACTACACATTATAGTCAAACCCAGACTGATTAGGTAGTTATAAGTATAAATAAAAACCGGCCAAGTGCGAGTCGGACTCGCGCACGAAGGGGAACCCTACCATTATCTATAAAAACGGCCAAACAAACACGTTTGTTGTATGGGAGCCTCCTTCAATATTTATTATATTCTGTTATAATTTCGTCTGTCTGTCTGTCTGTCACCATGCTGTATCTCATGAACCGTGATAGTTAGAGAGTTGAAATTTTCACAGATGATGTAATTCTGTTGCCGCTCTAACAACAAATAAATAAAAACAAGAATACAATAAATATTTAAGGGGGCTCCCATACAACAAACGTGATTTTTTGCTGTTTTTATAGATAATGGTACGGAACCCTTCGTGCGCGAGTGATAATTATGTTTCAAATCTGACCTTTACCTTCCATACCTAATTGTATTAATTTTATAAATTAATCCACTACTTATATGTTGCATATTTCAACTTTAAGTGAAATGGACAAAGTGGAAACTGGAAGAACGAAATAAATTTTTAGGCAATTTTTAAAACCGATGTGTTCGATTTAACAATGGCTCTTTCAAAATTTTTAAATGTATTGATATAATTACCATATTGCGCAAAACTCCTAACTAAGAATAATGTAGCGGGTGGTTCGCTATGGTCATTTTGAAACTTCTTTCGCTTAAACATTGTCGAAAAGGATATTAATTATTACGACAGAATTTATATCGTTATAATCGATGCGTTACGTAAGTTACGTTATTTTACACTCAAATGCCCAAATCAAAAGTGTTGTTCAGCAAAAAAAATAATTTGTGCATTTGAATTTAGTTTAGCCAACATGGCGAAATGAAAATAAATTGTTAAACAAAACTAGTCTGAGCCGGATCATTGATTCTACAGCTACTTAAAGCAATGAAGAATGTTAACTAATTTTGAATATTAGCTCTATATTCTCTGTCAAAAATAAAAAATACAAGTGAAAGAATTACTTCGATACATCAATTAGTTTTCGTTTTATAGAAGTAAACGTGTGACGGTGTGACGTCATCTTACAACACTCGCTCAGTCCGCTCGCGCTCTGTCTGGCGACTTGCTTGCTAGCTACTAAGCAGAGCGTTGTAAATTGACGTCACATGCGGTCACGTGACTGTTTGCGGGACTCGATATTTATCGTAAGTTTAAATGCCTGTAAAATCAAAACTAATAGGTATTTTTGACTACAACAAAAACTAGTGCATTTGTATACATACAAACATTAACATTCTCCATTGTGACCAGCCTAGCCACCAGTTGCTTAAGTAAGTATAGCTACCTACTGCCTTGATCTATTATTAGGTACAAAATTCGTTCCTGACAAAACGCCTGTTGGAAACCTCATTCCTGATCGCTTTTCGAGCACAACCTAGCGTTCTCTAGAATCTCTACTCTAGGTATAACGCACGTGATGGCTGAAAATACTATGACATGCTTCTGCCGTTACTCGAATGTTCCCACAAGTATCGCCCGATCATATCAACCTTTTTTTTTCAGGGACATTGAACTCAGTGGAATGTTATACCGAAGTTATGATCCCAAAGAGAGCCTACTTTCCAGGCCCAAACAAATGTTTAGTCCATTATGGGACCTGGGAGTCGCTAGTCCACGAACTACAGAATATGCAGGCGTATCGGCGGCTTAAGGCCGAGACGTTCCCACAGAATATTCATGATCCTGAGCCGCCAGAGATGAAAAGGTAACTTTAAGCATAAATGCAATTATCAATTTTGGTAGGTTGTCTCGTGATTTGGAAGTCCATCCACCCACAATATGGTCATACCTGTTAAAGTTGTAGGAAGCCGCTGGATTAGGCTGCGTCCAGTCGGTCAATCTGGACGTCATTGGAGGAGGCCTTTTCTTCAGCATGTATGCATTATTTATGGTTGAAATGATAATGTCTAGCCTAACCTTCTTCTGTCTGGCCTAATTTGACGATGCGTTCTCTCATTCATACGCAGACCAAAAGGTTCTCCTTCTCAGTGAGTCGACATACGATAAGTGTTCAATTGGTGCTTGTCTTGGATAAAAGTTTTGGAACCATAACTTATTGCACTAAGCGGAAAAAATCTTATAGACGGTTGGTAAAAAAAACCTTTAATAATAAAGGTAACAGAATATAATCTGTAACGAAGTTTAAAACATCCAAACGCAAAGACGTAGATACCAACTTTGTTTTTCTATCTGAGATGTATAATTATCATCTGTCGGTAATTTTATGTAATTATCACGTTATTATTATAGCGCGACACAGAAAATACTGGAATGCCTCCGTTTATGCAACGTTGTTATGATAAAAATAATCCGCTTATTCCATTCACCTTTTGATGGAATATTACCTACAGACATTTAGACGTTGTCTTGACTTAACTTATCTACCTAGTTAAGTAAACTGGATCAACAAGTATGTACCAAATAAACAAACATTATGAACCTTCTTGCGAAACTTTTTTGCACAAGTTAAAAGGTAAGGTACCTATATGTACTGTGCTACCATTATGTAAAAGTTCAACTTCCTTCTTCATTTCTTAAGTAAGTACCTATTTGCTATAATATTAAAAACGCAATAATTGTAACTTCTCATAAAAATACCTACTTACGTGTGCACGTAAAAATAATTAAACACGTAAGTCTACTTATGTCTAAATACCTTGGAATTATTATGTACATTTTTTGCCATTTTTTATCGCAGAATGATCCGAAAACAAACATTAGTCGGCAATGGGTATAAATTAGAACGATTAGCATTTTAAATGTTATCACATCATCATAAAAATCAATATTCAATATACATTCTGTCAAAAAAGTTTCGGGAATTGATGATTTGTTTATGGTTCCAAGTTCGAAATTATATATTTTTTGTTGTTGTTAGATTGGCACAACAGTTTTTCTATTTTGGCGCGGAGTTTGAGTTAGATTAAATACAGTATTGTTTTTAGTTATACCATATCTAGTGTGTATTGCGAATTTTATACTGGACAAAAACATCGAACAAAGAGTTTGTCTTAATTTTGCATCGCCAATGGGATTTCGTGTTCGGAGTCTGAAAATGTTACAGATAGCTAACGGTAAATAAAAAAATAAAATAAAATATCGTTTATTTCTTTAACTACTTAAATTATGCCTGTGCTGCTACTGAAGATAACATCGCAAAAGTGAAGGAAATAGTGACTGAAAATCCTCATTCAAGTTTGAGAGAGCTAGCCTTCGAACTTTCTGTGTCACACGAGTCGATTCGTAACATTTTAAATAATCAATTGGGTATGAAACATGTTGCCGCTCGGCTAGTCCCAAAAGACAAGACTTATTTTTGAATCATGCGAATTCCAATTCGAATACGAAATGGCAAGATTCGCATGCGAATGACTAAAATCGCTATTTGAATTGGAATTCGCATGATTCAAAAATACGTCTACTGAACTCGATTCCGGAAAAAGCGTTTAAAAAATGTTTTGATGATTGGATTATTCGTTGGCGTAAGTGTATCGCTTCTAAAGGAGCATACTTTGAAGGTGATAAAATAAATTTTGATGAATAACTAACATTTTGTGGATTATTAATCTTTTCCCGGTACTTTCTTGACAGAGTAGTAGACGAAATCATAACGAAATGAAGATTTTTAAGCTCTTCTTAATAAGCTTTTTCATGGTAAGATATAATGAATGTGTTTTCGACACATTGCTATTTATTTATTTATTTATAATAGGTACACAAACAGGATACAGTCAGGGCATGATCACATATAACATGGAATAATCAAAAACGGTTAGACGGTTATTCAATTAGCTCTAGAACTCCTAGAAGTAAAGTGTTTAAGACAACTATTGTGGGACAACTGACGTTATTGCTATTAATGCTCTTCTATTTTTGATGCTAATAACAATTTAGTAACGAAGTCTTGATGTCTCTGACTAAATTTAGAACTCACTACGAAGTATATTAGTATTAAACTTAAAGTACCTATCTTCTGGCTGACTCTGGCTATACTACGAAGTATAATTAAGTATAAGTATTATAAACTCATCCAACCTAATATCAAGCCTACTTTTCTAAGATAATTGTTAAAGATACTTTTTCTTACAGGTCATTCTTTCACAAAAATAAAGGAAAACTATGGTTCCCATACCCTGGACCTGACGAGGACGTGGTGGAAATGTCCCAACGATACCTCTACGAGAAAATGGGCAAGAAACCATACCACTGCAAGATCTACACCACCATGCCTGCATGGTTCCACTTCATCCTGGTCATACCAGCAATGTTCCTGTATTACTATCTCTGCTATCTGAAGTGCTTCAGACAACTATTGTGGAAATACCCTCGCTTCTTCACATTAGGGTACATGTCCCATAAAGGCCCAACCGAAGAAATGGCAAAAAAAACGAAATTCGCGTTTACGTTTATAGGGAATGGTGTCGATGAAAATGCGCAGAAAAAATCTTTGACACTCAAAGTAAGTTTATTGTACAACGTTTTGTTACGTACGGCGCAGATACTGAGAACCTCATAGATATTGAGAGCTCAGGCAGAGTGCATGGGGATCGCTTTACGCATCTTATGAGACGATTATCGTATCAGAGACGCGTGTGCGCGGAGCTTACAACAAATCACGGCCGGCGGTGCAGGCGCGGCGCGCGATTAGCCTATCACGTACGTAATCGTAATGATCTTCTGCGTATTTTTCGCCCAGCGCTCAACTTCCGTATCGCAAGTTTGTAACTTTTAAATGTAGCTATACTTGAGGGCCTTAAATTTTTCAGTCCCGATGAAGACTTATAAAAATCCTTTGCACGCGTTTTATAACTAGCACTTGCTTGACCTGTAAATTCATCGCTTTGTTTCAGGTATCTGGGTGCGATCCTGGATACGAAACTACCTCCTTGACGCTAATCGTAGCAGCCTTAACGATTTTGACGGAAAGCTCGAAGATGCCAAAGTAAGTTAAACCTAAATTGCGTTATTGCGCACAATAAAACACTTTTTACTTCAAAATAATATTGTCACACACAGTATTGTATCATGTATTTATGAAAAACTAGTTCCTCCCTGTTCCAAGTTGTCACACTCAAAAGAACCAACCCACCTCGTGTTTATTACTAGAGACCGGACTTTAAGCAACATAAAAGGCTTAAAATATGCATGCAAATATGCAAGTAAAATAGCTAAAATTTGCTCATTTTCAAAATTCATATTTTGAAATTGTATAAAAGTTAAAAAGCTATGTAGGCACTAGCTATTCAACGATAACAATCGTATTACTTTTGAAAATACGTACTTACGAAGTTACGACTAAGTAGGTACTATTACTTAAATTGTGTAATATTTAATTGATCAGATTTATTAAATAGGTATACATACTTACAGGTGTATGCGATTAAAAACCACGCGTGTGTGCCTATCTTCCATCTCCATCCATGATCCAATATTAAATGTAATTTATGTAATTATTTTATTGATCCTGTTCTTATTCTTTTTCAGAGGAGGAGTTCTACCTGTTGGAGCGGCCTTTAAAGACACGCAAATTGTTAAAAACATAATAGAAAATAAAGCATTAGCATATGAAATTATAGTTACTTAGATTCAAAAAGTTCCAAAAAGTTTAGATTAAAATATTCGAAAAGCATAATTTTACTTACTGTATAATAAAAAAACTGCAAGATCTAAATTTTGGAAATTTATAAAAGTGAAATGTATGTATTGAATGTATCAAAATGTTTGTTATATTGATTATTGATTACATTATTTACGTAAGTTGTTTCTGTTTTTATTAAATCTTTGTGAAATTACCTTAAGTCTTTCCATGATCTCACTATCTAAAATTAATAATACTTACCTTTTCTTACATAATACACAAATAATAATTTGAATTTAAAAAGTTTTATTAAAAATCCCTTAATTATTTATAGATAGTAAATAAATTAAGATATGCAAAACAAACAAGAAAGGAAGTTTACGGGAATCCGGTCACTGATCAAATAATACTTCCGGTTATGGAATCAAGCATACCACTGATCAAATAAACTACGTAGAAAGCATACCACCATTACCACCTCAGTGTTCCGAATTGCGCTGAAAGCACAACACGAATCCACATAAATCCGGTAGGTAGGTAAATAACCACACATCAACCACAAATAGCTTTAGCTTTATGCACAGATTAAACAACTACTTACTTCCTACTTGTTCTTGCTTTGATACTATTAATGATATGACCGGTTTTAAATCGGTATTTTATAATCGTTATTTAAATTCGCTAGAGTAATAGTAAAAAAATATTATGGCAGCACCAAATTTTAACTGTCAGGTCACACCATAGAGTACAGTAAATATACCAAAAGGGTCACACTCAAGAATAGGTTGTATGGCTGTATGGCTCTGTACCATCGCCTTTCCCTTCGTGGATAAATACTACTGCTGTACTGTCAGGTCACAGAGCCGTAAAACCCAGTTTAAAAAAAACTGTCAGTTCAACAAGCTGTCAAATCAGTAATTTCGTGACAAATAAGCCCTTGTCCAAAATGTCCAAATACTTTATTTTTGCTTGAAAATAATCGGTTTCGTGTTAAAATCTGTGACTTACGCTCGCATTGAAACATTCTTAATAGTTTGTCACTGGTAAGTTTAATATTTTTGTGCTTTCATGGTCTTTAACCATATTTTTGCTAGTGATCTCACTGGGCTGTATTAAGTTGTCAATCGAAGTCTTTAGCGGAAATAATTAATAATTAGTATATTGTAAACATTAATTTTGTAATCTACGACTCTCTCCTCAATCTGTAAATTGTTATAGTTTTTCAAAGTTTTGTCTAAAAGAAATATTGTAAAGAGGAATTTTGATACAATGAAAGAGTGACTCATTTTCCTCCTGTCCTCTGATGGTAAATTATTATAGATCCCACGTAATACTTCACTTTGATCTTATTTTTGAAATAATTTTCTTAGGTATTTATTACAGTTACAATGTGACTGATTTTTATAGCTAGCCATCAGTACTCTACTGCAGTATCTTTTAAAACCTGTTTTCAATGACCTTAAACTGCTAATGGCTATACTTAACTCATACTCTTTCTTTGCTAATTATTGGTTTATATAAATATTTTTATTTATTACTTTCAGATAAACAAGGATGGCATCATCAAATACATTACAAAAGGCTATTGACCTTGTCACCAAGGCAACTGAGGAAGACAAGAATAAGAATTATGAAGAAGCTTTACGTTTGTACGAACATGGAGTGGAATATTTCCTTCATGCGGTTAAGTATGAGGCTCAAGGAGAGAGAGCCAAAGAAAGCATTCGGGCTAAGTGCTTACAATATTTGGACCGAGCCGAGAAACTAAAAGAATACCTCAAGAAAGACAAGAAGAAGAAACCTGTTAAAGATGGAGAGTCAAATTCAAAGAGTGAAGATAAAAAAAGTGACAGCGACAGCGATTCTGATGATCCAGAAAAAAAGAAATTACAAGGAAAATTGGAAGGTGCCATTGTGGTGGAGAAACCACATGTAAAGTGGAGCGATGTTGCCGGTCTGGAAGGCGCAAAGGAAGCATTAAAAGAAGCTGTGATCCTACCCATAAAGTTTCCTCATTTGTTTACTGGCAAGAGAATACCCTGGAAAGGTATCCTGCTATTCGGACCTCCTGGTACTGGTAAATCATACTTAGCCAAGGCTGTAGCAACTGAAGCCAATAACTCCACCTTTTTCTCAGTATCTTCTTCTGATCTTGTCTCAAAGTGGCTAGGAGAGTCTGAGAAACTAGTCAAAAACTTATTTGAAATGGCCCGACACCATAAGCCAAGTATCATCTTTATTGATGAAATTGATTCCCTCTGCTCTTCTCGTTCTGATAATGAGTCTGAATCTGCTAGGAGAATCAAAACAGAATTTCTTGTACAGATGCAAGGAGTAGGAAATGACATGGATGGTGTTTTAGTACTTGGAGCCACCAACATACCTTGGGTCCTCGATGCGGCGATTAGGAGACGTTTTGAGAAGCGTATTTATATAGCATTGCCTGAGGAACATGCTCGCCTGGATATGTTCAAATTACATTTAGGTAACACACGTCATCAGTTGACAGAGCAAGATTTGAAGGTGTTGGCTGCAAAAACTGAAGGATATTCTGGTGCTGATATAAGTATTGTAGTCCGTGATGCATTGATGCAGCCCGTCCGTAAAGTGCAGTCTGCAACTCATTTCAAGAAGATTACTGGGCCCAGTCCAACTGACCCCAATTTAATTGTAAATGATCTTTTGACTCCATGTTCCCCTGGCGATCCGGGAGCAATGGAAATGACTTGGATGGAAGTTCCTAGTGACAAATTAGGTGAGCCTCCGGTAATCATGTCAGATGTGCTGCGATCATTGGCAACATCCAAGCCAACTGTGAATGATGAAGACATGACAAAACTCAGGAAGTTTATGGAAGACTTTGGCCAGGAAGGTTGAAACACATCTATATTATCTGCTTTTACTTTGATTTTATTAGATTTTGATGTATTAGAACTGTTTTAAGCACAGTGCCTACCAATATGTTGCATCTGCAGTAAAATTTTATTTTTATAAGACATGTTTTTAATGGTAACTTGTTACATTGTTACCACCACTTTATGATGCTAACAATTACATATTTAATATCAATATAGCATATTTAAGGCTTGTAAACTACATTTGTGTCTCATTATTATTATGAATTTGTTTTTAGTAATTTTGTTTCAATGTTATCCGGTTAAGTCAGGCTATTTACATATTATTTGCTTTGCAAGTTTACACCATCCTATTGTGAAAGTAACACCAATTTGCCTTTAATAATAAGAATATTCACCTTAATATTTAGTCTGTGGATTCCAATAATATACCTATTAGTAAAATTGAAATATACTATGTACTTATGTATGTATAATGTCATTAAATGTTAATGAAAGGTTGTCTTTGGCATTTGATTTCAAGGTGCAAATGAAACTTGAAAATAGTTATATTTATTTATCAAAAGACTTTTACATCGCTTGAAATTTTAAGTAATGTTTGTGTGTTTCTGTTTCATATAGGATGGAAAATAATAACTTACCCAATATTATATTTTAACTATAATTAGGTAACAGGGTTTGTATGTGGTAAATAATTTGATTGTAATGCACTTATTACGAATCTACGTACCTAATAACAAAATTCTAGATGTAGATAAACTAAAACTTATGCTTGGTTGTAAAAAGTTATCAAGTTTAAAATATTTACTCGTGATTATTTATTGTGATAATAAAATGTCAGTACTCTCCGGTTTATTTCTCTAGATTAAATTAAAAGATTCCCGCTTAATACCAAAATATATTCGGCTTTTAAAATCAGACTGTAATTAATCATAATTTATTTTCTACTAACATCCATAGCTATTCTTAGTTTTCAAAATTAGTATAAAACGTATTTTGTCTATTATATTGTTAAATAAGTGATTAAATATAATGTTTAAAATATTAATTATCTTTATTTTGTCACCTGTCTGTGGAAAAGAGTTAGATTATACTGCCAAGGACCAACGTTAAAATTGCAGCAACCTCGAAATTGCAGTTAAAAAAATCGTCTTTCATCTATGTTATATGATATATGTTTAGCGATTTCAAATATGAATATAAATGTACTTTGATCTCCTTTAAATAAATTATCCTCTTCACACACTCTGTCTGTATAGCTGTCTTGACTTCTCAAATTTTAAACAGCAATAACATTAAATTGTCGATTTTTCTTACTTTACATCAAATGTGTTAAGGGTTGCGATTATTAAAGCAGTGGATAAAAGAAAAGATATTAAAACAAATGAAATTTTATTTACACTGGCATATTTTTAACACTTACATCTTAAAACAGGTACCTATCAGAGTATTTTATCGTACATTTTGATGTTGACAACGACCGGTATCAGAGAAAATAAACTGAACGCCTTCATCACGCTCGAAGAGTTTGTTTCTGAAAAATAAAAGGTAGTTAGATTTTATAATTTTTGGGCCCCTCAATTTAGTCATATTTTTTGTTAGATTAGGGAAAGGTGTAAACTAAATAATAATGGACACTCGTGCCATAGTATAATAATGAGTAGGTACTTGCGTAGGTACTCTTAATACCCAGGGGCTGATTGTGTTGTTATTAAATTAATACGAGTAAAATGATTTAATGAGCTTGGTGTTTAATCTTCGTAAAGTTCAGAGGTTAAAGCAGCGGTTCTTCCTTTATCAATTTCTCATAATATCGTGACAAATAATTTTGTCTGTTTTAATTCTCTCCACTTAAAATAGCTGAATATGTAATTTATCAATTCACCGAAAAGGAAATAATACAGGAATAGGGTATCCTACTGTATTGTGTGAACTGAATATTTTAAAGAATATTGTGTAAGTAGGTAAGTAGGTATTCTGTGCTATAGAACGGGCTATTGATCGACTTAGAAATGAGGAGATCCGTAAACGAACAAGCAAGCTAAAGTGGCAGTGGGCGGTGCACTATGTAAAACTGACTGACGGCCAATTTATGGTGCAGAAAGGTTCTAGAATGGAGGCCACGTACCGGCAAGCGTAGACTCGGACAACCTGGTAAAGGTTGCAGGAAGCCGCTGGATATAGGCCGCTTACAACCGGCCAATTTAAAATTCCTGGGGGAGGCCTACGTTCGGCAGTTGACATGGCTGAAATGATGATGATTTGGTATTACGGACATGTGCAAAAGCGGTTTTAGGTTCACTTAAAACCATCCTGGAGGTTTACCACGAGCTTACAGAAATATTTAGTTTCGGGGCAGTTCAAAAGCAGACCTGCTATAAGAGCAGAATCCTAAACATAAATCTAATTACCCTGAATATTTTTTGTTTCGTTATTTTTTTTTAAGATAGCTAACCTATAACAACAGTTCTCTCTCGCTGGTGGGTGCCCAATGTGGCGACGCATCGCAACTGCATCATAGGCTTCGCTGGCGCTCGCAGGCCTAGGGTAGACACGAGGAGACCCTGCTGGGTTGGTCGTGCGCCGTACGATACCAGCCAGGATCGCTCTATTACCTTCGGAAGGAGAAAAGTTATAATAAAATTAGCATACATTGAATTTAAATATAGTTTTTGAGCACTCATTATACTAGGTACAGAAGAGAGGAGGGCCCTTGCCTTGCCTGTTAGTCATGTTACACAGGTTTAGCCTACCATACGAACATTATAGTTTTTTCTCTATCTTAAATATTTACATGCATCTATGCATTACATTTTCTCTTACAGTACCTAAGTATCATCTATAGATGTAAAACGATCTAAAAAACAAACATTTCTTTTATATTTTTTATTATTATCCACTGTTTAAATGCGTTACGAGTGGATAATCTTGTCTCATTCATAAAAAATACGCACGCACTTTTCACACGCGCATTTCTGTGCAACCTAGAACTGCAAAGTTCAATGCAATAATAGTCACAATGGCGCGCGAAAACAAATCTTAGCCTTTTCGATGGAAGGAACATTTCTAACAGCAGGAGCGTCCGCGCATACCAGAGCTTAGAGGTTCAAATTGACGACAAAATACTATAAGCAGTGCACCTTTAGATCTCATTTTTAAAATTTGGCAACCCTTTGCAATGTAACCCTGTATATTACCAAATTATCATGTATATTCAGATAACAATCAAGAAACAATCGCCATGGTCTCGAAGGGAGTAATTAACATCCTTGAGTTACAAGATACCACACAGTGATTTTGCCGGGGACGTCCCCCCCAACACAGTCAGACCTGATGAACAAACAGACAGACGAAAAGTTCGTTTTCTGAACGATTCGGGAATCGAACCTGGGGGCCTAGCACGAAAGTGTATCTTTCGTTCGGTCGTATAAACCTAACAAATTAAAATTACCAGTCTCATGTGTCAATCCTTTGATGAAATATGAACAACTCAATCTAGCCGTGTAAAAACCCCGACCGATTTCAATTGTTCATAAATTGTCAAACCTTTGATACGGGGGAATGGATGTTTTAATTTGATCGGATAATACGACCGACCGAACGATGCGCTTTCGTATTAGGCCTCCTGGGACTCGTTGCGTTCGAGGCGAATCCCCGCGTACCTACGGCACAATCGGGTAGGTAGTTATGTTACACGATACTTTTCCAGCAGTAAGAATAGCCCTAATATCTGATTCATAGAATCTATGTACGTACATACTTATAGAGTAGTTAGCAGATACCTGAGAATCAGTTTAAGTAACCATGAATGTTTACGTATTGAAAGAACTTAAAGTATTCACTACTGCTTTCGGCATGCATAATCATCTAAGTTACTTTTTACCCGACTGCCAAACGAGGGTTATGTTTTTCGAGCGTAATATGTATGTATGTAAGTATGTCCATTTCTTTGGCACGCTCTACAGCCTAAGCCGTTCAACGGATATAAAAGTATAAAATAATAATAGATTCGTCTCAATTGTCGGAGTGACAAGGGGTATGCTATTTCCCGAAATTCCCGCGGGAACAGAACTTACGCGGGAAAAACGGATCTGCCATACTGATAAACAGATTTTTAACTTTCTTTTATTAACTATGGGTTACATATTTTCTTATAGTATTCAATACTTTATTTTACAAAATTCCTACGGCAGCAGGCAAAAAATACACTAAAAAAATAGGATGGAAAAACCGTTTAATGGATTTCAACATTATGATATGTCATTAGATTCGTCTCAGTTGTGGGAGTGACATAGGCTATGTTATTACCCGGAATTCCTATTGGTATATGAATTAAACGGAAAAAACCGATTTCAGATACTACTTACTCGAGTTAAAAACTTTTTTTTCTTACAAATAAGGCTTTATAGTTCATTGAAAAGTAGTAATAGAACACTATAAACTAAAAAGTAAAATTATTAATCCGACTGCGTTAAAAGTGAACTTAAAAGATGAAAACAAGATTTAAAGAATCAATTTACAGTCGGAGGCATCAAATCCATCAACAGCATAATGATGATTGACTTCGTATGCACTGCGTTAGTACCTAATTAAGTTATTTAAATCCGTGTAGAAAAAGTCGAATAAAGTAACAGTCGCAGTCGGGTTTTTCGATTTTTAAAAATTAATTTATTTTATTTTATAATTTAAAGAAGGTAATAGTACTATCTAGCAACACATACGCAAACACCATTTATGCCTCTATTGATTACATGTAACTCGTATTTAGTCATGCGTGGCGAGTGTACACTGTACGTACCTAAATATGCAACGTAATTTGTAGCCAAGTGTGTAGCGAAATTATATGTTTACGCGCCCCATCTGTCTGATTATACCTAGTAACAAAATACAAAAAGTATCAGATGAACTTATACGATTCTATCGTAATTTTAGAAAATAGCTATCTGTCTCTACTTATATCACATGATTATTAGATTTCTTTTAAGTGGATTAAATTAGTAAGACATCGAAATTTGGCTATTTTTTATAAACCCCATTAGATTTGAATGTTTACTCACCACGTAGGTACTGCGCCATCCCTAGCACTTCTACCAAATTCGCACTTGAAATCAGGAAATATCAAAAGCAATAACAAACCTTTTGTCCGTCGACGTGCCACTGAAGATCAGGTGCCGGGAATGAACTTGCTGACGAGCAATTCACATCGAGTGGTTCATTCGCCGCGTACGCTCGCTCTTGACCGCTAATACGAGGGCTTTCGCGGGGAAAGTCTGGAATTAAACGGTGACAACCCTTATTTTCGTAGAAAGTGAGGTAGTTCAGTTTGTCCGAGGATTGTCAGTCAATTGCTTTTGATATAGGTATTTGACGACTGTCTGTGTTAGTAGTTCGGAATACAAAGTTGTGGGTTTGAATTCCAGGGGCAAATATTTGTGTAATTTGGACCGAAGCCATGGATGTTAATAAATGTATTTATACATTATTTTAAATAAATGTAAGTAGAAAAGCGTTCAGGAAAATATCGAAGGTTTTAAACGAGCAATTAATGAAACAAGCTCTCGAAGAAAACTATTTTTCAATTTGTGCCAACGCAATACAAATATAAGGTAACAGATACAACTTATCTGTGCCACGGTAATATTATATATATGTCGCAGTTGGATTATGTAATCCGTACCACCGTATCACAAACCAACTAGCTGTTTTACAAAACGAAGGCGTTTTGCAATATGGCAGATCGACGAATTATGTAATTGCCTTACATAAAAGATTACCGATTATAAGCCAGCGCTTACACCAAACGAATTCTCAGCCGCCCATTGTGTTTAACGCCCGCCCAAAAGTTTAACTGTCGGCATCATTTTGAATACGAACTCAGACAGCATTTTTTATCCGCACAATAAAATACAATACGTACAATGGCCAGCAACAAATGGTATACACCTCGTCGTTTAGTAAGGTTCAAAGTTGAATGAAAATGTAAATAATATAATATTAATGCTCGTGATTGTACCTAATCAGCATCCACTCATACTCATAACGTAATGGCATATTGCTTGGTCGGTTTGATTTATACGGAAAGGCATATAGGTATGTATAGAAAAGCTGCTGACAAAATGTTTGGTGCGAAAACGCCGCCTATACTTACAATAAACTTCCATAAACGATTCGGCTTGAGCTGAATGGAATGAGGGTGCTTCTTTAGAAACTTCACATCGGTAGAGTCCTCGAGATTTTAGGGTTAAGTCCTTGAGGTGCACCCGGCGAGCAGTCGACTTGTCCAACTGTATCACAAAATAACATATATTATGTTTAACTATATAATAAAAAAAGGTAGAAAAAGGGTTGAATATACTTTTTCTCTTGTAAAGTTTATAACAATTTTCACATAGATTTCTTCTTGACTAACAATAAAAGTTTCTATAAATAAATCGCTACTCCTGAAAATTATTAACTATACTTGAGTGTCTGTTTATGGTCCCATTCATAATTCAATTTTTTTTTTTTTTTTATTGCCTTCACAATCACACCAATTATCTAGCCCCAAACTAAGCAAAGCTTGTGCTATGGCGACTAGATAACGGATAAACATACTTAAATACGTTTATAAACATCCATGACTTAGGTGCAAATGCTCGTGTTCATCACACTAACATTTGCCCCTCGCGGGATTCGAACCCGCAACCGCCAGGCATTGTAGTCCGGAGCGCGAACCACTACACCAGACGGTCGTCAAAAATATTATCCTATTGTTGATTACATGATTTCAAGGTATAACATAACTATATTTCTCGTGCATGCATAATAAGATGGATACACTTACATACAAGAGTAACATGAAGTCGTTGTAATTCAAAATGAGAGCTATGGACATAACGAATATACTATTTAAAGCTCTTAGACCTACCAATTTGGACCATGGTAACAATAAACATTAAATTCAGTGTTACATGAATGTGCAGGTTTTGAGAAAGTGCGATTATCCATCACACAGTTACCTCTTTATTTTTCCTAATACATCATAAAATCCAGGGGCATTGGTCGAGTTTCGAACTCACGACTCACGGATATTCTTAACGGACACTTTAACCACTGAATTATCTCTACAAAATGTCATATTACCGTTATAAAAATAACTTCTGCGAAACTACTCTTTTGCTTTCTTATCTTTCTTTACCTAGTAGGTTCTTCAAGCCACAAATTGTGATCATTAAAATTGATGATCGGTAAAAGAAAGCGGCACTCAGAAGGACCCAATACGGTTAAAAGTATTTTATGATTGCTATTATACTCGATCGAGTGGAAAATGTTAAGAATCGTTTAGATACACAAAAAATGACGTCATCGTAGGTTGGCAATACTTTTTTTAAAAAAACGTACAAAAGTACACCAGTTGTTACTATGCACGGGATTTATTATTTAAATTATATAACCTTACGTAAGATGGGGTCTCTATACTTAGCTATGCTATTTCAGAATAAATTAAATTTAAATGAAGTCATTACTTAGATTCTAGTGCAGTGTGGGTGCATTGTATTATTTTTGAAATTTTATAACACAGACAAAAAACAAAGCTAAACTTAATTTCATGAATTTTGTTATTATGACTTATTAAATTACTGTAACAGAATAAATACTTTCTGTCAAAAAAGTTTCGCCAATTGATTATTTGTTTATGGTTCCAAATTCAAGGTTATATTTTTATTGTTGTTGTTAGATTGGCACAACTGTTTTCCATTTTGGCGCGGAGTTTGAGTTACATCTGATAATTAGATTAAATACAGTATTGTTTTTAGTTATACCATATCTAGTGTGTATTGCGAATTTCATAATGGACAAAAACATCAAACAAAAAATTTGTCTTAAATTTTGCATCGCCAATGGGATTCCGTGTTCGGAGTCTCTGAAAATGTTACAGAAGGCTTACGGTGAATCGACCTTATCAAAAACACGTGTTTATGAGTGGTACAAAGCGTTCAAAAGCGGTCGAGATGTGATGTAAGAATTGCCTCCCTCTGGTAGGCCATCAACGTCTGCTACTTACATCGCAAAAATGAAGTAAATAGTGACTGAAAATCCTCATTCAAGTTTGAAAGAGCTAGCTGTCGACATTTCTGTGTCACACGAGTCAATTCGTACTATTTTAAATAATCAATTGGGTATGAAACATGTTGCCGCTTGGCTAGTCCCAAAAGACCTGAATTTTCTCCAAAACCTCAATCGCAAAAGAGTCGCTGGGGACATGCTAGAACGAGTCAATTCCGACTTAACATTCATAAAACGCATTGTTACTGGTGACAAGACGTAGGTTTACAAGTTTGACATGCAAACTAGTCAACAAGCTTCGAAGTGGCGCCAGTATTATTTGATCAGTGGTGGCGCCTTCCAACTGAACCGAAACCGAAGAAACCGCGCCAAACTCGATCGAAAGTCAAAGTCATGTTGACTCCTTTCTATGACTGTCGAGGTGTTGTGAACTCAGAATTCTTGCCAGAAGGTCAAACGATAAGAAAAGAGTATTATTTAAGCGTTATGCGGCGTTTAAGAGAGCAAATTAGACGAAAAAGGCCAGATTTGTGAAATGAAAATTCTTGGATTTTGCACCACGATAATGCGCCTTCCCACAAGGCCATCATTGTGAAAGAATTTTCGACCAAAAACTCAACAAATATCATCGAGCAGCCACCTTATTCACAAGATATGGCTCCAGCCGACTTCTTTCTTTTTCCTAAACTCAAATTACCACTTCGTGGCACCCGGTTTCATTCGGTAGAAGACATAAAGGAGAATTCCCGGCGAGAACTGTGTTGTGTGTCGCGTGTCTTGCCCCTCTCTGTGCATGAAAAATGACACAGATTCAAAGACATTTCATAATGTTTCATAGTGAAATGTCTTTGCACAGATTTGAATGATAGCAAACGTCAAATGTGAATGTGTAAGTGAAGATACGTTCATTGATCATGTAACCACTTTGTACAGGCTTAAAAACTACGCCATCAAGTAAAATTTCAAATATTAAAAAAAAGTAGTGCTTACATTTTTTTAATTCAAATTAGTATTCTCAATAAGTTTATACTTTCTAAATTTATTTTAAAATACCCTCAAAATTACTTTACATATGTATCAAATTGAGGAGATGACAAAAAATGATAGCTGTAACCCTCGCATATCGTGACACTTATTCACCACAACTGTCATTTAATTTGTATGTTTGCTCTAAAATACCAAAAGAGTCCTTACATCAACCGTGACTCCATCCAAGCTGTGTGCTCTCTGCGGGGGGCGTATCTTAGGCATAAACCGATAGAACTCCTCATGATCCCGATACCATTTGACGGAGTACAGCTTGCCTCCTTCCAGCTCATAGTCGCAACTCAACGTGGCCGACTCCCCTCGCTGCTTGAACGGTGGGACTGATACACCTACTACTCGAAGGCAGATTGATGCTGCGAAGTAAGTAAACAGGTTATGGTACTTATAAAAATTATATTAGGCATTTTTATCTACGGTGTGATAAAAAAATAAGAGAGAGAAGTCTTTCTCTTAGAGACAGCATCGAAGTCGTAAAAATTGACCCGCGAATCGAACCCAGGACCCTTTTCGTTCGCGTCGGACCACTGTTACAGACTAAAATTTGGTACATTTTTCTTTTTTAAATTACTGTTAAAGGCTTTTTTTAGCACGAGGATGATAAATTTATTTGTCATAAAAAAGTAGTGGTGATAATTTTTGAGATTTCTGAAAGTGCATACAATAGTAAGTTTACATTTTATTTAATTAGTTTTGGTTTACTCCCTCCGCTCAGTTCACGCAAAGATGTGTGACGTGGCTATTGTTATTTATTTGTTATCTTTTTTCCGAGCATACGGGTTAATCCTAATTATAACATAATATTTGCTGAATTTAATGAACTATACTTTTTAAAGATGAACTGGCTTGCAAAGGTTGTAAATGTTTCAGGATAGCGTGCTTAAATGTTATCACTTTTTCATAAATGTATTCAAACAGTACTATTAAAATTGATGTTTATTGACTTATGATTATTTTATAGGTATAACCAGAATTAAAGATTTTTTAACATATGCATTCCAAAAAAAAAACAGATGGAAATTTTATACACCTAACTCTTGTAATTTGACTACAAAACTAATTAATCAACTTTCAATTTTACTTCTAAAAAAAATAATATAAAATTACCTTCAAAATAAGTGATAAAATACCAAACAAAAATCCAATTCATTTTCAATTTAACCACACACTATCGTACGTAACTGCCGACATTGTAACAATAACCCGAAACCTTTAATGTTACAAGCTCGTACGTAAGCAATAATGGGAAAAGATGCTATCGGGCTCGTAGCGGGCTCGTAGCGCGCGTTGCGTAGCGCGGGTGAAGTGCAACTGTTGCTACGACGCTGTGCTACGAAGCCCGGCTACGAGATCTACGAAGATTGCATCAGTCGTAATTTTCAGGATGAAATAATATTTTTACGAATGTAGCTGCTCTTATGTTAGCAAATAGGACGCTGTATAAAAGCGAGTGAATGCGGTTAAAGAAAGAGTCGTAAGAAACAGATTTTCTACTATGATCAACCTGTTTTAATTTATCTAATATTAACAAAAAATACATTAAAATACTAACAATAGACGAGATTTATGTAAGAAGAAGACTAGAAATATGAACATTATTATAAGCTCAATCACTCTGTTACATAAGGCGGTCTGTTATTTTGTGTGAAAACAACATAAAATTAGTTAGCAAAGTACTAATTGGCACAATGCGTATTACGTTTCGGGATCAAATAACAGAAACATTCATCGCCACTTTCAATTAATTAAAACGAACACAATTACGTAGTGTAATGATTAATTCGTCAATACTGGTCGTTTACTAGTGCAACAAATGTAGCAGTGTTTTGTAATTAAAGTAAATAATTAACAAGCCTAATTTATACTTTTGGATGCATAATGAATCTCGCCGCAGATTTTATGTCTATACAAGGTACAACTGCAGCATAAAATAAAATTTATCTTTGGTAATATCGTTAAACCCTGATTGATACCTGAATAACGATAAGCCGTATTTTACAACTACTTTTATGCTTTCATATAATACTAATCCATTCATAAAATTCAGATGTGCAAGCTAAGCTAAAGCTAGGGGCCTATAAGGGCGCGTTTGCACGGCGTCGCTTGCGTTTGTGCGCATTTCGTAGGAGAGGATTTTAATTTCTTGCCTTTCGCATAAGTTTAAACGTGTGCTGTGACGTGTTCAAGTCTGTATTCACTTAACACTATTTACAAGAGTAGCTGTAAAGAGTGTATTGGTAATATTTAATAACCGTATCATAACCACAAAAAATTACTTTGGTCCAAAAATGAAAAAATCATCACAGAAACATAACCCTGAAAATATAAGGTCCGATTTTATTAGTGTTCATCCTGTTAACCTGTGACTATATAGGTGAAAAGCAATCGTAAAAACCAATTTTCAAATGTGTACCATAAAAACTAAAAAAGTTAAAAATCAACAACATTGACTTCATATTGCATAAACTCGTCCTATCTTTGCTACGTTTAACCATCTGATTATCCGTCTAATACCTTCCCCTTGTACAGAGCGAGAAAGAGTTGAAGATAGGTAGTTTTATGCAATATGAAGTCGATGTTGTTATTTTGATATTTATTTTTAACTTTTTTAGTTTTTATGATAGACATTTGAAAGTTGGTTTTTACGATTGCTTTTCACCTATATAGTCACAGGTTAACAGGATGAACACTAATAAAATCGGACCTTATATAAATAAAACTTAAGAGTAGAATACCTACAAACTTTTTACGTTTTTACCTTATTTCCTCTGACAGGTAAACAACCACAACAACGTCTTCAACATTATGCAGGCCACACATATTTATTATTTGTAACCTCTTTTCGGCTTAACAAAAGTACCCCACTTTTTTAACACCCTGCATAAACAAATTTTGCCTGAAACTAAAAAAGTTATTGAATAAACGTTAAAGTTACAAGATATTTGATAAAAGTTGTGGTTGCCGATAATTATCAATTAATTTGTAGCGTAATATCATACTGCAACTCACTGCAGAAAATTATTAAGGTGAAATCATTGTTTAATTAATTACCTCGTTTCTTTTTTAACAAGTATCGTGTGTGGTACGTTTATTTAAGCTGCGGTCAAACCGTTCTATGCAATTTTTTGGCGCCTCTCGATAACAGGCGCTAAGCGAGGTATCCAGCAGTGTAGACGTGCCCTTAGTCCTTTTATTTGGTTCGTTAATCAATGCTCGAATTGAGTGTGTTTTTTTTATACAATAAACATGCTCATCTCTGAAATGAGGTTATCTAACAGAAAACCATAGTAACAGATATATGTATAGGTAAATGATTAAGCAAACTGAAGTGAGAGGGGACGGTGACGGGAGATTTGCCATAGAACAGACGTTATTTTGAGTTGGCAAATGCAGATAGAGTGCTGGCTGACAAGACAAGGAAGAAATATGCAGAGGATGGAAGATAATGACTAAGGATCGGGCTCATTGGCGTGCATTGGGACATTGGGAGAAGCTTTTGTCCAGCATTGCACTGACGTGGGTTGATTAATATGACGACTTATAAATCAATAGTGCTGCTGCGTTTCCCTACAACACTTCATTACAAAAGTAAAGTAAAGTATGCCCGTATACGTCCCACTGCAGGAGGAGGAGGACTGTGCCTCACCTCAACTATGAGGTGGTTTGGGTCATACTCCACCCGCGGGCCCAGTGCGGATTGGTGGGGGGTGTTGTAAGACTAAACCTTACTGTCAGATGTTTTTAAGCCGCCTTAAAGCCTCTGACTAGGGTTTCGAGCGATGTCAGCCGATACCAACTTTTAAACGTACCTTCCGAACCACGAAGATGCTCGTGATAAATGTCATTAAATATAGTTGGAATGGTCACCCATCGACTCTCAAACGCGGCGTTGGTTGCTTAACTTTAGTAATCGATACCAAAGCGCTGCCATCACTAAGCTACGAGCTACGAGCACGTTACTTTACTTTATTCCAACATTACCTTACTTTACTTTATTACAAGACCGACAATTCTCTTATATTTATGGCATCTTCTCATTAAGCCACTGCATATACATCCATAGAATTTACTAAGTATGATGAGTTTGTTCTTAAGAGGACAGCTTATCAATAATGTAGAAAGCGCTCATCAATGTTTGTGTCTTATTGCTACAAACATTAAAAAAAAAAAAACTAGTAATACGACGTTTTTCTTGCCAGAGATAATAGAGGGGTCAAAACGGTACCATTTTCTATATGAGTCCAACGTAACAACGTAAAAAATATTTTAATGATCTAAACTCATTAATATGGTAGTAACAAAAAGTCTACATAAGATTTGAAAACATCTATCACTTGCAAGGAATACGTCGAATTCATAATATAACACCAAACTAATGACGATTCCACTCCTTTGCTTTATGCATTTCAATAAGGATTGGAAAACAGAAAGTTCTTGATGAATATTTTAGTGGGTGCTTTTACTTGTATGTGGTTTGTTGGCAAAGAAACTCGTAGAGCTTAATGTAGTATGTCCCAGACCGCATGGTCGTTCTAGCTAATGTCGTCCAAGTTACACCAAAGCTAAGAAGGAGATTAGGAGAGGATTTAATAAATAGCTAATTTGCTAATGGCAGACCTGTTTCAAGTGTTCCATTTTAGCCGACATAAGATAATTTTATCACTCGTTTTTTTATTTTTTATTATTAAATATATTGAATGGTAATAGAATACAGGTATCCGAGCTCTAAATATACATAGCTGCATTTAGCTAGAATAATAAAAACCGGCCAAGTGCGAGTCGGACTCGCGCACGAAGGGTTTCATTATCTATAAAAACGGCAAAAAAATCACCGTTTGTTGTATGGGATTCCATATCATATTTATTTTATTCTGTTTTTAGTATTTTTGTTATAATAGCGGCAACAGAAATACATTATCTGTGAAAATGTCAACTGTCTAACTATCACGGTTCATGAGATACAGCCTGGTGACAGACGGACAGACAGACAGACAGACAGCGGAGCCTTAGTAATAGGGTCCCGTTTTTTTACCCTTTGGATACGGAACCCTAAAAACAACAGTTTTATTTATTTTATTTTATATAAACGTGATATTAATTTGTCAGATAAACAGCAAAATACCTACGAATTATAATATAATATTTGTATTATTAACATATTTTGGCTTAATTAGTACCGTTCCTACCTTTATTTTTAAACGTGTCGATGCAAATGGAAAACTCCTGCATAGTGGAGAAAGAACTTCATCTTGAATTTATTGGCCACGAGAATTTTCTTTGAACTTGTGGTAACGACTTCGTTGGATTTCTCTCTACATTAAATATAGGTTTTATTGCAATACGTGTTCTTTTTTCTTTTTTTTTTATATAAGAACCTTTTATATTACACGTAAACTTTAATGTATTTTCAATAGACACTTAAATATTTTGAGAATACACTGACTCGTCTGCCATGGCGCTCGCCGGTCTATTTACCTACCGATTTTTTGATTGGCCTGATTTCAAAATGTCAATTTCTTCTATAACACGATAATATACAAAAAAAATATAACTAAAAGTTACCAATTACGTGTTTACGCAACTGCTTACGTCCATATAATCTAATTTATAAAATGACCGTACTTTGTTTGTCACATGTGCATTTTTTCCATTCTGTATCACTGTGTGTATGAAAGGTATAGATTATGGAAGATTTATGTATTGAACAGAAGACTAAAGCGAACTTAAGTTATTTAATTTTAACTACAAAAAAACCCAAAGGCCAATTGTGTTCTTAGAATTGTTGCACAGTATTGTAAGAGTGAAAGAGAGCAACATTATTCTCATTTTACATGCTACTAATTTCATAAATATTTGATAAACAAAATTATTCTAAAAAATTTTGACGACCTCCGTAGCCGAGAGGCGAGCACGCCGGACTTTAAATGGCGCCGCCATCTCTGAGGTTCCGGGTTCGATTCCCGGACGGGTCAATGTAGAAAACGAACTTTTCTATATTGGCTCGGGTCTGGGTGTTTTTGTACCGTCGTTGTTTCTGATTTCTATAACACAAGTACTTTAGCTACTTACCTTAGGATCAGAGCAATGTATGTGATGTTGTCCAATTGTCCAATAATATTCTGTTTTTACGCATTCTGTAAAACTTATACAAGCTTTATTCGATTTGAAACGAGATATTATGTTTTGCGTCGAAGTACGAGAATGCTCTTGTATAAATAACAATAATGGACGGAAATGATCATTATCAAGGACTTTAACTGCCGATTAATTTTAATAATAATCGTTATCATTTACGAGAAAAGCTCTTCAAAACATTTTCATTGTAATAATATCTACTTCAGGTATTATTCTCTTAATTAAATTCTGGATTATTTATCTTTTATATCTTAGCGAAAGAAGAACATTGTTACTATATACTAGCTACCAACACATAATATTCATAATAAGGGACAAAAAAAAACTTAATAGTATTATGGTTTTTAATTAATAGTTTTGTAATGTCTATAAGTATTGCCCATTTGTCATGCCTACTTTTCACACGGAACGTGGGGGTAGATGTTTTAATTGTAATTAAATAAAAATATATTGTAGGTCTTAAGATCTACAGTTCCTTTAGACGTGTCAACAATTCAAGTTTCTGAAGCAATGTAATAAAAAAATCTATTGTTGACACATATTTTGGTACTCGTAAATTAGCATAAAATAAGTAGCTAAGTAAGCATAAAACAATTAGTAAGTAGCGTGGGACATCCATGGTAAAGGTTGCAGGACGATGCTGGCTGCAGGCCGCTTCCAACCGGCAGTGGACGTCCTGTGGCTGAAATGATGATGAAGATGATTATGAAGTTGCTAAGAACTTAAGGATATCTGGAATCATCAAATTTAGGAAAAAATAACGTCTCGTAGCATGTATAGAAACAATTCCTAAAATAGTTAACACATGTACAGAATTCTTATTCTTCTTCTTCTTCTTCTTTGCCCTTTCCCACTTTATGTAGGGTCGGCATTCCTAATTATGCGGCGCCAGGACATTCGGTCCTGGGTTGTCGGGTCGGGTAATTGTTCCTCCAATATGAGTTTTGTCATGTTGGTCCACCAGGTAGTAGGGGGGCACCCTCGGCCTTTCTTCTTCTCTGGTAAGCTCAGTGCTTTCTTGACGACATGATCCTCGTCTCTTTGCATTACATGGCCGTACCACCTGAGTCGGGTTTCGGTAAGTTTTTCTGTTACGGGGGCAACTTTGAAACTACCACGGATGTATTCGTTTCTGATTTTATCTAGTCTAGTTACCCCTCCAGACCATCTTAGCATTTTCATCTCGGTAGTATGAAGTTTTTGTAGGTGTGTCTACTTTGCTAGCCAACATTCCGCCCCATACATCAATGCTGGTCTCACTGCAGTCTTGATGATTTTGCCTTTAGTTCGAACAGGCATGCGAGAGTCACAAAGCGCTCCAGTTAAAGCTCGCCACTTTTGGCATCCCACATTCACTCTATGTGTTACATCCGCCTCAATATCTCCACTATTCATAATAACAGATCCTAGATATTTGAATTGCGTCACTTAAGGCACTGGCGTTTGGTCGGGAAAGTGTATTGTGACTGATGTCATTGCTGAATCGGCATTTTAATGTGTCCCGATTTCGATATGCTGACTTTGAGGCCTACAGATTTGAGCGCATTAAACCATGATGTTAGGGCAGTTTGTAGTTCTGTTATAGAGTTGTTTATTAATACGATGTCATCAGCGTACAGGAGGTTCCAGGGGAACGGGGCTTGAAGTCTCTTTGTGACATAGTCAATGACAAGATTGAAAAGAAGCGGGCTTAAGGCAGAGCCTTGATGGACCCCCACTCTCACCTCAAATTCATCGCTTACCCCAGCGGGGCTTTTAACTCTAGTGTACACATTGTTATACATATCTTGTATTAGTTGTATGTATGTCTCGGGCAGATATTGTGCTCTTAAAGCTTGCCACACGAGTTTGCGGGGGACCTTATCGAAAGCCTTTTCAAGGTCGATGAATATAAACGATGAATGTAAATCTTCTTTGTTTAGACGATGTTTTTCTGTGATAATTCTTACCGCTTGGATCGCGTCGGTTGTTGATTTTGAGGGTGTAAAACCGAACTGATTTGAGCTTATGGATGACAGATTTTGAATACGGCCGTTAATTTTTCGTTTCCAAATTTTTTAAGTATGCAATGTGAGTTTGATCCCTCTGTAGTTGCTGCATTCTGTAACGTCACCTTTGTTTTTGTAGAAGGGAACTAAATTACTAAGGCGCCAGGAATTGGGTATCTTTCTGGTTCTGAGAATGAGGTTAAAAAGTTTCATAAGCTATAACACATGTACAGAATTAACATAAAAATATATTTTGCTGTTACATACTACATTTTACAGTCGAACCGTGAACTATGTACTTGTTGTTTAAATAATTAAAGTGCAGAATTCTTAGCAAGTTAGAACTCGGTCGGTACTTTTATTTAGTTAATTTGTAATCGAGTAATGAATATAATGCTTTCGTATACTGAAAATGGTTCCTGCCCCTCTTGCTAAATTCTAATAGTCGTAGCAGGCAGCAAGTACAGATCACATTTGCATACGTTTCCGTTATTAGTTGCTGATTACATTATATATTCATCGGCAACGAGATTTACGTAAACAGGTTATTATGCGGCGCGCGAGTGAATACCCAGGCTGCCGAATGCATCAGGATATAGGTGGGAAAATTTTAGATTAGGTAGTTCTATTGAAGAAGGTCATAATTATTAAAAACCGTTTTAGAAATAAACTTGCTTTATCCTCGAAATAACTTATTACCAAGGTGGAATATAAATTTTGATATGTTTAGATGATGTGACATGTCATATTATAAATGGTTGGCAAATTTTTAGTCGAGGGTTTAATCTAGGCAATAATTAATCAATAAAAATACAAAGGTTTAAATTACATAACAGATACTACTTAAAATGGCATCAAGAATTATTCAACAGTAGCATCCTAATATATTTATGAAAATATAATGTATATCCGCAAAAACCTGTGCTTATTCCTTAAGAAAAATGACATTCATAATTTTAACACCCGGAATAAAAATAAACTTGCCGTTCCCAATATCAGACTGCATAAATCGGTAATTCGTTTATGGAAAAATGTATTCGCTTCTTTAATAAATTACCACCGGCTATTGTGGAACTGCCCATGTTAAAATTAAAATCGCATATTAAAACAACTTTAATGAAAAAAGGATATTATACTGTAAACTGTAAATGATTATATAAATGATAAAAATATACGGAAATAAATTCTGCACTGCTCGCACAGTTGCATTTATCTTGTAATGTAAACTATACTTTACTATTTAATAAGAAGCTGACAATAGTGACCGAGATTCTTGCGCTACTTCTTCTCGGTGCTAGCCCAAAATTGTACCGAAGTAGTGGTAGGGCAAAAATATATTGGAACGTGTAAAAGCGCTTAGTTAAAGCATATATACAGAAATAAATTGGTTTATTTAAGTTCTTATTTTTTGAAATATCAAACACAATAGTGTGAATAAAGAATGATAAAATATAAATTTAGATATTAGTTGGATAAGCTATAATTAGTCGCCACTCGCTAGCTACCATAAGAGAGCCGTGTTAATTAGTTGCATGTACATTATATTTATAAATAGTGCAGAATGAATTTGGAATAATAAATTATAGGAATTAAAACAATCTGTGTATTAAAAAAATATAAGTAGAGAATAATGTGTCAAAATTTTTGATCTGCGCAGCAACAACGAAGAGGTCTGGGGGCTTAAACAACTGGTAATTGCTAAACGTTGCGAAACGATATCGAATTTCTTCAACTCCTGTCAGGGCCCTAACCATGAACTCTTAAAACAATCTCAAAGTTGTCAAATCTGTCAATTTTGGTACGTCATTTCATACAAAATTTGACAGAAATGATAATGTTTGACAGATTTGTGATTGTTTTAACAGGTCATGGTTAGGGCCTAGATATATGAAACCGATGACAGTTACAACGTGATTTTCACGGCGACGGTCAATCCCAAACGTTACATTATTTTCGAACTTATTTTCGTTTTCGAATTGTTACTTTGGCTACAGCCTCTGTCAAAACGAATGTTGTTCCAGTCTCCTTTGTTGGTGACTGAAACTGTGAACTGTTATCTCATAAATAGTTTTTCTAGAAAGAAATTTTACAATGCCTCATTTTTAGCACAGCTTGTGGTTACTCTACCAGGCGGGAAACGGTGCAGCTTCATTCAACATAGCCACTGTTATATTCGCGGCGTAATTTACGCTCAAAACTTCACACTTTTTAGTACATTCCGTCTATTTCAGTATGCAGTGCTTTGCACTCGGAAGGCGGCTACCAAATTCTTAATTCAGGTGCAATGAGATAGTTTACGATCTTAGGCGTTCTCTGAATGGTTCTGTGTAAAGCGTTCGCAGTAAAATTTAACTCCAAAATTCTTTAGACGAGCTAAATAATTACATATATATATATATAAACATAATAGTTTGTTCATTTTTTGTTGACGTCTAAAACTGAAGTCTCTCCAACTTATAGTAAAGGTACTGTAGAGGTAAAGTAGAGGTTCTTCTAACTACAAAATTCCATCAACTAAATAAATAAATATTGGACAACATCACATGTAGTGCCTAAGGTGAGTACTAAAACACTTGTGTTATAGAAACAACGGCAGTACGCACCACGACATCGAGAAAATATGGAAAATGTTCATTTGCATATTTTCTTTATTTGGTTAGGTTACTAACCGGGATATCGAAGCTGGGACCTTAGCGAAGGCGGTGCCAAGTCCGGTGTGCTCGCCTCTAAATTCACCCTAAAAATGTAATATTATAAGGCTAGATAATTATAATAAACCGTCAATTTCTCGTTGCAGGCACATAAACGTTTAAAACTGAAGACTCTCTAACTCTACCGTATAGTAGAGGCTCTACCTACCAACTCCCATGGCGGAACTGCAGCACGTTGGCTTCAATTAAACTTGGCCCATTCACTGGACTCACGTGCATAGGTAATGCGCTCTCCTTCACCTTGTTAAAACTCTATACGAAACTGTTAGTACTCTACATGAATACACCACTAGAGGACCATAATGTGTTGTTCGCAATTTAAGTTATGATCTATTTATCTTACGGGAGTAAAGGGTAACGTATGCTGTTGCGGAAGGTAGGATTTGTAGCTACCCGTTTTTATTCAACCGATCTAATAATTTAATTAGCAGCACCTAAAAATGAATTAAATAAAGCGAATTTGATAGTTCTACTTCATTATTAGATCATCAGAATTTGATACTATCGTATCAAATTATTATATTGCTATATTTATCGCAATGGTTGTAAAGTTTGAAATCAATACGAAAATTTGAATAAAGTTACAAGCAATAAACCTTAGAAGCAAAAGTAATTTTAACTTTATCACAAGTAATTTTTAACTTTATTATTATAGTTCAAGCAATAAAGGTATGTTCAATTATGTATAAGTATTATTTCATTATTAGTCAATATTATGTTAAATGTTAGGATGAGTTCGGTAATTCGAACCTAATCTGTCTAATGGCAGAAAAAAAAAAATTAAATAAAAAAAAAAATTACGTTACAAGCTTTCATGTACTAGCCCATTGTTAAACTAGAAAGGATTAGTATTGGCAAAGAAATATGATTAGACTATGCAAAGTGATCTTATGTAGGCACTTGTTTTCGTGGTGAATCGTTTAGGTACTTGCCTACTTAAAAGCTTGTCGCTGTTATGATAACAAAGGTTAGATTATTTTCATGAAATAGGTATTTCATAACCATGCACGATTAATGGTATGTGTTCCACAGAGAAATACTAGCTTGATAAATAGAAGGTAGGTCAGCGACATGCTTTCAAGTAGGCAAGTACCTAAACGATTAACCATGAAAACAAATGCCTAAGTAGGCATTTGTTCAGACAGTGATCACTTAGCATAGTCTAATCATATTTCTTTGCCAATACTAATCCTTTCTTGTTTAACACTGAACTATAATTTTTAAATCATCTACAATAGTACAAAAAATATGGTTATTCTAAACTATAGTTTTATTTAAAGTTATACGAACCATGATTGCGATGAACATGATACGCTAATCCAAATATAAAGCACTAGGCTACTAAGCAAATAAGCTATAATAAAGCACTAATTCAATTCAAACTCCATCAGACCCTCCATCACCATCATGATGTCACGAACTACTCATCAAGACTTATTTAATGAGCCCAAACACGATATGTTTACGTCAACTTGAATTTCAGATCTAAGGTCAGATTCACTCTCTACCATTATCCTATCACAAATTATTCGCCAAGACCATTTTAATAAGCCCAAACACTTTCGCCAAGATCATTTTATTAAGCCCAAACTTGTTTCGAAGCAGTGGTGGAGAAAAAAATGACAATGGGACGTGTAAAAGTGCTTAGTATAAGCCTAGTTTAAATAAATTGGTTTTATTGGTTTATTGGTTCTTACGGCAACGTCGGCAACTGAAATCTTAGATCCTAAGGCTAGGTCCATCATTATACCCTAATCATCATCATTTAATTACAAATTATTAACCAGAAACAATTTATATCATAATCATCATTATCATACCATCACAAACTATTCATCAGGACCATCGTAATGGGCCCAAACACGATAGATATACGGCGCCTGGAACTTTAGACCATATGGACAGGTTCAGTCTCCATCATCATATGCTGATCAATATCATCTTGTCACAAACTACTCACCAAAACCATTTTAATGAGCCCAAACATGAAAGGTTTACGACGACTGGAACCTCGGATCCTATGGCCAGGTTCAGCCTCCATCATCACACCCTAATCACCATTATAATTCTATCAATAACTATTCACCAGGACTATTTTAATGAACCCAAACACTAGAGGCTTACGTTACGGCAACTGGAATCATAGATCCTAAGTAAGGCCAAGTTCAACCTACATTATCATACCCTGATTATCATCATTTCATTACAAATTATTCACCAGGACCAATTTAATGGGCCTTAATAAGGATTTACGACAACTGGAATTTCTGATCCTATGGCCAGGTTTATTCTTCATCATCCTGATCATCATCACGATATCCCATCACAAACTATTTACCAGTACTATTGTAATAAGCCCAAACACGATAGGTTCACGGCAACTGGAACCTCAGATCCTAAAGCCAGGTTCAGTCTCCATCATCAAACGCTAATTACCATCATGATCCCATCACTAACTATACACCAGGACTATATTAATGAGACCAAATATGATAAGTTTACGGCAACTGGAACTATAGATCCTGTGGTAAGGTTCAGTCTCCATCATCATACCCCGATTCCATCATTTCATCACAAACTATTCTCGAGGACTATTTTGATGCGCTTAAACACGATAGGTTTACGGAAACTGAAACCTCAGAGTCTTTAGTCTGTATCCGTCTATATCATCATACTCTGATCATCATCATCCCGTCGCAAACTATTCGCCAACACCATTTTTTAATGAACCAAAGCACAATAGGTTTACGGCAACTGGAACTTTAAATCCTATGGCCAGATTCAGTCTCCATCATCATACCATAATCATCATTATTCCGTCACAAACTGTTTGCCAAGACCATTTTAATAAGCCCAAACACGATAAGTTTACGGCAACTTGAACTATAGATCCTATGACCTGGTTCAGTCTCCATCTTCAGACCCTGATAATCATCATTCTATTACAAACTATTTACTAGGATTATTTAAATGAGCCTAAACGCGATAGGTTTACGGTAACTGAAACCTCAGATTCTATGGTCAGGATCCGTCTCCATCATCATACTCTGATCAACATCTTCCCCTTCACAAACTGTTCGCACAGACCATTATAATGAACCCAAACACAGTAGGTTTACGGCAACTGGAACTTTAGATCCTATGGCCAGGGTCGGTCTCCATCATCATACCCTGATCATGATCATTCCATCACAAACTATTCATCAGGTGAACTTAATTAACCCCAAACACGATAGATTTACGGCAACTGAAACCTCAGATTATATGGTCAGGTTCCGTCTCCATCATCAGATCAGCCCCATGTTACTATTATATTGCATTGTCATCCGACTTACGTAAGTATGCAAAAGTTCAGCTCAATCGGGTTCCGGGAAAGTGTGTCAATCACGATTAGAAGTTTGTAACTGTATAGACAGAGATATGTAAAATTATCACGGTCGTGAAACTAAGTAAAAGCTTGTAAAAATACAAACTTTATCATAGCAAAGAGGAATGAGTATTAAGTATTGACAATAGTCTGCACTTTATTTCAGACACAACCACCTAGAAGAGCAAGACTTACTGCAACCAAATAGTGTTAACGTAACTTTTAACAGTTTCACCTATAAATTCCCAGCTTTATTTACGTCTGGCTGGCTAAGTCCCAGGTGACACGAGTCCGCTAAAGGCGTTATTAAGTCCTCAACTTGAGGACAGCCCTTACGTCCACAGTACATAGGGTTGTCAACAACACAAATTACAGCCTTTTGTGTTGTCCTTCTCTCGTACTTAAGTCGTTCCAAATGGGGTTATATTGTGTCACCTCTTGCTATCCTTACTTATATTAGAAACGCGAAAGTTTGTATAAGGTTGTTTGTTACTATTTCACGCAAAAACTACTGAACGGATTTTAATGAAATTTTGCACGGATATAGAATATGATCTGATTAACAAATAGAATTCTTTTTATCATGGTTAATATTTTCTGTGGTATATTTTTCTATATATTGTTCTTTATTTGAACGTTTCTTATTACATTTATCATACAAAAACTCCTTTAGTCCACACAAAGAAGCTGGGGGCAGCTAGTAGTAAAATAATTACGTGAGTAGTTTGCATTAAATTAAGACACTAATCAACTGATTGTTAGTTCTATTTAAATGAGCATAATTCATACTAACAAAATTATAAAAGCTCTTTGCAAATACATTTATTTTTGCAAATTGGGTGTTATTGTTAAATTGAGTTTGTTACAGCTCTAGAAATCAGATAGTGAATAGTTGAACTGAAATAGCAAACCCCAACATTTGTTCTTCGTATTTGTTTGAGGTGGATAATATTTGGCTTCAATAACACTTGCACCATTAACTCTCTAGCCAGCAATAGACATCAGACTAGCTTACCGGCGCATACTGAATTTACATGCAAATTTACACTCTTCTACTCACTCGTAAAGTTCAAATTGGGGCAAAAACATTGTCGGTTAGCGCGCTTCCCTGAACACGAAAAAAGATATATCCACCTGAACTCTCTCAAAGCGAAAGAAAATTTATAGTGTTGGGAATAAGTTTCAAATTGTGTTGAAAAGAGCTGGACCGATTTATTCTATTTTATGCGCGTCCAAATTGCCGACAGTTAGGTTAACTGTTGCTCACAGTGCTTTCTGTCTGTGCCATAGTACTGCTCCCTGATATATTGCTATACAGATTAAGGCAAAAAGCCTTTGTAACAAATGTGGGATCCGCAGTAACAAGCGGTAAATAATGTAACACTAGATTACAGCATGTGATGTACTTTAAAACTCAATGAAACGGGAATTAACGCGATCATAATTTAGGTACAAAATGTTACCTCTTTTGCCTGACGTTTCGATCGGGTTACACCGACCTGTCAGTCTGTGACCACGGTCGGTGTAACCCGATCGAAACGTCAGGCAAAAGAGGTAACATTTTGTACCTAAATTATGATCGCGTTAATTCCCGTTTCATTGAGTTTTAAATTATGCAACGCGAAAGTTTAAAAGTAATGTGATGTACTGTCTAAAAAAACATTCAGTCGAATTAAGAACCTCCTCCTTTTTTAAATCGGGTGATAAATAAATACAATTTAAGCACACTCATAAACCACACGTTAATTTTACGCATAATTTTCAAATGTCCTAGACACGATTAACCGACAACACTGTCGTGCCGGCAACACTGCCGTCTGCCATGCATTAACGATATATTTTCTTGGTCATAAGCTTTGAGTGTGACGCATGTTTAATGTAAGTAGCTTATGAAGTGTTTGGTGGAAAATTGAAACAGCCTTTATGGTCCCTAATTTGACTGCCGATTTTTTAAATACGCATACATGTCTAAGTTTTTTGTTTAGTCACCTTTGCCAGAGTCGTAGTATTTATTAATGATACAAACATAGACTATATCATTATTAAGATTTTTTACCCTTATTAAGTACTTTAGCTACCCACCATAGGATCAGAGCAATTTATGGACGTCGTCCAATATTTATTAATACGTATTTTGACGTAACCAAAAATTCTCCCTGTAACAAAGTACCTATAATATAAGATTTGAAAAGCGACTGCATACGATCCATACTTTTATCCGCTGGTTATTTCCAAGACAGTATTATCCGAAGTATCAATTCACATAAATTTACGGGATGATACGGCGTTTATGGCGTCGCTACAATAAAATGCGCTTGTTTTATGTTAAACTTTATGAGCTATATTTTATAAAAATAAAATACCTGAGAAGAAAGTAGCGATTTCGCACTCCTTTGCGATACTTTTATAGTATCAATAGAAATATTGTGCCCGTTAAATAGGCAGCACCGATAGTACGGGCAATAAATCGTGTAAAATGAAATAAAGGTTTCATCGACTTTTTAAGGGTAAACAGCAATTCGGGGACTCGAACTCTCGTCCACTTTGTACACCGCAGCGCGAATCACTAAGCCTCGTGAAAGGACAGAATATTTTCCAAGAAAGTCGTCCTTCTTTATGCAAAAAAAATCTAAAACTTTAAACGGTCTTATTAACACTTATTTTATAAGCTCAAAACTCACTTTGAAAGGAATAAAACATAGATGTTAATTTTTATATTATATTTGTATAACTTCATGTTTTTGAATAATTTACAACAACGACTTTATAGCAGGATGCCAAGGACGGTGACCTAAAGCAATTAAAATAGAAAAAAAAACAAATATTTCAACTTTTCATGAACTCATCTGACAAGCGACAAAATATTCTAAGCAAAAAAATCACCAACCTTCTACATCGTTATTCTGTAACCGAATAACTTAGCAAACAAAAGCAACAAACCCATTGAACGCAGTAATCCGATTTTGTCAGAAAAATAAAAGAAGAATAAATGCAGAGGTCCGCAACCTTTTCATAACATAAAATATAATATTGTAGCGTTTAATTTGAGGGTCCTGCCTCTGGAATAATATTAAAAGAGGTGCTTTGTGAGGTGTTGTAACAAATTGGCGGCGGAGTCTGCGGCCGACGCCCGCAATGGACGCTGGGTGGCAGGACACACGGCCAACTTGTTCGGCAAACTTGAACCATAATTGAAAAAATATTTTTATGTTTTGTGTTACGTAAATATAAATAAAGTAGGTAAGTAGGTAATATTTCGATGGCGATGATTATGAATAACGCAAAATACCTTCGGCAATTCGGCATCCTGCACCAGAGCTCTTACTTCGGAATAGGTTATTTTAATTTTCTAAATATTCAAGATTGATCATATTTAGCACTAGATGAGTGCTATGATGTATTTTTCGTTGTGCTGTAAAGATATTTTGAATAGTAGGTATTTATTTAAGTTGAAAAACCTCTTGATGCACTGCACGGGCTACGTCTAGTAGGGAATGTGTAGTCTCACCCTGTGTTGGATGGTTGAATCCTACTGGTAAACCAACGTATTCAGAATTTGGTCTGCTTCGCCCACACCTTTAATGCTCAATGTGTTTTACCACTCTTTTCCACCGCTACACTTCTTGTATTGCCATGGTCTAGCTTAAAACTTAACTATCAATAACATCCAGCTAGAAGGTCAAGGAAGTCTGATCTAATAAGTTTGAGTAGACAGACGCATCTTCTCTAAATGTAAGGATATTATTTTTATCCAAGTTCACCGAACGGAACTAACGTGTTTTTTATCTCTTCATAGAAGAATATTTGAAAAGAACGAGACTTGTCGGGCTCTTTGTTCATGGATCGCGCAGCTGAAGAGAATGCGAGCGTTGCGATTCAATGCTACTCTCTCGACACCTCATTTCATTCCAAAATAACCCTTAGCTCAATGGCAGAGAGCTAAGATCTCTAAGATAAGATCAGCCGCGCGCGAATATGGTTTACGGTAATTTTTCCCGTATACGAATTTGTGACTGTGCATTTACAGCTGAAATGTGGTTTGTACGCGTTCGCGTCTATTTCATTTTTTTTTTAAAGAAAACTCGTTAATTGCTTTCGTTATGACTTGTACGACTTTAGTGCATTTGAATTTATGTACGAAATTATGAAAGTTTTTCAGCGTTCTGGGCCCTAACCATGAACTGTTAAAACAATCACAAATCTGTCAAACATTATCATTTCTGACAAATTTTGTATGAAATGACGTACCAAAATTGACAGATTTGACAACTTTGAGATTGTTTTAAGAGTTCATGGTTAGGGCCCTGTACTTCAAAAACAGAAGTCGTGGAATCGTTTTTCTTGTCTGTCTATAAAGTCACATTTCTTTCGAAATGTACGTCTGTATTATTTTTGTATTTGAAATGTACGTCTGTATTATTTTTGCATTACCTATGTCATTGTTAAAAAATATATCTGAAAGCTCAACCTAAAATCATTTCTACCTGCTCAACGCACTGCTTCATGTTTATCTTTAGAAAAAATAAACGAAAAAGAGTTTGTTAACTCTTATAATTTTCTTTGAATAAGAAATACATCTTTCGAAGGCACATACATTGAGATCGCTGTCTACTGCAATTCGGCCCCAAATTATTCGGAAAATGTGTGTCAATTGGCTTATCAAGTTGCTATTCAGGTCGGGTGCGGCGGGCAGAGAGGTGTATTGGTTCTATTAGCATCAGATGTGAGGTGCCTTTGGCGAGTGCATAATGCAATACCTTAGTGCAAGGCGCTTGACTTCTGTGAGTTACTTTACATGTGTTCTTAGTCTTTAGTTATTTAAAGCAGAAGCGTCTAGAAAACATATTTGCAGATTTGGGAAAACGTTATATGCATTTTATATTATTATAACTCAAGACGTTTTTTTAAGTTTATTTTCATTTAATTACAGATCATGCTGTACGGCTGTCCCATTTTCAGGCAGGCAGGCAATTTTGGCAGTCCTGTCTTGATGTTAACCAGACACTGTCTAAAGAATGACGAGACCGAAACATTAGAAAATCTGAAGGTGCAAGTTCAGAGCTAAATCGTGGATGCATTTATACCTCCCAGCCAAATTCTCTTAATTGTGCGAGGTCTGTTTATTGCAATGCAATTAAGTTGCAGTAGAAAATACAAGCTAATGATGATAGACAAACTTTGTCAGAAGAAACAGCCTGAGAAGTAGAAGAAGAAAATAATATTAACAATATCTGTGCGGGAGAAATGTGTGGATAATACAATTATCACAACGATTCATAGCAAGTATTCTATTAATAAAAATACATTTCAGCTACCTACTTGAAGACTTTTTTTTTTCAAAGTTGTCTTCATCTAATGACTTTTCATTATATTACATTCATTCATACACAAATGCAATATTACAAAATACCAACGAACATTCATCAAAACCTCGCCTTATTAAACGACGAAACGAAACTTACATAACAACCAAATAAAACCGAATCCCGAGTCCAAAAAAATGTTAATAAATCCCGGCATCAATCAGAGCGCAATGAAAAATGGGCAATGCTATTAAAACTCGTTAGGCTCAGCACGCGACGCCACTCGCGTCTGGGATTGGGTCTGTAAAGCATCAATCATTTGAAGGATTTTGTTTCGGTTACACTGTAACTGTATCTCATTTTGAACAAGCGATTTAATCATTACAGCTAGCTGTAAATACACAAACGGATGTTTTTTTAGTAAATATAAAAAAATGCATTAGGTACTAGGCATGGATCTAATACTATCAAACCACAAATTACGTATAGCGGCGCGGCGTGTGACCAAACTAAGATGCATGGTATCTATTCGGCGCCTGACAACACCTTATAACTGTCAGAAGTACGGCCAAATCACCTAGTTTGATAGCGCACTCAGGCAAGACGTAAGTAAACTTGTTGCATAAAACTACTCAGCATAAAGTTTTGTTATTGCAATGGCCACACTGACACTTGGTACCGCGATACAGTGTTTTTTATCTGCTGCGCTTATTGACTAATAAAATTGACATGTGTTACATTGTTTCAAATCTCCAAACGAAGTAAAATCCACCTGTGTAGCGTGCACATGTTAATAGTATCAGATATTTTCTATAAAGCATTTACACAACGAATTTATTAATAAACTCTAGAACGCAGTCTACTCACGTTGTTACATGACTCACCAGTTCTAAAATAGGATCTTCAGTATTTTTGAGGGAAGTTATTTCCGAAGAATCGAACAAATCTTGGTTTAAGTCGGTACATTTCGCTACAAATAGTCTTTTATACTTCGACTGATGTTAAACGTGGTCGGAACTTAAATTAAACCACCCAAGGAACTTTTGTAATGTAACAAAGTTCAGTTAACACTACAAATGGTCCGTTCAGCCAATTTGCTTTTTCACTCGAATAAAAATCGAAGTGAACCGGCTTTGTGAAGATTGTGTCTCCTATTTCGAGATCTAAAGTACCATTTATGTACTCGTACATTGCAACGCGTCTTTAAGATTTTTTTTTCAGTGTTTTGTTACTACGAGTAAACCGACAATTTTTGTCAAAAGATAACAGAGTTTAAAATATTATTTTTTGTGATTGTTATACAGGATGTTAGGTTAGTACCCAAACGTCAAAACTTGATATTTTCATGTACACAACGGTTCCTACTTAATTATGTTTTGTATAAAAATATTTTATTTTAAAATCAAACTTCTGACTTCACCATAGTCTTTTATGCTCATGTTAGCAAATAACTTTTTCAGTTTTAAAGGGATATAACCTTAAAGGGGATCTGAAATGTTTGTTTTGGTGTAATTGCAACTATTACGAGTATACTTATATCAGCATCTGAGTATACAACGTGTAAATTTATTAGTTGCCAATTTTTCAGGGTGTGATTCTGCTAAATACAACAACTTATTATATGGGACCAACATCGAAATCGCAAAATAATCCTCCTTCTATAGAAACTTATTATACTGCTGGACATAGGTATCCCCCTTAGAATCCACAACAAGCGGGTCGTTACTATTATAACAATGATTTACGTTAATCAATGAAGACAAAAGGGTGAATACCAAATGAAAATTAATAATTTACGTCAGTCCAGTCCCGTCACTAGCTATAGCATACTTGTATCCTAAAACATTTTCTGTTGTAGGCCCTGCCTAGGGCTGCTCCCGACGATTTTCGTCAATCGCCTTAGACAAAGAGAAGGGTGAATACTAAAGGGTGCAGCGACACTTGAGCGGTTTTCATCAGGCGACGAGACACCAGTGTGCTCTTTCAGACCCTTCTTTTGAGATCCCGTGCAAGATTAGGCACTAGTTCTTATGGTGTCACTGTAGGGATGGGAAACAATGCAGGTGAAAATTGCCATGACGATGGTCGATAAACGATAGATAATATAGGTTTTGATAACTTGTGTATGTTGTAGCTGCTACACAGTTATACAACGTGTTATTTTTTATTTCAACCATTGAGTTTCTTTACAAAAAATATTTTGTAGAGAGTCTGAAGTCCATGTGGATGCCTTGTGCAACGGCACTTCTAGGGTCTCTACCAATCCACGCGGTCCAATCACTATGTTGGTTTTTGACCACGTTTTGCAGATGAGGATAGTTTTCTCGAGATGATCAGGCAGATTTTGCGCAAGGTGAATAAAGTATCGTAGATATCGCTTGAGATTAATAGTTGTGGTCAGGTGAGGCTTCATCTGTAGTTGTTTCTGCATGTACCTAGGTACATAAATCTTATGTTTTTTTTCGTCCTTTAAATGTAAGAAATTCTTCTTTTTGTTGCCAATTTACTTGTCAACAGTCACGTAGCTACAATCGCTGCAGCGGGAGACGCGTCATTATTGGTCTGTTGCGGCGGTGGGGCAACTCTGCCGCGCAACAGTGCTGCCGCTGCATTGCTGCCGCCACGTTGCTGCAAAGCTTAGAATGTAATCTTATATAAACTAATAGAGATTGTATACACCGTGAATTTTTAATTACCCGAGAAAATTAACTAACATACTCAGATATCGATATACATACATCGAATTTGGCGAATAAAAAAAATTTTTTTTTATGACAAATTTATTTGAAAGATCCCTAACATTCCTTAAAAAATATGCACCATAAAAGTCCTGCTAATTCAAATAGTAATCATTATCATTCCAACATTAACGGAACCAAAATCCACCTAATTTGATCGCGTAATATTGGCGTACGGAAGGAACAACTATTGCTGAATTTTTTTTCATTCATAGTTATTCCTTTCGTACGCCACCGTACGCCGTTCCGTTTTTTTTTTATTCCAAATTCGATGTATATCGATATCTGAGTATGTTAGTTAATTTTCTCGGGTAATTAAAAATTCACGGTGTATAGACCAGTAGTGCTGCGCCAGCACTGCTGCGTGCTGAGTAGTTCGGAATACTACCTTAAGCGAATGAAGTTGATAAACGAAGCATAAAAAACACTTGCTTAATGATAACAGATAAAACGATCATATTGCAGTTATTAATGGATAACTAAGTTATGCAAACAAAACCAAAGTTTTTGGTCTTTATCAGTATTCGTTGAGCAGATTACAATGTCTGACGGTGTCATGCTGTAACCAAAATATATCGCAAATTTATCGTTTATTTAATGACGGGCCTGACTATGTTTAAGAAATATTTATATTGTAGTATTATCTTGCACTATCTAATTTTATTACTGTATCGGAAATTAAAAATAAGTTTATCGATAGCAAAAACGCGTTGCGCAACGGAACTACCTCGTTATTGCACGTCATCAGTAGTGCGGCTCGTCGCCGGCACTCGGCGCCGCGATGATTCAGCATTCTCAATCCAAAAGCCTTTTACGATTCTACTCTTTTATTCTCCACATTCGAGCATCCGAGCCTTTGGCTCACGCAGTGAACGTGACGCGGGCCGCGCGTTTTCGCCATTCACAGCCCGCGAGATTTTGCGGATGCTTTTTGATGCGGTGATTTACACACATAAAGACTCGCGCTCACGAAACTGAAGCGATTTAGAGCAGGATTCGTGTCAGCTTTAAGCTTGATCATTCTTTTGTAGGCTGAAATGGGTAACGAATGTGTTTGTGTTCAAAGAAAATCGGTAACCAGGGTTGATTTGGTCTTGGTATTTTTTCGTATCAAGAATACAAAGTTACAAATTGTTAATGTAGACCGTACTTACAATAACTACCATTACTCAAGGTAACTACATACTTATTCAGGCCAGCATTGTCGGTTTCAGGCAGTTCGGCAGTACATATCGAACAACAAAGCCGACCCGAAACATCTACTACATTACATCCATCTACACATACCTATTCGGTTTTGCCGTCTAGCTTTGCCGATTAATGCTGAATATGTGTGGAGCAACCCTCACATAAGATTTATTACTAAATTTGTGGGGTCTAGAGTACTACAACGAAATAAAAGACCTCGTAAGATATAGGTACTTATAAAAAGGCATATATGTTCTTTTGACCTACACCTATTTTAGCTTTATATTGTAATAGCTTTGCTCGTGTGTCAACTATGGAACCCTAAGAATGAGATAAAAAAATCACTGTATGTTAAGTTAGATTCTACCATGGGTGCAAAATAAATGATTCTTGGACAAATTACTCACCATAAGTTAGCGTAGGTTAAATAACAAATCAGTTTGTTTAGATTTAGGATTACACGTGACGTAGAGGGAGGTGTGAAATGGCGCACATAAACTATGTTTACATCATTTGTAGGCTTTACAAACAGCCGTACGTCTTGAGATGTTGGGTTGGAGTATTGGCGTGGCTACGTCGAAGCAGGGGAGTGGAGGGTTTCTGGTTTTATTAATCTGTTAAGGCCTATTTTTTTATTTCAATCAACTTAAATAGCGTTAATATTTTAAACAACCAAAACATATTTTAAAATTATTAAAAGCTTTTATTTAATTTGCAATGTATGTATGTAATTTGTTCGGGTGGAATCTTTGAACTCAATTTTGAAGGAGATATCTTCAACCGATTGAGCTGAAATTTTGTATACACGTTTAGTTTGGATGACAATGCACTATAAGGTACGTGACGTCATTCTAAATCCAATATGGCGGACCATCCAAGATGGCGGAATAGTTATTTTTTTATGCACTTCTACAAATGGGTATCAAATGAAAGAGCTTGCCGAAAATATTAAGAAAAAAATAATGTGACATCACTTTAAATCCAATATGGCGCACTTTTGAAGTTTTTTGTGCTCTCCTATGATGAAGGGGTTCGCTGAGAATAAAAAAGCAGGTTTGAATTTTTTTTAAAGAAAATTATTTGAAGGTCTTATTGAAAAGCTGGATTGTTCGAAATAACCGGCAAACGACCTTGCACCAATGATGCGTTCAATGAGATGAACAGACTAAGAAACCTAGCCAGCGATAACTAAAAAGTAAAAAATAAAGGTTTTATTTAAACGCTCTGAAAAAAAGAAAATAAAATTTTCCTTTTGAATTTTAACTATGAACTTACAACATCATTATACACAACTTATATGATATATAATAAAATATTGTCGCGCGATTTTCTTGTGTAAATAAACTAGTACCTAGTCTTACTTACTGATTTATGTAAAATCTTTTATGACCATATAAGTTGTGTATAATAAGGTGTAAGTTCATAGTTAAAATTTAAAAGGAAAATTTTATTTTATTTTTTTCAGAGCGTTTAAATAAAACCTTTATTTTTCTTCTTTTTAGAGCGTTTAAATAAAGCTATTTTAAAAAGTTTTTTTTGCTTTTAATTTATTTACTTTCCTGTAGATTAAAATTCTTCTTAATGTAACTTTGTATGAAGGCCTGCTCAGTACAACTATGTGGTTCGATCAAATTGTAAGTAAAGTTGAGAATGATAGAAGCCAATGCTGTTATTCAATTTAATATAATAGTAAAAGGGGACTTCGTTGGCATTTGTAATTAGTTGGTAAGTCCATTTTTCTTCACAGCTAATAAGAATATTACTATAGCTAAAAAAATAAAACATCTTAGATTTTATAACATTTCTCCATTTGCGTCGATAGCATTTTGTTTATGTCTAACTTTGGTTGCATAATTCACCTAGCTAAGTTTCAGTGGATGCTTAAGAAAAAAAAGCTATTATAGTGAGTAGTTTTCCTTTCTCCAGTATCTATATGAGTATGAATTAGGGCATCTTTTGATATTACTATTAAGTAGTGCTTACATATCTTCACCTAAAACTGTCTCGTAAATTCAAGGCAAAAGTGCATTAAAATAAAATAAATACATAACAGTTAAAACGCAATCTTAAACTCAATCAAAGTTACATTGTCGGCCCGGTCTTGTATCGAGAGAGGTACGATAACTCTGCAAACTTTATACACTTCTAAAGTTGAACTATCTTTTTTGTAATAGTGTTCTAAACTTAAAATAAATATAGGTTATCTGTACATATTACTCTTCTTTGATCAAAATAGGTTTCACTGTTTAAGTTAAGTTTATATTTAGGGTTCCATACCCAAAGGGTAAAACCCTATTACTAAGACTCCGCTGTCTGCCGTCTGCCTATCTGTCCGTCTATCACCAGGCTGTATCTCATGAACTGTGATAGTTAGGCAGTTAACATTTTCACAGATGATGTATTACTGTTACTGCTATAGCAACAAATACTAAAAAACAGACAAAAATAAATATTTAAAGGGACAGACTAAAATAAATTCTATTCAACAAACGTGATTTTACCGTATTTATAGATCATAGTATGGAACCCTTCGTGTGCGAGTCCAACTCGCAATTGGCCGGTTTTTATAATAAAAGATAAAATAACACAGAACGAGAAGAACAGAACAAGAACAAAAGAAGATACTTATATTAAAAAGACCTGGTATAACTAAGCACTCTCTTCAATAATACGAAATTCTTATTTATTCACAAACAAATAAAGAAATTCCAACATCTCAAGACAGACTCACAAATAGGACAGCCAATTAGCGGTCGGTTAACTCGAATGCCATTCCCGCTCAATAACAGTCGCACAAAGCACTTGATTTAGCAAAGAGCAGTGGTAATCCCATCTGGATGCGATCGCAGCCGGACCCCGGGCGCCTCCAACATAATGCGGACAGAACTCGATTAGAGTTGAATGGCCCAGTCTGGTCAGACTTCAATAATACAAGTTATGACGTACTGGGTTTGAGATACCGATGGTTACGTAATACGTACTCATCGAGTATATATTCTGTGTTGATGATACAATAAGGAGGGTTTAAACTAGGTTATATTAATAAACAAGGTTTTTTTATTTATATTTCTGCCACGCACGTTCCTCAAGTTCTACGTTAGGACGACCTTCTGACTATAACATAACTTAATTTTTGCTATTTTGTAAGGTTGTCTGGAAGAAATAGCTTATGGCAAAAAGACCGCCTGACTGTATATAATTGTGCCATGTTTGGTAAACCATTTAATTATTCTGGAAATTTAAAAAAACAAAACTTAGTACACTACGGTTATTATTGGTTGTTTTTTAAATATTATTTTTTACCGATTTACAGTTAAGATAAGGAGGATTAATATCCATTAATTAACCCTATTCGTAATTCTTTATTACTACTGCTGTTATAAAAAACTGCTTCAGAAATATATAATTTACCAGAAAGACGTCTTCTTACCATTATTTGATAAAATAGATGTTCAATCACCAAAAGAACTCTAGTTAAACATTGCTTTTAGTACAAGTAGTGCCCTCTATCTGGTTTATTTCATGTACCACTACCCCTTGTCCTGTCTGTAGTTATCTAGCAACATCACACCGTATCACGCCATCTAGCGAGGGGTAATGGAACGTTGTCAGTATAACGTTCGGCAAAAAATTCTCGATGAAAGTACAATGTAAGCTTCAGAGATGGCGATTTCACTAAAAAAATGTATAAACTATTTTTCAGGGTATGGAATCCAATACTACAGAATCAACATATTAAAAACTGCCAATAAATACTGGTTTTATTTGGTATTTTTGTGAAACTTTTACTGTTTTTAAATTTCAGTCTCAGTGTTCAGTAGAAACGGAAGATGTTCACAAAATATTGTTAAGAAATTACATGGGATAACCTGCAATAATTCGATCTTAAATTAAAAATAGCAAAGGATAAAAAATTCAACCTCAAAATAAAAATAAAACCCTTCATAATGAATGTTTAAAATCCATCTTTTCTTTTTCCTAAAGTTGAATAAAAACGTTATAATTACGCCAAATTAACGAAGGTATTTGTCTTCGGGACCCGTGAAGGCGAATAAAAATGGTTCGATGTTATTTTATACACTTCAGTTATTGTAAATATAACAAATTTTAAATTAATTAGCATCAATACCAGAAATTTCAATTACCGGTATACTGAAATTTCGGTATTTTTAAAAATACTGCTAGTTACTGTTTAAATGATTCCAAGAACGAATAGTTTGGCTCGTTTATGGAGGGTGAAAGCTACTATTGTAATAAAAAGATTCGAAAGGGTTAAAAATAGGGTATATTTTTGCCCCAGTGGACCAGTCCGGGTTGATTAGGAGGCAGATAGATGGTTTCGGGGGGCAATGAAGCAGACGCACGTCTGTGATGCGGTTATGCCCGGTCTAAACCTCTGCCTCCGGGGCGCCAGGTCTATTGATGGTCCGAGGAGCTGAAGCCAATGCGTCTGGCAAGCATAGCTGCACGCAGAGCCTCCTCCCGACAGAGCTCTTCGAGAATGTTGTCGCCTGCCTGTTTATTTCGCTTTAGCCTAGTCTGGCAATTACAGCATGTGGTGCCAGACCTTTCCAAATAGCAGTATGGCTTCAGGGTGGAGAGATACACGGTCGACGCGGTCCTGAGGGTGAAGAACCTGGCAACTAGGGCTGTTGAAAGCGGCGGGGTGTTGTTGGCGGTGTCTCTTGATATTGCCAACTCATTCAATACCCTGCGTGCACGGCAGGCACTCCTTCATCATAATGTGTCTGCCTATCTGCAGCGGGTGGTGGCCGATCACCTAGCCGATAGGCAGATAGAGTGCGCCTGCAGTCGGACGTGATTTACGTTTAAGCGACGCGGCGCGCAACGGTTGGAGTCGCAGCAAACGTGCACCACATACGGGAGTTCGGACTCGAGGTGGCGTTCGAGAAGGTGGAGGCCCTCTGCTTTCATGGTCCCCGACGAGTGGCAGTGCGATTGCCTCCAGGCTCCCATCTCGTGGTGGGTAGCACGCACATCGAGGTAGAGGCCCGTTAAATATCTTACCCTTGATGCGCGCTGGATCTTCGGCGCCCACTTTACCAACATGGCGCCGAAGCTCCTTCAAACGACCGGTGCGCTGAGCCGGCTTATGCCGAACCTCTGCGGGTTTTGCGTAGTTGATTTTTTATATAATCGTGATTATTCGTGTTTCGTGTCATATTAAAACTCATATCTGCAGTATAAACAACACTATGAACCATAAAAATCAAGCGTTTTGCATAGTCTTTAAACAACCTTGCAAAAACAGATTACTTTTTTGAAATACCGAAAAAACGGTATTTTGTCTTCAAATACCGGTATTAAAATACCGAAAAATATTATCGGTATATCTGTACTTCGGTAAACCGGTATACCTGTATCCATGCCCTAATTGGGACACTCCTTAAGTTAAAACCACGTGATCAGTTGTGTTGGTCATTACAACAATGACCAACGCAACTGATCACGTGGTTTTAGCAACATCCAAGTCGATATTGATTTTAGCTACTCCATACAATCTTACTCCCTTGATGACAATGTATGGAGCATCTAAATTCACGATTTCGATGTTGCTCCTATAGGATGAGTTATTGTAATGAGCAACTGATCACGGGGTTTTAAGGAGTGTCCTATTCCTAAGCAATCAACAGCGTCTCCTAGCACAACCAGTCACGAGCCAATATAGAAGTTAGATTTTTTATGAATTGATTTCAGCCGGGAATCGAACCTTGAACTAAATGTTACCCTTTACGTCATGAAAAATTACCGTGTCACAATGACAATAGAGTAGTTTATTTTAATTACTTGTATTTTTAATAACATAGTACTGCAATAACCAGGAATTCTATTTAAACTAATTTTAAAATGTTTTAACGATTTCTTTAGTGAGTATATATGACATCTAGACGACAATAAAAAAAAGAGATATTGAGATGATTGATGATGATTTGACGAGTCTTATTCATTTTAAAGAGTGTTATATTTTATTAAAAGCTGATAAGTACTTTAATTTATGCTTGGAGCATATTTCCTAACTAAAATGATATCCTAGGGAATCATCATAGAGATTTAGTGCTACAGCAGCTCGAGTTTTTCCTTTAACCGACTTTTAAAACAAAAGTTGAAGTGATTTGTTCATATTTTATTCAGTTTGTGCTTTTTATTAATAACGAAAATTGCTTACAAAAGTTCTATGCATTACACTTTCTAAAGCCCCAAAGAACCCATTTCCACAATCCGGTCACTCTTGGCAATTTCTTCATCACCCACAATAAAGCGAGGGAAAAATTACAGCAGCATTAATTTTCGGGTCGAATATTTATTTAATAGGCTAAGGTCTTGAGACAAAGAAAAATAATAAAAAAACACATCGGCCGCTTTCACAAAAGATCCCTTAGTTCTTATGGAGGGCGTTAGAAAACGGCTGTTACGCATTAAAAATAATTTCTCTCTTTGTAACGCGACTTTTTCTGTCGCTCAAGCGTCGGTTATAACAATTTGTGTCATTATTTCTGAGGGCTTTGTTGAGTGTTGTTGCTTTAATGGTCACTTGGCGAACGTTTGATGGCGATGCTTATTGATATCGAGTAATGTGCTGCTGTTATTGTTGTTGCCACTTGTGACGTTTTATTATTGAGTTTTTATTAGCATTTACATTTGCCTTTGCCTCTTCTCGTTCGTATTGAGCTCTCTCAATAATTTTGGTAAAACGATATTTTTTTACATTTGTTTTTGAGTGTTTTATGGAAAGTCTTACTCCTAGCATACACTTAACCATGTACCTACTGCAAGTTTAGTTTTTTTTTATTTCAAAAGATTGTCTCCAGACTTTCGTAACCCTTAGACAGAGGTACTAGACCATTTTAAAACCATGAGTTCATATGCAATGTTATCTGGATGTGCAGGTTTTCTGATTTCTTCATGATACTTCAATTTCTGCCGAGCAAGTGGTACCTAATAAATTAATCCACCGTAAAATATTATCTTTACTGTTGGCAAACAATTACATATATTCTCATATCTACTGAATCTGAATTTCACTTACAGTCCACCTTTCAAATATCGTGGATAAACTTCAACAATATTGAATCTTAATGGAAGTGTTTTAAGAGCTACTGTAATAGCTGTTTGGTGGCTGTACTAGCATGTTCGGTTTCGATAGAGTTGTCGTGAATGCTAATTGCCATGGAATGGCTTACGGTGCACTTACAGTAGTATGAGCGGTCGCCACTACCAATATGTTCGATCCGGTTACGAGCGAGGTTGTATGATTTAATAACTAGCCTGCAATAACTAGGCGGAACAACAACGCTTGAGTACATGTACTGGGGAATACGATACTCGAACGTTTAGCATGTGGTGTATTTACAGCTGAGTGAAGGAGAATATGGTTTAGAATTAATTATCAATCATAGGGAAAATACTCAGTTATTCCCTGTATGAAAATACACTTTCTTAACCATCTTTCATCAGAAATGTAAAAGGATTGTTTGTTATTAACATGCAGTCCAAAATTATCACTTAACTGTTTAAGAAGCTAAAAAACGCATTCGCATTTCGTATTCAACAATTCTGGAAAATTGTATAAGAATCTTGCGATTTAAAATTAAAATACTTCAAAAATACGTCTTATCTTCGCCCGACTAGTAACAGGTAAATCACGCATCTCTAGAGCTTTATAAAACTACATTTAAAAATACATAATGTTTTCTTTGTGACATTTATACCTAAAGCACAGAATAATAAAACACTAGTTAGGATTTTCTTAAGATTTTAAGTTGACCTTAGCATTTATTTCAAATAATCATAAATATTAATAAGTTTTTCGTTTAGTCCCGCCGGTCTGTCGGATAGACTTCTCGGATAGAGATTATCTTTCTGCTTATATCTTATTTAAAATTTATAAATGGTAACTTAATATTATTTTCTTTCATTATGTCAACTATGTTCAGTTCGAAGAAGATAATATTAAACTTGATCAAGACCTTATCATTTACCTATTGAAAGAAAAAAAATCAACGATTTTTAGGGTTCCGTACCCAAAGGGTAAAATGGGACTAAGGCTCTACTGTCCGTCTGTCTGTCTATCTGTCTGTCACCAGGCTGTATCTCATGAACCATGATAGTAAGACAGTTGAAATTTTCACAGATGATGTATTTCTGTTGCCGCTATAACAAAAAATACAAAAAAACGAGAAAAAATTAAATATTTTAGGGGGCTCCCATACAACAAACGTGATTTTTTTTTGCTTGTTTTTATGGATAACTAGCTGTTGCCCGCAGCTTCGCCCGCGCTAATTTAGATTAAAAAAAAACAATATAGACTTTAAAGGTTATCCAATTACAATATAAAAAATAGTGCTTAACAGGTAAATAAACGGTAAAAAGAATTATTTGTAAATCAATGAATCGCAAATATAGCGTATGCTGTATTATACAGAGTGTACAAAAAAATGGGACACTACTTAAAACCACGTGATCAGCTGGTCATATACAACGACTTTTCCTATGGGAGCTACTACAGGTATGCGATGCGAGTGAGTTTGTAGAGAGCAGCTAAAAAAAATCTCGATTTCGCTGTTGCTCCCATAGAAAAAGTCGTTGTATATGATCAGCTGATCACGTGGCTTTTAGGAGTGTTTCTTTTGTACACCCTGTATAGGTTGAAGCGCGCACTCAATGCACTTTAGTCTGTCCCTTGACTGTCGATCGACGATCTCTGAGCGGCTGACAACTCAGCTATTTTATATAGCAGACAGACTGACATATAGAAGGGCCGAGGTCCATCCACAAGTTTTATTAACATTTCCAGACAGCTGAGTGTTTGCCCAAACCTGAAGAATCAGAGAATAACTGAAGTCACCGACATTGCTTTTCGAATTGCTAAGCTAAAGTGGCAATAGGCAGGCCACTTTGCTCGCTGTAACCGTTGGGGAAGAAAAATTCTTCGCTGGTGACCACAAACTGGAAGACGAAGCGTAGACGGGCCGACAACGCGGTCGACTGCCGACCAAATCAGGGTAACGGGCAGTCGCTTGATGCAAATAGCTCAGAGCTGCTCGCTGTAGACTTTCAAGAGCTAATGATGATGTTAATGAGATATTTTCTCTTGACAGACAGACAGTCAGATGGATAGAAGAGGCAGCAGTAGAGGCTTAGTAATAACACGATACACGTTCATTGACTACTTTTACCTACATAAATACAAAACTTTATTTCCCTTTTTACCTTAAGACTTGAGTAAAAAAAGACAAAGTATGTTGCTTTGGTTTCCAACCCTAATAAGTTAAATAATAAATTCAGTGATTTTTACTTCGAAAATAATCTTCAAATAAACAATTCACCCCTTTATCACTATAAAGATGGAATTTTTAACTCTCAAGGGTGCCCTTGAGGGTTAAAATTCCAACACCGAAATAATTGACGTGAGTTACCAACCATAAGTCTTTAATATCAGTGATTTGTACTTCAAAAATAAAGAACTTCAAATACAAAATTTATTTAATCCCCTAATTTATTTAAACCCATTAAGAGTTGAAATTCCAACATCACTGATATGCTTTGCGTGAGTTGCCAACCATAAGCCTAAAAAAATAATTCAGTGAGTTTTAAATCGAAAATAAAGAATTTCAAATTCAAATTGTATCTCCTTTGGAAGGGTTGACCTTCAAGAGTTGAAATTCCAAAAACAACAAAATACTTTTCCTAAGTTTCAAACCATAAGCGTAAGTAATAATTTTGATTTTTGATTTTTTACCTTGAAAACGCAAGGATCATCCATACACAACTTCAACCTCCTGTCGGGGTTGTATTTGTTAAAAGCGCTGAGACTCATATAAATTAATTTACATACATCAGCCTAAACAAAAAAATTGAGATCCTCATTTAAAACCAGACAAACTTTCATACAAAATGTCATCCTTTGGAAGGGTTGACCTTCAAGAGTTTAAATTCCAAAAACACCAAAATACTTTTCCTAAGTTTCCAACCATAAGCGTAAGTAATAATTTTGATTTTTGATTTTTTACCTTAAAAACGCAAGGATCATAAAACAAGACAAACTTTCATACAAAATGTCATCCTTTATTTGCCATATTAAGGGTGGAATTTCCAAAAAAAATCCTTGGTAGATGCCTACACTGTATATTGTATCCATGTTTTGTGCAACATTTTAAGTCGCTAGGTATAGCGGTTTGGGATTCATCAATCAGTCAGTTCACGAGTTTATGTATGATATAGATTTTTTATGCCCCTTTTTACCCCCTTGAGGGTTAAAAATTCCAACAGCGTTGCGTGAGTTTACAACGTGAGTGATTTTTGCTTTGAAAATATAGAACCGAATCATTAAATTCAACATTTTAACCCCTTTTCACCCCCTTTAAGGGTTGTTATTCTGAAAACATCGATGGGGTGAGTTTTCAACTATAAGTCCAAATAATAAATTCAGTGATTTTTACTTAAAAAATAAAGAACTTCAAATATAAAATGTTATCCCCTTTTTCCCCTAGGGGTGTTTTTATCAAAAACGCCAAAACTCAAAAAATACATTTTTATTTGACCCTAAACACAAAATTTGGAGATTCTTACTTTAAAACTGACGGACTTTCATACAAACTTTGGACCCTCATTTCACCCCCTTAGGGATAACTTTTGAAAAATCCTTTCTTAGTGCACCCCTAGACCTCATAAGAAAGCTACGTTGTAAATTTGGAATCTATAGAACCAGCGGTTTGGGCAGTGCTTTGATATGTCAGTCAGTCAGATTCTTCTTTTATATATTTAGATAAAACTTTATTTATGAATCTGAAAACTTAATATATGTGTAATTATTATGGTTGACTTTGAAAAACGCTAAAATACGTAACTTGCTATTTTTGCCACACTCAATTCATACAAAATTTCTTGCTGATATTATTTTACCCCCATAGGCGTTAATTTTAAAAGAACCTTCCTTAGTGGATGCCTACGTCATAAGAGGAATACGTGTGTGAAATTTCAAGGTTCTAGCCCTAAGGGTTTGACCTGTGCGTTTATTTAAAACTTTTATGCCCTATTTACTCCCTTAAGGGTTGAATTTTTAGAAAATGCTGAGACACATAAACATAATTTCTGCCTTGTCCAATTCACATAAAATTTTATGCAAATATATCCAAGGAATAAAAACTTTCATACAAACCTTTATCTCCTATTACACCCCTTTGGGGTTTGAATTTCTAAAAATCCTTCCTTAGTGAATGTTTACGTCATATGAGAAATACGTGTGCGAAATTTTAATTTTGTAGCCCTAAGGGCTCGGCCTGTGCGTTTATTTAAAATTTTCATCCCTATTTAACCCTCTTAGGGGTTGAATTTTAGAAAATCCTTCCTTAGTGGATGCTTACGTCATTAAAGGGAAACGTGTGCGAAATTTAAAGTTTCTAGCCCTAAGGGTTTGGGCCTGTGCGTTTATTTAAATCTTGCATCCCTTATTTTACCCTCTTAGGGGTTGAATTGTAGAAAATGCTGAAATAGGTAACTCATTATTTTTGCTGTACCTAATTTATACCAAATTTCATGCAAATATGTAAAAGGAATAAAAAGTTTCTTACAAACTTTGGACCCCCATTTTAATCCCTTAGGGGATGAATTTTGATAAATCCTTTCTTAGTGCAACCCTAGATTTTATAAGAAACCTTTTTGCCAAATATGGAATCTCTAGACCCAGCGGTTTGGGCTGTGCGTTGATATGTCAGTAAGTCAGTCAGTCAGTTTCTTCTTTAATATATTTAGATGGAACCCTTCGTGCGCGAGTCCGACTCGCACTTGGCCGGTTTTTTCCTTACGTTTTTGCAATAAGCAAAATAAGCTTAAATTGGCGTCTATATTTAGCACTAAAGTCGGTACTCTGAGTACTTTGCTAGTATCAAATGACAAAGGTACCTAAGTATTCTGGGGAATAAACTAAAAATAAAATTTAATAAATGAATATGAATAAAGGAAATGGTCCAAAATTTTCCACCGAAACCGAATTGGAAATGATAAACAGCTCATGAACCTATCAAAAAACAAACAAAATTATATCAATCGATATTAAACTCTACGTGTTGATCTTTAAGTTAAAAATAGGTGAAGGAAATTTGTCATTTTTGATAGCTTGCAGTAGTATTTCTGCGGCATTGCGGCTCAGTAGTTATTATTGCTAACTCTGCATAAATCTCAAATTGAGTAATATTCTACACTCACGTGCAAAATGTGAACATATTTTTGTAAAGTGCCATGCTCTGACTAAATCTCATCATCATCATTTTAGCCACAGGACGTCCACTGCTGAACATAGGCCTATGTCCCCTAGTGGCTTCCAGATCGGCCGGTTGGAAGCGGCCTGCATCCAGCGTCCTGCAACCTTAACCAGGTCGTCTGCCCACCTTGTGGGTGGACGTCCCACGCTGCGCTTGCCGGTACGTGGCCTCCATTCCAGAAACTTTCTGCCCCATCGGCCGTCAGTTATACGTGCTATGTGCCCCGCCTATTTCACTTTAGCTGGCTAATCCGTCGGGCAGGTCGGGCTATGTCAGCGACTTTTGTTCGTTCACGGATCTCCTCATTTCTGTTTTAATCTCGCAAAGAAACACCGAGCATAGCCCGTTCCATAGCGCGCTGTGGTACTACATCTATGATCAATATATTTGATCATAATATCGATTGGTATCTATTTCACCAAAGCAAATTAAAGCTAGGCCCACTTCAAATTATTGGTATTTTAACCGGACTTTTGTCACACTTCTTTCTGTAGGTATTATGACTAACTATGAAAAAAAAAAAGATTTTTAATATATAAGCCAAAGCAAAATGTTGGAAACTAATTTTGCCCTTGACTGTATCCATAACTTGTGGAAAAAGTACGCCTCTAGGGCAACTCAATTTAGGCAATTGACTTGCTAAATTGAGTTGTGTCTAGGTATGAGAAATTTCTGCCAACATTCCTTCGGTAAAGAATTTGTAGCTTTCGTTCACACACTTTATGATACTTTATGTAATAGTACTTTGATTCGTATGATTTATGTTGCCGGGGAGTAGGTCCGAGAAGCCAAAATAAGAGTAGTCTGACTTACTATTGACTATTTAACTTTATGTTGGCAAATCTTTGCCATACATTTATCAATCGTAAGTTAACTGTAAGTCGAAGGTCTTCACACTTTACTCTTTTTCTCTGCAGAAGTTGAAAGTAACCTACCTATACATTCTTTTTAATTATACTTCGATACACTTCGAAACTAACTGTGCCGTGAGGATTTTGTTAAACACAAAAGGTGTTTTAAAACGGTGTCAAAAAACAAAAAATAGGAGTACAAAAGACTTAAGAACACCTTTAATGACAAATATTATAAAGCCTTTTATTATCGACGACCTCCGTAGCCGAGAGGCGAGCACGCCGGATTTTTAATGGCGCCGCCATCTCTCAGGTTCCGGGTTTGATCCCCGGTCGGGTCAATGTAGAAAACGAACTTTTCTATATTGGCTCGGGTCTGGGTGTTGTGGTACCGTCGTTGTTTCTGATTTCTATAACACAAGTGCTTTAGCTACTTACCTTAGGATCAGAGCAATGTATGTGATGTTGTCCAATATTTATTATTTATTTATTTATGTTTAAATTCAAGAGATTGTAAATAAAACAAAGAGACAAAGAGAACATTGTACACACATGGCTATAAATCAAGATACATTTTTACATATCAATAATTCAAAAGATCAAACAAATACAATATTTAATTGAAAGTACAGAAATCAAAGTACCTACGTTCGAGACCAGTTTTCCCATTTCCTTGTAACTTCAACCACGATCCACAAGAAAACTCCCATACATAGAAGTAAAAACAATGTTTTTATTCAACAGGAAGGAAGACACATAGCTTCACATGCAGTATTCTCCCTCAAATATTATATCAAGATAATACAAAAGTTACAACTAATGAGAACTCGGGCGGTCCTTTATGGGGGCTTCCGTCGTCGTACTCGCTTCGTCCTTTAGATTCAGGGGTCGTCAACTCAAGGAACTTGGTTTATAATGCGACTTCTTCTTTTTCTTTTCGTGTCAAAGGCATTTCTATTAAATATTTAATGGCCAGTATTCTGCCACGCGAACCGCACAAATCAGTGGCACGAACCAGGAGCCCCAATTTAAGCGTAATAGTTAAAATCCAATTCAAAGCGATATATTTTATACTGATAACATTCATATCAAAAACAGTTGTCTCGTTAACTTATTTTAAGACGTATATTTGACAAAAAGTTCGTTATGCGATTGATATCAATTTGGTTTGTTCCACATTTAATACGCATTACAAACTATAATCATAGAGAAAGAATTATACCTATAATATTTGCATTCCATGAGTTTACGAGAATGCAATTTTTGGTCTTAATATTGCTAGAATCGGATTGAAACAGGATTTTTCAAGTATAATAAAATGTTATTGTAATTCCATACATTCATTGATATAACTTATGTATGAAATTGTATGCAAATGGTTTTCAAGTACTTTATCAAAACCAAAAATGTCATGTGCAATTTTGTCGATGCGGATATGTTAATGGAGCTGCTAGTCAAATAAGATAAGTTCTATTGTTCAGAATCACAAAACAATGCTATTTTAGCACTGTAAATATCCATCGGAGCCTAAACGCATAATATTTAATTTTAGATAGCGTATTTATGTTGTTGTTTTGCAATTATAATGTAAGTAACACGTAAAAAAATATGGACCTACTCATATCTATATCAGTAAATTAAAATTTGTTAACTCGTTATGTACGTACATACCTTTATTTACATACACTATAATGTTTCCTACAATAATATAACCTATCTACGAAGGTCAGATAACAATTGCTGTAAACAATTTATTTTGTCTAGTTACTAGACTTGCCGTTTTTAAATTATGGACAAGCGTACCTCTTATTATAAAAGGGACGAAGCGTTATATAATTAAGACCATGTTCGTTATGATTTTACACTTGAACAACATGCGACTGTCTGGATATTATAAGGTTTTTCGCAACCCAAGTGACAGTTCTTATAACTGAGCTAGCGTGTTTTGTTTTTAAAGTGATTCACTGTTTGTGACGCAATGTCGTTTCATCTATATTTTGGGATCAGCATCCGAAATATTATTTCCAATTATTCAAGTTCGTTTAGATTAAACATAGTCGAAAGTCAAAGTCACTCAGTATATAGGCCCCGTTCCCGGAACTTTACGTACACGTTCTGAAAATGTAGCTTTGCCCCATATTTGTTATATCTTACGACCTAGATTTAAAGATTAACAACTCGATCCAGGCTCACTGAAAATGTTGGCGACCGCTGCTTGAGATACTTACCACGATAAGAGGAATGGTCCGCTTATCTTTTAACTATCAAGAAACCTTGTTTGCTGTAACTTGTGTTTCATGTTGATTTAGTAACGCGGAGAAACAATAGTCGAACTTAGAAACAGTCCGTAGCTTAGTTATGCCTAAAAAAATATTGTTTGGTGTTCGTGATATTTCGTACTGCCGAAACATACTTTTCAAAGATTCCCTCCCTTATCATGGTAAGCAAACATATACAATACATAAACTTGCCGAGGAAGTTTAAAACAGGCAACAAGAAAAATACGATAATTTTGTTTTCTGTGTAAGTTTTGCTCGAAGTTACAGCTGCAACTTTTAGAGCAGAATTCTCGACGAGCGCCTAAGTTAGCTCTAGTTCATCTAGTAGATATCCTACATCAAGTTTTGCAGTTTTTCCTATATCGTCGGGTATATATTTGACTGCCAGTAACTCTTTTGTGTTTCTTTCAGTCGGCTATGATAACATCATCTACATACTGATAAAAAACTTTTGCTACAGTGGGTCGAGGAGTGAAGGTCATAACGAATATAAGTTTTGGGGGAATTAAAACCAAATTATGAAAATAAGTCGAAATGTTTTATTTTACGAACAATGATAAGTAGCGGATGATTTACTAATGAACCTCGAGGGAGGAATCCTTTTCCATACCCATGCCATTGGGGTTGTGACTAAATATTTATAATAAATGTACCTACGCTAAGTATTTATTTATCCAGATTCAATAATAAATACACATATAAAAACATCCAATATCTCATTTTTAAACTTACTTTGCAAAAATAATCTCCGTGAAAACTTACTATATACAAGTCCAACGTAATAACTATTTAATAGTGTTAGCTCTAACCATTGAGGTATAATGTACTAGTAAATTATACCTGAATGGCTCTAACGCTACTATTTCAGTAACATAAAGTTTAGTTTGCTTCTTTAGTTAAATTCTATGTAACAAAGAACTAGAAGTTAATCCCACCACTTTATGGTCCGTAACTAAGAAACCTCGGCGTTAAAGTTAATTTGGAATCCTATGTATTCCACATCGTATTATTGCGAGAGAAACTATTTCCGCAACATTAATGTTTACGCTCCAAATAATTTGGTATGAAGGAAATCAAAGGGATAGATTGTCTGTTTTCTCTCTTGTAAATCCGGTTACTGAAAGGTCACCGCAAACGGAAGGGTTCAGGTAGAATCCAATATTATGTGCTCGGGAATATGCATTCTAGTCATACAAAGAGCATTAATTTCACTCGTTTAAATTCTTTAAATAAAATCCTTTTACCTACCAAAGCTAGAGCCGGCTGTCAAAATACCTGAATGTTATTGAATCCTCGGTAATCGGTTAATAGACTAGTAATACCAATTTTATTCGTAAATTGGAACCCTTTGAGGATAAAAATATGTTTTTGCTACGCAAGCATATTATTATAAGTAATTATAATCTGATGCAGGTCCAGGTTTTAGAGTTACTGACAATCCTTAATATTATTTTTTCAAACAACTATTGTAAGAAGTTGACACTACGGAATGAAGTGATTTTGTTTGAGTATTCAAGCCAATGTTTTATTTTCGTCTGCGAAAATAAAACTGTCTATGCACTGATTTTTTATCTGTCTGCGATAGGATTGAGTTTAGGACCTAATATTATTGTAATTTCCTCGAATGATTCGATTTATTTAACCTAAAACATTTCGTTACAAAAACATACATTTAACGTGGGGATGTTTTTTTTTTATCATCTACCCAATCGTATGGGTATATCGTTGATTAGGTCCTTCAAAATGACTTAGGGGTTGGTAAGACTTTTTTACGTTCCGCCTTCTTAAAGCTAAACTATTGGCTAGAAAATCTGGAAAATACCTGAAACTTCATGATAATAGTGCTTTTTATGAACTTTTAAGGAAAATCATAACGGAAGATAGATTAGTTAGTTTGAGTAATAGTCGTTCAAGGGTTCAACTTTTGTATTAGAAAATTTCTTACCCAATAAAATTTCTTTAGAAGAAAACATTAAAAGTCACTTAAATGAAGTAATTGCTGACATATTTTGTGGTAACGACGGGCAACTACGGAACCCTACACTGCGCGTGGCTTGACACGTATTCGGCCGGTTTTTTTTATCGATTTTTATCGTTCTTGTAGAAAGATTTTTAAAATTTTCCTGCTAAGGAAACAGTATATTTAATCATGATTGTTATTATTGGATTACTTTGTGAATCACTGAATAACCGTGCGAGCTCAATAAGTAAAAAAACGAAGTACCTTATGGTATTTAAAAAAAAGGTGATTGTCATTAGAGGATTCATTTGTGAAGCACCAAGTGCCTTAATGAGCTGTAAGGGTCATAGAGGTATAATTTAATAGCATACGAGTCTTAATTTTTTTTGGTTTATGGGTAGCCAGATACCGTACGGCCTTGTTTCGTTATTTTAGGATTGTATTTTCTATGGGTTAAGTAGGAGAGTTTCCGGGAAATATTGTATTCCCTCATTTCGATCGGGCCTTTGTTCCAAAAGCCATCAGCCGGCCCAATCAAGTAAGAAATTGGTGATCCCGCTTGATGCTTGGGCCCACACAGGGGCCTGTTACGGAAGATATGCTCCTTAGAGCGATGAAAATGTGTCTAGTGATGTGCCAACTTTTGTTTATAAATAAATATTCTTGACAATAAAAACATTTTACAAAACTTACCACAACTTATGACAGATAATATTTAAGACTATCAAACATTTGAATAGCATTTATTTCAAATAGTGAAGTACATGCATCAACTTTTTGCAAGCTTCCTCAGAGCAATTAAAATAAACTAGCAATGAGTTTTTGAGAGAAAAAAATTTTTTTTACGTTTTAGAAACTTACCTAAACACTGATTGTATTAAAATATTGATATAAAAAATATATTTTAATTTTGCATCTAATAAGGCATAGGCATCTTTACCGTTGAAAGAAGCACAAGTCCGTCTTAGTAACATTATGAGTGTGTGTTGATTTAAATGTCGTCATATTTTGTCCACGTCAGTCTACTGCTGGACATGCCTCTTCCAAATTCCCAATATACGTCACCGAATTGTCGGCAAATCTTTTCAATGTAGGCTCTAGATAATAATTAGGATGGAATAACAGTTTTCTATAATTAGTACAGATAATATAAATATATAAGTTTAAAACTATAAGCGTAATAAAGTTATTGCTTGACAGATTTGATTGAAATAAAATAATTACCTACTTTGATATATTGAGTCAGACAAAACTAGGCCCATCACTAAAATTGTTTTTCAGCTTCGAAAGTTTACAAGAAAAGCAGATTATTAACGTTTAGTGAATTAGGGAATATGTTGTTACGTCTGCGGTTACGGCCGGAATGAACGTTTGCGTAACCTTTGTGGGTGCTTTTGTCTTTAATGCCGAATTTACGGAGCCTGTTGAGTTGGTAAATACATTTGGAAAACAGCGACATGAAAGTGAGGCAGACAAGCTTATTTGTTTAACTCAAATTGAAAATCCCTAGTAAGTAATAAACTCGATCTACCTACTCTATTGCTATATTCAAACTAGAATTTGTTTGGTACGAAAATGTAATTTACGATACTACATAATTAGATTATTACGTTTACAGAACCGTTGCTGCATTGGTAGGGTTGAATGGGGAGATATTAGTTGTCCGCAACATAATTTCAAATGATTGGATTAAGTTTTTTTTTTCCCTTTTTATCAAACCAATGGCAAATTTTTTTTTTAAATAATGTTAATTCCATTTATTGTCCCTACGTGAATCATTTCAAGGCTGACAGTAATAGTTAATTATTTGGGTCTATGCCCAGCAGGAGTAGGCTGATGAAGTCAAAAGCCTGATGATGATGCGATCCTTCAGCAATTAGGTTACCGACCCACAAAAATTTGGACTCCTTAACTACACTCAGGCACAACTATAGATTATAGTACAGATGTCTGCTAGAAGTGCCTTAGAGTTTTGATGATCGGTGAGTCAGTCAGTGAATGACATAATTGGGAAACTTTGAAGGTATAATTCTTAACCAGTGAACCAGGAGGGTTAAAATTTTATGAAATTTGAAATATACCGTGTTGATACAATGCCTGCCTGGTTACTGAAAATTCAGGCTTCTAGTTTTATCAACAAAGAAGTTATATGGAGGTCGAGAATAGCCTGTATTGTTTCGAGAAAAGGATGGTACGGTTTTTTGCTCGACTTGGCACGGGGGGCACGCTACTGACATAGGTCACGGAGTAACTAAAATAAAAATGAATTTTCGACCAATTTGTAAAAGTAAAGTCGGATCCGAAAATGTATTTTTATAAGCTTGTAAGGTCAGTGAGTAACTAAATAAGATGATTATTTTTGCCAATGATAAAAGTAAAGTCTGGTTGACGACCTCCGTGGCCGAGAGGCGAGCATGCCGGACTTTGAATGGCGCCGCCATCTCTGAGGTTCCGGGTTCGATCCCCGGTCCGGTCAATGTAGAAAACGAACTTTTCTATATTGTCTCGGGTCTGGGTGTTTTCGTACCGTCGTTGTTTCTGATTTCTATAACACAAGTGCTTTAGCTACTTACTTTAGGATCAGAGCAATGTATGTGATGTTGTCCAATATTTATTTAGTTATTTAAAAAAATATTTAATAGTTTAAAAAAATACTCGTTTTTTTTCATTGTAAGCTTTTCAAAAAATTACCCATTTCCATCAAAACATGTAGGTTATCGACCGCGACGTAACACAGTTATGACATGGCGTTTTGTGAACCCAATCCTTAGGGCTCTTTAGCCCATTCCAGTAATTGCTCATGGATGACCAACATTTTTGTTAGTCCTACTTACTTAGATCCATGTACGTTATATACACACAAGTAATATTTTTTTGGCAAAAATACAAAAGATCCTATTCAGATTAACGACGTGCTCTTAAAAAAATGATAGCGCAGTGTCATATCACTATATTAAAATTTAATATATCATCGTTGCCTGCTCTATCTAAAATATAAAATAAGTAAGATAAAAGAAATAAGAAAAAGCAGGACTCCAAGTTACAAGGTAATGGAAGATGTCAAAAGATTTTTTAACTACTATATCACAACGTTTAACAAACAAAATATATTATAGCGTTTTCGTTTAAAGATTTAATATCGTATTCGTAAGCCACGAAGTTAAGTTATATCAAACTTGAAACTTCGATTCACGGTTCGGGTCATTTTGTTTACTGGCGTGAGTCTGGGAGTGCTTGGCTAAATTGTCTGATACCTACCTCGTAATCGTAACAAAAGGATGTTATTTCTTTTTTTGAGACTATGATATGTGGTGTGTTGTCTGATTGTCTGGCACGTATGATATATATATATATAAGGTCTGATTTTATTAGTGTTCATCCTGTTAACCTGTGACTATATAGGTGAAAAGCAATCATAAAAACCAACTTTCAAATGTCTATCATAAAAACTAAAAAAGTTAAAAATAAATTACAAAATAACAACATCGACTTCATATTGCATAAAACTACCTATCTTCAACTGTTTCTCGCTCTGTACAAGGGGAAGGAATAAGACGGATAATCAGATGGTTAGACGTAGCAAAGATAGGAAGAGTTTATGCAATATAAAGTCAATGTTGTTGATTTTTAACTTTTTTAGTTTTTATGGTACTCATTTGAAAATTGGTTTTAACGATTGCTTTTCACCTATATAGTCACAGGTTAACGGGATGAACACTAATAAAATCGGACCTTATATATGTATTTAAAAAATCGAAATCATTTTTGCAAATAGGCCATTTTAAAAAGGCCCTTTTACACGTCCCTATAATATTTTTTGCCATACTACTCCTTCAAAACAATTTGTGAACTCTTGCTCACTGCTTCTTAGCAGCGCAAGAAACTCGGTCACTATTGTCAGCCTCTTTTAAAATAAATATTTGTACAAGATTTGGTGCGAGCTAAGCACTTTTAAATCCACACTTTTATCATTTATATAATTATTACAGGTGTAATAGCCCTTTTTCATTAAAGTCATTTTAACAAGCAGTTCAACAATATAGGTTATTTATTAAAAAAACTTTTTACTTAACCAATAAAAATACTATTTATTTCTGTAAATAGGCTTAAACTAACCACTTTTACATGTCCCATTTTTTTCCCTACCGCTGTTTCGGGACAATTTTGGGCTAATAATAAATAAATAAATATTGGACAACATCGCATACATTGCTCTGATCCTAAGGTAAGTTGCTAAAGCACTTGTGTTATAGAAATCAGAATCAACGCAGTTATATATTTACAGTTATTAGTTACGAAGGTCTGAAGGTTGTTGCTCAAAATGTAATAAATAAGCTGGCCGCATGTAAGACCACGGATAAGCATACCCAACCAGTAATGGGACATTAGAAGGGATAAAGGTTTAATACAACCTTTCCCGTCGTTAAAAAAATGCAACATGCGTAACTGTTTCGTCGCAAAAACGAGGATAAAAGATGTTTGTTCTAACAAAGAGCAGTTACAAAGTGAAATTGGGTCCTCTTGTTTTTTTACCGTTAGAAATATAATGACTGTACATTCCCCTTACAGATCATTTGCATCGGGGGTTCCCCATGACTAACAGCGGGGCTGACGAAGCATAAATCCCCCTCAATATTCAAAAGGAGCGATGTGGCTACTATAAGCATATTCATTTTCATAAGTAATGTATTGTTTGGAGCTAGGTACTACTGCGCTATTGTAAAACTTGTGGTTTCTATAAGTTTGACACGCGTCAATGATCTTAATAAAATTGATATAATTTTATTAAGATCATTGACGACATTTTCTTTTCTTGACAATGATACTGTCTAGGTATTATTAATTGGGTTTGGACTTGGAGCCGCAAAAGTTACAGTATGGGGATGTGTGTTTTTATTCAATTTCGTTGTTGGTCTCATACAAAAGGTTTTGTATTTGAGTAGGTAGATGAATGTGAGTTTTCTGGCTACGAAACCAACAAAAATTTACCGTGAAAGTCTGACTTGAAAACAATATTCTTTGCCAATTAGATTAGATATGATGAGATGAGTTTAATTTCCATGTTACTCTTATGAAAGTATTTATTTATGACTGAAAATGTGGAGGTTATCTTCGATTGAATATCTCGGTCCTCTTATTTTGTTTTATTATATTGTTCCAGATCTAACATAACAGGTCACCAAGTGTTCAACTGTCCAGTGCCCAAAATCACCTAAATATGGTGACGCCTCTCTAAAAAGAACCTTAATACAACAACTTTGTGAAATCAACATTAAAGTCACTTTTGTTTAAATTGTCCATGATTATATAGCTTGGAGCATCTGATTATTTTTGGGAGCGAATTAGAAAGTAAATGTTGTTGTTTTTCAACAGTTGATTATCAGGGAATCACTTGACTTTATATTCATCCTGTTTATTAGGCACATAACCGAAACCATAGAAATTACATAAGAAACGTCATTGTGTTAAACATAGACAATTTTTTTTTTCTTCAAATAGGCGTACTTAAATTAGGTCCTTTTACACGGATTAGTCTTGGTTTCAACCCTACCACTAATTTAGGATAATATTGTTAGCTATTGCTGAGAAATATCAGCGCAAGAAGCGCCTTCACTATAGTACCGGTACCCTTATACAGCTTCTTCAAGTATGTACTCCTTATTGTACCTATTGTAAATACTTATGTGTCCGAACTTTGAGCAAGTCATCCGTAAGTCTCAAGACTTATTGTTAGTTGCAACCTCAAGACTCGAGCATTGTAGGTTCCAGGTTGCGGCCCGCAGTTTGCATGGCGACGCGGTGGAGTGCCCACTACATGTGAGGGGCTGGCGCGGTGCCAACTAGTTGGTACAGATTGTAAGGGTTGATACACAATACAATCGTAATGCTAACTATAAAATTCTATAGTTTTATTATAGTTCATAGTTAATATTACTTTCCAATAGCTTTTAAATAAACAAATAAAATCGACGTATTCGACCGATCAAAGGCTTATGATTCAAACTTTGATTTTCTTACTCTTAACTTAATCTTCTGAGATCTGAAAGTCTTTGTTGTTAGTCTTATCTAAATATACATTTTAAAAATTGCCAAAAAACAATGATCAGCCTATTGAGGTTTTTGACAATCACTTTACTAATTTTGGTATTAGTCATATTCATGAGCCTCATAGGGGTTATTAAGGCACAATTAATTGTGATTTCTCGAACCAGATTTTCTAGTAAATATTTTTTTATAAATATTGGACAACATCATTGCTCTGATCCTAAGGTAAGTAGCTAAAGCACTTGTGTTATAGAAATCAGAAACAACGACGGTACCACAACACCCAGACTCGAGCCAATATAGAAAAGTTTGTTTTCTTCATTGACCCGACCGGGGATCGAACCCGGACCCACAGAGATGGAGAGAGCGGCACCATTTAAAGTCCGGCGTGCTCGCCTCTCGGCCACGGAGGTCGTTGAGTCTGGTACTTTACAGGTACCCTGGCAAAAATAGGCCACCATGCAAGTGCGATAAACTTTCGATGGCTGGCACCGACTCCAAAAAGAACTGATTAGGTATGTTTTAGTCAATATTATTTTTCGCTTTTTAGTTTCATTTTGAGGTCGGTTTTTAGTTTTTTATTAAACTTATTTTTTCATCATGATAACGCTAGACCTCACACATCTTTAGCCACTCAGCAAAAATTAAGAGAGTATGGCTAGGAGGTGAATACTCATGAAACTCTATAACACAAAAAAGTCACATGTTATTACACAGATTATAGCAGTGTGCACAAACCTTTACGAAGTCTAGCCTCTTTGGGAAGCTGATTCAGCTAAACACTAACGATAATAACGTGTTCGAGTAAACGATGCCGCGCCACGCTGCTGTATAGCTTGCGACTACTATTTATCGAAGTACCTAAACGCTTGACTTGTTACCAATATCGATGTTGTTGGATAAATGTCTTGTTGTATACTGGACTAACTATGTTATTTGTGAATGTGTCGCTTTCGAATAAATATAATAATTTGCCGTGTGGCTGATGAGAACTTTCAAAGATTATCTCGTTTAATAACAAGTGTTTAAACAAATGTAATACACAGGTTAAACTAATTATATGCCCGCTGCAGGGCCAATGCGTTTCTCAAATCAATCAAATCAAATCATGCTTGGTGTTTAAACAAATGTTATACACAGGTTAAACAATTGATATGCCCGCTGCAGGGCTAATGCATTTCTCAAATCAATCAAATCATTTTTATATAATCATTTAAATATATCAATAAATAAATAAAATATAATAAACATGTAATCGGACACGATTATCACAAAGTTATTAAAAGATAATAAAATATGGTAGGGGCGTCTTCTAGCACATCTAGAATTCAAGACTAAAGCCAATTATGACAATTTCAATTTTTAAATTACTTGAGCCGGAATCGAACCTGTAACCCTCTGTGTTGTGAACGGTGAATTTCAGCTTAAATAAGGATATTTATAAATATGAAAAAATTTAAGGAAAAAATACTTTTAATTGAAAATACCATTCATTACATTCAAATGTAAAAAGAGTTGCTTATATCACAGTACATATATCTATATATACTGTGCTTATATTCAATTATATTTTCAGATATAACAATGGCTTCTTTGTTGGTACTAGCGTAAAAAGGCGAAGAAACCAAACCGGTGCAAGGACCATTCTGATTAAAGTCAATATTGAACTCTATGTATAAGGTGTTATGCATCTAAATCCATTTTACTAAAAATTTACCTTGCATTGGGATTCGCAATGAGATACAAGTCGCAATAATGCGATTTCCTAGACGCATCTGTGGATGATGTTTTTGCTCAGAAGATTATTATCCGAACATGGCAATTCTAGATATTGGCTATACGATGCCTATAAAAATTTATAAGAGACTAACAAAAAAAAAAACCCAGCCTACAGCTTCTAATTCTTAACCTAATGCGACTAAATTTAAAGAGACAGCATGTATTTAAATTTTCAACTGATTTTTAAAAAGCAACGAAGAGGTTCTCTTATCGTCGCGAAATATTTCACTAGTACGTTCAATTTTGAAGATATTAAAAAAAAACTTAACAAACCAGCGGATGACCTATGGATCTTGCACATATGCACCGTCGGGACTCTATACCTACGGCAGACAATGACAAACTTGTACGAACATGTTACCGTTCCGTAACTTTTACTTAGTACACAAGATGTCAAACAGTCCGTGTTGGCTGTCACTACCCTATACCGCGGACAAGACTACCTAACCTAAGCCGTCACTAATAAAATATGATCAGTCTGGTGAATCTGCTATACTGGCAGTAGGTCAACATCACACTACCGTCCTAACGCTGCTATCTTTGGACATTAAGGTGCAGCTCACTTGTGTATTCTTAATTATATTTACGTTTTTATTATTAGATAGGGACTATTTATTCATCCTTCTTAAAATTACGTAAATATTGTTAGGTGGGTAGAGATTTTGCTCTAAATTGGGGTAGAACAGAGTCTACGCTTACTATTAAGTTAGTTTCTTGTCCAGCTTTATATTTTGGATGACGGGAGCTCGGGATGGATAGTGTTCCAATCGTATCTATTAGAATAAGTATTACGTTACTGGTTTGAGAGCACAATTTCTCTCTATTCTCAATACAACAGCCTATTTTCCGAGCTGTATTTCAGTGTTTATATTTTCTTTGTGCCGATTGCAGTAATAAGATTAACCTCCCTTATTGTGTGCCACAAAGCAGGCCCAATAAATGTTCGCTCATTATTCATGAGCCTAAATAATGTTTATTTTACGGTTTTCGTTCACAGAGACTTTACATTTAGTATTTCAACTGGTTATTTTTTAAATCTATCCAGTTTGTATAAATGTGGAAGCTTAGTTATTGATCTAGCTCATCACAAACATATTTTATTTAACCATCTGGATTCCTCCATTTAATAACTTATTCCATTATAAGTGACTAACTGTCACCAGCGACTTTGTTCGTAATTAAGATGAGAGTTTCGAGACAGACCATTCCTGGCGTGTGCACAACAACTCTCTTTAAAGTCTTATCTTGATTAGATTAATGGTTAAGGAATGAATACGTTACAAACAAACATCCATTTTTATATCAGGTCCAAAAATACTTATTTTCAGAATAACGTTAGATATTTACGAAACATTAAACATCAAACTTACGAAGTTTTACGTAATTGACTTCATTCTGTTTTTCTAATTAGTGTTTTTGTTAGAGCCCTAACTTTGGATAACTTCGGTCAAAATTAGAGGCCTTTTAGGGGCGATAAAACAATCTACTTAGATTAACTTTCACAAATAAGAGCAGGGATCGTTCGCCGACAGCTCAACTGATTACCTTACCTGACGCGGAAAATAAAGTTCCGAAAACTCTGTAATAGAATATCCCTTGAATAGGTTGTTCGAAACGCCTTCTAAATAATGTTAAAGGCCTCGATGGAGGTGTCAAAAGTTGCTGAAGTACCTCCGGAGGTGTTAGGGCTGCCGGCAAAGTCATTTAGCCAGCAAATTGTTCCGAAACTAATGATTTTTTAGCGAAAATGCGGTTGGGTTTTCTCGTCGCCAACTAAATGACATCTTTTTTTATCTACGGGACGTTGATAAGGAATTTTTAGCAAGGTTACACGATATAAAAAAGGATGTATATGTTTACTGCTACAGTTTCAGCACTGATTTAAAGGAAAACTTGTAACTTAATAAAAGGTGCAGTAAATTTCTCTCCCCATTTTCTTCTCACGTCTTTTGAATTATAGATTACCTTATCCGCAGATAATATTAAAGTATTAGTAGTAAATGTTGAAATCGTTTAGGAATCGTATGCCTGTTTTAATAGAAATCGAGAATTAAAATTTAAATGTTTAATGGTTAGTGGGTGCAGTAATTGAAGAATAAAACATTAAGTACATTTTCAAAATAAAGACTTGAGAAATTTGTAGACGCTTCTTGCGATGAGAATGATTTAAGATACATCTTTAGATGGTTGCGGTAATAATGACATGGTTATCACCATGCGCCATCTTTAAAAATCGATTATTTTCTCTTCTAATTAGACACTTAAAGGTTTTTGGAGTCCCATCAAAATAAGTCATTTTTTATCTACTTCTATTAGCATCGATATCTGTATGTGTACATGCTATAGCAAGCCTGTCGTAGTTATGTTTGAGTTGCAAGGTAAGTGGGTCCGAAACTTTTGTACTTCGAGACTGCAAACTTAAATGAAAGGCAGCCCTGATCGAGTCTCTTTCTGAGAGCATCTGAAAGTTGAGGACCTCTCTAAATCTCAACTTTTCTCCCGTTGACAGCGCTTGAGACATTACTTTCCAAGTTATTGTAGCCTTTGGAAACGTGTTCGGGATGAACGTTTCCACATACATCTTGGGAAAGATCCAGTATAAATCGTTGGAGTTTTCCTAACGTTTCTTCCGAGGTTAAACGAACACGCCGTTTTAGAGGAAAATCTTTTCAGTTATTGTTTTCATGTCTTTTGTCAGACTTTGGAGTATCTTTATCTTAATCTTTAGTACCTAATTTCTATTTTTTCTTAATCAAAATAAATTAAAAATTATCTTAATCTTTAGTAGTTACCTAATTTATGTGTTTAAACTTAACTAATTTATTTATTTATTAAAAACTTTATTGCAGAAACTGACAAACAGCATTCTCTGCCAGTCAACCATTGGGTTACGCAGAAAGTTTTCAAAGGGTGCGGTGCAAGTAACTGATAGGATAGAGCAAAGAAAGTCAGAAAAAGTAAAATAATAATAGACAAAGAGTGAAATAATTCACAAACCTTTACTAATGTGTTTCAATGAAATTAAGATATACATAAAATGGAATTGAAAAAGTTGAAATTCTCATAGATAGATAGGCCCGAGCCCTATTTTTATGTAAAAAATATGCTTTAAATAGGGCTCGGGCCAACAGTTTTTGTGAAGCATCAAACATTTGTATTTTTTTTAATTTCTATTCATAAAATTAATAACGTAGACAGTAATCGCTGTAATTTGAGTCACTTTCAGAACTAATGGGTAAAGTTTTTAAAATGGTAGCACCCGTAAAGATTAGAGGTGGACAAGTAAAAAATCGAAAAGCAAAAATCTTCAAAAATAATAAAATTCTAAGCTACTTTTTAAACCTTGCAGGTAAAACATGGAAAGAAAACTAGAAAGTTAGTTCAAATCTTAAATAAACTATAATTTATCAACATTTAAAGCACAATTTACATCTTTAGCGACCCAGGTATTTATTAGGTTTTAAATTTCATTATACCATAACGTGCGTAACTACTTAAGGTTTTATAGCCGAGATTGAAAATTCATAAAAATAAAATTACTTTCAGGGGTCGTATATTTTAGAGTTAAATTAAAACTGAGAGTCATAAAAAAGGCTAGTTTATTACTCAGTTTGAGGGCTTTCCAAGAATATAAAGACTAAAAGCTCTATTAACTTTCCATAGTCGCATTTTGTTTTATTTCTTAACAGCGAAATTGCTCATAAACATTTTTATAACGTTAGAATAAGTTGGTACTATACTACGTCTTTATGTAATTACATATATAGGACCTTCAACTAGACAGACATAAGTGTAGGTGCGTGGAATTGCAAGCCACCACCTCCATAAATATACATTACAATCGAGAAACTACAATTTGAAATGCGCTAAGCCTGATATATTATATCAAGTTAACTTCCGCATAATGTAATAAACCCTCTCACAATAATTCAAGGCAAAAAACACTTGGTGAGAGCAGCGGGCAGCATTTATTAATATTTCGCCGAAAAACCCTAACCGCAGACATTATTGAGGGCAATTCATATAACGAGTACATACTTAAGTACCAAACCACAGGACAACGGACGGTAATTCATAGCGAGAAGTAACAGACACGCTTCCAATGACAACCTAAATGCTAAAAACACAGAGTTCAATGTCGTTTGAACGAAGAATAGATTTTAGTTTCAGAGTAAAAGATATGACCAGCTTTTTGGCTACACATGGAGAGTCCAGGAGATTCAACCGATTTAATTTTGCATAACAATTATTAATAAGATTGCGTGTTCAACCATTTCCAGGTGGAAATGTATCTACTCAATGTCCGTAATAAAGTAGGCACTACCAACAGCGTTAATTAAAATTTAATTGAAATTTTGCGATATTAAATCGTACGATGAGTTCCGTATAAAATCTCTTGAATTTATAATGAAATTTTGTTTAATCTACATTTATTTGCATAATTTTAACGTGAAATTAGATCGCAGTCCTCGACATTTCATAAGGTATTTACTTAATTACCTATTTAATATTATCGTCAGAAGTTGTTTAAGTACCTACCTATATCTTTAATATTGTTTGCAAAAAATACGTGTAATTCACTAAAATAAGCGCACAAGTCCACTTAGTATACATTAAGACGACTTATACTTACCCATTGTATCGACCCCTCGCATTGAAAATATTATTTGTTTCCTATTTCGGGCGACCATTCAACAGGAAGTTTTGGTTGAATAATACACTTAAGTCGCTTAAAAATTCCCGTCATGGCCCGAGTTTCCCGTGGTTGCAATTTATTGGCATCCTCGCTGGGAGTAGGAACAAGCAATATGATCGATAAGGCCAAACAGGACCAAAAGTTTTCTTTAGTCACCGCGAATGTTAGAAACCAATCCAACTTGGCCTCTCGATATCAGAAATTTCCAAATCGAATCCTGGGAATTCGAGCTTACTGAAAGGAATGAGGGTTCCGCAAATTCTAGTCATTTGATATCCTTCGTTTATATTGTATATTGCTCACTAGCCCCGGGGAAATCATATGTGGACGTGGGATCAATGAATAATGTTGTCCTTATGATGTAGTTTGCATTTGAAAATTGTGTTTTTTTGAGTGTTTGTCCATCCTAAGCAAATATCCTATGCAGCAAACATGTCCCCAGCATTTGTCCAATGAGGAACTTTATCATGGAATTGTGCTTATGTAAAATCAAAGTAAATACTTTTTACATTGTAGTGTGCATGTAAGGAGTATGTTCTGTTATAAAGGAATTAAAAGTACTTTGATTGTTATAGCCTATTAAGGAGACATTATTACTTTTTAATTAAAATCGACTATAATGTTTACGAGAGTATCTGATTATTCTCGACGTTGCCCCCTTTTTTTGCAGAGAAAAAAACGTTATATTTTTTTAAATGCCCAAGTTTTATGTACTGTAACTTTCAGTTAAGTGAATGTCATAATAAGTTTTGATCTGGAACAATTAGTCCTTGTCTTATTTGAAATTTAACAATAAATCAATGTCTAATTTTACGTATTGATGCAGATATTAAATCAAAACTTAAAGCCATTTATAAATTAAATTAAAGTCATAAAATTTAACGGGCGTGGTATGAGCGTTATTTTCAGTAACATACGTCTGTTTATCGGCTATAACAGTTTAGCCGGCCTGCCAAGGGTTACATGGTAGATGGTGTAATCAGTATTTCAATCTTACCCATCAGGCCAGCTTGTCATTCTTATTCCGTTGTAACAGATGCTATATTCGGACAGTGCCAAAGTTTTAATGTGTGTGTCACTGTATACATCTAAACGGTAGGGCAAGGACAATTTAAATATTTATGAGGAGTTAAAAGCTCAACTCAACATTAATTTTAAATCGATTTCATAAAATGATTTGTGATACAGGATGCTGAAAAGTAGGTAAGAGGGTTGTTTAGTTATAATCGAGGTTAATTTAACAGGTAATATAAAAAAAAACAATTACAAGTAAGGAACACCTCGGTAGTGCAAAAGTCAAAATGAGCTAGGTGATGAGCTGGACCTAGAGGTCCTGGGTTTGAATTCTAGCTTAGTTTTTTAAATCCATTTTACAGGTTATCTTTGTCTGAAGTTTTGGATATTTGTGTTTGTTTTTTACCGTAAGGAGCATTCAATAAATGATTATAATAAGATTTCTTTCAATTACGTATAAAATTGTAAACAATCAACTTTTAAAAATATTTTTTTGCACAAAGCCCTAGCTTTAAAATTTGGCACGTACTGTTTAACACCTTGAGTGCTATAAAATATATTATGCGCATAGTTTATGGTTTTTATTTCTTCTTAGGAATATAACAACGAATCATATAACAACAGATCCTATAATACGAGTAATACCTACTTTATTTAAGGTGTTTTAGAAGAAATATATATTTTATTTAAGGTGTTTTTAGAAGAAACATAATATATTTCCGGATGTGACATCTTTTTTCTAGCGTACAGTTATATCGTCTCCCACATTTTACAGAGTTCATCAACATTTGTTATTCGACTCTGACGGGAAAGGCAGTTTATTTATTGAAAAAGTGCTGACTGCTGACGTGTTACATCTCCCATTTGTAAAATTCTCCCCATTTCCATTTTGGGAAGCTGCGCAGACCACTCGAAAAGGCTGAAAAAGTCCATTTTATTCTATTTACTCAGGACAAAGGTTTTGTTTGTTGATCGCATTGACGACTGTAGCGAGCTGTGTTTGTTTAGATTACCCGGTTGTTTCTTTTATTAAGTGCTTTGTCGTTGATGGCATGGAAATAAAAAGGGGGAATTCAGCTAGTTGGTTCAAAGATACGTGTTTGTCCCATCTGCTTCATTTCTACTTTACGAAGTGGTGTGTGTGTGTGATCGAATATGAGCTGTAAAAAAAAAATATAAAAAAACTCGACTGCGTAAAAAGTGAACTTAAAAGATGAAAACAAGATTTAAAGAATCAATTTGCAGTCTGAGGCATCAATAACATAGCCTATGTCACTCCCACAACTGAGACGAATCTAATGACATATCATATGTTGAAATCCATTAAACGGTTTTTCCTTCTTATTTTTTCGGTGTATTTTTTTGCCTGTTCTTGTAGGAATTTTAGAAAATAGAGTATTGAATACTATTAGCACTGAAAATATGTGACCCTTAGTAATTAAAAGAAAGTTTGAAAATCGGTTTATTAGTATTGCAAATCCGTTTTTCCCGCGTAAGTTATATTTCCGCGGTAATTTCGGGAAATAACATACTGCTTGTCACTCCCACAATTAAGACGAATCGATTGATATATTATATTTTAATATCCGTTAAATGGCTTAGGCTGTAGGGCGTGCCAAAGAAATAGACATACTTACATACATACGCTCGAAAAGATAACCCTCGTTTGGCAGTCGGGTAAAAACATTCAAAGTGAAGTTCCTTTAAACTAACGTTTTAAAATATGATACTTTTAAGTAAATATATGAATATAGTCATACACATAATTTAAAACAAGTATAAAGTTCATGTTTAAGCCATGAGCTTAGTCCAAAACTTATATAATAAATTATACTGTAGAGATGCGACGGTAAAAGCCTTTGCTAGCTTGCTTATTTAAATCAATTTTGGATTTACATAAAAAATATCTTATATCCCATATAACCTATAGGTAAGTTGTAGAATTTGAAATGAAACTTGTAAATGAAAGTATACAAATTAAAAATAATAAAAGTCATTAGGTATAACAAAACGTATTAGTGAGTTTATTAACATAAAAGTTTTTAATGTTCATAAAACTATATCCTCTAGACTATAGAACACTGAACTGTAAAATATAATTTACCATTCATGCATAAGTCATTTGATAAAAAGTTGTCTAAAACATAGAAAATGTTTTTTGGATTCGACTAGTATACATATTTTGAGTTTACAATAAAAAAAAATGGGTCCCTACTTTTTTAATACATATATTTTTTATTTATTAAAAAAACCAACAGTGTAACTTGCAATAATTCCACTTAAATATACTTACTTACTTAATTTTTATTATATTCTTATTTTTGAACGTATACGTCAAACGGTTTAAACCTCATACCGAAGATCACTAATCACTGACTAATATACTGGATGACATTTTTTACCGTCAGGAAAAAATAACTGTGTATTCTGTACCTAAAACTATGTGATATTATGTGAGTGTGTTTATAAAATACAACTAATTTTATAAATTTTGGAATGTCCAAAAAAATGCATAATCATGGAATACATCAGTGAATATGCGTTTAAGTTTTGGTCGGTTTCATATTTTTATTATTATTTTACCAATATTCTTTTTTAATGTTCAGTTTGTCAGAATTAACTTAGAATTAGATGGTTATGAGGATAAATAGTTGATAAAAATAAAATAAAAATTAAACTTTTTTTTTTAAATTATCATGTTATCATAAGTGTTATCATCACCTATATCATTTACCCATCTCACACGTTTATTTTCTTGACGGTAAAAAAAGTCATCCAGTATATTTTCTGCTATTACCACTGCAAATTCGATTATATACAGTGAGAAAATAAAAGTTTAGATTATGGTATTTTTCAAACTTCGCAGGACTCTCGGTGGTAACTTTTGATCCAAATAGACGCTGAAATTTCCCTAAATTATGTAATTAGTTATAACGTCGTGACGTTTAAATTAAATTACGGAGTTCGCAAAAACAATTAGGCGGCTAAAAGAAACCTTTAGACGTTATGAATGTTTTGATGAGGGTTTTTTTTCTTAATTTTCAACAAAATGCTGCTTGACGAGAATAAGATTTCGGGCACAAACAGGATTCAACTTTTTTACCGCGTCATTTAAAATGGTGCGCCTCGACCATCGTTTGTAAGATTCTTTGCTTTTTTTTTAAATATTCGAGGAATAATACACAAGAAAATGGATTAATTGAGTCAGGCTTTCGGGATTTCAACCCAGATTCAACACGTCATTAATTTAGTCGAAATTAGGAGCTCCATCAAAGTAAGATGGATTGGTTGGAGGTTTTTTAAATCGTTTGAACCTTGATTGGATTAAATGCCAATTGAAATCTAATGTATGATATGTTTAATAAGTGATAAATTTTGTGACTTCAGTCTCACCTGTCTTAATGGCATAATTTCGTTTAAGCAAATATTAATAAGAATAAAAATTAATGATTGGTAAAATTCATAATCATTTGAATATGAAGTAGTTGGATAAAACAACCTAGAATTGTTTTATGGGTAATGTTCAGCATTTGAAGATGTCTAACATACGGAATAATAGAAACTAAAAAAATAATTTTTAGGATGATTTTGTAAGGTTTTTGTAGATAAAATAAATTAAAACTCAAGTCACACTTCCGAGCGGTTGTCTTAATTTACGCATTCTCATGTTACTTCCTTACAATCTTTTGTACGGCTCAGGAAAATTATTGCTACACATTTTTCCCCAGCCACATTAAAAGTTGTCAACTGTTTTTGTGAATTCAAATTCAAAAGCAAACATTTAACAATTTAAAATCGTGCTAACTCGACAAAAAGTTGACTTATGTCTGAAATTTTCCACAAATTGTAAACAAAATAAACGAAGCGACAGTAACAAAAGAGAAAGAATTTAATATCCACCGCGGTATGCGGTGCTTGTAACAATTTGTTTTCTTCTCGTGAACATTCTTTTTACGGTTCCACATACTTACACAGTTTTTTCCTCATTTGTTTATCTGTCAAGCATCGGTTGTTGTGGCCATGAAATTTCATGACTAAGTTTACTTGCTCGTCTTTATTTTTTTTCTGCTTTGTAAAATGTTATTTTCCGTATATTAGTGTACCGAAAGATAAATGTGGAGCACTTACTGAAATATGTGTCAGACAACACACCAATTGTCATGGTTGGTAGCGAAGCAATAAACATCCTTACGTACAAAAAAATACAATAAGTCAATATATAAATTAATTAATGTTTGTTTTCTGAATTGAACGGGACGGGAATCAAACGTTTTAAGGCGAACTACGCCACTACGCCAATTGGTTTTAAACTTATCCTATCACAGGAAAAACAAACATTACTTTATATCGAATTTATTGCTTGATATTTAAAGGGTAATATTCTGTAACGATTGTGGCTTACAGTATAGTAGTAAATAGTACGCCCTTTGCTCGAGTGATATCCAGAACATTCGAAATCTGTCTCTAGGTTCGTAATACCGATTCGCAGGCACCCTCAAACTCGATTCTAATTCTCCGGGTTAGTCGTCCATGTTTAGTGCGCGACGAGAATTTCATTAACAGTATATTAGGTTTTCGAACAATTCTATATGGGAATGAATGCAATCTTTTTATGGTAAAGATTAATGTGAATGTGCATTTTTATTAATATTTTAAATGATATTCCTAAAACTTTTTATTCAGCTTTACTTCTCATACATTTTGCGGGTTTAGTTAGTTATTTATGTTTTTTTTAAACATTATATATTATTTTAGGTTTCATTTTGAGTAATTCGAAACTATCAATTTATTCTTTAGGATTAATTTACCAAATTTAAAGTTTGAATTTAGATAAGTATTTAAATAATTTAGACACATAACCTTGCTGAAAAAATCTCCTCTCACACGTGTCACCGTGATAATCTACCTAGAGCATAAACTTAATAAATATATTTTACTTATATCTTGAGTGAATTCGAAAAGTGTGCCAATAATTGTTATGTAAAATAATATTTATGTATTTTCATCTTTATGATACATTACGTATATCCTGGCATGATGATTGTAAGAATTTCCAACTAAAAATACATTAAATCAAATACTTAGTAAGTTGGTACTCAAAGATTGTTGGAATGGAAATTGATTTTGCCCCCAAAATCCTCCTGAACCCCACTTAGTAGAATCGTCTTGAGGAATAGATCAGACGGAGGTTCCCGTGAACCGATCGTCTCTAATGGAAAGGATTATACATAATAGGAATGAAACCTGGATCCGTCGGGAGATCAAAGCCACTATGGGTTATGACTAGGTATATTAGTAGCGATAGTATTGAACCGTATCGGATTGTGCGAGATAAAATAGTTCGTGGAATATTGCTTCAAGCTGTAATGTAAGTTACAAAAAGGTTGGCGCGGGACACAGTAGCCGTGGAAAGGAAAGACAAAATAATGTGGATGATATAAATATTGATTGTAGGTATTATTTGTTTGTAGAGTGCTACTTACGAGTGACTGTTTTCAGTAGTTTTCAGTGATAGTCAAGAAAGCAAATAAAAATGAATTTTTAATATCTTATTTTGTTTTCTAGATGCTCAATCATCAGATCAGCTTGAAAGTGTTTTTTCGCAATGCCAACTAAAAAAGTTTCTGATTTGCGAAACGAAATTAGAAACAGATAAAACAAGACCTCCACAATTTTATTACTTACCTACTTAATATCAAATAATAATTGCCCGACGAATATCAAAGATCTGAGACATCAATTTTTATTAGCATCAATAAAAAGCAGTGGTTTTCGACGTATTTTTTGTTTTCATCAGAGTTTTAATTGAGTTTTCTTCATCTAGTTTATCAAGAAAGCCTTATCATTTAAGGGGAGACGTTTCTTTTCTCCCAAGCCAAAGCCGTTATGCGATAATTAAGAGTTGCATTATGAAAGAAATTAAATAGGTCGGTCATGAATTTGAACAATACGTTCAGAACAAAAGCTCGATGAATAACGTCTGCTAAATATTATTGTTGCCGTTTGAAAAATACTAGCCAAAAAATGTTATTTTTTGCATCTGACTTGGTGTTTGACTTTAATCTCACTAAGAAATCTGAGCTTCTAAGAGTTTTTATTTTAAGTCAACTTATTGTTTCTAATTAGGTTCTGAAAATTTTAAAAGTTTTGCGTAATACGATGACTTTGTAAGTAGCGAAACACTAGACTAAACTTAGTTTCAGCATCAGTGATGAGAGTTTGGGTAAAACGTAATACTCGTAGATATATGTTTATTAAAAAAAAAGATTGAATCATGGTTAAAAAAACTAGCCAAGTGCGTGTTTACGCACAGTTTAGGATTTGCATGTTACAAATAGGAACGCGAACATCAGAAGGGGGTTTATTAATACTTTTATAATATTGAGCGCCTTCGATGTTGTGGCATAGGCACTGCTGCAACAGACATGTTGCCGTATCTTCGCGTGTGGCGGGGGTGGGCTCTTGAAGTGCTCGTCTAATATCTGGGTACTTATGTTTTAATATTAATTCTACTGTCTGTATGTTTATATTTGTCTGCATTTAATTTTGTCTCGCAAATTTTAATTTAATTTAATTTCATATAATCCAATCTCATTTTATTTTATTTATTGCCATTTTAGTTTTTGGTACATTTATAAATTATTGACATTTTTCATTTTAAATTTTAATCAATTTTATTTTTATCGTTAATATTTGTGTGAAGTTCGTACGAAATTTATGGGCCTGCCTGATGCCTGAACTAAATGCTATTTTATTTTATTTTTTATTTATTTTTATAAGTATGTACCTATATATGTTTGACTATGGTCATGTTTGTTATGGGGTCTGCAGTAAAATGGTAATATATTTCCGACGACCGTTTAAAAACATCCCGAACTAAATTGCGAATACGAATTGCACAAATTGCTTGGTGCAAATACTATAATCGCAATAAGTCGTTTTTTGAGTATTTCATCATTGATTTGTAGAAGCTTTTTCCCTGAAAGACAATTTCGCTTGTAATCTAATGCAAATGTTCAAAGTTGCATTTTTAGTAATACTTCTTACTAACATAGGTTGGTGTTGTGTCGTTTCATTGAAAAGCCACGTTACGAGGTCACAGATATAATATCGCCTTACTCTGATCTGTCAACTAATCTTCTAAGTTACAGTGGGGATGCAGGTGTATGAGCAATATACACGGGTAAACGCTCCACTTCCACCGCTTCTATTGACACAGCTCATGTTTAGTGTGCCGCAGATTGGGCTGGTATAACACAGCAAGATATATAATCCCCACTTATATCTTCTTTGTCTTCTACTAGAGGTTGGCGATCATTAGAAATAATCAATTTATCTTCTTAAACAAGGACCTTACCTGTTTAAGAAAGTCTGAACTGTAGTCTGGTGTAAATTTTCATTATATCATTCTCGAATGATCAATCAGATCACTTTATTTTTAGTGTCTAAAACTTTTACCTTTTCGTTTGTTATGATTAAAATATATGTATTGAATAAAGAGCAAAATGACCAGCTCAATTGCACAATGGTGTCTATTATAAATATCTATCTATCAGTAACTACATTATAGTAATATTATTAATGGACGGTTATGATAGCAATTACAAACAAAAATATCAAATACAGTAAGGTAAAAAAACGGATGTCAACTTAAAATGTTTGTTTTTTAAAATCGACCGTGAAAATTAACGTTGCATACCAATTTTCCATCTTGTTGCTTTTTGAGCAACTGCGGCATACCTACAAGGATAATTTGCAATGGGCGCTAAAACCAGCTGATTGGACGTGCCTATGTTTTTTGTAGGTACACGCAGAAACAGGCCTGCTGACCCCAAATAATTGTGAGGCAGGTAACGACGCTCGTATTGGATATAGTTACGAACATGCTCAGTTTTATAGCGTTTTTAGAGCTGTTTTATCGCTACAATCTGCACTTAGAATCAAAGCTAATTACCCAGCAATGATTAATGACACCGGTAATGGACGTTATTAAACAAATTGGGGGCGTTACGGTAGCATTAATTTTTAATACAGACTTGACATCTTAAGTTTGCTCATAAAATACTAACTTTTCCGCGAACCTGCAACGCAATTTCTCTTCTAGTTTCTTTAACGGGTTTAGTTGGGAAACAATTTAAAATCTTTTATATGAAACTGTGATTACAACTTTTGTTTCATTTGAATCGTATGTTTTATTGACTTTCATTTCAAATGAAAGAATATTCACACTGCTTTATTATGTTTATGACTTTGTATTACTTTACGTTAGATTTGCTTGGAACATTTGTGATTTATCGTCTAATAAACATCCTGCACCATTCAGATATGAATATAGCCGCCGATTGCGTATAACTTTATCAAATTCAACCATTAATGTGAATTATAAATCTTTATAACGACTCTTTTAAACAATATTCTCGGTCGTAATGGCATACAATCACCGGCACGCATTCCCGTGAGCGGAGTAATAGCCAATGTTTGTTTCTTTTCTGGCACGCGAGATTCATTTTGGGTTGCTAACCATTGGGACTTTTGCCCTGTTTTATAATCTATGATTTACGTTTTTCGATTGAACAGTGTAAATTCTATGAGAACACTATTGAATTCTCAAAAGTAAAGATCTCAATTGAATGAAGAATCATAATATTGCATCATCTCTCCCTAGTACAGTCCTAAACATTAGAGCGCAAAAGAGAACGATTTCCCGCTTTTTTCATTCAGCCACTGCTTGAAACTGCATTCATATTCTTATTCTTAGGAAGATGCATTGAACTCATACCCACGGAAGATGGCTCTCTAAGGTAGTCGCTCCATCGAGCTGAAGAATGAAGAATACTTACATAATTTATACAGGCTGTTGGGTTAGTCAGTATATAGCTAATACCTAATAAAGGTTAATGATGATGAAGTTAATTGAAATGAGTAACTTTTACTACTTACGGGTCTACATCGTAATCACGGAAAAAAATGGATACTCCATTTAATAGTTAAAGATATTTATAGCGTTAGTTTGCTTAGAGTTTTTTTTTCTCGATTTCTATGTTGAGCACAAAACCCAATTTATGTATATATTTTTTATTAATTAAGACCAAAATCTCATTGACGCCATGTAGAATATTACAGTTTATAATTTTAAAACATTTACTTAACTTAGTATTCAAACCGAAACTCCATTTCTATCGAAGGTTAAGTGCCCGTTAACCGAGTATGATGGATCGTTAAATAATATATAAGTATAAACATTAAATCATATTGCTAAGTCAAGGTTCTTAAAGAGGTACTATTTGATACCTACTTGGTGTTAGAAGTTGTTACGCAAGGGTCTGTTGTCCGTAAAAGTCTAGGGATTTATTTATCTAGACCCCAACAATGACCCTTAGGTATTACCTTAGTTTCAACTAGAAGCCTTTAGGGGCCGGGATGGAATACTTTCCGGCTTTACGTCATGCGAGGCCTTCTGGACTAGGTTGGTGTAGAGCTCTTACGCAAGAAAGTTTTGTCGCTGCGATTTTTCTGATAAATTTCAGTAAGGGCTCTTATAAGTCATTACAGAACGGTCGTGGTTGTCATGTATTGCAGATGTGGGCGGATGTAACTCGCCTTAGAGCTTCTCTCCATCTTTACCTACTAGCTGTCGACTCAATAAGGGCATAGAGAGAGACACAGAAAGCCACACACATGGACATTACAAAATTTTTATTTGATAGTAATTAAATTGTGTGTTTGTTACTTTAACATAAAACAATGTGATTTAGGAAAGTAACCTTGTCCTGTATACAAGGTTACTCTACCTTACCATTACCGGTCACTAAAACTATTTTATCGAAATAAATTATTAGAATTTGAAATTTCTTTCTATCACATAACTCCTACTAAGTAATAATAATTCGCACATGGAAAATCAAAAAGCGCCATTACATTGCCTCGTTGACCGTCATGTGAGTTGTAACACTGAAACTCTACAAACTAAAACTATTCTCGGTTTTTTATAAATTATGTGAAACCTCACAGAAGAAGGTTTAGAATTCCACTAATATTACAAATATGAAAGTTTGTGAAGATGTTTGGAAGTTTGTGACTTAATCATGCGTAGACTGCTGAACAGATTTAAATGAAAATTTGCATACATATAGAATATGATCTGGATTAACATAAAGAATGCTTTTTATCTCGGTTAAATATTCCTATAAGATATATATATATTTTTTAATAAGAGTGCTTCGCCGCTGTTCATAGCGTTGCTTGATATGACACATACCAAGCATCATGTAGTCCACGCGAACGAAGTTGCGGGCACAGCTAGTGCAGATATATTTTATAAACACTACTGTGTTTATGTCAGTGGATGTAGTGCTTTAGTGTTATCTTAATGTGGGCCCCAGAAAACGTTTCAAGGCTTTTTGTATTGAACTGTACCTTCTTTTATCGAAAAACCAATTACAAAATACTTCATAATTCAAAATAAACCAGACTAATCGTAAGTGCATGCCAGCCCTTAAAAGTTCCTGTCGATCGGGTCACTTCCGCATTGCGGCTGATTGCATTGGCATCCGCCTTCTGCGCTGCGATACATGCGAGAGAGTGCTAACTGAGTGAGGGGTCGGAATCGAAATTAGCAAGTCAGTGCAATGATAACTAGTTTTCATGTAAAATCAAGTCGTCAAACAAAATTTTAATAAAAATTACGTATGACTATGGGTTTTTCAGATTTTGTTGTTATTAATAATACCTCATACGGGTTGCACAGGACCGATTTTCGTGGAAATCCTTGGAGGAGGCCTATGTCCAGCAGTGGACGTCTTTCGGCTAATGGATGGATGGATGGATAATAATACCTCTTAATTTATTCAGTAAATGTTGCTCTCTTCCGGGCACATATACAGGGCAAAATGGTAAGATAGGTTAGATTCGATTCATGGTACTGTATTGAAATATTTAATAAATTTTCCCGAAAACGAATTAACAAATGTTTTTAGTTTAAAGCTTGGAATGGCAATTTTACTTGTATTTCGAATTTATAATTAAGTTGAACGTACAGAAAGTTGTTTTATGCAAAATGGAGAACCAGTACTTTTTATTAATCAAATTACTTAAATGCTTTTGACGACATGATAAGGCAGTGGCGCGTTAATTCGTCTGGAATGCAAAGCCTCGGTTACGATTTTCGGTCCGGGTCAATTAAAAAATACTCATGACAATTTGAGACCATGACAGTTCGAATGTTGTGTGGCGCATATTAGAAATCAAATTTCTACGCCACTTTTATTTTATTTTTAAACATTTATAAGCTTGAAACTCTGAAATTGTCACCAATAACAAAACTGAACTCTTAAAATAATTTACGATTATTGTTGACGGTCCAAAATAAACCCAATAAAATATTTGCAAAAGGTAACTTTCGTCAACATTGTCGTGAAATAAAAAACGTTCCTTAATAAATAGTTGTAGTTGTTATATCTACTTGTTTTATATCGGACATTATCAAAACAAATATATTTTTTTCTTTTCTTTTCTATTTATTATTATTTTTTTGTTCATTTGGTACCTCCTTTAATTTTTTTTTAAATCGGATTGTTAAAAACGCTCTAGTTACCCATAAATACATATCTTTTACACGTGTTACCCATATTACTCTGAACTGTAATATGTTTGTATGATATGTGAATCTGTTACAATAAATTAAATTAAAAGGAGCCCGAAACAACAATGGATAAAACGAGATTTGTATATTGAATCTGAAAGTCCTCTGTACCTTTTGTTCCGCCAACATTAATTTGGGTTGAAATATAAATATTTTGCATTGACACGCTTCCTATTATTGCCATTATTAACTGTTTCATAATTAACATGAAATAGCTCAAATTACGGTATTTGTGTGTACTCGGCTAGACCAGAATTAAAGTGGGCCTGTGGCGGTACTTTGGCATGGAAATTTATTTCCGAGCCCTATAAAGTTTTATAGCATCAGAGTTATGGCTGAGTTTACTCACGGAGCAGATTTATTAGTACCTACCTCGACCCTAAATCGTAATCTGGAAACGTTAATTCAAATGTGACGGCGTGTCACTTTACGGTCTTCACGGGACCTGTGAAGCTGCCAGGGATGCCATGTGCTTAAAAACTCTTAAAAACCAATAAACACTTTCTTGTAGGATGGGTATTTATATTAGGAATAGGACTATTTGACAAGTATTGGTCAGCGCAGCGTAGGACCTCTACCCACAGGGTGGATAGACCACCTGGTAAAGGTTGTAGGAAGCCACTGGATGCAGGTCGCTTCTAAAAGTCCAATCTGGAAGTCATCGAAGGCCTAAGTACAACAGTAGACGTCCAATGGCTGACAGGATTAGAACTTGCAACAAAAAAGGGTTCCCGCTATTTTGCGGTAAATAAAATAGTGTTACTTCTGTCTGTGTTTATATTTTTACTTTCTCTAGTTGCAGTCGAAATATATTTAATAGTATATGAAGATAGTGCAGTTGGCATCCCTGCTAAGTCTTTTCCGCACTTGCGTCGTCGTCATAAAGATAATAATCCGATCCCGCAAATGTCCAACTATGCTTGCAAATGTTTATTGGACGGGCACAATGAAACCCAAGATTAAGTTGACGAGGCGTAACCCAAATTCTACACTTGATACACTATGAAACACGTTATTAAACCCTACATGATAGTGCTCTACTACTGTAAGTCTATTAAATTTTTGTTAACCTTGTACCTAAACACAAATAATAAAGAAACAAAATCAATTTGCATTTTGGTTTTGTTTGTGCAATCACATGCTAGTCTCTTCTTCATTCATATATATAAATTCGTCTGTACATGTGTAAGTCATATAGTTCGTAATGCGATCGTAAATGTAACCAAACAAATACGTTTTGGTTGTTCCATTTTTAGTTGAATTGCAAACTATAATTTGCATATTTCGAGTTTAATATGTTTTTTTAATGATTGCGACGGATTGCTACTGTTTTCGGAATTTTTTTTTTTTAGGTATCATTTAAATTATTAAATATGATTTCTATTTAAATTCTAGCCATATTAAAATATTCATTTTCATCAAATGAAATGCTCACAATTCTGCATTGAAGAGCTACGGGTTTGTTCGTAAATTAAATTCTGCCTTACGTTGAAATATAAAATAATGTATTCGGTATAACGGAATCGCCATTTCTGAAGCGTAACGGCAACATATTTTCTTTTTCTTTGCTTTAAAAACAAAGAGAAAATTACATCAAAAGAGAAACTTGTCGGAAATATCAAAGAATAACACAAAGCTACCTGATTTAAATGGGGTTCTTAAAAGTTCGTAACATGTGATTTTTACATGTCACTCTTATAATAAGAAGGCCGTATTGACAACCCAATCTGTAAAAACGTGTTTAAAATGTAATATGCCCTTTGATTCAAAGACAAATGGCTAAATTTATTCATTTTAACATCATCACGATCATCATGTCATTCAATCGCAGTCCCCCAAAGAGCGCCAAAGAGCACGATCGTTTTTTTTTCTCCATGGCCAAGTCGCTTTTGTCCCTAAGGTCGTCGGACCAACGAGCTGGGGGGCGTCCTACACTACGTTTGCCAAGGCATATTAACACAATTAAACACAATTTTTAACCCATAGTTTTGCTAACTTTTAATGACAAATTCAATTTACCGGGCAATCGCCGTGATTAATATTAATATGAAAGCAGGTACTCGGTAGAACAAGTAAGAGCGTTTTATTATTTTTGCCCCACACTTTCGCTGGAAGGAGGTGTCTGAATATTTATTATTTGTATTGCTTTTACTAGACCACATACTGTACAACAGTAATTTGAAATTCTAGCAATTATAGTAACTAGATACTTACAATTGTTTTGGTATAATTACTAAGAGTAGTACCCTGTGTATTAAGAGATTCTTTTATTAAGTACTCCGAAATGGTTCGTAAACTTTACACGTGACCATTTGGACTTATTTCAACATTCTTCTTTATCCTCAATGAAAAAGATCTCTAGTGTAAGAATACCTATATATTATCCTTCATAAGGGAACTCACCTTAAGTAATGCCATTACAAATACGGAGACGAAAAGAGGTAGGAGAGGAGAGGTTTTCTATAACAAACAATGATATTTCGATGTCGTATATAGTTTGGGAATAACACTAAAATACGGGTCTGGGTCTCGTATTTCCAAAACAGCCGCACTACCCGGCTTCCTTTTCCGTTGGAAACGGCCCACGGGCGCGACACAAATATTTTTCTCGGATAACAGGAAATTCGTCGAAAAAGTGTCAAGAACCCGACGGCAATGTATTTCGATACAGTCCATCAGGCAAGGGAGGCAAACATAAATAAAGACTAAATGCGGCCGCATAAGGGAATTTATTCTGTTTTGATACTACCTCTTTGATGGCCAGGCTTTCAGATAAGCGAGGAAATTGTTTTTTTCTCGCAAAATAAGCAGTTTGTACCGGTTATTTTGGATTTTATTGATCGTGCAACAATTTGCCGTATTTGAAAGGGTTGGTTTATTTGATGCTGTAACTACCTTAAAAATAACGACCCGATTGGTGCAGTGGCGTGGTTATTTTTCTCGCACGGGTATCGTTCGATGCTAAAAGACGTCCACATTAAAAAAAAGTTATTTGGTATTCGGTAACACAAGGATGTTATTCCTTTATTCGAGGCCGTAACAATTAGTGTACTGTCTCGTGCATATTTATTTATTAATATTATTACATTTAGGGCGTACGACAGCAAGGTCGATAAAAATTGTTAGCTATAATATTGGCTACAAGCAACATGAGGGGAAGTAAGGGATTTTAAAGGACATATTTTTTTTAAATGCATCCTACTACTTACCTACAGGTTCTGCCGAACAACGAAAAAGGCCTTTGGCGAATTGGTAGAAGTGTAAAAGAACTTGCGTGCGCCTTATTTCTTCCGCTAAACAACATCCCGTATCATATGCTGAACCCAATTTGGCCGTATCAGTATCAGAGTTGTGTCATATAAAAGATGATTGAGCCTTAATGCATTGCAATAAAATACTCATTTGACTGACACGTCTATAAGGCTCATGAAGCCAATGCTGTTTACGTGTGCTAGTTCCAAAGGTCCCTGAATGTTAAACAGGTCACCTTTTAATTCATCTTTTTATCATCAAGGAGTCATTGAGATGATTTTACTAAAACGCAATTGATAGAAACAGGGTATTAGAAAAGACATTGAGTTATATTTAAAATCAGTTTATTAATATTTGCACAAGTAAACTACACTCTTTGACATAAATTATACAGGGTGTACAAAAGAATGGGACACTCCTTAAAACCACATGATCAGCAGGTCATATACAACAACTTTTCCTATGGGAGCAACATCGAAATCGTGATTTTATTTTCAGATGCTCCATACATTATCATCAAGGTATGCAAGTAAGTTTGTATGGGGAAGCTGAAAAAAAATATCGATTTCGATGTTGCTTCCATAGAAAAAGTTTTTGTAGATCACGTGATTTTAAGGAGTGTCCTATTCTCTTATACAACCTGTATAATTTCCAATTTAAACCGATACGCCTTTTATAATTTACTTAATTCTTAAAATAATATTTACTATGTAACTCCAGTATAATTATTTTGATAATAAAAGGAATTATCCCTGAATAGCAGCATTCCACTTATAACCACATTTTTACTTAACTTTCCAATGGTGTTAACTCCACGAATTCACAGTACGATCTGCCCCACCAATGGCCACGCAGCTGCTTTATAGCACTGTACAAACAACTCGCCGGAAGTGAGGCATAAGTTATGCCTAAGTATGCCGCATAACACAAATTAAATTACATACATTTTACAACTGCCTTAGATTTTATTTAAAACATTGAATATTACTTTTTAAGTCCTAAGATTGCCTATTTTAAATAAATTAACTGCAAAATATGTTACCAGGCGTGTTATTTGCAAAACTTTATATTAACCGGAAGTCGTTTTCTAATTATGAAATTTTAAATTTTAATACTCTAACCGTAATCAGTTCATTTCATTTTCTTGTTTTGAATTAACATTAATTAATAATATAGGTGATTTTAACTAACACATGATTTAATTTGATTTGCTACAAATTTAAAATCAAGTATCTATGAATTATTTGCTGGAAGTTTTACTTAAAATCATAATTTATATGACGAATAAACTCTTACATTAATCATAAATCTAACACAATCGAAAAGCAAACGCCCATTTGTGTGTTCAGGAGAACAAGAGATCTATAATTGCTTCAGTCATAGAACAAAATAAAACCATATTCATTTTTGAAAAACCTGGCTTTACTTTATCTCATTAACGTAAAATAGCTTGAAAAAAGCAGGTGAGATTGACAATATTTTTGTTGGTACATAAATAGTAGATATTTAAAGACTTGTAATATTAGGTATTCTAATTCAATCGTTTTTCTATTTCGCAGAAATACTATTTAATTTTAAAATACTATTTTATTAAGTTATTTAATTAATTTAACTAATAATTACTTAATTATCTCCGTAAATTAATACACAGACAAAATAAATTTTCGCTTTTCCGGGAGTAATCTGACCCTTGATAGAAGCCAGCGTACCATCTGTCTTCTTATTGGCTGGATTTGTACAATTTTAATTATATTGTCTTACTGGATTTTTAATATCCGTTAAGAATTTTCTGTGTTGAAATAAAAACATTAAAAACGTCCCTAATCGAGTAATGGTAGTAAACACGATTGGATTCAAAGACATGACGTCTTTAAAATTATTTTCTTTACTTCAGGTCTAATCCTATGCACTTATATTATAAGTAATACTTAATATAATCTGTTAAACTTACTCACATTTTATGTGAAGGTTACTAGATAATACTTTAAGCAGCCACGGGCTGTGAGATAATATGAACTTGCTTATCGCACCATAAAAAATAATAACTTTAACGTACTTTAAGTTACATTTTATAGATACAAAATTAAAAATATTTTTTTCCAACACAAAATCTAGACAAGCGTACGTTAATTGAAGCTATAAATCATTTTTCATCGTTCGTTCGATCGTTATCTACATTGCATCTATTCCGTTTGACAAATAATTTTCCAGTTTGAATATACATGAAAACACCGACAAAAAACTCGTTGAAATACATCGTGTTTACAAAATTTATGTTTGCGGGTAAATTTGTATTGATTTTGATGTATGTTTATTTTGCCGCGCCCCGGGGATAGAGTTAGTAACTTTATCGGCCCATCGGTAAAACTTTGATGAGGTAAAAGTTGGAATCCCTTCACACTTTCTATTTCGTAATTTTCTGTTATATACCCTCGTTTGAAAACTTTCACCCACACATAAAAGATGACAGAGACCTAAGATACTTATTTGGGTATTACAAACATGTACCTAATATATATATTTTTAAATCTTTATTAGAGCACGCAATGCAAAAGCCCTAGCTTCAAATGCTGGTAAATGCAAATAGACACGTTTTAAAACGGTTTTTAAAACGGTTTGATGTTGGGCTAGGTAGGATATGGTCAGTAATACTACCAGGATGTCGATGTACCTACTGGAACTCTGTAGTGGCTACTAGTGACTAATTTTATGATGAGTTACCATATAGATAATACAATAGCGACATCTATGTGTTTTTAACTCGAGTATGTACTAAAGCTCGTGCTCATTATAACACAAATACTTGCGTTATATCAATTAATACGATTTTTTTTTCAAACCAAACTCAATCTCCTAAAATTTTTTATTGAATTTTACTTACAGACGCTTTTGCAACTAAACGTTCAAAGACATTTTTAAGACAAACTGCAGCAAATATAAAATGAAATGAAGACAGAGAAAGATTTTATACAGCTAGAACTTTTGAAGTATCATAATCCTTTTGAGTAGCCCCCGTGTCCGCCTGCAGCAATATTTCATCTGCGCTAGTAGGTTGATGCTTAGGATGCAACTAAGTTCGACTCAAAGTTAAGCGTCCAAGTCAGGCCACTGTTAACCCAGTGCGTCTTATAGCAGTAAGATCTCTACTTCTAAAACTTGGCACCATCCGAGATCATACCAAGAAAACAATTTGAAAATTTTAAAAATAAACACTTTGACCTGTTGATTTTTTTTATCAGTGACATCACAGTTCTTTATCCCCAAATATTACAAATTATTTGATAGAATTGCACTTTAACAGTCTACAAAAAGTACGTCATTGTATTGGTGATTGGTAATTGATTATCAAATACAAGGTTGCTTACTCACACAGACACACGAGACAACCTTAGCTGTAAATTGCGATTGATTCGGAAAACCCTAAAAAAATTCTTAGGGAGTTGTATCGTGCTTGCTCCCTTAATATTTGCTGTGAGGACCACCATAAATTGTCGCTCAATTTTATCGTTAACTTCAGTTTATAAGTTTGGTATACGCAATAACTATTCAGTTATTATACAAGATAAAAATGTTAATATCCAATTACAATAAAACATTGGAGAGTTGCTGTGCACACTCCGAGACAGGTTTCTATATTGATTTGAAGAACACCTAAAGAATTTCGCAGGTTAGGTATTTGTTTTATATAAATAATCCATGTAGTTTTCATTTAAATTTACTTTTATGAAGGAATAATATTTTTAAGGGCCTGTTTCGTGGTTATCTTTGAGATAATAACTTATCCGTACATTGGGAAACAGGCCCTAAATGAGATAAATGGCTACTTTATTTACAAATGGTAGACTAGAGCTGCTGTGTCTTGTTTTCAGTAGCACCATGGGGTGCAGAATTGAACAAAATGCCGGTCACGCGTGAAACTTCGCGCCAACACTGGAGTGTTCTATCTTCGCCCAGTTTTGAGTTTTCCCATATCTACAACTTGAGTTGCGAAGTGACGTCTAATGTTCTTTGAAAGTAGTTTCAGTCATCGGGTATCTATTGCAGCACTTTGAAATGGAAATGTAAAATAGGAGCTCAATTTTTACATGCAATAGCATGCAATATAAAATTCCAAAAACTGATGGAATAAAATTTGTGTCAAATGCTGATAGCATTGTTTTATACGTAACATGTCCGAGGATTTGTTTGAAATAATATTTTTCATTTATATTGCTTGTTATATCGAATATAATATTTCAGAATAAAAAAAGACGTCATAAAAATAACACAATTTTTTCGTTTTTTTAATTGTTTACTTTACTTAATATCTACAGGAGAAAATGAAAAAGACAGACGGGTTAATACAAGTTGCATTTAAGAAAGAAATTGAGTTATTTAAATTAATTGGATGTCAAAATTGAATTGAGTGAACAATAATCGTGACACTGCATTATAAGAAGAACAATGCACTGTGTGTGTAGTCACATAAAAGAACGAAATGTTTTTCTGCTGCGGTAGTAACACTAGCCACTGTGTTTAAAAAAACATGTTTCGGATTCATCATCTCCCTACTGCAGTCTACTGCTGGACGTAAGCCTCCCCCAAAAAGCGCCAAAGTGCACGGTCTCCCGCTTTTATCATCCATCTACTGCCAGCCATCTTCCTAAGGTCGTCGGTCCATCGAGCTAAGAGGCGTCCTACACTACGTTTGCCTAGGCGTGGTCTTCACTCGAGAACCCGTTTACTCCACCTTTCATCGGTTCTGCGACAAATGTGCCCAGCCCACTGCCACTTAAGCTTGCTACATTTTTGGACTATGTCCGTTACTTTAGTCCTCTGCCTGATAATATCGTTTCGCATTTTATCCCTTAACGAAATCCCAAGCATCGACCTTTGCATAGCTCGCTAAGTGACATGGAGTTGGTGGGTCAGTTTTACTGTCATGTTTCACGTTTCGGCTCCGTAGGCCATCACCGGTAGGACGCACTGATCAAATACTTTGCTCTTCAGGCATTGTGGCAGTGGCGATGAGAAGATGTGACGCAGCTTCCCAAATGCTGCGCAGCCGATTTCCCGCTCGAAGTTGTCTCTACCTAACTGCAGCACTTTCGCAGCGTTTCGGAATCGAATTTTAAATATTCACAAATTTTAATTTAGAATCGTCAAATCACCATCATTGCTTAAGTGGAGGTATTACTTCAATCTTCTTTTGTTTTTCTTTTATAGAGTTTGAGGTTAAATAAAACTGATTTCGTATTTTTTAGCGTTCAAGGCAAGGCCCCACACCCGTGGTACATAAAACCGCGCCATGAGTCTGCTATGTCAAACACAGTGCACTTTGCATGAAGTGCCTTGGAGTGTTTCGCTTCAAGCCGTCCAAGTCGCGTCGCCCGCCTGCATTCAGTTTTACTACGTATTTCAAACTTTATTTATTTTTATTATAGGAAACACATTAATATGATTAGGTTAATAAATTCAAATAGAACCTGTAACATATTTAGGCTTTTATTTTATCACAGGTAATATTGACAACTAACGCATAGTTGTCGTGAGTCCTATGTTACTTTTATAACTATTTTTAACTTTCAAAATAATATTAAATTGTAAGATGTGCCTTGAATTTCACATGTTTAAAAATCCAGTAAGCGAGACGAAAGTTTATAGTCTAAGTCTAAGTGATGAATATAGCCTCTCTGACCAAAAATATTTTACCTTGAACGTTGAAGAGTTTTCGCTTCGACCATTAGAAGGTTGTTCCATAAGAAATATTTCCACTAGCCTGCCCACTTGACCTCGCTTTCTGAATAGTCCCCTTACAGTGGCGGCTATAAATAAATAAGTGTCCGATGCATGGCACTTGACACACCAAACTATAGAGGCTTGACACTCGCAATGGGTCAGAGAAGGGCTGAACCTCAATCAAGGTTTTATGGAATGCCGTTTGGGAAGCTGAAAGACCCGAGAATTGCTTAATACTCGTAGTGTGTAGTAAGAAGGGTTAGGGCAACTAAATTGAACCAATCTGTTCGTCAATTTACTTCATAAATTGCTATTTCTTTTGGTCGGTGGTTCGTTACTAAAGATCGTGATCACCGGATCGTTTACAGGCGCTGTCAATCTTTCTTTATCTACTCTCATTCACATCACTGCTATAGTACTTCTAATGCTAAAAAGTCTCTAAATGTAAGCTGTCTGCCTGCTTGATCACATAAAATCGGAATATGCAAAAACATTTCGCTACACCCAACTAACTCGCTCGCGCAACTAAGCAAAGCGACTAACACATTACACAAAGCACCTTAGTTGGCAAGAGTACCGCGGATGCATTTTCCCGCGGCCTTTTATCTCTGTTATAGCCCAAGAGATATCAGCCAGAGAGAGAGAGAGATTAGATCTATAATGTTTAAAAACAATATATATGTCTTAGAGGATGTTTTGTGTGAGAGTGTTATACTTTTTTTTTACTTTGTTGCGTAAACATACACTTTTTAGCATTTCAACTTAACCGCACTTTTAAGTGACGTCATAAAACAAAGTGGGAATATTTATCCCAAAATAAAGGTTTCTGACATTGATCTTCAATTTCATATTTATTATTATTATTTATTTAATAATGGGCTATATTGCATTTACGCGAGCAACACCTGGTATATCTAGACCTAGTAAGTCTTTACTACTGAGTCATTATTATAACTATCGTTTCTGCCACAGCACTATTTGTTATTTGCAATTCGAATTGAGGCAAATTTTGTTTCTATTCGGGTAAAATTTAAGCAGGACTTTTACTAAGACTATTCTTCTGCACGCCATATTTATTGATTCTAAATCTGAAGTGATAAAACCGCCTTAATTGTAATATATCTTTATGTATACATTAACTGTATGTGGTGCAATAAAGAGTTCTATCTATCTATCTGGCAAGACTGCCCAATAAATTATATACCAGCCTCCCTTAAGCGAGCCTGGTACTCACCGGCATCTTGGCGACTGCTTTGCCAAGATGTATAATTAACTGCAATTTTAATAGTGCCGACAGCTAGCCTAAGTCTGCTGTTCAATTTTAGCTATGACCCATCCGTAGCCTTTTATCTCAGCCTTTTTGTTGTGCTCCGAAATAACCAATGCATATAGAATGATTCACGTTCTCAACATGCAGCGCTATGCATATCCTCGCCCAGCCAAGCACATTAATTACAAAACGTAAAGTTGATATTACGCGACTCTTGCGTTTGTGGTGTACTTTAAAATTTCATTCTGCATACTAATGTTTACACGGAAGTTTGGTTCGGATTTTGTGAATGTTGCTACTGTTTTATTTTGTGTACATGTTTCGATATTTTGGTACTAATCTATAATGCACTTTGAGTCTACTGCTGGATTCTCTCAACTCACACTTTCACACACATTCTCTCTGAGAAAGGTTAAAATCATTGTCATTTATAATCACTTTGCTGTAGGATAATGAATTTGTGCCTTACTAAAAACCACACTAAAACTGTGATAGTTTTCAAATGTAAAATTTTGATAAAAGTAAGTAAAAGTGTTGTTCTTATAAATATTAATGGTTTTGATAACCACCGTTTATCTAGAACTAAGATATAAACTTGTAATTGTTTTTAAAAGATCATTTACTATATGACACTCAAATATTCAATCCGATGCTTCATTTATTTGACGGAATAGACCCCGGATCGGTTTTCCTCATACATGTTTTCTCATTTTCTCGTGGCACTAAAAAATCAGTGCCCATACATTGAACGATAAAAATGAACCGGTCCAATTTTCCTCATGTGTGTTCCCAATAAAAATATTTGTGATCAGGGGAGCGTGAAATTTTGCGATTCGTGCGAACAGTCACAGCTCAGAGAAAAAAAATATAGGTAATTATTACAAAATTACGAAGACATTGAAACCCTTTATTACTAAAAAACCGGACAAGTGCGAGGATAGATATTAAAATAGTTCAAGATTTGGTCCCAGAATAAAATAAATCTTCCTTTTTTTATATCCTTCTTTTTACGGGAACTTAAAACTTTGATTCTTTTCGCAGCTTCAAGCTTTTCACACCATATTAAAACAATGCTCTATGCATTGTTTTAATATGGTTTTAATTTCAAACCCGATACCTTTATGTATTTCCGAGATAAATGGTCTTGACAGACAGACTTTCAAACAGACAGTGAGGCAGAAGACAGTCAGACGGATAGACGGACCACAAAGTGATCCTACAAGGGTTCCGGGTTTTCTTTTTGCTGCACGGAACCCTAAACACGCCTTTAAGTGGAGAACCTAGAAGGGAAGGTGTATCTAAATACAAAACGAAAAACAGAATGAGACAGGGCCAGGTAAATAGGTTCGGCATAAGCGAAAGCAAAGTTCTTATTCAAAAAATACTTATATAATGTCCGATTTTTTTAGCACTCATCCTGCTAGCCTGTGACTATATAGGTGAAAAGCAATCGTGAAAACCAACTTTCAAATTTGTATCATAAAAACTAAAAAAATGAAAATAAAAATACAAAATAACAACAACGACTTCATATTGCATAACCTCGTCCATCTTCAAACGTAAAACCATCTGTGATCATCTGTCTTATTCCTTCCCCTTGTAAAGAGCGAGAGCTAACAGACGTGAAAAATGGCCGGAGTTCATTCATAAACTTATACTACACGGTCAGATGTTTGGCTTGTTTACCTTTAACATTGTTAACTTAAAATTAGGGCTTAAATGTAGCTTAGTGCAAATTTTCTAATTTGAAAATCTACATCATTTAGAACAAACCAATTAAAAAAATACAATGTCTTAGCTAAGTAAATGTTAAGTTAGCAGCTTACCAATGGTAAAACCAGTAAAACGGCCCTCATATCAGCTTATCAAGTAAGTACATACACTGATATTCAGGGGGTTTGTTTCCAGATAAGGTAGTGATTCAAATTTCCCATCACACTTTCACAGGCTGTGGACTGACGAGCTATCCAAAACCATGTTAAGATTGTTTTAGGTATGCGACTTTATTATTGAGAAAGGTAATTAAAACTAACCGAAAACGATAAGTTAGATTATTCTAACTCAATGAAATTCAAAATACCTAACATAATTTTATGATAACTCGGCGTGTTTAAAAATTTGAATCATCTCTCTAGGTACGATTGTTTATTTACACTGTTCCTTACTATCGAAAATTGAACTCATCATGATTAAAAATACACGAAAACATTCCTCATCTAACTCAAGATTTAGGTATTCTAGTTTCTACATTTTTTATTACACTGACCGACCACTCACACGCACATTGTGACTTTTTGATGGTTCTACATTGACTAACTATCACAGAACAAACTAGGTTAAAATTGTGTTTTTAATAAATGACAGATTTTGCGATACTACGACGCGCGCGGAAGCCGGAAGCGCGTCCGTATGACGCATCTAATCGCGACAGGCGCACGACCCGAACTAAAAGAATTAAAGAAAGCGAAGCGCACTGCGCAGCAGCGATCGGTCAAAGTGCGGCCGCCAGCGCACCAGACGAAGCAGTAGTGATGTAGTATCTATCGAGATAGCGCGAATCGATACACTGTCATTTAATTTTAATACTAACAATTAGAAGAAGTTCAATATCATTTTTGTTTCTGTAAATTAAAAATCAAAAAGTGATTTAATTTAAACGGTGTAAGGCCGGGTATAGCAAAAGTCTCATTAAATGCCACAGGATGATAGCTTGTAGCCGTTTGAGTTCTTGCTTTTGAAATTTAAAACCTACCTACCGTCATGACGGGTGGCCTAAAAGTAGGCCCAGCTCTGGTTATTTTAAACTTTTCTGCTAAGATCGACTGATAAAGAAGGCTACAGAACGTTTGCCTTCCTCTGCACTTTGTTTGTGCTAAATGCAACTGTTCCCAAATTGGCCGCCAGTTGAGAAGTTATTAAAAGAAGTATAAAATTATGTTATTTCTTAGTAAAACAGTCTCGCATAAGCAATCGATCGAAAAGTAAAAGTAATAGTATTCTTTATTTGCATAATACAAATTGCTTTTACTCTTTGATTAATTCGATCATAAGTGAAATTATTACTTATAATTGTTGATATTGTGACGTTTACAACGATATCAATTGCATAGCGAGGTGAATGCCAATAGTTTTACACGTCGATACATTTCCCTTTTGTTACTCATCCCTAGGTGTCTTTAAAATTCCGACAATTTAATTGGCATAGGCTTAGAGCTAATTTGGTCAAAATAAATGATTGCATGCATGGAGGTAGGTCTTGCGTTTGATTCACGGGCTCGATCTTTTTAAATGACACAATAGTCTAGGCAGCACTTCTCAACTGAGGTTGTATGCTCGATTGATAGTTAGTCTAAAAATGATTCAGTCAGTACCCAATGGCCAAAAAAAAAACTACAGGAAATCGGCACAATTTATAAACTAAAGATTTTAATTAAGTACCATGAACTGTGCCAGGAAAAGTCCGACATACCTCGTAACTTTATATCGCGCTCAGAATACCCACAATCTAGGTACGAACAGCCTTGGCCAACCTAGAAAGCGCTAAACCGCCTTCAGAGGCCGAACCGCCGCCGGCAGAGGTTGGCCCATACAGATAACATTTGATAAAAAGATAGAATCAAACTTAGGAATCTTAGTAATTAGGATAGGAATAAAAACAAATAATTATTATTATTCCATGAGCCCTGGCAATACGTCAAAATTTTTAGAGATTGGGTACCTGGACGCTTCGAGTCAATTAGAGCGATTGGGAACTTGTATGGCCTTTGCGTAGGTAAAGGATCTCGGAGATAAGATCACTAGCTCCTGCCCCTCTAGCATGCGCAACAAAACACGATATGATATAGCGATTTATCGCATATTTTTCGTCAAAATATGAACTTTTATCAAAAAAGCGAGCATAACTGTGACGTCGCCGGCACGGACATGCTTACTGTTTCAATAAAAGTTTAAGATGGCGGCTATGTTATCATATTTTGAAAGTAAATAGGCGATAAATCGCTATATCATATCGTATCATATCGTGTTTTGTTCATCGTGCTAGAGGGGCTGGTCTAATTTTAGTCGGTCTTTTCGGTGCATCTCAAACGATCTAGTACAAAGGGGCCGCCGGCCGCCGCGCTTTTCGGCAAGTGTTTTCGCTGCTTGCCGACAAGGCGGCTAATTCAAAGAATGTTTGGCACGTGTCAAGGTAAAGATTCACCTGAATTTTAGTATCGAAAATCTAGTTGCACTAGCAAGACGTGTGATATCGATCACAATTTTACGATCATGCCCTACCGATACTCCAATCAGGAGTACCTTGATATGTGTGTATCGCGCAAAACGGACGCCATGTACAGCAATTAGTGTAAATAAATAGTGATTATTTTAGTGTAAATAAACTGAAACCAGTAGTGTAAATATGAGGAACAGTGTGTTAATAGTCGTGTAAATAAACAATCGTTGTAGATAGTGTTGATTCAAATTTTTAAACACGCCGAGTTATCATTAAATTATGCTATTTCATTTTTTTAGTTTAATCAAACATACCTTACTTTAATAAACTTGCATACCCCTAACACAATAAATTCTAGCATGATTTTGGATAGCTCGTCAGTCCACAGCCTGAGAAAGTGTGATGGGAAATTTGAATCACTCCCTGTCTGAAAAATACCTACACCCCTTGAAGATTAGTGTACTCACCTGATAAGCTGATAAGAGGACCGCAAATAGGTAAGCTGACGTAACATCTACTTATTTAAGAATTTTCAAAATTATGTTTTTATTTGTTTGTTTTAAATTATGTCGATTTAATCATTCGAAAATTTGCAAAAGCTACATTTAAGGCATTTTTTTTTATTAACAAGGTTGAAGGTCATTCCCTCTAGTTATTCAAGCCAAACATCTGTGCGTATTATGAATGAACTCCGGCCATTTTTCACGTCTGTTAGCTCTCGCTCTTTACAAGGGGAAGGAATAAGACAGATGATCACAGATGGTTTTACGTTTGAAGATGGACGAGTTTATGCAATATGAAGTCGTTGTTGTTATTTTGTATTTTTATTTTCATTTTTTTAGTTTTTATGATACACATTTGAAAGTTGGTTTTCACGATTGCTTTTCACCTATATAGTCACAGGCTAGCAGGATGAGTGCTAAAAAAATCGGACATTATATACTTATGGTCACGATGATTGTTATAAAAGCCAGACGAAATTAATTTGACTTTCAGGACCCAATAGAAACTCGTAAAAACAGGATTCAATCGATACAATGTAGAAGTAATTTTGCAGTTTGTTAATTAAAGTAGCTGGTTTCGCTACGCTATGTATAGAGTCGACCCGAGCACGTAATGTAAAACAAATAGTCGTTCAAAATCAAATTGTTTTTAAAATAGCAACCACAAAAAAAATACCAGCGAAATATTTTAGGGCACTCCTGACTTGATTGGATTTGTAATTGATTCGTTCGTGAATTGTGATCGTAGTATGATTATTTATTAATCTGCGTTTATTTAAGTAATGAATGTGCAGTTTGCGAAATGCTGAAATTCAGTTTTAGGTTGTTTAAATAATTTGTATTGACATAAAGCGAAGCAAACCCGTTTTGTTAGTCAATTGTTTCTATTAATTTAATATTTAAACGTTGTATTTATTTCAAATTGTTAGCCTCGAAATAGCTACTCAATTTTTGAATTTTTAATGTTGAATGAAAAAATAAAGCCTCGCTTCCACGGCGCAAGTGAACAGCCTATTTCATTAAAACCAAATCGATTTACGGCAAATTGAAATTTGATTGAATCCGGGCATCGCGGTTGCAGAAAACGCGACTTAACAAATAGGGTTTAGCCAAATAGTCGCGTTGGTGGTTATCGGTTCATGGGAACGTGAACCGATAACAGCAAATAACGTGTTAATGGCTTCTCTTTTTTTATAAGGAAGTAAAAAAAACTGTATAAATGTTTAGGTTAGGTTCCAAATTCAATGCTGAAAAAGATTTATTTCAGCATTTAATGCCCTAAGAAATGTCTAATCATAGTTTAAATACCTTAAAAAATCAAATATAAAAATAACAAGAGCTAAGAAGACAATCACCGGTATTTGGAAGCTTGCCTTTGATTTCTTACTTCGAGACTATGTCAATTCAAAATAAGGAATTAACTACCTTCATGCTACGCCCTACTCGAATAAAAAATTGGCACTTTAAAGTTTATTATTTCGCAAACGAATTCCTATATCGAAAAATAGTCTTAGCAACCCCTAAGCCTTTTTAATGGGCCTATTTAACGAAACCCTACACAATGCGGTATACGATGAAAAAAATATTCATGCCTACGTTACATGTATGAGAGCTAAACTAAAAAAAATGATTTTAAAAATTTTATTCATAATATTGTCGGTGTGATTGATTTTTCAATGTCCACAAAATAACAGCTCTGAGTCAACAGTCTCCAAGCAAAACCTCAGACGGACAGACAGACAGACAGATAGACATGACGAAACCATAATAATTCCTTATCAGGACTACGGAACCCTAAAAAACAGAATAAATTTAAACAGTTGCAATAGCAAATGCAACGAAGATTAACTGAGGAAAATGTAAACAAAACTGCAAACTCCGGTCGTTGAAGGGCAAGCCGGGTCAGACCGCGGTCAGGTTAGTTTCCGTCGCTGTCACCGACTATCAAGTATCAACTCATTGATTTGCACTAGTGTTGCCGAACTATTGATAGTTGGCGATAAATAACTAAAGTGTTTCAAAAATATCTGCCGCCACTGCTATGGATGAAAGTATTACTTTTATAAATAGATTACGATAGTGAAGAAGTTTTCTTCTTTCTAGAAGTTTCTGATATGTACGTTTCCCGACTTTGGTTGCTCTTAAAGTGTAGCAGGACTTTTGAAAATAAAGATTTTGTTGAAGAACCTATTGTTTTATTTGCAATTAAGTAAGTTATAATTGGGCAGAGTGACCCCTAAAAGTCTAATGGAGGATCATGTAAGAGAGTACAAGATAAAGCTTAAAGTTTACTTTATAATTTGTTAATATAAAAATAGATAGCATCCGGGGCATGACATTTTATCACCATCGTAATCTACAAAAGTAATACTTTCATCAATTGCAGCTGCGGCATATATTTTTGAAACACCTTATTTTCAATACTATTGATACGCAGCAATAGGTACTATCGATAACATCGATAGGGATGTTGTTTGTTTACTTGATATTATGGTGGGTTATAATAGTAATGTGTTGCCGCAGTCCAAAAATTGATTTATTTTACTGTTTAAGGAGAATACGGACGTCTGTTGACAATCGCGTTAAATGTAATAACTAGACTTGACACGTCTAGGATCATGGTTAAGTGTAGTAATAGTGTAGTGTAGTGTAGTGATAATAAAGCAAAGGCTACATGGAACATTATAAATAAAGAAACCTGTAGGCATAAACCAAATGATCGTGCTTACTCTCTTAAAATTGGGGATAAACTAATTAATTCAAATGCAGAGGTTGCCAATGCTTTTGAGGGATTCTTTTCAAACATAGCTCCCTCTACAACTAGGGAACTGGCTTCCTCTGCCGAACTAGCTGAATCCCTTCTCAGGGCGGGTGTTGATGAGTGTACAACTCCATTTCATTTTAGATATATTAACCCCGATGTAGTAATAAAAACTTTTAGGGAATTAAACATGAAAAAAACTGAGGACTTATGGGGAATCTCAGTCAATATTATCAATACAATTCTATACACAATAGCCCCTTATCTTGCAATAATTTTTAACAAATGTATTGATGACAAACAGTTTCCTACATTGATGAAATTTAGTAAAATTATTCCTTTATTTAAGTCTGGCGAGAAAAATGACCTCTCCAATTTTGGACCGATTTCAATCTTACCAGTACTCAGTAAAGTATTTGAAAAAGTAATTTTTAATCAACTTTTATCTCACTTTGTCCTGAATAAACTTTTACATAACAAACAATATGGCTTTACAAAGGGTAGAAGCACTACTGATGCTGGAGTTGCACTTTTAAAACACGTGTTTGATGCATGGGAGAGTAGGCGGGATGCTTTGGGAGTTTTTTGTGATCTTTCCAAGGCGTTTGATTGTGTGGACCATCAAACTTTGCTAAAAAAACTTAGACATTATGGTGTTTCTAATGATGCCGTAGATTTGGTAAGCTCTTATCTCACAGGCAGAACACAAAAAGTTTGTATTAATGGAACTGAGTCTTCTGGCTCCCCTCTAACTATGGGCGTGCCGCAGGGATCGATATTAGGACCCCTGCTTTTTTTAATTTATATAAATGACCTTCCATATTTTACGAAAGACCTCTGTGAGACAGTGTTGTTTGCAGATGATACTTCATTGATTTTCAAAATCAAAAGAGGTAAAGATTCGTTTGACGATGTAAATAATGCTCTCTCTCAAGTATTGTATTGGTTCACTACTAATAATCTTTTGCTCAATGCAAATAAAACAAAGTGTATTAAATTCACAATGCCAAACGTAAAACTGGTCCCAACACATTTAATTATAAAAGGTGAACGACTTGATACGTCTAGTTCCACTACCTTTTTGGGAATAACTTTGGATTCCCGTTTGCAATGGGGTGCTCATATTGAGACTCTATCAGGAAGACTTAGCTCTGCTGCTTACGCCGTGAGGAAAATAAGACAATTGACTGATGTTGGAACGGCAAGATTGGTATATTTTAGCTATTTTCACAGCATTATGTCATATGGAATTCTATTATGGGGCTCAGCAGCAGATATCGACTCTATATTTATATTACAAAAGAGAGCTATACGAGCAATTTATAACCTTGGACCTCGTGACTCGTTAAAACAACTGTTTAAAGAAATTAATATACTGACAGTAGCTTCGCAATTTATTTACGAAAATATCATTTACGTTCGCAAACATATGGATCAGTTCCCTAAGAAAAGTGACATTCATAATTTTAACACCCGGAATAAGGATAAGCTTGCCGTTCCAGATTTCAGACTGCATAAAGTGGGAAATTCGTTCATGGGGAAATGTATTCGCTTTTTTAATAAATTACCAGCATCTATTGCTGAACTGCCCATGTTTAAATTTAAAGCTCATGTAAAAAATATTCTCATGAAAAAAGGGTATTATACTGTTATAGATTTTTTAAATGATAAAAATGTTTGGATATAAATACTGCCTTGCTCGCACAGGTGCATTTATCTTGTAATTAATTATTTTGTTATGTATATTTAAATCTTTTTAAAAGAGGCTGACAATAGTGACCGAGTTTCTTGCGCTGCTTCTTCTCGGCGCTAGCCCAAACTTGTCTCGAAGCAGTGGTAGGGAATAAAATAACAATGGGACGTGTAAAAGTGCTTAGTTTAAGCCTATTTGCAAAAATAAATTGGTTTTATTGGTTTTTTATTGTACCCCGTCAAGGACCAGGGCAAAAGAGCTGGGAAGCAGAAGACTATTGACTGAATTTCTTACCCTCATTAGTATTTTATAGTTCTGAGCTATTGATATACAACTATCGGTTTGCTATCGATATTCAACTATCGGTTATTTGTAACATTATTAATAAACTATTGCCATTTTTTTATTTTTGGTGCGCGAACTAAACCAGTGTCAACTTAATTAGCTACTCCAATAAACGTTGCAGACTTAAAAATATTATACAAACAGTACCCGCACATGTGAGTGAAGCGATGAGAGCAGGGCGGGCGGCTATCAAAGCCGGGTCAGGTTCGTTTCCGACCGTGTATGTCGGCATATCCATGTTTCGAACTATCTGTCTAGTGACGAGACATACAGCTATGTGTCAATAGATTAGACTCTAGTCGATTGATTCACACTGCACTTGAGGGGAATTTTGAAAGGTAACGTTTGAGTTTGGAATAACGCTGGTATTTTACCAAAATAATAAATCATGACGTATGTTACTAGAAAACATTTATGGCCCGTGGTTCTACTGCGTGGTCCTACTGATAGTACTAATTCCATAGTAAATTGACGACCTTCGTAGCCGAGAGGCGAGCACGCCGGAGTAATATGGTGTCGCCATCTCTGAGGTTCTGGGTTCGATCCCCGGTCGGGTCAATGTAGGAAACGAACTTTTCTATATTGTCTTGGGTCTGGGTGTTGTGGTACCGTCGTTGTTTCTGATTTCTATAACACAAGTGCTTTAGCTACTTACCATAGGATCAGAGCAATGTATGTGATGTTGTCCAATATTTAAAAATAATATGTAAAATTACATAAGAAGCGCTTTAGCTGTAATATCACTGCCAAGAGCAAGTTGGTACGTGCAATTAGGCAAATCGTGCGCTTAAAAGTGAGGTGTGGGTATCAAAACTTCGTAACTGTCATGTGTCTAATTATCGTGCGTGATCGAGTAGTAGGTATTTCAGTGATTAAATATCCATATTTTAATTATTCTTAGTTGGTCTTTAAATGTGTGAAGGTATGTGAAAAGCTCGTTCAGTAACTTTGTCATAAGTAATAATATATATAATTATACTCTTTATTGCACACCCAACTAAGAAGTTATAGTTGCTGTTTACAGAAAGTTGTACAATTAAGGTGGTTACAATTTATCGCAAAGAATAATATGTTATGTAACACGGACTCTTAAACAGCCAGCCAAAATATTTTGTATAGATAAGTAATAATTTACAAGACCGACTTTTGGCGTAGTATAAAATGATATGATAATGATATATGTACGAAGCAGCGTAAAAAAATGTTACCAAAGTTTTTTGTGATGTTCGTCGTTCAGTGTCGATCTTCTGAACGCGAACCAATTTCGTCGGATATTTGTAAATAAAATGTTATGCGGAGATTTGGCAGGCTTCGGATGTCAGACTTACGAACCTGACAAGAGAGAAGTTACAGATGAGTAATGTTTAGTTTATCAATATCCTGAGGAGGCGATGATAAATGTATGGCTTAACTTAATTCTAAAAAAAAATTACAGTTAGTAATGTTAAATTATCTCTTATTTCATCATCATCCTTTGAAAGTCCAACTAGATATAGGCAGCAGTTTTAACATCGGGTGTTGTGGTACCGTCGTTGTGTTTGATTTATATAACACAAGTCTTTAGCTACTTACTTAAAGATTCAGAGCAATGTATGTGATGTTGTCCAATATTTATATATTTAATAAATAATGCCTCTGCAAGAGCGAGAGCTTAAGTCTAGACAGATTTGCAAAAGCATATAGCGGCTTCTTGGACTTGGACGTTAGTCCATCAGGCAGGAGGCATGCTGCCTCTTTCTTGTGATTGCCACTCGAGAACCGACTTCAACAATCACCTATTTAATCGACCTTAACACTAATAAAACTTAACTACCTACTCTATTTCGTCTACCTCCGTAGCCGAGAGGCTTGCACGCCGGAATAAAATTGGCGCCGTCATCTCTGAGGTTTCGGGTTGGATCCTCGATCGGGTCAATGTAGAAAACGAACTTTTCTATAATGTCTCGGGTCCTGATGTTGTGGTACCGTCGCCGCGTCGTTGCTTCTGATTTATAAAACACAAGTGCTTTAGCTAATTAACTTAGGATCAGAGTAATGTACTTATGTGATATTGTTCAATATTTAATAATAGTCTTGTTAAAAAACGTGCCGTGACCCCGGTCGCCTGATTTTTTTCAGGGGTAGACGCTTAATAATATTTTTTTAAACCTAAATGGCATTTACAAAACACTTTTCTTAAGAAGAAGTTTCTGTTCGAAAAATCTAGTTTACGTCGTCTATCTGTTTACACACGTGAACTCCAATCTTTTATTCGGCAAGTGCCCTGTAACTTGTCTGTGAAGCGACGTTACGGAGTCTGATTTCCCAATTGCTGAAGAAGTCCCAATGGAAGAATGCAGTAGAGTATCCCAATATTTTTCATGACTCGGATTTAGACGTTGCACAACTTGATTAGGTTATAAGTATATGGCTTCCGAGTAAGTAAATTGTTCTTACACAAAGGGACGATTCTATTTTCCCTATGACTTTATTCCAGCATGCAGAACTTCTACATACAAAATATATATTAATCATTTTTAAAACATTTTCTTTTTAAGAGAAAAAGCTGAAAATCAGGCTAACATAATACTAACTCTAAACAAACGAAGAAATACTTTAGATATGATTGTACATTGTGCGATTCTCATTTCTAGAAATAATTCATGGAGTTTACCGTACATTCCTTTCTGATTTGATCGTGATAAATGTTTGCTCTCTTGACGTTTCGTGTTTACCTACGTTTGATTAATGGAATATACTGAACCACTATTGTTGTTTTCTTTGTGAAAAGGAGGTATTATGTTGAATAAATAAGACCAAGGATTAGAGTTCAAAACATTTCGGAGGTCGTATATTATTCACGACGCTTAAAGCACATTTAGGGTCGTCGGTAACGAATACCCGAGGCTTATATATCTTTTATCGAAAAACATTGTGATACTTAAATAAATAAGTAAAAATCTAATTGAGATCATGTAACTGAAAAAAAAACAATACAACAGAATAGGTAGCTGAATTACCCTGTTATGTCGTAATAATTTTAAAACTGATAGAATATAGCAATTAACGCGGTACAGTTTTGCAACTTGTTGGGAGACTTGGCTTGAAAGCGTTAGACATTTTGCTTCTCTATCTTTTTTGTCGAAAAAGTCGCTAGGAAAAATAACTTGCAGCATTACCTTAGGATCAAAGCAATGTATGTAATGTTGTCTAATATTTATTTATGTATTTAAAAAAAAGTTGCCAAAGACATTCAAAACTGAAAGCCACTGTAAAAATAAGGTTTTACCAATAATATTGTCTTTGGTAGCTAGACCACGCCTCGCTCATATTTATTCATAGACATTATAACAGACAACTCGAGAACGCTTTGGCACCGTCTCAACACCAGGTGTTACATTATTTTGGAACTATTCCTTGCCTCGAACCAGCTTTTGTGTTCCAAAATATCATAACCTATATGTACAGAGGATTCCATTTACATTTAGACAACTCCGTGAATTGACCCGAATTGAAATAGCGCAAATATTCGATAAGGGTCAAATCCAGTTATCGACTGTTACATGAATGCATCTGCATGATGTGCTAGATAAAAAACAACTTTGTATTACTCCAAAAGAGGTATAAAATAACTAATGACGTTTTAAATAATTGCGTTGTTATGTCGCAAGCATATTGCATACGTCCTAATTCTCTCGTCATTTTACAAATGGTGTCGTTTGATCGCTTTGAATAACGAATTGTCAATGTCCTTTTTAGGCTGGGTTGCACCATCTTACTTTAGCTTTAACAAATGTCAAAAGTCTGTCAAACTCCATACAGAAACATCGGTTATAGTTATAGTTCTGGTTGAATTAGGGTGATGCAATTCAGCCTTAGACAGTCCATTTAAGTTAAATGTTATTTAAATTATAATAAATAACTACGAGTACATGTCTATTTTACCAATACTAATTAGGAATTATATAACTATTACAAGCTAGAAAACGACTGACACTATTCAGTAAAATAGTAGGTACTGAAAGCTATTCAGAAATATTGCTGAAAACACCAATAATGACATTCTAAATAGTAATCGCGCATTTTACCAACGCAGCGTGGGCAGGCTTGGCATGACAAGGCCGCAGAAAGCCGCTGAATGCAAACAGTCCAAGAGACGTATTTTTAAATCATGCGAATTCCAATTCGAATACGAATGGCAAGATTCGTAATGCAAATGACTAAAACCCTATTTTTGAAAATTTATTCCGTGAATTCGGGAACGAGTGGTCCGTCCCATTCGTATTTCTATTCTACTAGTAGAAAGCACCGATCAAATAAACTACGTAGATCGGAAGTATGACATTGACAAGTAAACATTGGTTCACAGATAAAAAAAAAATGTTTTTCGTTCCGTTCTATGCGATTCATTACCGGCGTTTAAAATCAATAAGTTTTTGGATTCTGTTTTTTAATATTTTCTGTGTGAAACGAAAACAGTTACAATAATTTTACTATACTCGTATTAGCAACACATAATTCGAGTGATTCAAAAATGCGTAAAATCAGTAGCAATAGAAATGAGTTCGCACACGAATCGTATTCGTGTTCGAATTCGCGATTCATTTAGAATGCTTCAAAAATACGTCTCCAGAGCCATTCGCTGTAGCGTTCTACAGGGTAGGCTTATGTCCATAGACTCCCAAAGCGGGTGGATGCAAGGACCTTTAAAACGCAGCACAATTTCTACCAACCTTCTGGTGCACATTCATTTCAATCTATAAAGGCGAATTAATGTGCCTTCCGGGTCATCGGTTAACATGTACTCGTATATTGTCACGTGACACATTGCCTTCGCAGTTTAAATCATCGAAATGTGAGAGGTTTAGGGACGGCCTATGGCTGAAATGAAGTCGAATTTTTTATCATCTTCGATGTTAAGCGCGAAATATTAATTCGAATCTTGATTAATTAGAAGATAAAAACATTTTTTTTACGTTATAATCCTGTAGAACGTGAAAAAAAGATTATCCTTTATAACGTAAAAAAAGATTGTTTGTGTAGATATTAGTGTATCTTGACTATCCATCCGCTTTGCTGTTTTTAAAACTGCGGTCTGCAATTGATTGCTTGCAAATTTTGTTCCCGTTAAATTTATTTCGACTGATACCATTTATATTCCGTTTAAATTTCTACGAACTGACGATTGTTTTTATTTTATTTGGTCAAAAAATATACGGCGACGATACGAGTGATGTGTTTTTGAATTCAATGTACAAACGTTTCTGGTTTTTCAGTTTTGTACTTCTCATCGGCGGGAAATTGATTTTTATAATTTTATAGTTTCGCATTTTTTTGCAAAATCCAGGAATATAAATAAGTATAATAAAAAAATGTTATTTCTCTGTTAAAAGTAAAATACAAAATTTGTGGAGCTCGTTTGCGTAATGCATTTTTTTCGATGTTTAATACAAAAAATGGCACCTATTATTCTGTTATCTTTATGTCGGTAAATGTTTAACTACGATACGAAATGGTTACTTTTCACGCATAGCATGAGATAGGAAATATACTCAATTTATTTATCTTTCTTAATATGAAATAGAAAAACCGGCCAAGTGCGAGTCGGACTCGCGCACAAAGGGTTCCGCACCATTATCTTTAAAACGAAGCAAAAAAATCACGTTTGTTGTATGGGAGTTCTCTTAAATATTGATTTTATTCTAGTTTTTAGTATTTGTTGTTATAGCGGCAACAGAAATACATCATCTGTGAAAATTTCAATTGTCTAACTATCACGGTTCATGAGATACAGCCTGTAGACAGACGGACAGCGGAGCCTTAGTAATAGGGTCCCGTTTTACCCTTTGGTTACGAAACCCTAATAAACGTGGTTAAAACGTCTATGCGTCATAGAATAAAGTCTCGTTTAATCTCGCGCCCGAGGACGATGGAAGAACGCCCATTGGCCACATATGGGATTAGAGCCAAGCGGCCATAGTCAACAGGGTCACCGCAAGAAAAAGTGCGTCGTTGGATTAATTTAATGATCTTTTAACTCTATGTTTAATGTAAATTTTACTTATTGTATCCACATTGTGAATTGTTATAGTGTAAACGTAAAGTAAACTTGTACAACATATAACTCCTAATATCCAAAACGTCTTCGGTGCTAATTCAGATGCCAATTCAAATACAATAACTTTTTGTATTAAACCAACAAAAAAAAACAATGCCTTATGTTCTGGTCTTTGGTCCCGGGTTCAATTCCCCCAAATTTGGTCAATGAAGAAAACGTAATTTTCTATATTGTCTCGGATCTGGGTTCCATCGGAAACGTCGTTCTTTGACCAAACCTACTTAACATTAGATGTAATCGGCTACAAGCCCCTATCAATGCTTTATAACTACTATTAGGCGATATTAGCCGGCACCAACATGTAACGTGCCTTCTGAACTAATTAAAAACCATTAAAACCAATTTATTTCTGTAAATAGGCTTAAACTAAGCGCTTTTACACGTCCCAATATTTTTTTCTCTACCACTAATTCGGGACAATTTTGGGCTAGCGCCGAGAAGAAGTAGCGCAAGAAACTCGGTCACTATTGTCAGCCTCTTTTTAAATAGTATATATTTTACATTACAAGATAAATGTACATGTGCGAGCAGGGCAGTATTTATTTCCAAATATTTTTATCGTTTATATAATCATTTACAGTATAATATCCTTTTTTCATTAAAGTTGTTTGAATATGCGATTTAAATTTTAACAGGGGCAGTTCTACAATAGACGCTGGTAATTTATTAAAAAAGCGAATATATTTTCTCATAAACGAATTACCCACTTTATGCAGTCTGAAAATGGGAACGGCAAGCTTATTCTTATTCCGTGTGTTAGGATTATGAATGTCACTTTTCTTAAGGAATAAGGACAGGTTTAAATAATATGTGGATGTACATATTATTTTCATAAATAAATTGGGATGCTACTGTAAGTATATTAATTTCTTTAAACAGTTCTTTTAAGGAGTCTCGGGGTCCAAGGCCGTAAATTGCCCGTACAGCTCTCTTCTGCAGTAGAAATATAGATTCAATATCTGCTGCTGAGCCCCATAACAATATTCCATATGACGTTATACTATAAAAATAGCTAAAATACACCAATCTTGCCGTTTCAACATCAGTCAGTTGTCTTATCTTTCTCACGGCATAAGCAGCAGAGCTAAGTTTCCCGACAGAGTCTCGATATGCGCACCCCATTGCAAACGGGAATCTAAAGTGATTCCTAAAAATGTAGTGGAACTAGATGTATTAAGTTGTTCATCTTTTACAGTAATATGTGTTGAGACAAGTTTTACGTTGGGCATTGTAAATTTGATGCACTTTGTTTTATTTGCATTGAGCATAAGATTATTGGTGGTGAACCAATGCAATACTTGCGAGAGTGCATTATTTACATCGTAAAATGAGTCTTTACCTCTCTTGATTTTAAAAATCAATGAAGTATCATCTGCAAATAACACTGTCTCACAGAGGTCTTTCGTAAAAGAGGGAAGGTCATTTATGTAAATTAGAAAGAGCAGAGGCCCTAATATCGATCCCTGCGGCACGCCCATAGTAAGAGGCGACCCAGAAGACTCAGCTCCATTGATACAATCAATGAGACAACCTACTTAACCTTTATGATCATAAAATTATGACGAAATCAAACGTTTACAGTACATTTGTGTTCTAGTAGTTTTGAACCATATACCAAAAATACCTAATGGTATTATCATAAGTCGTGATCCCATCCTCTTTACTCGTATTAGGATAAACTAAGACTAACCCATGATACTTTCCATACCACGAGGAAACTAGTGCTACATTTACTTTATGCTAGTGCATAAAGTGAAGTTTTTAATATTTAGTCAACTTTGCTAAGCCAAAAGTCCCAGCCCTGTGTATAACCCGGCCAGTTTACGGTTATGCGAGAGCACTAACGGGAGCGCTGCGGGCGCCGGCCAACTGTACACGGCTGGTTTATAGCTATGATTAGGCAATATAATCGCTTAACTCGCCTTGAAAGTGTTCGACTTCAGCCAACACTTACGACGGGAAAATTTCTCTTAATACGATGTGGTAGCTGTGTAAACTTGCTTTACTGAATTGGTATTGATTGGGTTAATATGTTTGAACTTTGACAGCGCAAAGATTCTCTTGTATTTGGAGTTGAGTTTTTACATATTAAAGTTTTTTTGGGTTCCGTTCCCAAAGGATAAAACGGGACCCTATTACTAAGGCTCCGCTATCCGTCTATCTGTCTGTCTGTCCGTCTGTCACTAGGCTGTATCTCATGAACCGTTATAGCTAGAGAGTTGAAATTTTCACAGATGATGTATTTCTCTTGCCGCTATAACAACAAATACAAAATAGAATACAATAAATATTTAAAGGGGCTCCCATACAACAAACGTGATTTTTTTGCCGTTTTTATAAAAAATGGTACGGAACCCTTCGTGCGCGAGTCCGACTCACACTTGGCCGTTTTTTATTTTATTCACGACTCTTAGTAGCGCGGTCGCCTAAAACGTAAACGTTTAGTTATATTTTCGCATTGCATCAGTTAAAAAAACAATATTTTCTAATTTTTATCTTTTATGTTATTAATGCCTATAATTGACTTCAATACTTATTGTTTGTTTTCAGTTAAAAATCAGAGTGCTTAATTGAAACTGCACGAAAAAGTAGAGTTATGCAGAACAAGGTATTTGTAACGACAAAGCTGGAATTTAACAAAACATTTTATAATTATGAATTGATTTTGCAAAATACGTTAATAATATTTACTCACATTTTTGGAATTACATAAATTATAAAACGAAATCAGATTCAATGGTATGTAGCGTATTCGGTATAATATTCAAACAAAGTTATAAAAAATAAAGTTGGTTTACAAAATAAACTAAAAACCGTATTCAAAAATAAACTAAAAAGAGTAAATATATTTTCTTAAAATATACCTACTCAATTCTTTTTGGAGTCGGTACCAGCCATTGAGAGTTAATTTGTTTTCATTCGAACTTTACACAATTAATAACCCACTCCTTTTTGAAGTCGGTTAAAAAAGATATCAAAATTTGTTTAGTCTACAAAGCTAGGCAAACTTGATTAAATTTTTAAATGGCAAGTTTGTGTGATTCGAACGAGTAAAAAGTTCTAAGCTAAAATTTACATATATTTATTTAAATTATTAGGGCGCTAAGGTTCTGTCTAATTTGGGTTTATTTGCTGTGAAGAATACATACTAAAACGGGAATTACCGCATTCAAATTTTAACCTTTTTTCCTGTCGTGATATGAAATGTTTTGCTCAAAATGATTCCCCACGGTGCGGTTCAATCATTCGGTTAACTGTCTAGCCGCTACATTAATGACGAATGCGACACTTCTGACTTCATTTCGTTTATTTGCCATTTATCTAGTGAGTGTTATTATTTGCTATGTAGCTTCCAGTAAGAAGATAAGCATCCTATATTAATCAAACTTATAAGCCGACTCGACAGTTAACATAACAATTAACGCAATAACTGAAGCAAATTGATACAAATTTCCGATTCTATTAATTAACAGACAACAACGGTAGTTGTTCTGCAACACGGATCAGAACTTCGACTAAGTTGATGGAGCATAATCGCTGCTTGTTGTTCTGGGAATCCCACGATATCCTACAAACACTATATGGAGTAAAGTTTGTTTGTTAGAATCTCAAGATTCCCAAGCCAAAAGGGAAATACCGTTTGAATATAATTTCGACGACATTATACACTGGGTCCCACTGAGAGAATGCAATAAGTGTTACAATAGCAAGGAATAATTATTGCTATATATTTAATACATTGGGTTGTGAACGCCGCTCAAGCATACATTTCATACAGTGATGACTGAGTTCTGTCTGAAAGGACGTTATTATGCACTAATCAAAGCATTTACTACAAGAAAAAATGGTAACCTCTTTAAATGTACGTTCATGACGTCAACTAACTGATAACACGCGGCATTCTTTTATGAATTCTCAACATACATTATATATATATATATATTGGTTGCAGGGAATAAACGGTAATCTGTAAGAAGTACGTTATCCAGTTGAATGAAAAGCTCATCAAGATAAAATACAAATAACCTGATGTTGTAACTTTTAGAGTAAACGATGTCCTATTAACTTTATTTTTAGAAAAATAAACGATACAAATCTTTCTAAGTTCCACGAATGATTTATGCAAAGGCACGGTTCCGAGGCCTTCAAGATAAAATTCGCGCCAAAAGTATCGCGAACGTTCCAGAAATAATTACACAAACAATGACAAGACGATTCATCGCCATCAATCATTGGATCGCTAAGAGATGATGTATGGTCGTATCACCGCCTTGGGAATGATATACCTCCTACAAACAACATTATTATAACCTGAGGACACATCGGAAATGCTTCTTCTGTTGCGGTTATCATGAAGCCTTTAACCTAAGTTCAACGTGAGTGGCTTTTATTTTTATCAGCTCTTTTATCAGCTTCTCTTATAATTGTTAGGCAAATGCACTAACTATATCTATATTAGTTAGTGCATCTGCCTAGGTATCAACCTAACAGATTTTAGCATACTTCTAAATGTCGTATCATTTTAAAACTTTGTGATTCTCCCTAAAAAATGCTGTTACACGCTGTGTTTATATTATTGGTATTGTGATTGCCAAAATTGTAAGATCTAACTGCTAAAATAGTCAAGCAATAAATGATTCAGTATGCATTAAGCTAAAACTGAACCGATGAAGTTACTACACGGCTACAAAGCTTTTGTTTTGAGGCTCATTTGATTCATCATCATCATTTCAGCCAAAGGACTGCTGAATATTATAGGCCTCCCCCAGTGACCTGCAGATTGGACGCCTGCATCCAGCGGCTTATTGCAACCTGCATTTGATTCGTTTGGGTGAAAATAATAGAATTAAGAGTTTTTCATAGTATTTTTTTAAATTGTAAAATAAAATAACTATTTGATTACAGTTATCGCATTTGAGCAACAGAAGCACTCCTTCCCTTCCATATTATGAAGTTAAATAACAAATATAATTATGACCTTTACCAGCCACGAGCACACAAATCACAATGCTATTTAGAGCATCTGATAAGAAGCAGTAGACTAATAATGATGATAATATGTGCGCAATAGGTTCGGAATGAGGCTACTGTCGACATCTACTCTGGCCATTCCAATTCAGAAAGCATCTAACACCAAACGGCTGAATGTTAAATTATGGATTCAGCTTAAATAATTATGAATTGTTTTTGTTGTAATGCTTCGAGTATACTGGTTTGCTAGGTTGGACGGTCCATTAAGCTAATAGCCATCCAGTGAGACGGGAAAAGGAGATTAAGCCATGCCCAGTCATCGCTTTTCGTTACTGCTATTAATTGATAAGTGGGGCTCTGAATTGAAAGAAGATTGCTTTGAAAACGCTTTTTACGCTGATTGGTTTTAATCTGCATCCCGGGAAAGGCTTGCCTATTTTCGATGTAAACCCGTTTGAAGTCATGCCGGCTAATCTTTTTTGTTGCTAGTATTTTTATGTACTGTTCCTGTGAAAATGAATATGAAAAATGCAAAGGCGTCGCGAATTTTTAAAACTTTTAAAAGAAAAACCATATGTTACGCTGTATACTGTTTTAAAAAGTATAGAAAAGCATGTTATACAGGGTTTTTGGTAATGGGTCAAATGTCAAGCTGATACTAGATATATAAATAGTATGGTGAAAAAATCAGAAATTTGTTAAAATCAACATTTGATTTTTTAAATTTTTATACAATTTTTTTCTTGAATCCGATTTGTATGAAAATATTTAAAAAAAATGATATCCAATTTCTGACTTCACCATACTATTTATATGCATCTAAGTTAACATAGGCTAATGTCGGCTGATACTTATCCATTTACCTAACTTGTATAAGATGCAAGGTTCTAATTTTGAAAATGGTATTAGTCTTTTGATTTTGCAAATGGCTTTTGGAACAACAAACTTTTTGTGCCATGTTTTATTTCAGACAACATCGCATGTGAAAAATCATTCTAACTTTGGGAGTCACAAATATCGTCTATAAGGCACCGATTTTATTGCAAACTGGAGCCAAGAGGCCGCAACACTATTGAGTCGTAATTCTTCATGGTAAGATATTGTTACTCTTGCCCAGATATCGGCCGTTTGTATAATAAGTCGATAGAGATCGTCGTTCCGACCCCCGTAAGAGTCGCATCAGAATTTGTTTGGGTTTCTTAGTAGGGTTGCTAGACTTTACTTTATCTTATTTCATCTTATCCGATATAACATTCTGCCATTTCATAACAAGAGCTACCGATTTCATCTGACACTTAATTCACACTTAGTTACTGGTAAATAATAGCAGTGTTTTTTAGGATATACTTAAAAATGTTATATTTTATGGGACCACTTAGTTTTGCGATTACAATTGAAAGTTTTATGACTATTTTGTAATGTATGGACAGTAAAACAAATCTTTATTTCCAAGCGTCAAACTCATTGTGATTATAATCACTAACTTATAGGTAGTAGGTAATTAAGGACTTTATTTAGTTTAAGGTTTATCATGTAACCAATTAAAAACCGGTCAAATGTAAGTAGAGTTCGTACAACCTCAGAATAATTCCTTTTATGCGTACATTTGTATGGGATTTTTATTCTTAGTTTGTCCCATTATATTTATTTTCCTCTTGAGTTAATTGGAATGGCGGTTCAATGAGTTTTCTTACATTAGTTTTGTACTGTGCTAAAATTCTGTATAATAATTTCAAATATTGGATTTGAATTAGAAACAGTCTGATTGTTGATTTCGAGATACCTACTTCAATAATCGGAAAACGCCCAAAATCTTAGTTTTAAGTCCTAATTATGATTTATGTTTGACAACCCTAATTTCTTTCGATATCTTTCTTGGAACGTTTGATTGTTACCGTCGTATGCGGTGCCTACTTATTTAATTCTGTCTAGTTTATTAGTGAAGCGAATTTTCAGAGAATTTCATTTTGTTCGTGCAAAGTTAACTTATGCGGTAATGGAAGATAAATCCCGAAAGATTCTTTATAAGACGTAAAACGTGATCCAATTTACAATGCCCTAATATTCCAGATTTGTTACGATCAACTTTATTACAAATTGGAATCTTCTCAATGTATCCCTCAGGAGTCTCGGACCTCTTGTCGTCGAATCCTCTATTTCAGTTATTATAGATAGAAAATTCTATATAGGACTTAACAGACAATTTTATCACAATATTTTTTATAAAGGTATTTCTTTTCTTGTTTTCAACGTGACAGTAAAAGATGAATTTAAAAATGTTTCACACGTGTGGTTAATCACGGAATCTCCGTTGCCATATTTATGTTGATAAACAGGGCAAATAAAACAATAGAATACTTGTTTAAACGACATCAGCTTTATAAAACAAACGCGCTCCGATGACAGTGTATGAAACATCTCTTGTTTACCTTTTCTATCGATATTGCTTTCAGGGCCATAACCATGAACTCTTAAAACAATCTCAAAGTTGTCAAATCTGTCAATTTTGGTACGTCATTTCATACAACATTTGCCAAAATATCGTTAAACGTTTTCAGAGGAATTTAAAATATTGCAAGTTGACGGGTCTGATGTTACGTGCAAATTTTAGTCACAAAATGTTAAATTAAAGTTTTTGAATGGAATTACCACTACAGAGGGTGTTACGTTATAATGACCCTATAAAGCCGAAAAAGATATGTCCATTTTAATACAATGGAGATGAGAGATTTAATAATATCATTTAATAAAGCGTAGACTTTGCGATTAAAGCTGTGATAGTTTTTATTTTAACTATGCTATAATACTACTGCCGTATTTTTTTTAAATTTCTCTCTAATAAAAAAAAATAGTGTTGGCCCACCTACAATATTTTTAAACACCCTATCTTATGCCTCCTATACCATGTGCTAAGTATATACATTAAAACATCCCCTAGTACATGTAGGGAAGACGGTCCACGTCTTAGCTCAGAGACCACTAAGCTAAGGACAAACAAAAAGACAGATGGCCGGACGGACGGACTTGGCGAAACTATAAGGGTTGAGTTTTGACAGTTTAGATCTATGATATCTACATTTTCATTCACAGCATTAAGTAGCAAACTCGGATATTTGTCGATTCTACGGCCCGCATTACCGGATTTGACTTGCGCGCGCCTCATTTCATGAAACATGCAAGGCCGCGCAGCCGGCGGTGAACACAATAGGATTTAGCAAATCCCCCGCAAACACTCGCTTACTGAATGTAAATTGGACCAATGTTTGTCGCAAACAATTACAATAAGCCCCTTCATGGTAAATTAGAACTGCTTATCGATGTCATAGCCAGAGATGAAAGCCTTTTTGTTTTGGCAAGAAAATCGTTTAAGGTAATGTCAACAATCTGAGTATTAAAAGAAGAGTATTTTTATTCAAACATACACTTTATCTGAGTGCTTTATTCTTAATTTATTTTATTATTTATTGGATATGAACTAAAATTCTTATTTAAATCATCATCATCATTATCACCACCCTATCAGTCCACTGCTGGACACAAGCCCTTATAAAATGAGGATTTTTCCATAATCGCCACGCTTTGCAGGCGGGTTGGCGATCGCAGTTTGACCAATGGTGAAGAGGAGTCGCTGCTGCCCGTCTTCTTATGGCGGTTCTCCTGTAGTCGCCTCTTACGACACTCATAGGAAGAGAAGGGGTGGTGCAATCCTTTAACGTGCCGGCACCACACGACATTATAAATTATTATCTTATTTAAATAAACACTAGTAATCACCTCTCGGCTACGGATTTTATCGAATTGTATTGGATAATTAGTTCTTTTGGTCATCAGCTATGTGATTTTTAAGTAAACGGCTCACGTTTAACGAAGACGCTTGCGCTTGCGGTGAGCATTTGGATCGAAACAATATAAGTAGATTGTTGTTTTTGCTTTTGCTTGAATTTCAACTATAACAAGGTAAAACTTGATAACGTAGATTAGTAGAAAGCAGTGGAAATAAGAAATATTACTGTTTTCGTGGGTTTATATCATTAATCACTTTAGATATATGCCTTTATACAGCTTGAGGATATAATAAAAGGAGTATAGCAATTTATATTGCTATACTTTATATCCTCAAGCTGTATAAAGGCACAAAAATTTGATTCTTTTCTTGTAAAGTTCATAGACAAAATTAAGGGTTAGTACAGACCGGCGTTACGAGGCGAAATGAAACATTTGCAGCGAGTATTACGTTGCGTCGTGTGCTAAATCCCTTGAAAAGTAACTCGTAGATCGCTCATTTCTCTGTAAAATTGCACGTAATATGTAACATTATACGCCGTTACGCTGGTCAGTACGTACCTTAAGAGTGCATACAAATCTGGCGAACGTGCATTGAGTACTGCGAACTGGGGGTTTAGACAAGAAGTGGCAATCGTTCCGTAGCATAGACTTAGGATTCGCTACGCTTATTCTATATCTATGTTCCGTAGCGATACTTTGTCATTGCCTGTCAGGGCCCTAACCATGAACTGTTAAAACAATCTCAAAGTTGTCAAATCTGTCAATTTTGGTACGTCATTTCATACAAAATTTGACAGAAATGATAATGTTTGACAGATTTGTGATTGTTTTAACAACTCATGGTTAGGGCCCAGGGCCCTGTCAAATTTTGTATGAAATGACGTACCAAAATTGACAGATTTGACAACTTTGAGATTGTTTTTAGAGTTCATGGTTAGGGGGCAGATACTTGATATCACGACGTTATTTGTCAATCCCATACATACAATTATAAATTTCGAACATCGTTTTTGTTTTAAAGTTGTAACTTTGGCTACGGCTTATTCACTACCGTTTGAAAGTCACACGCGTTTTTTGTGGGCGGTGCTAACTTATTAATTGGATTGAGATTTAGGCACCGTAAATCTCGGTTAGCATTAGGTAGAAATCATTTTATAATACCTCGCAGGTTAAAATGTATGTTTTCTTACAGCATATTTCTGGTGTGCCAAGTTTTAAATTTTACATACAATCTACCGCACTTGTATAATGTATTTTATTTTTACACTGCTTAAGCTTAAAGGGTCTTATTAAAAAGAGATCTTTCATCCACAACCGGGAGTTGGAGAACATCCAAGATAAAGATGCTCCATCATATTATTTTGTGACGCGGGATGACCGATTGTTGTTAAGTTTACATAGCAATGTTCCTGCTGGATTCTACTGAAATATTCACCTTTTAGATTACATTAAAACTTTAAAATGAAAACCGGCCAAGTGCGAATCTTACTATAAATAAGGATTCCGTATTACTATTCTACGCTTTAATCTGTGCAATGTGGTACAAACAAGACTTTTTTTTTATTTATTTATTAATTTTAAACACATTTCATTGTCATGACCGGAAAATCCTAATGCGACAATAAAGTAAAAGTAGGTACAAAAACTTAAAACAAAATTAACAATTAATTTAGGTTACATTTCTGTAGCAGATAATGAACAAGAATGCTTTAGTAAATTCACTCAAAGAACAATAAAATATATCCGTCTCATTGGCAATAAAGTTAAGAGTATGAAGTGAACGCGTCAGAGGCGCCTTGTTCAGCAAGTTAGTTCTCCCCCGCGGTACCGCCAGCAGCGCCGGCCGGCGCCGCAGCCACACGTACCTGTCCGGGACATGTAATCCAACCCGCCCCAGAATATCAGCAACACATACCTTTCCTCTAATAATTTTAAAAATATACAAAGCCAGAGCTAATTCTCTGCTAACTCGCAATTTCCTACCATGCCCAAAACAAATAAAGTTGGGTACATTAACAGATAGAAAGGGTATACTCCGTATAGCTTTTTGTATAAATACCTAATAAATTTATTCTGTACCCTTTCCATCATCGTTGTATATTTTCTTCATGTGGATTCCATATTACCGAATTCAATTCCAGTTGACACCTCACTAATGCGTTATATAGGTTGATAATCGCTGAGATATTTGTAAAATGCCGAATACTGCGTAGAATGAATCCCAAATTTCTAAATGCTTTTTTACAGACATTGTGAATATGCTCCCGAAATGTTAAGCCTGAATCAAGCAGAACACCTAAATCTCTGACGTCTTTGACTCGTACTAACGGTACTCGGTAAAATTTGTATGCAATCATCCAAAACTTTTCGTGACGAAGGGTAACCGTAATCCAACAAGCCGCTACAAACACAATTTACAAATACAAGCCGAAACAAAAAACGATATATTTGTTAAACAATTAAAGAAAAAAATTATACCCAAATGCTACTACGACTTAAAAGAATTCTTTGATGATAAAAATATTTAATGCAAGTTCCTTGGCAACATAAAAAATGTTGGTCTACCCTCCACACAAAAACTATACCTACTTGACATACTGTATTAACCTGCGTGATCCTCTTCTGTAATTTAATTGAATCTTAGTTTAGGTGAATCTCGTGTATTACTTCTTGACATTATATACTTTTATTTATTTTATTTAACGAATTTAATGTGACTGTTTTTATTTTGAATTTTAAATATGACGATTTTATAATTAAATAATAATAATAGTAATATTATACGTTTCGGCTCCGTAGGTCATCACCGGTAGGACGCACTGATCGAATACCTTGCTCTTCAGGCATTGTGGCAGTGACGACGAGAAGATATGACGCAGCTTCCCAAACGCTGCCCAGCCAAGCTGCATCCTCCTAGCGATTTCCCGCTCGAAGTTGTCTCTACCCAACTGCATCACTTGCCCGAGGTAGACATACTCATTGACAACTTCGAGCGCCACGCTTTCGACGGAGACCGGTCCGGGGATGGCATGATCATTGAACATGAAACATGAACATACGGAGCCGAAACGTGGAATATGACAGTAAAGCTGGCCCACCGGCTACATGTCACTCAGCGAGCTATGAAAAGGTCAATGCTTGGGATTTCGTTAAAGGATAAAATCCGAAATGAGATCATCAGGCAGAGGACTACAGTAACGGACATAGTCCAAAAATGTAGCAAGCTTAAGTGGCAGTGGGCTGGCCACATCTGTCGCAGAACCGATGAAAGGTGGAGTAAACGGGTTCTCGAGTGGAGACCACGCCTAGGCAAACGTAGTGTAGGACGACCCCCAGCTCGATGGACCGACGACCTTAGAAAGATGGCTGGCAGTGGATGGATGAAAAAAGCGGGAGATCGTGCTCTTTGGCGCTCTTTGGGGGAGGCCAACGTCCAGCAGTGGACTGCAATAGGCTGAGATGATGAATAGTAATATTGTATTTGTAAATGTAAATAAGAATGCAATACCCTTACAGGGTCCATAAGTATGATCTCACACAATGTAACACCTTATGTATACACTTATGACGCAATAAATGAAATGAAATGAATGAAATGAATATGTTGAATTGGAGATCGAGCGCGAGAAAAGGATACAGTAACAAACTTTGAGTTGTTAAACTGTAATCGGTTTTCTCTGATCCATGCTACTACCCTTTCAATATCCTTTTGTAATATTTCCCCATCTTCCAAATTTTTAATTTCATGATATAATTTGAAATCGTCAGCAAATAATAAGCATTTCGAGTCTTTTACAACGTTAGGAAGATCATTGATCATCAGAATGAACTCGAGAGGCCCCAAATTACTGCCTTGACTCACTCAGATCTGGTGAAGTAAGGTTCCGACCTATAGCTTGCATATTCAACATATTGCTGTCTGTCTCTCATATAACTGGCAAAAAAACGGAGTAATTGTGGGATGAACCCGACACCGGCTAACTTTTTAAGCAATACTTCGTTATCGACCAGATCAAATGCTTTTTTAAAATCGAAGTAGGCGGTGTCGACTTGACCATGTAGTTAAAAAGGTTGCTAGTGGTACTTTTGGCCGGTCGGAACCCGTGCTGAGCGTCTGAGAGCTGCTCCCTTACTTGCTTAAAAATAGCTTTATGTACTGCCGATTCCAAAATTTTAGCTGCTGTCGACAATACTGCCACCGGCCTATACTCTTCCACCTTTGTTCCAGTTTCACTTAAAGTGCAAGAAAAAATTCGCACGAACCCAACTAATACTTAGCCGTTTTTTTATCACCATAGAGTATGCGTTAAAGTATAACTACGAAGTTAGAAATTTGTAAGTATTATTATTATTAAGATCGAGAAAATACACGTTTCGTGTTGAAGTTTGTTACTCATTAGGTAAACTTGGCGCACAAATTAATGTATAAGTCTATTCTATATTTAAGTTTTACCGTGGTTTCGTTTTAAATCCTACTAAGAAAAATACAAGAGCACAAGCTTGTATTTACAAATTTCTAAGTCTTCCCGACCACAACTTTTACCGCGAATATCTCTTATTACACTTGAACTCAAGAGAAAGTTTGTTTTGTAAACGTATTCGTGACTAGTAATAAGATTATTTTTCATCGGTTTTGATTTACAGAAAACCAAACTTTGCAATTCATAAAAACACTAAAGCTACCGTACAAACTGAAGTGTTCCGACTTCACTTCCCGGTTCCGCAGTATTCGTAACAGTAACTATGTTTTTCGCTGTATAAATCTGCATTCAAATATATTTCGGATTGTTTCGCAAGTCCGTAGTGTCCCTAACAACTAGCGCCCTCTTTCAAATGCTAATATTTCGGGCAACTGAAAGTTTCTTTCGCCTTTGTGAAATTCAAATATTCTGTAGCCTCATTAGGGGTTACGTTTTGTTTAGAACACATCAAGGCTTTAGTCTATTCTGAGAATTATTAAAAAAAATTCTTGATTTTAAATATATTTGCACATAACTTTTCGACTATCACTATACCATTTATTGTTTAACTTTGTCACAGGACTGGGCAAAGATCTCTTCCAAGTCCCACCATGGTTCTCTGTTGAATAATAGATCTGGCAATCCTTTGTGTTGTACCTATACATTATCACATAACAAATGCAAAATAAAAAGATTCAAACAACATTCAAAACACAGTCTACCATTTTTTTCTTGTCGTGTTTATTCTTTTTTTGTAATACCGTAATACGTAATTATACGGCATGAAAATCAAAGTAAAATAAACACAAGAAAATTGAGCACAAGGATTTCAATAGCATAATACGATAAAGTTATTTAGTAACATGACTGGACTGACCGACCATGATAAATTGGCCAGTTAGACCCTAAAAAATCAAGCACATTCGTCTCACAAAACTATCGTTTTGCACTTTAAAGGTTGATGATTCTGATTGATTCACAATAAAAAACTGAAATCCACGCGGTTATCGGTTTTTTTATTTCGTATCTTTACTCTAAATATCTTACATGTTCAACGGCTTTGCAACTAGAACTAGAACTAACTACCGCATTCCTGCTTGAGGGTCACAATTTACAGTTTGAAAACCACTGGTCTATTATTGTATAGTAAGATGTGTAATTTTTGCGTTTTATTATTTGTAAAAAAAGTATTTTTTATATCGTCTCATAGCGATGAATATGAATATGTTGTATTTTGTGACTTATACAAATAATTACTACCACACACGTCAAAACGAGACTAACGTTATTTACCTAATCACGTTTAGCCTTTTCTAACCATTCTGCAAAATTACTAACGCAATAAAATTTAGCACGCGACACTCTTGGGACACGTTCTGTATTAATCAGCTGTTTATATTCATGTTGTTGTAAAGTTTGAAAACGAACAAACTTACTTCGTTTGCTAAGCTAAGGCCTATTGAAAACGAATGGAAATTCAATTGGTCTTTAAAGCTGGCACAAATACAAACAGGATATACGTGATCTGCAAATAAGCGCGTCTTATGACAGTTGAATAAAGTGGCCATACAATCGGACAACAAATTATAGCTAATTCAGGATTACACAATACCTACATTTTTAGGTGTCTGATCAAATCATCCGTCTGCGTTGTTCCTAACCCTGAACTGGTGCATGCATGGCGTGAAACCCGACTTTTCATGGGGCACATAACGAAGTCGTGGTCATTAGCATTACCATAACAAGAATGGCTTGTCGGTAATAAAATTACAAATGTGGCCATCGGACGTCATTACGTATTCCGACTCACGTCCGGCGCCGGACACCGTCCGAGGTAGGGCTGGCCACGGATTCCTTAAACTCGACAATTATTAAATCACTTTTTTAACGGGTCAGAAACCTACTGAAAAGCTGTCTTTATAATATGCTGTCATTGGAATGACCATATTTGCTTAAACAAATACAAGGCAGTTTAAAAAAAAACTGACCTATTTCATAAGATAGGAACTTAAGTAATGCTAAACACGAGAGTTTATTAATGTGCGTTAGAAACTATTTATTGACTCTTAGAAACCTTGAATCATGAAACTACGAAACGTATTTACTTTTAAACTAAATGAACAAGTCTCTATTCCCATACCAGATTAATGCCTTTGGTTTTTGGTTTAAATTAAACTTATCAACCAAAACGCGAAAAGCCAATTTTTGGACAAAGACAAAAATTGGCTTTTTGATAGGTTCCGGAACCAGTTATTTCCTTATATTTTCAATCCAAAACGCTTTAATGTTTGCGTTATACGGATACAGTTTTATCTAGGATCATAGGTGACTTTTGTCATACCCACCAGTTAAATATATGCTTTTCTAAATGGACTATTACTGGCAGCCCTAGTACTAGTGGCACTGAAATTACGCTCATTGTCCGTCTGGAATTTCTATACGATGTCGCATGTGTGTGCTAATTGATTGATGCTGGTAATTAAGACGGCTTTGTGGATATTATACGCACACACACGTTTTTGTATCAACCTAATTAGAATTGCCAGCTGATACACGCTATATTCGTAGTAATGATATCGATGTGTCATGTATGTATGTGTGTTATAGACAGATATCGCTCTAAGGACCCTCTAAAAGACCCAGCTAACTTTTAAGGTTTTGTGTATGCTTAGGTTAGCTACATCGAATGAACAAAGCCAACTTTAGCATAAATGCATAAATAGCGCTAAAACAATACAAAACAAAAATAGTAGCTCTGAAACTATAACAGCGATGCGCTCTTTTATGTTAATTGCAGAGCCAATGTCACTGTCAATGTCAATGAAACAACGCACACTTTGACATTTGAAAAAAAAAATATTTTAAAAAACACTAAGCGTGTTGTAAATTTGGAATGCTTCAAGCTTTGTTTAACGTTTTGAATTATTAAATGACTTGAAAGTCTACAAGATCCCTTGTAAATATTGTACTTGCAAGAGTTAATAGCAGTCGCGGAAGACAAACATCGCTGAGCAAATTCTAAACACACATAAGAAACATCTTTGTTAACTTTATGGCCCTGGAGTATTAATTAAAGTACACATGGAACATATTAGCATTGTTTATTTTACGTACACGTGTCATTAAATGCTAATTATTTTAATATTTGATGACAACTCTTGAGTAATGGTTAATTAGTTTAGTGACTTAGAGCATTCAGTGAACTGGCTTCCTTGAAAGATCATTTATTAATTTGAGAACGTCAATTTTTTTTTTCAATATACTTGCTATACTTTTATTAAAATAAAAAAATTAAACATGTTTTGTAATTTTTTTTTGCAAGAGAATAAAGTTATTGCAATAATAAGTTAACATTTTATAGATCTAGAAAATAGCTCAATATATTCCTATGCATATTTTTTTTTTGGTAAAGCAAATTTAATTAAATGAACAGAACCCGAACAGATAGTAAATAAATAATTTCCGCTGCTGTTCAGACAGACAGAATAGATGTTTATCGTGTGTTACTATGTGAACACTAAAAAGGTTCGGGCAAACAATTCGTCTGAGTGATTTTCTGAGATGAACTGCCACTTAAGGATCTAGGCCGTTCGATTTCTTTGTCTTACGCTATCGCATACAGATTTCTACTTATCCGACTACTTCATGTCAATATCAGCCTTATTCGTGTTTTGTGTAAATACTTATCTGGACTTATTTTTTTATTACTTACCCCTAAGGGCGCTCTTTCTTTGTACTTGCAGTCGTCACTATTTTTCGGGACAGTGTGTACGTGTATATTATTTAACAGACGTTTTAACCTGCAACGAAATAAGCTAATTGTGCTGCTTAAAAACATTCAATTTCCCTACCTCCTTTAGAGCACAGTGACTGAGCATCGCAATCTAGCGAGGTAATGCTGCCAGAATCTTAGGTACCTTACCTCGAGGACCTTTTTTTATAACTTTAATATTGTCGTTTATATTTGTAAACAGTTTTTAATGTAATATTATATTGTAGTTTATTTTAATTCCTACTTTTAAATCCATGTGTAAAATTGATGTAATATTCCTATCACAATTGGTTTTCATTAGGGCCAATAATGCGTTCGTATTTTGAGAATATCTGTATTCAAATACCATTTTGAATATTTGGCATATTTAGAAATGTATTCCGAAATATTTTAATATTCTGGTTAAAATAAGTGTGGGTATTAAGTAGTTAGTGGCAGCTGTACTAACAAATATAGTATAAATAGTGCTTTTGAATGAGCATACATTATGCCATGAGTAATCCTAATTAAAATTAGTTGCAAAGCTTTGCTCCAACTTTAATATTCCATTTCCAGTCTGCAATGAGATTAATTCAATTTGCTTTTTAATGGAATGCTGTTGTTAGTATTTAATAAGTGTTCAAATTAGTTTCACTGAAATTGCAACCGCTACAAACCTATTTATTCTTTTGGGTTTTCGCAGAAGTTAAATATTTATTGTTAATAACGAGTACTTATTCTTACATAAAATGTATGCTTTGACTTAAGTATAAATAAAAGTAGAAAAAAAGATGTTTATTAGATCCCTGCACATACAAACAATATGAAAACAAGAGTTTCTTCAAACTTTTAAGGGTTTAATATTGCCTCAGCTTAGCAAAATGTTAAGGAACCAAATACACATCTTAATGCCTGATCTTCGGAGTGTCTTTTTGACGGAGAGCACTGTCATATACTTGATACAGTATTATCAGATCCAAACTAAGAGATAAAAACACATTGGGCATGATACTATCTATATCTATGAAAAACTAATCTTGATCTCGAATAGTGCAGTAGTAGTAGTAGTAGTATTTCTTGTGATTTTACTTTTAAAGGTATAGATTAAATAAAAATACCACTTTACTTAAAACCAAGCAAATTCGTACCGAGCTGGAATCACGACCCCACCCGAACCCAAAGGTAAGTCAGGACTAATGTAAAGAGATTTCTATTCGGTCACGGCATTCCGTTGCCTTGAAATCGTAACGAGCCCCGTGACTCCCCAGACAAATTCCAGAGAACGCACCCAGGTGAAACATTGCACCCATTAACCGAATGAGATCCGACCGAATTAGGCCGATCGAACTGCCAGACGAATTATCCACCGACTCGATTCTCCCGATTCGTAAATTCCGACACCAGGAAAGTGCTCTTAAAGAATTCCGGGCAACATTTCCGTGTTCCCAAAACTAAGACAGATGTAATTTGTGAATGGTAACTAAGTTAACTTTGCCAGGATTAATGACCCGGCAGCGTCTAATGTTGGCTGCCGAAGATTTCCTTTTTTGAAAGGTGAGCCCCGACTCGTATAAAGTCTATCGCGATGCGGAAAGTTAGCGGATCCGAAGCATGTCTCGAATAATGAAAAGTTTCAGCGGAATAGAAAAAGTTTAACGAATGGAGTGCAAGTTTGCTGCACGAAATTGATTAAGAAATACGAATATTTTTATGACTCTGTATTGCTAGAAAAATATTTTCTGAAAATTGCATAGGTACTTACAAGATTTACAATTAAAAAGGTTTACGTTCGTTATCCAAAATGGGAGTTTATTAAATATTCATTTCATTAGATAAAGATGGCTATAGCGACATCCTTGGTGCTGTCTGTTAAAGTGCAGTCTACTGATTTTAAAATAACGAAATGATTCAAGATCAGTTACGGAACTCTATGCCAGTAAGAGCTTGTATAACTCGTATTTACACTTACAGATCATATTCCTGAACATGACCACAGGTCTAAAGTCCAACCATAAAAGCAAGTATCTAGTCGTAAAGTGACCCCTCTTAGCCCCGTTTCGTAAAACAAAGTTTGGTTCGAACTCCTCCATAGCTAGACTATGCAGGTTGGTAATCCAGTAACCTTTTGGATATTCATGATAATTCAGCCTATAAGCATCGGTTTGTTAGAGCCGAGCGCCTTATTTAAGAGCAATAGAAGTCCTGTGCTTAATACGTTTTTTTTTTAATTTACTTGTTTTGTTTAATGTTATCAAGTACTATATCAAAACTAAGTACCTACTAGCTATTAAGTTACTGTCTTCTTGTTATTTATGGAACATGCTGTATTTACCTATAACTATTTGCTGCACTTAAACTAGATCACTGATCAGGCAATATACCTACTAGATATAGAAATTGTAGTACAGTACAATTTCTATATCTAGTAGGTATATTTATTAGCGTAAACTAATGTTGGAAGATCAATAACGCGATAAACAGACGTAAAGCTAAGGAAAGATTTGAAGTGTGAAAGACACCATGCCTGAGCCCACATTGCCTTTTATACCCGTCACTTGTTGTGAGTGTTGTGAAGCGTCTACCTGAAATATTCCGGATGCTGATTAGGCATTTAGTCCTTTGTTAATAAGTCTAGTATGTTCTTTACTTACTAGACTTATTTCTAAGAAGTCATAATTATAAGTGTTAACTTAGGGATAATAATTTAGTTCAGAGCGTCCCCAAACATTTTTTTACTGTGATGTCTTTAGGAATTTGTAATTTTTTGCGACGCCCCCCATCCTTTTATCAAAAACTACCTACCAACCTCCAAACCAGTTGTAATTCTAGCTAACAAGTCCTAGTCTTAGACCAAATCCAAATAACTTTTTAAATATTTTATTAGAAAGTAAGAACAAAACCAGCCAAGCTCGAGTCGGACTCGCGCACGAAGGGTTTCGTACCATTATCTATAAAAACGGCAAAAAATCACGTTTGTTGTATGGGAGCCCTCTTAAATATTTATTGTTTTCTGTTTTTCAGTATTTGTTGTTATAGCGGCAACAGAAATACATCATCTGTGAAAATTTCAACTCTCTAACTATCACGGTTCATGAGATACAGCCTGGTGACAGACGGACAGACAGATAGTCAGACGGACAGCGAAGCCTTAGTAATAGGGTCCCGTTTTACCCTTTGGGTACGGAACCCTAAAAACGACACATAAGAATGAAAATAAAAGAGATGTGGACACCTTACGACGCCCTTGGAATAATGCCGCGAGCAGGGCGTCGCGATGCACAGTTTGGGGAAGCCCTGATTTAGTTGTAGTGCCTGACACGTGAGGCGTCACGTGTTCAAAGAATTGGTTGGATGCTAATTAAGAAAAATCAATCATTTGTTTAAAAGTGTTTACTAAGGGATTATTATTCCACGAAGTAATAAGCAAAAGTGCTTTCTTAGGCATTCTATTTATAAAGAGTGAGGGCAGACGTGGAGACATAACTACCACCTACCTAAAGAGGTGTTGTTTTTACTTCAAACTCGATGCAAAAAACAAACAGTACATAAACTTTGTTGTTTAAACATCAAATTCGAGGAATAAAACTAAAAACGGTCAAAGTAAGACTGCTCTAAGACATAATGGCTAGCCTGAATGTAACCCAATTGATTGTTGCACGTAATTACCGCTTCGCAACGCAAATAAATAGCGCTGCAGTCGGCTGCGTCGCTGTTGCTAACCCGATATCCGGCAGCCTCATCGCGCTGCTTCCGCTCCAGCTTGTTTGTAAGAAAACACCCGCGCGGAAACTAGCAACTTCGTTATAAATTAACTCCAATCTGTAGGATCGTAAGTTTAAAAACGGAAAAGTAGGTTCGTAACACAACACACACAGTTTTAGTTATACGTATTCTTGGACTTTGCCCAAAAGTGAGGACGCAAAATTATTTTTGTGTTTTGTTATCATTTTTAAATTAAAATCATTTGCTTAATTCTAAATATTCATATTATCAATATTAAAACTGTTAAAGTTTTCAACCCTTGCTGTTAGCGTTACCACGTTAATAAATTGACCACTTAACTTACATTTACGTAATGTTAAGGCGATTTAAACACATCTACTTACATATTACTTTTACTATCACATACACACATTAACAGAAAAACAAGTTGAAATAATTATGCATGAAATTTTATTTTTTTAAATTTAACTTTGTGTTTGTAGGCGTCATAGACGAAATGCCGAATTGAGCCAATTAAAACTGGCAACATAAATCTAATTGCTGTGATATACGGTACAGAAAGACAGGCAGATGAACTCAGGACTGAACTAAACCTTTGACGCGATCAAAAATAATTGAAATTTGCATGGTTACTAAAGCGATTAAAATAATAGGTACAAATTAGCAATAGTTTATTCTGTAGCATAATGAGTAACAAAGCATTTGAAAACTCAACGATCTCAATATTGTTTTTAGTGACCTCTTTTTCATCTTCATTAACAATTTGTCGAAAAAACTCAATTAGCTTTCTTTGAGCCTGGAGAACACCCAAATTATCGTTTAAATTGCAGTTAACATTTAAAGAGTGTTATTAAATTCAAACGGGTTAATTGTGTGACAGGCCCGAGAAAAAGGGTAAAATGAATATTTTATACTTTGTTTCGGATATAGAGATAGCAGCGTTGATGTTTTGATTGCTTTTCTAAAATAAGCTTTATTGCAACGGGTTATAGAACATAAATAAAGTAGTGAAATGTCTTTTGCTTCGTTTTGAAACGAAGTATTATATGAGAGATGGACACGATGCCGAGATAATACGCTTTGACGGCACAGATTTTGGCCGTAGAAAACGTATTTGAGCGTTCCAACGAGTGGGATATAAACATGTCGTTTCTGATTTTCCGCCAAAATTGGCATTGCATGTGGCGTGTGCGGAATGAAAATAAAGAAAACGGATTTATGTTTCTAAAAATGGTATCAGACTGCTTTATCCATCTTATAAATAGTAGAATGAAAAAATATACTAACATAAAAACACACTAGTCTAAAATAGTGAATGGTCAGTAAAAAGTGGTTCAATAAATAATGCATGATATATAACGACAGATCAATTGCTCATCCAATTTGTCAGATTGAAATTGAATTGGTAGGTTAATAGCATGCGGAAGTGTAATGTATTCAGCTACGATATCATTGAACCGTTTTATTACAGAGGACCTTAATTTTTTATGACGTCACTAGCATTTCATATTTTATAATTTCTTCATAATCAAAATTATCAACCTGTGGAAGTCCGCGTGCATGTCTCCCCTTAAATAGTGCAAGAAATTGAGTAGCGGTTCGATTTTTGGTAGGTTCAATGTAGAAAACGATTTTTTCTATGTTATTTATTGTCTTGCATCTGAGTGTTGTAGGACCCTCATTTTATCTGATTTCTATTTCGATATTCTACATATTTTCTATTACACAAGTGCTTTGGCTTACCTTAGAATCAAAGCAATGTAGGTATGTGATAAGGTTGTCCAATGTTTATTTTTTCAAAAATTTGCGTTTATATTCATCATCATCATCATCATCTCAGCTACAGGACGTCCACTGCTGAACATAGGCCTCCCCCAGTGACTTCCAGATCGGTCGGTTGGAAGAAGTTGGTAGTTTATTATTCAAATGGACAGAAATACTATTTCATAATCATTATTTCAGCCTATTGTAGATAGATAGATAGATACTCTTTATTGCACACCACATAAAACAAACAGTACACAGAAAAAAGTACATTTTGAATGGTACAATTTAGGCGGTCTAATCGCTTGAAGCGATCTCTTCCAGACAACCTTCAGGTAGAGGACAGTGAGGTAAAAGTTGAGAGGGGGAAGCGGTGAAGAGTCTTACAAAGTAATAATTTAATTATTATTATAATATTAATAATACATAATATACTTAGAGAGAGATATATATATATATATATATATATATATACAAACCCAAATTAACATGAAATAATCATGAAGAAAAGACAGGAGAAAACTAAAGTGAAAGGAGATAGGCTTTTAGTCTACTTTTAAAGCTTGTAGTTTAATTGCTGGACGTCTTAGGGGATCAAGAACACGATTTCTCGCTTTTTTAATTCAGCCACTGCCAGCCGACTTCCTAAGTTCATCGATTCATAGAGCTGAAAAAAATTGACATTAGCTACATAAATTCATGCAAGAAACACTCGTACATTGTTAAAAACATATAGACACAATAATTCAAAGCTAATTAAGTGTTGCGAGGCTGTTCGAGACAACCGGGGGGAGGTAAAGACGGCTTCTCTGTTCATTACATCCACCTTCTCTGACTCATTAGCCGCCCGTGACGCGTGCTAATTGTGTTCCATCCTAAGTAATACATAATTAAACTGCTTTAAACATTAATTAATGTGTTAAAGAAACCGGGTCACACAAACTTTTGAAGAAATTGCATGTGATAGACGGACAGACAGACAAAAGCACAGTGGAGCCTTAGTATTAGGGTCCCGTTTTACTCTTAGGGTACGGAACCCTTAAAATTTACTCATACACATAAACGTAATAGGTATAATACATTCATAGAACATGCGCATAAATACGTACGCTTAAAATGACTGCACGCAGTGTTTATGCCAACGAAATTCATGAAAAGGGAAACTACGAGTAATTGATAAAAATAACTTCATAAAAAATTTGATATTTTATTTTTTATTTTACAAATTTTTTGGAAAACTTACAGCTAATATTACAATTGAGTAGTGTTTATAGATGAAGTATAGCCATAGCAAGTTTATACCTTTAGAGCCTTGTGAACCTATTTTCATCTAAGCTCCCGAGAAAATGCTTTCAAAGTTACGGGAAAACTAAGTTAATTAGTCATGTAAAGTGGTTTAAAAACCCATGTTTTTTTTAAAGTGTGTCAAATGGCTTTAAAAGATCTATAAAGAAAAGATTAGGTAGGTATTAACAAAAAAAATCCAAACTAAAGTCTCCTAAGAGTTGTTCTAAGCGGTGTACTAAATCGGCGCCTACCCACCATTACTTGGGGCAAAAACTTAGCTAGTGTTAATGTATTAGGTGAGCAAATACTTAAGACCCTAAGAACACAATAGCAGTTAAGGTAACTTAGAAAAACACAAAATAGGAAAGTGCAGTATACCCAATTGAGTAGGTAGAATAGGGTGAATTGACACCGAGTAATTCCAAGAAAATAAGTACGTAATTTGTAACAAATATTCATAGAGCATACTGAATGCTCTAAGCAAATATTATAAAAGCAATTGTGATCAACAAAAATTCTTAGTAGAAGCCTCATTTTTTTTGTATAGTATTTTTTTCTATTTTAATGTTAGTTTTGATATTACAGAGATATAACGATCTAAAATGTCGCATGATGTCACGCCTAAGTATAATTTTTACTAAGAAGGTGACGTTACACGAGCCCCCTCTTCCGAACTTTGACGCGCGACTTTTGAATTTTTTGGACGATTGACAAAAGATAAATAAAATATGAGTCAATTATGTTTTGATAATCTAACTAACGGACTAAATATAATTTCATTTTATTTACCCAGTCGTTATCACTATGTTCATACATACACATTTTCTTTGAATGATTAACAAAAATAAGCCTGCTGCATAAATGTACATTGTGAAACACTGTGCATGCACGTAACTGTAACGATTTGTAAGGGCCTTCAGCGAACTCTACCTTCTTACATAAGTAGGCTGTCCATTAGTGTCGTATTTGTAAGGCCAGTCTTGGCATTTGAGACGCTTGTTAGGTGACTTAGCAAGGTCGAACGTGACTTATATTGTAATAAAATGACATGAATCATTTCCAAAATTGGTTTTCTTGTTATAATTTTAGTGGTTGGTCTGGCTTGGGTGTAAATTGTGGGCAATGATAAAGCAATTATGTCCAATAATTGCTTTACTAAGTTTTTTAACAAAAATTGTAACACTGTCGCTCTACTTCAGAACTTTTTCAGTACTTTAATTTCTTGTTTGATAAAACTCGGCAAAAATGTTTGTCGGGTATCGGTATCCAATTAAATGAATTCATTGAGTATGGTCACTTGTTTGTTCAATAATACGTCCTTAAAGAAATAACGGAATAAAATCTATAATAAAATACGCTGGTTTCGTGGACATTTTCATATCATTCCGTCCTTAACACTATATAGTGAATTTTCCAGACACCCATAAATGAGGGTCATAAAGTTTAATATCCCAGTTTAGATCCCGGCGATATGGAGTCGCTATTCCTAGTTAATGAAGTTAGGTACTTGTAATTTAGCCCACGTTGCCTAAAGTTAGTGCGCGTTCAATGTTTGCTAATGTCCGAAAGTTGAGAGGATAATTAAAACGATGAAAATGCAATTTTCTAACTGCAATTGTTTTTGGACTTTGTTAACTCGTTAAAACACACTAAGAAATTATCTAATTGACTAGTGTTGACCATATTAAAAATAACTCCAATTCTATATGACACTTTCTATGAAAATTCAATATAGTTTAAATTTGAATCAGCAAGTTTTTTGTAGAACGATTTTTTGTTATACTTTGGCGAAATATGTAACACAAAAATTTGATGATTCTGTTAAACTAACATGAGATTAAAAATATTAATTAAAGATTTAAAAAAATTCTAAAGTCAGCTGGATTAAAGTAAGATACTTAAACCGATGAAAAATAAAAAAATGTTTCTCTATCAACAAACGCTCAACCTTCACCATAATGTATGGAGCCGTAAAAAACATTATTTCGACACTGGCCCCTAGGTTGACGTTTTTTGTATTGATGATTCATTTGCACATTTAAAATTTTCTGTGCTACTATTCAAAACCACAGCCTAGATAAGTACTTGTTAAAACAAGTAATGTTTTTATTACAAGTTCTAAGTCGCCAATTCCTTATATCTTTCTTTAAATATTTCTTTTCAGGTTGATTTTTCCTTACACAGATAACTTATATATGAAGAATAAGTTACCAGTTTATAAATTGGCCCCTAAATAACGATGGCCTACTTAATTTCAGAAGAAGGATTGTTTACCCAAACTCAAGTGGGCAATCAAAGTAATCTTGCCCTTCTATCTTAATCCCATCGGGGGAGTTACCAATTAACCAAAAGTAGCATAAAATAGCTCATCAAATATTTATTACGACACGTCGATCGGGGAAGCAATTCGAAATCTCCCCAATTCGTTGGAGATCATTATCTTACTCGGACTTCGTAAAGTTGAGGATACACTAACGAACTAGAACTTCGTATTATGTTTGAAGTACAGAGCTTACTTAAGCTCAAATTTGTTTTTACGTAGTCATAATACCTATGTTCTCAATACATCTATTGAGATATGTATTCGACTTGGTTTTGCACGTCTATTTATACATATAAAAAAGTCAGGTTACATAACGGCTAGACTGATTTTTATGATGTCATCATCTCAGCCTATTGCAGTCCACTGCTGGACGTAAGTAAAAGAGCGCTGAAGAACACGAACTCCCGCTTTTTCATCTATTCACTGCCAGCCATCTTCCTAAGGTCGTCGCTGGGAGTGTGGTTTTACGATGTTAAATTTGTGTCTGCTATGTGCATATAAATAAAAAGGCTGTAGAAATATCTCTAAGTCAGCTTGTTAAAAATGTATCATAAACATATTCACTCTTTTCATTATTAAATGACAATGAAGTCCGCAATAATTTTGCCAGCACTTATAAAGTAGGGGGGTAACATAATAATATAACAAAATTGTATATTGTTAGTTTCTTAATTAAGGTTAACTATAAAGACAAAACTCGGCTCTTATTAGATACGTAATCAAGTTAAATACCAAGCTGAGCACGTTTAGGTACATTTAAACAAAAAATTGTGTCATTTTTTTTTGTTTCTGTATAGTTCTCCAAAAGTTAATTTACTCACACTTTTACCTGCGTGAAAGCAAAATTCATGGGCGTTTTACTAACCACTTGGTACCATTGGGAGTAATTTAACGTGGATTTATGATGAAAGTACTAGAGGATATTAAAAAAATGTAGTATTTTGTGAAATCATCTGTTCCAAGTAGAGCCTGAAAGCGCGCCTTGGGAAATTACACGTGAAAGGGAATACGGAAACCGACGTCTTGGCTGAGTTTAAATTATGGACGAAAGCGAGTTCTGTGTCAAATTATAATTGTCTATCCTAATTAACACAGCGTTACAGAGTCTGAGTTCCTTAATAGAAATAACCTGCCTAATGGCAGTGGCTGGACTTTAAATAAATAAATATTTTACAACATCACATACTCTGATCCTAAGGTAAGTAGCTAAAACACTTGTGTTATAGAAATCAGAAACAACGACGGTATCATAACATACCGACCCGAGACAATATAGAAAAGTTCGTTTTCTACATTGACGGGACCGGGGATCGAACCCGGAATCTCAGAGATGGCGACGTCATATATAGTCTGACTTGCTCGCCTTTCGGCTACGGAGGTCATCAACATAACTTTGGACATGTAAGTCGTGTGACAGAAGAACTCTGAAAAAAATCTCAAATGCATTACCAAAGATTACTTAAACTAAGTGGTACTAACTCAACAATACAAATAATAAAAACAGACAGCAAAAAGACTACCTGAATGCGGTCAGTTACTTGGCGTCTAATTGCATTAGCTAAGCGTGTGGTGCTGAAAACTGCAAAACGCTGATTTACAATTTGAGTTAAATGCCAAAAACCCGCTAAAGTACACTGTTTGGGCATCCCAGCGTACTGTGATTAAATCTGTGGTCACCCCCTTGTTCATAATCCAAGAATTGAGTCGAAACATTTCACTGCGGAAATCTGCTTGTGAATCACATCGCGTGCTGAATCACAACAAATTAAAATCGTTTCCAAGATTAACAAGAAAAATAATGGCGAATTTTAACGTTTAATGTTACGACTGGTTTACAATAAAACTTTAGTCTGCGACTTCGTTTGAATGAATAAAACTGAAAAATAAATAAAATAAATTTGTGGCTTGATAGCATACAATAAAAAGTTGATTTACTCGACCATGTCTATTTAAGACGATCTGAGGGGATTGCCATGAGCTTTTAACTATCTCTGAGATTCGTATCGCATAGTACTATGCATAGTAAAAATTTAAGCGATTCAGTTAGCTGCACAGACACTGAACTGCCTGGTATTTGAGTGGATAGTTTAAAGTTCATGGTATGGCCCTCATTGGCTTAGTGGCCTTGGTTCGCCTTGAACGCAAACAGTCCCGGGTTCAATTCTCGACCTGGATCTTTTCAGTAAACTTACATTTCTAAATTGGTTTGGGTCGAGGTGTTCCGGTTGATAGTCTAGGCAAAATGAATTGTTTAGTACCTACTTACACAAGGATGTTGATTTCTTACTTCGATACCATGACAATGAAATTAGAGTGTTATATGGCGCATATTTATAAATCCGAAATAAATATACAACTAGCGGCACGGATGTTAAGCGCTGGGCGAAAAATGCGCAAAAGACCATTACGATTATGTGATTGGCTAGCTGTGCTCGTGCGATGCGCCTGCTCTACCGGCCGTGATTGGTTGTTAGCTCCACGCACACGCGTCTCTAATACTATGATCGTCTCATAAGATGCACAAAATGATCCCCACTCTTAGCCCCTGCGCTCAATATCGATGCCGGGTACTGTACCGAAATTACAAAATACATTTAAGTAGATACTTAAATGTGGAATTATTGTTGCCTTAATTAACTTCTCTTTTTTCTATCTATAATTTTATCTTACCGCACCCTTTGCAAGCTTTCTACATGACCCAATGGTTGACTGGCAGAGAATGCTTTTAGCATTAAGTCCACCATTTGTACACTTATTGTAAGTTTGTGCAATAAAGTTTTAAATAAATAAATAAATATACTATAACTACCATTCTGCTATATGGGGCGACAGTCGCGTTGCGCTAGGTCGTGAAGTGGGAAAATATCAAGCACTTTTCTACTTACATACGTAATACCTTGATAATACCTGGCATATCACTTTCCAGCAAACATCTGTCGCCCTGCAAGACAATCACTCCAAACTTGATGGGCTCTAAAACAAGGACATCAAGCCATATCAAAACACATTGTCGCAAAGAAAGGTTTATATGAGAGCGCTTTTAGCAATACGACAGATTGTATTGTGTCACTTTAAAATCATTGACTAGTCTCTGTTTTTACAAAATAATAACAAAGTAATATTAGAAGTATTTGCAATTAACTTTGCAATACTGAATACTATCTATTTTAATGTGGAATTATTACAACCAGTTTGGACTTTACTACCCAAACCAGAGAGCCTTATTTTATTGGTATTAAAAAGGAATCAATTTCTTCAGTATTTTTTTTTCTTACAGATAAGGTTTGTGGATAAGGGATAAATGATAATTAATCTACAGGGTCGGCCATTTCTCTTCGTTTATTTACTTATCGTGATGTAGGTTGCGAATAGTTCGCTACTTTTTGTAGCTACGTTTGATAAGACGATTTATGTTCGTGTGTGTGCGTGCAAGGAAAATAAACGTACTTACGCCTTTGTTAAGCAGCAAAATAGTCTTCGTTACAATACAGTTTTTAAATTGTTTTCTTTGTGGATAACTATATTTTCATTCTTTATCCTGTTGAAGGTCCGGTGTGTTGCATAATGTTCTTGAACTTTATTGAATGGAACAATTTCGATATCAAAAAAAAAAAACAAAAACTAGGTACACGATCGACGTGCATCAATTTTGATGTGGAGTTGTTTTTTTTTTCTCTTTGTTAGCATATTTGCATCTGTCTTGCAATCACACCTAAATAGAAGTTAACAAAAGGGTGAGAGAAAACCTAAATTTAATTAGATCTTGATATCAAAAATAAATCAGGGTTTTATAGGCTTTATAGATACAGACTGTATGTAATAAGGAGTTTTTATATCAGCAAACTTACACAATTCTCTTATTAAAATGTATAATAACAAGACTTACCAAACATTGGAAATTTAATTTTAAGTAGGCAATATTTAAAGCCAACAGCGTATAAGTATCTATAAGTAAAATGTAAATAAGTTAAGTGTTGACGCTAATACCCCAGCGCCGACACGTAAGTGCTATTTACTAGATCGGGTACGTAGAGTCCCATGCAAAGCGTCTTAACGGCCTTCGATAAATTTACCGATATATTTCCTTTCACGAGGTAATGCTTGTGATGTTTATCTCTTAAAGATTGATGGGTTGTGTTTATGTAAAATGGAGGAAATGCAGGGTTTTAAGTGAAAACTAACTCGCAATTTATAAATAAAGTTTGTTTTTGACATTTTATTATTCTGACTAAATCATTGTTTTAAAGACTTCGAATTAAGTTTTTTTTTTTTTAGCTAAATCCTTCGGTTTTTTATATTTATTTTCTTGTTTTTTAAACCACTAGACTATAATATTACTTTAAAAACAAAATGAAATCTTAGACATGGCAATTGATTTTATTCAAAGAAGACTGCTCCGCAATTCAAAAAATAATTTCCTCAGAAGACTTCAGCATTCTGTTCGTCTTCCGAACGTTTTGCAATAATATGAATGGAGTCTTGTATAATGTAAATCAGTTGATTAGACTCCATGTCCTATTGCATTATCAATCACAGTCGAGTGGGTTTAGTTTAGTTAATTAAATGGAACAGACATGCTCAATGGACGCGTCTATCTCAATTCTGTCACTTAAGATCACCTTGGTGCCTATTTCGCTGACCTCGTCTGCTTGGGGACCTAAGGCTTGGTTTACATTGTTCTTTTTTATTATTTCTTATAAATTGTTGCGTTTGCAGTTTCGTTATGACACAATTTCCTTTGGTTTTTTTTTAGATTAGAAGTAAAAAATGCTATTTTTAACTTTTCAAAGAAGTTTCATTTTGTGTGGCGTTTTCCAAACAATTTTAATAAATCTAAACCGGAAATCATAGCAAGGAATCAACGCTACTTACTACGCGAATCGGGTATTTTACATTCAAAAAGGAAATAGTCCAGTACCTTTAATAGAAATACATTTTTTTGGTAGCCTGATGATCAGGTGGCCCAAATTTAGGTGAAATTTGGCATGACGTCATATCGTCAGTTAATCAGTCTGAGGGTCCTCCAACGCTTGTAATTCACATCAAACGTCTGTAAGTCACAACGGCCACTGGTACTTTTCATCATTACCATCATCGGCCTCCCAAAGCCTAGGTACTGTTTAGGGGTTGTTCCTTATTCTGAAAAAAATATTTTCTATTTACATTGATTTGCATATTTTTAATTCTGCACACTTCAGAATCAGGCGTGGCAGCCAGGGGCGTGCGGTGCATATAGGCAATGAGGCAGTGCCTACCTGATAGTTGAAATGAGGTAGGCAGTAGGTACTTAATGTGGATTATTGACGAAAACCACTGATTTTCATCAATAATCCACATTTGTAAGTACCTACTGCCTACCTCGAATTAAAACCAATGCACGGCACTGGTGGTAGCAGTCCAATTCATTCATTCAAAAAATCCGTAACAACTAAAACCAAGTTGCTATAATGTACGCTAACCTTAACAATCAGCATCTACATATACCTATGAAAGCAAGATGAATCGCCTCAATTTACTCGCATTCGCGTGATCATCCCGACTGAAACTTGAGTAAGTAAGTAGAATTATATCCGTCTAGAACGTTCCAAGTTGGAGCTGCATGCTGTTTTGTAACATTGATCTGTGGGATTGGTTAACCAATTACAATATTCAATTAGGTAATATGCTCAAGATGGAATACTAAAGTTACTAAGGTCTACCAATTGTGTGGTTTAAATTGTATATGTAAATACATTTTGTATACTTGTTGTACGTTGTTCGTTCGTCTATTATCATAAATACATTTTTTTGGCATGTACAATTGAACATGTGAAAAATTACGAATGCTTACCATAAGATGGGTTCTATTCCCAATTAAGGCGGTTGATATAAAAAAATCAACTAAAATTAAATAATTAGCAATCTGGGAGGCACTTGATAAATAAAAAAACTGGTACCTTGCTAGGTGCCAGTTGTACCGTGTTGCTACATGAAGACGTTACTTCCTTATTTATAAACCACTACAAATGGTACGTTTTCTGGACCATATTCATACAATATCCATAAAAAATAAACGGACAAGTGCGAGTCGGACTTGCCCACCGAGACTTCCGTACGTCACTAAACGTCCATACAACTTTGGCTATATTTGTACCTATGGTACCGAGGTACATAGATACCAAACTGTAGAAAAAAATTCGAGTATTCCAAAACACTTATAAATAAATAATAATAAATAAATAAATATTTGACAACATCACATACATTGCTCTGATCCTAAAGTAAGTAGCTATATATATATAGCACTTGTGTTATAGAAATCAGAAACAACGACGGTACCTCAACACCCAGACCCGAGCCAATATAGAAAAGTTCGTTTTTTCTACATTGACCCGACCAGGGATCGAACCCGGAACCTCAGAGATGGCGGCGCCATTTAAAGTCCGGCGTGCTCGCCTCTCGGCTACGGAGGTCGTCTTATCATTTTGCTTCTTTAATTAGTTACAACTAGATAGTAAATAAATAAAGTTGTTGATAGCTTGTAACATGTGGTAGCATAGGTAGGATGTTCAATTGCGTTTAGTATCAGCCTTATCCAAAACCTGGGTATGGTAAAAAATATTTTATTCTCTGTTAATTATAGCTAATGCATGACATGTCGTCTATTTAACTGAATACATAATTTGACGGCTTAAAACAATAAAAATAATAATATAATAATATTGTTTCGGAAATTAATATTGCATAGAGATGCAAACAACAAAACGCCACAAAATTTCATTTCCGTGTGTTTTGACGTATCGGGGCGCTTAATGATAATGACAGGACAGCAGCCTGACTGTCAGCTAATAAGTGACATTTGCAGTTTTTTGGGTATCACTATAGAGGGCCTAGTGCCAGTGCAACAAAATGTCAGGTCGTTTACTTTCTCCGAAAAGTAAATGTTAATTTATATTACTTTTCGATCGATTTAAGTTACTTGGTTGTTTAGTGTAACTGACACTTGGGACCTAGAATAGATAAAGTCGTAACACAGATTAATAATGAATATAGACAGGGTCTAAAATGGCGTACTTTTCTCAAATTGAAATTATTATTTTTTGCCTTTTCCGAATGACCTTGTATATTATTCAGCGTTTTATAGAGTATTTTTTTCCATAAAGTGTACCTCGGTACATTAAATGGCCCGATTTTGGTGACCTCCTTTGTAGGTACATATTATAAAACATTTGTAGGTACATTATCAAAAATAGTTCCTAGCATAAAGACCCTATGATTTAATTACAAATGTATAGTTTCAGATTTTTTTACTTGCAGTATAACCTGTATTACTTGCTAAATATCATAGTTCTAGGTCAACGGAAAATACCCTATAAACTTTTAATCACTCGAGTGTCGAAATTTACGTTAACAAACGTTTATTAGAAGTTTGTTAGTACGTTAACTTAGAAGTTTGATTTTTTACAGCTTCAAGAGACTGTAGACTTAAGTATATGGTTGTAATTTTAACTCGATACCTCCAGTCCTCCATGCGTTTCCGAAATAAAGGGTCTTCACAGACCGACGGACGGTTGGACGGACAACAAGGTGATTATATATGGATAAAACGGAACGTTTTTTCCTTTTGTGGTACAGAACCCTCCAAATGATGAACTGGTGCGTTAAAGTTTATTTGCTTTACTAAAAGTCTACCCCGTGCTTTTAAGTAGTACAGTTAACCACATTTGATTTCTTAACTTACTAATAATAGAATAAATCCATGATTTAATTCGATGTGTACTGCTACTACTGTGTATGATTTTCTTGATATTGCTGAGGTCGTCGTATTATAATCTATATCTATACTAATTTTACAAATGCGAAAGTTTGTTAGGATGGATGGATGGATGTTTGTTACTATTTCACGCAAAAACTACCTACTTAACGGATTTTAATAAGTTTTTACAGTAACAATGCCTATACATCAGAATAACAGGGCTACAATATATAAAGATGTTGTGTAATTTGGGCATATAATGAACAAACTAAAGACCACGCGAACGAATTCACGGGCAACACGTAGTATTTTTTTTCTTTATTATTAAACAAGAGCTAAACATCATAGATATTTCTGTTTTTTCTAAAGCTAAGAGATTGTAACAAGCCAAAAGAACAAAGATCATGTACACACAGGTGTGTGTAACACATCACGTTGGGCGAAGATGAATCACTTTCGTCCATTGAAACCTGGCGGAGGCTCGGCCCTCGTCCATCACTTGCCGTGTATAGAATCCATCATGAGAATTTCCATTTTCCCAGACCAGGTTGAGCAGAGTCTAAGATAATGTATGAAAAAAACCAAAGGCATCGGGGTTTATTTTTATCAGATTATCGCGGCAAGATTGAATGAATTTTAATTATACATAATTTTAGATCATGGATGCACATTCACACACACACACACGCACAGACCGGCCGACGAGTTTTCTAGCTCTATTCTAATTTCATAACGTAATTTTTGACAAAGCAATGCATTCCCTTATTTCATTATGCCGAATGTTAGCTTGACAATTTTTTAAATTCTATTTTGTTTAGACGAATATTTAGAGGTAGGCAAATTTGATTAAGTTGGTCACACAACGATTGCATGGGTTTTTATTATACCACAAGCAATAACCACCTAATCCAACCATTTGGATTTTTTGTTTTTTACGACTACTCATTTGGCTCTAGAAATGTTATAAATGTAACATAATTGTTTTTTGTTTTTATTACAATCAAAATCAAATGCATTTACTTATTTAATAAACAGAAACGGCCTCACCGGTAATGGCTTGTAGAGAGAAATTTTAAAGCACTTTGATGTTGTTAATTAGTGCTTATCTGTTGAACTGTAACATAATTAGCGAATTATTTCTGAGAAATCATTGTTCATCGTTGTAATTCCAAGAAAGGTGCGGAAGTTTCAAATTATTTTAAAAGGCTTAGCATTAAATTAATTAATTACATTATCTTTTTCGCAGATCTGCCTGCTATCATTTTTCTTTTTGTTTTAATTTATTTATAGCAGATATTTTTTATACTTATTACTTTTGATTATGTACCTAACATATTATATACATATTTTATATAAATACTTTATTCCATGTTATTGATTGATCATAACTGTGTTTTGTTTGTAACCCTTTAATGTTTTTTGTGCAATAAATTGATCTGCTTGTTTTAGTTAGTAATACATAACTAACTAAAACAAGTTCCTTTAAACATAATGACGTATTGAAACATTTCAATAGGTATATTATACGAGACACGTATTCAAAGTTGCCTGCACTAATTGTACGTGAATCTAGCTTTCAATTGCAAATGTATTTAGGTACAGATGTGCACAGCGATATGATTTGTATTCAGTTCCAAGCGATGCTCATTCGACTTGCGTTCATCAAACGTCAGCTGCATGCAGAGGCGGAGTTGATATATACAGCAATACTGAAATTCCAATAAATTTGAGCGTAGCTATTACATAACGGGAAATATTTTAAATATAGGTACTATCATCGGAGATGGCGAAATGAAATAGACTGAGTGAGTTAGCTCCAAATCGCAGAGAAAGAAGGGAGAAGCTTATTGGTTTTCCGCGTTGACATGGCTAAAAATAATAATGAATACATCGCTAACCCTATGGTACGCAACTGGAGACAGAAAAAGGAGCCATGCATTTTTTTTTTGACCGCTTCATTCGCATTAACATTAAAAACTAATTGATACAAGGACCTTCATGTTCTAAATTTTAAACCACGACCTTTGATGATGAATAGTTAATGTGAAAATTTGTTCACGTTAACTATTCTATAAATAATATAACTTGTCGATTAATTTGTTTTAGAGTCTATTTCATCTATTGTTTTGGTCCTTATAAATACCATACGATGTCACTACAATACGATGTCAATTTCCTACGTATCAAAGTTCAGGTATTTGATTCCTGTGATTTTACTGGCAAACAAAGTTTGATTAATACGCAGGATTACAACTAATGTATGTAGGGCACAATGGGTGGTAGTGGGTGCGTAGCTTTACATAAACGTTAAATTATAGCCGGTCCACTTCGGATAGAGTGCAAGACAAACAACCCATTTTCACATGGTCCGTCGCATAATGAATTAAAACAACACTTTGCCACTATATTACATAGGCGAGGATAAGCTTTAACAACGCGTTTCATATTTAAAACATTTCAACTAATAGTGTATTATTGGACGACCGTCTAGTGTAGTGGTTCGCGGCCCGGACTAAGATGCCTGGCTACGGTTTGCTGTTTTAGTAGCTAAATATAATTAGCTACTAAAACAGCAAACCGTACAAAATTTACACCAAATTTAAATTATTTATAAGCTGCCAAATAACAATAAATAAAAAAACACTATAATGTCTTTCACTTACGGGACGCTTCATAAATCATTGTACAACGATGTAACGGTGAGTATTATTTCTAAAATTCGTCTAAAATAGACCAAAACGCCATATATTGCACACAGTGTGAGCTGCTAGTAGAATACGTACTAACAAATAAAGTAACCACTTACACTCACAATATCTTTCATTTGAGAAAGGTTTCATAATCGTTCGATAAAGTTTGCATTTTGGGTCCGCAATATACTAAATTTACAACGTCGAAATGAAACAATGGTTTATTATGAGATTGTTGGACAAAACTAAGATTAAAAATAAACCCGAGTAGTAAACGGATTGCCATACAATATATTTTCATTAAAATTCACCATCAAAGCTTAAAAATAGTTTTCCAAAAAATAATTTTACATAATTGACTCTCTCAGAACCAAGCACATTAATAGGCAAATATAGGTACTTACTTACGTACGTTAGAAGACAACACATCATTTGCATTGCACAGTGAATTAACGAATTTTCTCCCAACACGCCGAAACATCAAAACTGACGGGAATCAAACCTGGGACATCACATACAAAGGTTACAACAGCAGGTACGCTTCTCGGTGGTTTGTTTTCTCTCTATTCAATGCTATTCTCTTGCAATTAAAACCAATTTACGAGTGCTTATGCAAATATGAGTCTCAGTGATATTAACCCTCCTTCCGCTTTTTGCAATTGTTGAATCACCGCGAGCGTCAGAAACTCAGGCACTATTTGTCAGTCTCGTTTCAAATAAGTACTCGTATGTTTACAAGATAAATGTACAATGCGAGCTTGCGAATGTAAATCCGATGCGTATTTGTTGTTTAAATTATCCTTTTTTTCGAATTAAAAAATAAAGATAGGTGGTTTAGAAAAAAATATTAATTTAATTTATTACAATTTTTAGACTCAATCTAATACTTAATTTTCAATTAATTTTATATTTAATATGCATGACTCGTGTTGGCTCAACATGCTTGTTACCTTCATTTTGAAACACCTCTGTATACCATGTGTAAGCAAATAAAGATTATTTTATTATATTTATAATGCTGTAGTTTTATTAAAGTGTGATTCAATTAAAAAAACTACTTCGTTTAGTCTAAATCTGTCAAAATAAATATCAAATACTGTCATCAAAAATGTATAATTTTGATAAATCTGAAATCATTTTCTTCAATGATTAAATATATTTATACATATTAATTAATATTGTTTGATCGAAAAATAAACACACATATATTTATTTATTTAAAGTTGCTAAATATGTGTATACGTTCTATCTATTGTGTGTATTTGTGGTTTGCTAATGCCAGTTCCATGTAGGTACGCAACTTCTAACTTCTATTTGAATAAGTAAACGTTGTTATTATTCGTATAATGAATAGTCCTTTGTAAACGAATGTCTATGCCTGAGCCTAATAATACGCATTACGAAATAATTTAGACGTGTTGGACTGTTGGCTCACGTGATGGAACTTTTGGTCGAATAATTTTAAGTATGTTCGTAACAATATATGAATACATGTTTTTATTATGATGAATAAAGATAAATTATAATGTAATTATTAAAATGATGAATTATTAAACTTCAAAAAATAACTTTTACAGAGTAACGCTGATGATTTGTCCGAGTCCACAATTTATTTCTTTTCATTTATATGATTTAATTGCTCTTTTATTCAAATAGACGTACCAATTGAGTAAATAAATATACTATATAAAGGTCAATAAGCCATGATTTATATTAAATTCTACGCGTTAAACTTTAAGTAGAAAATCGATAGGGGTTTGTGTTTTAAGTATATAAAAGGCATTATTACATTACTTTAGTGGTTATTACGTTTATACGAAAAACATTATGCATTACATAAATAAATAAATTACTTACCTTTACAATAAATAGTGCTTTTTGTTAAATAATCAATTAAGTATCATGTAGATAGCTAGAAGCTTTATTCAAATCCAATAATATCTATTGAAAACAAATTTATTTTGGCATTATAAAAATTACAATGAAAACAATTTTCAATATCTTGTCTCAGTAATTGAATATTTAACGTGAACTTTGTTCTCGTGCAAATATTTTATGATCACCTATTGTTTTACTTTTGGATTTGAATTTTCAACGAGACGGGAAACCCATAAAGTGCAAACGAAATTATCTTCTATTTATAACTTTTCTTCACCTAGCTTTGATAAAATATTTTATTGAAATGTGCTAATGAAGACAGAAAGTTATTTCCCACAGCGCTAAAGCGAGAAAGGAGTAAAGAAACCACAATCAATCTTGATTAAGGTTTCGATTTAAGTGAAAAGATATCAACTGAATGTTAAGCTTACTCGTTGTGCTATTTATCTAAGTTTATTACTGTATATTTTGTAAAACAAATAATAAAATGTCAAAAACTTCACGTTTATAAATCTTGCCATCACTTTGCAACTCTACTTGCAACTCGTTTAAGTAGCAGGAGTTGATGAATTACTTAATATAAAAAATAATAATAATGTAAAGCTTAATTCTTTGATGTTAAGACGCTACTACAGATCAGTCAGTATCCTAGGATACTACGATGCGATATGTGACACAACAACATTGTTTAAGGGCCTAGAGTTTAAGACTTTAAGGGTTTTACTCGTGCGTTATTTATATTATACGTTGTATAAAATTGAGTGAGTTTTTTTCAATTTTTCATATTAGTAAAAGTTTCAGTAGATCACTTACATCATTTTCAAAGCAATTATACACAATTCCATTTTTAGCATAAACGTATTTTGGAAGCTTCATAATTAATAAAGTAATGTATCTTACATCTTGTACCATTCCTAGTTCGTGGTATTGAGCCGTTTCAATTAATTTAAAATTGACTTGTAATGTAACGACGCTTCATAAACATTAAGGAGTCGGGTGGAATGATTAATACACGCCGTTTCCTTTCCTTGGTTTGGAGAAAAAAAAAATAATGGCTTCCTGTTTATTTCGTTGTAATTGGTTTGTGTAAAATGTGACTTGTAGCGTTAAAACAATGTTTACTAAACCTAAAGGAAACCAAAAATGTTGAAATCGTTTAAATACAAATGATGTTGTTAAATCAGGTTAGCATGGATTATCTTAAGCCCTTATTATTAACCTTATAATTAAGTAGGTATATTGCAACGAAAAAAATAAAAAAGCAGTCGGAGTAGGTAAACACAGTTTAACCTTAATCAACAATGTGCCTACAACATGTACGACTAGATTTAAACTTATCGTTATATTCGTAAAATGAAGTGTATTTATAAGTCTGATGAACTAAATAATTAAATAAACCAGTCTGAATATAAATTGCTAACAGTTTTCGTTCAAACCGACGTTGTTTTATTTTGTCTTGTTGCCGTCGATTTCAATCAGGTTGGTTGGTTGCTTTTATCAAGTTTTTTTTTAAACTTTGTTTATTTCCAACTAAATGGATACGTTAAAAGAATCTATTTTGGTCATTGAAGGAAAAAGTTGTCTTAGAGAAATTGGTAGTAGTAGGTAGTCTTTACATACATTTAAAGCTTGACGGCTTCATGTTAATCAGTCATAAGTCATAAGTCAACCTGTATAATATGGTGATATTATTAAGGTTGACTTTTTTATCACCATCCAAACCTTCTGAGAAGACTCCTGTGATTCAAGCGAACAACTCTTTCTACTGGACCAACTCTCTAACTGCAAAAAAAACAGCTGTTCCATAAATTTTGGTCGAATGAATTGATATTTTGTATGGAACAGCTGCTGTTTTTGCAGAGAGTTGGTCTAGTAGAAAGAGTTGTTCGTTTGTATCACAGGAATCTCAGAAGGTTTGGAAGGTGATAAAAAAGTCAACCTGAATAATTAAATAATAATTATAAATATATGTTATTTTTTTTAATTGATTTATAAACAATATAAAAGTTTAATTCAAACGTACTATAATATCCGTACGTTCTCAGTTACACCTTTCTTATATGCAGCATAAAATGTTTCTGACAGATATTTTTGCTCCCCTGTACATAATCTTCCTCGATACTTTTGTACTGCTCCCATGTAGTTACATTCTCATATATTATTTACCACGTTCAAATGACTGCGAGCTGGAATGGAGTGCATTTTGTAACTACATAAACATTTTAATACATAGTGTATGGGCTAGTCGCTGACTGCTGGTGCAAATATGAGATAAAATCTGGATGTAATGGTTTCCGTAAAACCTCCGTTTTGTATTAAACAGAGTGCGATGCAGCAGTACACATATTTTTGCAAGATAAATGCTGCGTCCTGAATAGTGCGTGTCTTTTATATGAAATATCAATTTAGTAGTCACGAATGACACACGGTGCTAAGCCTAAATCGGTTGAATAGGTTTTTTTTTAACTTATATTTCATGAGGCACCGTAGTATCTACAAGGTATCAAAGTACGTTAAAACCATAATTTGAGGCATATTTGATAATCAAATATAAATATTAATAACAAAATAAATAAATATATACTTTCTTGACCGATCAAACGATTAAGTCAGCGCTATAATTCCTATATAATAACAGTAGTATTATTTTTATCTCTGAGTTTAAATAACTATGACTGACTCAGGGTACAGATGGTCAGACAAACAAACGGATATAATGCTGTATAAGATATAGTACAAGTACGGTGTAAAAGATAGTACAAGAGTACGACTACGGAAGCTAATAAATGCCATAAAACTTTTAACAGAAAATGTAATCATCCCATTATTTTAAACTAAATTTTACACGCCTACAACATAAAAGGAAACATACCCGTATCAGACGAATTAAATTAAATTGCGGAATCGTAATGTTTGCACCGATAGGCATTCTATAGTAAGGATAAATCTTTAAAGCAATCCAAACTCCATTACTAGGGTTTACTTTCACTAATGGGAAAGGTCCGCTTTGTCACGAGTTCATTCCACTGTTTGTGTTCCGTGATCGAATGCTGTTGACAAATTGGTGACGTTTAAATGCAGTGTTTACCGTACATAGCGATGAGGCCTTCGATTTGCCATTTTGGTTTGGGATTTGTTGTTTAATGAGAGCAAGATTTGATAATATTTCAGTAATCATGATTACGTCCATATCTTATTTTTCTTGCTAGTTTAAAAGAAAAACATCTAATTTACTAATATTTGAAAGTGGTTTAAAAATATTGTAAAAATCCTAATTAGTCGTTATACAAATTAAATGCTATCTAACAGCTAATAAAATAATTTCAATATTTTTCTATTTAAAATTCTAAATAAACGCTGGCGGTAGTCACGTTTTCTATAGTGAATTCATGAGTCAGTTAAGAGCTCAAAATCAATTATTTACACGCAAAGAAACATAAAAATGATCCTTTTTAATTTTCTCTGCTTACACGTCTCAATGCCCATAGCACAAATGTAGAAGTGAATAAAATATTGTAGTTTATATTAAGATCGTTTAGTGATTTCGCTTTTGGGCCAAATGGAGGGCAGAGGTGCTCGGGGTAGGGCACCCACGAGATGGTCGGGCACGATGGGCGGAAACATGCATCATGCGGTCCACACAGCCTATGATCGCAGTCTGTGGAAGAACATTATATGTGGTCGCGATCCTCATCAGTTAGAGATCGAAGAAGAAGATTGATTTCGAAGAAATTAAACAACAAGCAATATAAGTTTATTTATCTACCTGATTCTCAAACTTGTCCCAAGTAACATGTACGGGCGGGAAGCAAGTGCTTGTAAGGCACCGCTCCCGTCGTCAAGAATATAAGGTCAGACGGGAACCTAACTCCCTAGTGAGCGTAGAGTCCCTGTACCCCAAGACACTAAGTCCCTAGAGCCCTAGCCCCACCTAACAATAAATACGTAGATATAATAAGGATGATAAGAGGAGAGTGATAGCTGCTGCCCAGGTAGCCAGGGTAGCAGCGTTAGGACGGTAGGTAGGTGTTGTGGACCCGCTGCCAGTCTCGGGCGGGAAGCAAGTGCTTGTAAGGCACCGCTCCCGTCGTCAAGAATATAAGGTCAGACGGGAACCTAACTCCCCAGTGAGCGTAGAGTCCCTTTACCCCAAGACACTAAGTCCCTAGAGCCCTAGCCCCACCTAACCTCGGACGGTTGATATCTGATTTATTATCATAAATGTTACGCTTATATACAATGGTGATAATGTATTAACATGCATAGCTTGATAGTAGTGTGCCGTCGGTGTAGAGTGCCGACGGTGCATGTGCAGGGTCCATGGGTCGCGCTGGTTTGTAGGTCGCTGACGTCGCGGCTAACAAATGTACGATCGTAGCTCGTACATATTGGCATCTTCAAAAGACGAAGAAGCTGGTGAAGGCTGCGGCTCCAGCTGCCACCCGAATGTGTTGTGATGTACGAGGTTGCTCGTACATATTGGCATCTTCAAGAAGATGACGAAGATCCATTGGTGTGTAGTTGCTTCATGACCAGATGTGGTTTGGTGGCGACTCCATGGATGTCTTGGTTGTTTGTTTATGTTCTGTTCTCTCATTGTTAAACAGTTGCTGGAATTTTGTAGCAGTTGGTGCCCCTTGTCTGCAGGCTTGTATTGTTGATGTCATGTTCTATGTGGTGGTTGATGTTAAACTGAACAGAATACTGGTGAGACCCGCTTCAGGGAGGCCAGTATCCGATCCGCTGCTGACAGTATGTTGATAGGCCGATGATTGCGCGGCTGATGACTACAGTTGTCGCTGTGCAGACGCTTCCTGTTGGTTGTTGGTATGCCGATGCTTGCGCGGCTATTACAGTAGTGGAGATGCTGATGCTCCGACTACCGACGCTTGTTGCTGTGCAGACGCTTCTTGCTACGTCACGCACGGCTGCTGTTTTGCCTCGGGACGCCGAACCTTGATTATCGGGTGCCCGGGCTGCCTGTGCTTGGTTGCACAGTCTTGATATGATGATCTGCTGCTGTCAGTTGTTGATTTTCCGAAGTGAAAGTGTTTCGGTGACTTGTCGATATAATCCTGCCCGAGCTGTGGAGGATATTGGTTAGGACAAAGGAATAGGGATAAACTCATATGATACCTAGCTAGTGTCATAAAGTTCAAGTCAAGTTTTATTTATTATATGTCAATGTTAAAGTCAAAGCGGGAAGCCGGTGGTTGTAAGGCACCGCTCCCGTCAATGCAATGATAATGTCATGTTAAACTTGATAATGTCATGTCAAACTTGACCAACGTGTCAGTCAATACAAGTGCAAAATAATGTCATGTCATTGTTAATGTAATAGGGTTTTGCACATGCATGACGCTGTCAAGTTAGTGTTGCTGCGGGAAGTAGGTGGTTGTAAGGCACCGCCCCCGTCAGTGAAATGATAATGTAGCCATAGACTACTGTTAAATAATGTTATGTTATGATAATGATATTGATAAATTAGACTTGACAAACGTGTCAATACAAATGCAAATAATGTTATGTTAACGTAAATATGATAAGTTTTTGCAAGTGCATGATGTTGTCAAGCATGTTACTGCGAGAAGTAGGTGGTTGTAAGGCACCCCTCCCGTCAGTGAATTGATAATGTAGCTATTTACTACTGATAATAATGATATTATGTTATGTTTTGTCATGTTAGTGATACACCGGGTAGCAGGTGGTTGTAAGGCACCGCTTCCGTCTATAAAATGCTAATGTCAATGATATAATTTCCCTATATGTTAGTTACCTACACTACCTATTTATGTAAATAATGTCTTATAAAATGTTGTTGCTTCGATAGCAAGATCCACAGTCTGTCATTAGTATGTGAATGTTTAAAAATAAAATGATAAAGTTGATAAATTGTATTAGATGTCGAAACGCGAGAATTGCTGACTTCTCACATTCCACATGTAATGTAACTAGGGCAATTGATTAGTTTATTCACCCAAGTTAATAAAGTAATTAGTGCAAAAAATAATAATTTACGTCAAAATAAATTGTTAGGTTTATTGCGTAATAGCATTTTCTACCAGCCAACGTATTTAATGTTAAAGGATAGAATAATTATGATATGCTGTCGTTGTAAGTCAGTAGTGTTAGTCAATGATAGAATTTTTAAGGAATAAAATACAAAACAGCCGGGAAGATTAAGTGGTTGTAAGGCACCTCTTCCCGGTGCAAGTTAAGGGTTATTTATATGGAAAGACCAACTGTAAGGTCCATAGGTTGATGATAATTTATCCGGCTCGAATATGAACGGGCGGGAAGCAAGTGCTTGTAAGGCACCGCTCCCGTCGTCAAGAATATAAGGTCAGACGGGAACCTAACTCCCTAGTGAGCGTAGAGTCCCTTTACCCCAAGACACTAAGTCCCTAGAGCCCTAGCCCCACCTAACAATAAATACGTAGATATAATAAGGATGATAAGAGGAGAGTGATAGCTGCTGCCCAGGTAGCCAGGGTAGCAGCGTTAGGACGGTAGGTAGGTGTTGTGGACCCGCTGCCAGTCTCGGGCGGGAAGCAAGTGCTTGTAAGGCACCGCTCCCGTCGTCAAGAATATAAGGTCAGACGGGAACCTAACTCCCCAGTGAGCGTAGAGTCCCTTTACCCCAAGACACTAAGTCCCTAGAGCCCTAGCCCCACCTAACAATAAATACGTAGATATAATAAGGATGATAAGAGGAGAGTGATAGCTGCTGCCCAGGTAGCCAGGGTAGCAGCGTTAGGACGGTAGGTAGGTGTTGTGGACCCGCTGCCAGTCTGGCAGACTCACCAGACTGATCATAGTGACGGCTAAGGGAGTCTTGGCCGCAGCGGAGGGAAATGAGAACCAACTCGGACGGTTGATATCTGATTTATTATCATAAATGTTACGCTTATATACAATGGTGATAATGTATTAACATGCATAGCTTGATAGTAGTGTGCCGTCGGTGTAGAGTGCCGACGGTGCATGTGCAGGGTCCATGGGTCGCGCTGGTTTGTAGGTCGCTGACGTCGCGGCTAACAAATGTACGATCGTAGCTCGTACATAACATCAGATTCAGACCTCGTGTCAGCTCTAAACTATCATTACCTGGGCCATAACCATGAACTCCTAAAACCATAGACTTAGAATTCGCTACGCTTAAAGACTGACAAAGCGTGCGAAAGAGACATCATATCCTTGCGGACACTCTACAAGATAGAAAGAAATAGATGTCATTGTATCTATGTGACACAAAAAAAATATTTAACTGACTTTATATACCTCCAAATTCATACGTCAAACCTAATTATAATAAAATATAAAAAAATACAAAAGGAAAACTTATTTTGTATGTTTCTGTAGACAGGGGGTGTTGTTCAATTATTATTTGTGATGTAACAAGAAAATACAACCCCAATAACACACATTACACAGGTAAATACCTGTTATGTTCCCTGTAAATGACGGTAGCAAAACAAAAATATATGTCTTAAGGTGTTATAAAATTGTGATTCTTTATATGTAGATATTTAGTTCGGAAGCTTACTGTAATATTTTAATTGACTTTTGTTAGGCTTATTTTACTGTACAGCTGCGCTGCGCCAAAAAATGTGTGTTTACTTATATCGTGTAAATCTCATTTTAAGTGAACTAATATGTATTGAAATAATATGTAAGTTCTTATGGGAAATAAATTCTTTAAACCTAAATACATTTTTGATAAAAAATATTTTGAAACAAATTTGTGTCTAATTCCTAATAATAATCGAACAGGAACTTAGATTTTACAGAAGAATATGAACTTTCTTTGTTGTGTGTTTGTGTATTTCGTAGTTAATTAAAGGCATAATAACAATAAATATTGGGTAAAATAGTAAATTGTATGTTTACACTAGGGATTGAACTAGCGGTGACGTCATAAGAATCGATAAAATATCGACAGCCATTTGTGGGTATAGAAGATTTTTAGCGATTACTAAAAAAAGATGTATCATGTTTGTTTACAAAAAAAACACTCTAATACTGTTATTTTGTGATTACATTATGAGCTTTTTGTTTTATTTTTAGTTTGACGACCTCTGTGGCCGAGAGGCGAGCATGCTGGAATTTAAATGGCGCCGCCATCTCTGAGGCTCTGGGTTCGATCCCCGGTCGGGTCAATGTAGAACGAACTTTTATATATTGACCCGGGTCTGGGTGTTGTGGTACCCTCGTTGTTTCTGATTTCTTTAACACAGTGGCTTTAGCTTCTTACCTTAGGATCAGAGCAATGTATGTGATGCTGTCACATGTTGTATGTATTACTGTTAGTTTCGTTTACAAACAAAACGTGATGGGGCGAGTAGTTTCTTGAAAAAAGTTGTTTGTTAATATCAGTATCAACAAACAAGTTTTAAACTCTAACAAAATTTTCTTTTAAAAAAATGTGCACCTACGGCCCGCCTGCAGGGCACAGAGACTATGTTTGTTGTTGTCCACTTAACTATGTTTGTCGCCATTTTTAGGGTTGCGTAGTCCTGACAAGGATTCCTTATAGTTTGGTCATGTCCGTCTGTCTGTCTGTCCGTCCGACGTTTTGCTTGGAGACTGTTGACCCTTAGAGAGCTGTTACTTTGTGGAAATATGTATATAGTTATAGCTTGCCGACAAAGTGGTAGAACATTTTTTTTTTTATAGGGTAGCTGCCATACATGTAACGTAAGCATATTTTTTTATCATTGTCTACCACATCGTGTGTGGTATCTTTGAATAGGTCCTTCAAAATTACTTTAGGGTAACTTAAACAATTTTTTGATTTAGGGATACACACAACACAGAACACTGAACCACCTACCGTTAGTAGTATAATATTAACTCTGTGATAATAAGGAATATGTTAGGTGAAATTATGATTTGAAATTGCTTTAAGTAGGTTACATATTTAATATTTGAGCAGACAACCTGGTAAAGGTTGGAGGACGACGCTGGATGCAGGTTGCTTCCAACCGGCCGATCTAGGAGTCACTGGGGAAGGCCAATGTTCAGCAGTGGACGTCCTGTGGCTGCAATGATAATGATGATGATGATATATTTAAAACGACCGTTTTCTTATTTTCCATTATATGTATAAACTTGTTCACAATATTCAATTACTCATTTTTCGTTCAGACTGTGAAGTTTACATAACAAAAAATGACCTTTTTTCGACCATATCTTAACTTTGCACATACAAGCCCAGAAAGCCCCGTATCCTTTCCGTGATACTGATTTTTACCTCTATTTTGTTGTTTAAAGATTAGGTTTAACTTTAGGTGTTTCAAGGTCCGCCGCGATTGTGACTTGTGCCAAATCAATTTGATGCCGGCTGCAATTAATCGATAAAAAAATTGTGGCTTGAACAACACTACTACACACACACATACGTGTCACATTTTTTGTATCATTTGCAATGAGCCTTTGTCTATCTTGTACAGTCTATATCTATGCCTAAAACAATCTCAAAGTTGTCAAATCTGTCAATTTTGGTACGTCATTTCATACAAAATTTGACAGAAATGATAATGTTTGACAGATTTGAGATTGTTTTAAGAGTTCGTGGTTACCGCCCCGTTTTGACAGCGCATCTTGTTTTGAAGCAAAGTACAGTGTTCGCATAATAATTCAACTATTTTTTCAGTTTTTTTCAATTCTCAATCAAAAACAACATCGAAAGACAGAATTTTGCCTATAAATAGCAAACATGTTTAAACACCTTTTATCTGTATTTCTGTGTTTGTCGATGTTGGTCTAGCTGCTGCTATAGGTTATTTGTGATGTCGGTTTACCTTTTAAAAAAATATAAAAATAGAAACTTTTGTTAACTTGGAACTATGTTGTGCACTCCCTGTTTGAAGGTCGTAACGCGAGCGTTATAGCGTATTTGACAAATGGCAAATAATGGGAAATGCTTAAAGTGAAATAATTGAAAAATGACATCGTCGCCAACTTTCAAATGTATCATCTAAGCATGGGCGACTATACATCTCTACAAACATAAACAGGTAAGTAACAAAACAACGTATTTAGAAGATTAGTTGATCAAAGTGTTGGGAGTTGTAGAATAATGTTCGAGTGGAATTAGATTTGTTATCTCCAACTTAGTGGTCTCGACGTACTCCGTTCCAAATCCTTCAAGGGTGACTGGTGATGCGTTTTCTGTTGGATATTGAACTCTACAGCAGTGGAATACGTTTAAATTTGTTAATATCAAGAAATATGAATCATCACAGCCTAAACGAATCATTTATCTATTGTGCACCAAAACGATTGGTCTTTATATTTTAGAGCTATTATCAGAAATTAAAAAAAAACGTCAGTCAAGTGTGCGTCGTTCCGCACCGCATCACGAAACGCACGAGGTCTGTACCACATTTTCTATCTCGTATGTCATATCATTTAAAAGCTTCTTGCAATAAGATTGCCAGCCTTAATATTTTTCTCGTAAAGTTTCTTATTTATTTATTTAAAATTTATTGCACAAAAGGTGGACTTAATGCTAGAAGCATTCTCTACCAGTTTCTTTTGTGTGGTAATAAAGAGTATCTAGGTACAAGGTGTAACTCAAAATACGCCTAATTAAATCCTACTAGCGGATGAATCTGCTGCTTAAATTCAACAACTTTTTTATATGGAATCAACATTTTAAAAAACCGGCCAAGTGCGAGTCGGACTCGTGCACGAAGGGTTCCGCACCATTAACTATAAAAACGAGCAAAAAAATCTCGTTTTTTGTATGGGAGCCCCCTTAAATATTTATTTCAACACAGTTGCTCGTAAATTCACTCTTATAACACCGTTTTTAGTATCATAACTCATTATATTACGCACTTGTGCTGTAAAAAGATTATCGCACTAGTGCGGTAATGTAAACTTTTTTTAAAAAAATCCAGCAAAAGTTTGTGTTTAAGAACATTGAATATTTTACGAATATTAAATTATTTAAGGGTTAAGATGACAAATAAATATTTCATTTTATTAAATTGTATATTAATAAACACAAACTAACTTAACTATCATTTTTAGAAACAATAATTTATAGTTTATTTTATTTTTTAAATTGCTGCTACTCGGCTGAACAGCCAGTTTTTCCTGTGCCATTATTGAACCTGCGCGCGCATCGAAATTGCGGCGCGCGAAAAAAACAAAACTACGTGCTATTTTCCATTATTATTTGGTAAAGTTGTTGCTGTGTGGTTAATTACTATCAAAAATGTATACTTTAAATAGTAAAGACGAGTAAAATGTTATTCATCTCCGTCGGAAATACTTATCGAGGCACGAAACGCGAGTGATAGCCTGTTGCCGCCAAAATGCATAGAAAAACAGCAATAACGCCAAGTCATATTCGGAGAAGGTATTTTCGATTTTAGTTTGTTTTTTCCTCGCAATTGTGTTGAAAAACGTCGTATGCCACTCGTGTGCATTGATCATTATCACACTCGGCTTCCTTACCGCGCTCGCCTGCGGCTCGCGCTTATAATAATGCCTCGTGTATAATGACCAACGTAGCACACTTGTATCATAATGTACTATTTTATTCTGCTTTTTAGTATTTGTTGTTATAGTGGCAACAGAAATACATCATCTGTGAAAATTTCAACTGTCTAGCTACTACGGTTCATGAGATACAGCCTGGTGACAGACGAAAAGACGGACAGACAGGGTTCCGTTTTACCCTTTACGATACGGAACCTAAAAATAAATCCTGCAAATGTTATTATGTATGCGAATAACACTTGGTCATGCCAAGAAGTTAGAGAAATCTTTTTTTATTAAGATGTCGGTCTTTGGAGTTTCAAAGAGAGAATTATTTGTTTACAAATGTTGTGCTAGCTTATCTTAATTGCCACGTTCTCGAATTCGTGTCGCAAACAAACGTCTAAGCGATCGAAAATTGCCACGCTTTATTACTTAGCTGACCCGTCCGATGGGAGGGATGACCCGCCCTCTTAAGATCCGTCTGGGGCTACATTACCGATTGATAAAATCTTACCACCAACACATGTAGCACTCAAGCATATTAACTTTGAAATAAATATACACATAGGTACTTTTATGCCCTTTACCCTCGCCCTATTCGGTTTTACACAAAAAATATTGTAGTGCGTTACTCGAGAAATTACTTTCATGGAAAAAATAATAATATTATTGTAAAAATAATCATGAAACAGAATTATAAAAGCATAAAAGCATGAAACTCGTCAAAATACTTTTATAAAAACTTTTTTATGGATATAAGATCAGCATTAAAATGGATAGATTAAAATCTGAGAGTGAACGATAAATCACCCCTATTTTCCCACCCTTTGGGTAAGTTTTTTTTCTTCAAATTTATATGGAACCAATTTTGAGGTATACCTTACCTAATAAAAAAGAATTATCAAAATCGGACTACTCTGTAAAAAGTTATGCGTTGTCAAACATTACTAACAGTGACTGAACAATCAATCATATAATCATATAATATAATAATCACACATATATATATATATATATATATATATATGTGTATATGTATATATATATATGTATGATCACGCATAACTTTTTACAGAATAGTCCGATTTTGATAATTCTTTTTTTATTAGAAAGGTTACAGCTTGAAATTGGTCCCATATAAATTTAAAAAAAAAATCTAACCCTAAGGGTAGGAAAACAGGTATACGCGTCGATTTGAGAACCTCCTCCGGGTAAAAAAGAAGGTTTGGCTATTAGCCATTGTAGAGTCCCACTATATATCAACTATAAGAGTAGCACGTTTTCGTATTTGTCGTCTGGATTACACATGGAAGTTTATACGATTAAAAGTTGATCAAAATTTGATTTCCAATATAAACATGATCAGTTAGTTACACATACAAGCAAAGCTACATTATACAACACGAAGGTTTTACTAGAAGCCACTACAGAGTTCCACTATCCGACTCCTGAAGGCCTACTACGAAATGTATCGTTCGTTCGGACGTATTAACCTATCAAGTTAAAATTACCATTCTCTTGTATCAATCCTGTGACAAAATATGACTAACTCAAATTATCTGTGTGAAAAACACGACCGTTTTGAATTGTTCACACGTTGTCAAAGGTTTGATACAAGTGATAGTTATTTTAATTTGATTGGTTAATACGACGAACGAACGAAATATTTTCGTTAGGTCTTCTAGATCCAACATCAGATCAACATTATGGTGTCAAATTATTGTTTTATCATCTGAATGCCAGATACTTATAAAGTTTAAAATCAAGACGTCCGTTACATGGAAATTAAATAATCTTCTATTAACTTCCAATATTTTATTACATTTTGGTAATCGGAATCGAAATCGAAAATTCTCTTGTATCAATCCTGTGACAAAATATGACTAACTCAAATTATCTGTGTGAAAAACACGACCGTTTTGAATTGTTCACACGTTGTCAAAGGTTTGATACAAGTGATAGTTATTTTAATTTGATTGGTTAATACGACGAACGAACGAAATATTTTCGTTAGGTCTTCTAGATCCAACATCAGATCAACATTATGGTGTCAAATTATTGTTTTATCATCTGAATGCCAGATACTTATAAAGTTTAAAATCAAGACGTCCGTTACATGGAAATTAAATAATCTTCTATTAACTTCCAATATTTTATTACATTTTGGTAATCGGAATCGAAATCGAAAATAAAAGGAGCCCTTAAATGCATAATGCTTAAAATACATAGTCGTACAAGTTACATACATTACAAAGAAATTAGGAATTATTTAAATCTTTCTTCCTTTATTGACATCCGTTAAAAACAAGAGCTTAACTCACACCGAATTCAAAATGTTTACAACCACATAAACATAACTATTAAAACAGGTATGTAAGTTTATTTACAAGACAAGCAAGTACCTAAATGGACGAAGCACTTGCAAATTAGAGATCCCGAACCGTTATACACGTAAAAACAAACGATGAAAACGATAGAAAATTGCAAGGCTTATTACTTAGCGTAACAGCTGACCCTCCATCCCTCATTATGGTAGGAGGATTGTAGGAGACTCTCTATAGGGTTCCGTATTAATAAATCTCGAATTAAGGAAAATGATGGAAAAAAATCATAATATGTCTAAATGAATAGTTGATACCTACTGTTGAATTATTGAACACATTTTTTTTATATCAGCTAATAGATCTATTTCATAAGTAGTCAGAGCATTATCATTCAAAAACATCACTTCCGTTAAATAATACTATTACAGTACTTTTCTAATAGTTTGTAAATAAGTTTTTTCGATTGCTTTAAAATCAGTAAATTTAAGTTATTTCCTTTAATTGAAGATAAATAACACTTGAAAAAAATCATCGACCTCGGGTGGGACTCGAACCCACGTCCCATCGTATACCGGGCGAGTGCTTTGACCACTAAGCTACCGAGGACGTCACGTGACAAGATGAAATTCCTCAAGTGTTTTTTCTCGCTGTCAAAGCCAGCGTATTCTGATCAATGTTGTAGCTATATGTATAGCTGAGTAGTATACTACCGTCAACACCCTATAGAAATATTTTTACAAATATTTGACTATTGGTTAAGATCAGAAATGCTTAAACATTGTAATTTTTTGTTTTTAGCAATTCCATGCAAGGTTTAATTGAAGATAAATAACACTTGAAAAAAATCATCGACCTCAGGTGGGACTCGAACCCACGTCCCATCGCATACCGGGCGAGTGCTTTGACCACTAAGCTACCGAGGACGTCACGTGACAAGATGAAATTCCTCAAGTGTTTTTTCTCGCTGTCAAAGCCAGCGTATTCTGATCAATGTTGTAGCTATATGTATAGCTGAGTAGTATACTACCGTCAACACCCTATAGAAATATTTTTACAAATATTTGACTATTGGTTAAGATCAGAAATGCTTAAACATTGTAACTTTTTGTTTTTAGCAATTCCATGCAAGGTTTAATTGAAGATAAATTATTAATAAAAGATTATTTCCTTTAGTTTTAAACTTTACGCATATAATCGAGACGTCAATCTAAGTATTCCTATACAAAATATTATAAAAAAAGAAATATTTCGTTAAAAAATTAACAGGAAATATATACTAAAAAACACGTCTAGAGAGTAAACTGAATAGGGATAAAGTCCGTGCACTCTTGTCTTTAAAATATGGACTACTTTATGATATCTTTTTTAAGGATTTTATGAAAGTGAATTTTGAGCTCATTAACAAGTAATTCAACGGGAGTCTGCGGTACTTTATTAGAAATAAAACATTTCTCCAAGATCAAATTACCAACTTGGTGTAGTCTGAATCTCGGAACGGAAAGTATTTTTTTATTCGAGTGTTATGATGATTATAACTTTTAAGATAAACAAACTGAGATTAGGTAAGTAGTTTTAAGGAGTGATTAATTCTTTTGTACAGCCCATATACTGAACCCTCTGTTCCCAAAAACTCCCAACGGTGATTTGAATAATATACCTATCGATTACGATCGTTACGCCGATCGGAATTTCGTTTACAGCTTTTTCTTCTGAAACAACTTCGGAAATTTCTTGATGGAAGTAATGATGCCTAAAAGTATAATGCCAAAGTTTAAAAGTATCATACTTCTGACAACTTAGAGGCAAGAGTAATTTTTCTTTTACATAGCGTGGTATGTTATGGCCCTGTTTTTATTACGATTTATATGGATACTTGACGTCGTGAAGTTGGGATATTAGTCGTAGTCAGTTTTATCACTTTTGGCTCTTTTAGCCATGCCAACATTATGATTAATAATAGTTATAAATCTTACAATTCATTTTAAATTTTGTCTTTGAGCAATAACCATGATAGGTTTATTTAATATCCCACCTGAGGCGTTCGATTTTTTTTCAAGTATTAAAAAAAATCTTAAAATTCATTTTATTATTTTTCTGGTCATAGCAATTTTTCAATCGAAAACATTTAAAATAGATGGTTCGCCAAAATTGTTATGCTTTTTCAACTAACACTATACACAACACGGGTATTTATGCAACACATACACCTAAGGTTTTACTTTTAAAATAGTTTATACATCAGTTAAAAAAAAAAACTAGCAAAAGCTCGAAAATGGCTAGACAATTTCTTTTTCGTTTGCCTAAATTCTGGGGTGGTTTAAAGAAAAGTAAAATTCAGAAAAACAGATTAAATAAAAAACAAACCTTTATTGGTAATTTTGGATGAGAATATAATTTAAGTGATACCAAGATTACCGGGTCATCAAGATTTTTAATATACAAGTATATATATTAAAATTTTAAATTTAAATCACTGATTGTAATGGATATTTGCCACCCAACATTTTGCAACTCATCGCTTTGTAATGTCACGGTACAACGTAGGTTTATATAATAGTACTAGGTGACATGTTGGAGCTACGGAAGTGTCTGAGTGACGGCTTTACAAAGCTAACTCAGTAAGGCAACCGAACTTTCTGGTCGATAAGGTGTGATAAAAGCAGGATAGTAATGAGCAACCCATTTGGTAGAGACGCTGTAAGATTAAAAATAAAACCATAACATTAAATTTGACGACCTCCGTAGCCGAGAGGCGAGCACGCCGGATTTTAAAAGGTGCCGCCATCTCTGAGGTTCCGGGTTCGATCTCCGGTCGGTTCAATGTAGAAAATGAACTTTTCTTTATTGGCTCGGGTCTGGGTGTTGTGGTACCGTCGTTGTTTCTGATTTCTATAACACAAGTGCTTTCGCTACTTACCTTAGGATCAGAGCAATGTATGTGATGTTGTCCAATATTTATATTTAAAATATTTAAATTTAATTAATTAAATTAACGTTGGATGAATGGTCAATGTAGCGGCCCCTTATCAAAGTACACAACAATGTAATGTATTGTTTGTTTCGAGACCATGTTTTCAGGGATAGTAGGTCGTTGCCTTCCGCCCTGCATAGCGCCCTTAGCTTCTCATTTATAATGCAGGAGAATTCATAAACTGGCTACTATTTTTTAAGGACTTGAGAAGACTTTTCAGTATGCAGGTAGAATTAAAATCAAATCGGGTACTGTACTACAGTTTTCGTAACATGAACTGGTTGTTGTCACTAAGCTGTCTAAAGCTTCCATCTAGGATTGCTAGTATTCAGCATTACCAGTCATGTCATCGTACACGTATTGTTTAGGTTTTGCTAGAAAAGCCATTTCACAGTTGGAATAACGAACAATAAATGTCATTTTCGAAAACGAACAGCATACAGCACTTTTCTTTAAATATAACGTACCTTTAGGTTGATGAGAAAGGTATAGAGGTAAAGGTATAAGGTATCCAGAACTTTATCAGTAGGCTAATTTCGGTGTAAATAAAGTTTACTCTAACATAATGAACTCTATTTTGGTTATACCTTTTAATCTTTCAATTTCCACTCGGTAACCGGTTACCGCACGTCAATTGTTATTCAGTGGTTATCTGTTTTACACACAGTCGAGGGGTTGAATTCTGCAACACTCGGATTTTTCCAATTATTGTCTTGGTAGAATAATTAAATTAAATTAATACGGCTAAAACTAATAATCGCTTACTCTTTGCGGGTTGTGAACCCGTGACCGATGGCTTAGAAGTCTGGAGCGCGATACAATCGACAATACAAATTTAAGACTTAAAATAGTAGCAGAATAAGAAATGTGTCAAACAATAACAATAAGATCTAATTAATATTCAATTATGCCATTTTTAAATAAGCAGACTTCGGCCCAAGACAGTTGTCATGTAAATCATACTATGATTGCTATAGCGTATCGAAGTACTTCTATCCGTTATTAAGTTTCTTGTTATACATTATCCACGTTATACATTCTAACAAACAACAATATTTCTAACTCACTTTGCGATGTTGGAAACAAATCCGCATTACGCTAATGAAATTCACCCATTAAAATATCATAAATTAAATTCTGGCTCCTAAAAAAACAATGTGATGTTAAACAGACCTTTTCCCAAATCCAATTAAGGTGATAGAAAATAAGTCACGAACTTCCAACGACCTTTGGTTAGCCCATTATACATTTTTTTGCTTAAATTACTGAAATTCGAAGAATAAACAAGTATTCTTATCAAATTTTAGGTACTTAACGGTAATTGAGATTTATTAGTTTTGTAGCTTTTAGAGAACAGCCTTTTTATCTTAATTCCTTTACCAGTGATTTATAGAAAAAAAAACCTTAACAGGATTTTCAAAATGTTAAGAGGTTTATTTTCAAATATATATTAAACATTTTGAGGTTAATATGTAAGATAAGATAAGATAACATTTATTCTGTATAAAAACTTAGCATTATTACATGTAAACTTAAATAATTTTGTTTAATCTAAAATGTAAAGTTAGTACCTAAACTAAGCAACAAATTTGCTTGTATCTCAAATGTGAAATCAAAATCATATAGGTACACCATCGTCGATCAAGCAGGTCAATCTTATGGAACTATACGTTATTTAAAGTAGGTAGATAAAGTTGTCACCAGATTCAGCCCTTAGACGGGTGTCAAAATATTTTCTATGTTTTCCCATATTGATACCAAATTTAGATTATTTACTTATCGTAGTTTTTTGCAATATTTTACCGAAATGCAAAATCAATGTAAGGTTTTGAAAAACAAATGCAATGATTAATGCAATATTCATGTTTAACAAGCCCACCAGAATCGAACCCTCGCGGTCAGGGTTTTACGTGATCAAAATAAGTTAGTAATATTTCGCTTGTACCTGATTTCTCGGGGGCTTAAGGAGACATTAATAAATTATAACGGTGCCCCGAGACATATGAAATATAACTTTTTTTCTGTACTTTTAACTTCGTCAGGTGTCCCGTGGGAAATATACTCACTTAAATACTATACGTCGTGAAAACTTTGTTATTTTACACAGAAAATAATGTTGACTTTTTATGGTTTACAATAAAACAAATAAGGTCTTTAAAATCTGAACGCTTTCTGTTCACAATAGAGGGCCTTTTCCAAGATATTTTACTTTACTCGTGAAAGTTAAAAATACATTACTTTAAAAGTAAAATTTTGGTTTTAATAAATATGCCTTAAGGCGTTACCCTGAATGCCATGCCGTGCCATATGCCAGAATCATAAACTTAACTTTTTGAGTCAATTTGGTAGCTAATAAAACAATATGTTAGTTTACAGTAGGTAGGTGTCTGAGCCACCAAAGTTTGCTCGGTTTTTACCCGACCGCCAAACGAGAGTTATGTTTTTCGAGCGTATGTATGTCTATTTCTTTGGCACGCCCTACAGCCTAAGCCGTTTAACGGATTTTAAAGTATAATATGTATATCAATAGATTCGTCGCAATTGTGGAAGTGACAAGGGGTATGTTATTTCCCAAAATTCCCGCGGGGACGGAACTTACGCGGGAAAAACGGATCTGCAATACTAATAAACCGATTTTGAAACTTTCTTTTATTAACTAAGGATCACATATTTCCAGTGCTAATAGTATTCAATACTTTATTTTCCAAAATTAATACGGAAAGAGGCAAGATGGTACGGGCACATTAAAAGGAGACCGCCTGAGTACATCGGCAATACAACGCTCAACCTCAAGTTACCCGGTAGTAGGCGAAGAGGACGGCCAAAGTTGCGATGGTTGAGTGTTATCAAAAAAGACATGGAGAGCTGCGGTCTCACTGATGAGGATTCCCAAGATAGAGTGAAGTAGAGAAGAAAAAGTGAAAAAGCAAACCCTGTCATAAGACGGGAAGAACGCTAGGAAGAAGAAGAATACGGAAAGAGGCAATAAAATACACTGAAAACAAAGAAGGAAAACCCGTTTAATGGATTTCAACATATGATAATTATATCATTAGATTCGTCTCAGTTGTGGGAGTGACATAGGCTATGTTATTACCCGGAATTCCAATTGGTACAACCGATTTCAGATACTACTTACTCGAGTTAAAACCTTTTTTTTCACTGAAGAGTTACAAATAAGGTTTTGAAAAGTAGTAGTAGAATACTAAAAACTAAAGTAATAAAAAATAATAATAATAAAAAAAAACAAAAAACCCGACTGCATAAAAAGTGATCTTAAAGATGAAAACAAGATTTAAAGAAACAATTTGCATCAAATCCATGTTACTTACATACATATGCAAACATAGTCAAAAGAATGCTCGAACACGACACACGTATGTGCACTATGTCCGTGATGTACGGTGGAGACGTGTAGAATCTGGCAACCAATAAAAGTCCTGCACCAATGTTCGAGCTAAAAAGGTGTATTCGTATGCGGACTCCGGGTTATTTATGGAAATTTATATTTTCGACCCAGTATAAAACTTTCAAGAGCCCGAAATTGTATTAAGGATCAAAGGTACGCGCATTTCTTTTTCTTCGTTAGTAGTGGAGAAAAATATTTCGTAAATAAGAATATTTGCTATTGTATCTGTATGACCTTTAGAAAGAGATTTATCTTAAGTTCTTTTGAACTATGCTATCTGGAAATGTTATTGATTCACTAGTCTAATAGTTATTCTAATGATTTCATGCGAATTTTATTACTTTCTCGTCTGTAAAAAAAATCTTAGCTTTTCATTCTTTATACGTCAAGTGTCGAGCGCTAACTCTTTATAGTAACTCATGATACTTCAAAACCTAAAATTGGTTCTAAAGCTGTATATACCTGTATGCCCATTACAGATAAACATTTCCACGTAAACATTATCAGAAAACAAACGAAACTGGCAAACTTTCGCTGGTCCACCTATCTGTTCCAAATGGAGTTTTTTGTACGCATATTGGAAAAGTTTCTGTATCACACGTCAACATTGTGTCCATTTACATTGTTCCACAATGATGTGTACACTTCTGGTTCTTTTATTAGTCTATCTCAGGTAATAGGGGTGAAGTTTCAACTTGCCATATGTTATTTTGTTCTTGTAACATTTAAAGTACTTATTTTATACCAGCTTCTGACAATAAATTCTATTCACTTAAAAAAAAAAACTAAAGAGGTATAATATCATCAAAATAGGTCTAGATATTACGATTTGTTCAATGGTCCCATCTATACATAATCCATCCAACAAATACTATCCATCTAGAAACCAGGTTAAACGTTATATATTTTTATGTGTGCCAAAATATCAAACAACACAAGAACTGAATAATATCTCAGAGCCTATTTTGTAAATTGTAGAAAATCGGCATTGGTGACTAACATCCGAACATCGAAAATATCACATTTTACAATAAAATATGTCATTTTCAGTTTCCAGTATTCATTTCAGTTTAGATAATGTATAATTATGCAAGATTCTAAATTCAATTCCATTTATCGAATTGTTTGTAAAAATGTCAACCAACTAATTCATACAAAACATAAATGGTTAAAAATATTAAATGGAGAGCTATTTACTCGTACAATGTATTACCAAATATTTCATAAAACTTAATACAAAAACTTTCTTGGTATTTAAAACGAAATATTGAAAACGAATAAAGAAAAGGTAGCCAAGTGAGCTTGCAACTAGCACAGCGTTGGTTCCATACCGTTCGGAATTATTATTTATGTTATTTCTTAAAAGTCTGCGCTTGTAGGTAATCCTTTTTACCGTCTTTACAAAAGACCTAAAAAAAGCAACCCTTTATTTTATTTTTGTGGTATGATACCCACTATAATAAAAGCAATTTTCTATGAGAATATCTGCCAATTACATAATGAGGTACACAAATTACAGTATTTTGTAGGTAATTACAGTATTTTGTAGGTTTAATATAATAAAATAAGTAAATATTGAACAACATCACATACATTGCTCTGATCCTATGGTAAGTAGCTAAAGCACGGTGTTATAGAAATCAGAAACAACGACGGTACCACAATCCACTGTGTTTTGTTTCCACTAAAGCTGGGGTGTTATTATACAATCGCCAATCTGAGCATAGTCCGTTCGAATCCATTTAGTTATCATTTCTGTTGTTTTTAGCATTGGATACGGAATCCAAAAATGAGTTCTTTGGTTGGAGCAGGATTAATTAGAGTCTGACTCTGACAGCATAATAGTATAGAGCAGAACGAAAAATATGCACAATAAGTATCTGAAATAAATAGAGCAAAGGAAACCGCCGGCTCAATATAAAAAAACATTAATGGTAGCCGCGAATTTGTTGACAATTTTTACTTCCTTATACTAAATATCATCCTTCATTTAACCCCATCTCATAAATCCATGGCGTGATTAAAAAGGGTTATGTATTTATTATAAAATTTGAGACGTCATTGTGATGAATTTAGGATTACAGATGTAAAATAATGAATAAAATTTGTTACGAGAAGTTAGGCATTTTTTTTACCTAAACATGAAAATCGCATATAACTCACTGTAAATATTGCCTTAGACTGAAATACTTTCTATATACGTCTATAGGTACCAAGAAAAAATATATACTAAGACATATTCATTTTTTTAATTTTAGAAATAGCTTGAACTTTAACATTTTGCACTATAAGTAAGTTAAAATTTTAGAGGCGGAGGAAGTCTCCTTATAGTAATTTTCTCGTTAAGCACATTTTAAAGCGAGTCGTGTCATTATATAGCCCGATAACCTTAATGGTCACTCACCGGTGACCCAAATGAGTTTGTTTTATTTTGAGACAAAATAGTTGCACTTTGAAAGGATTTTAGTATGCTGGCTACATAAACTTCGTACCAATATGTATTTACTGGATATATAATACAAGTTGAATTTTCTGTTCAATTTTTTTATGAATAAAGACCAAACGAACACATAATTAAGCTCCCGTTAATTACATTAACGAGCGCCAGTATTTCGAAGAAAAAATCCGTAGTTTTCATTAAAACTAAAGGGATACTATCATTAAAATGATACTGCCGCTCTTGAATCTCATTATTGTGTTTTAATTGGCTGCAATGTTGTTTGAGGAGGATTAACTCGCATTTACTCAACAATAACCTCATTTTGGTTAGTGCACTAATTAGGAGAAGGGTTCTACGGGACCACAGAATATAAACTTGCAACAGAAGGCCCACCCAAAATTTACTCGATCTTAAAACGTGATGCAACTTTTGTGCCGTCGATTCTGGCTTACTGATGCAAAGCATTGCTGCATAGTAAGTCGCGTTTTTTCTTAGTGAGACGCTGACTTTACTGCACTCAGTGTATCCTACCAGGTAAGTAGTAAGTGGACGTACTGTTTCTATTTCTACAGTATAACGGTAGTTTGAATAGTTTAGAATACAACTCTTAAAACAAACCATTCGCAGTACCAGTTTTGAAAGCGTTTAATTAATTTGTATTTGTGGCTAGTAAACGGAATAGTTTAGTTTCAGACAGTAAACAATGAATTGTTAGTCGTAGATTTGGATAAAGTTTCGCCTAACTTTTGCCTTTTATGGTGCATCTATACAGCAATTTATTGTTGTGTAAAAGCGGAATGTTGTTTAAAAGGAACTGCTACGTGAAAGCACTATTATTTTGATTTAAACTATGTACAAGTATAAAACTTAAAATAAGTCTGAAGTCTACCTACACTTTTATCCTTTAAGACAAACTGAATTAGCCGAGCATACCTACTGTGGGTTAGTGTGCCAATAGTTCCCATTTATCACCATAAGTAACTTATATCGAAACGAGGCGTTCGAGACTTCTTTAATCAACTGTCCTTTGACCTCTATCTGAATCTGAAGGTTATCTGTTAGATATAGATTCTAGCGACAAGACCGGCAGGTCAGTGCAATTTTAACTATATTTTTCTTAAACTTATAATAACGGGTCTAAACGCGACGTACTATAGTATGTAGTGATATTGATACTACTTACATTCCTCGACTACTACATACTATAGTACGTCGCGTTTAGACCCGTTATTATAAGTTTTAGTTATAATGCAACGCGAAAGTTTAAAAGACTATATATTTTTCTTGTGCTATAAGTATGCAATTTATATACTAATTCGAAGAATCCGTCCGTCTTAAGTGGTTAGAGAAATATATAGTTAAGTTTTATCTTATCTTTAAAACGTATCTGCCTTTTTGCTCCTCTGGCCCTTTATTTATTTATTTTATTTATTAAGATCACCAACAAGGTTACACCAACAGTATGCCAATCCAGAATTCTTATTTGTATAATAATAAATGTGCTAAGTGCAAACTTAATTATAGGTGACAACAGCATGCACTAGAAACAAAAGCAATACTAACCTACTTTACTTAACTGCTCAACATTAAACATTATAATTACAATAAAAAGAAAAAGAGAGACAAAGTTCCTCAGGCTTTCTACCCGGTTTGTTCAGGCATGTGGACCAAAATTTTATAATCTATGTTGAATCTCTTTATTATGAGCTTTCATGTTTTCCAACAACTCCTAACTTCAAATTTTGCAATTGAATAAAATATATTTAAAGGCGTCTTACATCATTTCCAAACAAAGCCAAAAAAAGAAAAGAAAATCATTGACCCGAAGCGGGAACCGAAACCGGGACCGTATGTGTATTCAAGGTGAAGTAGCTAAAGCACTTATGTTTAGCAATCAGAAATAATAGCGGTACACTATTATTTACCTAGTTAGTAATTATTTGGTTGTTATACGAGTAATAACTATTTACAAAATTACTCGCCACTCAACTTGCCGCCTATGTCTGTACTAGGCTTAAATAGCTAACAAAGCTTAGTAAAATTGGACCCCAAATCATTTTGTAGAAGTGGTGAGGTAAGTATTACTATAGTTTAGATAGTTATCGATTCCCAAAGCCAAGACGGGTGGTGAATTAGCCGGGCAATCGGCAACAATCAGAGGATTAGTGCGCGTTCACTATTTGTCACCACATTGCCGCTGTGATCCCAGCCAAGAGAGATAAAGGACTTTTTGTTAGTGGCTTCATGGATACAGTTTGTAAAAGGTGTTTCAAAAATATCTGCCGCGGCTGCTATAGATGAAAGTATTACTTATGTAGATTACTATAGTGAAGAAATTTCACGCCCCGGACGACATCAATTTTTATTTAAAAAATAATAGTTATTGGATTATGTTTATAAAAAAAACAAGCTGTGACCGCGGCTTCAACCGTGTATTTGGAATGGAAACTAAAACATTTGCCCCTTGCGTGATAATATTTTTTACTACTATTAATATTAGCGAAATCTATTCAAAATGTAAAAACTATTACATTATGTATTTAAAAATAGAACACATTTCTGTGCATACTTAAAATATTTTATAACTTCAATAATACGCTAAAACTCTAAATAAACCGTGAACAATTTAATGAAATGTTAAGCATTTTCGGCGTAACGTTGAAAACTATTGCGGTAGAGATAACAGGTAAAAACTTTTGCCTTTGTTCGCTCGCGAACTCTAACTTCGCTCAACCCTTGTTCCGAGTTTTGACAACAAAAATGGTGTTCGAAATGTTGCTTAATTTGTGTTTCACCAATATAAGGAAGTTGGCAACTCGTTCGGAGTTCGCCTCGAACATACTAAAACCTTTTTATGTTTCAGTATAGAAACGCAATGATGCAGAGTCGAGGGAATGGAATGTACTCAAAAGAAAATAACACTGTAGAGTTAGTTATTGTGTGTGTGTTATTTATCTTCAATTAAAACTTGCATGGAATTGCTAAAAACAAAAATTTTCAATAACACTGTAGAGCTAATAATGTACCTATTTATAGTACATTATTAGCTCCACACCTACTAGTATGATGTTTGAGTATAAATAAGTTTAAGTTAGTAAGAAAAATTTGAAGTTATGAATGGTATTTCTACCATTGACTAGCTGCGATCATACATTTGGCATTATTAGCTTAAAATTTGCACTAATTCATTCAATTGAAAATGAAAACCTCTACAACCCCAAGTCTAAAGGAGGAAGTAATAAAGCAAATACTTTATTCACTGCTACACTTAGCTTCTTCCGCTTCACATTTTAAAATGTGCTATTATACAATAAAATTTACAAGCAACTGCACTAGACAAAAAGACAGTTGTGTCACCAGAGTGGAAGTCATTAAGTGGCGGAGTGACAACGGGCGAGGCCAGTGGAATGGCTAATTACGTCCCCCCAATTGCGGCAGGGTAACTATGCGAATCTCCAAAATTGCTGCTACATTTCGTTTGTCTGTATAGTACTTACGAGTATGAGGTTTTTTTATGGATTCAAGGTAGCTACACATAATCAAGCTCGCATTGTCAGTTCGGCAGTATTTGTCGAAAAGCAAAGCCGGTCCGAAGTATCTACTACGTGATGAATAGAGATAGATGTAAATCCATCTACACATATTCGGTTTCACCACCCGGCTTTGCCGATTAATGCCGGCCCGAATATGTGTGTAGCAACCCTCACATCCCATAACTATGGTCTCTAGATCTTATCACAGTTTACACTTCTGTTTTTTTTAAATATGTATGTAGGAATTCCAAACGCTTGACAGTAAGGGAAAACTTTCTGCCGCAACTCATACATTCATAAATAAAACCATGTAGTTATGTTCTAAAACTGTCTGGTGCTCCTGTCTAAGGGTGGCTCCAAGCAACCATCATGCTCCTTAAATTTTTATAATAGGCATTAACCTTATGCCGCGTATATTTCTGTTATGTAATAATAAATTGGTTTGGTTACTCAAACATAATTTTGGATATCGTTCACGGCACGACATTTCGAAATGGGAACACAACACTTTGTTTGGTATTTGTCAATTAATGCCAATCATTTTGGCAGGTGATGTGTTAGAATTAGAAGGTTAGAGACTTGGTTCTGTAATGGTAACGTTTGTTATTAAAATAATTTTGTTAAATTTTTATGGAGGTTTTTCTCAAAAAGTGTCGCTAAAATTATAAAATAACAACGATGGACAAGATCCCATAATCTTCATACACTCTATTATTATTCTATCATATTGATATCAGGTTTCAAGTTTCAATTGACTGAGAAGATTGTGTTAGCAACCAAGATGTTCTGAAATTCCATATCTAAATGAAACATTATCTTTTAAAATTATATCTGATAGAGAAACCTCTTCGTCATAACAGAATTTTGGTGAGAAATTGATCGAGATTCGATGGCTTCGATTTTGTAATAGCCTAGTCATCATGTTGTTTATTATCTGTAAAAGTCATTTTTTGTATATTTTTTTATGTATTAGCCCTTCATTGTACCTACAGTCAAGTTTGTCAACTTACTACAAAATGTGAAAAATTTCTTCAACCGATTTATAACTTAAAGTTCGAAGTTTCAACACTTAGAAAGAGTTTTGTGGTATCTTGATAATCTGTCAACTGCACTTCGTTCACTATCAAGTCTAAACTATTAAAAAAACATTTATAGAATCAGAAAAATCTTATCTAGATCCGTAATCTCATATCTCTATAACTTCATCCGACAGATCTGGGTCAACCCGAACTCGGCAGCACAGTTGTACCTCGATAGTGATAGAACTCACATTTTATATTCCCAAATCTACGGAAAGTTGGGAAATATATTATAGTGTCATCCTTTATGAACTATCGCGTCCTGGAACCGCATTTTAACATGATTTATGGAATGTTTTAAATTTTACGCGTGCGTGCATACCGGCTTTGATTTGTGTTTATTACCGTAGGCCCCGATTTCATTGAATATAATATTTTTCTCGCTAAAATACTGCATTTAGACAAACGTCATTTTAGCCGGCGGTTATAAGAATGCCATAGTGTTGTATTTTATCAAAGGAACCTAAAAATGACCACTGCCGATTTCTGCTGGACGCGCTGAGTAAGTGCTGGATTCCACATGTTTCGATTATTTGCGACTTTTTTGGCTTCTATTACTTATGTATATAATAAATTTCAGTTTAATGTTACAATAAATCCACAACAATTTCTACTCGTGTTTTAAAGTTTCATGACGCAGACCACTTTCAACGAGCCAATCTGGAACTCATGTGCAGCAGTGAACGTCTTATCGCTGACAAAATACTGATGAAGATGATTTTTAAATCAAATTTAGGTAAAGAAAGCAAAACTTTATATTAAATAAACATATTATATGTTATGCAAAAGTAAGCAGTCTTGGCGTTTATACTGCTGCATTCATCTGCGTCAGAATAGTTGGATCGCTCTTCAAATTTCAGACACGAGTTGGACAAGCTGAATTTGAACTATGTAATATATTCGCTGCTAGCATCAGCATGTTCCGGGTACATGCCTTACATGTTATACATTAAATGGTTTATTCAAAAAAATTCGGTTATAGAAAAATTACATTAAGTTTTTGAAAGTGACGTTCGAAACCCTAAAAAATAGCATTTAAAACTGATTAATCTCATTTTGGTAATGTCAACTACTACTGAAAACAATCACTGACATTCCCATGGTCTGATAGCGTAAAACGAATATAAAACCCGGTCCGAAATTCTGGTGTTCATATCTGAAGATCACATTTCAGTGGCAGCTTATTCACTCGAGGGCCATTCCGGATCTCGCCGGCTGAAATAACTGTCGCATAACGTTGATATAGAGAGCCGAAAGACGTGGGCAGGTGACTGGAATTATACTGGAGTTACGGGCGCAGAGATAAAAGGAAAGGCACTTCAATGCACTTGATTACGCAAGCTTAATTTTTCAATGGACGTAAAACACCAGTCAACCTGTCACTTTGCTGTCTGATTTTATTCTCCTAATTTCTATAAATTCTGATTTTATTTTATTAAGTAACTGTCTCGTGACGTTCTAAAAAACAACTGACGCGCGCAAGTTTTCTTCACGGGTTAGATATCTGTCATGTTACGTTGTAATAAACAAGTGACGCACGCTAGTAACTGAATTAAGAAATTTGACTCACTCACTTTGATTACGGAAGTTTAAATGTTTGATTCGTTTAAACTTTGCTTCAGAAGTATAATAGAATACTAACATTATTTATCCTAAAGTTTGAGTCATTGTGAGTCTCTTTTTGAAATAGCTATACGGTTAATAACTTAATAAAAGCCAACTCGTCTTATTGGAATTTAAACCTAAAACCTACTTATCCATAAGTATTAATTTTACTCGTGTTCACAAAATAGGTACCAGAGTAGAAAAAGTTTACTTTCAAAAACTAATTGATTAAGAATAATAACAGTTTTTATTTTTTAAGGTACCTTGCATACATTTTTTAGTGCTCTTAATTATAAATTGATTGATTACTAGTTGGTTAATATTGTAGTGTACAAACAGTTGAAACAGTAATAATTGTACATTTCCCTCAAAGAGGCATATTTTATCTACTGTTTTACAGCTACATCTCTTAACAGTAAAACTTATGTAATAAATCGCGAATAGATTGGAAACCAATTTATAGAAACTTCGTATTGCAAAAATAACGGCTTGTACTCTCCCCCATACAGCGAAACATTAAGTTTGTTATCTCTTTGCCCTCGCGAAACAAGTCGAAACTTTCTGAACATCAAACAAAGCATTCCCAAATTCACTTAAGAATCATTTAACACGGCTCAGAGGTAATAAATGTCTCTTAACTCTGATATACGACATGTATTTGGGCAGATCGGGGAATTACGTTACACCATTGGTGTCCATTTTCAAAATTAACTCTTAGTTATTAAATTACTAGTTAGGGCTTTAAAGTTAGATTATAAACGACATTCACCTACAATCATGTTGGTGGTTGCACAGGCCAATAATCAGACCTAATTGATCATAGCCAATGTTGAATAATGACACTGAACAAATGATAGACTGATGCCCGATGCTTGTGTAGGAAGAAAAAAAAGCTATAATGACCTCGTTGGCGCAAAGGTCAAAATGCCAGCTTGTTTAAATTACCCGTAGGTCAGAATCGTGTCGAAATAAGGTAAAATTATTAGTATTTAGTTTCTTAATTAATTAATTAATTAAATTAATTAATTAATACCAATGGTTCTGATGTTTTCCTTTTTATTAGACATTTTAAATGACCTTCATTTCACCTCTCCATACAAACTTTTGCCAGCTGGTCGGCAGTATAGTATGAGAAAGTATTTTTTCTTGCAACTTCGATGTTGGTCCCATAGAAAAAGTTGTTACAATCGAGAAGTGGAATCATCCCTAAAAGGAAAATAAAATAACTAATGAGACACACGCTTGAACAAGCTTGGCATGTTCAAGCGTGTGTCTCATGTTACATTAACTTTTTAATGGTACGATATCTATCTAGAACTGGTATTTGTTTTCAAATTTAAAAAAAAAATGTGGACATTAGACATTTCTTTACCTTTATTAAATTTTAATTATTTATTAATTATTCAATAAAAATGTGTACTTAAATTTTTACTAATATTTGCACCAAAAAATTGATGATAGTAGTTCATATTAAAATTTGTAAGCTGGGCTTCGTTAGCGTTATCAAGCTTTGTTCAGCATTAACCTGAAACCACTGAACTGCGGTGAAATAATGGGAGTTATAAAAAAACCGGCAAAGTGCGAGTCGGACTCGCGCAATAAGGGTTCCGTACCATTATCTATAAAAAGATGCTAAAAATCACGTTTGTTTTACATTTATTTTATTCTGTTTTTAGTATCTGTTGTTCTAGCGGCAATAAAAATACATCACCTATTAAAAATTTCAACTCTCTAACTATCACGGATCATGAGATACAGCCTGGTGACAGACGGACAGACGGACAGACGGACAGACGGACAGACGGACAGACGGACAGACGGACAGACGGACAGACGGACAGACGGACAGACGGACAGACGGACAGACGGACAGACGGACAGACGGACAGACGGACAGACGGACAGACGGACAGACGGACAGACGGACAGACGGACAGACGGACAGACGGACAGACGGACAGACGGACAGACGGACAGACGGACAGACGGACAGACGGACAGACGGACAGACGGACAGACGGACAGACGGACAGACGGACAGACGGACAGACGGACAGACGGACAGACGGACAGACGGACAGACGGACAGACGGACAGACGGACAGACGGACAGACGGACAGACGGACAGACGGACAGACGGACAGACGGACAGACGGACAGACGGACAGACGGACAGACGGACAGACGGACAGACGGACAGACGGACAGACGGACAGACGGACAGACGGACAGACGGACAGACGGACAGACGGACAGACGGACAGACGGACAGACGGACAGACGGACAGACGGACAGACGGACAGACGGACAGACGGACAGACGGACAGACGGACAGACGGACAGACGGACAGACGGACAGACGGACAGACGGACAGACGGACAGACGGACAGACGGACAGACGGACAGACGGACAGACGGACAGACGGACAGACGGACAGACGGACAGACGGACAGACGGACAGACGGACAGACGGACAGACGGACAGACAGACAGACAGACGGACAGAGGAGCCCTATTAATAGCGTCCCGTTTTACCCTTTGGGTACGGAACCCTAAAAAGCATTAAATATAGGTCATGGGCCCGCTTGAACTACAAATGCATTATATTTAGGGGTACTTAAATTTTATTACTATATTAACCATTATTTTTAATTTTTTTTGTTGTTTTTTCGACTTTCAGCTTTTATGATACTGTAAATATAACTTAATACACAAGGTTGAGTGTTCATTGTAAAGTCTAGTTACGGCTATAATAAGTAAGCTATATACTTAAATTTATTTCTAAAGATAATATTTGATTCATAGTACATATAACTAGAGCAATTGGATGTCACATTATCTATTAGATGATGTTACACACCCGTGACTCAATCCATACTGAATACTAGAAAAAATAACAACCTAATCAAGCAGTGATTCAAAGTTTGTTTAATTTTATAGTATGTAAGACCTTCTTTTTAAAAACTTGTAAAAAAATGATTCAATTTTTAATTAATCATTGGGAGACGCCTATTTTCAGCAGTAGAAGTCCTATGGCTGAAATAATAAAATACTAATTCAAATCATAAAATTTTTGCAACCACCAAAACTTTAACAAGTTGGTAATAAAAAATCTCGTTATACATTATCTAATATCTACTATATAAAATTCTAAATTGGTAGATGGTCTATCAATGCACAGCCCAGACCGCTGAAGCTAGAGACTTGAAATTTTGCACATAGATACCTTATACAGTGTAGGCATCCACTAAGGAAGGATTTTTAGAAATTCCACCCTTAAGGGGGTAAAATAGGGGGTTAAAGTTTGTATGAAAGTCCGTCAGTTTTGAAGTTAGGATCACCAAGTTTTGTATTTAGGTTGACGTACGAAAATGAATTAACACATGTCTCAGCGTTTTTGATAAATTAACCCCCGATGTGGTTAAAAGAGGGATGAAGTTGTGTATTGAAACTCCGTCGTTTTTGAACTTAAATCCACTTAAATTATTATTTAGGCATACGGTTGGGCAAGTCAGTCAAAAAATATCATTGTTTTTGGATATTCAACCCGTATGGGGGTGAAAAGGGGATTTTTGTATTTCAATTTCTTTATTTTCTAACTAAAATTCACTCAATATTTTATTTAGGCTTACGGTTGATAACACACACAAAGTACTAATATCCCTAATAAAATTAAAAAATCGCTAGTTATGTTAGGCAATCTTAAATTAATTCCTGTTAGTAATTCACCTATGTCTAAAAACTTTTATTTTATGGCATTTGCCATAATTGCAGTAAGATCTTACTAAAATGCCTTTCATGATTACCAGGTGACACTGCAATGAGCATATTTTAAAACGCGTATTTTTATGTTATCATACTAATAACAAGCGTGTCGATGTGTCGAGCTACAACCTATTTATACAATAAATGCAGCACATACCTACTGCCTACTTTGATTACCGAGTAGCTTAAAATTATTTTTTTACCGTTAAGTCATGTGTGTCAAGTTCTATTTTAATATTGTAATTATTTTTTTTATGGGATAGTCGCTTACACATATGTGCGCGAGCATACAGGTTAAAGTGTATTTATACCTTATTTTTAAATCTAGATTAGCGCGGGCGTAGCCGCGGGCAAATGCTAGTACATTTATAATAGTCAATATCCAAGCATTTGCGGCTAATGTAATTACTACACAGTTTGTTTGAAGAGTATAGCTATAACTCGATGTAAAATTGGAATTTAACAGTGATGTTTGCGGACCGATAAATGATAATATCTACACAGATATTCATGCTGTTTTTGTCCATTGTAACGCTTATTGATACCGCATCAGTAATATGCCTATTTAAAATAAGTAGATACAAATGTGTGAAATAACGATGGAGCGTTCACCTTTTGTTTGTAAATGAAGGTTTTTATAGGTTTAATGTTACTGTAATGGATTGCAACACTCGGTTTTCATATGCAAATGAAATCATTTATTTTAACGATTTGAAAAAAAAAAGGATTCGATAATCCCAAACTAATAATAACCGGCCAAGTGCGTGTCAGGCCACGTGCAGTATAGGGTTCCGTAGTTGCCCGTCGTTACCAGAATATATTTCAGCAATTACTTCACTTAAGTCACTTTTAATGTTTTCCTCTAAGGAATTTTTGAACGACTATTATTCTTAAACTAACTCTCTACTCGTAACTATTATGTTTTTCCTTAAAAGTTCATGAAAGCACTATTATCATGCATTTTTCTAGATTTTTCAAGCATAAAAATATATTATTCAAATTATTATTCTATAGCGTGATTGATATTTTATACATATCTTCACAAAATTACAGCACTCTAGGGTCAACAATAAATAAAATAATAAATAAATTGTTTCCACAATCACACCAATTATCTAGTCCCAAACTAAGCAAAGCTTGTGCTATGGCGACTAGAGAACGGATAAACAAACTTAAATACGTTTATAAACATCCTTGACTTAGGTGCGAATGCTCATGCTCATCACACTAACATTTGCCCCTCGCGGGATTCGAACCCGCAACCGCCGGGCATCGCAGTCCGGAGCGCGAACCACTATACCAGACAATCGTCAACGGTCAACAATCTCCAAGCAAAACATCGGACGGGCAGACAGACAGACGGACATGACGAAACTATAAGTGATCCTTGCCAGGACTACGGAACCCTAAAAAGTTTGTAATACCTATGGCGACTAAATAACGCATAACATACTTTATTACATATCAATGACTTACGTAAACAAATGGTCGTGCTCATCACACGAATATTTGCATCTAGTGGGAGAATAATCCGTTCGGATAACATACCAAACGCTCAGCGAAGCCAGCGACTTATACAGGGTGTTAGGTAAATGGTATATCAAGCCAAAAATTATAGCTCATGTTAACATATGCATATAAATACTACGGTGGAGTCAGAATTGTGATATCATCATTTACAAAATAAAATACAAATCGGATTCTGAAAATTTTAAAAATTCAAATGATGATATCAAATTTCTGACTTCACCATACTATTCATAAGCCTTTTGCCAAACAGCCTGTATTTCCAGTAACAGCCTCTTACGGCAACGGATTATGACAAACTAATATTATGTTACATTTTGTATTATTTATTATTTAATCCGCAATACTATCGTTAAAAGTAGCATAATATGTAAAGTAGTACTAGGAATAATACCCAATTTTTGTTGTGTTGGTGCAGTTATCAAAATAAATAGTTTGAAGAACAAACATACCTACCCATTTATTGTACAATAGCGCAAAAGTGTATTATTTGCAAGAGAACAATCTATTTTCCGACAAGTTGTCCCTGTCCATGGAATCTATAGATATTAATATTGTCACAGAGACTGTGTAACCAGTTTAAGATTATACCTAATTTCCTGTACTGTGCAATCACGATAGCAACGATATTACCAAAGTTAGTTTCAGACGATTCATCGCACAGCAATTTGTCTAATGGATTCTATGATTAGAAAAATGGTAAAAGATTTTACATTAATGAACAAATTGATTCGTAAACGTTGCTCCGTTATTAGCTATTCTATACCCAACAATCTTTTGTTATCATGATCAGTCGTAAAGTGATATCTGTTTCCAAATGTTTTGACTAGAATTGATTGACTTCGGTCAATTAGTCGCCATTTGTAGTATTGCCTTGTTTTTATAATGATGACGACCGTGATAAAATAATTAATCAGTAAAAGATATAAAATTATTTTGACAATTGACAAGCAATTTGTGGATTAGTGCATTTTGTAGAATATCTGACTAGACAAAAGACGCTTACTGAGAAATTGAAGGCATAAATTTCTAGAATTTATCATGGCACATTATACTTGGTTTGCTAAAATACCGATTTCATTATTGAAGAAATATTTACTTTAAATTATCTAGGTGATCTATTTTTTATAACGTATTTATCTATGTAGGTAATGCTCGAGTGTTAATATTAGGTAACTACCTAGTAGTGGCGGGAGTAGATACTTAATAATGCGTTTTATTGGTGAAATGTGTGGTTTTCGACAATAATTAATGATCAAACGAACTTACCTGTACGTGAAGTTCGATCATAATTACCTATATGATCAGCTTCATTCGACGCATTCGTAAGTACCTACTGTCTTCTACCTCATTTAATTTATTAGTTAGGTACTGTCTAATTGCCTATATGCACCGCACGCCCCTCTACCGAGCTGTAAGTCACTATATGTTTTAGTAAGTTGAAGATAGTGTATTTTAATGAAAATATTTTTTCAACTGAATCTTATTTACCTACAAAACTTGGAGGCGCTTAACCATGGCTGCCCAGTTTTGTTCATTGTATGAATAGTTTTATTCACACCGCTAAAAATATTGTTCGCGCGCCAAAGGAGACATCTTTTTTCAAACGTCAGCCCGATTTTTCAAGCTTTAATGATGGCAAGCGATGGGCCAGAGCCAGAGTAACGAAAAAACAAGTCTGACGCTTTAATTTATATTGACAAGCTACCTACTGAGATTACCAATTCATCGACGTAACAATAATGTTTTGAGAGCCTGTGGAAATATCTCTTTACTAAATACAAAAAAAGGTTAGAGCTCTCAAACTGATTGTAGGGAATCAAGCATTTATCATTCTTTTAAATATTACGTATCTTAAACAATATGAGATGAACAGCTATTAGATGTCTATTATTGATTCTTTCGGTCACGCTACCATAAAATGCAAAATATTTAGTTTTTTAGAGCAAGATTGGGGTCAAGAGCAAGCCCATCTCAAATAAAAAAAAATATAGGTAAATTTTAATGTGTTATAAATTTAAGGTAACATAAATTTTGGACTGATTAAAACTAAAACTTTTAGTTGTCCAAGAAAAGGAGGCATCATGACTTTTGTTACGGAAATTTAATGAAATTAAGATTTATATAATGTACCTAGTTTTTTTTAATATATAAGGTTTTGATCAACATTAACAACTAAATATAGGTAATCTGTTTTCTATAAATTACACACTATTCCTGTTCGTAATTAAAAACCTCACTTGGTAATGTTTGCACAACTACAATTCTGTCGAAACATCTGAGGTCGAAACCAAAACGCAAAAGCAATAACGAAAATGACTCGCACTTAATTTTTTTTAACACTTACTTATTATTCATCCAAGCGTTGCATTAGTTTAGCAAGTGACACACAGTCATCAAATCTTTTCCCATTTCGGCTACAGCGATAAGGTTGCTTCAATAGTTTTGTGAGGTCAAATGCTTAGCTGACACGTAACTAATCATTTTATCCTTGTAAATATTTGTTTTTAGCAATTCCATGCAAGGTTTAATTGAAGATGGGACGTGGGTTCGAATCCCACCTGCGGTCGAAGATTTTTTTCAAGTGTTATTTATCTTTAATTAAACCTTGCATGGAATTGCTAAAAACAAAAATTTACAATGCTTAAGCATTTCTGATCTTAACCAATAGTCAAATATTTGTAAAAATATTTCTATAGGGTGTTGACGGTAGTATACTACTCAGCTATACATATAGCTACAACATTGATCAGAATACGCTGGCTTTGACAGCGAGAGAAAACACTTGAGGAATTTCATCTTGTCACGTGACGTCCTCGGTAGCTTAGTGGTCAAAGCACTCGCCCGGTATGCGATGGGACGTGGGTTCGAGTCCCACCTAAGGTCGATGATTTTTTTCAAGTGTTATTTATCTTCAATTAAACCTTTTATCCTTGTTGTAAAAGTAGGTACGTGCACAGTAAGAGTACTTTGTTTACATAAAAGTAAAGTAAAGTATGCCCTATATACGTCCCACAGCAGGGCACAGGCCTCACCTCAATTATGAGGTGGTTTGGGCCATACTCCACCACGCGGGCCCGGTGCGGATTGGTGGAGGGGTGTTGTAAGGCCAGTGACTAAACCTTACTGTCAGATGTTATCAAGCCGCCTTAAGGCCTCTGACTATGCTTCACGACCAATATCAAGCGATATTAGCCGGATATTTTATGTCATCTAACGCAGCAATTCATGATACCGATATAAAAAGAAAAGTGAACCTACATAATTATATATGTCCTTATTACAAAAATGATAGACTAGGTTAACACCATGCCAGGTGGCGCTTGCGTGTAGCGAGCCACAGCCAGAGGAGGAACTGCGGACGAATGCCCGGGGTAAACGCCCGGGGCGCTGACCCGTAGTTTCTACTCACTTAATGGGCACCGGTGGACACAGTCAGGTTTTTAGTGGGTATACGGCATCTCACTTCAGACGTCCGGAGTCCCACATATCCCCCGGCCGCCCCCGCGGCTGGAGTGGTATGCGTAAAGCATTTCCCTGACGTAAAAAAAAAAAGGTTAAAACCATGTCTAAAAAATAACCAACCAATTTAAAGTGTTGACACATTAGACATTTATCGGTAATAATATTTAAAATTGGTTGGCTAATCTTTAGACATGGTTTATCCCTAGTCTATCTTTTTTGTAATAAGGCCGATGGGGTTTAACGGCCAACAATAGGTACACACAACGGAAACGATACAAAATCAGTCAACATTTCAAGTAATTCAAAACCGATTCAACTAGCGTAGTGTGTAATTGCCTGTAGTATGCACGTAATACATCTTAAACACACATAAAGATTTACGCGAGATATAAGCTTGTAAATCGCGGGAATGCATTAGTAGCAAAGATCATTAGACAAGCCACTTAGACATCGTGCTGCATAGGCTTCAACCACAAACTACTAACTACTAATTTTATCACGCGGTATATCAAACTGTCTAAATGCCATTAAGCAAATTGGAAATAAACTGACGTCAGGCTATAAGTAGACAAAAACGAAATTAGTTATAGGTACTTGCCTGAATCGAACGAGTTGTACGGATTTTGGTAGATAATTACAAACCATTGTGACTGATTACTTGACAATATCGTAAATGAAACACAAAACGTGCCGAGATTAAAGCAGAATTAAACGCGAATCATTGTCAGTTTAAATACAAATCCTTTTTGCGGGAGCTGTTTTTAAAATCGTAGCTGTATTGCAAACTCAGTAAATTACGAAATACTGACAGTGACGTTACGAACGATACGTTGATCGAACGTTTAAATGTTGGTACTTTCGACATTTGTAATTTACCGCCGCTAAATTAAGCCGCTTTTAGTATTCCAACTCCATTACCTATAGAAAAATGAAATTAATGTCTAAACACGTGGTTTATTAGGAGTGTAATTTAATATGAATACCAACATAACAATTTGTATTAACAGAAACACATTTCGGGAAAATTAACATTTTTGTTTGTTTATGACATTGCAATAATTAAAAGTAATTTATTAATTTGCTTAACAATGGAAGTATTTTATGGATTTCTGAACCCTGATTTTGAGAAATTAACTGACGTCAATTAACAATAAATATGGAATAATAAATCTGTTTCCTCAAAGGTTTTTATTCGTATCTACAGGTTTTGATTAAGCAGTCATTAAAGCTAAGTGACGTATTTTAGTGCGGCAGTAAGAATTTTAAAAATAAATGACATACTGCTCTTTTGACAGTGCATAAAGTGAGAATACTGCACTAATTTTATAAGAAAGCTAAAATTAATAAATACACAAAGTTTGGCGCCAAACAACACAGCAATCAGTAGCGTATCTTACCTGTTCTGTGCAGGAGATAATGATACATGACATATGTAAAATTAAGGGTACCTAAATAGAAAAAAGTCAGATTAATGATTTTTAAAGCTGATTAGGTAGGTAGGGGTGGAGATAACTGAATTTGATTATAAACGTCTCATAGCAATTGTTACGTATAGAATCAAAATGCTCACCACACAAACATGCAATATTTACAAACATTTAATAAGATTACATATTATCTATTTCGCGACGTAAGGATTCCGCCTCAACCCCCAAAGCACCAATAAAAACATTAATCTCGAGCAGCGTATGTTTATGTTGTTTTTCCATGTACCCAAAATATAGCGACACAAAATGGCCGGAACACAACGTCCTTTAATTTCCGTTAACCCTCGACGATTCCCGGTTTCGCCTTTTTCATTTTCACCAATCCGTTCTAGAGGATCAATCATTAAAATGACTGCACTGATGTTTTTGGATTTTATTGATTTTATGATTTCAATTAGGAATAAATGATAGAATTAGGGAAAAGTAAAGTAATGTTAAATCTTTTGTGTTGTATCAAGTCAGACAAGCGTCTGGTGTAGTGGATAGCGCCCGGACTACAAAGCCGGGTGGTTGCGAGTTCGAATTTTACAAGGGACAAAATGTTTGTATAATGAGCACAAGTCATGGCTGTTTATAAACGTATAAGTATGTTTATCCGTTATACATTCGCCATACTACGTACATGCTTTGCTTAGCTTAGGGCTAGATTGGAGTGATTGTGGAAACATTAATTTAATTTTAACCAACTTCAAAAAAAGGAGGGGTTCTCAATTCGATTGAATGTTGATTTTTTTTTATGTTTGTTACGCGAGCGATTACCCCGTCAATTATGGACCGATTTCAAAATTTCTTTTTTAGTTTCAAAGGGTATACTTCCGAGGTGGTCCCACTTACACCAAGTCAGATTCTGATGATGGGATCCCTGGGAAATCGAAGGCAACCCTCAATTTTTATAGGCACCCATAATGTTTTGCATATATTTTCTGACTGAATGCTGATTTTTGGGTCTGGTAATCATCATGTCATGTTGCTGACCTAATGATGGAAGCCATAGAACTCCTTAACGGATAGGAGTTAGAAGATAATACTGCAATTTGTCGACAGAACGTATTTCGCAGTATGTTGAGCAAACGTGGAGCTTATGAGGTACCAGACCACATTTTTTTATTTACTGGGGGCGTACCCGCACACCCAGTAACGAAAAAAATATTTAAAGTTCCTTTCTTAAATTGACTTGTTATTTAACGCAAGACATATGGTTACGAAACCAAAATAGCCGCCGTTCTGGTTGGAGTATAGACATAAAAATTTTCGTCGAAAAATTGACCCTATATAACACCTTATTTTTATCATACCATTGGATGGGGGTCCATAGAGGACCAACATAACTTAAGGTTACTTTGCTGTAAAGTTATTTTAAAGCTTTAAAGGCGTCTGGGACTTGAAATAAATTTCGTCGAAAAATTGATCATTTAGCACCCTATTTTTATTATACCATTGGGTGGGTGGTCCACAGAAGACCAACATTTGTCTAGGTTATTTTGCTTAAAAATATGAAATAAAACAAGTTTAATAAAAAACGTATTTTATTATAAAACAAAATGTTACAACACTCAATTATGTAGCCTAAAACTTGGACATAGCTTTTGCATTGTATTATAATCATTTCTTGTTGTAGGTTCTATGCTTACATGTTAACTAAATGGGTTCTATCTTGTAGACAACCTTATTTTAGGGTAGTTAAATTTACTGCTCAAACAGAAAGAAAAAAACTTTGGGACCAAAACGATTTCCATACCATTAGCCGATCAGCGTAAGTTGTATTTGAACATTACCCTTTTTTGATTTTTTAACTCTGACCACTTTTACCATGGCATCCGCATATTTATTTATCAGAAGATGATGCTATTGCATCGTCCACTAATAAATAAAAAACTAATAAAATAATACCATATTAAACTTTAATGAATCAGGTACAAATGTTTGTGTTTATCACTCAAATTCTTAGGGAAATTAAAACCAAAAACCGCTGGGTTAGGTCAGAACGCTAACCTCAGCCAGGTGTCATCTTTGTAGTTAAATTTGGCGTAAGATGACTAAACTTTTGTCTTTTACAATCATTATGAATAATTTACTAATTTTACTTAGTCCTAATTCAATTTTCTAGCTAGACTTCGGTCTTAAGCAAATAAAAGAAACTGCGAGAAACGAATTAACATCGTTCGTTAAGGCGCCGTCTCGCCTATTCATTAGGGCACAATTCGGCTCCTTGAGTTAGCGTGCCTTTAGGTCTTCTGTCTAAGGCTGTGGGCACATTATATTTGTGCTAGCTAAAACTAAAACAATTTTAATCAGTGAAAATATTTAAATATATAATTTTAATTTGTGTTAATATCAACTCGCTGTAGTTATGTATTATGTTGTCAATAACTATCGTAGTGCTACCATAAATCGAATAATATTACGCGGTGTCAGCGTCCATTTGCACTACATTTATCATACATGCGTTAAATATCACTGTCTGAGTTAATCTAATCGACCTTTTTCTGTATTAGAAATCAACAACAAAGCTCTCCGTTTTTATTCACAAAAAACAAAAAACAGCGCTACTTTATTTAAGGTTAGTTTAGTGATGTGTACAACCAAATGTTTACTATTATATTAGTTTTAAGTTACGGGATTCACCCAATGACAATCCTAGCACTGTATTGTACCCAAACCTACTCTGTTAACTGTAATATACGATAAAATAGGCGTTTAAGTTAGGCGTCCTACTGCAGCAAAGCACAGGCCTTACTTCAACTATAAGGTGATTTTCGCCATATTCCATAATGGACTGATGAAAGGTTTTACCTAAGATCTAACTTTACCGTCAGTTGAAATCAATCCTTAGGCTAAGGGCTCTGAAAAGGCTTCGAGACTGGTATCTAGTAATATATGCTGGTATATCAACTTTCAACTTCCACATTAATTATTGTAATTTAAATTAATTTAGCAACATGATGACTGGTCGTTGTGTCGAATCTTTGTATTAAACAATTGCCATGTGCCAAATCAATTCAAGCGGATAGTAACTTGGTTTGTCACTACATAAATTTAGGCAACACTATGACCGTAGCCCAAGCTGAAACTGAAAGCCAATTCGATAAACAAGTCGAGATATCAAAGCGACACTAATGAACCCCAAGTAGAGTTGCAGACCCTAATCGACTTTTACTATTAATATTTTATCGACATTATTGATACGGAAGTATCGCAATTCGATAAGCTGTGTTATAATTATTTTTATTTTTGTTTCGTTACGTCATGTTTTATACTTAACTATTTTCCTAGTTAGAAAAAAACATCAATAATCAATTCTGAAAAATAATATTCAGTTATTTTTCAGAATTGATTATTATGACGTATAGAGACGTTTGTTGATCAAAGAGAGATGCCAATAGGTTCAGCCTGTCAATTCTCTAAACAAAACCGCGATAACTTCGTCTTTGCTTTACTAATCGATAATTAATAATGAGAACCAACTCTGTAGCAAAATATATTTTATGTTTGTCTGCTTAGGTGATAAGCGCGGTCACTTAAACCACTGATCAAGGCAATATCTTAAACGTTCTTTAGAGAATAGATCCCCAGATCCTAGCTTTACCAATTTTCAACAAATATTTTTTTTAAGAAAAGCATCATATCTAGCTTGTTTGTACTTGATATTTCATAGATTTTATAGTTTATAGGGCCAACCTACTGCTGCGACGAACTCGCTGGTCGTTACGACAAAACTATTTTATTTCTCCTAAAGAATACTAATCAGTCATAAGTTAACACTAGTACACGAGCATCCATAGATAAAATTGAAGTCAGCTCAATAGATTGCGGTGCATCAGATTACGGCTCATCTACCTATTTGATTTCTAATCTGCCCTAATACAAACACAAAGAGAGATCTGAATACAATGTAGCTGAGGTCACTTTGCAATTTTCTGCAGCACACGCTGAGCTGGAGCCCATTAGACACCATATGGATGCGCTGACCAATTAGTTTTGTAATCTTTTTTGTTTTTTTTTACCTCTTGTCCATTGCTGTTTTTTTTTGTTTTTTATTTTATTTTATTGTTTTTTTGTTGTGTGTGTTTCATAAAATATATTTCTCTCGCTCTCTCTATCGAAACAAACTCCATTGACATAAAAGAGGATTCCCAAAAGTCAAACGTGCATAGTTTAATGTTAATTTATCGATAAAATCGCTTCCCGGCAGCACTATAACCAAATTCAAAGTGTTTCGGAATTCGTTTCTTTGTTTGCAGAGTTCAAAACCCAGCCCCAATCAGGATCTTGTGATCTTTCACTAATTAGTATGTGTGTAAGCGGAATGATGTGCGCCAAATCGATCTTGATCGAATAAGTGAAGTGTGCATTTCTCAAAGCCGATTGAGCATTCGTTAATTAACGATGGATGTAAGCAGTTGCCAAGGATACTTTTACTAAGGAGGTGGTTATCATTAAAATGACTTTAGTCGAAAAGTCATGTTAACCTTACCTCCAGGTTAAATCAAACTCATATTAGTTCAGTTGAAGACAAAACAGCGGGTCTAAAACGGCCGCATTGGATGTTTCATATTCCGTTCATAATATGTTTCATTTAGCAAATCTTAAAATGAAATGTTATTTGATAAATCATAAAATGAACCTATAACATTTCATATTTGCAGTTCATCCAATTTGACAGTTTTGTATGGAAAATCGTAATATGGTCCCCTTATTATGAAAAGAGTAATTCATATTAAATGTCAAATTGGTGAACCACCATTTTAATGTTATTTTTATTATTATTTTGTATTGATATTTGTAGAACACACAAAACTTGAGTATTTTGAAACATTTTGTTCCTTTGCGTTGTTAAAAACATTCATTTTCACAAAAACCGTAAAGTAAGATTGGACGCGTCACTATATTTTTTTAACGTCATCAAATATGATCCATTTGATGAAATGAATTGCATTTATTAATGTGACCGTTTTAGGGTTTGCAAATCATTTCCGCTACATTTCACTAAATGAATCAGATCAAAAATGAAACATCCAATGCGGCCGTTTTAGACCCGCAGGTTTCAGCTCGACGAAACCTACTTGTTAAAACCTTTACAGACCTTTCCTTGCATGTCTTTGTGACCGGCTTTAACAATGACGTCAGTTAAACCATTTTTTGTATTTTTTTCGCGTCGAACCGCATCAGACCACTTCAACTTCGCTTTGTTAAATGGACTGGCCTGAAACTAAGAATAAAATGATAAATACAGACCTCAATTCGTGTAGAGTAAAACAAACAACGGAAATCTATTCATACCTTCTTTAGAAACATTGCTATTACTGTATTCCTAGTAGTAGGAATGAAATCTCATTTTAGTTGAGTTGTAGACAAAACAGGTTTCAGCTCGAAGAAACCTACTCGTTAATAGGTACTTTTCCAGACTTTTTCCTTGCATGTCTTTGTGACCGGCTTTAACAATGACGTCAGTTAAAATCATCTTTTGTGTTTTCTCCGCGTCGAACCGCATCAGACCACTTCAACTTCGCTTTGGCAAATGGACCGACCGAAACTAAGAATAGAATGCTATGTAATGCTAAAAACAGTTCAGTTCAAAACCAATTCAGACCTGTGTAGGAAAATTACTAATACTAGGAACTCTTTAAGAACGTTGTATAAATAAGGTCAAAAATAACGATAGAAACGGGAGTTAAAACAATTGAACTTGAGATTCTTAGAATACGTTTTAGGCATAAATAAGCATGAGATAAATTCATATTTACTATCACAGACCAAAGTAGTAAAATTTTATGTTTATTTAGAAAAATAATAATAAATATCAATAAACGATCTAGATCGTTTTTTTTCAAATAATTAAAACTGTTTGTGCTGGAACTAAAATCGTTTTCCTAACGAGACCAAGGAGCCAAACTTGTTGTGAGTTACGGCAATAGAGATTGTAAAAAAGAATAGGACACCTCTTCATACGTAATTAGCTACACGCAAGGCAAATATTTTTTTTATGTGACCAACCTTGCCTATAATACCTTGATTTGTATACTTAAATATATATTATACAATTTAACATAGTTTATCGAGTCCATTTTTAGAATAAAGGTAAAATAATGAGATTTTACACGAGCGACGACCGCCGGGTAAAGTGGCTCGCGCTTCCGACTTCAAAGCCTGGCGGTTGCGGGGTTGAAACCCTTCAGGGGCAAATGTTTGTGTGATGAGCACGAGCATTTTTACCTAAGTCATTAACGAGGAACAACGTAATTAAGTGTATTTATCCGTTATCTAGTCGCTATAGTACAAGCTATGTTTAATTTGGGGCTAGCTACATAATTGGTGTGATTGTGAAAATAATTTATTTATCTATTATTTGTTTATGCACTTGTAAATACGGTGTCTTAAAAAATAATTACTTATACGAGTAAAACTCAGACTAATCTGTAGATATACGTATTAGGTTAAACGGTATATATTTAATTAGATACCTGGCAGCTGGCGTGTTTGTCGTAATTAGGAATTGGGTGCAAGACCTACTAACGACCAATACAAACTGTAGCTGTTTACGTGATCAGTGCCATGTCACCTGTGACACACTGCTTAGTAGGTTGAAACACTGGGCATTGAAATTATAACTATTATTAATAGAAAAATGTAATATGCACCTACAATGGCATATTTTTCAAATTTGTTTCTTTAAACTTGTTGTTTATGTATGTATGTTGATATCATAGTGTAACTGACTTAATAAATATATACCTACAGTCATTTATATTATATGATCTAGTTTTGATTGTCTTTGTAATACATAAGGTAAACAAATAAATGATTATGATATACAAAAGGCTGAAAAAAGAGCTTAGTTTCTTGCGTTGCTTCGTCTCTTCACTGGCCCAAAAAAATATCCCGAAAATAAAATATTGAGTGCCATAAAAATCATCTGATTTATATTTTATTTATATATTTATTTTATTTCACTTTATACTTATTTTATACTTTGATACGATTATTATTGATTTAATTTTATTCACCTGTTTTCTAATGGAAGTTATTAATGCAATAATAAAATAAATCTATGTAATGTACTCTACATTAGTTCTAATTAATTTAACTAACTATTTATTTTGAAAAAAATTGCATGGAAAATATAAATGTTCTGACAAATAAATAACTTAATCCTACTCTTAACAAATCGATTCCAAACGCCTTTTGTTACGGCTGCAAATTATCTAGGTGACACGGACGATATACAAAGGTGCAATCTCATATTGTTTGCTCGTAATCCTGCCCGTCAGTGTATAGAGAATGAAACCCTTCGGGATTAGGTCCCAGTGTCAATCAGTGGCGGCTTTACTAATCTTGCGCCGTAATTGTACTGGAGGATCCAATTATAGGTTTGCTTCACATCAGAAACGCCAAAACAACTGTCTTGCCCCAATGGGGACGTTGGCGGTCCAACATGGTTGGTTTAAGATTTTATATATTTCAATATTATACGAAGGGATTTTTATTTTAGGGCGAAGTCTCTTACTTTATGAAAATATCTGAAACCAGTAGTTTCGTAGAAAGCAGGGTATGCACATAGCCGTGTAGCATGTAGCATATCTGATACTGTATGCTGCGAGCCGCTCGCGCGTAGCAGTGACCTGCCGATATCAGTACTTTGCTGAAGAATCGAAGTCACCGACATAGCTTTTTGAATTGTTAAGTGGCAATGGGCCAGCCACATTGCTCGCAGAACTGACAACTGTTAGAAGATTTCCGGACCAGTAATCTTTAAATGTCAAGACAGCAGTAAATAATATCTAAACTGGTTGAGAATCATAATAATCATGGAGATTCTATTGTGTCTGATATGATGTTATTGTTATGACAATTAAATTGAAATACTATTAGAATAGTTTGTTACGGGATTGCTACCATGTACCTTATTTTTGAGTTCCCGATATTTCGGCACTGTTGCAAGCGCCATGATCACGGAGTAACTGAAGATCTTGCGGGTAAGTTGTTAAGGGCAAACATATCGGTCTACCCTCTTTCGCTGTCTTTTATTGCACGCGTCGGTACCATTGTCTACAAACTCACTATTTTCTCGCACCTGTTCTCGACACACAACACTAACAGTATCTGACCGCGAAACAGCAGTTTGTTGTTTTTTCCGGTTTTTGCACATACGAATCACTGGATTCCAGACACTTGACAATTTAAACCCATCCTCGCGATTGAAATTTTTGTACTTTGTAATTTCAATCGCTTCCCTGACCATTCTTGGTATGTAGTGGCGTTCTGTCGCAATGATCTGAGGGTTGTGAAACTCAATCCAGTGATTTAGACCTGATTCCAACAAATGTTCCGCGATTGCCGATTTCTGTTTGTCGTTGTTTTTGACCGCTTTTATGTGTTCCTTCATTCGGCACGCTATGGTACGTTTTGTTTGGCCGATATATGAACTGCCACAGCTGCAGTCAATCTTATAGACACCCAAATTTATTATCCAAAAGACAGTTTCCCAATGGAGAAACCGGGTGTCTATAAGATTGACTGCAGCTGTGGCAGTTCATATATCGGCCAAACAAAACGTACCATAGCGTGCCGAATGAAGGAACACATAAAAGCGGTCAAAAACAACGACAAACAGAAATCGGCAATCGCGGAACATTTGTTGGAATCAGGTCTAAATCACTGGATTGAGTTTCACAACCCTCAGATCATTGCGACAGAACGCCACTACATACCAAGAATGGTCAGGGAAGCGATTGAAATTACAAAGTACAAAAATTTCAATCGCGAGGATGGGTTTAAATTGTCAAGTGTCTGGAATCCAGTGATTCGTATGTGCAAAAACCGGAAAAAACAACAAACTGCTGTTTCGCGGTCAGATACTGTTAGTGTTGTGTGTCGAGAACAGGTGCGAGAAAATAGTGAGTTTGTAGACAATGGTACCGACGCGTGCAATAAAAGACAGCGAAAGAGGGTAGACCGATATGTTTGCCCTTAACAACTTACCCGCAAGATCTTCAGTTACTCCGTGATCATGGCGCTTGCAACAGTGCCGAAATATCGGGAACTCAAAAATAAGGTACATGGTAGCAATCCCGTAACAAACTATTCTAATGTTAGTGACCATGAAAGTTTAAAACAATAAATTGAAATACGTTTTAAATGCGACTGTTTTTATTGTGTTATTTTTCATTTCACTATTTTTAGAATTTGAAATTGTACATAGGCAAAAAATTAAATGTCACAGAACTCCATATAAATAACATTTATATTCATAATCAGCATAAATCATTGATTAAAACATAATAAGGCACCTACAATTGACTGTTTGAATAAAATAACATTAACTTTTCATCGGTATCTTCGCCTTATCTACTTAATTTTATTTTAACATTAATTCTATCTTTGCCACTGAAATGTATTTCCCTATCAAGCTTCAATTGCCCCACCGGTTGGATCGCATAATAGATTTTTTATTGTGTCTCTTGACCTTGGCCTGACAGGTTAATAGGTAATTACATAGATGAAGTTTCGCAATGGATGCACAGACATGTTAAATCTGCCAGAAATATTTGTATTTTCGGGGTTCTATGTAAAATATGTCTTTCATGTCATGAGCTTATGTTGCTGGTATGTGGGTTAATAAATAATATTCAGGCTTTAAAATTAAATTAGTTACAAATAAGATGAAACTTCTTAACTATCTCCTAATGATGTGATATTTACCATCTTTAGAAGTATTTACACTAATAGAGGTAGGTTTACAACCAATTGCAATAAAAATATGTTTTTATTACAGTAAATGTACATTACTGAATTATTATCATCTTTAATTTCATCAGTAAACATTTTAACTATTACCACGAGTTTCATAAAACCCTTACCTTCAAACGATTTTGAGCGCATAAATATTTTATTCCTTTTAGCCATTTATCCAGGGACACGTGTAATAAAATCCTCCAAATTGCTGTATTATTAAAAAGTAATTCGTGTTTACGTCCGAATACGGAAGCACTCAATTTTACACACCTCAGATAGCGCAATTTTACTGACAATTTTAAGTTTACGAGTACCTATCATAAAATTTTGTGCATTATGCCGTAAGATTGAAAGCATAAAATTGAAGAAATATATATATGTTGCAGGGATATTTTTAAAGCCGTGTGTCTACGACACATTCACATCGTCATCGTTCCGTCCCATCCATTCATTCGTACATACATTAATTCTTCTTCTTACAAAATCCACACCGAACGTTAGACGGTCTAAAATATATTGTTAATTTGTTAAACCTAAAAAATAAGAACATATACTAAATTCAAGAAATAACTGGTTTCATTTAATCTTATACAAAAAGTGGCGACCGTAACATCACCTGCAATCTTCAGATTTGAAGCAGATAGCCCCTCAGATTTCCACGTGTGTCAAGGGCATGAGAAGGACATCATCACCAACCAAGATACAAGGACAGAATTCCACCCAAAGATTACGAAAGGTCGTGCGGAACGCGCCAATACCTACGTCCTTGTGAATTACCTACGACTACTGCTACGTGTATCGAGACATTTAACCTTCGTCAAGCAAACCATACTGGGAGTCTGAGATCTATACTACGTGTGCTCCTGGGACGCAGAAGACAGCTTGGATGCACTGCCTACCTACCTAAAAGTGAGCCCGTTCTATTCTTAACTAACATACCTATACATTAATCAATTCATTCTGTGCATTTAGCGGACTTAGTTTCTCGGCATCAAGTGAAATTTCTACATAGTATTCTATTTGTGTCTAGTGTGCTTATCCCTATCTCTGTAAGAGGGCTAAATAGGATAGGCAAAGCACAAAACTACTCTTAATAATTTTACCTAACGGTTGATTGCTACATACCTTTCCGCCATTTTGCTATGCACTAATTTTATTCAATCCATTATTTTAGCCGTTTATTCACTACTGTTGAAGAATATTCACAATTTGCACCACTATTCAAGCTTACTTAATTGAAATATTTCGAATTTGACCTATAAATACCATAAAGATATATCTATTTCCGATTATATTCATAAAAATTACAAACCGCCGTTTCCGCATACGTGTTATCATTGTCAGTTTACTTAGGCGAACGAAATTAATTATATTCCAGTGATCCCGGTTACGCGTCATCGCTTGCGCACCTACTTTAGCTGACTACCGGCTGCAACACCTGCATCCCTCAGCGCTGCACGCAGCCTACGCGTGCCGTGTGCATCAGCTGATCAACAAAGCGAGGAGCGTATCGTTCGTAACTTATTACCTACTTTATTACGTAATCATAAACAGCTGTTTGAGATAGCTCATCGCGAGTTTACGTATTAAAATGGCAGAACCTACTAAGCCACTATCGCTTAAAGAGCTAACTATTAAACGCGGTTCTATTAAAGGACGTGTAACTAAATTTAAAATAAGTCTCGATGTTTTAGCATCTTTAGAACGCATTTCAGAGCTAGAAGCGAGTAAACTCTCGATGAAACTGTCAAAATGTGAAGCGTTATTCATTGAATTCGACGAGGTTCAGAATCTTATAGAAATTAATAACCCAGAATGTCAAGAAAATGAGTTAGTTACAAGAGACTTGATCGAGCAAGATTTTTACCATTGCATTGCATTAGCACAAAATTTAATTAAGAAAAATACTAAGTCTGAGTGTGATGACACTCGTTCCCGAGGAAAGTCATCTTTGGCTACGTGTCATCATAATGATCACAGTTGTAACACATTAGGGTTTAAATTACCGGTGATTAAAATACCGAATTTCGATGGGACATATTTTAAGTGGTTAGAATTTAAGGAAACGTATGTATCGCTAGTTCACAATAACAATAACGATAGAATCGAAAATATTCATAAATACCACTACTTACAATCCTATCTTGAGGGAGAAGCGGCTCGAGTGATTGCTAATTTAGAAGTTAGTCATAAAAATTATATCGAGGCATGGAACCTATTATGCGAAGGGTGTGACAATAAACGCCAACTAATAAATAACTATTTAAAGGCATTGTTTAATTTAAATTAAATTCAAGAAAGTGACAAGTCATTAAGATATGTCATCGACCGTGTCACTAAGAATTTACGCGCACTTAATAGACTTGGGCTGCCTACCGATAAGTGGGATGTTTTAGTTATATACATTATCGCAGGAAAATTAAATAATAGTACATATTTTAAGTGGGAAGAACATAGAAATAATTTAAGCGATATACCTACTCTTAGCGACTTCTTTAGTTTTTTGAAGTCTCGCGCTGATGTTTTGGAGACTGTCTATCGCCATAAGCAAAATGGTCAAGATAACAAACAGAAACAGTTCTTTAATAATCAAAATAAACCTAATACTTCAAGATCGTTAGTAACTACGTCAAATGAAGGCAACACTTCTACTTTTATACCGGAATGTTTATTTTGTAAGAATAATCATCGTCTTTTTGAGTGTCCTTCCTTTAAACTAAAATCAGTCGAAGATAGATTAAACTTTGTATCGTCTAATAAATTATGCGAAAATTGTTTGCGATCGGGACACATTGCAAAGCGTTGTCGTCTTTCAAGTACTTGTCGTCAGTGTAAGCAACGACATAATACTCTTCTTCACAAACCAGACGACACTGAAATTGTTAATCTGCAACATTGTCTTCAATGTGTTCATCTGAAGTACTTCTATGTACTGCTAGAGTAAAGGTTACCAATCTAGCCACAAATAAGTCTATGATAGTGCGAGCTTTACTCGACAGCGGGAGTCAGTCGACTATTATCACACAAGCCGTGAAGCGGCATTTAAACCTAATTCCTCAGCCTTCAAACACTAACATAGTAGGCATTGGTAACACTAAGTTACAAATAAACACAGAACGCTGTATTCTACGCATCAATTCGGAAACTAGTTCATTTAACGTGATTGCATCATGTTTAGTTTTGCCTGAAATTACCGGCAATTTACCTAAAGTATATTTTGATATCAAGCAATTCAATCTTAGCGAATTTCAATTGGCTGATCCCTCTTTTAACGAACCATCGCCTGTAGATATCCTAATCGGTGCCGATCTATTCTGGGACATAATCAGTTCTCAGCAGCATTCGTTAGGAACCGGGAATCCTAAGCTTCAGGCTTCCAGGTTAGGATGGCTCGTCACGGGACCCTTACCTCACTCTTATAAAAATGAAACTAATTCTACTTTATGCAACTTCGTCTCGCATGACGAAAACTTGATTAATATACAAGACGAGTTATCTAGATTTTGGGAACTTGAGACTTATCCACAGAAAAAACCCCTTAGTACCGAGGAAAAATTATGCGAACAACATTACCTTACCAATACTACTCGCACTAGCAATGGTCAATTTTGTGTAGCTTTGCCACTCCGAGACAACACAGATTGTTTAGGAGATTCCTACAATTTAGCAAAAAAGAGGTTTTTTAATTTGGAGGCTCGATTCCGACGACAGCCAGAATTAAAAGTCGAATATTGTAAATTTATCAATGAGTATGAAGCATTGGGTCACTTATCTGAATATCCAGAGCCTAGACCACTAAATGCCTATTTCTTGCCCCACCATCCCGTTATAAGGGAACTCAGCGAGTCGACTAAACTACGCGTTGTCTTCGATGCGTCGGCTCGCACTACTTCTGGCCTTTCAGTCAACGATCTGCAAATGGTGGGACCAGTTGTGCAAGAACCTTTATTTAATATATTAGTTCGTTTTAGACAGCATAAATACGTTTTAACAGGGGATATCGAAAAAATGTTTCGCTCAGTGCTCCTAAAGGATGCTGATCGCGATCTACAACTTATTTTGTGGCGTGATAGTGAAGATAAGCCAATAAGGATACTACGTTTGAATACCGTTACTTACGGATTTGCTAGCGCCAGTTTTCTTACTACACGTTCTCTTTGGCAGATAGGTGAGGAGTGTGTTGATCAAAAGATTAAACTTATCATACAAAATGACCTATATTGCTATGATCTACTTACTGGTGCAAATACTGAACAGGAATTACGGCATATCCATCTCGCTGTATCTTCTGATCTAGCTAAGGGATGTTTTAATTTACGTAAATATCGTTCAAACTTACCTGAGTTGTTTGCTGACTCCGTTGACCTGGAAAATGATAATCTCATGATTAGCAAAGCTACTAGTACACTAGGTGTAGGTTGGACGCCATCCACTGATAAACTCCATTTTCAGCACGATATTTCAGCATCTGACAATGTCACAAAGAGAAACATACTTTCCTCTACATTTAAAATTTTTGATATCGTGAAGACAGAGAGTAGACCAAGAGGTCTACTCTCTGTCTTCACGATAAAACCCAAAATTTTATTACAAGAAATATGGAGTCTCAAAATTGATTGGGACGAACCAGTTCCTTCAAAAATAAAAGATTCTTGGTTACGATTCTCAACTAAATCTTCATGTCTATCTTTTCTGAAAATTCCACGACGTATTTTAATTGACAATCCTGTATCCGTACAAATACATTGTTTTTCTGACGCCTCGCAACGTGCTTACGGTAGTTGTATATATTTGAGATCTGTCTCTACTAGCGGTGCAGTACAAGTTGTCCTGGTATGTGCAAAATCACGGGTTGCACCTATCAAACCCACTACAATACCACGGCTCGAACTCTGCGCTGCTCTACTGGGATCTCAATTATGCTCTACAGTCATAGCTGCATTACGCTGCCCTATAGAGCGTCAGATTTATTGGACAGACTCCAAAGTTGTGTAAGGCTGGCTGAACTCTAACAAAACTAAAACCTTTGTATCTCATAGAGTAGCTGCTATAAATGAACTCACAAATCCCGCAGACTGGCGTTACGTGCCTACATCTATCAACCCAGCAGACCTAGTCTCGTGTGGCGTCGATCCAGACCAAGTAGACCTGTCTATTTGGTGGAGCGGTCCGTCGTTTCTTTTAGAATCCGAAGCTTCGTGGCCATCCGCACATATAGCCGATTCAATAGAGTTGCCAGAGCTAAAGATACACCATACTTTAGGGGGGGAGGAGGCAACTTCCATGCCAAGCTTGTCTGAAACTTTATCCAAATATTCCAATTCAACCATGCTTATAAGAGTTTTAGCTAGGGTTTTAAGATTCATCAACAATTGTAAAAAACATTTAAAATCAAATAGAACACAAGGTCTACTGCAAGTTTCCGAACTAGAAAAGGCTTACAACGTTATGGTAAAATTGGCACAGCAAGATTCCTTTCCTACGGAGTTAGCATTGCTCAAAAAAGGTAAATCTTTAAATAATAAAGCCGCTTTGGTGTCTCTAAATCCATTTTTCGATGAAAGTGGTATTCTTAGGGTTGGAGGGCGCATTGATTCATCTAATTACCAGTATGATAAGCGTCATCCCATGCTGTTACATTCCAGTCATTTTTTCACGAAGATTATATTCAAACAGGAACATGTACGCTTGTTGCATGCAGGTCCTCAACATCTATTGGCTTCTATTAGGGAACGGTATTGGCCTGTGGGAGGTAAGACTCTAGCTAGACGTGTGGCACGCGAGTGCATAACCTGTCGTCGATTTAAAGCTCGCACTATGGACAACATCATGGGAAATTTGCCTACAGACCGCGTACAACCTGATTATCCCTTTTCAACAGTGGGCACCGACTTTGCTGGTCCATTCCTAATAACGGACCGCAAGGGACGTAGGTGCAAAATAACTAAGTGTTACCTGTGCATTTTTGTTTGTTTTCGGTATAAATGTGTTCACTTAGAGTTGGTTAGTGACATGTCAATGAATGCATTTTTACTGACTTTAAAAAGGTTCATAGCCCGTAGAGGCAAACCAAAGATCATTTTTTGTGATAATGGTAGAAATTTTGTTGCAGCCAACAAGAAAATAAATTATTTTCTTAAAACCTACAAAGATTCTATCATTGATCATGCATCCCGTGAAGGCATTGAATTCCGCTTCTCTCCTGTTTACGCTCCTCACTTTGGTGGTATTTGGGAGGCCGGGGTCAAATCCGCGAAATTTCACTTGCATAGAGTCCTAAAAAACGTTCACTTGACGTTCGAGGAACTGAGTTCGTTATTTGCTCAGATTGAAGCGATTCTTAACAGTCGACCCCTTTGTCCTTTAAGTCCTTCACCTCAAGACCTATCTCCACTTACCCCGGGCCACTTTTTAATTGGTAGGCCATTGACGTCATTGCCATCGCCATATCTGCTTGACTACAGCACACATCGTCTTGATCGATTTCAGCGATTGGAGCAGGCTCGTCAGAGTTTCTGGAAGCGGTGGTCAATGGAGTACGTCGCAGAACTTCAGCAGCGTACTAAGTGGAAGGTGCGATGCAGAGAGCTCAAACCAGAGGACTTAGTCATAGTCAAAGATGATAGCGCTCCACCACTATGTTGGCGTCTTGGACGAATCTCAAGACTATTCCCTGGCTCTGATGGAGTACCACGAGTCGCCGACGTCACAACCCCGCAAGGCACCATTCGTAGAGCCATCAACAGACTTTGTCTACTACCCTCTCCGGACGAAGACCACGAAAAACATTCTTGAAGGCTATACTTCAAGGCGCCCCAGGATGTCTACGACACATTCACATCGTCATCGTTCCGTCCCATCCATTCATTCGTACATACATTCATTTTTCTTCTTGCAAAATCCACACCGAACGTTAGACGGTCTAAAATATATTGTTAATTTGTTAAACCTAAAAAATAAGAAAATATACTAAATTCAAGAATTCACTGGTTTGATTTAATCTTATACACCGTGATATTATGATTTCACCAGTGACATTATAATTACACTGATTATGGTCAATCGTTTGCATTACTTACAATTTAACGGGCTACTTTCAGTGCCATTATAATTCCATTAGACCGATACAGTGAAATTGTAAGGCAGTGATATTTTGACAATAACACTGGTTTAAGAAAGCCGTTAGATTATCAGAGCAATCGGTGAGTGGGAAACGTAAAATATCCGTGCATTATTTCAATAATTCAATTCGATTCAAATCGAGTTATAATTTGAGTCAGTCTTCTGTAAAAAAAATTCAGCATTAAACTACTCAGATTATTCCAACCATTTAATTAACCTTCAAATATAGTAAACTGCATTAAATCGCGCGTATCTAACGAAACGTTTCCACCACACATAGTTCGTACCCACCTGCGGAAATAGTAAAAGATAGCCATATTTACGACTGAAGGCTCGCAGGCTGCGGTCGCGTTACAGGTGTGTCTCTGTTTTAATCTCCTAATGGCTGCCCCGAGACTCCACTGCTATAGGATACGAAGCTGGAAGGATTCAACGGAACTTCTAATAAATATTTTAGGAGACATAGACAGGGTTCAATGGGAAGCGAATCCATATCACTATACAGAACTTGCCTAGGACATTCTTTTGACGGGAGAGTGCTTTCGAAATTCAGTATTGATTATATTTTTTATCCAAAGCTAAGTGTTTTGAATCAACCTGAATTAAGACACGACTTCAGGGAGAAACTACACCTATGGGTTACGAGGTAGGTACCTGAAACAAGTTTAGTTACCATCTCTTTTCTTAGAAGTACTATTTATTAACAATGTCTAATAAGCTGAAAGGGAAGCAAAATTATTCTATAACAATATGTATAATAGGTATGTACGTATTCAAACCAACTAATATTCGGCTGACTGAATAGCGGTTATAATAGAGTGCTCAGCATATTACATGTCAGGCATTGATCAGATATGTATGTGTTGCCTACTTAGAAGTCAAAGGGAACCTCATATACCTACACAGTGATTTAGATATAAAGTAATAGCCCATAATAGCTAACACATTTGACATGGCATTATGTGTTAAATACTTAAAATTTCTAAATCAAGTGCAAAACATTTTTTACGTAAAAGTCATACTGATCTATCCTAAATGCAGTCATTTCACAGTTAGTATATTTTATAGGTCGTAATTAGTAGCTGATTTACTTAATTTATTGCTTAAGAAGTAACATCGCAATCGCTAACTTGCTCAACCAATAAAAGTAAAATAAAGTTTAGATATTGATAGAACGTTGTCTATATTTTTAACCGACTTCAAAAAAAGGAGGAGGTTCTCAATTCGTCTGAATGTTGTTTTTTTTTTTTTGTATGTTTGTTACGCGATTGCGCCGTCAATTATGGACCGATTTCAAAATTTATTTTTTAGTTTAAAAGGGTATACTCCCGAGGTGGTCCCTTTTCCACCAACTCAGATTCTGATGATGGGATCCCTGGGAAATCGAAGGCAACCCTCAATTTTTATAGGCTACCATAATGTTTTGCATATATTTTCTGACTCGATGCTGATTTTTGGGTCTGGTAATCATCATGTCTTGATGCTGACCTGATGATGGAAGCCACAGAACTCCTTAACGGATAGGAGTTAGAAGATAATACTGCAATTTGTCGACAGAACGTATTTCGCAGTGTGTTGAGCAGACGTGGAGCTTATGAGGTACCAGACCGCCAATTTTTATTTACTAGGGGCGTACCCGCACACCCAGTAACGAAAAAAAAGTTGAAAGTTCCTTTCTTAATTTGACTTGTTATTTAACGCAAGACCTTATCCTATGGTTTCGACACCAAAATAGCTACCGTTCTGGTTGGAGTGTAGGTAAACCCTTTTCTTAAGACTTAAAAATTTTCGTCGAAAAATTGACCCTATATAACACCTTATTTTTATCATACCATTGAATGGGGGGTCCATAGAGGACCAATATTAGTTAAGGTTACTTTGCTGTAAAGTATTTTTTGGCGAAGTTAGGAGGGAAAAAATAGAGGACTTAACACTTAAAATTGTAAAATAAAAAAAGTTTAGCAAAAAACTAAAAACCGACTTCATAATGAAACTAAAAAGCGAAAAATAATATTGACTATAATATACCTAATCAGCTATTTTTGGAGTCGGTGCGAATGAACAAATTTAAACTCTCGATGGCTGACACCGACTCCAAAAATAGCTGATTAGGTATGTTATAGTCAATATTATTTTTCGCTTTTTAGTTTCATTTTGAAGTCGGTTTTTAGTTTTTTATTAAACTTTTTTTTATAAAATGAATGTAATAAATAAAATTGATTCAGTATTGCATATTTGTCTTGTCAGTTGTTCACAGTTTATTTGATTTCGATATCATATGTCGTTCACACGTCACTTTGTATTTTATTTCAGTCAGAGTTTTTATTTCATTTATCTTGGCGTCAACTGACTTAGCTGCCATACGGGTGGCTGGTTTAACGATCCACCTACTTTGGCGCCAGCATAGTTGATGTAAATACAGGAGGGTCTCATCATACTAGCAAGCTAGAAATTGCGCAACAAATATGCCGAGAGCTCACTTTAAGGCAAGAACATCATTATTATCAGCTTCTTAAAGTCCATAAAAAGCCTTCCTTAGCAAGCAAACTTGTCCTCTTGCATCCAACGGCGTCCCGCAACTTTAAGTAGATCGACAATCCAGCTCTTTCAGTTCATGTTTTTTCGAATACAAGATCTAATTTAATTATCGTTTGTCGGCAATAGAGTAAGCCATCATGTGTCAGTTTTATTTTATTTTTTTATTGCCGATGCTACTTTGTGTTCAATCAATCAATTAAAACGTTTATTTGCTTGAAAAAGGTGGTAACAGAGCTCTGAAGATGAGGTACAGATTTGTGTTACCTTCATTATAGACACCAACATTAATATTCCCACAATATTCGTGCATAGAGACTACGCACCAGCAAACGCTACTACTCTGCTGCTACAGTTTCAGTTGCTAAGATCTCTCATACTGCAGATTGGTGAGAAAAAATATTTGACAACTTCCGTAGTCGAGAGGCGAGTACGCCGGACTATATGGCGTCACCATCTCTGAGGTTCCGGGTTCGATTACCAGTCGGGTCAATGTAGGAAATGAACTTACTGTCTCGGGTCTGGGTGTTGGGGTACCGTTGTTGTATCTGATTTCTGTAACACAAGTGCTTTAGCTACGTATCTTAGAATCAGAGCAATGTATGTGATGCTGTCCAATATTTTTTTATTTTATTTATGGGCTAAAAAAATGAAAATGAATCAAAGATTCACTGAGTCACAATAGGCCATTATTGCGACTGCTGATTCTAACTCCATTATGATATGTCTCTATGTGGCCATAAAACCAAAGAATAATATACAGTCGTAACACGTGTGGACCATTTAGATTTTATTAGCAGGTGTAAAAAATTATAACCCTTCCAGTGTTTTATGGTTCTGATCGGGCATGCCCTCGGTTCTAAAACGCATTCTAAATTTTATCCTTTGCATTCGCAGGTTGGGCTGTTAAAATGTTTATAATTAAAACGGCGACTTTACATTAACTCGGGCAAACAAAGAACACATTTTACAGTTTTCATAACGAAAAAATCGTCTTGTGCAGTTTTTAGAAATAAACGCTTTTGTAGTTTTTGTTGTAGTAGCAGCTGCTAATATTTTTGTTAGTTTTTTTGCTGACTTTTTTGAAACTGCAATTGAATTTTTACTTAAGTTATGACAGTAGTATCATATCACTATCACATAAGGTACATGAGACATGAGATCAACTTTTTGGGATTTCTATTTGGGAGAACCAAATTCGCCTTTATGATGGATTAGTGGTTTTATGATTTGAGAGTAGCTGTAATACTGCTTTAAATCACAAGACTCTTTCTAATTAAGTAGTTTCTGAACTGATAAATAGAAAAATAACGAAGCAATAGAAGAACTTTAAGTTTAGTAAGCAATTCGTTTGTAAAAATAAGCCGATATTTCAATACGGCTCATAATATGCTTGTAAATGTGTCTGTTAACTATCTTGAAGCAATGTAATATGCGAACTTAACCAGATACTCATTAGAGCTACCACAATAAGCGTCAGTCGAGATAACAGCCGACCCGGAGGTTCAGATTACATGTAATTGAGGAGGGTTGGTATTCAAGATGGATCTAAATAAGGTGGGCGGATAATTAAAATAAGAGTATGGAAAATATGGAAAGCTTTTGGAGTTATATCTTTTGAAATTTAAATAGAAAAGCAAAATTCGCCAGACAACAAGGTAAATTGCGTTTTATATTCCTAAATCCTTATGTTACAAAGAACTAGACAATAAACGTTTCTAGAGCGACCTCCCAGACATACAAACTCGAGAAAGGTCAGCATAAAAATCATTTTATGAATTTACTCTAACCAGGACGTCTACTACGAAAAACGATATACGATTTGATTTATTATTTGATTTATTTGATTTGTGGCTGTGTTTTTTGACTATAAAAAGGCATTCGACACCCTGGAGCACGAGACCCTGCTCCAGGCCATACGAGAATGCGGAATAGAGCAGCCTCTGTGTCCGTGGTTCCGCTCGTACCTGTCGGCGCGCTCGTTCAGTGTGCGTGTGGGCGGCAGGGACAGCGCGCCGCGCGCCTCGCCCTCGGGGGTACCCCAGGGCTCGGGGTGCGGTCCGCTCGCGTATCTCATGCACGTCAACAGCCTCACCAATGTAATCCGTCATTGCACCCCTTTTATGTTCGCTGATGACCTATGCGTGCTCAGGGACGGCACCGACCTGCCAAGCATACTCGAACTCGTGCAGCGGGATGTCGATAGCATTGTCAAATGGTCTCATGATAATGGAATTGTTTTATGTACTCAAAAAACCAAAATGTTAATTATAAAATCACCATATTCTCAAATCCCCTTGTTAAACAATCACATAGTTATAGCTCATTCTTATGACTGTATGCACAAAGGCGTTAAACTACATTGTAACTGTATTCCTATCGAAAGAGTATCCAGTGTTAAATATTTAGGATTAACAGTTGATGAACATTTCTCCTGGTCTGACCATGTTGATAATATTTGCAAAAAACTTAGAATACTATTGGGTAAATTTTATCATCTAAAGTGTAGAATACCACGAAAAGTATTGAAAATGTTGTATGTGACTTTAGTAGAATCAGTGGTGTCCTATGCTCTCGACAGCTATGGATTGACCTTTAAATCATATATAGAAAAAATCGAATCTATACAAATTAGATTTCTAAAATTACTTGTTAATAATAAGACAAAGTCCAACTGTAAAAATAACTATTACCAATTATTTAAAATCTGTAAAATCTTGCCAGCCAGTTTAAAACACAAGTATTTATTGCTAACTAATAACCAAGAGCGTCGGGAGCGTATGACACCGCTGCAACACAGCCACCTCACGAGGGCTGTTTCGAGCGGCAGGTATGTTGTACCCAGGGTTCAAAACTACTACGGAGATCGTACACTGCATAAACGCTTACCATATTTGGTTAACGCTCTGCCGCCCGAAATAGCTAAATTGACAAGCAAAAAAGAATTTGGCACTAAGCTTAAACAGCACTACATAGACATGTTGTAGCATACATTATATAAATGCGTATGTGTGTGTTGTGGCGTGTTTGTGTGTGTACATAAATATGCTGAATTTGTTTACATACACAAATATGCTACTTATGCTTATATGAGTCAGTATAGTTAAATTAAATCTAACTAAGTGAGATTCGCACCCGCAGTCAACCACGGAAGTGGTTTGCGAGGCAATTTATTAAATTATTTTTTTTTTGTAAAAGAATAATAATAAATAAATAATAATAATAATAATAATATTTCGGACGAAACGAAACACGAACGATACGCAAACGATAAGCCTACTACGAAACACTATCGGATTTCAATGCTTCGATTGGATCCATAGACACATTTCGGAATGACTTCGTGAAACGAATGACTAAGATGCTATTTACCGAACTTATAGAAAAAAAACCGGAAATCATTTAAAAAAAAGCAACAATAAACGTGTTTTTTTATTTTACTGCTTAATACGATCAATACATCAAATTTTTAAGATTCTATGATATTTATTGTGATTATTTTATGTTAAAATAAAACAAATGTCTTCGTCAAACAACGAACGTCGTCGCCGATATCGGATCCGAAACGTTTCATAGTAAGCAATCCGCAAAACGATTATCGTATTGACGGATTTCGTTTTTCGTAGTAGACGTCCAGCACCGGAGACGTATTGCGTTTAAGGCGGGCAACGCGCCACTAAGCCAAACGGGTTGTTAATAATGTTATGACTTATATTTTGTTAAAAGAGATGATCTTTTGCTTTTCAGAAGCAAATTATATGAAACTAAATCATCGTCAAAAATAAATATTGGACAACATCACATAGGTACATTGCTTTGATCCATGGTAAGTAGCTAAAGCAAATGTGTTACAGAAATCAAAAACAACGACAGTACCACTACGCCTAGACCCGAGATAATATAGAAAAGTTCGCTTTGTACTTTGACCCGACCGGGAATCGAACCCGGAACCTCAGAGATGGCGACACCACTTCCAGCATGGTCACCCAGAGTCCGCCATTCATCATCATCTTCATCATTTCAGCCATAAGACGTCGACTGCTGAAAAATATCTCCCTTATCTTAGACGACCGTCTGGTTTAGTGGTTCGCGCTCCGGACTACGAAGCCTGGCAGTTGCGGGTTCGAATCCCGCGCGGGGCAATTGTTTGTGTGATGATCACGATCATTTGGATATAAGTCATGGATGTTTATAAACGTATCTAAGCATTTTTGTCCGGTATCTTTTTGCCATAGTACAAGCTATGCTTAGATTGGGACTAGCTAATTGGTGTGATTGTGGAATCATTTTTTTTAAATTCTATTAAATGACTTCGAGATTGGCTCGTTGGATGCGGCCTGCATCCAATAGCTTTCTGCAACCGATGATTAAAGATGACCGATGACTCAGAAACATTCCAGAATGGAGGCCACGCGTAGCGCCAAGGTGGATAGATTTCCTGAAAGTTAGTAAAATGCTTGAAATAAAATCCGGTTTGTTTTTGTAAAAGTAAAATTAGAAACAGAATTTAAGCACATCAGTAAGCTTTTAGAACTCGTGTGACGCGTCGACACCTCGTCTCTTTGTGTCGCTTACAGCGTCCTTTGTTGTTTTAGTGACCGACTAAAATCCTGGTAGTAACAGGATTTAGAAATCATTTTACCACTGTTTCCCACTTTCCGTGTAAACATATCACTTCGATTGTTAAGAATTAAATATAGTTTCTGCATCAAAATACTCATTATATTGCTAAATCAATAGTGTACTCATTATATTGCTAAAGTAATATTATGAGCCCCTGGGAAGTATTTCGTTATTTCAATTAGACTTTGTATAAGAAAACAATGTAGGTACGTTTTGTGCGAAGTTCTCATATAACTATAATATTCGGATATGAAGTTAGTACTTAGCCGCTTTCAACCCATTTCAAAATAAGATACAAGAAATTTGCGGTAGCTGCCCTCCTTAGTAACTACGAGACCCTAAATATCTTACTTATACTAGTGGTCTTAGGAGCCACAGTATAAATAGTACAGATGATTATATTAGTACCTAATAATTTAAAATATTTAATGCATGTACGAGATTTCGTATAAAAAAACGATAGGTGAAACCACTCCCAATTTTTTTCCATCCTCACATTTCAAAATCTCATCATCTGCATCAGATACGAGTATGCTACGTTTACTACGGTTACTGTAACACTGCTGCGGTCGTAGCCACGTAGCACTATGCTACGAGAATCGTAGCGTTAGTAAAGCGCACGTATTCTCTTTATAAACAAAATAAATTAGCAACACCATAATTGTTCAGTTTATTTACCTATCTGTTTTCTACCAGCTATGTCCGCAGCAGTATAAGACAACAACTGCTACACGGCCTTTGGACTTAAAGCGTTTCCTACCGCCCAGCAAGTTGGTTACGGGCCAAACCATTATTAATCGCCGGTGAAATTTATTGTTTTGTATAACGTTGGCGGTTCTAAGTACTTAATCTAATTCCCAGAATACTGAACTGAACGCTAAGTTATGGCAGCAGTTTCAGGGATTATTTATTGATACTAAAATACCCTACCCTTATTGAACAGTGCAACTGGCGTTTTGCGACTTCTATGTTTTATTTTTGATTCAGTGTCGCAATGCGCTTTAGGAAACAGACTTACCAAGTATGTTTGTTATTTGTTTTTATGAGCAATAAAACGGTGTATGTTTTGACTGTTAAATGCATAAAAGTCTCATAATTAAACTGAAACTAGCCTGATTTTTTATACTCGTATACATTCACGATATTTTACTGATCTTGGAAAAAAGAGGTAACAAAGTTTATTTTGTTGTCTGTGGCATCGTAGCTACCAAATAGTTTCATCAATTTTAATTGGTTGAAAAGATGTTTAAATAAGAATGGCTATCATAACTTAAACCATGATTGTCAAAAATCTGCCTAGTCATTTAAATATCTATAACCAATAGCACTTGCAATCTTTGGCAGCTAATCACGATAAAGTTATAAGTACTAAGTTAGATTTTTTAAGCTGTGTTTTATTCTTGTTAACATAACATTTATTCTTGTTAAGTTAACAAATAATGCCCGACAATAAAACGTGACAATGCAATCTCTGCTATTAATGGGTTATGAACCCGTGACACCTCATAATGCATTGTTTTAATATTACGAGCGTTGTGACACACACGGAAATGTCCAGGTGTCAGCCGCATGTTCAAACGCGATAAATTGTAGTGTTAATGAAACGAAATTAACAATGTTCCTGTAAATCTGTTTTAATTACGATCCTCATTTTAGGTGGAACTAAATTTTAGGATTATGCGAAACGGATTTAGTAATATCTCTGTTTGAGTAGCTGTCTCAAAATGTGCAAAACAGACAAAACGCAATAACTCGGTGAATTCATAGACAAAACACGCCATCAACCTACCACGAAACGACTTTTTTTTTCAATTGATATTGATCTCTTTGTGTCGGGCTTAAAGTTGAAATTTAGTTGAATAGCCTTTAACTTTTTGGGTAGGTACCAAAGAATAGATATTATAATCAGTCGATCTATTATATGTTATTACCTACAAAGGCTTGTGGATGCAATAATAAAAACGCTTTACTATATTTACTAGTATCAACAATTAACTTTGAATAGTAAAAATTTAGTTTTTATTTGTCGTATTTTATCGTATTCACCTTGTCTACTTTGAACATGTAATAGCATTGATCGGATGAATAAATATTTACTATCACTTATTTCAACTGGCGACTGTGCTAGTCTCAGTTTGTCATGTCAAGATCATTTTAAGTCAAATTCTATTTAGAAAAAGCAAAACAAGGTTGAAGAAATATTGCTATAAAAAACCGGCTAAGTGCTAGTCGGACTCGGAAACGAAGGGTTCCGTACCATTATATATATAAACGGCAAAAAAATCACGTTTGTTGTATGGGAGCCCCCTTAAATATTTATTGTATTCTGTTTTTTAGTATTTGTTGTTATAGCAGCAACAGAAATCTATCATCTGTGATAATTTCAACTCTCTAGCTATCACGGTTCATGAGTTACAGCCTGGTGACAGACGGACAGACAGACGGACAGCGGAGCCTTAGTAATAGGGTCCCGTTTTACCCTTTGGATACGTACGGAACCCTAATAAAACATCATGATTAGGCTCTCAAAGGCATAGGCGGTACGAAATTTGCCAGGTCAGCTAGTAATAATTAGAATTTAAATAGCTCAACTATGTATCAAACCTCGCTGACATACACACAATGTGAGAAAGGTTGTTACACTTATCGGCTATTCTCTGTCTCTTAACGGCTACTCTCTTGGCACTGTCCTAGTGTCAGTAACGAAATCGGATAAATCGAGCGGCAGCTCTGTGCATTGTGTTCGCATTAGGCGAGAATAGACGGTGCCATTGCGACAAAAGCCGCTGCGATACAATGATGTAGAAGGGACAGATAGCGCCTTAATAAGTGAGAGTGCTCCCTTATGTCAAAGCGAATGAGGACGGTTAAAGGGTTCGATTCGATCATAGATGGAAATTACAAAGGAAGACTGATTGTAAACATTTTACTGTTTGTATGTGTCAAAAGAAGATCATGAGTGTGCCAGGATATACGAAATAACCATGGCAGATTTCATTGTTTGATGACTTGATTGGTGTAGTGAGTTATTAATTTGGTTTTGGTTTCCGATTAGGAAAAACTCTTCTTAATGCCTCATTGTTTGCAATCGCAGATAGTCCTAATAAGTATTGTGCAAAACTCATACATCATCATCATCATTTCAGTCACAGGACGTCCCCACTGCTGAACATAGCCTCCCCCAGTGACTTCCAGGCCGGTTGCAAGCCACCCACAAGGCGGACAGACGACCTGGTAAAGGTTGCAGGAGGCCGCTGGATACAGAAACTCATATATTTTAGCCATATTAACTTGGATCCTACGTAGGTATACTAATGCAAGCGACAAAATGACAAAAATGTTTTTTTTTTTGCATCAGTAGCCATAAAATAACCCATAATATTGTATCCAGAAATATTGAAAAAAAAAACTAGAATACAAATCCGTAATTTGATGCAAAGGACATGATTTTTAGTGAGAGAACTGGCGACACCGATGTAAGCCTGTTGCACCAGTGTAGGTAGGCGCGATCCACGCGGCACGTAAGTGCAAGTGACCATCACACTGTGTATGCGCGCCGGCGCCGTTCAACGTGGATGTGTGACACTGGTATAACTGCAATTAATGAGATCGACTTTACTTAAATTAAAATAGCGCAAGTGTTAAAAAATGATAACAGAAAATTGATTTTAATATAAAAAGCTCTAATAATCTATCAATAAACACAAATATGCATGTTATGTAATGTTTTGTCTTTTTTTTATGTGCAAAAATATTGTACACTAAAAACTGGTTGTTCTAGTTGCGCTTATAGTAGTTTACGTTCAATGAAACGGGAATTAACGCGATCATAATTTAGGTACAAAATTTTACATCTGATGCCTGACGTTTCGATCAGGTTACAACGACCGTGGTGATAGGCTGACTGGAACAGCGATGTATTCACTCCGTATGAGAGGCAGATTCTTCACCCACCCTCATTATATTATTTTCACGCCAAGTACCGTCACACACTACACTCACTGTGTCCATCATGTGTTCATTGAGTTTAAAATATGCAACGCGAAAGTTTAAAAGTTATTACCAGTTTACATGGTGTAATATTTTATAGAAAGCACGTTACACATGCAAGTGAAGTTTTTCCTAAATTAAAAAAAATATTGTAAATTAATTATGCAGTCTTTTTTCAATAATGTTCAAGTATTACATTCAAAAATTTCGAAATGTATGCTGAGATATTATGATAAAGTTACAAGTATTAGAACCTGTAGATCGTTCTCCTCTAAAGTTGTGCTTTTGCACTTGCACTAGTATACAAAGGACCCGTCGTTAAGACTACAAAACAATCTATTGCGGTTGAACCGATACGTAAATTTCCGTTATATTTTCCGTGAATTTTTTTTCGACAACTTCTCTAGAGGCAGTTTAATTAAAAATGCCAGTTCTTGTTTGAACTTTTCTCTTTGTCCGGAGATCGCCAGTGGCCTCAGGAGGATTTGGACTAATGCACCGGCTGAGGCCGGCTCGGCTCGATACGAGACGAAATCGTCTGCAGCCAGAGTGTGTCCCTAAAGCTTAAACCCTTGATTTACGAAAGAGGAACGTTTGACGGATTATGGAAAGCTCCAAATGCGTTAAAATTCTGACGTGGTTTTCCATAAATATATAACAGAAGATCTTAAGAACTGAAAAGTCGATATACTAGAAACCATTTCATAAGTTACAGTAGGTAAGGTTTAGACAGCAAGATTGATAAAGTGCTCACTTGAATAGTTCGATTCACAAAATGTGCGTCGTTTTTTTTTTATCTTTCTCAATCTATTTGATATGAGCCATCGGGCTGTCTAAACACTTTTTTTTAAGCAAGTAAAATCAGTTTCTAGATTTATTCTGTATTGCTATTCATTTCGTTTAAAACGTATCATCGTCTGCTATTATTTGCATAAAAGAATCGCGCAATGCGAACTCTACAAACTCTGCGAAATAATTCATAGTTCCTAAGTGGAGCATTTACAGTTGTATTAAACAGTCTGATGTTACCTAACGAAGAGACTTGTTTTGATGAGCAGCTACATTTGAAAGGCAAACACAAGCTGTCTGTAAGCAGTGCTGCAATCACAACACAGGTTTATATAGAAGGTTTAGTTCCAAAAGGGCGAGGGAATTGGCAAGGCAGGAGGCAAGGTAAAGTATTGGTTAGGGTGTAGCAAAGGGGGTGCGAGACTTAGCCGAATTTTCGAAGGCATTATGTATGGAGCAGAGACTTATAAAAATTTTCACTGATTTTATATGGAATATTGACATAGCCGAATTTTCAATCGTGTTTTGTATGGAGCTGGGACTTGTAAAAATTTTCACTTTTTGCTTGCACCTTGTGTAGCAAAGGGGGTCCCGAGACATAGCCGAATCTTCGAATGCCTTTTGTATGGAGCAGAGACTTAAATTTTTTTACGAATTTAAAGGAAAAATAACCAACTCACGCTTTACCGTTTTTTTTAAGTCAGAATAATAAGGGCCCGGGTGCCGTCCTAAACATCTTAGGGGGTCCAAAATTTCATTATTTTTTGGATCTGACGCACCGTTATCGAGATATTTGCAGATTTAGTTCTAGTCTAGTAATATGAAGCCGGGATTTGCAATTTTGCGTTTACCCCGGCTCGCCGTGGTCCTTTGGCCGTGGTACTTGTCTGCCCGATACTAGAGTGCAATTCAAAAGCCGGAGGCGCGGAGGGTGAGCAGCCTCCGCCCACTGTAACAAGGCGGAGGCACCCGTGAGAGCTGGAGCGGCTGAGGCCGACCGCCGGAGGCGACCAGCAAGCCGAAGCTGCGGAGGTGAGCGTGGGTGACTACGCCTTGTTACAGAGGCTGCTCTTTCCGCAGCGCCGGAGACGAGGAAAACCGAATAGATACGTCCCACCTACGCAATTTACCTTGGTACGGACGTCTCATGGAAATTAATAGAAATGAATAAAAATAAAAATCTGCTAATCAGTAGCGGTGCGTCGGATCCAAAAAATAATAAAATTTTGGACCCCCTTAAAATCCACGGACGGCACCCGGGCCCACATTATTTTGACCTAAAAAACGGTCAAGCGTTATTTTTCCTTAGTAAATTCGTGAACATTTTACAAGTCTCTGCTCCATACAAAATGCCTTCGAAAATTCGGGTGTCTCGGAATCAACTTTTTTTCCATAAAATTTTTGAAAATTATCTCTTTTTGACTGCTATGTTTTTTGGTGTTTTACGAAAAAAAAAGTGTCATTTTTTGTGCACCCCCTTTGCGACACCCGGACCCACCTTGAATAGCTCATACTCATGCTTATATGTATACCTTATTTTCGTAACTTTTTTATGATTTCGTGAATACATTAGGTTTCAAGTTTAAGTATTTAAATAAATATTTTTTTTATGTGAGGTTCGGTTTTATACAATGAAATAAAGCTAGAGTTTAATTATATGATAAGATGCTAATTCTTTAGTTCAATTCAGTGATAATTAGTACGTTGATGATTTGTGTCTCGTACATGGGTATATTAATTATCTTTTATCATAACGGTTTGTTGACTGACGGTCGAAAAACAAAATGGGTCTACTGTACCTATCTTTATTGCGTTGTTAGCCAAACAGCCAGGCTCGTTCTGCAGATTTCGTTAAATTTTAGCAGACTTCAATACATATTTGTTTTATATAACATTGTTTGCGTTGATCTGTTTGCTTTATGGACCGTGAACCGAGATACCGCAGAATGCCTCTACAGTGATGTGAAAAAGTTTTGATATATGTGTTCCGTGAAAAATACGGGGTCTATTTTGCTGCGAATGGTTTTAAAAATGTAGTTATTTTCTTTTTGAAGTAAAACTTTATGAAAACCTTAAAATTCTAAATATTTTGACTTCGGAAGTCATCTTCATTTAAAGACGCCTTTTCTTTAGTCATGGTCCAAACGCACTTGTAACGGCAAAATATTATTTATTTTTTGAGTTTGTATAATTGTGTTGGCGGTTTTTTTCGCACTCTTGCAATTTAAAAGTGCTCATTGTAAAAAGCTATAACCTAAAATTTTTTTTAGGAGACATGCCGAATGAAAAATACCTCGGTACCACAAAACGATTTGGTACCTATAACTTTTGTTCAATAGAATTTGTACGGCAGTTTACGACAAAGAATATCGCCTGACTTGGCTTTAGTTAATATTTATTGGACAGACAGGACTCCAACGCCACTGATGGCGATACGCCAACTGGTGAGCACCGAAACGATAGTCCTCACGTTTGGCCCATTAAAGACTATGTTCTAACCAATAACATCCTTTTATGAGTGGTGTGGTCAGTGGTTATAAGAATGGGACACCACTGCTAGGCACCTTCAAATATTTTACTGATTTCTGTCCAACGCCAAATTTGTCTAATTACATTAGCGGATAATGCCTCTATACAGAAATCATTACTAAATTATGTTGGTACAAAGATCCTAGATGTAACAAGTCTAGACGACAAAAAACGGCCCTATGATTTGACATCTTAGATATTTCCTATTTAAATCTTCTAACAGTACTTCATTTTGATGTATTTTCCCTATTAATACGATTATGTCATTATGCGGTTGAGGTTTAGTGTTATTATCACAAACAATGACATTAATCTTTGTCCCGAGGGTAAAGCGCACACCTTGTGACAGGAGGGCTGAAATATGCTACGGTAGTCTCGGCATTTGAGAAGCTGTTACGTGAATGATAAATAGATTTTATCATTACTAGCCTAGTATGTTCCACAGTAGGGCATGAACCTTCTTCTCTTTTCCACGCCTTTTGATTAAAGGCCATTACTCTCCAGTTATTTTTTTTCCTCTTTTCTGAAAAAGGCAAATATCGACGGTACCGTGGTAGACAACACTGGGCTTTGTAAGATGACCTGTCCCGGTTGGCAAAATAAAAAACAATCGTTATGGTCTTGAAGACAGAAATTAACATCTTAAAAGTGTGCTTTTGTACCAAAAAACTTCTCTTCGAACACCCACAACGCCCCGTACATTTTTTTTATTCGTATGGACGACGTTTTCGTTCGACGTTTAATTAACAATCGTCTATTTATAGGCAATTTCCGTTATATTTACACAACGCCATTACCGTTATACCATAAATAACTCGTCAAATGGCACTGCGTCTTTATTGTTCCATGGGCCTGTTAAACAATAGTTAATATAAAATTGCCTTTTACATTAACTTTAAAAGTGACTGACAATAAAATGTCATCATTAGTATTTCTAAAATGAAATGATAATCTTTTAAACTTTCGCGTTGCATTATAACTAAAACTTACAATCACGGGTCTAAACGGTTCTTCTGCTACCCTCGAAGTCGTTCAGTGCGACACACAACACTCATTGATACTGTGAGTGTTGTGTGTCGCACTGAACCTACTGACTCTAGCTCAAGTGCACAACAAATATCGGAGAGTTCGAGGGTAGCAGAAGAACCGGCCGCCCGATGCAGACGAAGACGCCGCGCACCAGTCGTGACTACGACCGTAGCATTATGGTCGAAACGTCGAGGAATGTAAGTAGTATCAATACTACTACATACTATAGTACGTCGCGTTTAGACCCGTGATTATATGATACCCGTGATAAAATGAAATAGAAGAAGAAAACATACTGCGCCGACCCTAGATAACCTGGGCCATAACCATGAACTCTTAAAACAATCTCAAAGTTGTCAAATCTGTCAATTTTGGTACGTCATTTCATACAAAATTTGACAGAAATGATAATGTTTGACAGATTTGTGATTGTTTTAATAGTTCATGGTTAGGGCCCTGGGCATGAACGGGAATGATAAGTATTAATAAAATGATAAACAAAAACACAATATGATGTGACAAGTATTTAAATATTGTGTTTTATATCGGATAAAGGCTGAGCTACAAATATTTCAACGTTTTCCTATTAAAATAAAAATGTACAATGAATTTATATTAATAAATTACACAAAAATCCCGATAAAACAAAGAATTCTGATTTCAACTGTAGCAACATAAAATTGGTTTGTCAGATACATTCATTTGTTTGTTATTTGTTGTTAAATAATACCATAGTATTATTTCATCCAAATTAGATTTTTTGTATACTTAACGTTATATTTGAACAAACAAAAAATATTTTTACTGGGGTATCAGTATTCCTAGCTTAAGACGTAATCCACGTATTAAGCTTTGGTATAATACTTTTATAGTTAACTGTCGACCAGTACCTACCACAAAATGAAAAAAAATTGGTTACTACATTTTCGCCAGACAGACGTCGACGGCGTCTCCCATCAAACCCAAGGCCGAGTCAATGCAGAATCTGGAAATCGAACCGTTCAAGAAGAGCCACTATAAAAATCGGGACTTTAACTACTCTTCATTGTCAACATTACAACCATAGGTCAAATACTCCTAGAATAGAACATGGTCTATGTTCAATCCGATACCGAATACCTCAATCATTTCCAGATTGGCCGGTTCGAAGCAGCTTGCATTCAGCGGCTTTCTATCACCTAGGTACCAGGTCGTAGTACATGGCATCTATTTAGGTACTAGTTTCTTTCTCATTGGTTGTCAGTTTTATGTGCTATGTGCCCCGTTCACTTTGTTATCATTTATAATTTTGCAAAGGAGCCGTTAAATACATTGCACTAAAAACATCCCAAAACACAATCTTAAAGTGTTCTCTTTTTATTTGAAAAAGCATTAATATTTATTACTAATATATTACATCCGATCCGCATCGGACAGGACATTCGATCTGGATGATCACAGTCCAATTATTACGTGCTCACTCCACCGCTATCCGTGTCGGCACGCCCCAATAAATAATAGGATTAAATTCCATCCGTAGACCGAATGTAAGAGGCAAAATGACGCGTCCACCGATGCCACATATGTATATAGAACCAACAGCACGTTTCGGTATTCATTCAAGTTAAAATCTTAATAAAGTTGAATCATGAAGCTGATAAACAATTTTTTTAATGATGTATATGGATTTAAATAATATCTTTACGCAGCTCTATGTAAACAAATTTTATATTCATATCTTTGGTGGATTTGTTGGTGACAACACAAATTACGTATAGCGCCGGCGCGCTAGACAGATAGTCCACTCGGAACTAAGCGTCATAATCGCCACGCACAGATTGACAATTGCGTTTACTAGAAACACATGAGTATTCTTTACACACACACACATCACATGAGTAATCATGTGCTAGAAATCTCGGACGATCGGGGATAGAGCTATAGCGGGCTGTCACTCACGACAGTTTACTACGCATTGATCATTGTTACGTGCAAAAAATGGATTAGCGTTTTTATTACTGCTGCAGTGTGTTTGGATGTTTTAATACAACACAAAATTGTGATTACACGTTCTTAAAATTTCCAAATAATATTGAAAGGTATATAAAACTAGGTCTTGGTTTTTTTTTGTTAGTAAAGTAAAGTAAGTAAGTAGTTAAGCTAAAGATAAGTTTTGATAGCAATCAATTATTCATTTCATTGCATATTTAGCAGAAATGGGCTTTTAAATTTTCCCTAGCATATCGTCGCTGGTATAACACCAGTGTTTTAGGTAATCGTTAAATAAAAGATAATAGATATATTAAATTATTCATTGGTATTTTTACATTATCGTTGCTAGGATAAACACATCACCTTGAAATGTGAGTATATAACAAGTTAGTAACGTAATTTAATTTCTATCTAAAATCTAATTTCTGTCAACCAACGCGCAGCTGCCGCCGCTGTTTAAAACGACAGTCATTGAAGAAGCCAAGTTGAGGAGAGTAAATATTGCTTTGTCTTTCCATTTAGGCTTGGACGTATTATAAGATTAATGTAAAGCTAATCGATGTATCGGAGTAATAAGCACACTAACTTATTTCAAAAATTCAGAATAGCAACCCTAGGTAGTCAGCCCAATTTAGGCAGTATTTTTCAAGAACGGCGGGAGTGGACCTTCTGTATTTTTTCTATTTTGTGGTGACAACGTACATCGTGTTGTTTGGCAGTCAGTCAGTCCAGTATGATACTGTTTTATACATAAAAGGTAGTAAGTAATAGAATGATAACTTGAATTATAAAATTGGTTAACGCTACTATTTTAATAAAAACTGCCGATCATAATTCGCACATTTATCATCCTGATAAACAAATTTCACGTTTATGTGGCTACACATAATGATAGTTTTATGTGGGACAGTGTTATCACTTTAGTGTGTGTTATCTCTATTAAAAAAACACGGCTTTTACAATAAAAAATAAACCTACCGATTTCATAATAATCGTCGAGGTACGTGATTATTTTTATTGGTGTTTTTTCCCCTGATTTCGAAATATTTGCCATAGTGCTAGTTATTAATTTTATTGGGTAGAATTCCTGATAAAGCGAATCACTCGTCTAACCGATCAACTTCATAGACTGCCCGTTTATCTCCCTGAAATAGCTGTATTGTTTGGGCTGGACCAAACGCCACAACCAATGTTTGTGTGTCAATTTGACTAACAATCCAATTAGTCGCTCGCACAGAAACAGAATACTAAATTGCTCGTGATGTCACCAGAATATAAAACAAATAAAAACAAGCGCTATTTGGTATCGGAAAACTCGCCGGTTTACGATTTCTAATTTCTTTATGTTTTGACAAGAAAATCGATACCCAGTTAGGTACAAATTGCGAAACAATAAGCGTACCTATACAGGTTTAGCTACAAAAAAGTTTACATTGGGATATTGGTTACGAATTCATTAAGACACAAAAGAAAAATTCTTGGTCTTTATAGCACACATAAAATTATCTTTCTGAATTTTCATTTATTAGATTAAGCGATTTAGTTTGCTTTATAATAACTCCAAAGTAAATTTCCATTAAAATTACCTACATTGTTACAATTATTAAGGTTCAGCAGAACATCCAAAAACCCGAAAATAGCCAGACGCCCAAAACAATTGACTTTAATTGCGACACCTAATTTGAACTTATTCCACTTAAAAAGATTACACGTAGCCCCATTCACAAAATAGTTGCCATAGTTGAATAGCCACATTTTCATAATGACGTCAATTTAAGGAATTGTTCACGGCTTGTTTAGAACTTGTTAAATGTTCCTTTATAATAGCACTTGGTAAAATTTTACCATACGGTATTTAAAAAGTAATAATGTGTATAAATATAATGGAATGGTAATTGGTTTTACGATACCCAATTTGACGTTACTTTAAAGTTTTTAATTACTTAATAATTAAACATGTGAAATTTTTTATGTTTGCACGTGTTACCCAATGTTTCAACAGCTGAATGAAATTAGCTGACATTTAGCTACTGATCTAGTCTTACACGATATTATTATTATTTTTTTTTGCTTTTTAATTTTATGTATTTATTTGTGTCTCTCTTCGTATAAGGTGCTAGCAAAAGTGAGTTATTAATGATAACATATAATTCGTTCTGGATAATCGATTGGTTAGGGAAAAAATATTATTGACAAACTTTGACGACCTATTAAATATAAAGTGTCCAATTAAGCTATATGAAGCCTTCTCTAGTCTGTTTACAAATATATATAATGAAAGCTCAAAGTGCAAAATTGCGGGAAAATTAAGAGCATTAGAAATAAAGGATGGATAAATGATAAATTAAAACTGATGATTTTAAAAAGAGACAGGTTATATGCTATATGGTGCAATGAGCAAAAAAATATGATTAAGAGGTTAACTTATACTAAATATAGAAATAAATGTAGTAAGGCTATTTTTAAATGTAAGGTGGAATATGATAAACAAAGTATATTAGACTGTAATAAAAATATAAAGAAACTATGGGATAAGATATATAGTTTGTTAGGCAATGATAGGCAATTGCTAGATAATCAGGCAGAGACAGAATAGACATGAAAAATCAGGGCAACATAAAGGAAATTTGTGACAAGTTTGCTACGAGTTTTATAAACGAGGCAGATCAGATAAAACACCTTTGTACCGAAAAATGGTTAACTATGGACAACTACGTTTACAAACCTGACGTGTGCATGTGATGACAACCGGTTAGTAGTCGGGAAGTCAAACGCATTATTAAAAAAATGGATAAAAATAAATTGCCTGGAAGTGATCTGGTGGTGGTGTAAAATTAGTTGTTGACAAAATAAGCCCAGTTATAGCAAACCTAGTAAATCTGTCCGTCAAGCACCATAAATTTCCTAATAAATTAAAAGAAGCTTTAATTCGTACAATCCATTAAAAAGGTGACCGTAAAATTTACTCTAATTACAGGCCTATAGCTATATATTATCAAGTGTGGACAAAATTATTGAAAAATGTATAACAAATCAACTTGGGCATTTTTTACAAAAGAATAATATATTAAACGAATGTCAGCACGGTTTTAAAAAGGAAAAAGCACAATCACTTTGTTGTCTAAATTTACTAACGAAATTAATACATATTTAGAGGATAAAAAGTTTGTTGTTGCTATTTTTTACGATTTTAAAAAAGCTTTTGATACTTTAGAAACAGAAACACTTTCGAATGGAATGGACGAGTGTGGCGTTCCGTGACTATCTTTCATCACGGCTTTTTTGTGTGAAAATAGGTGACACGTTGAGTGGGGCAACTGAGGTGAGGTGCGGTGTACCCCAGGGGTCGGGATGTGGGCCTATCTGGTTGGGAACGACTTAGGTTTAGACGACCTGGTAAAGGTTGCAGGACGACACTGGATGCAGGCCGCTTCCAACCGGCCGATCTAGAAGTCACTGGGGGAGGCCTATGTTCAGTAGTGGATGTCCTGTGGCTGAAATGATGATGATGATGATTTTAGGAACATCATCATCATCATTAGGCTTTTTTCATCTTGACAGATGATTTAAACAGCGCCTACGCGAGAGGAGCATCGTCGCTCGTGGCTAAATAAACCGATCCTCGAGCGACACTTTCGTCCGCACTTACATGCGCATGGCACGCGAACTGAGATTCCGTTGTGATGAAACCCTCTGCAATAGGATGTCGTTTATCCCGTTTTTGAGCCAGAATTTGAAACCAGGCTGTATCATGGGTCTCACAGCCCTCGTGGATGGCTTTTCTCCACTCATCGCGGTCGGTAGCCAGATCCTCCCATGTGTCGCGATCGATGTTGAATGCGATCATGTCGCGTTTTGCGCAGTTTTTGAATCGCAGTATGGGACGTCCAACTTTACGCTTCGAGAAAGCGACTTGGCTCAACATGATCTATCTGGGCAAACGAGTGCTGCTCATTCGGTGTACATGCCCTAGCCACCGCAAACGCCTCTGTTTTAGTAGGGCGGTGATGCTAGAAAGCTGTGCAATATCTAGCACTCTCTCGTTTGTTACCCTGTCCTTCCATGTTATGTTGAGAATGCTATGAAGACAGCGCATATGAAAGGTATTAAGTCTTGTTGTTTTGCATACGACGTCCAGGTTTCGGCTCCGTACAAGAGTATGCTGAAGACGCAAGTTTTGTATACGATCACCTTTGTCTTGACCGTTAAATGTTTATTATTCCATACTCTTGTACGTAGTTTGCCGAACGCCCTGGCCGCCTTGCCGATGCGAATATCGATCTCACCATCAAAGGAGAGATTACTCGATACGGTCGACCCCAGGAAACAAAACTTGTCGACTATCTCCAAGGTTGCACCTTCCAGCAAGATAGTCGGGTGGTAGGTATAACCCTGCGCTAGGATTACGGTCATCTTTGTATTTATGGACATGGAGAACAGGGCACAAGCGTGATGAAATTTGTCCAGTAGGACCTGGAGCTTTTGAGGAGTTTTTGCAACAAAGGCTGCATCGTCGGCGAACAGCAAGCTGTCAACATATAAGTCCTCGCGATTACGGCGAGACTTAAGGAGGGCGAAGTTAAACAATTTCCCATCTGCTCGAGTGTGTAGATGGACACCCTGTTGCGCGTCACCGAAGGCAACTTTGAGCAGAAGTGAAAAGAATATGCCGAACAAAGTTGGTGCTAAGACGCAACCTTGGGAACTCCTCTACGCATATCAAAAGCGTCGGACGTTTGCCCATTTTAGGCAACGGTGCCTTTCATGTCCTCGTGAAAGCATTTCACCAACTTCAGCAGCTTCGGGGGACATCCTATTTTCTCAAGTGCAATATAGAGACCCTCTTTGCTGACCGCGTCGAAGGCCTTATTCAGGTCAACGAACGCGATCACCAAAGGAGTATTCTGCTCACGACACTTCTCTTGAAGTTGCCGGATGTTAAATATCATATCCGTAGTGGAACGCTGGGAGCGGAAGCCACATTGCGCCTCAGGATACACGCGTTCAGCAAGACATTGCAATTTAGTCAGTATGACCCTTGCAAAAAGCTTACCGACAATACTAAGAAGGGAAATACCACGGTAGCAGTTACAATAGCCGCGGTCACCTTTCTCTTTGTAAAGAGTTACAATATTTGCATCGCACACATCCTGTGGGAATAGCTCCCTCTCCCAGCATTTACCCAGGAAGTTATGCAATACTGGTAATATGCACTTGAGTTTTAGAAGCTCAGTGAGTACACCATCAATCCCTCTTACCACATTTAAGCTGTAGTACGGCCGCACGAAGATCCCACACGGTGGGTAAATCATCGAGCTCAGTCATAATAGGTAGGTTCGGAATTAAATTCACGGCTATAGGACTGATCTCAACTGGTCGAGAATAAATCCCCGTGTAGTGTTCTACCCACCGATTAAGTTTACGACTGCTGTCAGTGATAACAGTGCCGTCGATCTCTTTTAGAGGGGCCGTCTTTTTTTGCACTGGATCAAGAGCCACCTTTATCCCTGCATATACCCCGCGGAAGTTTCCTGTGGCCGCGCAATCTTCAATGCGTCTACACAGTTCTATCCAGTAAGCATTAGCGAGCTGGCGACAAGTTCGCTGTAGGGATGACTTTGCTGTGCAGAGTTTATTGCGCGTGGCGTCACAGGGAGCAAGGCGGTACCCTAGCGCAGCTTGGCGTTTGGTGTCAATTAGGGGCTGAAGTTGGACTATATTTTCGGTAAACTAATCCGGTGATTTCACCTTGGCATATCCGAAAACCTCGCCGGCTGTTGTGGTGAGGAGGTCTTTAATGGATTCCCATTCTGTTTCTATGGGCGCATCCGCATCCCAGGTAGCTACTATCCGTTGCACCAGTGAACTGAAAGTATCCACTAACTCAGGGTTCCTAGTCTTGGGAAGATTTAGCATCTTCCTTCCGGGGTTCTTGGAGGAGTGAATCTTTTTGGGTGACAGGAGAACTTTTAGGAACACACTCAAAGTATATAGGTGTTGTTGGAATGATAAACCTTAAATGGGGTGAAAGGGGTTAAAATTTTGTATTTGGAGTTCATTATTTTCTAAGTATAGGTTAAACAACATCTGTCTGTAATGGCCACATCTGTAGCAGAACCGATGAAAGGTGGAGTAAACGGGTTATCGAGTGGAGACCACGCCTAGGCAAACGTAGTGTAGTACGCCCCCCAGCTCGATGGACCTTAGGAAGATGGCTAGCAGTAGATGCAAGAAAAAAGCGGGAGATTGTGCTCTTTGGCGCTTTTTGGGGGAGGCCTACGTCCAGCAGTGGACTGCAAAAAGCTGAGATGAGATGATGATGATGATGAGATTAAACAATGAAATAAAAAGTATTATTTGCGATTCATTGGTTTATTCTTAAATCTAGATTAGCGCGCGCGAAGCTGCAGGTGACTGCTAGTTTCTAATAAAGGCAATAAAAATATCAATATATGATATAAAAATATGATTAGATAGGTATCTAATTCATAGATTAAAACTACAGAGAGAGAACTTTATAAACACGCAGCCAACTACAATGAAAAGCGATCACTTCCAGTTTTATAAACTTCTTTTCAATTGTTACGTGTTTATACTTCTTGCTTAAAGCACATTGAACATTATTTTTATTAGTTAGCCAGACTAAACATGGCTTAACAAGCTTCTACCTACATTCTCGTTTTATTGCTTACCCATTGGAGATCTGAAGTAATATAAAACTTCCTAGTTGCGGTACACTGAAACTATTGCTATATTATGCTTGCAGTGTTTCGAAGTTTGTTCTCAGTTGGTCTGCCAACACTGAAGTTGAAGAGGACACTTTTGCCGCGTATATTAATAAAAAAGTTATTATGAAATACACTCTTAAATAAGAAAGCAAAATATGGAAATCCTCTACATGTTTATTATTTCTGTAACGTATTGATTAACAAATACATTGCCACCTTGAACTCCAAGGGTCCCGGGTTGGATTCCTAGTATAAAAAATACGTTTTTTTTAAAACAAGGGTATTAATATTCGTTACACACTTTTTAAATATTTTTTATTAAACGTAAAATGCTTAATTGGTTTTCCTTATTGTTAATTTCCTAGTAACTAAATTCATTAACTAACCCTATTTAATGTGGCCTTAAAACAATTGCGCTGCCTCTAGGGATGGCCGTTCGCACTCAATGAGCCCAGAAGAGGCCATAAATAAGAGGGAAGTAAGGGAAAAACTGCACCATGTAAAGCTCGACCGTAAAACCGGAAGTCCGGATGAAGTCGGCCACATCCTGTCTGGTCCTGAAAGCCTTTTAGTTCAATTTAGCGTAAAAAGAGACTAACCGCCCCGTTCCTGTGTTTTGTGACTGTACCATTTCCGAAGGATGGAAAGATTTGCAATTGAAACGACCATCTTTATCACTTTGACGTAAGGCTTAGTTTGCAATATCACAGTACTTCGTGACACCAGCATCACCTCTATACTAGTCAGTACATTCAGTAGTCGCATTTTTATTTGCATTTTAATAAGTCACTGATATCCTTACTAAAACCTACAATGCCGACCTCAAATGACCTCAGAAAAGGGCACGTGAATGATGGTGATGAATGATGATTACTTACTAATATAATTAAAAAGTTAAGAAGTAAGTCGGTTGATTATAGTAGGTCTGGAACTTCTCATCTATTTTAGAAAGTTCTTTAACAAACATTCAAACGGACCTTTAAAACATGGAAAACGCAGTTCTTAAGGTTATAATGAGCCTCCTAAATCTTTGTACATTATAGCACCCCGCTCAAGGGTTTTCTCATTTGGAATAAAGCATAAATTGCTTTCATCATCCTAAGTATTGGTAATAATGAGCATTCTGGACTTCACTTCAGCAGCGAAGCGATAAAAGGGCACTTTGGCAAGATTCGATTTCTCGCGTTCATAAACATTTTACTTATACGTGCTATTATTTTTAAAATAACTATTAGTAGCAAGCAACACTACATTTGCAAACAACATTTCAGTTGCAGTGGGTTTTTGAAAATCGTTATCGCGGCTTAATTTTAATTATGTCCAAATTTTCAAATCGCATTTGGTTACAAGCATGGAATTTAACCTCGTAATTGATGAATTTAATTTATTGGAAACCTGATAAACCTGTTGTTTAGTAATTGCCATTCAATAAACTAACTACCAAATTGGAAGTTAGGCATGTGTTATGATAAAATCGTTAAATAATATTTATTATCATTGTTAAACTGATACTAAAATATCATGTTATCATGTAATAAAATATTACAGGTATACACTCATGTAATAAAAATATTACAGGTATACATCTTTATAGATTTTTGTAAAAGTGGAATCTTTTATTAGAAAAGATAATTCTGTAGCTTCTGAAAATAAAAGGGATGTGTCGATTCAAACTATTTCACAAGGAATCCGAGACATTTTTAAATAATTTTAATTATGTTAAAGAAATTCAGGAAAAGAGACGCTACGTTGAAAATAAAGACAGCTAGGCTACGTAAAAATTCCGAAAAAAAATGTTATAAGAATACTTAATGATAACACAGCTAGGTAATTTACTAATGTATGTTGTAATTATGCTCTTAACGTATGGCTAGTCTAGTTTAAGTACATAATATTTTTTTGTATTAGAATTCAATGGTATTGAAAGAGTAGGCGCTATTTTAATTATTTTCTTGCTTGAATAGGCAGATATTGGAAGATAGAAATAACAGTTAGGCCGTATTCTGATTTGTCGGCGCAGCAGCGGCGCGGCATTAGCAAAGTATTGAATCTGTGCCCGCGCTCCCGCGCAAAACGAGCCAATCAGGAACGCTCCATTGAAATATAGACTCTAGGTAAGCTTTCTGTACCGCGTACCTATACCGAGTATGCTGATGCCGCGCCGCTGCTGCACCGCCAAATCAGAAAACGGCCTTAGAGTTACCAAATTTATAGTGCAATATTGAATGGAATTACCGTTATAAACGAAACCTTTTATACAGGGAGACATGTATAAAAAATAACGGTTTCCTTTCGTAATAAAATCGGCCATCTTCCATTTACTACGCTTATTTGTGCTACGTACGTGATAGGGCGAAAAGAAAAAACCAATGGAGGTAACAGGGGAAATATGGGCTTGATGAGATTCCCACGAGTATTATTAGTACAATAATCGTTATTTCGCTATGTTTACACGCAACCTGCTTTGTTAAACACAAAAGGTATATAATCTAATAAAAGAAGTCTCATAACAAGATGGTAAGTAGTTTTCGCTATCTGATAATGAAATAACGCTTTGTGCATGTTTCAACGAGTTTGTTTCCTGTTCTTATTTCGTACGTTGAAAGCTCTAGAATAGATTGTCGGATTTTCATGTTCACGCGGGTTTGCGGTTCCGCGGTAATATTGCAGCGCAGGAGTTTTTATTGCTCATTCCTTTTGAATTCTGTACTCGAATGAAACGCTTATAAAATTGCATGCCTGTCCATAGTATTTTTATTTAATTAGACTAAATCATGTTATATATTAATAAAGTAAATGTTGTTTTCACTTACATTTTTCCTTAAGGATTTGGTCTAAATGGTAGTTTCAATTATTTCTTTCTGTTTGTTTTTGTAAAGTACAAAAGGTATGTCTGTCTACTGTTATCTACGAGTATAAACCATTGTTTTGAAACTTATAACAATATTTTTGCACGGTTTTATATATTAGTCGAAAGTTTTAGTAATCAAAAGTAGATATTAAATAATCCAGCACATGAAAAACCATCCAGTAAAAACTTTTTTCATTGAAAAGAGATTACGAATAAGCCCGACGTTCCCCAGTTAAGGCCTAGCCTATTCTGCATTATAATGGTATTACTCAGCGTAAGTTAATTAAGAGCGGTTCACCTCACAAGTGCATTACGATATTAAAACTGCAAATGCTAGACATTTGCGTGCTCAAACCTCTAATGTGATAATATCGGGCTACGAGGATATTACAAACCCATAAATTGGGAAGGTGCATGCAATCGCACGGCGAAGGCGAGAAAATGTGTGCCTGCTTTAATTAATGGAATATAGGCAAGCAGAAAAATAAAAGCACTCTATTTTGTGCTATAAGCATTGATGTGTACTTTGTTTGTTAGTTACTTGGTTAACGTAAACGAGTCTTAGCTATTATGCCACTTTAATTTAATTCTCCAAACAACCGATAACAGTAATTGATAAGCCATTTTAGTAAAAAAAATAGTGATATTTTAGACTGGGAAAGAATAAATTAAGTTATCTTATAGCTACTGTTTGCTATTTTAATAAGGTGCAAGCTGATATTTTCTTTCCATTTCTGCGAAGTGAGAGAGGTAATGTTAAAATGCAAGAATTTTCAAGATGTTCCGTTTGAATATTTACGATTCGGAATGCAATTACTGCCTTGAAATTAAATAATAATGTCTTGTAATAAGATACATAAGTTACGTGTTTTTATATTATTATATTCATTTCTTTAATAACAATTTTATTATGTTGTTTATTATGTCTAAGTAGGTATTATGAATGTCAATTATTGTAGTGAAAGTGTGTAAGGTCTACCCAAAAGTTGTGACTGACAATTCCTCCACTTTACCTAGCCGTCTTTTCTAAGTAATGGTTATGAGCTAAGGTTATTAGTATCTATTAGGGTATATTCCATTGATATAGGGCTCTAAGTAGTAGGTAATTTTTTCCCTAATAACGTATGCCAAGATCTGTTATCACGTTGTTATACGTCTCATGATTCTATGAGACTCTAGTAATGACTAATTATAATAATCTAATTTCTTAACAACAGCGTCTATCAAATGTGATAGACGCTGTTGTTCATAGAAATTAGAAGTATAACAACGATGACTTGTGTAGAACTGTGTGAAGTTGCAAACATGATAATTGACTAAGATATTTCAAAAAAGATATTTTTCAACACAGTTGCTCGTAAATTGACTCTTATAACACCGTTTTTAGTTTCATAATTCATCATATTACGCACTTGTGCTGTAATAAAATTATCGCCTTAGTGCGGTAATGTAAACTTTTTTTTAAAAATCCAGCAAAAGGTTATGTCTAAGAACATTGAATATTTTACCAATATTGGGTTTTTATTATTTATTTTAGGGTTAAGATGACAAATAAATATTTCATTTTATCAAATTGTATATTAATAAACACAAATTAACTTAATTATCATTTTTAGAAACAATAATTTATAGTTTATTTTATTTTTTAAATCGCTGCTACTCCGGCTGAACAGCCAGTTTTTTCTGTGCCATTATTGAACCTGCGCTCACCGAAATTGCGGCGCGCGAAAAAAACAAAACTTACATGCCATATTCCCTAAATATTTGGTAAAGTTGTTGCTGTGTGGTTAATTACTATCTAAAATATCTACTTTTAATAGTGAAGACGAGTAAAATGTTATTCAACCCCGTCGGAAATACTTATCGAGGCACGAAACGCAAGTGATAGCCTGTTGCCGCCAAAATCCAGAGAAAAACAGCAAAAAACGGAAAAGGTATTTTAGATTTTAGTTTGGTTTTTTCCTCGCAATTGTGTTGAAAAACGTCGTATGCGACTCGTGTGCATTGATTATTAGACACTCAGCTTCCTTACCGCGCTCGCCTGCGGCTCGCGCCTACAATAATGCCTCGTGTATAATAATCAACTTTGCACACTCGTATCATAATGTACTTTCTGAAAGTGTTCGGGTGTCTAAGCTGGCCAAATTCTTCATAAGTAAAAGCATAATAATTAATTATATTGTAATAAATTTTGGTACGTCTTCATTTAATAGCGATATAAGCTTTAACTTCAGGAATAATAATTAAATTATGCAATAAGGTTCATGTAACTTCAAAACACCGAGGTAGAACTTAATCTAGGTAAACAGCTGGCCGTGCTCTTTCCAATTATGGAAACATTAGGATCTCGGACCCTATTACGACCTTCCTAAATTGGTGCATTAGTGACACGGTCATTTCATTATAGAGGTGAATAGTTTCTCCAATTACACTTACGGCGTTCTGATACTGACATCATTAAGTTTGACTCCTTTGCTACACGAAGCATAAATTGAGCTAGCCATTCTTACTTGCGCCGGATTTTTTGTAGACGATCGACAGTCATTGTGTTGGAGTACTATGTGACTAGTAGGCTGACTTTCCGATCCTATAAAGCGCGCAATATGAAACAAATTAAAAGAGTTTTCATGTTACAATTGGCGACCTGAGGATATTTCAGATAAAACTAATTACTTTTTGGATGCCAAATGATAGTACAAGACAATACAATTTCTATTTTGTCTAGTTTTACATGCTAAAGGGTCAATAGCTTTACTCTTATGTTTTTTTAAAAATAGCTCACAAATTATACTGAACTGCATAAAAGCAAGACCGTCTTATGCAATCGTTGTCATTCGGAGAACGTAAAATGCACTGAGGTTTTATACGAGTACAAATTAAGTGTTGAACTCTTAACTCCACACTAAACAAAGACGCATCTCGCTAGATGCTCAACGCATTTTCCAAGCAGGTACTCTTTCAGGGACAATAAGCCACACTTACAACTACGTTGACTTCAAAAGCATGAACAAAATATCTGCAGAAGACATAGGCGTCATGTATGACCATGATCATGTTATAGACTAAAATAATTGACTGTCTGAGACTCTGAAATGTTTTCTTAACTGTGTGTTTAAAGCGGTTCCACAATAGCCTAGTTGATTTAGTGTAGCGCATTCTAAGTCTAATAACACCACCAATCAATTGACATACTTTTCATGTGCTGTCAAAACGCACCTCTGACACAAATTATGTATAGCGGCGGCTGAGTCTGCCATATAATTTGTATGGCGATAGCAAGCTATGATGTCATTGTTCACCGTCCTTAACTGCCTAACTTTTTATAGATTTTGAAACAAACAAAAATCTGTTATTTTTAATAAACGATAAAGCACCTGGTTGTCGGGCCTTAATAAGGTGTCCGATTAAAAAAATAATGTCTTAGAATTATTCATAATTGGTGGACATTTCCCAATTGTGGGTATTTGCAATCGAAAAAGTTATATATTATTTTCATTCACGCGCTTTAGGGAGATTCAAAAAGTCCCTCCACGGCCTCGCACAATGAAAAGCTCGTCATGTATATCGCATAAATATTGAAAGTGGTCCGCTGTACATCCGCTGCCTTACTTTGTTTTTTGTAGAAACGGAAGCAATTAAGGGGCGGTGGAAATATGAATTCCCTTTTTTTGTAACCAGTTTCAGAGAAATTAAAATAGATTGCTTTTTAATATTCCGTTGCCGACGCTACTGAAACCGTGTAATACCTCTTAAATGAATTATACATCCTTAAAAAGCCTTGAGACATTTTTTAAGACGCGCTCAATGGGAAAAGTTGGATTCAGAGTTTGTGCCTTTAAGTAGTTTTGTTTTAATTCTCGTTTTTAAAAGACATCTTCATTGCTATCAATTTATCTTACTTTTATATTTTAATTAAGCATGCGCTAAGGATTTTTAATGTCTCTGGAATATTATTTTATACTAAGATACTTATTGATTTTTTTTGTTTTTAGCAATTCCATGCAAGGTTTAATTGAAAATAAATAACACTTGAAAAAAAATCATCGACCTCAGGTGGGACTCGAACCCACGTCCCATCGCATGCCCGCATGCAATGGGACGTGGGTTCGAGTCCTACCTGAGGTCGATGATTTTTTTCAAGTGTTATTTATCTTCAACTAAGATACTTAGGCAAATTAAACGACTACTAGTCAGGTGCAATAGTAGCCTTAAACGCAAATATTATGGGTTTAATGTCCGGCTTATAAGAATAGTCTCAATGTGTGGGTAGATAAATAATATTTGAGCCCTTGAGCTGATGCTGCTCATCAAGAAGACTGCTGGATTCCCAACCTCTCGGAGACCCACAGACAATGCAGCTTATTTGTCATCTTAAGAACAGTCAGGTGTTAGTAAATGATGATCGAGGCTTTGAGCTGATGCTGCACATCAAGAAGTCTGCAGGATTCTTAACTACTCGGTGATTTTTAGCAGAAATAGCATGGATTGATAGAATCAGGCGTTACTTTGCGGAAATCCATAACTAAATAATTATGAAAATGTAATTATTTTGCTTACAACTTCCGCTTAGTTACGCCGGCATAGGAACCCCAATTACACCACCTGTAACCCACAATCTGAGGAAAATCACAGGCACATGCAAAGAGCACCGCCCTCCCTCCCTCAAACTGCATGCGATTCGCATGCCTGCCTGTTTGAGGGCCCTGCCAGTATGCCGGCGTAACTAAGCGGAAGTTGTAAGCAAAATAATTACATTTTCATAATTATTTAGAAATAGCATGTTTGGGCTTATAAGGATACAGAGCTGCATTTTCGATCAGGCTCTACGATCTAAAGTATGAATTTTAAAAATACCAGGAAAAATCCAGGGAGAGCTTCCCAACGTTCCTCGGATCAATTCTTTGGCAAAATGGAGTAAAAAGTCGTGTCATATACGGTCCGCACCTCGTTCGGAGCTGTATCACGCACTGCATTCAAATGAAGTTGGTATTTTGTGTCGATGTTGTTTCAACGTTATTTCTAACAAGCATTTCACGTAACGTTGAAAATAAATATACGTTTTCCTACTCATGTTTCTTTCTAGGATAAAAATTCTCATTTTTGCTTACGGTCCAATATTTACAATGATTCACATTTATTTTAGGCTCTCAGTTTTATCACTAATACTTAATAAATGTTTAAATATACCTATGTAACGTTTACCCGTCCAGTCTTAATAATTTAAATTTAAAAGTATTACTACCTATTATTGTCACCCATGATACCACGGTTGTGAGTGGATAGTTGACCGGATTGGTGGACCATAATTCAAGGACAAACTAAGCATCTTCGTGCTTCGGTAGCCACGTTCTAGTAAGACCTGGCTAATATGGCTTGATAAAAGCATTTCGGAGGCCTTAAGGTGGTTTGATTACATTTGACAGTAATGGCCACACACCACCTATCCATCAATCCGTACCGGGCCCGCGCGGTGGAGTATGGCTACAAAACAAAGTTTAATAGATTAAAAACGTGTCATGTCGTTCCAAGTAGCACCACGCATCCCAAATGGAGCTGATGTTTTTCCCGACGTTATTCCAACGGTTTTGCATCGAATGCGATATTGCAAACGTTTGGTTTGTTTGACAAGTTGCGTTGCTCATCGCTTCGAATGAAATCGCTGCAAAGAATAACGGGAAAAGCTGGCCACGCCGCTTCACGATTAAAGTTACCTAGGTAACATATAACTTTGACAAAGGTCCATGAAATCCAATTATGAATTTGAAAACCTTTTTAAAATTAGTGGAGATTGACCTAAATTGACAAAAACACTGGTAGTACTTATGTAATTCATAATATAAACTAAAAGTTTACAGAAAAAAAATCGTAAAAAATATATTTGGCGAATTAAATCAAAGTCTAAAATAGGTAAACAAGTATTTCTGAAATTATTATTCACAAACTCACCTGCTTTTATAAGTATCTACTCATATACTCATGTGTTTCAAATCGATTGTTCCAAATTTGACGGCAATGTATCTATTTTTTAGCTGTTCTACGCTGTCCGACTCGCTGCCACACCGAATGGAATGCTGCTATCAGAGTTTTTTCTTTTTGGTAACGATTAGCATCCATTAGCACGACAGCGCGGACCTGCCACAGATCCGCACAGTGCTCTACGGGTTTTAATTATTTACCAACTGCCACACCTTCCCTTGTTTAGACACTTGAGTGACGTAGGTACCTCTGGGCCGAACCACGAATCCGCTTTGAAGCACTAAATAAGTAACTTCATTTACAACAGATTTATTCATACTGGGGAAAGCTTTATCATATATCTGCTTTACATATAAAGGTTGTATTATCCTTTAGAAGTAAAATAAATAAATATTGAATAGCATTACATACATATTGCTCTGATCCTAAGCTTGCTAGCTAAATCACTTGTGTTCTAGAAATCAGAAACAACGATGGTACATACAACGACACCCAAACACGAGACAATATAGAAAGTCCGTTTTCTAAATTGACCCGACCGGGGATCGAACTCGGAACCTTAGAGATGGCGACGCCATATAGTCTGACGTGCATGCTCTCGTCTACGGAGGTCAAAGGAGGGTGGGGGCTTACATCAGATATTTCGGAAAGTGATAGTATGTTAATAATTTTGAAGCACATTACTTATTATTCTTATGTTTGTTTGGAGCTCGAAATATGTATAGTTGGATTCTCTCTGTATTAAGTTAAAAAGCAAATAAATATTTGCAAGAAGAAATTTTGGTCAGGTCAAAGTCATCAATCATCAGCGAGAATAGTAAAAATGCTTGAAATTCTTGATTAAGTATTTAATTCTGCATATAAGGTAGCTTGATTTGTTTTTCATACCAATGGTGCCAGATATTTTTTCACACACACAATATTACTTACGTAAAACAAAGAGGAAAAGGGTAAAAAGTACATGATTAAATTAAGTTGGCTTCAAGTGTCATCAAGCATCCAATAATATTTTGTTCTTGTATTAGTAAATTAAGTCGTATTTTCATGATATTAAAATTTCATTTTGCTATTTTTTATTGCGTCAACAAATCAATGTAAACATTTCAGTTCCTACGAATGACACGACTTGATCATATCGAACGCGATGATCGAACGCCATGGCAAAAGTTTGTCGCGTTGCGCATGCCAACCCAACTAGTCGGTGTATTACAAAGCAATAGTCACAATTTCTACAGCACCTGTTCTAATATCTTAGTTGAATGGTTATGCATTTGTCAGCTGCACATGTAATATGGATTTAATGCATAATTTCCGCAGATGTTTTTGCACACGCCAAGAACTAGTCACGGGAGTGCAATATCTATTAACTAGCGTTTTCTCCCGCGATTGTTTCCTCATTTAAAATAAGAAATATTTAATATCGCGGACTAATGCCGCCGACAGCCGAGAATGCCATGACGTCGCTTTAGTAGCCATCGTATTTTATCACGTAAATAATAATTTTTAAATAAACCAAAAATTCAGATATGCCTCTCATGCACCCGGATTGGTGGACTAAAATTGTCACACACCAAAGTATGGCAGGTAGGTAACCAATGTGTGACAATAAAATATATGATAGTGACAGTAAAGGAGAAAATAAAAAACCATATGGGAAATATGAACCTCGAATGGAAAACCATTCGAACCAGCTCGATGCTCAGCGTTGTATTTTATCAGGACTAAAACGACGCAAGACCTGCGGGGTAAGTATGAACTCTTAAAATTATCTCAAATCTGTCAAATCTTGTCAAGATTTGAGATTGTTTTAATAGTTCATGGTTACCCCGCTGGTTACACTAAATGAGCCGTAATTGTGTCTTATGAGAAATACGTTTTCTTGAAAATATTTTACACTACATCACACCATACGAGTATCATAGTCAAAGAGATAATTGAAGATAAATAAAACTTGAAAAGAAATTTTTCAAGTGTTATTTATCTTCAATTAAACCTTGCATGGAATTGCTAAAAACAAAATTTACAAAGAGATAATGTTTCTAAGACAATAAATAGATTACAAGTCGATTGCTGCGTCTTTTTTTTCTATATCCAATGATAAAATGACTTAAATAACACGCAAAAATGTAAGACATACAGCAATTTGACTTGGTCGCCCTTGTGGACTCACGCATAAAGCGTGTAATCAGCCAAAAAGGCAGTGTGGCCAAACACATTTTAGGCGAGGACTTCACGGCGCATTTTCACCCGCATCCACTGAATTGTAGGGACCACAACACTCGTTCCAACACATAGTTCTTAAATGTAGATTAAATTAAATTTGACGACGCAATTTATGCCCGCGGCTCGGCATGCCAGATGGTTTGCGGGACCTCTATCAGCGAGTAACCCGCCTGTCTTCGAATCATCGGCCGCTAAGTTTGCAGGCAATTATCGCAACCATTACCAGGCAATATGCGTAACTGCACAAAACTCTAGTCTCGTGAGTTCTGAAATAAAGTTAAACCACAACCGCAGCGGGAGCGGCTGAAAATCGCTCCGTAAGTTCATAACCTTATGATGAACGAAAACCTAAACAGCGGCTCGCGTTTTATGTATAAAAACCAATTCACGTGTTAGTCCTGCCTACATCTATGGTGTGTAATTATGATTTTGTTATTTTAATTAAAGTTATTAAATTGCATTGATATATCGATTATGTTTGTATTATTTGATGAGAGACAACCAATAACATCCTAAATGCTTTGCCAATATTACTGTCAACTGTGAACAATAAGAGGATAATACTGAGTACCCTAGGTAATGTTATATAGGTATTGTCCGTTGTACATGGGAAACAGATTTATTGCATAATTTTCCGCGAGTTTCATTGCGCAACGTGATCGTGTAAAGGGACCGGATAGATTGCAATTTTATGATAAATCACCTACACAGAGATATTATCTACAGCAAATTGCCATGATCATTTAGAATCAAGTTTAGTCCACGGGTAACATTTTAAAATCATTATTGTTAATTTAAAACATTTGGTTTTGTCCGATTCGGTTCGTTATTACCGAAGTTGTCTTATATTATATATTTATTAATATGTTCCCAATATTGGCGGAATTAATTCAACAAAACTCCTTTAAAGGAAATCCTTCTTTTTGTTTGAAGAATGGGCACCACTTTGTGGAACGCTTGTCGATTTGTGCCTCATACCTATAACTTTTTTATAATACCTATGTACGTACAAATTTGTACGGAATCCTTGATGAGCGGGTCCGACTTGCACTTGTGTGGTTTTTTTCATTTCATGTAACATTAATTCCTATACAAAAAGTAAAAGGAATATACGTGCGGCACTAAGTACACGATTACCCTCAAAGCCCCGGACTGCCGAATATCCGGAACACGGACGGTACAAAGAAACAAAACGGCTCCAGAACCGGATCTGACTTGATAAGGAAACCGGATGCCGATCTCCTAACGAACAACTAACAGACGACCAACCCACCCGGACCTCCCACAAACCTTTCAAATCTCGCATTACACCCTTAAATTCTTAACTAAAGAGATACACTGCGGGTCATTTTATACTGGCAGACCTTAAGTATATGCTAATATAGCGTAGTCACGGTAAAGTGACGTGAAAGCAAACTTCCTTTGATACTTCATCTCTCAAGTGTACTTGTCTTCGACGTAATGGAAAAGCTCTTTACTTAGAAAATTTTACTTTATCGTCCTTTGTAATGACACTTTAAGATACGACATATAAGAACACAATTTTAATAATAGCATTTACCATTAAATATATATTTTTAAAACTATTATAGTTATACAATGCAAACATCACTGTGGATGACCGTTTAATATTACCCTCTTTTACGGTAATGCTTACATAAGCCGCAACAAAATCTAGCTTACATACATACAATTAAGGTACGTTATTTGGCTGGGCTGTCCATTTACTCCTAACTGTTTTCTTTATAGGCTCGCGCAAAATTGAAAATTATCGAAACAAAACACAGACGATTGCTCGCGAGCAAATAATCGGAAGGCCGATCCCCGCTAGTAAACGAAAAAAGTTACGAATAATTTTATCGATTAACATTTTTAACCACTAATGGCTGAGTTCTACTCGATCGGACATGTTAAACGTTAGGTATGTATTCTTTTAAATACCTCAATGTATATACAATATATAATGTACCTGTCATTATCATCATAACCATCTCATGTCAGTCCAAATGTACCTAATCCCAGTAATATTATAATAAAAGCGAGATTAAAAGTATCCTATATGTTAATGTTCCTGTGGGATAATGTGATATTCTAAACGTACTGTAGCTCACTATTCCTTTTTGTTTGCTGCCAGCAATATTGTGTTTAACATCGTTAAAAAAATATCGAAGGACACTTTACGCGCTTTAGGGCGCCGACTCCACTCAAGAACAATCTTTTTTGAAGCCTGCAGTGAAATTCTGAGCATAGATCTCTTCATAGCTTAGTAAGCAACTTTTAAAGTAACTTGGTTCTGGAGAATTGGCAAGATATGTTGGTTTTCTGAAGAAACCTGGACGACAAAGAATCTTGATAGAAAAGAAGTTAGACCCATTTTTATTTATATCTTGTGCATCTCTGGATTGTTTGAACCGATTGATAAGTAGACCGAATTATTAGGTACAAAAATGCTGAGCAAACCGTTTTTGGTTTAAACGTGAGGTGAAAATAAGACGTGACAGTGATTTGGACTCAATTTTATGTAAAAAATACCAAAAAGGTAACATCAACTGCGCGTAAATAATAAACTTAACAACTTTTGCGGTGATATTTTTTTCCGTTCAGTATTCTTACATGAACTTTAAGGCCCACTATTTCTAAGCTTTTTCACTCACTGACTCCGATCGGCCGAGATGGAATTACACATGAAAGGAACCAGAATGTCTTGTGATTAAATCTGCCTGTACCCGCATTACAGTATTTCTGTCCCATCGACTCATTAAATTGAGTGGAAATACTGAACGGTTGCGGGTATTTCCAATCTAGTGTAAGTCCGGTTGGACATGTGTTCGAATTTGTGCTTACTTTGGTTTTCATCAGCAAAATGTTACGATCATTCGATTTAAAGGAGTTAACTTTTAGGGATTACTCGACTTTTACCAAAATCGAGTTTTAAGTCTGTGACTATTTAATGATCAATTATATCTTTACTATCAGACTTTGTTTATTATTACAATACCATGTACCAATAGAAAATAAATTTAATGCAACGACACTTATTCACTGTAGATAATATTTTGTGTTTGTTCACTCCAATAATTACCGCTCGATCATATCGTATGCCGTGTTATAATTGCTAACTACCTGCCAATACTGAGAACAGTGATATATATCACTGATTCCACGGATCAATAATATTCGGAATCTCTTACGAATTTTGGTCCATCACTTGTTGTATTAAAATATTGCAGCATCAGTCGAAATCAATCAGTACTCTGGCCAAACAAAAACTCTTATCAAACCATCAGTTAGCGTCCAAAGCCGCTCCATTTACTAAAAGTGCCATTTAAATAATGACTTTTGTTTGGTGTTTAAAGCGTCACATCAGAAATATGACGCTTTCAGAGGCGAATATATAACTTTTAGTGTAATTAGGTAATAATTTAATAGGGGTCTTTTTATCTCATAATATTATTGCATATCAGCGGATGGTATCAACTTCATTTTGCAGACGTTCAAGACTCATAATTTTTTGTTCTTATTTAGTTCTGCATGATCTTTTGATTGATAATACTTAGAGATAAGAGTTCTTCTCGCATTTGATTTGTCGGGTTTATGTCATTTGAGATTTTGATGCATCAATGTAGCGAACTGTCGAGCTTATGATTTGTTGATTTTATGGTTCTCGAGGAAAGGCTTTCGAGTATATAACACTCGAGCCAAGGGCATTTGATTTCAAGTAGAAAACCCATAATATGTATGTGCAGTAAAGTGTATCGTATATATTAGAGAAAAGTTAAGATACTTTACATAACACCGGAGGGTGCTTTGTATCACCCTTATAAAGGCGTATCAAACTACGTACAATACAACCCTTTTTGACAATGTAGTTACACCTCAATGGAAATTCGACAGTAAGTACTTTAAGCTAAACCACGCTTGAACAAATAACACACGTTCATACAAATTTGAAATCAGAGGAACAATTCTGATATTTTCAGGTTAAGTACGCTATCGAAATATGAGACGGATGTGCATAGAAAAGCAAGGTTTCGTTAATATGTCGTCAAGTGACGCTACTCAAAACTCGGAATAGGCCCTAACAATCCCCCCTGTAGTTTTTGTTTGTATGGAGTACAATAAATTCTTTCAACAATAACACCAATTATCTACTTACTCCTACACCAAACAAAGCTTGTACTTTGGCGACGTATCGAATAGACATAATACTCCTAAATATACAGTAATACATTACCGGTCTTACTTATATGCGTTGATTAAATTTCTTTTTTTGAATTTTTGCTTCAATGACAGTATTTTGGGTCTTTCATAATGACCAGAGTCCCGTGTTGGCAGAGTAAAATAAAAATCTAACTAACGCCTAAAGTAGCGTTTATGAGTGAAAAATACTCGTAGTTACGCACTACCTAATAAGTTAAGCAGTGAATAGTTAATCAGTTACTAAGATGTTGATTAGTCGATTTTTATAAGTAAGGTCGTACATGAATAAATCAGTATACATTCTGTCAAAAAAGTTTCGGGAATTGATGATTTGTTTATGGTTCCAGATTCAAAATTATATATTTTTTTGTTGTTGTTAGATTGGCACAACTGCTTTCCATTTTGGCGCGGAGTTTGAGTTACATCTGACAATTAAATTAAATACAGTATTGTTTTTAGTTATACCATATCTAGTGTGTATTGCGAATTTCATAATGGACAAAAACATCGAACAAAGAGTTTGTCTTAAAATTTTCATCGCCAATGGGATTTCGTGTTCGGAGTCTCTGAAAATGTTACAGAAGGCTTACGGTGAATCGACTTTATCAAAAACACGTGTTTATGAGTGGTACAAAGCGTTCAAAAGCGGTCAAGATGTGATGGAAGATTTGCCTCGCTCTGGTAGGCCATCAACGTCTGCTACTGAAGATAACATCGCAAAGTGAAGGAAATAGTGACAGAAAATCCTCATTCAAGTTTGAGAGAGCTAGCCGTCGAAATTTCTGTGTCACACGAGTCGATTCGTACCATTTTAAATAATCAATTGGGTATGAAACATGTTGCCGCTTAGCTAGTCCCAAAAGACCTGAATTTTCTCCAAAAACTCAATCGCAAAAGAGTCGCTGAGGACATGCTAGAACGAGTCAATTCCGACCCAACATTCATGAAACGCATTGTTACTGGTGACGAGACGTGGGTTTACGAGTTTGACATGCAAACTAGTCAACAAGGTTCGGAGTGGCGCCTTCCAACTGAACCGAAACCGAAGAAACCGCGTCAAACTCGGTCGAAAGTCAAAGTCATCTTGACTGTTTTCTTTTGTGGCGTTCTGAATCAAGTGATTTCCGAACGTGCCACTTCTAACATGACATATTTGTCGCACTTGACACTAGCCTGTCAGTTTTTATATAAAACGGTCCATATTTCGGACTCTCTCTCATTACAAACTTACTTTTATACATTACTATTGTATTTGTGATCAGTTGAATTCAGTTGTACACGTTGATTAATTGTACTAACCTAATTGCCATTTTGACATTGTGAACTTCACAATATACCTACAAAGTAAACTTTGATCGGAGTTTGATTCGGCTTCGGGGAATGCCGCTTACCCCAAACTGGTGACCACGAACGTTAATAACACTGGATCCTGGATGCTATATGCCAGGAGTCCGGATCCTGAACGCAACCTCATTATCAAAACTTCCCGGTCAATTTGACTTTGGCTCGGCGTACACTACGCTGTGACTACCAAGCATCTTGTTGCAGTTGCATGGCGTGCGACAATTTTGTGCGTCCCTTCCACAAGTGCAGTGCAGTTCAGTGCATGTATCTAGTGCATGATTTCAGTGTTAAGTGTGTTATGATTCCGTCCACACTAAATGCCTACTAACAGTACTAACATTCTAATAGTGCCATACATAAACTTTCTTCGACATAGCATACCTACTACAGACAGTTTGCAGATTTTCAGCCACGCAAGTACCTAGTACCTACCACAAACTGTTTTTATTCTTATTTTGTAGCTCATATCCGAGTCTTACTACAAAAATTAATTACATTCTAATTAATTGCACAATCAGCTGTCATCACTTACAAAATGCAATATTGTTGAAACATTCCAGCATTTAAACACCTTATTATTTGGAAATTGCATCTACTTTTGACTAATACTCCTAAATTTAGATTTTTATCTGTGTTCTCCGCCGTTTCTGTTGTTCTAATTTTATTTGTATATTTTCAAAAGTATAATTTGACAATACCTACTAGTCCATTTCTTAATTTGTATGCTACTGATAAATCTAATTATTATAATTTTTTGACATAGGTGTTAACCACTTGTTCGGCAACTCGGAGTAATAATTTAAATTCTAATTGCATGATTTATGTATTATTGTGTATGCTCCTGTATGCTCCTATTATTTTAAGCTTTCATCTATAAGTGAACACTGTAGCATAAATTTCATAACAAAATTTAATATAATCATTATTGAATAGGAAAAATAATTGCAATTATTATTATTATTATTTTTTTACATTTTTGGATTCTGAGCTGCTCATTGTACTACTCAATTAATGTTATTCCGCCTTAAGTTTTTGTTCTTTTTCTAATACATTTAAAATAATTATTAATTACGAATACCTGTGGAGAAGGATACTTTAATTTTTTTATTTTTTATCTTTCTTCAACAAACATCATCATACATTACAAAATTAGCAACCATGGCTGACGCAGAACTCCTGGCACAGCTGGAAGAGCTAAAAATACAAAACGCAGTTTTACAATCAGAACTTTTGAAGGTACAGCAGGTATCTAAACCAGAAGCGTCCACGGACTAAGTTTGTAAGGTATCAGCTAAACTACCACCATTTTGGTCAGATAGACCTGCAATCTGGTTTGCCCAAATTGAGGCCCAATTTCACCTAGCAGGGATTACCAACGACATGACTATGTTTAGCCATGTCATAGGAAGCATCGACCAACGGATAATCGGTGAAATAGAAGACATTGTAATGAACCCTCCTAAGGAAAATAAATACATAAAACTCAAAGAGGAGCTAATTCGTCGTCTTTCCATCTCTGAAGAACAGCGTGTGCGACGCCTCTTGAGTGATGAAGAACTTGGGGACAGGAAACCCTCTACATTCTTACGACACCTTAAATCTCTTGCCGGGTCAACCCTTAAAGACGATAGTCTTTTACGTCAACTTTGGCTTCGCCGACTACCTAATCAAGTTCAGGCTATCCTAGCAGCACAGGTTGACCTAAGCATAGACAAAATGGCAGAACTAGCAGACAAGATTACAGAAGTTGCACCTGGGCCTTCTAATGTTTTTGCCATTGACAGTACCCCGCCACTCCTTGGCTCACTGGTTGAATGTATAGAAAATCTTACCAAACAAGTAGCAGCTTTAACCACACAAGAACGAAGCAGATCACAATCTCGCTCCTCTTCTACCAACAGACATCGCAGTGGAACTCCTACGGGTGATACGCACAAACATTGTTGGTATCACAGAACTTTCGGCCAGAAAGCTAAAAAATGCATAGCCCCATGTAACTGGATCGCGGAAAACACAACCAGCAATCAGTAGAGGCGGATACTGATTGCTGCACCATTGATACTCAAGGTCGCCGCCTATTTGTTACAGACAGAAGCACTAAACACCAATTTCTTATCGACACTGGCTCAGACCTTTGCTGCTATCCTTACCGTTGGTTACGCATCCGCAGGAAACCTGCTGACTGGGACCTCAGCGCGGCTAATGGCAGCTGCATAAAAACTTACGGCACCATCAACCTTAAACTAGATTTTGGTTTGCGTCGAGATTTTATATGGCAGTTTGTGGTCGCTGACGTGAGCAGCCCGATTATTGGCTCAGATTTCCTTGCACATTACCACCTTCTTCCTGATTGCACAAACAGGAAAATCGTTGACGGTAAAACAGGTCTCTCTAACTCAGCCATTATTGCACCACATGACCAACTTAACGGTGTCAAAGCTGTTGTGGCCGACAATATTAATTCCCCTTTCTACAAAATTTTATCACTATACCCAGACATTACCAAGCCTCCCGGATTGCCACGCCAGGTCAAGCATGAAACGGTGCATTTCATCAACACTACCGACGGCCCACCAGTTTCAAGCCGACCTCGCCGCTTGGCACCTCAAAAACTCAAAGCAGCCCAGCAAGAATTTACAGATATGGTACGAGCGGGCACTGCCACACCTTCCAGCAGCCCATGGTCATCACCACTCCACCTAGCGCCCAAGAAAGACGCCACTTGGCGACCGTGTGGTGACTACCGCGCCCTTAACGCCCGTACCATACCCGATAGATATCCAGTGAGACACATCGGTGACCTTGCACACAATTTAAGAGGCGCTACAGTTTTTAGCACGATTGATCTCGTTAAGGCGTACCAGCAAATACCGGTCCATCCCCCGGACATTTGTAAAACAGCCATCATTACCACCTTCGGCTTATTCGAATTCCCATACATGAGTTTTGGGCTTCGAAATGCCGGCCAAACCTTCCAAAGGTTCATCGATGAGGTCACGAGGGGGATGGACTTCGTCTTTCCCTACGTTGATGACATTCTGGTCTACAGCCAAGACACAGTTCAGCACGAAGAACACCTAGTCCAGCTGTTTCAACGTCTCGAACAATATGGCGTTGTCATCAATTACGAAAAATGCGTGTTGGGAGCAAAAGAAGTGACTTTCTTAGGCTTTAACATCTCCGCTGCAGGTATCAGACCACCTACCCACAAAGTCGAGGCCATCAAGAACTTCCCTTTGCCAAAAACGGCGCAAGGGCTTCGAAGATTCCTGGGCATGATCAATTACTACCGCCAGTTTATACCTAAAGCTGCCGAATACCAAGCACCCTTGATCGACGTTTTAACCAACAACCAACTCAAGGGATCCAAACCCGTGCCTTGGACTCAAGATCTGGAAAATGCTTTTCAGAAATGTAAAGAGAGTCTCACAGAAGCGACTATGCTCGCTCATCCAGTACCCGACGTTTCTCTGGGATTATTCACCGACGCATCGAGCACCCATATTGGAGCAACTCTCCAACAAAAAGTCGAGGGTGGATGGCAACCCCTCGCATTTTTTAGCAAAAAGCTAAGCCCACGTCAAACCCAGTGGCCAGCTTACTATAGGGAACTTTTGGCCATTTACGAAAGCGTACAGCACTTCCGCCATGTACTTGAAGTCCAACACGCCACTATATTTACGGACCATAAACCGCTGCTATACGCGTTCGTACAACGTCGAGAGAAACTGCCACCACCCCAGCTAAATCAACTGTCGTTCATAGGCCAATTTACTACAGACATTCAATACATCAAAGGCGAAGAAAATATTGTTGCTGACGCCATGTCGCGTATTGAAGCCATAGCTTTCGAACAAGACCATCAAGCTCTCGCAAAATCACAGGAGGACGACCAAGAACTTTCAGACCTTCGACGCAGCTCCTCCAGCCTACGATTTTCTAAAATTATTCTTACTGGCTCTGACATTGCTATCCTTTGTGATGTGTCAACTGGAAAACCGCGTCCCTATTTGACCCCACCTTTCCGTCGCGCAGCTTTTGACAAATTTCACAATCTAAGTCACCCTGGTATAAGAGCGACTACCCGACTCATAACAGACCGTTATGTATGGCCTTCAGTAAGGAAAGATTGCCACCAGTGGGCCAGGGCGTGTGTTGCTTGCCAGCGCAGTAAAGTGTCGAGGCACAACTCTGCTCCTCTTGGAACGTTCGACCAACCTTCCGGCCGCTTCGCCCATGTCCACATCGACATTATTGGCCCCTTACCTATCTGTAATGAATTCCGCTATTGTTTAACGGCCATAGATAGGGTTTCTCGATGGCCAGAGGTATGGCCCATGCGCTCCATCACAGCCGAAGAAGTGGCTGATACCTTTACTAGAGAATGGATAGCTCGGTTCGGAGTTCCTTCAATAATCACAACAGATCAAGGTTCCCAATTCGAATCTGATTTGTTCCGCCGTTTGATGATACATTTTGCAACAAAGCGAATCAGGACTACTTCATACCATCCTAGCGCTAATGGAATGATTGAAAGAGTTCATCGACAGTTAAAAGCAGCTCTCATGTGCCACGATAACTCTTGGTTCATCTCCCTTCCGTTTGTCCTGCTCGGTATGCGAACGGCTTTCAAAGAAGACCTTAAAGCCACCACCGCAGAGTTGCTGTATGGCGAAAATCTACGTTTACCAGGAGAGATGCTTTCACCCATCACTGGCACGAACAACACGAGAATTCTGCCGATTTTGTCGAACGATTACGTCACAGGATGGCAATTGTAAGGCCAATTCCAGCTTCTCGCCACTTGGAGCCGTCTACTTTTATCTTCAAAAATCTGGCCTCAGCTTCTCATGTTTTCTTACGAGACGACACGGTCCGACGTCCACTCCAACCACCTTACACTGGCCCCTATCCAATTGTTGAACGTTCCGCCGATGGAAAAACTTTGACAATCTGCATCAAAGGAAAAAAATCCACCATAAGCATAGATCGCGTTAAACCAGCCTTCGTGGATCATCTCATATCGGACAACCACGAACAGGTCCAACCTAATTCATGCGCTGATGAAGCCGTTATACCGCCATCGTGTTCAGCGCAGCCAGCGCCTGGTCCCGCAGTAACATCTGCTCCTAAGACACCGTACATCACTCGGACTGGTAGACACGTTAAGTTTAAGGATAAAAATGATTATGTGTTTTATACTTAAACTATCCTTCTCCGTGGGGGGGTGGTGTGGCGTTCTGAATCAAGTGATTTCCGAACGTGCCACTTCTAACATGACATATTTGTCGCACTTGACACTAGCCTGTCAGTTTTTATATAAAACGGTCCATATTTCGGACTCTCTCTCATTACAAACTTACTTTTATACATTACTATTGTATTTGTGATCAGTTGAATTCAGTTGTACACGTTGATTAATTGTACTAACCTAATTGCCATTTTGACATTGTGAACTTCACAATATACCTACAAAGTAAACTTTGATCGGAGTTTGATTCGGCTTCGGGGAATGCCGCTTACCCCAAACTTTGACTGTCGCGGTGTTGTGCACTCAGAATTCTTGCCAGAAGGTCAAACAATAAAAAAATAGTATTATTTAAGCGTTATGCGGCGTTTAAGAGAGCAAATTAGACGAAAAAGGCCAGATTTGTGGAATGAAAATTCTTGGATTTCACACCACGATAATGCGCCTTCCCACAAGGCCATCATTGTGAACGAATTTTTGACCAAAAACTTAACAAATACCATCGAGCAGCCACATTATTTCCCAGATATGGCTCCAGCCGACTTCTTTCTTTTTCCTAAATCAAATTACCACTTCGTGACACCCGGTTTCATTCGGTAGAAGACATAAAGGAGAATTTGCGGCGAGAACTGAACTCGATTCCGGAAAAAGCGTTTAAAAAATGTTTTGATGATTGGATTATTCGTTGGCGTAAGTGTATCGCTTCTGAAGAAGCATACTTTGAAGGTGATAAAATAAATTTGGATGAATTATAACTAACATTTTGTGTATTATCATTCTTTTCCCGGTACTTTCTTGACAGAGTAGTAAGTGTGTTAATTTCCTGTATCTATTTGCTGGGTAACACGACAGAGTTTAATACTAAATTAAGTATTTGTTCCTATTTCTTACAAAGCTACTCTTTAGGTTAAGGTTTTAGCAACTAAAATTTCATAAGATCGAATCACCTCTAAAGATCCTGCTTAACAATGTAAAAAACTATATATTGAATGGGTATGAATATCCGGTATGCCGCCCTTTGATTAAATTATTTTTCGTCAAATTTCACATCACAAAAAACAAATCGCATAAGTTTCATTTCCCAAAAGAATCTTTAGCAAATTTATTTTTGCACTATATTCATTTGGTCTAATTATCATTTGGCAAAATTCTACTTTGTCAAGTTTCTTTAAGACAAATGTTAACATGGCAATTTTTTATTTTGGCAAATTTTATATGCCAAAAAATTGATTGGTCAAATTGTCAATTCACACACTCCACCTATACACAGAAACGAACTGCTGCCAGAAAAGTTGCATAGTTGTTGACTAAATGCATTGATTGATTGATATATAACTTCTTAATTTACCAAAACTAGCTTTACATACAGAAATTTTTCGTACAGATTCTAGGTTAGGTTAGTTTAGAACAGTGACCATACAAAGCGCGAAGCCGAGCAAACGGAGCGAGCGTGCAGCCGCAAGCGGCCGGCGAGTGCTCAATTTAAATTTATGCTTCTGATAGTATATTTTCGAAACACTTAACTTGCCAAAAAGCCTTTTTTTAATTTTTTTTTTTTCCATTTCGATATATGTAAATCATATGCTTTGCAATATTTTGGGAAGAGTATGTTATGCCAAACAATACATTTGACTAAATAATATTTGGTAAATGAAACATTACCAAGCAATTATTTGTTAAACAATAACTTGCCAATAACAGTTTTTGCTAACTGTAAATTTGCGAAAACTTATTTTGATAAATGTTTTTTTGCCAAATGAAAATTTGTGAAATATAAATTTGGATGTGATACTTTGGGAAACGTATTTTGGCCAAACATTAGTAATTCATGAATATCCATTTGATTTCTATAAGATGTTTAAATAATGCTTTATCCAACGCAGGTATAAAGGAGTACTTAAGCCGTGTTACTCGCGTAAAAGCCCCCAGTTGTATTGACACACCACTCAGAACGGGCGTTTAGTCGAATCGTAAGACGAGGGCCTTACTACAATGTTAGGTGAGCGAAATCTGACTGGAAATGACGAGTTCGCTGAAAATTATAAACGCAAGTTTCAAATAGAAAATTTTGTGACGAGTTGGGCTAAAAGATATTGTAAACTGTATAATAATAACAGTCAGATGCGGAAACAAAATCAAATGCATTTCAGGGCCATAACCATGAACTCGTAAAACAATCTCAAAGTTGTCAAATCTGTCAATTTTGGTACGTCATTTCATACAAAATTTGACAGAAATGATAATGTTTGACAGATTTGTGATTGTTTTAACAGTTCATGGTTAGGGCCCAGGGGGGTAATCATGAACTCTTAAAACAATCTAAAATCTGTCAAATCTTGTCAAATATTTCAAATTTGAGATTGTTTTAGGAGTTCATGATTACCCCACAGAGCTTCTTAATAGTACTTCACAGTACTTTAACTGTGTTTTGTTTTTATATACCGAGTTAGACGTAAAAAAATACCACATAATTATGTGCTTTTTAGAATTCATACTAAAATCTCAGAATGATCTTCAGTCAATTCCGATTATAATCGGATTTACTTATATCTGGGCCCTTTTCGCTACTTTACAACAACTTTAAACATTTTAATGCTTATCATCAAAAGAAATCTGTTAATCTCGAATATTCTTGAAACCGTCGACGGAGATGAAAATGATAAAGCATGTTTTTAAACAGTAAACGGCTGTACTAATGTTATCTGACCTACAATTTTAAAGGTAGTAAAATTAAAAAATTTAAACTCAATTCAAGGTAACCTTTAACATAGTTGCATGCAGGGTAGATGATAACGATCTCTAACTTATTGTGGATTTTAGAGTTTAATTATTTATTTATGCTTAGACAAATAAACCTGCTTAAGAACTTTGATTAAATTAAAAATGATGGCGAAACTAAGATAACAGATCGTGTCAGTTTATGACGCTATAAGCTGAAAAAGGTTGTGTTAACGTATGGATGGATAATGTGCATGCAATACTATTGTAAAGTGAAGTTAAAGGTGTGAATTAAATAACTATACCGATTTTTTTAATTTAGTGTTTTAATGCATATTATGATACTAAATACCTTTTACGGCTTTATTGGGTCATAACCTAACATGATGTATTATCATAATCATCATCATTTCAGCCATAGGACGCACGCCATAAGCCTCCCCAAAGACTTCTTGAGGCTTCCTGCAAATGCTGGACGTCCTCTTTGTAGATGGACGTCCCGTAGGACGTCCGTGGAGAGGACAATGGCAGCGTACTTCGCTTTCCAGTAGGTAAGAGGCCCCCTTCTGCTCCATCGGCCGTCAGTTCTACGTGCTACGTTGTATTATGATAAACTAATTTTGATGCATAAAATTCAATTTAACATTCTAGCTATCTCATGAAATGGGCATGTAGTAGGGCCCAAGGCGGGCGTTTAGTCGTAAGATGCCAGGTAACATCCATCGACAAAACACGCTTTTAATGTGCCCACGGGATCTTTACAAGGGAATCGTATGCCGTTTGTGACGAAATTTCCAAGAAAAAGGTACAAGATAAAAATCACATAAGCTGGAGTTTCTGTTATGTAAAGGTGTTATTTTCTCCCTTCCTTTTGGTCTGAGATTGTTTTGTATGCTATGGTGTCTTTATGTTTAATAAAATAAATAAAAAAATATATAAAAAATGTTAATGTAGAGTACAGTTATCACGTATTAAAGATAATATATATATAAGTATTCTATAAGTAATAAAAGAAATAATATCTAACAATTTTGCTCTTGAATGCTTAAGTCACACAAAGTAAAACCTACGTCAAAAGAAAAAAGTAAAAGTAAACCCTTAGGCCACGTTAAAGGAGACGCGGCGCGTCAAGCGGCGCTTCGTGCGGTGTGGGCAGCCGGAAAAACAAACATATGGCTTTTACGTAGTATTATTCTTTCTCTATGATATGGCGATGTATTGGAGCTTTTAAGGAGAAGCGACTTTTCACGCGTTTGTTTGTTTGTTTGTTTTGCGCGTCAAATGCCACGGATGAAGCGGCGTCGGACGCGGCGGGTGACGCGTGTATAAAATCAGCTAATTTAATAACTGAAAAAAAAATAAGCTAGATTTTCGCGATAAAATAGCATTTGAAAATAAGTTCTTCTTGTTTCTGCTGTTTTTCTCGATAGTTGCATTCAAACAAAAGTTAGGCTGCGTTGTTTTGAATTTGATCAATTGACCCACAGCAGCTGTGCCTGTAAACGACGAGGATTAAAATGCAGTTTTTAGCGAATTTTGACAGAAATAATGCAAGGTTTTTATACTTCTTGCCTCTATCTAGCAGTGCCACATCTCATCTTACCCAGGGGGCAAGACGGGGAGATGGGATCTTTTACGAGAAAGTTCAAATTAATTATTATTTGTTAACGCCGATTACAATAATAATATTAAAAATAAAACGGATTATTATTGTCAGTTTTATGAAGCTTTAAATGTTAAGTACCCCATCTTGCCCACTCTTCCCCTACTCTGTAACTGAAAGCCGCCGCGGGTGACGCCGCGGGCGTCGCGACGGGCGAAGCGGTGTTAACCTTGAACGGATGAAAGCTTGACGCTACGCAACCCGCGCTGCACGAAGCGCCGCGTCTCCTTGAACGTGGCCTTACATGATCACTTTGTTGTCCGTCTGTCTATCCCTTTTTATCAGGAACGAGTTGGAGACGGGAAGGGGAGGGGATATGAAGTTGAAATCAAAATAAAAGAAAATACGTATGCAAACTCTCGTAGCTGTGTGATAAACAAACTTTTAAGTCAACGAAATAAAAGATAGGTACTGCATTCTTGACACTCGCAAGTTAATCAAATTTTGGAGACACACTATGGGCGAATTATTTACGTACCTAAAATATTGTACGGAACCCTCGATGCACGAGTACGACTCGCACTTAGCTGGTTTTTCTGGAATAAGTACTATAACTAACAATAACATAACTTTAAAACGAATTTAACTCTTGGATTGGTTAGATGTGAAATGTATTCAAAAATGCGTAAAATATCTTTCACCTTCACGTGTGGCACACAAATTGAAACTAACATTCCAACGCCAAGCTAACCAAAACGAAGCCCTAAATCAGTCTGCATCCAAGCTCTCTTTTAGTTTTGTTCTTTTTAAATCTAAGTAAAATCCCATGTTAAGGAGTGAAATCACGAATCGGAATGAAACGTCCAGAAAACCGGAGCTGAAAATCGGGCTGCACTAAAGCATTTTCCGATAACAAAAGGAAATGGTTTGCTGCGATATTAAACACTGAAATACATGTTCACGACAATTCTTACATTCTCATAATGTCTTCGCAAAGCTATACAGCCAAGAACAACGGGGATTTTAGTGCGGCCGTTTCTCGACTTATCGAAAAAGTTCTGCCACTCCGACCAATAGTTTCGTGGACACTGATATTTTACGATACAGAAACAATGGAACAAGTTTTTAGAACAAGCCAACAAGAAAAACTCTGATGAGTTTTATAATTAAACTGCAAATGATATTTGTTGTTTTAGAAAGTTGGCTGAAATGAAACATTGAACGTTTTTCAAATAAGTTCTAGAAGTAAATTCTTGTTACTTTGTTTTAAACAAACCTTTTTTAAGTCTACGTTAACTTACTTCTGCTCCAATAGAGCCCAAAGAATATACCGAACAATTGCTTTCATTTGACTTATAATATTTTTTTTTATAATAATGTAAATCATAACAGTTTTGTGCTTTCGATACACATCTTACGCCGGAAGGTAATCTAGAAAAATGGTAGTATACATAGCGTATAATTATAATAGCTTTAATACCCATAATTTTATAGTATATTTATGTTTCAGTCAGGGGTTCTATGACCTTATCAAGATGACGTCGTAGACCAGCAGACCTCAGTACAAATCGCGCTAACATCAAAACTCCATATATGAACAACAAAAACTGTATTTGACAGAGTTCAGTGCAAAATGTTTTTTTATCAAAATTAATTTTGATTGTTACATTTTTATAAGCACAAAGTAAAAAAAAATCGACCAAGTGCGAATCGGACTCGCGCACGAAGGGTTCCGCACCATTATCTATAAGAAAGAACAAAAAATCACGTTTGTTATATGGGAGCCACCTTTTTTTTTTATATTTGAGTTGATTGAATGAAATGTAAATTGCGGTTTACGATTTATGACGTATAAAAAAAAACAACTTACTAGATCTCGTTCAAACCAATTTTCGGTGGAAGTTTGCATGGTAATGTATATCATATATTTTTTAACCGACTTCAAAAAAAAGGAGGAGGTTCTCAATTCGTCTGAATGTTGTTGTTTTTTTTTTTTTTTTTGTATGTATGTTACGCGATTACGCCGTCAATTATGGACCGATTTCAAAATTTATTTTTTCGTTTGAAAGGGTATACTCCCGAGGTGGTCCCATTTCCACCAAGTCAGGTTCTGATGATGGGATCCCTGGGAAATCGAGGGCAACCCTCAATTTTTATAGGCACCCATAATGTTTTGCATATATTTTCTGACTCGATGCTGATTTTTGGGTCTGGTAATCATCATGTCATGTTGCTGACCTGATGATGGAAGCCACAGAACTCCTTAACGGAGAGGAGTTAGAAGATAATACTGCAATTTGTCGACAGAACGTATTTCGCAGTGTGTTGAGCAGACGCGGAGCATATGAGGTACCAGACCGCCAATTTATATTTACTGGGGGCGTACCCGCACAAGTTCCTTTCTTAATTTAACCTGTTATTTAACGCGAGACCTTATCCTATGGTTACGACACCAAAATAGCCACCGTTCTGGTTAGTAGGTAAACCCTTTTCTTAAGACTTAAAAATTTTCGTCGAAAAATTGACCCTTTATAACACCTTATTTTTATCATACCATTGGATGGGGGGTCCATAGAGGACCAATATTAGTTAAGGTTACTTGGCTGTAAAGTATTTTTTGGCGAAGTTAGGAGGGAAAAAATAGAGGACGTAACACTTAAAATTGTAAAATAAAAAAGTTTAATAAAAAACTAAAAACCGACTTCAAAATGAAACTAAAAAGCGAAAAATAATATTGACTAAAACATACCTAATCAGTTCTTTTTGGAGTCGGTGCGAATGAACACATTTTAACTCTCGATGGCTGGCACCGACTCCAAAAAGAACTGATTAGGTATGTTTTAGTCAATATTATTTTTCGCTTTTTAGTTTCATTTTGAAGTCGGTTTTTAGTTTTTTATTAAACTTTTTTTTTAGTTTTATCATTCTCTTATTGTAGAAGTTACGGGGGTGTACACACATTTTACTACTTTGGAAGTATCTCTCGCGCAAACTTTTAGAAAAAATATATATATTAGAAACCTCAATATTATTTTTGAAGACCTATCCATAGATACCCACACGTAAGGGTTAAATGAAAAAAAAAGTTTGAGCTTCAGTTCTAAGGACAACCAACAAAACTTTTTGTTTTTTTTTTTCAATTTTTATGCGAAAATCTTAATGCGGTTCACAGAATACATCTACTTACCAAGTTTCACCAGTATAGTTCTTATAGTTTCGGATAAAAGTGGCTGTGACATACGGACGGACAGACAGACATGACGAATCCATAAGGGTTCCGTTTTTTGCCATTTGGCTACGAAACCCTATAAAGACAAGAAGGATTTATTTCCAATTGATGAAAGAAACAGCAGAACAATTACACCAGTATTAACCATATTGGCAAAGACGACGACTAAATTTATGTAGAAAAAAAAGTTGCTTGCATAATTTTTTATCCACATTTTTCTAAATATCTACAAAGTACATCTATCTGTATCGTACTTGTCAATGTACCTACATAATTGTACTCCATAATCGAGACTCCGCTATTATATTATGGAGCTATTGTAAATACAAGATTGCGGTTAAACATTACGCCGATATTTGAGTTGTGTTGTGCCCCATTACAGAGCTTAAATTTAATGGAGTAGTTTACGCTACAACGTTCAATTAATTTGAAGTTAGCAATCATAAACTATGCTCGCAATACCTATTAACGAATTTCAATTACATAGCAAGCGAATAGTTCCGAGGGAAATCAAACGAAGGTATTATTTGATAAATTATATAAACTAGCTGACCCGGCGAACCTCGTACCGCCTAACACAGATTTTTTTTCGTCAGCTTTTTAATGTTTTTATTGTTTATTTATTTGGTACAGAGACAAATCGAACAAATTTTAACCATGGAATGAAATGAATGAAAATCGGTCCAGCCGGTCTAGAGTTATTAACAAACCCGACTTTGTTTTATGTACTAAGATATTGTCTTTTTCTTACTGCTTTAAGAAAATCTAAAGTTTTCTCACAATTTATTCAAATTGCTTAAAAGCACTTTAAGTTTCACGAGTTTTAACCTTGAGAACTAATATAAAGTTAAACGTTGTCTGCGACAAACATTTTGACAAATAGCACTGATACTTAATTCTTAGAAATGGCACACAATTTGAGAAGATATGTCAATTTTATGCGATAACAATAAATAATTTAAAGTTTTTACTTTATTGGACGAAATAGGTGGTTAACGTTTAAAAATATACTTTATGCTTTAAAACCGGCCAAGTGCGTGTCGTGCCACGCGCATTGTAGGGTTCCGTAGTGGCCCGTCGTTACCACTATATATTTAAGCAATTAACTTAATTTAGTTACTTTTAATGTTTTTCTCTAAAGATTTTTTTAACGACCGAGTTGAACGACAGTCACTCTTAAACTAACTGATCTAACTTAACCGTTATGATTCTCCTTAAAAGTTCACGAAAAGAACTATTATCAAGAATTTTTCCAGATTTTTCAAGCCAATAGTTAAGCTTTCAGAGAGGAGGGGGGGGGCTTTTTTTCGAAATTTTATTCTACTACTTTGTCAGCATGATTGATATATATATATACAGACAGACAGACAAACGGACATGACGAAACAATAAGGGTTCCTTGTCAGGACTACGGAACCCTAAAACGATGTTTAAACCGTATAACCACTTAAGCAGTATGCAGTTTAATGGAAATTAAACTCCGTTAAAACTCCGTTCTTCAATATTATTTTCTCTTCCAAAATATTAAACGTTGATTCGTCAAAAATTTTGTGACAATTTTGAAATCACCCTACGCCCTATGACGTTGATAGCTTCAACTGTAACTAAAAAACTAACATGGAAGTATAAACTAACTACTCAAATCTTGAAAGTCATTTCTAACTTACTTCTAACCGTCCCATGTTATAATATTTTATAGTTTTTATTTTATTTTATGAGTAATTAATTCTCTTTTGAGCTTTAAACCCTGGTTCACAGCATCATAGTCTAATTCTAATGAAAGATACTTTTTAAATATGGACTATTAAGCAGTGAATTTCCATTTTTTTATAGATAACATGTTGCTTTCATTTTAACGTAATTTCCTGTGTAAGAACTAACTAAGTGACTAACAAAAAAAAGAATCCTTGTCTACTTATTTTTGCATAACGTTCTTGTAAATCGTTTGTATCTAATTACAGAAAGTGTACACTAGTCCATGAATGCAAACGTATTTTTGAAATGCAATGCCATTGAAGTGCTGTAGCTAGTTCGCTTTCAGTGGAATAAAAGCCCGAGACTATAGTTTATAGTGGGCGTCCAATCTTGACAAACGAAAATTCTCGATCATTTTTAGCACACTTTTTTTATGAAAACATTAAACTTTTGTCAGTGTTCCGTACCTTAGAATAATAATTTGGAACCCTAAAACGATATTATCGTTATTTCTTTGTCTCAAGACCTGTTTTTAGCTAGAGATAGACCTGAAATTGTTATTAACTACTAAGGTCTGTAGTCTAGTTCAAAGACTTAAAATTAAATAAAAAAAATCTGTCATGCAAGTATGAGTCCAGTTTTCACCACCGAACTAGCTTATAGAAAGTACCGTGTCTTATAGTAGTCTCTGTGTAAGATAAGTAGGTAATAATTTTAATTTAATATGTAATTCGTCGAGGATCATATAACTTTAAGGCTCGGTCTATACGCTGCCGGAATCCATAAGCATCCGCAAGAATCCGTTAAAAAAAACGAGCCTCTGTGGGTGGATCGAGGTGTCAGGTCGGGCGCATGTTCCGAAACGGGCCAAGTCCGTTCCGACGAGCGCGTTCTGAGCTGACACTCCGACTTATTTGTATTGTTTTTATAATTAAAAACATTACTTTTGTTAAATTTTTTGCTAGTTTTGTTTTATCTGTTATTTTTTTTATCTCTTTAATATAGCGTGCTTGTTCTGTATTGTAATTGTGATTATTTGTTTTGTTGCTCTGTTTCTGTTTCGTCTCCTGTCCTGTAAAGGTATGTGAGCGGCGGTGCATCGGCTCATCGGAACCTGCCCGGTTTTTTCGACTGATTCCGAGCCGGAGTCGGCCGGAGGAATTGGGGGTTCATTGGTGATCCAATGTACCGTTGACACTACCCGTCCCGCGTCCTGCGGGGTCTCCGCTGAAAACCAGCGTCGTTATGACTCTGGCTGTAACGACAAATGCTGAGCTTGATGCTTTTATGTTATTATATATATTTGTTTCTGTTTATAATTGTGCTTATGTGTCAAATAAATGTTTTCTATTCTATTCTATTCTAATTTTCAGTAGATACTAAATATACTAAGATTAACCAGCTTAGTCATTTTGTATTTTTTTCTTTATATTTTGAGTTGATTTATTTAAGATGTAAGCAGTATCATTTGAAATTATTAAGAAATACAAATCAAGCTTACAAATCAAACTGCAGGATTAACATACCACGGTCTGTCCTGTGAATTCACGAACCCTATGCGCCACCGCTTCGGGCTATCTACAATTTACTTGCCCCCCACGCAAAAAGAGGGCAATTTGACGTTGCAATTGTGTGCTTGTTTATCAGAAAAGCTGATGCAACAAAGCTGGATTGGGAGGTAAGTAATTGGCATTTGGTTGGCTTGCTTATGCTTTGTCGGTAGAATTTGTATCTTTTGCTTTTAAAGTTACTGCGTTGGTGAATTGAAAATGTTTTCGGCAAGTTTTTAGGTTATGTGGTCTCACGTTTTTCTGTATCCAATCCTTTCGGAATTTATTAAAATATTTTTAAACTTTGAGCCCGTATATTGTAAATTTTTATAAAGACGCCACTCGAGCACATATACAGGACCTAAATCTAATAAAACGCCTATATTTGAATAAAAAATTGTAGATAAAGTATAGCCAATTACAAGTACCTTTAGGCAAATCTAAGCAATCTTTTGTTTGACTTCTGGACTAATTACCGCACCAGATGTTCTTTGCATCGATAGGCCATACATCACCCTGTCTCCAAGTGAGCCGAGAGTGATGGCGTCATTCGTTAATTGAACTTCATTAACGATCATAATTAATAGCACCCGGCGGAGCCGTAATAGCACACTTAGACTAGATGTTTGGTGCTACGTCAACACAGTCTCTAATTATTATACCTCTAGACTTGTCTGAATAGTAGTTCTGACTGTATATAACACAACTCTAGTCTTATTCAGAGTGAATTTACTAGTAAGATTAAACCACTAATTGAATAAGACAGTTAGGGTTTGACAAGTTTTACTTGTAAGGCATTTAAAAAAAATTAAAAGACATCCCTTTTAACGTAGTATTCGCTTTGGAAAATCTTTTTCCTAACAACCTTTTGGTCTTATCGATTCTTAATGAAAGAAGATCTAAATAATAAAAACAATATGTAAAATAAATCCTAGGTACTAATGTACCTAACTGTTAACGTGTCCTCTGAAGCACAGAGATGTGTGTGATAAATATCACTTTAGTTTTGGCCAAACCAACGTGTGCGCGATGGCGTGCGTGGTGGCGTGGGCGTGGGCGTTTAGATCGTGCCATAGCATTTGCATCGTATACGTTTAAAGCTACTAATTTTTTTCTGAAAAGCAATGAGTGAAGCCAACTAGCTTTTTTCTTTCCTACATCTTCAAATAGCTTCACTCAGGTAACCGAGTTGAAATAATTAATGCGAAACTCAGTAAATAAATAAATAAAAAACTCTACAAAAATTATTTGTTTAAGTAAAAGGGTTGAGCTTTTATGTTCGTATTATATCTGCAAATAATCTGATAAACAAATTGTTAAATCATAATTTATTATGACTAACATTTTTAATCTTCTTTAACTTCATTCATGACTAATCTCTTTCTTGTGAGGCTTGACCGTTCGAGCGAAAGATACATTTTCGTGCTAGGCCTCCGGAACGCGTAGTGTCCGCGTGTTTGGTGTGGACTGGCCTGCACGCCCACGCACACGCTACCGCGCACGCCCACGCCACCGCGCACGCCCACGCCACCGCGCACGCCCACGCCCACACGTTGGTTTGGCCGAAACTTTAATGTTGTCGCAACGTTAATGGTATAATTTAGATATTTTTTAATAAGTTCTTACTTATTTTGATAGTCAAATGTTTTAATATGACCAAAGTCTCTACATAGTGTCCTTGAAAGTATAGATTAAATCGAACAGGTGCATAGCGGGGAGCTGATTCCCGAACTTTTTGGCTCTAAGAATGTGGGTTCCATTATCGACAGGAATAAAGTGTTATTGATTTTTTATTTTTTCGTAACATCGCGAAATCTATAAGAACTATACTGTTGAAACAAAAATGTTTTTTCATCAAACCCATACGTGTGGGGTATCTATGAGAAGGTCTTCTAAAATGACATAGAGGTTTATAATATCATTTTTTTCTAAACTGAATAGTTTGCGCGAGAGACACTTCCAAAGTGGAAAAATGTGTCACCCCCGTGTAGCTTCTAAAATAAGAGAATGATAAAACTAAAAAAAAATATATGATGTACACTACCATGCAAACTTCCACCAAAAATTGGTTTGAAAGAGATTTAATAAGTAGTTTTTTTTAATACGTCATAAATCATAAACCGCAATTAGATAATGGTACGGAACCCTTCATGCGCGAGTCCGATTCGCACTTGACCGGTTTTTTGTATATGTTGTAGGAAGATCTGCCATTTCTTAAAAAGTTATTTTGATCAACTAGCAAACATGTATGATAAAAATAAAACTTTATGTCTTTCACAACTTTTATTCTTCTAAAATTATTACATACATATGTAGGTACTATGCGTCTGCTCGATTTGATCCATCATTCTAGGGACATCTTGTATTATGTAACAAGTAACATTGATGATTTAATGCCATATATTGATTTCTATACGGAGTCAAACAATATTTTACCTGTCACATACGCATACTTTCTTGCCGTTGCTTGACTTTTTGTAAACATGGCAATATTCCATCAACTAACTCGATATAACTTCGCGAGAAAAAAATTTCTCAATAAAGTGTGACATTTTCAGCGTCGAGACGTCCTTATAAATATTTATTTGAAGGACTCCCAAGGAGCTTACTTAGTAGTTTATTTTATTATACGGCCCCAAGGTAGGCTCTCTTATACAAAATTTAATAACTTTGCTTAAATTAAGGTCTCGCACACCCCTCCTTAATAAGGTGCGTGTTGTAAGTTGGAATAAGTTTAGCCGAACACAAGCTCCAGATGTTGACAATTTCGTTCAAACTTGAACTCTATTTGCATGGCAATAAAACCCGAAAGTTTTGTCTTTGGTGTTGTTGTGAAAATTAATGAATACGGCGCTTTGTTCTGCATATTGCTAAATATATTAAATAGATAGATCAAAAGGATACTCGTATTACACTATTAGCAATGTCATGATGATACATTTAAACTGCCTTCATGTAAGTTAAATTAATCTATTCTTATTCTATAAAAAAACGTGGTGAAAATGGATGAGGAATTCATGTAAACACAGCAAGGTCATTAAACTTACTTTGCTTATGATGTTATCTTGTCTTGGTGCTATATCCGGATACTTTTTTATATATTTGTGATATTGTGATACATTTACAAACTTTTTTAAACTAATTTTGTAAAGTAATAGCAGAAAACACGTATAACGGACAAACCTATTCGAAATGGCTGTTGCTTTGTTTACATAAAATCTTTATCCATCAAGATGGATGGTCAAGACATTACTAGTAATTGGAAGTCATTTAAACATTGATAATAATACTTATGTCAGCTTTATCATATTTTCAAGTTACAATAATAATACGAATATTGTTTTCTTTATAAACTCAATCCTAATAAGTTCTTAGCATTTAATATTTTACTGGAAACGGGTCATCTTCTGATTTTATAAAATAAAAGTGTTCTTATAAAAATGCTGACCAAGTCCACATTTTGCCGGCGGATGGTACTCATTACAGCTGTGAACTCTTTCATTGCCAAGAATCCTACGTGAAAGGTAAGCAAAACAGCACTGGACATTGTCCAAATGATCACTCCGGGTGCATTGGGAGAGTAAGGTCTTATTTTATGAAATTAATTAACTGAAAAACCAGTATAAAATTCATTGTAAGAAAAAATACACCTAAGGTTAGCTTGAAACTATAATAACAGCATTATGAACGGTATAATGTAAATTTTTTATAACATTAATTTCGACATCCATCACTCTGATTTAGTGATTGTGCGAACTGATATTATTAACGCAACCGCTGATGGTCCCATGAAAATATGTTTCCTTTTGTTTTTTACACCCTTAACTAGATAACAAACAATGTATTTAATCTTTAATGTCTAGTATGATATGTACATTCAACAGCAGGTCAACCATCCCAAAAAGTAAAAGGTCATCCTACTGATTTTCAACTTTAAATCTGACACATAGAGATCATTTCAATTGAGAAAATTTGACGTTTTGTGGTAGATTAACGACCTGTGTTTTCTGTGCTTGTGAATCCCAAAAAACAGCAAGTTTACACTTAAACTTAATTAACGTTTTTGTTATGTTCATATAATATGAAATATTTTTTTTCTCAAAAACAGCTTGCAGCTTAATGTTACATTTTTATTTCAAAATCAGTAGGATTTGCAAAAAACGTAAACGCACCAGGTACATTTTTGCAACTTGGAATATTTAAGTACACAAATTGGTGCAAAATAGTCTAGCCCGAGTGTGCAAACTAGAGAGCGTGGTTTCATATCCACATTTCAGAGCCCAGTTTTTATTTAACCCATGGCTGAATGCGCTCTGCACAAAGGCGTGTCAACGTACTCTGAACGTGGGTACCGGGACATGGCAATATTGAATTACTGGAAACGATTGATATTTATAATCCCTTAGCCTGTCTGTGAGTAGACACAATAGACCAAAATATAACGGTAATGCCGTCATATAGTGAGCTTGACATTTTGGGAATTAAATAAAAAAAAAAAAAACTGTATTCAAATTGTTGGCTAATGGAAAAATTATAATATATCTTTAACGATAATCGATGACTTTGTTGGCTGACTTCCTCGTTTATGGTTAAGGTTGAAATTAATAACATAATTACTTTGGTATAAAGTGTCAATTTATTAATCAAATTAGGTATGGGCCCCTCGAATTGTACCTACCTACTTTTAAATTAAATATATATATATAAGGTCCAATTTTATTAGTGTTCACCCTGTTAACCTGTGACTATATAAGTGAAAAGCAATTGTAAAAACCAACTTTTAAATTTCTATCATAAAAACTAAAAAAGTAAAAAATAAAAATACAAAATAACAACATCGACTTCATATTGCATAAACAAAGGAAAGGAATAAGACAATAATCAGATGGTTAAACGTACCAAAGTAGGACGAGTTTATGCAATATGAAGTCAATGTTGCAATATGAAGTATATATATAATATATATATAAATAATCCAGCACCCTCCGCCCACGCTTCCCTCGCCCCTCTGAGCATATTATGCGCTCCGGTCCCTGCGTCGTTGTCTAGCAGTCTAACCTCAAAACTTACCACGTGAACTTGCAAACGTATTTAGCTGTTTTTTTGAAGTGAGAATAGTGTGCAGTTTAACATGTCAAATAAACGGAAACACAAGACACTAGATTTGAAAGATAAAATGGAGATTTTAAAGAAGTTAGATAGTGCGAAAACATGTGCAAATTGGCAAAAGAATATGGTGTTGGGCATGCTACTATACACGATCTTAAGAAAAAAAAGCAAAAGATAGTAGACCACGTAAAGACGATGGAATGTGGACCAGAAAAGCGTAAAACACTAAAAGTTGGCAATTGTCCAAAGATGAAAAACGCTCTCTACAAGTGGGTCATGAAACGGCGTTCAAAGCACACTCCTATATCTGGAGATATCGTGAAAGCCAAAGCCTTAGAATTTTATAAAAAAAAATACCCAAAAAGATGATTTTCGTGCCAGTGATGGACGGCTGGATAAATTTAAAAAGCGATTTGGTATCCGTCTATTAACCACATCGGTTGAGAAATTATCAAGCAACGAATCTTCAGTACAGCCATTTATCCAGCATTTTAAAAACAAAGTAGAAGAATTGGGTCTTCTTCCTGACCAAATCTATAATGCAGGCGAGAGTGGTCTGTTCTAGAGACTGTTGCCCAATAAAACATTTGTATCTTCTAAAGAAGCAAGTGCACCAGATCTTAAAATGAATAAAGATAGAATCACATTCATGCCGTGTTCAAATGCTACTGGAACGCACAAATTGGATTTGTTAGTCATTGGTAAAGCAAAAAACCTCAGAGCTTTCAAGAACATTTCCCTGCCAGTCTGCTACAAGAACCATTTTAAAAGTTGGGTCACGAGAGACGTATTAAGCAAATGGTTTCATAAAGACTTTGTCCCAGATGTCAAGAAGTTTATGAAAAGATTCAACTTGCCCATAAAAGCTTTACTCGTACTTGAAAATGCTCCAAGCCACCCAAATGAACAAGAACTTAAATCAAGTGATGGAAATATCCAAACTATCTTCCTACCACCAAACCGCACGCCTTTACTTCAGCCGCTGAGTAAAAATGTTATCCAAAAAGTAAAGTCCTTATATAAAAATAAATTGTTGATCCATACTATATCTCAGAATGGTGATATAAAGCAGAGTCTTAAAGAATTAAATTTAAAGGATGTTGTATTCTATCTCGCTCATGCTTGGAAGTTTGTTTCATCTAACTTAATCCAATCTTCATGGAAAAAGTTATGGCCTACAATGAATACAGTATTAGAAACAAAAGAAATCGAAGAATGGGACCCTGAAGATAATCTACTTATTGCCGATTGGTTACAAATTCTATCATTCTCATCTATGTTTATTTTTGACTTTATAGTTTGTAGTGTTCTACTCCTGCTTTTCAATGAACTATAAAGCCTTATTTGTAACTCTTCATTGAAAAAAAAGGTTTTAACTCGAGTAAGTATAGTATCTGAATCGGTTTTTCCCGTTTAATTCATGTACCAACAGGAATTCCGGGTAATTACATAGCTTATGTCACTCCCACAACTGAGACGAATCTTATGACATAATATCATATGTTGAAATCCATTAAATGGTTTTTTCTTCCTATTTTTTCAGTGTATTTTTTTGCCTGTTCCGGTAGATATTTTGGAATATAAAGTATTTAATACTATTAGCTCTGAAAATATGTAACCCATAGTTAATAAAAGATAGTTTCAAAACCGGTTTATCAGTATTGCAGATCCGTTTTTCCCGCGTAAGTTCTGTTCCCGCGGGAATTTCGGGAAATAACATACCTCTTGCCACTTCAACAATTGAGACGAATCTATTGATATATTATACTTTAATATCCGTTAAACGGTTTAGGTTGTAGAGCGTGCCAAAGAAAAAGACATACATACATACGCTCGAAAAACATAACCCTCGTTGGGCAGTCGGGTTAAAAAGTCGGGTTTTATTATCAAGTTCTCGGGTATTTTTTTATAATCGGCTTCCAAGATAATAGCAATAAAAAAACTCTTGTTGTATCACGTCATGTGAACAGATAATAAAGAAAATTTACGGGAGAAACACAGTCAGCAAATATATTTTATTTATATAAAGGCACAACTATAAAATACAGTTCAATACATTTTCACATAATTGTAATTTAGCTTTATATATTCTCAATTTTCAGTGTCGTTTCCAGCAGCTCTTTTCTGTACAAAAATACGTATGAGTATGTATGGTGTAATCATGGTTTCATCAAAAGAGCGGTGCACAGTGCGCTCCAGAGCCATCACAGCTCGTCACAGCGCCATTCATTCCCGCTGGTGGTACCCGCAATTATGACGGTCGTACTTTCACTTGCACTATATTTAGGCTTTGTTGACAATCCGCTTCTTAGAAGTGGGTATTCAGTGAGTCTTATTAAGAATGCAGTTGTAATTACTACTATACTTGTTAAGATATAATGACGACTTTTGTTGCTGCAATGTAGATACTTAAACTGCAGCATGGAAAAATAGATATTGTGTATATTCGTAGCCTATTTCTATGATTACCTACACCTCTTAATTAGTTACAATCGAAATTATTGCATTATATTAGTGGATTAGCTGTTATAAAGAGCTGTTATAAGGATTTTATGTATCATTATATCTGTCTATTTGACCACATTTTGGCCGGTTTATTTACCGTAAATTCTATTTATCTTATTTGATAATATTAATGTAAAATTTTGGATGTACTTAGGCCATATTTGACGAAAACCCAGTTATCTTAGTGGCATAAACTTCAGCTGAATCATGCATTGATAAACTGCTTAAAAGGTTCTAATTTTTTAGTTATAATTCATTCTAGAAGGCAGCTCAAATACAACTTTTTGTTGTATAAGGACCAACAATATTGAAATCGAAATCGAAAAATAAATTAACTTTACCATATTAAAAACACCGACACAGAAGAAAATGAAATTAATCAATAAATTATGACTTAATTATATGCCCCTTGGTATATTAATGTTGATATCCTCTTTGTACCAAAGAGTAAATTTTATAATGCACTCAAAAGTGATTATTGAAATGCCTAATACTGTCTTTTAGTACAAAAATGTGTAAGATCAACTTCTAATCACAAAATAAGGAAACTAGTTACTAAAAAAAATGATTTTTCATGTGTAACAAATTAAAGCCGCAGTTAACTTAAGTAATAAACCAAATAGTATATATTAAAACTAATAATAAAACACGTGTTATCGCAACAACAAGAACAAACAAGATACTGAAAGTTGACGGGGTTCCAAAGCGATTGTTTCTAGATGACATTGGTCGAAACAAGGTTATGGGTACTCATCAATTATTTCTTTGTATATTTGCAATGTACACTGCCACAATTGCCGGGTTAACTTGTATTTAATTGTAACGTAAAGTTTAAAATACGTTTTTGTAGAGCATTGTATGTTATGTGTATGTCTATAATTTAGACCTAGATATTTTCGCCTAGCTCTGTCCTAGACCTGAATCTGACCTAAATAAAGCTAGATATGTAAGAATGACACCATGAATAATAATTTAGTTCATGAGTATTACTCGTGTAATTTAAAATTGAAAATCGATCCTCGTGACACAGTGTTTTTTAAATTGGCTGGACTGGAAATTAAACATTGGAACTGTAACACACCTAATTGTACGCAATCAAGACCATTACAGGTCATGTGTTGTCTGGTGCGTATTTAATAAATAAGTTCTGTTTCACAGTAAGTCTCGGTTAATTTAATCTGCCAGTTAATTCTTACAAAATGTGTTCTTTATTCGAATTTATTTGTTAAGTAGTGCTAACTTTTCGATTGTGAAACAGGGCCCTAACCATGACCTGTTTAAACAATCGCAAATCTGTCAAACATTATCATTTCTGTCAAATTTTGTATGAAATGACGTACCAAAATTGACAGATTTGACAACTTTGAGATTGTTTTAAGAGTTCATGGTTATAAAAACAGAAAACGGACTAAAAATAAGGGATGTCTGAATTCCTTGCAGGATTTTTCAAAACTATCTACTTCTATATTATAGACAGGGTATTAGGTAAAGGGTATATTAAGCCGAAACAAGCCTATTTCAACATAATTATGCATAAAATACTATGGTATACACAGAATTTTAATATATTCATTTTGATTTTAACACTTTCATACAAAACATGATTTTTAAAAACCGCTTTGAATGAAAAAAAAAATTTTTTTTTTCACGAACGATTTTGGACAAATCCTAATATAAACATATGGTATGACATAATGTATTCATTTCCTAAACACATATTAAATAATACTAAAAATAAGATTATCCAATTCTGCTTTATGCCAAAAATGGCAGCAGATTATAAAAATGCTCTTTCAAAAATATTTTGCATACAACCGACCCGCATTACGAGATTAGAAGTCAGATCTCGGATTTCAGCATTTTCTGAAGATGTTTTCTCGTAATATACTATTTCTATTCTTGTGGTTTCCGCTAGAGTAGCTAGCTGCTTGAGTTAATGTATTTTTATACTGAGATAATGTTATGAAGGATATAGGGGTAAGTTAAGCGGTTTATTATTAACACGCTATTATTTTCACCCGAAGTCAGTTGAAAAATATAAAAGCGTGTTAAAAAATATATATTTGAGAAAAAATATTCTTAATTCGACTGTATGTGTATTTATCCATTCTAGATAAGGTAGCCGGTTACAAATAATAATGGTTTCTTATCGACTCATTGGGCGCGGCCGCGTTTGTATATACTTTAGGCGCTGGATGACTACTGGTTCCCGAAGGTTTATTAAATAAAAGATGTAATACATCGGACGAGTATATTGCTGATAGAACGGTGATGCAAGAAGGAGGCACAATGTTGCCAGTATACAGATATTATTAGAATAAAAAAAAAACTAATTTAATGTTGCCATTCAACATACTGCGGCCTAAGAGACGAGAGAAACAAATCAGTTCGGATTCAAACTAAATAGTCAGGTTACATCATTTTTTTAAAAGTAGGTTTACATTGAGTTATAGAGAGCTGAACCAATCACATATAAATTGAAAATTACGTTGCAGCAAAGTTAACATACAAACTCTTAAATTAATGACGTTTAAATAAACAGTTTATTTGCTACAGAGAAAAAACCGCTTGGCAACCTTATTATACATGAGTGTAATAGTAATTAACATAGTATTCTTAGACTAAATTTACCTTAATATCTTATATAATGTATTAATTATCATTACTTTCTAATAAATAGTATACAACCTTTTGGTTATGAATCACAAGTTATCATCAATGGGTAACAGACAGATTTTATGAATACCTCGAATATGAGTTCTACCATTAGATGTTTTGACTTCTACAGTTCTAACCTTTGTGTCATGCCCAGGAAAAACTTTAATTACTCTAGCCATAGGCCATGACATGGAAGGTGTCTTATCTTCCTTTAAGATGACTAAACTACCGACTTTAACATCATGAGATTTAGTCTTCCATTTTGGTCTATTTTGCAATACATTGAGGTATTTCTTATGCCAAGTATTCCAAAACATTTGTTTTAAATTAGTACATAGCTGCCAAAATTTTAATCTATTTTGCGGAATATCAAGCACATTTCTTTCTGGATACATAGTTAAAGATGAACCTATGATAAAATGACCCGGCGTCAAATAACAAAAATCATCAGGGTCTGACGACAGAGGCAATAGAGGTCTCGAATTGAGTACCGCTTCTATTTCTGTTAAAACAGTGTTAAGTTGTTCATAGGTAAGTACAGTTTTGTGTAAAACCCTTTTTAAATGGTGTTTTGTGCTCTTAACCGCACTCTCCCAAAGTCCCCCGAACGTAGGACTATAGTTTGGAATATAATGAAAGCTGATGCCACGCTGCGTGGCGAACCTTTGTACGTCTGCCTGGTGACTTTGGGATGTGTGAAGGTTATAGAGTTCAGCCAATTTGGACCTTGCACATTTAAAAGTACTAGCCTACTAGATTTCGACGGGCAGGCCTCTTCGCGATATGAGCCTCCTTAATTATTATTATTATTTATTGAATCACATCGGACAACGCAGGTCCATTTTAATTAGTAAAAAGTAATCTTAAAACTATATTAGTAAAACAAAAACACACAAGTTGAGCAATTATACGACCAGGCGATAATGTACCACAGATGGCAGGAGCGGGTTAATCGGCGTTCCTACTAACAAGCACCCTGGCAAGATGGCGAAAAATAGGGGAGTCATATCTTCCCGCTATGGTCCTCAGAATGGAGTTGGAGCTGGCCCGTACTCTGCAGAGCAACGAGGCCGCTTTTTTACGCATGATGGCATAGAAATCGCTAGTGCGTGCCTCAGCAAACATCCCCGACGCACTGCAAAATCGGGGCAGCCCCAACAACATTCTAAAGCCATTGTTATATTGGACACGCAGAGCATTAATGGTCTTTTGCGTAAAGCTGGCCCACAGGCTGCAGGTGTAGAATACTTGACAGTAGGCTTTAAAAAGAGTGATCTTCACTGATTGACTACACCGTGCAAACCTACGCACCAGCATGTTACATCTGACCGCCAACGCTCTACGTTCCCTCTCCATATCTTCATGGTCTTTAAGGTCGTCAGTTACTAAGTGTCCTAGATATTTAAATTTTGTAACTCGTTTGAGCTCAACATCGTTTAGCTTTATGGTCGGAACAGACTCCGGACACCTTCCACCGACGGCCTTAAAGACCACGAACTCACTTTTTTTAACATTATATGTCAAGCCATGTGCTTTAGCGTACCTACTCCTCACACACTTTTAGGAGTTCATTTAGCGCTCTGACCGTCGGACTCAGCAGCACCATGTCGTCAGCGTAACTGATGTTGTTTATAGTAACATCGTCCACACGACAGCCGATGCGTTTGCTACTGAGCCGAACGATCAGGTCATTAACATACAGGTTAAACAATTTAGGCGATGTAAGACCTCCTTGCCTCACTCTGCAACTAAGCCTGTATGAGTCGGAGAGTTTATCGTCCCATCTCACTCGGTTTTCCTGGTTTCCGTACCAATACTGGTAGATACGCAGCAGCTTCGCAAGCACATTTCTTTCTCGTAGCTTAGCCCAAAGCACACCATACGAAACAGTGTCAAAAGCCCGCGACAGGTCTAGAAAACACGCGTACACTGACGTCTGACGCTGCGAACTGAAAGTGACGATTCTTGGTCTAAAGCACACCGTACAGTACTACACTGTGGGCGATGGGGGCGAAACCCGAACTGTGCATCGTGCAAATCTAAATAATTATCGAGGAGGGAGTCCAGCAGGCTGTCGAGTACCTTCGCCAGGACCGTAGCCAAGGAGATAGGCCGATAATTGCTTTTATCAGCAACATCTCCAGACCTATTTTTAATAATGGGTACTACAATCGTCCTCATCAGGTCACTAGGCAAGAGTGAGTGTCTCATGCACAAAGAGTAGAAGCCTTAAGCAAGCGAGAAAAGTTTCTGTGGTTAGATCTGAGGCCAACTCTAAGTGTATGGCCTTGGTCGTAAAACAAACGAAAACGCAGATATAACCTTTACCAATTACTGATCGTCTCACACGCGATAGCTTAACATCGATAGGCCCGGCGAAATCCACACCGACTTTTTCAAAGGGCCGGCTGGTAGCAGTGACGCGAGCAGCAGGCAAGGACCCCATCAAATGTTTGGCCACTGTGGCCTTTTGTCTGAAACATGTTATACATTTGTGAGTATTTTTTTTAACTTCTACAAGACCATTAACAATCCAGTATTTTTGGGTAAGACTTGAGAGCAAAAGTCTGAGCCCTGCATGGAGCAGCCTTTCATGTTCACTCTTAATAAGCAAGACAGTTACGTAAGAGCCCCTTATAAGATATTTCAGCGTGATGAAGCCTACCACCGACACGTAAAAGACCTTGATAATCAATGAACGGGTGCAAATTAGCTAAATTGCCCTTGACATTTTTATCATGACTTAATAAGTCGAATTTAGTTTTAAAATGAATGTATTGTTCATGTTTAATTAATAGCATTAATGCGCTGTTAAGTTCGCGTGCACTTAAATAATCTGTATTTAATTTTAGCTTTTTATTATTTATGTTGTTTAGAAACCTTAGTATGTAAGCCAGCAACCTGGTCATTTTATGAATATCAGAGAAATCATGCAGACGCTTAAACAAATATTCAAGCCGACTTGGATTGTGATAGACCACATTAGAGGAGAAAGCCGAGCTGGTTTTCACTTCAGGCAATTTATTTGGTAAATCCGTATAGCAAGTGGAAAAATCACGCTCACTATTTTGAAGAAATCGCGGACCATGCCACCACAAATCGCAGTCTATCAATACACCTGGTTTGACCCCGCGACTGATAAGATCAGCAGGATTATTACCTGATTTGACGTATAGCCAGCTCCACATTGAGCAGGTTTGGCGAATGGCAATCACTCTGTTTGCGACGTATGCTTTAAGCTTTGACGGGTCGGTATTAAGCCATGCAAGGACAATTTTAGAGTCACTAAGTAAATAAACATTTTTTATATTGATCTTTGTTTTAATAACATCAAATACTTTAAACATTAACTTTGATAGTAAGAGTGCGGCATTTAATTCCAGTTTAGGCACAGTCATACCTTTGTTACTAATAGGATTGATCCGTGACTTCGAGCAGAGCAATTGCACATTTACCGTACCTGTTGGACTGCGCAAACGCAGATATACACAACAGCCATAGCCGGTTGTGCTCGACGCGTCTGCAAAGCCAATCAGCTCTGCAATGTTAGGTTCTGAAATACTTATATTTCGTTCTAAAATTATAGGTTTCATTGCAGCTAAGTCTGTTGTAAATAATCGCCACTGCTGACAAACTTCAGGAGAAGGACAGTCAACCCAGTTTGTTTTTTCTAGCCACAGTTTTTGCATAATAGACTTTGCTGTGATAATAATGGGACTAACAAAACCCATTGGGTCATAGAATCTGCCAATGTAACTCAAAATATTTCTTTTGGTTATCTTATCTGAGTCAAATGGCTGTGGAGAGGATATAATAAAGTGATCATGTTTGACATTAACTGTAAGACCTAAAGCCTTCATATTATAGTTGTCTTTTTGTAAATCAAGGCGGTCAAAGTGTTGGTCGTTATTTGGTATATCAGACAACACTTGTTTGTCAGCGCAATTGGTCACGAGCAGCAAGCACAGTCTCATGATCATTATGTGAAAACAAAATATCATCACAATACACATTATTTTTAATTATTGATGCAGCTAGAGAAAATTTCTTTTCGTATCTAGTAGCTAGCTCATACAAACAACGAGTGGCAATGTAAGTACTACTTTTTAAACCATATGTTACGGTATCTAACCTAATGCACTGCACAGGCTCTGTTGGATTGTCCCTCCATAATATGTTTTGTAGAGAAGTGTATTGCGGGTCTATCATAATATTGCGACACATACGCCTAATATCTGCAGTGAACGTATAAGTACCTAGTCGAAATAACAAGATAATGTCAAACAAGTCCCTTTGGACCACTGGCCCATTAAGTTGCAAATCATTTAGTGATATTTTCTTATTTGTTTTCATTGAGCCATCGAACACAGTACGAAGCTTTGTTGTTTTACTATTTTGATTTACTACCGCATGATGTGGCAAGAAATAAACTGCTTGTTTTAATAAATCATAAGTGTCAATGTCTACGTAATGACCATGATTGAGTGCTAAGCATTCATGAATGAAATTTTTATATAGAATCTGACCTAAATAAAGCTAGATATGTAAGAATGACACCATGAATAATAATTTAGTTCATGAGTATTACTCGTGTAATTTAAAATTGAAAATCGATCCTCGTGACACAGTGTTTTTTAAATTGGCTGGACTGGAAATTAAACATTGGAACTGTAACACACCTAATTGTACGCAATCAAGACCATTACAGGTCATGTGTTGTCTGGTGCGTATTTAATAAATAAGTTCTGTTTCACAGTAAGTCTCGGTTAATTTAATCTGCCAGTTAATTCTTACAAAATGTGTTCTTTATTCGAATTTATTTGTTAAGTAGTGCTAACTTTTCGATTGTGAAACAGGGCCCTAACCATGACCTGTTTAAACAATCGCAAATCTGTCAAACATTATCATTTCTGTCAAATTTTGTATGAAATGACGTACCAAAATTGACAGATTTGACAACTTTGAGATTGTTTTAAGAGTTCATGGTTATAAAAACAGAAAACGGACTAAAAATAAGGGATGTCTGAATTCCTTGCAGGATTTTTCAAAACTATCTACTTCTATATTATAGACAGGGTATTAGGTAAAGGGTATATTAAGCCGAAACAAGCCTATTTCAACATAATTATGCATAAAATACTATGGTATACACAGAATTTTAATATATTCATTTTGATTTTAACACTTTCATACAAAACATGATTTTTAAAAACCGCTTTGAATGAAAAAAAAAATTTTTTTTTTCACGAACGATTTTGGACAAATCCTAATATAAACATATGGTATGACATAATGTATTCATTTCCTAAACACATATTAAATAATACTAAAAATAAGATTATCCAATTCTGCTTTATGCCAAAAATGGCAGCAGATTATAAAAATGCTCTTTCAAAAATATTTTGCATACAACCGACCCGCATTACGAGATTAGAAGTCAGATCTCGGATTTCAGCATTTTCTGAAGATGTTTTCTCGTAATATACTATTTCTATTCTTGTGGTTTCCGCTAGAGTAGCTAGCTGCTTGAGTTAATGTATTTTTATACTGAGATAATGTTATGAAGGATATAGGGGTAAGTTAAGCGGTTTATTATTAACACGCTATTATTTTCACCCGAAGTCAGTTGAAAAATATAAAAGCGTGTTAAAAAATATATATTTGAGAAAAAATATTCTTAATTCGACTGTATGTGTATTTATCCATTCTAGATAAGGTAGCCGGTTACAAATAATAATGGTTTCTTATCGACTCATTGGGCGCGGCCGCGTTTGTATATACTTTAGGCGCTGGATGACTACTGGTTCCCGAAGGTTTATTAAATAAAAGATGTAATACATCGGACGAGTATATTGCTGGTAGAACGGTGATGCAAGAAGGAGGCACAATGTTGCCAGTATACAGATATTATTAGAATAAAAAAAAAACTAATTTAATGTTGCCATTCAACATACTGCGGCCTAAGAGACGAGAGAAACAAATCAGTTCGGATTCAAACTAAATAGTCAGGTTACATCATTTTTTTAAAAGTAGGTTTACATTGAGTTATAGAGAGCTGAACCAATCACATATAAATTGAAAATTACGTTGCAGCAAAGTTAACATACAAACTCTTAAATTAATGACGTTTAAATAAACAGTTTATTTGCTACAGAGAAAAAACCGCTTGGCAACCTTATTATACATGAGTGTAATAGTAATTAACATAGTATTCTTAGACTAAATTTACCTTAATATCTTATATAATGTATTAATTATCATTACTTTCTAATAAATAGTATACAACCTTTTGGTTATGAATCACAAGTTATCATCAATGGGTAACAGACAGATTTTATGAATACCTCGAATATGAGTTCTACCATTAGATGTTTTGACTTCTACAGTTCTAACCTTTGTGTCATGCCCAGGAAAAACTTTAATTACTCTAGCCATAGGCCATGACATGGAAGGTGTCTTATCTTCCTTTAAGATGACTAAACTACCGACTTTAACATCATGAGATTTAGTCTTCCATTTTGGTCTATTTTGCAATACATTGAGGTATTTCTTATGCCAAGTATTCCAAAACATTTGTTTTAAATTAGTACATAGCTGCCAAAATTTTAATCTATTTTGCGGAATATCAAGCACATTTCTTTCTGGATACATAGTTAAAGATGAACCTATGATAAAATGACCCGGCGTCAAATAACAAAAATCATCAGGGTCTGACGACAGAGGCAATAGAGGTCTCGAATTGAGTACCGCTTCTATTTCTGTTAAAACAGTGTTAAGTTGTTCATAGGTAAGTACAGTTTTGTGTAAAACCCTTTTTAAATGGTGTTTTGTGCTCTTAACCGCACTCTCCCAAAGTCCCCCGAACGTAGGACTATAGTTTGGAATATAATGAAAGCTGATGCCACGCTGCGTGGCGAACCTTTGTACGTCTGCCTGGTGACTTTGGGATGTGTGAAGGTTATAGAGTTCAGCCAATTTGGACCTTGCACATTTAAAAGTACTAGCCTACTAGATTTCGACGGGCAGGCCTCTTCGCGATATGAGCCTCCTTAATTATTATTATTATTTATTGAATCACATCGGACAACGCAGGTCCATTTTAATTAGTAAAAAGTAATCTTAAAACTATATTAGTAAAACAAAAACACACAAGTTGAGCAATTATACGACCAGGCGATAATGTACCACAGATGGCAGGAGCGGGTTAATCGGCGTTCCTACTAACAAGCACCCTGGCAAGATGGCGAAAAATAGGGGAGTCATATCTTCCCGCTATGGTCCTCAGAATGGAGTTGGAGCTGGCCCGTACTCTGCAGAGCAACGAGGCCGCTTTTTTACGCATGATGGCATAGAAATCGCTAGTGCGTGCCTCAGCAAACATCCCCGACGCACTGCAAAATCGGGGCAGCCCCAACAACATTCTAAAGCCATTGTTATATTGGACACGCAGAGCATTAATGGTCTTTTGCGTAAAGCTGGCCCACAGGCTGCAGGTGTAGAATACTTGACAGTAGGCTTTAAAAAGAGTGATCTTCACTGATTGACTACACCGTGCAAACCTACGCACCAGCATGTTACATCTGACCGCCAACGCTCTACGTTCCCTCTCCATATCTTCATGGTCTTTAAGGTCGTCAGTTACTAAGTGTCCTAGATATTTAAATTTTGTAACTCGTTTGAGCTCAACATCGTTTAGCTTTATGGTCGGAACAGACTCCGGACACCTTCCACCGACGGCCTTAAAGACCACGAACTCACTTTTTTTAACATTATATGTCAAGCCATGTGCTTTAGCGTACCTACTCCTCACACACTTTTAGGAGTTCATTTAGCGCTCTGACCGTCGGACTCAGCAGCACCATGTCGTCAGCGTAACTGATGTTGTTTATAGTAACATCGTCCACACGACAGCCGATGCGTTTGCTACTGAGCCGAACGATCAGGTCATTAACATACAGGTTAAACAATTTAGGCGATGTAAGACCTCCTTGCCTCACTCTGCAACTAAGCCTGTATGAGTCGGAGAGTTTATCGTCCCATCTCACTCGGTTTTCCTGGTTTCCGTACCAATACTGGTAGATACGCAGCAGCTTCGCAAGCACATTTCTTTCTCGTAGCTTAGCCCAAAGCACACCATACGAAACAGTGTCAAAAGCCCGCGACAGGTCTAGAAAACACGCGTACACTGACGTCTGACGCTGCGAACTGAAAGTGACGATTCTTGGTCTAAAGCACACCGTACAGTACTACACTGTGGGCGATGGGGGCGAAACCCGAACTGTGCATCGTGCAAATCTAAATAATTATCGAGGAGGGAGTCCAGCAGGCTGTCGAGTACCTTCGCCAGGACCGTAGCCAAGGAGATAGGCCGATAATTGCTTTTATCAGCAACATCTCCAGACCTATTTTTAATAATGGGTACTACAATCGTCCTCATCAGGTCACTAGGCAAGAGTGAGTGTCTCATGCACAAAGAGTAGAAGCCTTAAGCAAGCGAGAAAAGTTTCTGTGGTTAGATCTGAGGCCAACTCTAAGTGTATGGCCTTGGTCGTAAAACAAACGAAAACGCAGATATAACCTTTACCAATTACTGATCGTCTCACACGCGATAGCTTAACATCGATAGGCCCGGCGAAATCCACACCGACTTTTTCAAAGGGCCGGCTGGTAGCAGTGACGCGAGCAGCAGGCAAGGACCCCATCAAATGTTTGGCCACTGTGGCCTTTTGTCTGAAACATGTTATACATTTGTGAGTATTTTTTTTAACTTCTACAAGACCATTAACAATCCAGTATTTTTGGGTAAGACTTGAGAGCAAAAGTCTGAGCCCTGCATGGAGCAGCCTTTCATGTTCACTCTTAATAAGCAAGACAGTTACGTAAGAGCCCCTTATAAGATATTTCAGCGTGATGAAGCCTACCACCGACACGTAAAAGACCTTGATAATCAATGAACGGGTGCAAATTAGCTAAATTGCCCTTGACATTTTTATCATGACTTAATAAGTCGAATTTAGTTTTAAAATGAATGTATTGTTCATGTTTAATTAATAGCATTAATGCGCTGTTAAGTTCGCGTGCACTTAAATAATCTGTATTTAATTTTAGCTTTTTATTATTTATGTTGTTTAGAAACCTTAGTATGTAAGCCAGCAACCTGGTCATTTTATGAATATCAGAGAAATCATGCAGACGCTTAAACAAATATTCAAGCCGACTTGGATTGTGATAGACCACATTAGAGGAGAAAGCCGAGCTGGTTTTCACTTCAGGCAATTTATTTGGTAAATCCGTATAGCAAGTGGAAAAATCACGCTCACTATTTTGAAGAAATCGCGGACCATGCCACCACAAATCGCAGTCTATCAATACACCTGGTTTGACCCCGCGACTGATAAGATCAGCAGGATTATTACCTGATTTGACGTATAGCCAGCTCCACATTGAGCAGGTTTGGCGAATGGCAATCACTCTGTTTGCGACGTATGCTTTAAGCTTTGACGGGTCGGTATTAAGCCATGCAAGGACAATTTTAGAGTCACTAAGTAAATAAACATTTTTTATATTGATCTTTGTTTTAATAACATCAAATACTTTAAACATTAACTTTGATAGTAAGAGTGCGGCATTTAATTCCAGTTTAGGCACAGTCATACCTTTGTTACTAATAGGATTGATCCGTGACTTCGAGCAGAGCAATTGCACATTTACCGTACCTGTTGGACTGCGCAAACGCAGATATACACAACAGCCATAGCCGGTTGTGCTCGACGCGTCTGCAAAGCCAATCAGCTCTGCAATGTTAGGTTCTGAAATACTTATATTTCGTTCTAAAATTATAGGTTTCATTGCAGCTAAGTCTGTTGTAAATAATCGCCACTGCTGACAAACTTCAGGAGAAGGACAGTCAACCCAGTTTGTTTTTTCTAGCCACAGTTTTTGCATAATAGACTTTGCTGTGATAATAATGGGACTAACAAAACCCATTGGGTCATAGAATCTGCCAATGTAACTCAAAATATTTCTTTTGGTTATCTTATCTGAGTCAAATGGCTGTGGAGAGGATATAATAAAGTGATCATGTTTGACATTAACTGTAAGACCTAAAGCCTTCATATTATAGTTGTCTTTTTGTAAATCAAGGCGGTCAAAGTGTTGGTCGTTATTTGGTATATCAGACAACACTTGTTTGTCAGCGCAATTGGTCACGAGCAGCAAGCACAGTCTCATGATCATTATGTGAAAACAAAATATCATCACAATACACATTATTTTTAATTATTGATGCAGCTAGAGAAAATTTCTTTTCGTATCTAGTAGCTAGCTCATACAAACAACGAGTGGCAATGTAAGTACTACTTTTTAAACCATATGTTACGGTATCTAACCTAATGCACTGCACAGGCTCTGTTGGATTGTCCCTCCATAATATGTTTTGTAGAGAAGTGTATTGCGGGTCTATCATAATATTGCGACACATACGCCTAATATCTGCAGTGAACGTATAAGTACCTAGTCGAAATAACAAGATAATGTCAAACAAGTCCCTTTGGACCACTGGCCCATTAAGTTGCAAATCATTTAGTGATATTTTCTTATTTGTTTTCATTGAGCCATCGAACACAGTACGAAGCTTTGTTGTTTTACTATTTTGATTTACTACCGCATGATGTGGCAAGAAATAAACTGCTTGTTTTAATAAATCATAAGTGTCAATGTCTACGTAATGACCATGATTGAGTGCTAAGCATTCATGAATGAAATTTTTATATAGAATCTGACCTAAATAAAGCTAGATATGTAAGAATGACACCATGAATAATAATTTAGTTCATGAGTATTACTCGTGTAATTTAAAATTGAAAATCGATCCTCGTGACACAGTGTTTTTTAAATTGGCTGGACTGGAAATTAAACATTGGAACTGTAACACACCTAATTGTACGCAATCAAGACCATTACAGGTCATGTGTTGTCTGGTGCGTATTTAATAAATAAGTTCTGTTTCACAGTAAGTCTCGGTTAATTTAATCTGCCAGTTAATTCTTACAAAATGTGTTCTTTATTCGAATTTATTTGTTAAGTAGTGCTAACTTTTCGATTGTGAAACAGGGCCCTAACCATGACCTGTTTAAACAATCGCAAATCTGTCAAACATTATCATTTCTGTCAAATTTTGTATGAAATGACGTACCAAAATTGACAGATTTGACAACTTTGAGATTGTTTTAAGAGTTCATGGTTATAAAAACAGAAAACGGACTAAAAATAAGGGATGTCTGAATTCCTTGCAGGATTTTTCAAAACTATCTACTTCTATATTATAGACAGGGTATTAGGTAAAGGGTATATTAAGCCGAAACAAGCCTATTTCAACATAATTATGCATAAAATACTATGGTATACACAGAATTTTAATATATTCATTTTGATTTTAACACTTTCATACAAAACATGATTTTTAAAAACCGCTTTGAATGAAAAAAAAAATTTTTTTTTTCACGAACGATTTTGGACAAATCCTAATATAAACATATGGTATGACATAATGTATTCATTTCCTAAACACATATTAAATAATACTAAAAATAAGATTATCCAATTCTGCTTTATGCCAAAAATGGCAGCAGATTATAAAAATGCTCTTTCAAAAATATTTTGCATACAACCGACCCGCATTACGAGATTAGAAGTCAGATCTCGGATTTCAGCATTTTCTGAAGATGTTTTCTCGTAATATACTATTTCTATTCTTGTGGTTTCCGCTAGAGTAGCTAGCTGCTTGAGTTAATGTATTTTTATACTGAGATAATGTTATGAAGGATATAGGGGTAAGTTAAGCGGTTTATTATTAACACGCTATTATTTTCACCCGAAGTCAGTTGAAAAATATAAAAGCGTGTTAAAAAATATATATTTGAGAAAAAATATTCTTAATTCGACTGTATGTGTATTTATCCATTCTAGATAAGGTAGCCGGTTACAAATAATAATGGTTTCTTATCGACTCATTGGGCGCGGCCGCGTTTGTATATACTTTAGGCGCTGGATGACTACTGGTTCCCGAAGGTTTATTAAATAAAAGATGTAATACATCGGACGAGTATATTGCTGGTAGAACGGTGATGCAAGAAGGAGGCACAATGTTGCCAGTATACAGATATTATTAGAATAAAAAAAAAACTAATTTAATGTTGCCATTCAACATACTGCGGCCTAAGAGACGAGAGAAACAAATCAGTTCGGATTCAAACTAAATAGTCAGGTTACATCATTTTTTTAAAAGTAGGTTTACATTGAGTTATAGAGAGCTGAACCAATCACATATAAATTGAAAATTACGTTGCAGCAAAGTTAACATACAAACTCTTAAATTAATGACGTTTAAATAAACAGTTTATTTGCTACAGAGAAAAAACCGCTTGGCAACCTTATTATACATGAGTGTAATAGTAATTAACATAGTATTCTTAGACTAAATTTACCTTAATATCTTATATAATGTATTAATTATCATTACTTTCTAATAAATAGTATACAACCTTTTGGTTATGAATCACAAGTTATCATCAATGGGTAACAGACAGATTTTATGAATACCTCGAATATGAGTTCTACCATTAGATGTTTTGACTTCTACAGTTCTAACCTTTGTGTCATGCCCAGGAAAAACTTTAATTACTCTAGCCATAGGCCATGACATGGAAGGTGTCTTATCTTCCTTTAAGATGACTAAACTACCGACTTTAACATCATGAGATTTAGTCTTCCATTTTGGTCTATTTTGCAATACATTGAGGTATTTCTTATGCCAAGTATTCCAAAACATTTGTTTTAAATTAGTACATAGCTGCCAAAATTTTAATCTATTTTGCGGAATATCAAGCACATTTCTTTCTGGATACATAGTTAAAGATGAACCTATGATAAAATGACCCGGCGTCAAATAACAAAAATCATCAGGGTCTGACGACAGAGGCAATAGAGGTCTCGAATTGAGTACCGCTTCTATTTCTGTTAAAACAGTGTTAAGTTGTTCATAGGTAAGTACAGTTTTGTGTAAAACCCTTTTTAAATGGTGTTTTGTGCTCTTAACCGCACTCTCCCAAAGTCCCCCGAACGTAGGACTATAGTTTGGAATATAATGAAAGCTGATGCCACGCTGCGTGGCGAACCTTTGTACGTCTGCCTGGTGACTTTGGGATGTGTGAAGGTTATAGAGTTCAGCCAATTTGGACCTTGCACATTTAAAAGTACTAGCCTACTAGATTTCGACGGGCAGGCCTCTTCGCGATATGAGCCTCCTTAATTATTATTATTATTTATTGAATCACATCGGACAACGCAGGTCCATTTTAATTAGTAAAAAGTAATCTTAAAACTATATTAGTAAAACAAAAACACACAAGTTGAGCAATTATACGACCAGGCGATAATGTACCACAGATGGCAGGAGCGGGTTAATCGGCGTTCCTACTAACAAGCACCCTGGCAAGATGGCGAAAAATAGGGGAGTCATATCTTCCCGCTATGGTCCTCAGAATGGAGTTGGAGCTGGCCCGTACTCTGCAGAGCAACGAGGCCGCTTTTTTACGCATGATGGCATAGAAATCGCTAGTGCGTGCCTCAGCAAACATCCCCGACGCACTGCAAAATCGGGGCAGCCCCAACAACATTCTAAAGCCATTGTTATATTGGACACGCAGAGCATTAATGGTCTTTTGCGTAAAGCTGGCCCACAGGCTGCAGGTGTAGAATACTTGACAGTAGGCTTTAAAAAGAGTGATCTTCACTGATTGACTACACCGTGCAAACCTACGCACCAGCATGTTACATCTGACCGCCAACGCTCTACGTTCCCTCTCCATATCTTCATGGTCTTTAAGGTCGTCAGTTACTAAGTGTCCTAGATATTTAAATTTTGTAACTCGTTTGAGCTCAACATCGTTTAGCTTTATGGTCGGAACAGACTCCGGACACCTTCCACCGACGGCTTTAAAGACCACGAACTCACTTTTTTTAACATTATATGTCAAGCCATGTGCTTTAGCGTACCTACTCCTCACACACTTTTAGGAGTTCATTTAGCGCTCTGACCGTCGGACTCAGCAGCACCATGTCGTCAGCGTAACTGATGTTGTTTATAGTAACATCGTCCACACGACAGCCGATGCGTTTGCTACTGAGCCGAACGATCAGGTCATTAACATACAGGTTAAACAATTTAGGCGATGTAAGACCTCCTTGCCTCACTCTGCAACTAAGCCTGTATGAGTCGGAGAGTTTATCGTCCCATCTCACTCGGTTTTCCTGGTTTCCGTACCAATACTGGTAGATACGCAGCAGCTTCGCAAGCACATTTCTTTCTCGTAGCTTAGCCCAAAGCACACCATACGAAACAGTGTCAAAAGCCCGCGACAGGTCTAGAAAACACGCGTACACTGACGTCTGACGCTGCGAACTGAAAGTGACGATTCTTGGTCTAAAGCACACCGTACAGTACTACACTGTGGGCGATGGGGGCGAAACCCGAACTGTGCATCGTGCAAATCTAAATAATTATCGAGGAGGGAGTCCAGCAGGCTGTCGAGTACCTTCGCCAGGACCGTAGCCAAGGAGATAGGCCGATAATTGCTTTTATCAGCAACATCTCCAGACCTATTTTTAATAATGGGTACTACAATCGTCCTCATCAGGTCACTAGGCAAGAGTGAGTGTCTCATGCACAAAGAGTAGAAGCCTTAAGCAAGCGAGAAAAGTTTCTGTGGTTAGATCTGAGGCCAACTCTAAGTGTATGGCCTTGGTCGTAAAACAAACGAAAACGCAGATATAACCTTTACCAATTACTGATCGTCTCACACGCGATAGCTTAACATCGATAGGCCCGGCGAAATCCACACCGACTTTTTCAAAGGGCCGGCTGGTAGCAGTGACGCGAGCAGCAGGCAAGGACCCCATCAAATGTTTGGCCACTGTGGCCTTTTGTCTGAAACATGTTATACATTTGTGAGTATTTTTTTTAACTTCTACAAGACCATTAACAATCCAGTATTTTTGGGTAAGACTTGAGAGCAAAAGTCTGAGCCCTGCATGGAGCAGCCTTTCATGTTCACTCTTAATAAGCAAGACAGTTACGTAAGAGCCCCTTATAAGATATTTCAGCGTGATGAAGCCTACCACCGACACGTAAAAGACCTTGATAATCAATGAACGGGTGCAAATTAGCTAAATTGCCCTTGACATTTTTATCATGACTTAATAAGTCGAATTTAGTTTTAAAATGAATGTATTGTTCATGTTTAATTAATAGCATTAATGCGCTGTTAAGTTCGCGTGCACTTAAATAATCTGTATTTAATTTTAGCTTTTTATTATTTATGTTGTTTAGAAACCTTAGTATGTAAGCCAGCAACCTGGTCATTTTATGAATATCAGAGAAATCATGCAGACGCTTAAACAAATATTCAAGCCGACTTGGATTGTGATAGACCACATTAGAGGAGAAAGCCGAGCTGGTTTTCACTTCAGGCAATTTATTTGGTAAATCCGTATAGCAAGTGGAAAAATCACGCTCACTATTTTGAAGAAATCGCGGACCATGCCACCACAAATCGCAGTCTATCAATACACCTGGTTTGACCCCGCGACTGATAAGATCAGCAGGATTATTACCTGATTTGACGTATAGCCAGCTCCACATTGAGCAGGTTTGGCGAATGGCAATCACTCTGTTTGCGACGTATGCTTTAAGCTTTGACGGGTCGGTATTAAGCCATGCAAGGACAATTTTAGAGTCACTAAGTAAATAAACATTTTTTATATTGATCTTTGTTTTAATAACATCAAATACTTTAAACATTAACTTTGATAGTAAGAGTGCGGCATTTAATTCCAGTTTAGGCACAGTCATACCTTTGTTACTAATAGGATTGATCCGTGACTTCGAGCAGAGCAATTGCACATTTACCGTACCTGTTGGACTGCGCAAACGCAGATATACACAACAGCCATAGCCGGTTGTGCTCGACGCGTCTGCAAAGCCAATCAGCTCTGCAATGTTAGGTTCTGAAATACTTATATTTCGTTCTAAAATTATAGGTTTCATTGCAGCTAAGTCTGTTGTAAATAATCGCCACTGCTGACAAACTTCAGGAGAAGGACAGTCAACCCAGTTTGTTTTTTCTAGCCACAGTTTTTGCATAATAGACTTTGCTGTGATAATAATGGGACTAACAAAACCCATTGGGTCATAGAATCTGCCAATGTAACTCAAAATATTTCTTTTGGTTATCTTATCTGAGTCAAATGGCTGTGGAGAGGATATAATAAAGTGATCATGTTTGACATTAACTGTAAGACCTAAAGCCTTCATATTATAGTTGTCTTTTTGTAAATCAAGGCGGTCAAAGTGTTGGTCGTTATTTGGTATATCAGACAACACTTGTTTGTCAGCGCAATTGGTCACGAGCAGCAAGCACAGTCTCATGATCATTATGTGAAAACAAAATATCATCACAATACACATTATTTTTAATTATTGATGCAGCTAGAGAAAATTTCTTTTCGTATCTAGTAGCTAGCTCATACAAACAACGAGTGGCAATGTAAGTACTACTTTTTAAACCATATGTTACGGTATCTAACCTAATGCACTGCACAGGCTCTGTTGGATTGTCCCTCCATAATATGTTTTGTAGAGAAGTGTATTGCGGGTCTATCATAATATTGCGACACATACGCCTAATATCTGCAGTGAACGTATAAGTACCTAGTCGAAATAACAAGATAATGTCAAACAAGTCCCTTTGGACCACTGGCCCATTAAGTTGCAAATCATTTAGTGATATTTTCTTATTTGTTTTCATTGAGCCATCGAACACAGTACGAAGCTTTGTTGTTTTACTATTTTGATTTACTACCGCATGATGTGGCAAGAAATAAACTGCTTGTTTTAATAAATCATAAGTGTCAATGTCTACGTAATGACCATGATTGAGTGCTAAGCATTCATGAATGAAATTTTTATATAGCATGAATAACTCAGGATTTGCATGTAGTCTCTTTTCTTAATTGTAAAAGCGTTTGGGAGCCAAGTGAAACGATTCGCCAAGCACATCGTTTATTTGATGTAAAGGTAACTTTAGAGGTAAAGCAACTTCAAATTTATTATCTTCTAACTTAACAGAGTTAGTGAATATTTGCTCGCATTGGTCATTCTCTGAAGTATGCTCGATAAATATTTCTGGAACCTTTTCATTACTCCAAAACTTAGCAATGGTCTCACTTAACCCTAACTCACATTTGAGTACCACCTTGTTACTCGTTGGAGAAAATAAAGAATTTGGTAAAGTACCTGCGACTATGTTGCCAAAATAAGTATTGGTTATAAATAACTTTGGTGTGCTAGGCAGCTTGGCCGACTGAAGATAGCTCGCTTGTCCACTGGCCGGAGGCTGCGCAGACTCCGACGATTGCGTGGTCAGCGAGGTCAGCTCCGTCACTGCTCCTTCCTGGCTTGGTATCAGGGCCTGAAAAAATATGTCAGCCGCTATTAGCATATTAATTTCACCTGGCTCGTTGAACTGCTCATCTGCTAATATCAAGTTAGGAGGTATGTAAACATCACCAATATCAATTTTATTTTGAGGCAATTTACATGTTATTTGATCTACTACATGACAAGTTATGTTTGCTTTGAATGGGGATTTCAAAGATTGAATTTCTAATGGTATGCAATATTTTACATGACTTTTTGCATTAGGAATGCCAATAATACTTGTATTAGTTTGCTTAGGAGTTAATCCTAAGAGCTGGACAACCTTTGTGGTGACAAATGAAATTTGTGATCCGCTATCCAGTAGAGCTTTAATGTGAAGCTCGGTGCCGTCCCTGGCCACTAATTTTATCCTTGCTGTGGGCAGAAGCACATTATTATTTGTAATTGTATTTCCTGTCAATGAGACAGGAAGTATGGGTGCAGGCTGATCGCTGTGCAACAAAGTGTTATGAGGTTTTTTGCAGACTGTGCACCTAAAATGAAATCTGCACCTTGTGTTATGCGCACCAAGACAAATATTGCATAATTTATTTTCTTTTACGAATTGTATTTTCTCTATGACAGGTAAGAGTTGAAATTTTTTACACATAAATAATTTGTGGTTCAACTTACAGAAAGTACAAGTTGCTGCTGAGGTGATGTGGGCCGGTACCTTACTGTTGCCTTGGTAGTTGGTGTTACCCTGCTCGGCGTTCTCCATAGCTAATGCCCTCTTGTCTATATATTTAAGGAAGTCCACCAGAGAGGGTTCCTCTGCAGTGTCGCGTTCCAACTGATATTCTCTGCTTGTATTTGTGTCTAATTTGCGAGAGATAATACACATTAAGATAGTGTCCCAATACTCAACTTTGGATTCCTGACACTTTATTGCAGCAATTTGCTGTCTAATAGATGATACAAAGTCTCTCAAGTTGCTTGCCGTGGGTTTACCTTTTGGTTTCATATCTATGATATTGGAAATATGGTCACTAATTATCTTATATTTATTGTTATAGCGTTCGGCTAGCAAATTGATTGCCTCTGCCGGCTCGAAGGACCATGAGCGCGGCCGCGTTTTTATATACTTTAGGCGCTGGATAACTACTGCTTCCCGAAGGTTTATTAAATAAAAGATGTAATACATCGGACGAGTATATTGCTGGTAGAACGGTGATGCAAGAAGAGGCACAATGTTGCCAGTATACAGATATTATTAGAATTAAAAAAAAACTATTTAATGTTGCCATTCAACACTCATACAACAAACTTGGGTTTTTACTTCTTTGATGATGCCGTACTTAAATGACTTCCAAACTGATTGAGCTACAATAATAAATTCCGAGAAGTGACAAGATTAATAAGACAGCAGTTTTATCCAAACTTTTGCTTTGCCAAACGGTTATCCTTTCTCTAACAGTTATGTGTGAGGCATTTTATTCTTTCACTCATTGTTACGCCCACAAGGCCAGCTTTCAGTTAATTATTGGCCACTTTCCTTGCCGTTCACTCTTTCATTTGTCAGAGTTAATTGGGGATACCATCTGATCCTTATGAATGGACTGTCGAAAGTCTTTCAGTGTTCTGACTTGGTATCTTATGAGATATAGCAATGAGATAGGCATGTAGATTAAGTGCCATAAATAGGCCAAATAGGTTGGATTGTATGGAAGATAATTATTCCAGCATCCTTTCACACTTATCATGTTTAGTAAGGTAAGCAATTAGTTGAAAATTCACGTGATGATTAAAGTCAGAATGTAAGTTATTTGTAGAAATCATTACTCTTCGGTTAATGCTATCACAACTAACATTAGACGCTAAGCTCAGTACGTTATTTTCAACATTACACGATTGTGATGGTTATCTTATATTGACTAAAAACAATTGCTTACAGTCAGGAATTGTAAGGGATGACACCTAATTTAATGGCTGTGGTTATGCTGCAACGTAACTATGGGTGGAAAGCAGTTTTCTTTGTTTATCACACGATGCGACACGACGTCGTGCTGTGTATTGTGTTGGTCCTAAATCTTTCTAAATTCCATTGCGAACTCTTCCTCAGCTCACCCAGTCAATTTAAATTCAGTGCTAAATGAAATGGATTAAAGGAAAACGCGTTGTGAATATTAATAACACCGTTTTATTCACAAATCTCATTCCGACGATCGTTTTAATCCGAAGGTTTACGACATTAAAGTATCGATTTTCAATTTCCGCATCCCTAAGAAATCTTCTATGTTAGTTTTGCCACGCAATTAACCGTTTATTAGCAATGTAATAAGATTAATGGCTATGAAACTTCTCGATGGCCCTAACAAAATCACCAAACCCGAACAACAAAAGCCATTCTATTCTCACAAATGGGTATTAGGTGGATCAAACACCAATTTGCCGCTATCCGGTTACTGGTTCCCCGATCGCATGTTTGATGATTAACATGGGTCGACGCAGCCGCTGCATGACAACGTAATTATGCATCGAAGATTGTTTACACAGGGATCACGTCAGCATGAGAATTATGCTGGTGTTATATTCATTTTCGCACCAAAATTGGAAGGAGGAAATGTTGAGGTCAGGGGTCGAAGGCAATAACTGTCTCCTAAAATTATTAGTCAAATCAAAAGGCAATTTATTCATAAGGTAATATAGTTAAATTAAAAAAAAACATCAACTGCCACATTTGAAAGTATCAGCTGTCACGATGAGTTATCCTTTCTAATAATAGGTGCATCGACCTCATGGTATAGGTGTGACTTATGTTCAGTATGGCAGTGACTTTTATACCGTTGCATTTATTTCTAACAAAGAACCCTTTGGAATAAAAAAATAAACATGTCAATAAGAAAAAAATAAAAATAAATAAACATCTCTATTTAACGATAATGATATTAGGTACTAATATTCTTGTCTTAACAAAATGTAATATTTACCACATTAACTTATTTGCATACCGGGCAGGACGTCACGTTATGCTGCTATTCCATGACGTCATAATTATTAGTTTAGCGTTCTAAAAATAATGCTTTAGTGTAGCGGCTGGCTTAAAATGAGTTTTTTTTTTATTTTAGAGAAAATACAATTATACATGATTAGTTTTTTAACTTTTTAGAGCAAGTACAGTCATAACAATCTAAAAAGCAGTATAAAAACTATCTTAATTTTCTTATACGAAACGAAACAACAGCTTACATCTTACGTAATATTGAGAATAATATTTTCTTTGTCTCATATTCTCTGTTATATTGTTTATATTTGTAACACGATAGCACGCATATGGAATAAATAATAACGGAAGTACTATTGTAATAATCTCAAAGAAGGGATTCACGTGCTAGTCGTAACATTCAAATAGAACAGCCAATTCATTGGCGGATTAAAAAAAGTATAATTATTTACATTAAGGTGGATTTTTATATTGTCGAATAATAAAATTGACGTTTTGACACATTTTCTCTACGAAAAATGACAAAATATGTCAAACTTATTCGTCGTTTTATAAGTTATCTGGCTATAAAAAATCGGCCCTAAAACGTGTAATGCCCGATAACAGATATAGTTTTACGTGTAATGCCCGATAACAGATATAGGCTACTTTGTGGTATGTGTCTTTTTGCATAAGAGAGAGACACAGGAACGGCCACTATAATATTAAAATCAATGTCTGAGATTGTATTCCTTAAAATATATTTTATTTTATATTCTGTTCGGTATCGCTTTGCTTTATTTATATACATATATATTTTGATTGGTGTTCTTAGTCGCTACAAGGAAAAAATGAGTTTACTTTTTTCGATTGAGTGTGTGTAAGTTTCACCTAAGACGTGAATATTAAGCGTGGAATCCTGCTCACGTTTCAAATACCCCATAAGTTCCCATAAAATGGTCTGGCAAGCGAAGATAATGGGCGACAATTTCTTTTAACACCTGAGACTGTTGGCTTATATAAGGTAATATTTCATTTCTCATCCTCATTTGGAGCAATTTTCGGGTTTACTTATGTAATCTTTCTATCATACTTATGTTATAAATGTGAAAGTTTGTATGTTTTTTACTTGATCATGCTTTTTTTGAGGTACACGAAATTAAATTTCACATACATCATAAATCATAATATAGATATTGATATAGCTAAATACATAGAGATATATTTGACATGACAAAGTAGCGGACATATACACGGTGTTACAAAAAACCCATAAATCTTTTTGTTACTTTCCAAACGTGAAGTCAAAAGTAAAGTCCCTTGTAAAGTCTATTTGGCAATATTTCAAAAGCCTATTAAGACAAAAACAATATGGACATAACATTAAATAATCATCATTGAAACACAACCCTTTAATATATGAAACGTAAGAGTAGACTTCTCAGAAAGATTATTAAATCGTGGAAACAGGATGTTAGTTTATTAACTAAGTAAAAAATTATAAGCTTAGTTTGTCAAGACACAAGTTGTTACTTTATATGTTAGTAATTACAATTTGTCTTTGTCCATTGTCTTTGTTATAGATATAACCAACCAAAGACAAGCCAATTAATTTCAGAGATTGCACCCATTGACCAATAGCACTGATTATATCTGGGTTTATAGTGATTGTTTTTGTGTATTACCTAGATTATAAGATTAAGTAAAGCCAGACCAATTGTCAGAACTTGAAACACAAAAATTACAGTCCCGCTTTAGTTAAACAAATTCCGTCGAGATACTAATTAGGTTCGATAAAGATGAAAGTTTGATTACCAAAATTGAAATTTACCTTTATAATATCAAATCCAAATTGCTAAACTTCTTTACTAAAATAAAAAACCATTTATTTTAGTAACCATTTATTTTAATAAATTGTGAGTCGGACTCGCGCACGAAGGGTTCCGTACCATTATCTATAAACGCGACGAAAAAAACACGTTTTTTGTATTGGTTACCTTTTTAATATTTATTGTATTCTGTTTTTTAGTATTTGTTGTTATAGCGGCAACAGAAATACATCATCTGTTAAAATTTCAACTCTCTACCTATCACGGTTCATGAGATACAGCCTGGTGACAGATGGACATACAGACAGATAGTCAGACAGACGGACAGCGAAGCCTTAGTAATAGGGTCCCGTTTAAGCCTTTGGGTACAGAACCCTAAAAAACTAAATGAACTAAGTAAATGCTATATTTATAAAATATTACTTCACAATGAAAACAATGATGTTGATAAAGGTAAAGACGGCAGCTTATCAAAACAAAGTTAGTTTTCTTCCATTTACCTCTACTTATCGCAAAGAAAGCGTTACTCCGAATAAAGTTAGTCACGAAAGGTTTTTAGCTCAAAAAGAATTTAGGTATTCCCAGGGTAGGGTTTTGTGATTTAGAGTTTTATATTTCTTAGGTAAATTCACGTCCTCTCCACTATTGGCCAAACTGTGATCGGTAAATGAAAATATAAAATTATTACATAAAATATGCACGGTGTTATAAAAAACCGCATATTCTCATAAGGGCTGATGTTGGTGCACAAATACAACTACTTTTTGTAGAGGACAAAAAAGCCTTTAGTAAAAATCTGATCAGCGGTTTTATATTGTGTAGTAAAAAGTTTTTTTTGAACCTATAATCGAACCCGCACTAATCTTGTGTAAAAACATTTGAATGATGCCCAAGAAATTAATCGTGTAGGTCGCCCCAGCGTGTGGTGATAAATAATGGACTACCTACAACCCCGGCAATTATTCCTGTTAATTGACCGTTTCCCTAACAAGATTGCGTCGTTTATTCAGCCGTGAGAGCAAAATGTTTTTATTTATTTTGCTGATTTTTTCCAGAGCTATCAGTCAATGACAAAATTACATTTTATTGTTTTTAGGGTTCCGTACCCAAAGGGTAAAATCTACTACTAAGACCCCGCTGTCCATCTGTCTGTTTGTTTGTTTGTCTGTCAGTTTGTATGTTTGTATGTTTGTCTGTCTGTCTGTCTGTCCGTCTGTCACCAGGCTGTATCTCACGAACCGTGATAGTTACGAAGTTGAAATTTTCACAGATGATATTTTTATTGCCGTTATAACAATAAAAACCAGAATAACATCAATATTTAAGGGGGCTCCCATACAACAAACGTGATTTTTTTTGCTCGTTTTTATAGATAATGGGACAGAAACCTTTGTGCGCGAGTCCGACTCGCACTTGGGCGGTTTTTATTAGAATAATAGAAGAAGAATAGTTCCAATAGAAGAAGAGTCATGTTTATAAAAACTTTTTAACAAAAAAAAATAGCCGCCGAAAAAACTGAAAAGCAAAAAATAATAAACTTTTTTTCATTTAATCTTAATAACGAAGTTCCTTAACTAATGTAAGTATACCAAATCAGCTCTTTTTGAAACGGTGCCAGCAATTTAGAGTTAAAATGTGTTCATTCGCTCCGACTCCAAAAAGAACTGATTAGGTATATTTACATTATTATGGAACTTAGTTATTAAAATTAAATGAAATAAGTATTATTTTTTGTATTTCAGTTTTTCGGCGGTTTAATTTTTTTGTTAAATAGTTTTTGTTAAATGATTTTCTGTGGATATAAGATCAGCATTACAATCAGTGAGTGAACAATCAATCATCCCCTGTTCTCCTAACCTTAGGGATGCGTTGAGTTGATTGAAGTCTTATCGTGGCATTTACTGCAAATTCCTTTTAGAAGTTAAATAAAAAGTAATAAACGAAAATTATTTTTGACGATTCAAAAAGCCGTAAAAGCTAGAATAAATATAGAAACGAGATTGCATTGAAGCTATAAACAGAAATTGATTGCGTTGAAACTCGATTTTACTGCGTTGATTTATTAGAGAAAAAGTAAAATATGAAATATTTGAAAACGAAATGTTATAGACGTATCTACACGTAGATATTAAATCTTCAGTTCCTCTTTGCTGTAAAAAGCTATTTATTCTTTAGTATTTGATCCAAGTAACCTGGTAATATAGTATTCCCCGGGCCTTATAATTGATAAGGTTTGTCATTATTCTGTACTAGCTTGTACCTGCGACTTTTTTCTGGTGGACTTCAGGACTTTTTGGTTCCAAAATAGACTGAATAAAGTCCCACGGGAAAACACAATACTGGGATAAAAAACAATGGGATGGAAATAAGAATAATAATACAGTTGAACTGGGCAGCATTCAAGCCTTTTATCGACAATCCCTTAGAGTTTGAAAAGAAAACTCTTCAACAAGTACGTAGAGCCAGTTATGTTATCATTTACTTACGGAAACGAGACATGGACCCAATACCAATTTTGAGGTGCTCGCCAAACTATGGAGAGAATAACTCTACGCTTAGGATTATTGTTGAAAATACATTCAGGATTGAAATCATTTGTCAAAGAATTAAAGCAAGCGATATACTCAAAAGATAAGAAAGACGGAGTGGCAGTGGGCTGGTCTTATTTGCCGTAGAACTGATAACGCTTAGATATGTTCTTGACTTGACAAGAGCAGCGGGTCGATTCCCTTAACATAACCGCGATCATTTCACTAATCGACGATAAATAATGTGACCCAACTCTGTACCTAACAAATAGAGTCTTGTTTGTTTGTACTGCTTAGGTGATACGTGCTGTCACTTTAACACTGAAGTCACTCATTTACAGTAGTAATTTGAACCCGCTTCTTAGCCAAATAGAGGCTATGCTTGTTTGTATCGCTTAGGTGATATTTAAAGCTAGTTTACTTGCGTTTTTTTAGAGAATCGACGCCCTCCGACAAAATAATAAAGCTGATCTCAACGGATCGAAATATGACATCCAGCAGTGATTGACTGAGGGTTGCTACACACATTTTCGGGTTCGAATTCATCGGAAAAGCAAAACGAATAAATGTAATAAATGTGTAGATGGATGTATGCCGAACCGATAATGCCGGCCCGAATATGTGTGTAGCTGACGCGGGCTGATTTTGATAATGATATTATTATGTTGTGTCAAACTTTAATTAATATCTACCGTTTTAGTTTTAGGCGTACATAATTAAGTATCAAACATTCAAAACAACATTAAATATCAACTTATAATATTATGAAGATTACGTGCAATGTTCAGTAGTTTGAAATGTGTTGTACTATCTATGATTTTATTGGAATTGACAACCAAAACCACGCATAAAGGCAACATTCGATGACATTAATAAAGGCCATGCCTAATTTGTAGTCCAATATCATGGTTAGTTCGCAAGCATTTTCGTAGATAGACTTGCTCGAGGTAAAAAATGAACTGAGTGCCAGGCACGGGTTAACACGGTAGTTCGTGAACCCGATGATTAAGGGGCCGGGTAGACCGTGAGTTGGTTTTCACGGAACACTGTTAGTTTTTTCCTGGCAACCGTTGACAGGTTAAAAGTTGAAAGGCAATCCGAAAGAAACGAGCTTCATTAGGATTGTAATTTGGTAACTTTGATTTTGCTTTAAAAGATTTGAGTTTGATACCTTTTTTTTATTTCAACTTTTTACTAAAAATCTTACACGCTAATAGGTACCATGAAACCAAAAAGTTTTTTTTTATACATAATTTTTTTTAAACTACTAACTATAAGTTCTGAATTCAAAATGCAATGAAAGATTTATTGTGAAAAAAACTTTAATAATTCACATAAAAAAATGTTTAGGCATTGTAAAACTTCATTTCTTGGATTGGCAGCTGAACTTAGATGGAGTGCAAAAATAAAGTGAAGAATTAAATCTTGTTTTAGAATAAATTTTGAATTTGAAGTGAGATGCCTGAAAAATCAGCTAAGTGATAGTTAAATGTCTCTTTGCTATGCTTAGCGCAAGCCCAACTCACACCTACCCGGTTTTACAATCTGCTGTGGAGTATTATACGGACATTCATCTAGAAGTTTGTATGTAGGTACCTACATATTACTATTTTATTTGCTACCAAAACATCAATTGGCCAGCAGCTCACAGTGAATATTATGTCATATAATAATATCATGATTACATTTTATCATAAAATTTGGTACATATTCTTACACTGAGATAAATTATAATTTTGAAAATAGCGGAGAAACGTTTTGTTAAATAATAACATGCCTACAGTATAGCCTTTTCAAACCAACGTTTTAATAGCGGCAGAAAATTGTGTGTGAAAGCTTTGTGCTCGCATCGGGGATTCATATCAAAGTCGGATAAAAAGTTGGTACGTCACGTCGGCCTTTGAATAGAATGCAGTATTAAAGCGCTTTTTTGAATTTGCCTAAAAATATAACCGCTTTTTGCTTAACTTCCGTAGTTATTGGATAACGTTTTAAATTAGTCTTGACAGTTTATTAATCTGAATTTAGCCATTGATAAGTTTTTTTTTAGAAACGCTGATAATAATGTATACTTACACTATATACTTTACAAGTGGTTAATAGTCCTTTCACATAATTTTATTGTAGAATAAAGTGTACTGGGATAAACTAAGGCTCTTGTAATCTACCATTTACGACGTTGAGTGATGCTAAAATGCATCCAAGCATTATCTGTGTAAAAATATCTAAGATACATTCATCATAAAATTACTACCCATGGCAAACTGCAACATAATAGAAGCCTTAGTAGGTAAGTAGTAAGTATCGAAAGAAAAATGTAATAGGCAGGAATAAGAACAGAATTCAATTTCGCTTCTTAAGGAAAACATTTTAAGAAGATCAAAGGGAAATATGTGGAAAAAAATAACGCTGTTTTGCAGTAATTCGGGTAAAGAGGAGTTGAGAGCGGAAGTCAATACGTTTATACATTATACCTTTATGGCCTTGTTTTCATTGTTATTGACAGTATTAAAAATGTTTTCATGAATAATATCGTGAAAGACAAGTTTATATCTTAGTAACGGCAGCGCTTCAGTTACCAAAGTTAAGCAATCTAAGCCGCGGTCAAGAGCAGAGTGCGTGACCATTCCGACTATATTTACGGTTCGGATTCGAATTATTTTAGGCCGAAATATTACTACTCAATAAAACTGCTGTTGTAAGTAAGAATTTTTGGATTTTAAAACGAAATGTTATTCATTAATGTCATTGCTAAAGGAAAGGTTCAATTTATCTGATAACGTTAATACTTTTTATAAGCAGGTCAACGCATGCCAGAATATATTATTAAATTTATATTTAAAAACAAACGAAAGAGGTAGCAAGCTACAGCTACTTTATAAATAATATTAACATTTGACATAAAATTTAACATAGAAATTAGGTTTGTCTGTAAGTGACGAAAATCGATAGTCCCCATTTAAATTTACGTCCACTCCGCGGCAGATGTCTGAATCGTATTTCTGTCAAACAGAAAGACCAATTTCACACTTGACAAGAAATCCAATCACCTTAATTTGATAGGGAATGGTTACCGCTCTGGCTCACAGTGTAAAAATAAAAACCAGCTTAATACTATTTATCGAAAATAGTCTTTACAGTGACAGTTCTTGATTTAATTACAAGTTAAAGTTATTTTTTTGGTTTAAATTACGTAGGTAAGAAGTTGTTTAATTACAATTAATGTAGCTTATATTAGCTACTGAATAAAGCTTACAATTTATCAACTTACAATAAGATTTCTTGTGTATCATCAAAATGAACAAACATATTTCGAATAAGCTAAGAAGAACAATTTAAAAAAAATAACCTAAAGTTATGAACTACCTACTCAAAAATAAATGAGGCAAGGAGGCGAGAATGCTAGCAGCGTTTCCTCGCTGAGTGAGGAGAAGAACGTCGAGGAGAGTGCCAAAGTGTTTTGATGGAAGAGCGTTAAGCTAGTTGCCGGATTCCTTACAAGAAATTGCTAAGAGCCTAGCACGAACACAGTCACTGACGGAATTTTGGACTCGCCAGTGGGACATCCCAAGTTTTTTAAGGTTACGTTCCTTTGGGAAATCCTCGCCAAGCTTTCTCTGCCTCTCTCAACTCAGTAAGATGACAAGGATTATTAAAGATTTTCAAGGCTAGAACGGAAGTGCTCTGAAGAGAGGAGAGAAAGGCGAGGAGGGTGACGCTTGAGATGTTGCGAATACCGATACCACCAAAGCAAATAGGGAGCGATGCGACCAAGAATCATTAGAGAGCTGTAAATTAAGAATGTTTCCAGGCTACATCTAAGGGTATTATTGATATTAGTTAAATAACTGCGAATTCTTCCAGATTCAACTTGCGCGAATAATATACCAACATGAACTTTGTAACGAAAAGGCAAAATTTGAAAATGGTAAAAGCTAATATGAGAGTGTAGAAGTTTCAATCTAGATGCCATATTCATAAATTGTTTTTTTTTTTCATCCAAAAGAGGCTAAATACTGGCAACAAGAAGAGAAGTACATAGAAGGCGAAGTGAATCAGAATTCATAATTTTAATATTTGGTGCCAAAAGGTTAAATTTCTAAATAAATAAATCATGACCATGAGAGGAGACATGTCAATTATTTAAAAAATCGCATTTGGCTAGGTTTAGTTCCAAACCTATTTTATAAAGTTTTCTATTATTTTAACAAGGTCTTGAAAACACAATCAGCTTTGCTTCCTAGAGTGCCGTCATCGCGATAAAAGGCATTTAATTTGGAATTTAGTTGTGAAATAACAGGGTGAATGCCTTAACTGAAAAGGGCTGGACCTAAAGGGTCGCTTTGCAGAACACCAACGGCAGATTGAATAGTGTTGATTGTAAAGTAATTTTAAAGGGGTTTTGTAGCAGTGGTGGACAAAAGGATAGATCTAAGGGGTAGTGGGAATGGACTTCGTTCAGCAAGATGGTCCTGTCCAGTCCTGTCTATTGGAAAGAAAATTTCGACTAACAATAAGTAGGTATAATAACAAATAACTGCAGATCTAACATGTCAACAAGTCACTGTAAATTATCCAATTCATCAAAATTCATTAACAATGTCTGTAAAAATGGTGCATCAGTAAAACAACATCAAACACACAATAATTACCGCAATGATTTGTGATGCTGTTATACCGATACCTGCTTATTGATGTTAATTATAATATTTTATTGTGTTTGTGACAGAATTTGCTCTTTGCGGGATTCAAACCCCCGACCTTTAAATTTGTTCTGTATAAGAACATGGATAATCACAATGAGTTACAAACAAGCGTGCAATATTTTAGTTACGGATTATAACCCTTGTTTGAAGTACACTGTTGTTTCTATTTAGACTAGGACCGGGATTAACGTATATTGCTTTTCCAGCGTAATCGTACTTATTCCTACTTAACATAGTAATGTAACAATGGTCGGCTGTCGCAGGATAATAGATGCTCTAGTTTTAACCTATGGCTTTGTTCATGAACTGTGCACATTGCATGGGTCTTACAATAATTTATTAGGCATGTGTAATTGAACCAATCCGATCTTTACTGTGATTTTATTGGTAATTACTTATTTGAAATATAAAATGATAACATATTTACAAAAGCTAATACAGAAGCAGTAAATCTCAAGAAGCGGTATGACATAAAAATGACACTGCTTACCTGAGCTGTGTTGTTTTATTTTAAACTTATCAAGAATAACTCTTATTTAAATAAGAACATAGTTAATGCTACAAACAAAGTATGATACTATCTCTAGGATATTCCAATATAAGTAAAAATACGACACAATATTATTTCGAAAGAATATTAAAGTTTGTCTTAACATGAGAACAAAAAGTACTAGGTATTATTAGTATATAGGCCTATTGTACAACTATTTTTAGATATGTCTGGGACAAAATATCACAAGACAAAATTACACGTGACATTATGGGTGTCAGACACACTATCATGTTTTAAGGCCTTAACACGCTCGAATGACCTTGTCGCGTCGCGCCCATACAATTTCGCACGTGCGGATGACCTCTAAAAATCGGATAAACATGTTTTTTTATGAAATTAATGCCTTTTACGAGAATTTTCAAATAAAACTCTCAATTCAAAATATGTATGTATATTTCCAAAATCTTGTTTTGTGTGTAAACAGTAATGAAATAGCTTGTGTCGTTTAAGAGAACATTTGAAATTTATGAAAAAAATAGACACTTTTTTGTGCATGTTTTAATCCAAGGGACTTAACGGAAAATCAAAATTAATCAATTCAAGATGTTTATTAAATCCTCTTCTAGAATATCGTATTTTAAATTTTTAGATTTAAATAACAGGTATTCTGACAATTTGATTTTCATATTCGAGATTTTAGGCACTTGGTGGTGTTAAGGCCTTAAGGGCGGATGATACTATGACTTTAGTGCTTTAATTGATTCCTACAGAAGTTGGGTCTCATACAAAATGCATAACTCACGCGTCATAGTAATTTGCACTTACAGTTTTTGTAGGAGCCGCTATATTACCTTCTCATTTTGAGTGTTTGCACAACATGCAGTTCTAAGCGGTGTTAGTTGGGTAAATGTTAGTCAAATAACACTTATAAACAATTAAGAGTTTTAAAATAGCTAAACTCATAAAAGTGTAGTGTAAACACATAAACAAAATTTTTATTTTAGTAAGTTAAATGCATATTTTTATACAATGCAAGAAGAGTTTGCATGTATAAAGTCGTCGAGCAAACTTTGACTCTCTGACAAGTATTTTTATACCATTCTAAATGTAAATTTCAATTATATAATTATATTTGTATGCATCAAAGTATTCATGCAGGAAGCCGCTGGATGCAGGCCGCTTCCAACCGGCCAATCTAGAAGTCACTGGGGGAGGCCTTTGTTCGACAGTGGACGTCCTGTGGCTGAAATGATGATGTATCCTTATAAAATGCATGGCGATCGATATCGTGGCGTCATAAAATAATATGCTCGATATACTCCGTTCGCCACATAATAGTCTGGAAAGCCCATAAGGAGCAGCAATGTACCGCAAGATATAACGATCTCGCATCAAATGATGTAACGCAGATGGTATCCGATGGCATTCAAGTTATGGCTGAATGATTCATGAGGGAAACGCCATGTGCACATACGAGTCACCGGTTGTCAATAGTAAGCTGCAGCCTGATTCAATTGCAGTCAATCAGCTTAACTGCCATTGAGACATAAGTCAAGACATTGTTATTAATATTTTGGGTGAGGTGCTTGTAGCTCAGTGGCGGCAGCGCTTTGGTATCGATTACTAAAGTTAAGTAACCAACGCAGCGGTTGTGAGTGGATGGGTGACCATTCCGACCATATTTAGTGACATTTATCACAAGCATCTCTATGCTCTGGAAGGCACGTTAAAAGTTGGTCCCAGCTAATATCGCTTGATATTGGTCGTGAAGCCTAATCAGAGGCCTTAAGGCGGCTTGATTACATCTGACAGTAAGGTTTAGTCACTGGCCTTACAACACCCTTCCACCAATCACTAGGCCCGCGTAGTGGATTATGGCCTAAACCACCTCATAGTTAAGGCGAGGCTTGGGGGCCTAGCACGATTGTATCTTTCGTTCGGTCGTATAAACCTAACAAATTAAAATGGCCAGTCTGATGTGCCAATCATTTGATAAAATATGACCAACTCAATCCAGCCGTGTATAAAACCCAACCGTTTTCAATTGTTCATAAATTGTCAAACCTTTGATACGGGGAAATGGATGTTTTAATTTGATCGGATAATACGACCGACCGAACGATGCGCTTACGATTAGGCCTCCTGTGCCCTGCATTGGGACGTATATAGGCATACTTTACTTTACCTTTGGGAGTCTAATTAAGATCAGACACTATCTGACCGTAGTAAGACTCACGTGTTTCTGTACGCCGCAAAACTGGCTACTGCAATTATAGTCATGTGGTCATGAATGTTACATGAGCCCTGCTGCAAGAATCAGTTAAAGGATAGTGTAACATCTGCTCCTACGATGATACCGCTAGTTTTATGGAGCAGCGATTTATCATGTCTCCGGGGGAACCGACCAGATGTGGACTAAGTTTTCCAGAATTCCGTACCTCAAAAGGAACCCTTATAGGATCACTTCGTTATCCGTTTGTCACGCCCTTTTTCATCAGATAGGTATTAAGTTGTAATTATGAATTAATACTAAGGCCTATAACAATCCCTTGAAGCTGTGAAACAACCAGCTTCTCACTTAATGCAATCAAATGAAATGGTCGGCTATGACGCATATTTTGACACCCCCAAGGAATAAAAACCTTACCGTTCTACCCCGTTAACCTAAAATCATGAAATTTGGTAAAAACAATGTCTGTTATCACAAGTAAATAATAAGTAAAAAAACACGTACACTAGTTACATCGCAAAAAATATATTATATAACAAACTCGGAACAAGTGATAAAATTCATCATGACTCAATTCGTAATAAAGATTTTTATAAACTGTAGATAGTTTATATAAAATAATAATTATATATTTATCCCCACAGGTTTGTACGGAAACTTCGGTGCCTGAGTCCCATTCGCACATTGCCGATTTTTATTATTAATCAGTATATGAAATCTCTATTTAAATGGTAATAATAAGAAAAAAATACACATCAAGACATTTCAGCAAGATATCACATGATGTTACTTCTGTAGTAACATCATCGATCCGATCGCCCATCATATTATGAAGGTAACGGCTGAATGATGCATGAGGGAAGGCCATGTGTTCGTGAGAGTCACCGGTTGCCAATACAAAGCTGCATCCTAATTCAATACGTTTCAGATATCGTGCCAACTGACGCAGTATTCAGGTAAGTGTTATAGGATTTAGGCAAAAAGTACCTGTGTTTAAAAATTTTCACTTACTTAGAACACACTTTCGTGATAAAATTAGTTAACTTTTGATGAGACTAATACAATTTTTTACTATTTAACTTAATTATTACTTCAACAGTGTGCTCATGTTGTTTCTGCCCCGGTCTTCGAAGCCAATTAACGGTTGCGGGTTATGAGCACGTGCATTTCTGCGATGTACTTTTGTTTTTATTAATTAAAAATATTATATTAGTATTTCACATATACAAAAACCCTAGCTAGAATTCCACAAATAATACGGTACATAAAATCATAGTAAAAGTATTTGATAATATAAAATGAAATAAAGCAGATATAGCAATATTCGCACTAGCGTAGACCCGCTATCACCATGAGAATGCTTCCTACTCTCATAGAAAACCGTTTTAGTCATAACCGTGTACTGCCAAAGCAATACCTATAAAAATTGCGAGCATCGAAGGCGTGAGTTTGCGCCATAATCGTTATTTGGAATGTCTAAAAATCCGTTGAACTTCCGCATCTATGCTGTTTCCTCTCTTTACATTTATAATAGCCCCAAACTTAGACTTGAGGGTGCTCCTTAAAAGTTTTCGCTAGACAGGGATAATACTGCGACCAGGGTTTGGCATTGGTCCAGAGAGCGCACGACTTATAAATTATTTTATTACTCTGTGACTCGTGGAAAAATGTGTTCTTCACCAGTTTTCACTTTGTTTTTACACCACTCTATATTTTCACATGAAAATAAAATGCGCATTTTACGCTTCACCATTTTCTCCCTAAGAGTTAGTTAAAAAAATAGCAGCTATAATCATTTTTTTTTTAAATTATAACCTACTATTTTCTTTGTCGCAAAACCGATGGAAGGTGGAGCAAACGGGATCTCGAGTGGAGATAACGCATTATAGCAAAGGTCGTGTAGGACGCCTACCAAATCGATGAACCGACGACCTTAAAATAATCTTTGGGCTGAGATGATGATGATAAAGTTACTACTTTATGTTTCAATTAATCATGCAGCTGAAACAAATGCCTTTCATTACGAACGCTGGCTTCCTTATTTTTTTCGAGATTTTTACATTGATAAGTAATTTAATTAACACTGACATAAAAACCTTTTTTACCAACAAAACTAATTATAACTTAACTTACCTAAAATTAAAAAATAAACGCGTGTCCAAAAGACTCGTTTTACGATGTTGTTTTTGTAATGATATTCGAGTTACATCTAACATAATACACTTTAAAAAAGCGACTTCCAAAGGTGGAAATTAAACTTTTCTTTGTTGTTCGGGCTACTGCTCTTCAAAATGATACCAAGACTTCAACAGCGAAACACTTGGAAATAATTCGAGTCCAGGCAGTCAAATTGTTGTACAAGTGAACTGTTATAATTTATTACGGTATTAATCTGTTTTAAATTTGAAGTAATAACTAGTATTTGGTATCATAAAACTGTAGCTAAAATAAAATAAATCGACTCGTTAGAACTTAATGGACAGTTATGTACCTATTAAAAAGCTGTCTCAACTCCCAATTCAAACTGGAGTTCTATAAAACATATGGAATTTTTCACACTCGTTGTGAACGGGCACTCGATTCAAACATTGAAACCTTTTTGCTGCCAGCGGTAATTCAAATATACGACTCAGTTACTGTCACAGATATTATAAAGTACGATGGCAAACACTTTGCAATCCAAAATTATTTCAGGGACCCCTGAAATAACTTTCATATTTATATAATGCCTATCAAGGACAACCAGGCACCTGCGTGATGCCGAAGTATTTGAATAGCTTATTGAAAGCAATTGTTAAGGATAGTGGTGACAAAATTTATAAGTCACAGGAAAATAACAATAGGAAAAGAGGAAGATATTTTAAATTAATGAAATAAATGAACGTTGCTTTCAGTTACCAGCTACGTTTATTATTTAAACTCGTTATTTTTGTTTTCCGCCATATTAATAGCATGTTGAAATACAAATTTTCCCGATTTGACTAGCTTGCAAAATACAATGTATTTTTACCGTGTCTGGAATTCGCTGATGTCATCATGTTCTAGTTTGTGTGGTAAAATTAACCTAGGAACACGGAATTTCAATAAATCTATTAATAAAAATGTTACGGTTGTGATCAAACCCGATTCGGCAGCAGACTAGCAAATATTTAGAAACAGTAATTTTAACTGTGATTATTTCTATGTAGCGTTAAGACGGACTCTATTCACAACCTGTAGTGTTGAAACATGTAACGGTACATAGTTTATGAAACGTTGTCACAGTTTTGAAAGCAGCAACCTTATTAGTAATGATGTAGTTTTGTTAATAATATTTATTATTTTGTTAATGCCCGTAGACGACCGTTACGAAGTAACAGTGCAAGGGTGATATAACAACAATTCCTAAGTAAACCTATTGTGGAACTGCTTGATAAGGAGCATTATTTTGGAGCACCTGAGTTTGTCTACGAGGCAATTGTGTCTGGAAACACTTTTTCCGAGACATTATAAAATCACATTTTATCGAAATAACATTAAACGCTGTAAGATGACTAAACAAATTTGAAGAAAACTCAACATTTTATAACTTTCAGTTTTCGGTCGGTATGTCTGATAAAGCAACCTTGTTCAAACAAAAAATAATTAAATTATTCTAATTAACCCGTCCGCCCTGCAAAACGAGACACGAAACCCGATTTAACGTAAGCCGACACCTACGAAGTCTCACGTGACTTGGCAGCCTTAGTTAATTGAACCTTCTGTAAAAAGAAAATAAGTATACTATGTGCCATTGCAGGGCACAGGCCTCCCCTCGATAGATTTTCGTTTCTCTACCAAGCGGACCCAGTCAGTGATGGTGTTTCTGTAGGATAAGTGACTGAATCTTACCATCCGATGCCATCGTAAGGCCTTTGACTAGGCTTAACAATAAGGAACATTAGTTGGGACAAACTTTTAACGTGCTTTCCGAAGAACAGAGATGCTTACGTATTCGTATATCATTAAATACACATTATACCTATATAGTCGAAATCCCTACCCATTAACTACCAGAAGGTTGTTTAATTTTGGTTATTACACACAAAGTGCGGTTGATATTACGCTGCAATTAAATATTACTGTAAACATAATTAATAATTTTGTCTGTCATATAGGCCATACGTAATATAGGTTCGTAATTAATATGTTAATGCACACATATTATAATAATAAAAAAGGCAATATATTTACGGAACTAAAACGTAATAAAGCACTCTAATATGAGCTTGTAAGTAGACTCCAGACGGCAGTGAGTTATACCTGTTTTATGTTCGCTCAAATCGCAGTAATAGCGCGTCGGAGGTATAATTAGAATGCATCGTTGCGTTGTGCAACAAAGGCATTCTTAACGTCATTAATGCCTAATCTTTAAGCAAAATATAAATTTGTTCTCTAACTGATTAATTCTTAAGCTAATCAGCTGATAACTTGTATTAAACTAGTCATAGACTATATGTATATAGGCGAACTCTTCCTAGTCTTAAGTGCAAATGCTAGTGCTGATTACCCAAACATTTGCCCCTTGAGAATATGCATCCCACAACTGCGCTTGTCTACGTTGTTTAAGGTGCAAATTAATTAACAGACTAAGGGCCGATTTTTCATGCGCCAAATAACTTATGAATAAAATTGACATTTTATTTTATTTAAAACTTCATTGCACAAACTTATAAAGAAATGTACAATAGGTGAACTAAGTGATATGTTTTAACTCATTTTTACTTATTTGACTCATAAAAGTTATCTGGTTATTGAAAAATCTGTCTAAAGGCCAAAACAGCTTGAATTATCCTCACAAAATTTTGCATTCATAATCCTACTAATATTTTAAATGTGAAAGTTTGTGAGGATGGATTGATGAATTAGATAGATGTTTGCTACTTTTTCACGCGAAATTCACGCAATAACTATTGAACGGATTTTGATGCAACTTAACAGTGCTAAAACGTATATGTACATCACAATTACACACAGGTACAAGTAAAGATTTTGTGTAATTTAGCTATGATTATGAATAAACTAAATATTACGCGGACGAAGTCGCAGGCAACATATAGTACTTATAAATTAATATTCTGAAGGAAAAAGTTACGTTTGATGAATTAATACTGATACCACAATGAATAAATTTACTATACATATAATCCGTGTTGAAATCGCAATAGTTCCCGAGGAGAAATAACCCAACAGCGCCGTTGCTTTGTGCAATTCGAGTGTTTCTATCGCCTTTATTGGTACAGTCCGCATAATATGCTTTTAGTAGTTTTCCAGCTAGTGGTTTGCTTTGGGTTGCGAACTAAAAATAACAATAATGGGGCTGGGAATTACCTTATAAAAGACTGCTTTAGGTAATGCCTTAAATAAAATGTGTTGAGCTCTCCTTTGTTAAATTAGCGAAGCGGACAATTCTGCGATGCTTGGGAACATTTATTTAAAAGGCCATAATGGTTTATTTTAACCCTACTTAAAAATATTTATAAACTTAGTAAATGAATTGTTTAATAATAAATATGAATATCTTTTAAGCATTTTTTTTTAATTTTAATACTTTAACCTTCTTTTTCTTTTACTTTAATCTTGAATCAGTGATAAGGTATTATGTATGATAATCATACATTAATCGGTTTTACATAGCGGCTAGATAAAAGCAATGAGACTCTGGTAGTGCATGCAAATAAAAATTCTGATTCCAATTTTCCTATTTATTACATGAATTAATAAAGAATGAACAGTGATCATACTGATAAAATGTCTATGTCACGACAGTAAGGTTATAACATTTCGTAAAGAGCTAACTTATACACTCGTTACATACAAAGTAACTATAAGTAGTTTGTATACTCAGAGAACTCTTTGCGAAGTCTATTAAGCTGGAAATTCGGATAGTTACACATTAAATTGTCCCTAACTGTTCTTATCCTCGATTGCATCCCTTTAAAGTTCAGCTAGAGTGCAATTCAATTTGCATATTACGATAACAGTGCCAATATCCGCTGGGATGTTCGGATGGTGTTAAAATGCCGGCAATTGTTTCAAAATACTTTTTTGGGCTGTTTCTTTAATCAACCAGGTGCATAGACAAGGAGAACTTAAGTCTTTCGTCACCATGGCCTGGGAGCATGGCAAACAAATGTCGATCTTTTTGAAATACAATTTAAAAATCCCTTATATTTAATATAATAAATCTGTAACGGGTCGATGTATGTATGTACATTGAAGATATTTTAAAAATTGTTTTTGCAGAGCACTCTATAACTGATACTGAAGCCAAAAATGCAATTATTTTAATTCTTGTCTGTCTGTTTGTCTGTCTGGCTGTCTGTCTGTCTGGCGCGATGTATACGCTAATCTCCGAAGATACTGCACGGATTTCTTTGCGGTTTTTACAAATAGATTAAGGTCACCCATGCGCTTTTATAAGGTTTTGTTTCATTAATTTCTGATGCCGGTAAAAACAAGATTTCAGAAGAAACATGTTCAATTTCGCTGCGCCTGCTAAAAAAACTCATGGCAAAATGACACTGGAAGGATTGATTCCAATATAGAATAAGAAGGAACCAAAAATCTATTACTTTATTAAACCGTATTACGGGTACCTACCATCATCATCATCTCAGCCACAGGACGTCCACTGCTGAACATAGGCCTCCCCCAGTGACTTCCAGATCGGCCGATTGGAAGCGGCCTGCATCCAGCGTCGTCCTGCAACCTTTACCAGGTCGTCTGCCCACCTTGTGGGTGGGCGTCCTACGCTGCGCTTGCCTATACGCGGCCTCCATTCCAGAACCTTTCTGCCCCATCGGCCGTCAGTTCTACGTGCTATGTGCCCCGCCCACTGCCACTTCAGCCGGCTAATCCGTCGAGCTATGTCAGCGACTTTGGTTCGTTCACGGATCTCCTCATTTCTGATTTGATCTCGCAAAGAAACACCGAGCATAGCCCTTTCCATAGCGCGCTGTGCAACTTTAAGCTTCTTAATAAGGCCCATAGTAAGAGGCCACGTTTCAGTTCCGTATGTCATCACTGGTAACACACACTGGTTGTATACTTTCGTCTTTAGGCACTGAGGTATTTTGGACGAGAAGATGTTGCGTAGTTTCCCGAACGCTGCCCATCCGAGTTGGATTCGTCGATTGACCTCTTTCTCAAAATTGGACCTACCCAACTGGATCACTTGTCCCAGGTAAACATATTTGTCAACAATTTCAAGAATAGAGCTCCCAACTGGTACTGGGTAGGGCGCAACATGGGCATTCGACATAATCTTTGTTTTGTCCATGTTCATCTGAAGACCTACCTGTTGGGAAACTCTATTAAGGCCATCGAGCATTGTACCGAGGTCTTCCAGCGACTCTGCCATGACCACAATATCGTCGGCAAACCGAAGGTGAGTAATGTATTCGCCATTAATGTTGATGCCGAATCCTTTCCATTCCAGGAGTTTAAAAGCATCTTCCAATGCGGCGGTAAACAGTTTCGGAGAAATAACGTCTCCCTGCCTTACGCCTCGCTGCAGAGGAATAGCTTTTGTGCTCTGCTCCTGTACTCGGACCGTCATGGTGGCGTTTTTATATAAACATTTCAGCACCTCGATGTACCGATAGTCAATATGGCACCGCTGTAGAGACTGTAGCACTGCCCAAGTCTCGATTGAATCGAAGGCCTTCTCATAGTCCACAAACGCCAAGCATAGTGGTAAGTTATACTCTTCGGTCTTCTGTATAACTTGTCGCAGCGTATGGATGTGGTCTATGGTACTAAAGCCTTTTCGGAAACCTGCTTGTTCGGGAGGCTGGAAGTCATCGAACCTACGTGCGAGACGATTCGTGATGACCCTCGAAAACAACTTGTAGACATGGCTCAGAAGCGAGATGGGTCTGTAGTTCTTCAGCAAGGTGTTATCTCCTTTCTTGAAGAAGAGCACCACCACACCTCTGTTCCATGCCTCCGGCGTTATTCCCTCGAGCAAGACGGAGTTAAAGAGTTTCTGAAGGACCTTTAGTACCGGTGTTCCACCCGCTTTCAGAATCTCTGAGGTAATCCCGTCATCACCCGGCGCCTTGTTGTTCCTGAGCTGTTTGAGAGCCATCCTAATCTCATATAGGCTGATGTCCGGGATATCTTCGGTATAGTGTCGGGTAAGCTTAGCTCTTGGATCTGCGGCTGAACTACTAACAGGTTTAGTGACCGAGGTGTATAACTGCCCATAGAACTTTTCGATCTCCCTCAAAACTTCGGCTTTTGTCGACATTATACTACCATCCTCCGTCTTCAGCTTCGTCAGCTGGCTCTGCCCAATAGACATGTCTCTTGCAAACACTTTGGAGCCTTGGTTCCGCTCTATCGCCTCTTTAATACTATTCGTATTAAAGTTGCGGATATCATGTCGCAAGGACTTCCATATCTGTCTATTGTGCTGCCGATACAACTTAGCGTCAGCGGAGGACTGCAGTGCCAGTAAACGTCGTTCTGCCATGAGTTTGAGGGTGTGGTCGGTAAGTTTTTGCGGTCTGTCTCTTCGACGGGGCTTGAAAAAATTCGACCCGACCGCCTGGACAGTTTCTACAAACCTGTTGTTAATCTCGTCCACTGACTCGCAGTTTTCTAGGCATTCAAAGCGATTTGACAGCTCAAGCTGAAAGCTTTCGGGGCAGTAAATATGGGCATTAGAGGGTCGGAGCGTAGACTTCATCAAACGGGACCTTTCTAGCTTGACGTTGATGTTCAATGTGCCTCTAACCATTCGGTGATCGCTACCGGTTTTCACCCCGTTGATCACGGAGACATCATTGAACACTCGTCGCTCTGTGGTCATGATGAAGTCAATCTCATTTTTCGTGGACCCATCGGGGCTCATCCAGGTCCACTTCCTCTGAGGCGGCTTCTGGAAAAAGGAATTCATCGCGAAGAGGTCCTCCTTCTCCAGAACCTACATTGAAGATATTTTTTGCCGACTTCAAAAAAGGAGGAGGTTTTCAATTCGTCTGAATGATTTTTTTGTATGTTTGTTACGCGATTACTCCTTCAATTATGAACATATATCAAAATTCCTTTTTTTGTTTGAAAGAGTATACTCCCGAGGTGGTTCCATTTTCACCAAGTTAGGATCTGATGAAGGAATTACACGAAAATCAAAGAAAATTCTCAAAAAATGTAGGCACATAGAGTGTGTTTGTCAACTTTAAATAACTTATAAGATGTTGATAGATGTTTGCGTCTGTTAGTTATCATAATTACACTGCTGAGCTGAAGATGAAAGTCACAAAAATTCTTAACAGACGTCGACAGATAATATTTTGCAGTGTATTGGACAAACGTGGCGCTTACGAGGTACTGACAAGAATTTTCAGCTCTTTTCTTAATAAATAGTGCTTCACGCAGTCCACAGCGTTGCTTGATATGGCAATCATCCTGTAGTCCACGCAAACGAAGTTGCGGGCACAGCTTAGTGGGTAAAATAATATAGGATATTATGTGTATTGACAGATGAAAAATAATATGTATACCTAAATGCATCACGATGATTTTACCTAGAGGACGTGCAGTATATATAGTATCCTCCAATATTTCTAATTGACAATAATGTTTTTCCGCAGTCGTATAAAAATAAAAATGCTTGACACATGAGATAATTAATTTCCACGCCACATGTCAGTTAATAAAGTTTCCTTTATCGTCAAAAACAAGCTCGTCACTAAAGTTATTGTTAGTAAGAATCAAAGTATTTAACATTGACTTTAGTGATAAAAAGCCGTACGACATTGGCAATACATAGTATGCGGGCAGTCATAATCGGAGTGACTTTCGTAACTCTTCATATTATATCTACATTTCCTTCAAATAGTTCTCAGAAATCAACATAAACAATCAAAAGTTTCAGTAAACATTTAGTGCTTCCATTGACCAACCTTTATTCTGAAGCCTGAATGGTCCAGTATAACGCAACTCAACCGATTACGATTTGAAACTAAAATTCGTGGTACAGCTGCAATTTTTTCCTTTTCACTACCCATATTTTTTCTATTGTACGTCCGCGTACATGGATTACATTTAAGCGTGGGTACAGATTGCGCGTTATTTGTGGCACGCGTAGGCTTACTTTCACGTGTTTGTTAAGTAAACGCACGTGTTTCGCGCTAAACTTATACTACAACAAAGATGACGTAATTCTCTACAATTTACATGAAAGGGTCTAACCAAAGTGTGCAGTATCAAAAGGACGAGTAGACGGCAAACCAATATTACAATACTGCTTTATGAGATCATTACTTATATCGCCCGGTTAGAAACCTTGCAAGCATAGAACAATGTATGTGATGCAACATAATTTTGTAGATGTGACACATATTAGTACTAGGTTGATACATGAACTTGATTCATTCATTATTTATTTAAAAATAAATTATATATTCTATAAAAAAAAAAAACGAAATACCCAGGCTATGTCACTAATGTTGGTGCTTTATTAGTGATATTCACTCTATAACAACATACATACGAGTATATAATTCTTTTTTTCCCAGAAATTGTGTGATAGGTTTACGCGTATATCACTTAAGCTGTACGCTCTTAAAAACGCTTAATCTGTACCTGCCCTAACAATTGGGAAGGCAGTGCAAGAGCAATTATCGACGTCAGTAAAACCAAATGACCTCTGATTTAATTCGTCCGCAGTCAGTTTAACGAGCGCTAGTTTAATAAAAATACAGGCTGTGCAACAACAAAACGGTTAATTGCGTATTTTAGTATGACCATCAAAAGTTTACGGCCCCAAAATCCAGTTTGTACGCCTATTTAGAATTGATTGAAGTGTTGAGTGACTTTAAATTTACAACTTTAGAAGAGTTTCCTGTTTGAAACTTATAAATGACAGTCTGTACAAAGTTTAAAAGCAAAGAATATAAATTACGCAGACAAGCAATAGTAATTATAATTATTATATTTACTTTCATTTGTTATTTTTAGATTATGTGATGTGACACATATTAGTACTAGGTTGACACATGAACTTGATTCATTCATTATTTATTTAAAAAGAAATTATATATTCTATAAATTTGTTATTTTTAGATTATTGTCATATGATAAAATTTATAACTGGTATAAATTTTATCATATGAAAATGAAAGTACTCATACAAAGTTAAATTGACTAAAGAAATCAAGCCCATGTATTTTTTCCTTCCCTCAAAATTCTTCAGTTAAATATTAAAACGCCATAAATGTTTCGGCTATACGTGGAAAGGAAGCCAGAAGAATTAAAGTAGCTTGAATTGCCACGTAAAGTGAATACAAATCACGTGGAGCAGAATTAATACTAAACTATAACGGCCTTATTACAAAAAAGATAGACTAGGCTTGAACGATGTCAAAAAAATAACCAACCAATTTAAAATATTGACACATCAGTCATGTCTCGGTAATAATGACTTAGGTACATTAAAAATGGGTTGGGTAATCTTTAGACAGTGTTTAAGCCTAGTCTATCTTTTTTGTCATAAGACCGTATGAGTCTGGAAGAGAAGGTCCATACAATTTACGACTTTAAAAACCGTCTTAGTATAGTGGTTCATCATGCTCCTGACAAAACAAAGGACATGGTATGTTTTTTATAAAAATTTTTTTACTGATAATAATTATTCCTATTTTTAAACCTACTTTGACTGTGTTTTTTTTTATATTTGCATCGCAATTATGCCGCCAATTATATGGACCGATTTCAAAATTCCTTTTTTTATTATGTACTTACATACAACACCACATGACAGTCTGATTATATGCTAGTGTAAATAGGAAAAACTATCTTAGAAGTTATAAAAATCATAAGTACCTACATATTTGTTAGGCAGTCATGTGTTTTCTGTTATTTTCATTATTTATTTTCTCTTTGTCAAATAGAAATCTGTCGCAATAAACTAAAAACACGCTGTCAGTTGAGTTTGTGATGTCTATTGCGGCTCCTCGGCCACCCGTTCTATAAATTTACAGACTGATAGTTATAGAAGGCAATATACGTGTAAAGGGAAGCCAGACCAAGTGCTCTCGTTCCCGGAATGCTCACGGGAGAATTCGAATCACGTCCTAGAGCATTCCAGCGTCTCGGACGATCTCTCAAATTATCCAACGGACAGAATGTAGGTACTAGTCGGATAATCCCGACCACTCGAGGATTGTGCGCATGTGAGTTAAATTATGGCTTTACACTTCATTTATAATGATTCAGCACAATGTTCCTTCTGTTTAAGGCATTAACAGAATGTTATGTTTTCGTTTTGTTTTATACTCGTATTATTGAAACAGAACTACATAAAACATTATATGGGAAATTATTCTGTTGTTTCTTTGTTGATTAATGATTTGTTGTTAAATACACGGTGATCGCCTTTTTATAGTATTGTGAATTCGATACCAATCTCGATGAAATAACTTTGCAAATTGTCTTGTGCCTATGTTGGGAGACACCTATGTACAAATCTACTACTAGGTACTACAAGGTTGTGTATATTATTTTCTCATGTGCAACATCCCCTTAAATTACAAACAAGAATTGATTCTTTTAATTTTATTTTGATAATAAAATACTGCCCACGACTTTGTCTGCATTTTTCGGAATTCTCAGAATCGAAGAGGAATAAATAATCTGCGCACGGGAAAACAGAAAAAAGATAAAAAACTTAGGAGTTGTATACTGTTTTTCTGATTTTTATCCTAGGTTAGGTTGTTGTTGTATTTTTGTATTCCCGTGGGTTAATTATTTATTCCTCTTTGATTGCATTTTGAAATACCTACGTAGTCCCGGGCAGAAGGTGGTAACGGAGTATAAATGCCAAATTGCACCTAATTATTTCGAAACACGAAAAAGCGTTGTTGTTTTTTTATATGTTTGTTACGCAATAACTTCGTCAAATGGATCGATTTCAAAATTTATTTTTTGTTTTAAAGAGGATACTCCCGAAATGTTCCCATTTTCACCAAGTCAGAATCTGATGCTGGGATCCCTGGGAAATCAAGGGCAACCCTCAATTTTTATAGGCACACATAATATTTTGCATAATAATTATATTTTCTGACTCAGTGCGGATATTTGAGTACCAGACTCATCATCATTTCATTTTGCTGACCTGATGCTAAAAGCCCCAGAACTCCATAACGGATAGGAGTTAGAAGATAATACTGCAATTTTTCAACAAAACGTAATTCGCAGTGTGTTGAGTAGACGTGGAGCTTACGAGGTGTCAGGCAGGCAATTTTTATTTACTGGAGGCAGAGACAACAGAATAGCAGGCTCTCTTTAACTGGACCAGGGATTGAAAATTTCAATCCCTGTGCCAGGTCCGCATAAGTGCGGACTTGCTTTTATTTATCAATTCCATACAAAATATAATTATTATGTATACTTAGTTTTATGCTAATTTTATCAAATCTGGCAAACATAGAAGCTAATACAAACTCAAAAATATTTTGGCCATACGCATACCTAGCACCAGAAATTTTAGCTGACAGCGAAGTTATTAAGACTTAAAATTGTGAAATAAAATAAGTTTTATAAAACATACTTAATCGAAGCTATTTATCTTTACTCTCAATGGCTAGCACCGACTCTAAATAGAACTGATTAGGTATGTTTAAGTCAATGTTATTTTTCGCTTTTTAGTTTTATTTTGAAGTCGGTTTTTTGTTTTTTATAAAACTTATTTTCTGGGACGGCTATACTCTGGATCATTGATGGCTTATTAAGCACCACTGAATGGAATAATCAACATTCTACGAAACAACCTGTGTTTTTTTGTGTGACGGTGAGGGAAATCAAAACAGTACCTACATACAACAGTTTATTAAAGTTTATCAAGTGATCGATGATCAGCTAATTTGATCTTCTGAGAAACTCTTAACAAAAACCTTGCTTTAATGTTGGCCAACGGACCACTGTAACCAACAGCCATTATTAATTTATCAAAAATTACAAGTACAATTTTTAAGACTGTGTAAATAATTTGATAGTTTCACAAAACTATGTTATTTAATTATTTCTTGTCTATCAAAGTACTACCGCAAAATAACACATATAAATAACCGCATTTAAAGTGGTGTTGAATGCGAAATTTCCCACATTATTGGTCACTTTGTGTCAAAGCCACTACCGCATCGTGGTCTGATGCTTAATACCATTAAAACCATCACTCACTTCATTAAAATTAGCACTAATATATAATTGCGTTGTTATTCGATGAACATGATGATCTAATAGTTTGCTTTTCAGACTACAAAGCGCCAGTAGCGGGTTTGATTTCCGCAAAGGGAAAATGTTTGTATGAAGAGCACAACCACTTGTATAGCACGACTCTAGTTAAGTGTCGTAGGGTGTTTTTTTGCACGCACGCACTTAGAAAAAACCGCTAAAACGTTATTAAGGAACTGGTCAGAAGAGGAAATCGCTGTAACCTGTCTATTAATTTTGCTATGGCGAAATTGGAAGAAAAAAATCACTATTTTCGTAAAAAATTACTTTGCCGATGATAAGGACGCATAATAAAAGCTGCTTACTTTAATAGGCAGAGCAACCTGTTATAGTCATTTTCTCGTTTAACGGGGTACCCTGTATGGAAGTATAAGCCTATCCGTTATCTAGCCGCCATAGTTCAAGCTTTGCTTAGTTTGAGGCTAGATCATTATTGTAAGAGTCCGTTCGTTTAGTCAATTGGGTACAGATATCAACTTATTAAAAAGTTACCTGTCCCTTAATGGGACATATGGCATATGGCAAAAATGCTTCTTAATAATAATTTTATAGTATTGCGTCTGGTCATGGAATAGGAAAAGTTTAACAACCCTCTTAATTCTATTGCAAAGTGTCTGATCCGGGTATCCGGATATCAGTGGTGGTGGTCACGTGTTTCAAGAACCGGATAATTCCGTCTTTGAACCGCCACGATCGCCACGCCCTCTACGTGATCCGCGTCGAAAGTTTACAGCTCGAGATGTTGTTGTTTTAAAACGTTAAAGTTGAGAGGAAGGGTAGTAAATGAACTGAAAAGTAAACTATTTGGATAATTGTTAAGAATATAAGAGAGATGAAGCGGAGAAAAATAGGAGTTGTAATTAAAGTTAAAGATAGCTATTATACATTTTAAAAAAGGCACTAAAACTTTCAATTATTGTTATATTTCTTTCATTAAATGAAATAAAGTGAGTTAAGGCTGAGGCAATGATACTTTAAAATTTTCAATTTAAGCTTTTAAGTGATGATTATACAGTGTAAACAATTGCGTAGGTACTGTAGCGGGGATGCGTTGACTCAGAGGTTTAAATAACTTATACCAATTATTTCAGATTCTCTTAGTATATTCAATTAAACTATATTCTAACACAATACACAATAATATCACAACTATAATTAGCTCTGTTATCTTGCTCGCTGCTTTCAGTATTTCTTTACATTGTTCTTATTTTCTGTTTATTAATAAAAAATAATTTATTTCAATTGAATTCTTTTCTCATTCATTTTTCAATTCACTCAATAATATTCAAAAGCAACTTTCATATTTCGAACATACCTTGGTAGACGTAGAGGTTTTACTCGTTTGATTACAAACCGCTACAGTACCTAAACGTGCATAATTATTTAATAAAAATATCATTTTAAATAATATTTTATTGGTTACATCCCGTTTTAGGAAAACATACATTATACATAACATCAGTAGTTAGAAGCTATAACAAAATATCTAATTTCTCGTGAATCGAGAGAAATAATGCCAAGACAATGCTACTCGTACAAATGCTATTTTGGATCAAATTAACCGGCAACAGCAGTACTAGGGTTACAATCAGGTTAGAGTTACGTAGAACTACGGAACTGCTATATTGTAAGAGGGAGTGAGATGGTATGCCTAGTTTTTACTATCTTATTTTAGTTTAAGCTTTAAAATGATTATGTAATCATGATGTTATACAACAGGTATGTTATAAACTATTTGAATAAAAAATATAAACAGTCTGTGCAGAAACCAAATGGCTACAAAAATAACTATTATTTTAATTAACTATTTTCTTGTTGTGTTTATCATGAACAATGTTAATGGCGGTAAATTATACTCTAGAAAATTTAATCTTTATTATTATAGACCTTTTCAAAACGCGATTTCTTATTTTATGGCTTTAATTGAGGTTTTATAAAAACAAAACAGAGTCCATAACCTTCAAATGGAATATTAAGAATTCCACAAACAATGTACAAAAATACAACCCAGCCCTTGTTATCGCGCAGCCGGGTAGGACAAAATAAATAAATAAATATTTCCGATATATAAAGTCTCAATTTAGGAGCATAAGTATTTATAATTAGTCGTTCCCGAGTTTACTTACTGACTTTACTTCCTATTATGTGCTACAGTACTGCTACGTAATAAGATCTCAACCACCAGTCGTCCGCTATCGGCTACGTGGCTGCGAGCAATCGCTACGAGCTATTTCGAGAAACGTTTGACTTCAATTACTATCTGTTATAAAATAGTCTGTTTAGAGTTTAGGATACCTACTCCTTATAATGTCGAAGAGAATATAGTTTCTGATCCTTATTAAGAGGTTGTTTATTAATCTAAGTAGATGAGCCAGTTCAAGTATCCTTTTTTTTATAGATCTTATTTCTTTTCTATGTGATCGCTGTGTACAAAGTTAACTGGAATTCAATTTTAACGTGAATATTGTAATGAATTGTATTCTATAGTTGTGCCTTTAAATAAACAAGCTGTGTGAAGCAATTTTATTGATAGGACGATAAAAGTGTGATAATATGAAGATACATTGGTAAAATACCACTTCAGAATATATTTTTGGGTGTTAACGTGGTTCACGTAGAAAAAAACTTACTTAAAAACCTTTAAAGCCACGATTTTTCCTTTGGTGAAGATACTTTGGTAAAATACTCGTAAATTTAGTTCACATATCAATGTTGGAAGGTATATATTAAGGACAACAATCTCTTTTGTTTTTCAGATAAACGAAATAGATCCGGCTTTAAAATGTCATGATTGTACAGCTCTTAACACTTAACGTTTTCGGGAAGCTATTAATGAAAACTCTACCTTCTTTTCTATGTACTCGTAGCTGTCTCCAAGGTTTTATCAATATTATCTTTAACTGCTAATTTATTCAAATTTTCCCCATAAAATAAAGCATAATTTACATTTAGATAAGCACCTATACGTTTTGTGCAGTTTCAGACAAAGCAGCCGTTATCGAGACCCGAGGCAATAAAATCAAAAGGCTATTTAAAACCAGAATTGTTTCTCAATATGTCTTACAAGAACAAAGGAGGGAAAGTAATGGCCACCGTAACAGTAACCCTTTTGCGTTTAAGGCTCAACAGCCGTAAAAGTATCGAATGTCGTAAAATTGATCCCGTAATAAAATTACGAAGCGTGAAGGGCGAAAATGAAATATCGCGTCGCTATTACGGAAAAAAATGCGAAATTTAATAGCACGAGAGGAATTGCCGGTTTTTATGTTTCCATGGCAATATATTTCTGAGTTGTTTCCACGAAAGGATGTTCCGCCTGCTTCGGTAGGTTGTTCATTATTTAATTTCATATCATTTCAGTACCTAAACTTATTTTTCATGATAACATGTCGCTTGAATTTTGCATTTACCAGAAATACGGATTCAGAACCAGAATATCGTATATAGATATCAAATTGTCAAATAATTCGTCTGTCTTTTATTGTACTCATTCAAATAAGCAATGGATTATTACTAGTAAGTTATTTTGTCTAGAGCGCGACGTGAATAAAGCCAACAAATTAAATTACGTGATGTGATTTAAATCCTCCGGCTACTCTTGAGAAAACTTTTCTACACAGCACGGGTATTATGCAACGGGTATTATGCGGTATGTCTTCCCGCGACCACGGCCTATGTCATTAGGCCGAAACGTCGTTAAATAATAAATAAAAAAGGTATGTTGCATAATAAATACCCGTGCTGTGTTAGTGTTAAATAATTAAAAAATGCAACAAGAAAGTTAAAAATGTTATAAAACTTTTAAATTTGTCTTCTACTAAAATATCCCACTCATTATTATTTATTTCTGAGACAGTGCAAAAAGCAACTTCTGAATTAATCCGGATATCCGGATTTGAGGGAAAGAAAACGTTGCCCGGAATATGGTGAGCCAGGATACTTCTCAGTAAATTTTTATAAATTAAATGGAATCAGATTTGTCTGAAGTTTGATAACAACATTTTTAAATAAAATGGTTAAATGGATGCTTGAATACTAATTGAGAGTTGAATGTATTGTTAAATGTAAACAAATTGTCAAACCTGGGAAAGTAAAGTTAATACTACAACTGCTACTTGACTAGATAGGTCAAAATCTACATTATTACAACAATAGCTTCTTAACCTTTGCGTTGCATTAAACGTAAATTATCAAAAATATGCACTGGCACAGGTATATTGTTTGTTTGAACTATTTCAATTGGATTGCATTAACCGTCAGCCAGTCTTTGACCGCGGTCTATGCTACCCGGTCAAATATATCTTGACCGACCGTAAAACCCTCCGAGTTAAGGTTGAGCAGTCCCAAGTAAACGTAAATGTAGTGTTGAACACTTGTTTAAAGATTTTGAAATGTTGACACATCAGATATTCGAGACATATTATTAAGAAACATTCCAAATTGGTTGTCTTATCTTTAGACAAGTGTTCAACACTAGTCTATCTTTTTCGTAGTAAGTAAGGCCATAAGTGTTTAAAGATAATGATATTAATCAGATGTAAGCAAATTAGAGTAGTTTCAAATTTCTTATGCTTCAGAGCAGACCCAGGAGTCAGGACTGATGACAAATAAAAGTACCTTTTAAAAAAGCAACAGAACTAAAATATATACAGGATGTTCCAAAATTCAAGGAGAAACAATAAAAAAAAATGTACCTCTTTTATTTTTTAAATTACATACAAAAAATGATAATCCCCGAAATTGGATACCCCTTATGACATTGATAACCAAAATTTTTCAAATATTTCTATTATTATTTTTTGTACCGGCAACCTTAATTACTACTATCCACCACAATCCTTAAATATCATAGAATGCCAGTCGTTTTTACACAAAAATCAATCAAATATTTTTCCCCTCCAAAATTTCGAAAGATTTTTACTTTTAGTGCACTTTCACTGATCGTAGTGTAAAAAAGTATGGTTATTACCATGACAAGTTTTTTTTTTAAATTGGCGCAACTAACCAAGAATATAAAATGGTAGGTACATACTTCAGGAAAACTAGCAAAAAAAAACATCCGGTCATAAACTGGCCCACCATTTGGTGCCGTTTTATCGTTGAAATTTGGGACATTCTGTATATTTTTTTCTTTTATTTATTAAAACTTCTATTCAAATCCATTTAAATTTTATCGTTTAGATTATTCATTATATAAAAAACTCAACCACATATTTGTAGTTTAAAAGACGCTAAGTACAAAACCTCAGCCACATTGTAACTTTTTCCAAGTCCGATTCGAAACAAAAGTACCAGTTTCGTGTTAAAATTGCATGTTAAGGAAGTACCGTTTATCCATTTAGTTGTTCGTTTTAGCAATAAAGAAGTCTCAAGGCATTCCTTCGTCGGCGACATTCAATTCGAATCGAATAGAAGAGACAATAGAACGTTCAGACCGCACAAATGTTCCAATTACCCAAACTCTCTCGATACGAGTTTCAATTTGTGTAAGTTTCGAGAAGAAAACGCACGGCTTAAGGACCAAATTCGCCTGCACCCACATAAACCGTCGTAATGTGACAGAGTGCGACGGACCAGCTGCTCGGATAATGTCTCTCTACTCTCTTTATACCATTGGGTTTATCTCCGGACCTTCTGGGCGCCTCTGACCCTGATTTATATATGAAAAGTCCAAATTTATTGTGTACCCCGTTCCGGTGGTTAATAGCTTAGGATATTCCTGGGTTAGCCGCTCAACTAAAATAATGAGAGTTGGACAAAACAACTAACGTGAATGCGTGGTTTTTGTCTGGTTAAATTAGTTTAAAGACTACCGCTCGATTTTCGACTCTATTAGAATCGGTCAAAGTTGTTTGTGTTTTAAAATAAAAACTTTGGCGAAGAGACAAAATTTGGTGGCATTAGGTAAATGGATCAATTCATAGAGGATAATGTGGCTATTATGCACTAAAAGCGAACAAACTATTAAGTGGACTCTTTAAAGTGAACTAATTTGAATCGTTCTACTAAGTTTGTACCTAAACTCATTACTTCGATGAGATTAAAATTAGCGAATCCTTCGCAATTGTCATCAATCAAGTTAAAACGGGTTAGGTATATTAAACACGCTATTAAGGATTCCATAAGCTGAAGGTAGGATCCCAAAGACAAGAAAAATATAGAAATCTTGAAAGTCAATACTATATTGGCAAATATGCACTATTTATAAATAATTATCTATAAAATCAATAGTATTATAAGGTTATCAAAAGTCACTACACTTAAAAATAAACATCATCTGTATTTAATACATATATATATTTAATAATCATTTAATTAAATACAATTTTAAGGAAGTCTACTACAGCTAGTTCCTCTTTACTTATAATTTAGTTTTTTTTTTCAACACAGTTGCTCGTAAATTGACTCTTATAACACCATTTATAGTTTCATAATTAATCATATTATACACTTGTCTGTAATAACATTATTGCACAAGTGCGGTAATATAACTTTTTTTAAATTTCAGCAAAAGCTAAGAACATTGCATATTTTACGAATATTAAATTATTTTAGGGTTAAGATGACAAATTAATATTTCATTTCATCAAATTGTATATTGATAATCACAAGTTGATTTAACTATCATTTTTAGAAACAATAATTAACAGTTTATTTCTAAAAATGATAAAAAAACAGCAATAACGGAGTAGGTACTTCAGATTTTAGTTTATTTTTTTCTTCGCAATTGTGTTGAAAAACGTCGTATGCAACTCCTGTGCATTGACCATTACACACTCGGCTTCCTTACAATACTGCCTCGTGTGTAATGACCAACTTAGCACACTTGTATCATAATGTACTATTCTAAAGTGCGGACGCATAGGTACCGCTAACAATATAGCTCTACTAGCCCATAGTTTGCAAACAAAATGGCTGTAGATAATTCAAATAGACGGACAATTTCAAAATAGTGAGAACTTTATATCTACTTTCTCAATAACCAATTAGTATCTTGTTTTTTCGATCCGTCTGGCGCAGTGGATCTTGCATGGTATGGCAAGGCGTGGTTTATTTGGAAATGGATTGGAAGAATTTAATTTAAAAATTATTTGAGAAAAAAATAGTAATTCACAGCTTTGTTTGTTTTGTTTTAAAAACAAAGTACTGCGGACCAAACACAACCCTTGTCCGTCCTTGAACTGCAAACATTTTGAAAAACCAATATAATTTGAGAGTGGGGACGAATTTCAATTTACGCCTCGCTTGTGAGTCGCGATCCTTAGAAGAAATGAAATATTATGCGGCCTCGTAAGGCCCTGACCCATGTCAAATCAGCATTCGCAGGTATGCCACGAATTATTTACGGCGAACTCACGGCTATGAATTTTTTTATCGCAACGATAAATCTTTATTAGCGAAGTTTTTTTCAGGAGCCGGATATATTTAAGATTTTTTTACTTAAGATTTTATTCTAACGCGCTCCAAATAAAAACTGCTGAAATTGTAACATGAATTCACATTTTCTATTATGATTTTTGTGTTTTAAAGAAGCACATACTTACATACATATATATATATTCTTTCAACAAACATTTCGAAACCCTTTTCTAAGGAATAAAATAAGCCTGACTTTCACTTTAAACAGCTGTTGTAAGTCGAGTACCTCTCCTTTTTCGACTCCAGGAACTCCAATGAACGTTTTAGTATTCCAGTCATTATGCTAAGTATGTGTGCTTCTGAATTTCTTTGCTTATTTCTCTATCATACGGTTGAAGGGATTTTGTCCTCGTGGAAAGTCGACATTAATATGGAAACAGGGAGGTCATTTTGAAGAAGGGTATTGTACTGACCCATCAAATTTTTGTCCTTGCTCTCCAAGATGACGAAACGAGTAATACGAGTAAGGCGAGAACTTCATTTGCTTTATCACCTTGGTGAAATCTGCGGTTATCCGCTAGCTACGGTACAGTAAGCTATGGTATAAGTGCCCGGAGAAGGGCCTATATTACAGAATAAATAAATTCATTTCATTTCATTACCTCAAAGACAGAAATACAGTTTTTGCCTTTTGGCGAGGTGACAGTACTTGTAATGTTCTGTATGTTATCGTTAAGCAGCTGCCGATAAGTTCAAGTAGAGATTGTCAGCTTAGATATCGTGAATGTGTCGGGTTTATTATACCGTGATTTTTTTCTGGTTGTCTTTCCGCAGCGTAAAGATTTGGTCTCAATATTACAATCCATTCGTAAACACTTCTCTTAAAAGTCAAATAATGACTAATTTACAAATTGTGAGAAATGAGACGCGAAATCGACGTGAAACAGTAGTAATCCCGCGGCGCGCGGTCAGCGGTACATTTTACAGACTTGTGAGTTACTATTGTTTTTCACGCTTTCGATTTGGTGAATACTTATATATTTTTTTGATTATTCGACACAAAAATATGTTATTTGTGAATCAAAAGGGCTAGTGTATACCTATTGGTTCTGCTGTGGAAAGGCAACTAGAAAAAAATATGGTGTATAATCTCACTCTCTTATTTTACAGATTATTTGTTTATCATCCGTTTTTTTGGGCGTAGCAAAAGTTTCTTCTAACGGCACACGCTCAGACACAATGCTCATTAAAACTAAATACTGGTATGTCTGTTCTCATCTTTGGGCCGGTCTACCCCAGTACCTACTGGTGCATACAGCTTCTATGAGGATCCAAATTTTTATCTAAATCTTACCAATGTGTAATATCTTAGTGGTCATAGGTACACGAAAACTCACCGCCGCCTAGATAGGTTGGATTAGGTTGGGTATAACAAAAATTACCTAAACTATCTTCCAGATTTACTGGTGTGACTAGTTTCGGTACCCTGATTCCGTATCTTGCAAAAGCAATGCGGTGGCGAGAATTGACCAATTCTGGCTTTAAAATCGCAAATTGACAGCAAAAAACAAAAACAAAGTCATCTACTGTCAGTGTTGCCCATACATTTTGACACTAATTATCAATCGGGCGATGACTGCGTGATTATTGTTGATTGCTAATTTTTAGGGATTAATGATCTAATTAATACCTATCTAAATATCTATGATAAGTTAAACCTTTTCCTCTTTCTAACACGACAAACGTTAACCTACGTCGAATATCTACTCAATGTAATTTAATGAAGTTTTGGTTCAGTAGCAGGAGAAGTCTCATAGAAATTTGCAAACGCTGTTTAAATGCAGCGAAAATGAGCAACGGCTGTGTGTGTGTATGTTAGGCGACTGCAGCCAAGGTAATCAAATGAAAGTCAGACAATGTATTTAATTATGAGATAATAAGATTCACGTGAAATTAAACGGAAGACAACGGGCCATTTCGCCTGCGTTGTGCTCTAGCATAACTTAAGATACATCTGCATGATGTTTGTGGGACACGGAGTATATTGGGCAAATTGCCGCATTCTCTGGCCATGAATAATTCAGGAGTGTATGTATGTTTGGACGATCACTTTGATAGGTACACGCTCCTAATCCCCAAGACACAAAGTTGAATTTTGAACAAGTTCCAAGCTGTCTCGGCGAATACGATCACTTCATCATAAGTCTCGGGATAAGCAACTACGCGTGTTTACTATTTACATAGGATGGACTCTCGTCGTTTGAATATACATTATAAGTTTGGTGATGAAATCGAACGCCTTGTAAGCAAGTTTGGAATTAAAATATCCTGGAACCTATGAATTTTGTTATCTTGGATAAGATTGTAGAGTGCTATCAAATTAAGTCTCATCTGCTACCTACTCTATTTTTGATGGATTATGTATGTAAATGAAATAGAATATGAATATTGATGGTGTCTGAGAACCTTGTATTTATTACGCAAAGGACTTTTAGAATCGCTTCTGAATTTATACTATGTACCTATTTCGGAAAAACCTAAACACTTATTTGCGGCCGTATTTAAATTAATATGTTAATCTCAGAACTGATTTTACGCCAACACTAATTCAAAACGTTGGGTTAAAATCTAAATAAACCGCGAATAAATTACTAAAGTTTGTTACGTTTTGATTCATTAACAGGCATAGTTTTAAGCATATTTTAAATTACGTTGTGTGATTTGTTTTTTACAGATAAATTTAAATTTTGAATTAATGGGACCAAGATTTAACAAAATTTTCTGCTCATGGACATATTAATTAACAATAAGATAATTAATTAAACGGCGTACGAACATGTTTGAACTAACAACATACTCTCATGTGTACCACAGTAAGTACACATTTTGCTTGATAATTCATGCATGATTTAATGTTATAGGGTATGTAATTATTTAATGCTACATTATAACATTTTCAAGGTTTATGTATTAATATTTATACGCTCACTTTGTCGCAAATAAAAAAATGATATAAAATCAGCAATTATAATTATTTATTGAATGAATGATTAGAAAAATATATCGTTCTAGTAATTACTACTTAAACCTTAATATTTTAATTCCTTTGCGGGGTAAAAAAACTAACATCTGTCACAGTATGTATTGTATGGTACAGATGATTCTCAATATTGGCAAATTTCGTCGATATTATGCTGTTAAAGTTTGACGGGTCAGTTCGAAAGTATTCGTGGAACTTTGCAAGCTCGGACAATGTTTAACAGGGGCAAACTTTGCCTTGCCATTGTATCACAGAGCATCTCAAGCCTGTAAAATTGCAATACTTATACGGCTACTTAATAACACAATTTGATCGTTAACCATTCAGGAATTAGTCATTATTCTAACTTAGATAAGTTGGTAAAAGCCTGTAGACTTGTTTGATGGAAAATCTAATTATAACATAAAAGAAGATAAAATAAGAGTTTACTAAGTAAAATAGAATAATATCCTTATACATACATGCAACCATTAGCAGCCAAACTGCTACTGACACAAAAGCGTAGATTACACTGAGCTAGATTAATGTATTGTAAACCTAGGCATTATCTTGATATAACTGAACGATTAATCAACGTCGATATTGAAGTAAGCCTTAGTTGTTATTTTCCGACGAAAACACCTAGATTGGTTTTTAATGCTCTTATTAGTTGGTCAAGTCAAAATATAATAATGTGATTAGTACTCATTCATCACTTACAGTGTGGTGAAAATCACGATATCTAATATTGTAAAGATGTAAAGTCTTGTTTGAACTTAGAAATTTTTCTTCAAAACTACTAATTCGATTGAAAAATCTTTGATCGATATTTATAAATACCTTCCAGATTGACATAAAATACTTTTGAACCGAAAAACGCACAATTCCTGAGATATACAAACTTAATTTATAAAAATTGCACTCATGATGCGTTCATTAGTGCAATGGTTATGGTCGATGTCGTTGTTCAGTTGTTGAAATAAAAACAACAACGCTATTTACCACCGGTTTTAACGCTAGACAAATAGTAGCTAGTAATTATACAGGTCCCAGAAAGCATGGATCAATTTAAACAGAAGCATAGCGAAGGGTATTTCCCGAACTCTTTGGCTCTATGAATGTAAGAAGGTCTTTTCTTGCCGCAAATAAATATCTTGGGATGTTCTTTTGATCAACTAGCGAACACGTGTAACAATGGGACAGAAATATTAAAAAAAACACAACTTTTTTTGCGGCAAGAAAAGACCTGTTGTAGGAAGGTTTGCAATAGCAACATTCTTAACAAAAAATAATCTGATATCTTTGATAGCTTGTTTGTTTGATCTTTGTTTAAGCTCTATGATTTTATATTACTAAAAAAATAAAACCAATCACAACCTTTTCCTGTTAAAAATGGAACCTAATTTATTAAAGCCAAAAAAATTGGTACTGATTCGATTTGATCCATACTTTTAGGGACACCCTGTCTAATTTCCAATAAAAATAAACTTACTTAAAATCTCTGATTATAGTTATACAGAATCGTCATTTATAAAGTCTGTGTGAATGTCGAATATAATGTAGGTATCGGCATCGTCTGGATACAGTCTACTACACAGTGACGGTTATTGATCGATGTCGCCATTGTTTTCCTTTTTTCTTGGGGTATGCGGCAGGATATATTGTAAGTTTTCACAAAGTAGATGTACGATACAATACAGTAGTACAGTCAGCAGCAAAATAAACTGATCAAAAACTAACTTTTAAAAGATCTGACTCTTTATTTAGTAGATGCCACTATAACCTGACTTATTTAATAGGGACACCTATGCTTAGTGATTTTGTCAGACAACTGTAATATGTTTTGCAATGCATTTAAAAAATAAATACTACGGATATATTGATGTTGACAGTATACAAGATTTAATGGATTCTTGCTACACTAAAAAAATAACTAACGTATAAAGCCTTGTAATCACTATGTTCGCGACCTCTTGCGCTCCGCGCTCCTGCAAATGTTTCAGTGGATACGGATCGCGCCTCCCCGTTGTGTTCGCCCAAAAACCGCCACCGATTGGAGCGCTGAGCGCGGAGCGCGCACCATTGCACGCTCCAGGAGCGCGAAGGTATCCACTATGTGGAGCATTTGCAAGAGCGCAGAGCGCAAGAGGTAAGAGAGGAGGCTTAAGTTATCTGTTTGAATACTCTTATAACTAGCCACTGAGCGTGTCATGCTATTCACGCACACGCATGGATTTTAAGTTTGTGTCGAGACTGGTAATATTGTGGCATCCCAGAGGAATAATTAAGGAAAGCGTTATCAGTTCTATGCTCTACAGGCTTCAAAGAATTAACCTTTTCCACCATTTCCATGGAATGCAGCCGATGATGGCCGCGTCATTTTAATAATCATGCTTTAAGTTTTAAATTTTGGCACTGAACTAAATTGTGTACAAGAGCTACATTGTATCCTTTTACCCACAACATAACAAATATTGTCATTCTTAATATTTCCACCGATACAATTTTAAGTTTCAAGCACAGATTGTATAAACACTACATGATTTGCCATTGAGTAGATGTAGGTAGATATGCCATTAACTTTGCTGCAAATTCTTACATATTTGCGATAAAATCTCTTGTTAATGGATTAAAAAGTTACCGAAAACCGACCAAAATAAGCAACTTAAAAAAATATTGGCAAAATAAACAACGTCATGGCACTGATAAACTCTGCCCGCGGTTGAAAGGCTCATGTTTCAAAAAGCCAGTTTTTCAACTTCATAAATAACCGACATTCATCTTTGTGACACTTGAATACCGACGCACGGAGCCATTAGCCTTTGAGCGAAACAATGGCTGAACGGCGTGGCTGCGGCCATTAGGAAAGGTCTCTAGGTGTATTAGCATTATGGACGGTGTCCTACGGTTGATAAGTACTTACATAGTTCATGAGCGTTTTATAGAGAAAGAAGAATTTGTTTCACAATTGTTCAAGAGTTTATTTTTGCAATGGGTTAACTATCATCCTTTTATTAACTTTACTAGTAACTCATCTTTACTAGACTCGATATTTTACGTAATAAATAGTTTTTATCCAGCTTGTAACTGAATGGACGCATCGATTGAAACTTTGCAAGCATCTGATATTCGGCTGATGTGAATTTGGATCCAAAAAAATTGCGTGGATTAAATTTAATTGCTAACTGGGTGTTCTGTTACGTTTAAAACTATAAAAAGTTTTTTTGTTTATAGGTCTTGAAACAGGGGAAACTGCTTTTTAACCCCCGACGCAAAAACGACGGGTGTTATAAGATTGACGCGCGCGCGCGCGCGCGCGTGTGTGTGTGTGTGTGTGTGTGTGTGTGTGTGTGTGTGTGTGTGTTTGTGTGTGTGTGTGAAATCCAAGATGGCCACCGTAACAAAATGGCGGATTACATATATTTTTTAAACTCCCTCAATATGGGTATCAAATGAAAGGGCTTGACTAGTAGAATACTATACACTATGACACATTTCAAATCCAAGATGGCCGCCGTAACAAAATGGCGGATTACATATATTTTTTAAACTCCATCAATATGGATATCCAATGAAAGGGCTGACTAGTAGAATACTATACACTATGCTAGTTTCAAATCTAAGATGGCCGCCGTAACAAAATGGCGGTTTACATATATTTTTTAAACTCCCTCAATATGGGTATCCAATGTAAGGGCTGACTAGTAGAATACTGTATACTATATTAAATTTTAAATCCAAGATGGTCGCTATCACAAAATTGCGAATTGAGCTGTTGAGGCTAATCGTATAAAAAGTATTAAATAAAAATAAAATTTAAAAAACCCCCGACTCAAAAAGCAACATAAAAGAAGTAAAAAATAATACGTAAACTATTTGTTAACTCTTTGGCCCTTCAACTTTATTACAAGAAATGTTGCCTAGTTATGTTTTGATCCAAGCGTCATCGTGTCGGGCATCGGGGGATCGCTTAAGAAAATAAAATAAATACTAAATAGGTACTAATAAAAAGAGTAAAGACGAAGGTAAAAATAAGATGAAAATAGTTACTGGTTAATTATTACCCAGCAACATAAATAAAAATACAAGCGGTCCCCCGACGCTAATGACGATGTTAATGTTTTTAATGTCATAAATACGCAACCGGAGAAACTGCTTTTATATATTGAATATTTATACCTACTGTAAAGAAAATGAACTCAAATATTAATTTTCCATCCAAATAAATCTACCAACTTCATTTAACTCTGCCCTAATAAGAGCATCGAAATTATTCCTAAGATTGTTTTCTTTTGATGTTAAATGTTTTTGATTTCAATGGAATCCTTTCTTCCTTTTAATTTGTCAAAACAAAATACTGAAATGGCCTTTGCTTTTATTCCTGTTTTTCCGAAACCATTTCGAAGGCTATTCGGTCAGCCGTCGCGAGCGGTCGTCCACAACACGTGCGCTGCAAGTGGCCCGAACCGAAAAAAGATCTTTTGTTCTTAAAATCCAAAGCCCAACGCGCGGGTCCTGTCTTTGATAATAATATTGCAATTTCTCTTCAGCCTCTGAAGTCAATAACCAGTGAATTAATTCTAAAATAAATTTAATTAAACATTTAAACTTATATTAATAATCAACGGAAGGCGGGATAAGTGTTTTCAGAATCACCCCTCCGTAATTTAATTCTTGCATAGTTTTTTTAGCTATATCGAAGTGTGTGAGCCAAGTGTGTATAGTGTTTTTGTGCCAACCGTCCTACGAGTGCTCCAGTGCAGCCTCAGGGAAAGGAGAAACCATCGCATCCCCACCTTAAGCCTGTGGCGAGTTGCAAAGGGTTCGAGAAAGGCCCACTAGTCCAGTTACTACACGTGTAGGCGCAAACCCGGTGAGATCAGTCCTTTACCTTACAAACAACAAGTCAAAGTTGCGAATTGAATAACAAATTCGACCATTCCGAACCTATCAGAATCACTGGTTTCCATAAATTTAAATAGGACAATACTCAAAAGCAAAACCTCAGACCGAAGTCTCTAGAATATTATAATACTTACATCACCTCAAAGTACCACAAATACATAAAACTGAGGTAGATTGTATAGGTACTTTAAAATTATTAAGGTACAAAGCAAAGTTTTCTGTAACTCTAACAATCGACTCTCAACTAACGCTCATTACCAAAAAGTCTCAATTACCAAAAAGACAACACATGTTAAACATAAATATGAAACAAAGCAAACATCTTTGGTAACAATAAACCTTAGTATTGCATAGTTTTACTCAACCAAACATTTAAATTTACAAGAAACACAGCAAAAAAGAATAGACCCAAAAACACTTTTGTTTCTTGCACAATACAAAAGCACGAAATCAATACCCCGTGTTTAAGCCACATCTGGTTACCATTGAACCCATCTGAAAAGTATAGTGACCCAACAAAAAAAACGGCAAACCCATTAAAAACGGACGCAACAAGCATTACCAACACTAACAAAAACACTAATAAATAACAATTCCGCAACCTTTACACCCTAGCCATAAGTCTCTAATATATTAGATTTAAGCTTTCCCCCACAGCCCACATAATGTCAACAGCAATAATCAAAGTACCTGGAGATGGAAATTGTCTGTTTAGGGCAATAGCTCAACAGATCAACGAATTATTTTACCTCACACTAGACCATGGGGCAGTCAGACGTGATCTTGCGCGATACGTGGAAGAAAACCAAGACGACGATGCAATGAAAATAGCTATTTCCAGCAACCTTGACACAGACAACCAAACACAATACCGTAACTACATTGCAAATCAATACAAAGACGGAGAATGGGGTGGTACGGACATCCTTATTGCAGCGGCTAACTTCTACCTTATAACTATCAACATCCATCAGAAAGAAAATAGATCGACCTTAGTCTTCAAGCCAAAAAATCCAAACGACTCTGTTGGCGACATAAACCTAATCTATGACGGTAGCCACTATGATAGTCTCATATACGTTAATTCCGGAAATGAAAATACTACGCAAGTAAACAAGGCAGTACATAATGAGAAGAGCCAACATCAAAACACACTGGAAAGCACAAATGACTCGATTAGCTCCCCCATGAGTATTGAGGACTATGCAGACAAAACCGGGTATAGGCTAGTCAGTACATCAACTCGCCCTAAACATAACATCGAACCAAGTAACCTAAAAATTGGTACATGGAACGTCCGAGGCACCGCAGACCCCAAGAAGAAAGACGATATTGATAATTTCCTAAACAAAAACAACATAGATATCGCTTGCTTACAAGAAACCCACATGCTCACGGGAACATACAGCTCTAAAAACTACAAATGGTTATTGTCAGGATCAAACAAAAGCCGTTGCCTGGCCATCGTAGTCAAGAAAAATACAACCTTGCAAATAAAAAACGTAATTAATTACCCAGATATCATGGCGGCAACTATAGTAATAAATAATTTTAAAAGAAAGCTATTCATAATCACGGCCCACATACCGAACAAAACGGCGGCGGCTACTAAAACAATTTCCAGGTTACTGCAAACCATAAAACAAAAACCAAAGGACACTACACTAATAATACTAGGTGACTTCAATGCCCACATAGGATCCCTAGATGTAAACGACCTCCAAAAATCCGGTCAGATTGGAAATAATCTGCTACACAAAGACTCCAATGACATTGGTAATATCATTATCGATATTATCAGACGAGAAAAATTACGCTTGGATACTTCTTTTGGCAGACCAAGTTGTAAAAAAACGTGGAAATCGGGCAAAAGAATATCACAAATCGACCACATACTTACAAAAGTGAACAATACAAGTCTATTCAACTTTATAAAAGGAGAGCCTTATAAGAAAACTTCGGACCATAAACTGATCATGGGTGAGCTAACCCAAACAAAATCAAATTCTCAAGATAGACACTTTCCGATAGCAACAAGAGAATCCAATAAGATTCCAGTAAACCAAAATTTTAACTACAGGCACTTAAACTATGAGCTACTTCAACATGAAGCCATCCGCAAAAAATTCCAAAATGAAATTAAAATGACCACTGAAGCCTTGACCGTCAGTAATCAACACCAACGACCACTGCCTTGGGATACGATTATGGAAATTATGAAATTAAGTGCTACCAACACTCTCAAGAAGGTAGCAAATATATCCAAGGAGCACAGACTTGCGCTAGCTGAATTACAGAAAGCTAAATTTCGTAACCGACATTCGCGTGATACAACATCCCGACTAGAGTTAAAACATTGTCGCACCAAGTTGCAGTACATATTGAAAAAAAATGAAGACCGTGAATTTGAATCTTTTTTCAAGGACCTTAATAGCACGCATCCCTCTCAGCGTATGAAAACCACATATAACTTTTACCGAAGATTCAAAACAACTGAAAAATACAGGAAGAAGACCACATATATACCTATTTCTAATTGGGAAAAGGAACTATCCAAATCTGAAGGTCCAGCCATATCTCTATGTAAGAACGAGAATATAAATGACCTTTGCGAAGGCCCAAGCAATGAAGAAGTTGCTAAAATAATCAATAGTATGCGCAATGGCACAGCACCAGGTATCGACCAAGTAGTCACGGAACTATTTAAAGCTCTACCCGAAGAGATGTTCACAGACCTAATGGAGCACTTTAGGAATGCATGGCAAAGCAATATCATACCATCAGCCTGGACCCAAACCGTCCAAGTCCCGATTCCAAAAAAAACGAACCCGAAATCAACTAACGAATATAGGCGCATTTCGATATGCTGTACTGGCTATAGAATATACGCCAACTTTATTCTGTCCCGTCTCGATAAATTGACCAAGAGCCTAGGCAACTATCAAGCAGCCTTCCTAGAAAATAGATCTACCGATGATCATATTTTTACTCTCCGTAGAATTCTCGACGAGAAATGGCGGGAAGGCACAAAAACATACGTCATGGCAATCGACATGGAACAAGCTTTTGATACTGTAAACTTAAATGCATTGAAAGACATCCTCGTGTCCAGGACTAATAAGACTTCTACCAATAGGATTATAAAAGCTTGTATGAATGAATCAACATGCATAAGGTGGTTTGGACAACAAACACGGTTTATTAACAAAGGCAAAGGAGTCAAACAAGGTTGCCCACTGTCACCCCGTCTCTTTACCATTCTCATTGACGACGTTTTAAAAACTCTAGAAGAAGAAGTACCATTCCTTCGTCTCAATCAAGACTTAATAATATCCCTACCGATGTGCCTATCATTTGCCGACGATATAATTATTTTAGGAACAAACTTTAGACAACTACAAATAATTTTTTCCCGACTCGAAGAACTTCTCACCACTGTTGGACTAAAAATCAATACCACAAAATCAAAAATATTGATTCGTGACCCGACAAATACCTACAGGCGCACCCAATTACTCCAAATTGGAGATGGTACTAATATCCAACCAGTCGAGGAGATAAAATACCTCGGCACTTACATAACATCAGGACACAGCAGAAGAGAAACAATAAAAACCCGCTGCAAGCAAGGAGCTAAAAACTCAAAAATTCTAATCCCTTTTATTAGGAAAACCAAGATGCAATGGCAACTAGCAAGACTATTATATAAAATGATCATTGAGCCTACAATGACTTATGGACTAAAGGCCGCCGCGCTAACCAAAGCAAACCGATCCATGCTTAGACGGTACGAGCGGATCATTTTAAGAGACATGCTTAGCCACAGCAAATCTCCACCGAAAAACCAAAAAGTACACCAACTTTTGATAGGCAAGACAATTACTAAGAGAATAAAATTTCTCAGACTGTGTTACTACGGTCATATATTACGGCGAACGAAGCCGCACGTACTCCACAGCGCCATAAAACTCAAAGCAAATAGGCTAAAGATTGGCAGGCCAATATTTACATGGAAGGACTCGCTCTCACATGATCTGAAATACTATGATAAAACCCTAATAGAATGGAAACACCTAGCCGTAAACAAAAAGGAGATGAGACAAGCAGCTCAATCAATATTCGAAAAAGAAGAAACGGACAGTGAATCCGACGCCAGCAGCTCATACGAAACAACAACACCTATATAACAATGACGCAGAACAACCAGCAAGCCAACCAAGTAACAAAATAACATAATAATCAGGAAAAAACCACAACACCCAAGGCCAGATTGCCCAACCCATCATCATCAACGCTCAATCCTAACAACAATAAACCCGTCTTTACCCATTTTCCTATACCAGGCTCAGGATGCATATCTACTTGGTTGTGGTCGATTGGCTTCAGCCGACTTGCGCGGTCGGTTGGCTGGTCGGCCGTCCTATCCCATCCCAGAGCGTGTCCCTCCTTATAAAATGTGCTACCTGGTATGCCGGTTTGACCGGAGCAGGCTTTGATCCTGGCTGGGCTAGTACCTCGTATCGTATCGTATCGTTTTTCCGAAACCATTTCGAAAATTTCCGTGTTTTGTTTTCTATATTTTTGTGAAGAGAAATGTCGGTGATGACACATCGATGAAATTGGTTATTTTACATTCAAAATATCATAAAAACACTATTGTTCTAATTTCCTATGTTGCAAAAAAAAACTGGCCAAACGCAAGTCGGACTTGGGTGTGGAGCTGGGGGACTAGGGTTCCTTAGCACCCTTTTTTTCAGCTCGTTCGGAATTCTCAATGCGAGCTTGACTTACACTTTAGCAGTGTTTATGAATTGTTGTGGTATAACATCTTGGTTAGAATTTATCATAACACTTACTTTGAAACCAAGATAAAGAACTGAAAAGACGACCTGATTAAGGAGCAAGCTTCTTGCAAAGCCGCTGGATACTGGTTACTTCCAAACGGCCAATCTAGTGATCTCGAGGTTGTTAAGGAATCTGTCTACCTCGAGCAAATTTTGCAGTTGGGCAGAAACAACTTCGAGAAAGTGGCCAGTAAAAGAATACAGCTGGGCTGGGCAGCATATGGGAAATTACGTCGAGTATTTACGTCGCCCATTCCACAAAGTCTTAAGACGAAAGTTTTCAATCAGTGCGTCCTACCCGTCATGACATACGGAGCCGACACTCATGATAGGGCTGGTCCACAGATTTAAAGTCGCTCAGCGAGCTATGGAAAGGGCTATGCTCGGAGTTTCTCTGAGGGATCGGATCCGAAATGAGGTAATCCGATAGAAAACTAAAGTCATCGACATAGCCCATCGAATAAGCAAGCTGAAGTGGCAGTGGGCCGGCCATATTTGTCGCAGAACCGATAACCGCTGGGGTAAACGAGTTCTTGAGTGGAGACCGCGTGTCGGCAAGCGCCCGCATGTGGGACGCCCTCAGACTAGATGGAGTGACGATCTTCGCAAGGTTGCTGGTAGGAGCTGGATGAGAGTAGCCGTGGATCGTGCAGAGTGGCGTGCAATTGGAGAGGCCTATGTCCAGCAGTGGACTAGTGTGGGCTGATGATGATGACGATGGCCAATCTAGAAGTTATTGGGGGAGGCCCATGATCAGCAGTGGACCTCTTATGGCTGAAATGATAATGATTATCATAATTCTGTTAACAACAGAACTCTAATAAAAATTGTGGATAAAATCATAATATAGGTACACATCTTACCTACCGCAGTTTTAGCACTAATAGACCTAGCTAACAAACGTTTTATGGAATCTACTGCTTCATATCTCTCATTGTTCTACATTTAATATTAAATATCTACTCTCAGTTTATTTCAAAGATCTAAAAGTTTTCTTTCAATTTTCTTCTCATAACGTGACGCGGCAATACCTTTGATTGCCTTAGCTCATTGAACATTATCCGACAAAGTTGAGATGACGCCAATGATTTTTACATTTGCAGACAATTCAGTTCTCGAGGTTATCACGCACGCGTTTTGCACTCTTCTCATTTAATGGCGTGGAAACTGTGATAAATTACACCTTAATGTCTTTTTTCTTCCACGTAGGCCTATCTAGCTCTTGTTTTATTGTTGGTTGATGTATAGGCTATTTGTGCGATTGTATTACATTGAATCCCTTAATGTAGATATTTAGGAATATTACATTTGGGACTTACCCCAGGCTAAAAGCAGACAAATTTTCAACGAATTATGCGTGTCTTTGCGAATAACATGCGAATGCGAATAACATGGTTTCTGTCACGGCGGTGCAGGCCTCTGGCGGTCCCACACGAGCTTATCGTCGCAGATGGTTTTCGCTCACCCACCACCGCAGCTTCGGCTTCAGCCGTGGCGACGAACTTTAAAATTCTCTCAGCTCGAGGGCCGCCTCGCCCCTCCACGCCTACGCGGACTTAAATAACACTCTAGGGGTAGGGCAAACAAAACTGCGTGGAGTCGGATTTGCACCGATTCGATTCTGCCACTGACTTTTGTAACACAACAAATTGAATTTTCAAGACAATGTCTTAATTGCATTGAAGGTTTAAATATATTATAGAAATAGCAATATGCCTAATGAAATTATTCATAATGAAATTCTGCCATCTTCCTAGTTTAGATAGTGAAATTTCACTTTACAATTGTACCAAATACAATTCTGCTATCTTCATAGTATGCCCAGTGAAATTGTGCCAAATAATCGTCGCACTAAATAAAGGATACCCATGCTTAATGAAATTAGCAGAATAAAATTTTACCAAAAGTTATTATGCCTATAAAATTCTGCGATCTTAAAAGTATGCTATTGTGAATTCGAATATACAAACATTAGGTCAAATCATAATTATATTAATAAAAAAATATGTCTTAATAATTAGAATAGTTAACTCCGTGATCATGGCGCTTGCAACAGTGCCGAAATATCGGGAACTCAAAAATAAGGTACATGGTAGCAATCCCGTAACAAACTATTCTAATGTTAGTGACCATGAAAGTTTAAAACAATATATTGTCTTAATAATATTCGTTTAAAGAAGATTATGCCAAATGAATTTGGGAGCAACAAGATTCTGCCAGATAGAGGGAACCCCAATTCTTTATCTTGAATTATCTGAGGATTGTCATCGCGAGCTTAGGGTTCGGTTTTTTCACCTCAAACAGTAACACGCAGCACCTTTCAAACTCCATAGAATATTCAAAGGTTGGTTTGTGAAAATATGGCTCAATTGGCCCCACGATCCACGCGGGATTTTCGCTTTAATATTCAGCCAATGAAAAATATCCCGTCATAAAAACCTGGAGCGTATGAGTTTTCAGAACCCACGTATTTGAATATTGATGTTTATGGAAAGTAGGTGAGTACCGTGCCTTTACAATTACTAAAATAATGTTTTTTTTTTTATATAATGACAGCGAATGCGGGGTGAAGCAAGATGCGATTCGTTATTTGAGAAAAGTTTATTACCAAAAATATACACATGTAAAAGTGGAACGTTTCTTTTAAATCCACTTTGATCTTTATTTCAAAAATTTGAAAATCAACAAAAAGAGGCATAATAGCGTTTGTATTGTATAGCGTTATAAGTCATTTTCGTCTGGCTCGTTAAAAACAATTTATTAACAAATCAGGGCGAAATATTTAAATATTACTTTTCAACTAATTATTGTACCAAAAATATTTTTGTTGAAATGAAAAGTTACAAGTGGAGTGTATTTTTTTTATGTAAATGTGATTTCTTTACGTACATGCACAAGAAATCACCATTTAACTTTTTAATCATTTTATTTTTCAGTTTGTTACCAAAGTTATCTCACCCAGACTCGAGTTCGGGTTTTTGTAAAATAAAATCACACCCACATTCGCTTCTGAATATCCATGAATACTTTATAGCTATATTACATACGAGTATGTTAAATAAATTACAAGTAATGGAACTATAGAGCAGAGGCGCGGGTGCGATTGCGTGTTCTCATTTTATCGTAATTAATTCGAGGAAATTAACCATGGATTTTACTGTATTTTTTTGGCACGTACGCTTAATATTTTTTTATACTATTCGAGACATAATACACAGTTTTGTTTTCAACTACAATTTTAACATATAAGCCATCTCTATCAGTCTTTATCATGCATTATTATTTAACAAGTAGTTAATGGATTTAAATTAATAATTTAAAAAATACAAACTATCGGAAATAATAAAAATATTTTCGATAAATGATGATGATGATAAATGCAATAACAACTAAGATGTTGTTTAGAACATTGATGTTTTTTTAAAATAATATTAAAGAGTTTGTTATTTAGCCTGTCTCTGATCTGAACTCTGAATTTGACAACAGCAAATAGATTTGAGTTAAATTTAGTTAACAAGTTTTGGATTGAGAAATCCAAAGTTGGACAGTTTTGCCTCTAACAACGGTCTCAGGCTTCAGCTCGCAAAACTTTATTTTATTTATAAAGCAAAATAAACAACTAAGTCTCATTATAAATCTAAAATTATCATTTATGATATAATTATAATTCATTTTGTTTGTTAGCAACCAATAGTTTGCTTGTGCTATTATTAAAATTGTTAGAAATATTTATTTTTATGTTTCTACTAACGTTAGTAAATTATAAGGATACGTTATCATCGATGTCAAGGTTATTACATTAGATGTAGTAAAGACCCAGTGCTAAAACACCGCAAACAACAACAATAGCTTTACCGCTTTACATAGTAAGTAAGTCTTATCGATCTTTTTTCATTTACAAAATCGATAAAATTGTACTCTGAGAGCAAATGCTATGGTTTAATTAACTTTAGGACTAAATCATTTTAGTTTTTTGGCTAATTTATATCTAGTCTGCTAAAAGCGTAGATCTTAGGTTACAAATTGTCAGCTTTACTCATTATTAAAGTTTCATCAATTGAACAACTTCCACAAAATAAGTAATAATTAGTTTGAAACTTGAATAATTATTCACAATCACAATTTTTAAGTGATGTGAGTATACGAGATTTGTGATTAGTTTCTCGCCTTAATATAGCCTAAAATAAAGCTTTTGCTAAGTACCTATTTACCTCCAATCCATTTTAAGCACCAATAATGGAAATAATCATTCATTCTGTATTCAATAAAAGACCTCGTATTAGCATAAAAATATGGGTAAATTGTGCTAAATAACAATTGAGTTAAGTTTCAAATGTAAAATGAATTTTCATGCTTGATCAACTACAAATTTCATAATTGCAAAAGTAATTTAGAATTATTAGATATAAACCCTGGACTATGTACCTTCCACTTTAAGTGCATTTTATTACAAAATTTCCAATTAAGATTTTTTTATTTTAAGCTGTTTTTGCCTTTGGTTTTTAGAATTTTCTGTTTTCCTAAACCTCACTGGTATTACCTACGGCAAACAATTACTAAATCATACAATTTTTATTTAGAGGTCCTTTGTCCTAATGCTTTGTCTTGGTCATATTTTTTCAGTAAAAACACAGCCACAATTTAAGACATTCGTTAAGGTCTTTCTTTAAATATAGGATATACATTTGTGCCAGAAGACCCCACTCTTCCTTAGCCATTATATCCAGTCTCATAGTTTCTTACCAATAATAAAAACCTGTTTTTTTTACAGATTTTACAGATGAAATAACAAGGTATAAACCTGAAAAATAATTTTAATAAATAAAACGTGAAATCAGTCATAGAAAATTTAAAAATATTTACGCGTTCCTACAGCATAATTAGTATCGATCGAGGTTATAATACGCAGCGCTGAGAGCAGCTGTTGTTTAGCAAGTTGCTCCTGATTATAGGATACAAGAAACGTAACGTAACGTGCTACCCATATCAAAAATACCTAATATCACCTTTTAGCATCCTGATCTACTTTGAAAACTGCCAGCAACTTAATTTTCTTTACTCACATTACAAAAAAAAACATAATTTTTACATTGATTGGATATTAAATAAACAAGTGAAATGTATTTCAAAAAGTTTCTCAGACTTCCTTAAAATTTAAGTAAAAATATGTATTAGGTACAGTACAGGAGAACCGCCATAAGAAGACGGGCAGCAGCGTCTCCTCTCCACCATTGGCCAAACTGCGATCGCCAACCCGCCTGCCAAGCGTAGCGATTATGACAAAATCCTCCTTTTGGAGAGGCCTGTGTCCAGCAGTGGACAGATATAGGCTGGTGATCATGTGATGTATTAGGTATTAATTCTGAATATTCTATATGCAAATTATTAGGGTCTGTTCTGTTTATCATGATTAGGTAAGCCGACAACGAAACATTAGAATATCATCTCACTAATAGCCACGCTGAGTAATTGCCACAGATCTCAAATTCTCCCTTAAGATTAAACTGTTAACGTGCAGTGGGTAATTTATTTCAATTATTAATTCAACGAAGTGAAGCCTGACAGATTCAGTGAATCATTTTTCTCGTAGGGAATGCGAAGACGTTGACAAATGAGCAAATTATTCGGTCACTTTACTATAAATGTATGTAGCTCTATAAGATGAACAGAAAAAAAGAAAACGCAATCGCAGTTTTTTGTTCATGTCTGGTTTCTATTTTATGCTTGTGCTTCGTGCGATATTGATTGTTTATTATAATACATAATATTAATTTTGTTACGACTACTTTTTTTATGTATTACCCAAGGCCAAATAAAGCATAGATATAACTTTTATTTGAATTTTAGTTTAAAAAGGTTTTTTTTTCAGCATCACTACGGATATTAAATATATTGCATTTCTATAGTTTAATAAAAGAAAAGAAAAAAGAAATATGACATTCGTTAAACCTAATATCAACTAGTTGCATAGTAAGTAGGTTTTAAATATTGTTATCGCACAAAAATATTATTACAGAATAACAAAAGCAATATTTGAAAGATAAAAATCCTGGCTAAATGAGAGACAAACTTGTCCGCCACTTTAAAAGATTGAGTTTATTAACAGAGATATGGTCGAATATACCGCTTATATTTTAGCGTGAGAAATCACCCGCGATTTATTTGAGTAAAGAGGCATAGATAAAAATTGACCGTTATCAACGATGCCTCGGACTGCTGTCAGGCAGAGGTTGCAATTTTTCACGATAGAATTGACGATGCGAGCGAAAATGGCTTCCCCAAAAAAGTAGGCTGGGAAATGTAATGTACTCGTCGTGCACAAGTTTATTACAGTCTGTGAATAGTTTAGTAGAGGCACTGGCTTTGGATTGTTTGTGCAAAATAGATTTAGTAAAATGTTGACAGAGGATTTTGTAAAATACTTAAAAATGAGTTTATTCCCCCTACTTAACATTCTGTGTGTAAAACATAATATTACTTTGTTTTTAATAAGTTCCTAATTACATAATTTCCTTGAAAATTAGGAAAACGCTGCTTTGATGTGGTTATGGGATAGAAAGTGTGACTTATTTTTGTTTTCTACTAATGATGGGTTCATTATAAAACACAAAATCTTTCTTTTAGAATTCCAAAAGTAAGTCTGGATGTCGGTGTCATAACGAAATATTTTTCGCAATGAGCCTCTTTGTATTTTTTCAATCCTTACTCATCCTAAATGTAAAGGCGATACCGCCATCAAATATTGGAAACAGCAATGAGCTCCGTAGACAATGAATAATGAAAACAGATGACGCGTTTGAAAAGAAAATGCTCTGCGAAGAAAATGAAATATTAAGCGTCTAGTTTGGTACTATGGGTATTTTTTCAAGTATTTTGCGGTTTTACCTACACATCAGGGCTGCGTGTACCTATTCGAATATCAAAGGTATACTCGACTTTGTTTTAATAATATATGAATATTCTTTTGAAAACCGACAAATGGGATTCGGACTCCGGTATTGAAAGTTTTTTTATATATATATTCCAAGGTTGCCTGGATGCGCTGTTAGCGATAAGACCGTCTAAATTGTACATCTTTCTGTAACTTCTTTGATTGGTGTGCAATAAAGGGTATCTATCTCTCTTTCTATAGTATTCTTTATACTGTCACCTTGGTTGAAATGCAAATGTACATTATTGATACTCCTGTTACATTATGGAGTAATTCAGTAAATATGAATAGTCAATCAGTCATATCGCCTTAGGTATAAATGTGGCGTGTTTTGCTTAACTTTTGTAATCGCAACTAAAACGTTGCCACCAATGAACTATATACCATCAGTACTTTTAAGTAGTATAGATACCTACATAATGCATAAAAAATAAAACAAAAAGATCTTCTTTACTGCACATCTTTATATAAGCATCAACTGTAACTTCTTGTTATTGCAAAGTACCTATCGATGTATCGATGTACCATCTTTGAAATATTTAATTTTATCAGGATAAAAATTCTCAAGATAAAAAAGCTTTTGCCGTAAAGTACTCTGCCGATAAACTAAAGCCTGTCACAAGAATTAATCGCAAATATTTATCATCGTCTTGAATATAAATTATTTTCTTGCAAGTTTATATAGCACTAAACAATTTCGAGAGACCTTACCTATTATATCTATAACGACAATATCCAAATATATTCCATCGGTGTAGGCGTAGCGTTACGACTATTAAGGTCTTCCATCTATTAATATTGAAGTCCTCTATATTCGTTAATATCAGTTATTGTTATTATGGCGACTTAGGGGAGCCATAAACTCAAGCTGACTGCCACTGTCTTGGACTTCCATAATGGGCTTTAATCCAAATTATGTAAGATTACGGGATCGGGATAACGATGGGGAAGGGACAAATTTGAGATAGAGAGATAAATAGACACTTTATTGCATAAAATAACAAAAAGTTTAAATTACCAGTCATGCTTACAACTGCATGCTTCTGCTTAAGTTTAAAATAAAACCAGGCCACAAAATATCTAAACAAAGTCGAAGTATTTTATTGAAGTTTTTTTTATTTTATATTAATGGTTCGATTGAATAAAATAAATAGAATTACATTGAGGTCCCCTTTGTCTAGCCATAAAAAAATATTATTTATGAATTTAGTTTATTAATTCGTAAATAAGGATCTTTCATAAAATAGAATATGATTAAAGCAGAGTTATACCTACTCTTATCTCAGAAATGTTCTGCTTACAAATATAAAACATTTTTTCTATATTTATAAAACTGAAATGCTACTTGATGTAACTGAATAAAATTGAATCGATTTCCTGCAGTGGTTATTTAAACCGAAATTTTAATAAATTTTTCGCACACATTTAAAGACCTAAAATCCAGAGCCAAAATAGGACAAACATGTACCTTCATCAATCAACGTCGGTGCGTGAGCGAGCAAGATATAACTGTGACGTGAACAAACTATCAGAATATTTGGCATTGCAAATACCATTGCATGTGTATCAATCCAATTTAGGCCTTATCTGTATGCATTTAAGTTCTGTTACCAATATGGCATATTCAATTTAGTCCCCCCATTGTAATTGAAACCAGGAAGAAATGCTCAACAAAACCTTTTGACTTTGGTTCTTATTACTATGGTAATTGAGTCCTGTATGTGTCATACTCATTACATATGTGATTGAATTCAGGAAGATACGTGTCGATTGAGGCATCTAATTGATTGCCTCATCATGTTACAAAGGTGATTAATCAGTTAATTAGGTTCATGTCTGCTTTCAATACGTAGGCTACGGAAACTATATTTGACGACCGACGTAGCCGAGAGGCGAGCACGCCGAACTTTATATGGCGTCACCATCTCTGAGGTTCCGGTTCGATCCCGGTCTGGTCAATGTAAAAAAAAAACTTTTCCATTAATGCTGTTGTTGTTGTTTCTGATTCCTATAACGCAAGTGATTTACCTTAGGATCTCATCAGAGCAATGTATGTGATGTTGTCCAATATTTATTCATTTATATTAAAAAGTCGAATATCCTTTTAAGAGGAGAGACGAGATTGTTTTGAGTTTTTGTTGGGTTAAATTTGCATGTACATATAAATAAAATACTGCCACGGAATGCTAAATGTTCATCCATTAAATAAATTTTTTAAGGTACATACACACACTAGCATTACACACAGACATGAAAATTATCAAACAAATAAATCTGTTTGAAATCAAATTAATTAATCTAACGAATATTCTTTTAATTAAAAAAAACAATATTGCGTAGGATGCAATTAAAAAAACTAACAAACTGTAAGCTTCGAACAAATCTCGGGTATAATTATTTTAAGGCTATGAGTTTAACCATTTATTTTACCTCATTAAAATTCAACGAAAGTTTCAACTTAACCTTAGTTACGGCAGTAAAATACACAAATAAACTAGCTTACGTATTTACTCTTAAATAAAATAATTCCATAGTCATTTTATATCGATTGATTTAATTATAGGTGGTAACACCAATGCCGTGTGCTAAAATGTAAGGGGGCGTGTCTTAGTGGAATTCTTTAATTTAAGTGGCAGACACATTCATGTACAACGTAATCATCAAGAACTTGCTATTTCAAATTAATGTGGACAATTTCACATAATTAAGGTCTAGGACATTTCATTACTGTTATCAAGTTTATTTATAAACACTTCTGTCACATTAAGATATTTTTTATTCATATCAGCCTGATGCAGTCCACTGCTGGACATAGGCCTCCCCCAAGGATCGCCACAGCGCACGATCTCCCGCCCTTTGCATCCAGTCGCTGCCAGCTGCCTTCTTCAGGTCATCGGTCCATCTAGCTGGGGGGCGTCCTACACTACGTTTGCCTAAGCGTGGTCTACATTCGAGAACCTTCCTGCTCCACCTCTCGTCGGTTCTGCGACAGACATGGCCAACCTACTGCCACTTCAGCTTGCTACATTTTTGGACAATATCAGTCACCTTAGTCTTATGTCGTATGACCTCGTTCCGGATCTTATCCCTTAATGAGATCCCCAACATAGACCTTTCCATAGCACGCTGAGTGACATGTAGTCGGTGGGCCAACTTGACTGTCATGTTCCACGTTTCGGCTCCGTAGGTTAAAACTGGTAGGACACCCTGGTTAAACACCCGGCTTTTCAGGCACTGTGGCAGTGTTGACGTGAAGATATGACGCAATTCCCACAAGCTGCACTCTTCTGGCGATTTCCCGCTCGAAGTTGTCTCTACCGAGCTGTAGTACTTGTCCAAGGTAGACGTACTCTTGGACAACCTCGAGCGTAGGGCCCTCAACGGAAATTAGAACATTGCCTTTGTCTTGTCCAAATTCATCCCAAGCCCCACACGTCTCGAGGCAGCATTAAGACTGTGCAGCATTTTTTGCAAACCCTGCAGCGATTCTGCCATAATAACTATGTCATCGGCATAGCGAAGATGCATAAGATATTCGCCATTTACATTGATGTCCATGTAGCATGTAGGTCGGGTCAATATAGGAAACGAACTTTTCTATATTTTATCAAATAAAAGGAAAGGTTTGCTTCGAAAGGAAGCTTTTTTTATCGCTACCCAAACTAAAAACAAAATACGGTAAGACCATGTAAGTTATATAGATAACTTTAGCAGGAACACAAATTATAATAAGAAACCCTTACACATAAAATACACGAATTTAATGTATTGTAACTTAATTGATGTGGTTCTTGTATATTCATGTGTATTTTTTTATTTAAGCATTGAAATTACGTAAGCAACGTAGACACTTAGGATTAGTAAGAAAAAAGTTTTTAAACGCATCTACCACGTTAAGTATGTGTATAAATACAATACATTTTTTCGAAATTTCATTTGGCTTTAAGTAATCATGGACGATCATGCTCCGCCGCCGGTCTTGTCTCATGGTACTGGTCATTTTTTTTGTCGCTTATTTTAGTGTTTTTACATTTTGAAGGAAATTCAACAAATAAAGTGAAACAACCCGCCCCGATTGCCAGAGCACGTACCAAACAAACACAAACACGGCAACGGCCGTTATGAAATCGCCGTGACCGCCTGTCGGCCGCAGCTGACGCGATCCAGTCCGATTGAATGTCCTCGCTCTGATTAAGAAATTAAAAGGAAAAAAAAATGCTCGTCATCGTCACTACAGACCGTGCAAACCATTTATTTAACACGAATGTTTTTTGTTTTTTTGTTGTCACATAATTTATACTCTTAATTTTCCTTCAATTTTGTAAGGAACTTGGTATACTTTAAAAAAATAAAATATATCAAACCACTTTATTAACGAACGTTCTGAAAAATACGTACTTACAGATACGCCCCATCATCTAAAAAAAAACTTTGAATAAAATCGGAACGTTTGTCGAAAATGTCAGAAACGCTGGCCTACTCATATTTAAATTTTTCGTTAGTTTCATGTGACATCCCAATAAGACCCTTGACCAACCCGAGTATATCTTTTTTGGCAAAAACTGAAATGAAATTGGATTGTGTATTACGTCATTCCTACGTGTTAAAACCAAAAGTAATTTTATCATTTAAACTAATTAGCACAAATTCATTGTGGGGGATCCATGTTCTCTACAAAAATAAGATTTTACGAACTTAACCTCTGTTTTTAAGAAATAGTAATATGGTGATGAGAAATTAACTTATTTTTATTAGTTTTGCTTTAGTTGCACTACTAATATTTAGGCTTGCTTGTATGTATTCGGGTCGGTTTAAAGTATCACGCTGTACTGTCACTTTGAAATAAACTTGGGAGAATTTGGGAGACACAGAATGATGTTATATTTTAGGTTTATGAGTTAATTTTTATCAAACATTTAAGTGAAACTTATCATTCTTTATTTCAAAGTCAATTCATCTAATGCATATTGTGACATCTGCCAGTGACAATTTTGTCCTTTTTACCCGACTGCCAAACGAGGGTTATGTTTTTCGAGCATGTATGTATGTAAGTATGTCCATTTCTTTGGCACGCCTACAGCCTAAACCGTTTAACGGATATGAAAGTATAATATATCAATAGATTTGTCTTAATTGTTGGAGTGACAAGGGGTAAGTTATTTCCCGAAATTCCCGCGGGAACAAAACTTACGCGGGAAAAACTGATCTGCCATACTGATAAACCGATTTTGAAAGTTTCTTTTATTATCTATGGGTTACATATTTTCAGTGCTAATAGTATTCAATACTTTATTTTTCAAAATTCCTACGGGAACAGGCAAAAAATACACTGAAAAAATAGGAAGGAAAAACCGTTTAATGGATTTGACCATATGATATGTCATTCGATTCGTCTCAGTTGTGAGAGTGACATAGGCTATGTTATTACCCGGAATTCCTATTGGTATATGAATTAAACGGAAAAAACCGATTTCAGATACTACTTACTCGAGATAAAACCTTTTTTTTCTTAATGAAGAGTTACAAGTAGTAGTAGAACACTATAAACTAAAAAGTCAAAAATAAAATTAATTAATTTAAAAAATCAAAAAACCCTACTGCGTAAAAAGTGAACTTAAATGATGAAAACAAGATTTAAAGAATCAATATGCAGTCGGAGGCGTCCATTCATTCAAGTTACCTATAATAATTCTTATGTTGTTTTTATGTTATTTTTTTAGCATCAGTTCAGTCTCGTTGTAACTTTTTGATTTTAGCTATCCCAAAACCGTTTCCTTGCATTGGTTTTTATTAAGGGGGTAAATATTAAGATATTTATTTATCATATTGTAAATTGCGGCAGACTGCACAGAGTACTGCCGTCTTGAGAAATCTGATTTCACTGTGGGAACTAGGGCAGCTTTATCTTTTATTCTTTTGGTTAGTAATTTGGCATCAAAGGGAAGAGATTGGTGCATTCTTAGAACAATGTTTAGCATGTATAATTTTCTAACCGATCGAAGATTAGCTTTCCTATAAAGATTATCAGTACAGTGTCTAAAAGGTTTGAGGAGCATTACTTTTATAAGCTACCCTTAGCCCGTTCCAGACTTAGAAAAACAGTTTTCGAAGCCGCACCCCACACCGATATACAGTAAACCAGAATAGATTGAGCCAAAGCAACGTAGATTTGAGTAAGTAATTCTTTACCTGCAACGTGACGTAAAGCTTTAAAAGTCTAGATCAGCTTTCTGACCCGCTTCATGGTCAGTTCTACATGCTGGTGCCAAGAAAGACGCTGGTCGACGAGTACTCCTAAGTACTTAGCATTGGCGAATTTGTCTATTTCAGTACACGAGCAGTCAGAGTTAGTCGGGTCACCGCATTTGTGGATTTTAATGTTGAAGTTTGAAGGGGGTTGAGTTGAGATGTTTTTACTGAAACAGATATAATGTGACTTTGCTGTATTCAGGGTAAGAAGGCTTGTATCCAACCAGGATGCTATATTTGCCAGTCCCTTTTCTGCCAATGCCCTTGCTTCACACCACGATTTGCCAGAGAACAGGATAGCTGTATCCATATCCATTAACAGCATAATGATGATTGACTTGGTATGCACTGCGTTAGTACCTAATTAAGTTATTTAAATCCGTGTAGAAAAAGTGGAATCAAGTAACATAGATTTGATGCCTCAGACTGCAAATTTATCCTTTAAATCTTGTTTTCATCTTTTAAGTTCACTTTTTACGCATTCGGGTTTTTTGATTTTTTAAATTAATTAATTTTATTTAAGTTATCTATTCTACATAGGTATTCCTATTTTAGTAACGCAAAGAGTAAATCGCTTAAAATACTAACATACGTGATCAGTGGTAAACACAATAAATACATTAAAAGGGTGTCCCATACCATCATGAATATTGCATGAACGACCCTTGATCGCGATCAACGTTTCTGCCCCACATACTCGTACTTGCATTACCCACATATTTAGGTATATTCGAATACAACTTGCATGGGATTGCTAAAGATGCACAAAACTATGGAACTGAGCGTTATTTGGATAACATCAGATAGCAAAAACAAGAATAAAATTATCGATCGTAATTTTAGATAAAATTATTGTTGCACGAAAAAAATATTAATTTCATATATTGTTTTTTAATATTTATTTAGTGTAAGAAAAAAAAATTAACGTTCCATTATTATCAGAGTGTAAAGTTTGATGTTGATGATAGCTATTAAATAGCCAGGTTTCCAAGTTTAAAATTTTTATCTATCTCTTATAACAAAATGAATTGTTTTTACGGCAATGCTATTGATTTCATGTCCTTATTATCCTTTGAGTACCTGATTTACTGTTATTAAGTCTGTAATATTCTCTCGATGAGTATGAATATTGCCCCAGAGTCCCATACTACTGCAAATGGCGGCACCGCGTTTGCTGGAGTCAGTCTATTGGAACAAATTGGATGTAGATACTTTTCACACGCCCGCCGTGGTTGAGAGAAAAACACCACTCGTGTGAAACTAGTCACGACTGAAGCAAAAGTTACAAATTACTACCAACTGCTTTTTTAGCAATTCAAGCACGATTTCAATACTAAGTACCACACTTTCAAAATTGTAACAATTTTAAAGTACACAAGATATGTTTTCGAAATGAAACGGATTAGAAAGAGTTTTGTTTTTAAATAAAATCTTTGGTAACCTTCTTTTTTATCAAATATATTTTATTAATACTAAAATTTTGATGGCCAGTGTAGTTTGGGTTTTCACATACTAAATAATGTTACTTCATTGCTACATGCTACGATGCGCCGTAGTTGTTAGCTACGTCGTAGTCGCAAATCTGCAACACACCATATCAGCTTCAATCGTAAACTCGGTTATAATTTCCTTGTCACCACGCCGCGTAGCTAGCGGTAAATATATCGAGGGGGTGTCCACGGTCGGTATCACCCATGAATATTACATGAACCAGCCCCTGATCGCCACATACCTACAAACTACAACCTTTACCTAATTGAAGCACGCTCGGACCTCGCGAAATCGGTATTTCAGTAGCCTGCGTAGTTGATGACGCGACTAATTTATTTGATAGTGCGCAATACCAACACATCAACGTGTCGGTATTGACTGGAATTATAAGTTTAGCATTTAAGTGACAGTTTTATGCTTTGAAAAGGGAAAATTTTACTGATTTAAGTCTGGTTTCCATTGTCATATGTATCTAAGTTAATTCAGTAAAACAAATAATATATTAAGTGCAACATAAGAAGAAAATATATTCCCTTGTTTTTCTCTTCAATGAAAAATAATACATATAGTCATTATTACCTACAAATATTTAATTTTTGTATGTTTCGGTGTATTTTTTATATAGCCACATGCATGTAAGTGTAACTGTGTAAATTACAAAGATTATCGACAGTCATTAAAATACGAAAAAGAAAAATTTACAAACCATGAAATAGTTTTTATTCTGACCTACGTGCATTGAGGTATACTAGTACATTGTACCTTAATGCCTACGTGATTAGACATTTTCTACTAAAGCAACAATATGTTCAGCATCATGTCATAAATTATGGTAAAACATAAAAGAAAATAATGCCTATTGGTAAGCAACTCTGAAAGGCTTATAACACTTAATTTATTCTGTAAGAGTAGTATTTATCTGTTTAAATTTATTATCTAAATGCCACCACCAGTATCACATAATAGTACTATTAGAGAATAAATGATTTATTTATAAACAGCGCATTGGAATCAATTAACCCTTTGAAACATCTAGGTATATTTATCTATCAATCGAGGGTGGGAGTGTGGGTATCGCGTGGTTATACAATGTCGTAGGCATATTGCATAATTGATCATTATACAAATGCTGTCGTCGGTTGTCATACGCTCGCTGTTTTATAGAATTCCTTCTAGGAAGAAGTGAAATTGATGATGCTTCGACCATGATTTCAGATTATAATAATTATTAATTTATCGTCATGTAACGAAATACTTACCTACTTGAATACCTAAATTTAGTGAAGAAACTTAATTCTTTTAGAGAATTGGTAATTAGTAAATATTTGTACTATAATCAATTATTAGTAGTTTTTAACTTACTTATGAATTTGTTTAAAATAAGTTTAATAAAAAACTAAAAACCGACTTCAAAATGAAACTAAAAAGCGAAAAATAATATTGACTAAAACATACCTAATCAGTTCTTTTTGGAGTCGGTGCCAGCCATCGAGAGTTAAAATGTGTTCATTCGCACCGACTCCATAAAAGAACTGATTAGGTATGTTTTAGTCAATATTATTTTTCGCTTTTTAGTTACATTTTGAATTCGGTTTTTAGTTTATTATTAAACTTATTTTATTTTACAATTTTAAGTGTTAAGTCCTCTATTTTTCCCTCCTAACTTCGCCAAAAATGACTTTACAGCAAAGTAACCTTAACTAATATTGATCCTCTATGGACCCCCCATCCAATGGTATAATAAAAATAAGGTGTTATAAAGGGTCAATTTTTCGACGAAAATTTTTAAGTCTTAAGAAATGGGTTTCGAAAAAGAACGGCGGCTATTTTGGTGTCGTAACCATAGGATAAAGTCTTTCGTTAAATAACAAGTCAAATTAAGAAAGGAACTTTCAATATTTTTTTCATTACTGGGTGTGCGGGTACGCCTCTAGTAAATAAAAATTGGCGGTCTGGTACCTCATAAGCTCCACGTCTGCTCAACACACTGCGAAATACGTTCTGTCGACAAATTGCAGTATTGTCTTCTAACTCCTATCCGTTAAGGAGTTCTGTGGCTTCTATCATCAGGTCAGCAACATGACATGATGATTACCAGACCCAAAAATTAGCATTGAGTCAGAAAATATATGCAAAACACTATGGGTGCCTATAAAAATTGAGGGTTTCCCTCGATTTCCCAGGGATCCCATCATCAGAATCTGACTTGGTGTGAATGACACCACCTCGGGAGTATACCCTTTTAAACTAAAAAATACATTTTGAAATCGGTTCATAATTGACGAGGTAATCGCGTAACAAACATACAAAAAAAATAAAATAATTCAGACGAATTGAGAACCTCCTCCTTTTTTTGAACTCGGTTAAAAATAGCACTTCTAGTAACATTGTTTGTTTTTCGAGTGTTTCAAACGGACATCGTCCTTTGTGTAATGACGAATTACGCAATATGCCTGCAGCACATAGACCAATCGAACTTCATTTTGTGCCTTTGCGTCACAAAAATTGCTAACGCGTGTTCGAATGTTCCATTCTGTAGTTAATTAAAGAAAATTGTGTTAGAAAAGACATCACAAAGCCAATATTTTTTAAATTGTAGGTCAAGAAAAAGTGGGTCATTAAAGGTAATTTACTTCTTGTTTGACCTTATTAAATATTAGAACAAACTGACGTGAATAGAGCCTCTTCTAATAGCTGTTCATTCTCGTTTTCTAAATTCTTATTTTGGACAGCCAAAACTTAGGTTCTCTTGCTAAAATCCCTTAAATCAAGTTTTACAATCTCATTAAAAGAAGCCAGTCATACGTCATTCAGGTTAAAATCATGCATAGACCCGACTAAAACCAGTGATAATTACAATTGATTCTTGGAAATACGGCGCTATCCGCGTGGAGCAACTTTACTTTCCTTCTGTGGCAATTGGCAACTCGCAATTAGCATTCTCAATGATAATTTTGGGCAATAGCGCTGTCGTATTAACCCTAGTTCCAAGTTTTGGCAATTGCAACTTTTTTTATTTGCAGAGATTGCGGATTTAAATTGCCCAAACTACCAACTGTCAAGTTTATACCAGTTAGGACGAGTTGAAGTTCTCCGAAACCGGCAACCTACATCGTTTGCAACAAAAGAGTAAGTAAGTATCAACAAGTTTTACTTTCTAAGGAAAGTGATTTCTGATTTCGAAAGGTAATTTAAATTGTAGCACCCTAATAAGAACTTGATTGTTGGTTGTATTTACCACAACCAGGAACTGCTTAAAAAAGTTGACTAGATTTGCGAAGTATGTATGCAAAGCGCCTTTTGCTCCCTCTTCTTTGTACCGGCAACTTTGCAATTTTAGCTACTTCACGCGCCTCCGGTACCTGATTCCATTTAGCTGCCACGCGGTGTTGTATTCAGCAAGTATCAGTGACATCCGAGAGTAGTATTCCTCTTGTACATTTCTATACAAGCACGATCGAATCTCATTCCGCGCGCCTCGCGGGATAAGCGACAACGAGCTTGCTACGTGCCGAGAATGCTATCACACTGCAATGATATCAAACTGTAGGGTATTTATCCTTAGTGAGTGTAAATTTTACACTCACTAAGGATAAAATAGAAAATTACGAGTAAAGATGAAATAGGTTAATTTTCAACAGTTTCATTAGAGCAATTTGATTTTTTACTTGACAACCCGCATTGGGTAGCGTTGTTACCTTTACAAGGAAAAATGACCTTAATTAGCTGCACCAAAATGTTAAAATGAAAAGGACGAAATTCAGGAAGAGGGACTCACAGTTAACATGAATGCTCGTTTATTCTTTACAAGCTACGGCGTTTTCTTCCTGGGCCCTAACCATGAACTGTTAAAACAATCACAAATCTGTCAAACATTATCATTTCTGTCACATTTTGTATGAAATGACGTATCAAAATTGACAGATTTGACAACTTTGAGATTGTTTTAAGAGTTCATGGTTATGGCCCTGGTGTAATCAGGAACCTTTTTTAATCTATCATAGTAAAGACTTAATTGTACACAGATACAAGCAAAAAAGCATTTTCAAAATTGGTGTGCCAATTTAAATTGTAAATTATTGGCAGTCAACTTGTGGTTAGCAGGTTTTCTAAAATAAGGAGCAATAGTAGTAGTAATAGTGTTTCTGGCAATTTACATCACCATAATCAGCCCAATGTAGGACATATTATTATGCCACGTAGGCCCATTAATGCACATCGCTAAGCTTCACCCTCACAAATGACATAGATCTGGACTCTATGACCATGTTTCGTTGTATTATTACAGAAATTTTAAATCGTGCACTATTACGCTATTTAACAGACTAGAAATACCACCCAGTTGTCGAAATGGTAAAGTTTAAATATTCTATACCACACATTACGAGCGAGACCTCCAGAAATATAGCTTATGGTTAGTCATTATAATTTTTAAAAATTATAACCTGACAACGACTCGACCGCTTGAACTACGATTGCTTTTAGAGAAAATTTTTATCAAAAAAAATATTATGATGATGATATTATACACATTTGTAGTGTGCTCGCAAAAACTTTTCTTTTGATACCAAACTGGTCATGACTATCCCAGCTATTTTTTTTCGAGGTTGGATTCGTATACATTCCTTTTGGCTTCGCCGTAATCGGGTAAAAACTAATACGACAAATACCAGAAGTGTCCTTTCTACAAAGACCATTGCTATCAATTCTATAGTATAATGAAGAGTTTATATTCAACTTTTGCATTTCGAATCGCAGCAGCTATAAGCTCATCCTCTCTCATGACGCAAAAGAGCCGGTGAACGTGCTGCAAGTATTGTGTTCCACTGATTCCGCTTTGAGATGCGAAATAATGGATGTAATTAAAGATTTCAAATGAAGAAATTAAATGCATATTCTCCATCTGCACATGTATGCACAAAAAAAAATATGACAATGAACATTTATATCCAAGCGTAGCATGTCTTACCTGTTATATGATTATATCCGTTGAATATGCTATTTTCTTTAACTTAAATAATAGATTATATTAAATCAACCAGCATAAAATCGTCTGCTAAACCCGTTTTATGTATAAATTTTATACATTAATTTAATCATCAAAAGGAATTGATACACTTTTTCTCACAATCTAACTATATCTATTGAGATCTCCTTTTATGACCTATTGACTAAATATCAGAAATCTTTATCCACCTCTCTTTCAAAACTGTTACAGTAACGTTTGATGTACTCATGTCGAGATTTAGCATAGATGCCAGAGTGAAAGAGAGAGAAAAAACCCCGTAGTCAATTGTACATCCAACAACTCACCATTTTTGCTGTCTCGAACCTCGTGCGTGAATAGTAATTTCAGCGTCTGTTTTTGGCTGTACATTTGGAAACACAGTTGCGATTGAAGCTCATTCCGACCTCCCTCGGGATAGCGACAGACAGCGACGTGCCACGAATGATATGTTCTGTGCTGATTTTACTTCCAATGATATGACAATATGGAACAGGGAATTATGTGGAAAGCGTTCAGTGAAAAACATGCAATATAATGTTTAATTCAGGAGAGATTTTTTCTTTTACGTTTTGTCTATTAAATGGAAAACTGAAAAATACTTTTGACTTACCGGTACAGAGAAGTGAACTATCTTTAAATAAAAAAAACCTTCTGTTTGATATTCGAGTAAAATTATAAAGGTAAATCAAAGTCTTAAACAGCACTGTTTTCAAAATGATTCCTCTATTGCTAGGTACAAAATTCGATGCGAGAATTGTTTTAGTAAACTGATTGTGTACAATGTCCATTATATTCTTAGAGATTCAGAATCTTTAACAAAACGGATATACAGGTTGTACAAAAGAATGGGACACTCCTTTAAACCACGTGATCAGCTGGTCATATACAACAACTTTTCCTATGGGAGCAACATCGAAATCGTGATTTTATTTTCAGATGCTCCATACATTATCATCGAGGTATGCGAGTAGGTTTGTATGGAGAAGCTGAAAAAAAATTCTCGATTTCAATGTTGCTCCCATAGAAAAAGTTGTTCTATATGACCAGCTGATCACGAGGTTTAAGGAGTGTCCTTTTCTCTTGGACACACTGTATTATAACTGTACCCTGTACTGTAACTGTAACTGTACTATTATAGTAGCAAAGTTATAGCGGCACGTACGGAAAAGCCACACTAACTTTTGTTATACGAGCAGGCATAACGATATTGATAACATAGATTGTTATGATATTATGATTATAAATAGCCAATTCAATTTCAAATGAAGCTTTAACGTAATTGGTAATTCTGACTAGCCAAAAGTTATTTCGTTAATTCTGATAACCTTTTCCGGTCAAATTCCTGAAATATTTTGTTAAATCAAAAAGCATCTTGGACTGTAACTACTATGCGTTGTTTTTATAGTCAAAATGGGACTCTTGCCAGCAATATGAAACCAATATTTTGTCTGAATCTAGATTTCTTGGAATTTGTTTTCCCTTTTCAGGATTTTAGAAACAGTGCAAGTCATTTTAATTTACTTATTATTATATATTTTTTCAGAAACTTTGGGATTTTGTTACTTTTAAAATATTCATCTTTTTTATTATTAAATGTTTATATCATATCTATCAACGTACCTACATCCTTTAGAAACAACTTTTCTATTGTAAATATACTCTTATAATCTTAAGTTTCAGCATTGTCTACATTTGTCTCTTATTCTTCATACCTAGTACCTTTCATAACGCTTGAATTGAGTATTTACTACTTTAATCATCACCAACTTTCACACTTTTTTTTTAAATATTATAATATACTTCATCATCATCATCATTTCAGCCACAGGACGTCCACTGCTGATACTTAACAAAATTTATTATAGCAATTTATAAAAAACAGTGGGACATTTCACAATACCATTGCATTACTCTTATCCTCTTTGCGTGTAAATATTGCGTGTGGCCCCACTAAATTACGTTATAAAACTGACCATGCCTTATGCCTTAATAATATTTAATTACGTTGATAAATGAAATAACCGAAATAAATCAACTTCTGTATAAATGACGGTTATTAAATGGCGCGCGTTCGCCATTTTGTTTCATAAATCAACAAAGCTGATCACGGATTTATTAACATCAATGGGTTATATTAATCATATTAAAAATATGAGTAGAACTACATTAATAAATTTAAAGCTTTATGAGTTTTGTAATCACTCAATTGGGTAGCAGGGCGGTGAAAATTCTACCGAAGGATTGTCAGAAGTGTACATCTCTATAAAAAATTGTTAAGTTTGAGCGAATAATTAACGTTTAATACTAAGCACTAAAAGATTGAGAAATGAAATGAAATTATTTAAAATGAAATTATTTGAAATAAAATTATTTGATATGAAATTATTAATCTGTATATAGGCCCTTCTCCGGGCACTTATACACGTCGGGACTATATATCGGCTGGTGATGAGAAGAAGCGGCGCAACAAACTCAGTCACCTTTGTCAGCCTGATTTTACAGGAAATACATTTTACAAGACAATTAGTAAGTGCAAGCTAGGCAGTTTAAGTCCATACACTCTTGTCGTTTAAATAATCTTCTAATTTGTAATATCCTTTTTTCATAAGGTTTTTTTAATGTGGATTTTAAACTCATGAATAGGTAGTTCAACAAGAGTTTGTGGTACTTTATTGAAAAATTTTATACCATTCCCCATAAATGAACTACACTAAAATTGAGTAACTTTAAATTATTTTTAAACTATAAATAGGCTTACTTTTTTTTTACAGTAACCTACCACAAAACCTTAAACTTTCTCAATTGATACCAAACTTTACGTTAGGTACTGACCAGTATCACGTCATGGCGAATTGCAACATGCTGCAAAGCGAGTCGTTGCTTTTTAGTACGACTGCACGAATGTTTGCTTTGAAACTTTTATATTAGACACTCCTTCGATGAGTGCTTAGTTTCAAACGTTAAGTTGACAATCGATCGAAAAAACAAAACATTTTGAGGTAGGTTGATAAGGTTGACTGTGTAATCGATTTTCGGCGATCGGAAAATCCTTCGAGTCCGACGACAACTCTGTCAATAAAAAGTTGTTGTTATTCTGCGTCTCCTTATTAATATTCACCGGGAAACCCTGGGGATGCGACATGAGACAGGGTTTTCCACCCTCACCCCAGCTCATATTATAAAGGCTTCGCTCACCGCATACAGGAAAGGGCGCATTTAACAATGGAACAAAAGTGCCCTGAATGCGCCGAATGTTTTGTCTCGAGTGACTCATATTTTCATGTTTATCGTCAATGATGAATTGTTATTTTCTCTCTTTACGGGCCTGTTTCACAATGTATGGATAAGTTCTGCATAGGCTATTTGCTACTTATCTTTATGATAAAAACTATTCTTGGGTTTCAAGACCGTCAAATAGTGCTATATGACACATCAAAGGCCTGTTTCACAATGTACGGATAAGCTTATCAACACATTTTTGACATGATTTTCAAGTAGGTACTTTTATCCTCTACATATTTTTATCTTTTACATAACGTTATCCGTACATTGTTAAATTACAGGCTCTAATTCAAGCACTTTTATCCTCAACATATTTTTATCTGTTACGTATCTATTTGGCATTTTATCCGTACTTCGTGAAACAGGCCCTTTTTCTACTAAAAATATGTTCAAAATATATAAAAACTATCTTGGTTATTAAATGGTACTTTATTGTTGTAGCAATTTAAAGATACTTTTTTGCGTAGCCTATCTACGATTATTGTACAGACAACAGCTCGTCAACCTACCACAAAACGTCAAATTTTCTTAATTGATATTGATCTCTATGTGTTAGACTTATAGTCGAAAATCAGTTGGATGACCTTTAACTTTTTGGGTAGGTTGACCTGCCGTTGTCTGTACTTACCTTGCTACATTTTGAAGATCTCATATTCATAATATCGCATTTGATTCTTTTAAGACCAATTGATTGTTTAGTTTGAACTCAAGACTCCAAAACAGCAGTTACGGGTTTGATGCTCGCAGCATGACTTTGTGTGACGGGCATGAGCATTCCCTAAATCCGGTATGTTACTTAATGTAAGTAGGTATGTCGATTCCTAGTCACCAAAAGTACAAGCTTTGCTTAGGTTAGGGCTTGATGATCGGTGAGGTTTTTAGAAGAATATATTATTAAGAAGTCTTGGACCTTTGGAAGGTGTAAGGGCCGAAAAAAACTCACAAAAGCCTGTAAGACGGCATTCCTCTACATTGCAATTATAGCTGCTGTATCATTGCTTCCGGTCATAATAAAATAAATAAATATTTTCTCTGAGCTCTGATCCTAAGGTAAGTAGCTAAAGCAGAAAGTGTTGTAGAAATAAGAAACAACAAAGGTATCACAACACCCAGACCCGAGACAATATAGAAAAATCGTTTTCTTCATCGACCCGACCAGAAATCGAACCCGATCCTTTAGCGACGCTAAGTCCGACGTCCTTGCCTCTCGGATACGAAGGTCATCAAGTAACATTAATTTTATTTATAATCATACAAAGATTTTACTTTGAACATACAATAGGCGAGTGACGTCTAGTAGGAAGATTAGGTAAGATCTTGCTAGTATTGAATTCATAAAACGTTTGAGAGGTACACTTTCCCAGGGTTTACTGCATCAAAGCCGTGACAGTTTAAGCTATAGCTTTGATCATCCACCCACCTGCCACTTGCAACTTTCATATCCCTTGTCATACGTGATATGGATGACAACAAAACTCGCAACTGGATTCCATTTTATTTGATATACGATATTTGTTTGTGAAAATCGTTTAGAAGATTGAATAGAACCATATCATTTATCTGATCAACAAGAGAAAATTTATTTTGGTCGTGAATTTTAGACAAGCACACAACCTGTATGCCTTCTACCTACACGACCGCCTGGTATAGCGGTTAGCGCTCCGGACTACAATGTCTGGCGGTTGCGGGTTCGAATCCCACAAGGGGCGAATGTTTATGTGATGAATATGAGCATTTGTACCTAGGTCATGGATGTTTATAAAACGTATTAAAATATTATGATTATCCGTTATCTAGTCACCATAGTAAAAGCTTTGCTTATTAATAATTGCTTGATTGTGGAAGCAATTCATTTATTTATATAACGTTAACTTTATCGTAAATTGTATTGCATTTTGCTGCTTACAAGATCAATTAATTTATGCCTTGAAGGTGGCTGAAGTCTTTACTTCAGCCACCTAAAACCACGTAAGTATGGAAAACAGTTAACTAGTAACAAGTACATGTAGCCTTACTTCAGAACTCCTGGCACGGGACTACTTACTCTATTTGACTAACTAGGGATGACTGTTTCAGTCAGAAACAGGCACTAAATAATTCAGCATAGCTTTCCAATTAAAATCAAGCCTATTCCATTCTAACCGTCCTGTTTCTTATTTGTCAAAGATTCCGTTTTCATTTCGATATTTCTTACTTTCAACTTTATTGAAAAGAAAGCCTAATTGTCACATAGCAAAAAAAGTTATTTTGATTTTTTTTGTTGCGTTTCGGCATCTGTTTATGACACCGTTGATAATTACTAGTCATGACCTTGCTACTGAAATAAAAAATGTAACAAAATAATCAGTTCTTAATTAGCAAATTTCCGTGTTTTTAATGTAGCAAAAGGTTTTATAATATAATTAATTATTTTATTGTTATAATATGATTTGTTGTTATTATATAGTTTTTTTTTCATCCGAAGCCAAGTTTCGCCAATGCTAAAGTTATAACTACGTAAACCTTATTTTTATCTTCCTGATTTTTATTAGGTATGTTATATATTATTTTTCAATGTAACTCTTTTGTTTAAAAAATATATTTCAGTTATTTATTATTCATTTCAATTTTTATTTATGTTAGGATTTTTGGTCAAACAACAATAAGTAAATTGGTAAAGTATACGTTTTATTTAATAAGCTGCAGGCAACTCTTAACAACATACAGTTTCCATGAAACTTAAATGTTTTGTGTTTTATTTTAATATGTACACTTACATAAACAAAAAATTGATTATATTATTATTACACTTGCCATGACTGATGTTAACATACACTTCTTTGAAGTTCGCTTTAACGTAAGGAAGTCATCCACAAAACAGTTAATAGTTGTATCCTACATATTACAGTTTACAAATTATAAAATATACCTTATACTTAGTTTTTACATCGCCAAAATATATCGTTAAAATTTTACAGTAAGTTACAACAAAAACTTACTGAAATAGTTTTGTTTTAGCTACCTAATAACACAATATTGTTTTATAAATACAAAAATTTGTCCATTAGTTACAGTTAAGTGTCCATTGATATTGGAACTGATAAAATGTGGAACTCGGTCTAAATCGGAGAAGTCAGTCTTTACCTCGCTAAATTACAGAGAATGCCAATTACACATGACTGTGGGTAAACGTGTTCACGTTGTTGAGGCTTGACCAGTCAGGCAATCTCGAAAACGAGATGTTTGATGGTAATTTAGCTTTGGCTCTTGCGAATTTAGACTTCATTCGTAACCCATCAGTTTTCTTGTCGCCAGACAGCATCCCTAGGAATTTATTCCAGAAATCTGCCTCGCTCCACAAAACCGACGACCGCTCGTCCCTTTGCTCCTTCAGGAACGCGTATATCGAGTTTTCGGGACCAACATCGGTGAAAACGTAAACTGTATTTTCCGCTTTTAACATTTCACCGTGGATTTTCTTTATATTCACGTGACTGTAAGTTGACATTAAGTAGTTCGGGGAAAACACGACGAGTGTTGTGTGTTTGTGCGCATCCTTGACACACATCTTCAAATTGTCCATAAATTGCTTGTTCCTAGGATTCTTGATCGGATTTGTGTGTACTTGTATTCCCTTATGGCTTTTCAGTCCCGGTAAAATCTCTTTTAAAACAAACTCTTCGTCGTTCTCGCAATATCTCACAACAATGTTTCTTTCATTTGGAAGTGAAGGATTCTTTTTATTTTTTCTTTCGGAAAGTTTTTTCTTTAACAACGTGTTTACTTGTTTTCTATATGTTATGTAGAGTATTAACACGATAATATACAACGATACTAGTACAGTTACGATTGAAATGAATATTGTGAACCGAGTGTAGCAAGTCTCCTTGGCCCAAATGTGGCATTTGAAATTATGAACGTCGACAACCTAAAATGCAAAAAAATAAATTATCAGATATGTATTTGATTGCATTTGAACTATAACGTACTTTTACCATAATAATATTAAATACCTTTGTTTTGGTATGTTCATCAATGAAGTCGAGGAAGTAAAAATTCTGGCATTCACAGTTTAATGGGTTATGAGAAATCCAAACTTCTTTTAGTGGTTTTTTTAAGAAGTCGTGATAGCTTCGTTTTAAATCTGCTACTTCGTCGAGTGAATGATCACCATTCTGAAATTAAATATTAATTATAATTCTTCTTACAAACAAACAAGTATGTGATTTGTTTCGTGGAAGGTACAAAACTATGTTTTCTTACCCATAATGTCCTGATATAATTATACCTAAGATCTAAATGATCATGTCCATTTATCCACCAGTCATCAAACACCGTTTTGAATTCATTGTGGCTCAAGTTTAGTAATCTCAAATTGTATGTGTGCGCAAAGGGTGAAACTCTTTTCACAGCCCACGAATTGTTTACCAATTCTTTGTGTTCAAAATCGAGTTTATTGTACGCCAGCGATATAGACATCCTCTGTTTATTGTTGCTGAACAAATACGACGATATTACTTTTAAATTGTTGTTTTCCATGTTCAGGTAGATAAGGCTCAGTAACGACGAAAATGTCGACCTGAAAGTTTTGTACGTCGTTAGCATTTACAGTTTGAAACGTAAATTTATACAATTTGGTGCATAGATATACTTTATTTAACTTACCCGCTTATTTCAACCAAGGAATTGTACCGCAAGTCAAGCCTTTCCAATCTAACTAATGAAGAAAATAGTTTTGATTCCAATTTGCTCAATTTATTATGGCTCAAATCCAACTCTAGCAAGTTTATTTGGTCATTGAATACTGATTCTGGTAAGGATTTGATATCATTGTACGCTATTGATATGTTCGTGATTGTAGGCGAGTCAGCAAAAACGTCGTAAGGGACCCTTTCGAGTCCGCACCTTTGAATGTAAATCAACTTCAAGTTCGGCAGGTTCCCGAATAGATACTTCGGGAGTTCTTGTAATTTGACATCGTTGTTGAGGATAACGACAGTTTCCAACTCATCGTTGGCCTTAAACAAACTCTGTGGCAGCGACGAGAACTTATTCGAGAATAATGTTAATTTCTTTAATTTCCTGAGCGGTTTGAATATCGAGCCAGGAAGTTCGTTAAGTCCATTAGAGCTTAAATCTAATTCTTCGAGCACGTCGACTCCGGTGAAAAAGTCTTTAGAGAACCAGGTGACGTTACTTTGCCACAATGAAAGCTTTCGTAAGAATGATAAATGGGAAAATAAGTTTGAAGATATATTGGTCATGTGATTGTGGCTAATCTCTAAAGTCTCCAATCTTTCTAGTGGCTTGAAAAGTTGCTCTGACAGATTAATACTGTTCGATCTTATATTTAACCAAGTTAACTTATTTATGTCCTCAAATAAGTTATCTGGTAAATGTGTTACTCCATTTATTGAAAGTAGTAGTTTTGTTAAGTCTTGCAGTCCAGCGAAATGCTTTCTATCAAAATACCCAGATAGGTTTTTGGCATTTTGGAATATCAATGCCATAGTTTTGGACACTCCCATGTGTGTCAAGACATCTCTGAAAGATGACGATGGAATAGGACAGTCTTTGAAACTGACTGATTTAAATGAATTTGTAACATTGGCACATTTTGGTAGTCTACTATAGTCGAGATTCGTAGTGTTCTCGCATTTTATGTTGATGTATGTATTTGGTAGTAGATTTATTTTTACGATTCGTCCTGAAACAAAAACTCTTTATTAGGTAAAAAAATTGCTGAATCGTAATCAAGGTATTAATTTTGTATCAAAATCTATATCCCTAGACGGGTTGGAACTAGGACTAAATTTGAATATTCAGCTCTTTTGGTAGGCTGTAAAAGATAGTCGGAAACACGAACATTTAAGTGCACTCACCATCGATGTTACAATTGAGTTCGACAGCGAGCGTGCCGCCACAAACGCAGTTAGGGTCACTTGGACACATCAGCGTTGACGCACCAATTATTTGCAGTACCAGTGCTGTGGTCAGCACATACACAAATTGTCGACTCATCTCTGATCCGGTTACCGAATATGTTTACATTTTACTTTTCCTTTGCATCTTCATCCTACATTTTGTTATGTTCTGCACTGTTTCAGGTATCTTCGAAGTTTTCATCTTCGTTCATGAGTTCTGCGAACAAAATTGAATCCGTTTATTACAAGCATCTCTGGCAGTACCAGGGCTGGAATTGATTCTGCTATTCATAATTTACGAGCAGAGCAACAAAAAGCGCAGCGAGATAAATTGCTGCGACGGCAAATACATAATATAATGGAACTGTCTGACCGATAGCCAGTTATCTCGGTCCGTCGCACGCGGGTATTTTCGATTATTAATATTTTGCCATAGGTATTGCTGCATTAATTTGTCATTGCATTACCAAAAATATTTTAACAATTAGGCCGAAACGTTGGGACAATAATAAATAAAAGAGGTATGTTGCATCAATACCCATGTTGTGTACAGTGTTATAATTAAAAAATGCAACAATTAAGTTTAAAATGTTATATTTATAATATTGCCGTGTTTAACTAATTGTCTTGAAAAAACCTTAATTTTTTTTTGGTAAAAATAACGCCGATAGGCCCGACTTGATAGTTGATGAAACCTTTTGTTAGAAGGATAAATATATATTTAATATTTAGAAGTAATATTTGATTATATTAATTAACATTGTACTCCATTGATTCCAATTATCGTTTACTAACACACAACTAAATAATCATGAACACAATTTTACATGACCTCGGCAGGTTTGAAACCCTCTAATCCGATTTCAGAGATTAAATTTAGTAAGTAGGTATTATTTGTTTATGCAGAAATAATAATTATAATCTGGTTTATTCATATAAAATGGATTTTAACATAAACATAATTACAAAGTTTTTCTTTTTAAATTTTAACTAACAAATAAATACTTATTCATTTAAAACCTTAGAATAGTACAAAAGATTTTTCCTAATATCGGAAATCAGTTTTAAAAAAATATTATTTAGAAAAAAGGTTAAGTGAGGTATCCTTTTTTATTTGGATTTTAATTCGAAATATTGTTCACATAATTTATCCTAATAGACAATCTCATTACATACATTTTTTTATTCGTTATTGCATTAATAAGTAACGTTAATACGAACGCTCTTGCCACAAAAAAGCTATTCTCACGATGAGACTAGACCGTAACTCTATCGATATGCCTGATAGAGTTAAAAATATACGAGTATTTTTCTGTGGACAAAATTAAATATTTTGTTACAGTGTGACAACAGAATTTAGAACATTCACTTTTTTACAACCAAAAAGTTCAAATAGATTTATACGACAGAAAAACTTGGCACGAAATATGCAGCGCTTTTAAAATCAAAGCCGAAAAACGTATAGAACTAATTCAGCGTTTATCCTGTACTCGCTTAAGTAAGCTAAGTGCATTTTAGGTTCAAAAAACTAGTAAGACTGTACCTAGACTGGTACGATGCCATTTTTGTATGCGATAATACATAACTAAATACCTGAGGATGTGCTCATTTTATTTAATTCAACATTAAAAAATACGAGTATTACAGTTTTTTTCCCGGTTTTGTTTAATGTATATCATTACAACGATGATGTACATAATAGTCATTTAATACCCTCACATTGCGTTTTTTTTTTGTCAAAGTAAATTGATAACCTCGTTTCTCACAAGTTTCGTGAACACACCTCGTTTCTCACAAGCACCTAACTTAAACTTAATTCGTGATTATTAAAAATATTTTATTTTTTATATAATTTACTTAAAATGAAACAATAATGCTTTTATAGCCAAAGAATCTATCTCTATTGACCTTATATAATGTTCTTCATAAAGACCTGAGGCGCCTTGCACCAGACAGCGCTGTATGTGCGTCTGGCGCGAGACAAATGGCCACTGCATTATACAACTTTTGTATTAAACACAAATCGGAATTGGCGAACAAATGTGTGAACTATTAGTGCATACCTACTGGAAACTCTTCTACTACATTTATAGGTAATTAAGAGTCTTAATCACTGCTATGTCTAGGCCCATACAGACGTAGTCGTTGCTATACACAAAATTTGCTTTACAGATAATATAATAATAAAGTTTGATTCTAATAAAAACTTTTTAAACTAGACTATAACTAGGACTCATAGCTATCATGTATCACTATAGTCAGATTGCGTCGATTTGTAGTGAAATATATTTTCTGATAAGTTGGCAACTACAGCCGCAAACCATTCAGCATTGAAAACCAATTGGTAAATTAAGTTCTTAGAGTTTAAAATAAGATTTTATCTCCTCTGTAGATCTCAGCGTGGCAGCATCTTGCAGCGCACGTCTGGCGTGCGAGATAAATGGCCTGCATTACACAACTTTTATATTAAACTCGCGTCAAACTCGACGGCAAATGTAATATTGCGTTTGACGTTGACCTGCATACGAAGCATAAACATTGTATATGCAACAAGTTACGTACATGATTTACTGTAACTGAAAATGTAAATGAGTTCAGCAAAACACTCAACCTGTACCGTACCTGCAGTAGTCTGTTATTAATTAGCAATAAAATATAGCTTATGTGCAATCTGAAGGTTCATTATAAATATCGGAACATAATTTATTTTGATGTGATGGTATAATCCGGAAACTCCATCTATTAGAAATAGATTAAAAATAAAAAACGCCGGACAACACCCCAACAAAACGAACTTAACATCAGTTTTACGGTTACCAGATAGTGAGATTCGAATAGAAATCGAATCATTATCTGGACCCTTTGAATTCAAGGCAAAGTCCGAACTTTGAGTTACAATTCCATTAGCTACAGAGAGTGAATTTTGGAGACACATTCTTGTTTTTATTTCTGAAATAGGTAAAATTACTACCTACAGTCACCTTACAGTCAAAATTTTTTTTTTGGTAGATCTTATACTACCTATTTCGCTATGAAAAAAAAAGTATCAGAAACTTAATAAAAATTTGACAGTACTAAAAACATACAAAATTACAAATAATTGTAGAGCTTACATTGTGGTGATTTAGTGCAATATTAACAGACCTCCACTTGACAACAGTTTAAGGACCATCTGTATTTCCGGAGAAAAATAATGATTGCCAAATAAAAAAGTAAAACACACAACAACAATGAACAATAGTGACAATGATTACCATCTGATTAAAGACCAGTTTAACCCACATAATTTTATGACCTGACAAAAACATGATCGTATAATTCAACCCTAGGTCAGGACTACTTGCCAATAAAAGACCAACCACGTTTTTATTTGGCCATTAAACTTGCCTTTTTACCTCAGCAACAAGTAAGCACGTAATGGTAGATAGAAAATGTCGAGTGGCGCGTTAAGATAAATGACCATTGCATTACACGACTTTCATTTTAAACTGACCGTCGCTCCACAGTGTAATTTTGTATCGAAGGGTGGCCAGTGGCCCCCTGACTTGTCAGCGCGGCACAGTTTTACACTTTACAATCTATCAAATCTGACAAATATCAGTACATAAAAATCTTATTAGAGAAAGTAATAGCTAATATCAAAAAGCAAAAAGCAGTTTGTATTAAAATAAACGTATGTTTATATTGGTTTCAAGCAATAACCGGGTCAGACACACGAGTATTCGCTCCCAAGGCAAAATCACCTAAATGTTGGTAATAAAACCACCAAACGGCAAAAAAGTACAACAAAGTACCTAGTCTTGTCATGTTTGTAGGATGCAGCCTGGGAAGTGGTCACAGTCGTCACTAAATGATTTCTCGTTACGGCAGAGAGACGTCGATTAAGGGGTAAGGCAAGAAAAGGGTAACGAGACGATTTTGAATTTTGACATGTACTCCTAAGATTGGCACTAAAGGCAGAAATAGTTGGAAGAATTTGGGATAGGCTTTAGACCTCCAGTGTGAAATTCTAATAAAATGAAATTAAAAAATGTATTACCAACAAGTAATTAGGTTTAATAAAATTGACTGTTTTGCATAATACGAATCTCGACAGAATGAAACAAACTTACCTAACGCATTACAAATTACGCAGTTTAATCATACCAAATCTCTTCAATATTAAATTACTCATAACATAAAATAAATTCGGCAAATGACAAGCGTGCTAGATAGCTATGGTATGAAACGGAGCAAAATTGGTTGTTGAATAAAAAAAAAACATTCCAGTGGCAAGGTGTAGGAATTAATAGAATTAAGCAAGGCAATCAGACTGTCATTGGTTGCCAATCGCTGATGTCTTATCTTGTATTACAATACCAAAATAATGTATTTCAACATATTTAATCTATGTACATACTTTAATTTAAAATGCAGGGGCCATATATCATTCATGTCAGATGCACGTGTGACGTCGCGCAGCGTTTTGAGCAAGCTTTACGTTGCCATGTGGTTTTGTTGTCTGTTTAGTTTAGCTATGCACATTTTGTATTACAGAGTGGATATTATTATCGTGTAATATATTAAGTGCATAAGTAGCAGATAACGTTTATTAGATACTACAGCATCAACATTCAAAAAAACTAAAAGATTTCTAATCGGTTCCAGTTGTAACGAACTTTGTCACATGAATTTAAAAAATATGGCGTTTTATTAAAATTATACTTGTAACTTATAAAGCGAATGCTTATATTTTGTTACAGTGGATGTTATTATATGCCTTAACATGTTTAGGTATTATCTATGTCTATAAGATATTGTACATTCTGCTGGCCATGTGATAAAATGGTAATTACCACAAAAATTACGCCCAACGCTATCATATTATCATTGGGTAGTCCAATAAACGTATGGTTTAGGGATTACATAAATAACCCATACATAAATCAACAGTATAAACCAGCATTGTATCAGCTAAGGCATCAGCTGTTTATCATTCGCTTTATTTTGTACAAATCTAATTTTTTTTTTGCTTTAAGACATGTTCCATACGAGTCATTTTCCCTTGTCAAAAATTTACAATAAAGTACTAAGAATAAACGCTGACACCGCGCAGTAGACGGTACATTGAAGAAGAGCTGAATGCGAGCGGTCAAAGCATCATAAATTCGATAACATAGTTAAGCCCGTGTATAACTCAAAGTCGATTTTGTTATAGTCTGTGCTCGGTCAATAGATGGGCAATAACCTTCACACCAGCAAACGGGAGATAGATGACCCTTGCATTACATAACTATAATATTAAACGCGCTTTGGGAGTGCAATATAATTTTTACCCGCAGCCTGGGTAAAAGATTGGCTACTGTAAATAGCCAATAAATTTTAGTTACAGTGGAAATTTCTGGACAAAGACTATAATTTAATCATCAAACGCGGTTTACAAAATAATGATGCCTATATGACACAAGTTTATAATGCTACCCTATTTGCACATTGTCAGTTTAATGGGAATGTGATGAGCATTTTTTTACTATATCTTAATATAGTGACGATAGGTCAGACAACTTCTCAAATTGGCTCTTTAACGTTAAGTTATGGTCATATAAATTTACCCTTTAGTCAACATTGAACTCATAAATGCAAATGCGAACAAAGATAATGATGTTGACTTACATTGGAAAGTCAATGACGCATACCAAAAGCGTTTTATTTATATTTAAAACGAGCAAATTACATGATAATGTTTTGAGCATTCATACTAAACCCAAAACAAATAAGTAGTCATTGTTTCCATCATGTTTGTTGACAGAGACGATATAAATAATTCAATAGTTGAACACGCAAGCTCACAGATCGGACTGCCTAATTTATATTTTAACCGCGTAATGCAGAATGTATGTATTTTATGTGCTTTAATTGCAGTTAATTTTGCAGAGTCATTATACTGAAGTGTTAACCAAAGTTTTTCAAATATTTATGTTCTGCTACCGTGCTTTGTTGCTCTGAAAATTTTTGCTTTTAGAAGTAAAATGAGTTCTCCCTCTACGTACTAGGTTAATGCGTGCCAAATATCAAAATTAAATCCCCATGACAATTGTGAAGCCTAAATTACCTGATGATTTATAAAATTACACTAGTACAAGTATTCGAGTATTCATGACGACCACTGACAAAATAATGATTTGCTTATAGTCAAAGACATTTATTTAGCATATAGGCCCTTTACCGGATACATAAACACGTCCCGAAATATAACTTAGCCCTAACAAAACTACCCTGCTAAAGTTTGAACTCAGTTAGTTCAAACTTTAGCATTTCAGAACGCTGCAGCATAGCATGGCGTTTTGACATGCAATTATAATGAATGAAATGAAGAAAGTTTTAATACTTATAGGTTGACAATTTAAAATTTAATATTGAAATGTCATTTTTACATGTGAGCTGTTTTAAACTTTATACATGCGGTATGCATAAATAATAAATCTGCAAAAAAAAAGTATTTATAAAGAGGATACAATCAATTTTTAATAATATTAACTTTGAACACATAGTTTGATAGGCGTAGTCTGGTTCAAGCTTTAAGTTTATGCTTAATCATATATTATAATTCATACTTTGGAACACCACTGCTGAATACAGGCTTCCCCCTTAAGAACGCCATAGCAAGGGCCATTTGTATCTGCACGTACTGGTATCTACCCGAAATCTTGACTAGGTTAACAGTCTACCGGGAGGACTGGCCACGCTGAGTATTGTCACTCAAAACCTTTGTCCTCAATAGTTGTCAGTTCTGTGAGTGATGTGGCCTGCCCATTGTCTCGTCAGGATCACATTTAAAAAAGCTATGTTGGTGACTTTGGTTCTTTTACTGGTCTCCTTTTTAAGATCTTATTTGCAGAGTAACGTAAAGCATAACTTTCCAAAGCACGGTGCTTTTGCGCTTGTTTAAAAAGTCTACGCTCAAGTATCATAGCTTTCAGGCTTGGGTACGAAACCATGAACATGTTAATTACTAATCTAACCTAAAAGTTTAACAAATGGTGTCAAACGTTGTTAGTTTCCACCTGATAAGTCCTCATTGATACACAAAGCCTTTAAATAAACAACTAACTCACAAGAACCTTCTAAACTGCGAAGGTGCTTAGTTAACTTGAAATGCAACACCTGGTGTGAAGCCCTTAATCCGGGGGCTCACAACTACGTGCTATTAAAGAGAACAGTCGCTGAACTTAGCAAACCGACGACAAAATTAAATGTTCGTTCATTCACAGACATCTCTAGAACTTGGAGCGTTCTAATGTAATCAGATCTGTTTGAATTCTTATTATTTTAATTACAAAGAGTAAATATGATCCTAACGACAAAACATTGGTAATCTATAGAAATCTGACCACTAAGAATTAGGTTCAGTGTAATTAATAAAACCTAAGTTACTTGGTGGAAACATAAGTCTTCTTGGGTTAAGCTAATTGTTATCTAATTCATTCATTCAGAGCCCAATGTTTTTGATTTAAGGTGTTATCAAAATACAACAAAATGTGTAGGAATATTATATTCCTACACTATCACATGTTGTATTTAAAATGTTAGTGTACTGATTTAAAGCTTAAAACATATTTATACAATTAGTCCCAAACTAATAAAGAAATTCCCTTAACAGCCAAGCTCTTTATGGAATTCCTTAGACAAGGGGATCCTTTATCAGGATTTTTACTTTACTGCTTTACCCGGTAATATGAAAAAAAAACCGGCCAAGTGCGAGTCGGACCCGCGCACGAAGGGTTCCGTACCATTATCTAAAAAAACGGCAAAAAAATCACGTTTCTTGTATGGAGCTCCCTTAAATATTATTGTATTCTGTTTTTTACTATTTGTTGTTATAGAGGCAACAGAAACTATCACGGTTCATAAACCGTGATAGTTAGACAGTTGAAATTTTCACAGATGATGTATTTCTGGCTTATATGGCAGTATCTCATGACATTACAGCCTGGTAAAGGACGGACAAACAGACGAACAACGGAGCCTTAGTAATAGAGTCCCGTTTTACCCTTTGGGTATGGAACCCTAAAAATGCCATACTGGGCACTAATTTACATACAAAAAATCAATAGACCTCATACCTTGACGAATAAGTGTAATCTTATTCTTTTTGTTTTGGTACAGTGACCCCATAGTAGAAGCCATTAAATTTAATGGACGGAATACCCTAATAAAGTGATTCCCTTGTTCAATCTATCTTTGTAATCGTATTATCTCATGCGCAATGATTGTCAATGCATTTGGCATTAGCAATGATGGTAGTAGGTAGTAGAGTCATTATTATCTTATTGCACACTTTTGCTGGATGCAGGCCGCTTCCAATCGGCCGATCTGGAAGTCACTGGGGGAGGCCTATGTTCAGCAGTGGACGTCCTGTGGCTGAGATAATGATGATGACAGTTTTGCTTCTCTATTTTCCGAATATTAATACGGCACTGAAAGTCCACTCCTTTTAATCTTTTTTTTTTAACTACGACAACGGTTACTTCATTGTTGTTGGAATTTGAGATTTATATACTAGAAAACAAGTCACATATTATTTTGCGGCTTATTATTATTGCGATAACAGTAAAGTAACGGAGCATAAAGTGATCAAAGCTTGTGTTAGATAAAGATAGTATTCCAAGTTATGCGTAGATTTAACTTAACTTTCCGTAATTTACAGACTACTTTTCAACGGAACAAAATCCAAAATTCAAGGCGCAATATTCAAGAAAATATTCTTAGTGCAAACCAATTACGAGTATGCAAGTCTATGCAAGGAAACGAGGGTACCGACCCGCGCTTGGAAAATTGCGTACCGAATAAAATTTAACTTTATTTATAAAAGAAAACACTATTTCCACTTTGTTGCACCCAGTACTTGTCCTGTCATGAACAAGTTATTCTTATTGTGTTTCCGAACTCCGTTTCTTATTAAAGTTTATCTACTTATTTCTGAACTGTTACTTCAGTGTGGAAATTCAAGCATTTTAGTATATCAAACGTGGAGCATAATAAGGAGCTTTGAATTCAAGTTTTAAAAGGAGTTTGTTTTGTTTTCTTCATTTTCCAGACGTTTGAGACCGAAATTCTTAAGCGTTTCTTCTTCAGGTCTGGCATGTCAATATGAATTGCTTTTTTATTTTTGAAATCTAAGTCATGCAAGATTACAGTGTAATTTTTGTAAAAAAATAAAAGCAGTTGATCAAGCCTTTCATATTTATTAACAAAGTAGCTTCGGCCTGTTACTTCAAGATTAAGTCAAAGTACAGTCATCCCACGGAACACATGAACGAGAAATATTTTTAAAGTAATTCAATATCTGTATAATAGTTATGTATGTGCTAATGCACATCATCATCAGCTGAATCTATTCAGCCGTGAATGCGTGAATGACAGTAATAAACATGTATTCACACAAAATTTCACATTTACTACGTGTAGGTATTTGTAAGATCACATCTGAAGCTACAAAAACAACGTTCGTTATATCCTACATTCCCCAATACGCTGTTGAAAGCCACAAAAACAAAGCAGTTGTCATACAGCGACATCTATCTTCAACATTCAAAACCAGAAAACGAGGTCGTGAAAAAAGCTAAGGCATTGTTTATCAAAGAGTCCCCGAGGGGGACTGCCGGCGTCATCAAAAGGCCTAATTAATTAACTCGAGCACTCGTTATGTCTGAATGTGCCCTGGGGCAAGTATGAATAAGTAAACAATAGGCACTCACTTATACGAGAGAATGGCACCAGAAATATGTGCCTGAGTTTCACGGTACATATTAAAATTACGACAGAGAACTCTTCCCAAAATATCCTTCAAGATTCAAATCTTACTTCATAGGATGTCCTAAAAATTTTATTAACAGAAGTTCAGAAGTAAACCTACGAAATCCGAATCAGAATCCGATATCCGAATTACCATAAGTTCTTATTTTAACTAACATGAGATTCAGGAGGAATCCTTTGCCAAAGTTGGGCGAGCAGACGAAGGTGAAGGTATCATCGACTCACCAGAGTTTTTGCTAAAGTTTATTTTCATAAAAACGTTTCTGCTTGAATAAAGGCTTGAAATTATTATTAATATGGGATTCAATTTTAATTCTACCTTAAATTTACTGGCGTGACTATACTTCTGGTATATGTAATATTGATCAGAAAACGCTGGCTCCGACATCGAGACACACGTAAGAGATTTCGTCAGGTCACGTCTTGGTAGCTAAGTTGGAAAAGCATTTGCCCGGTATGCGATGGTCGTGGGTTCGAGTCCCACCTGAGGCGGTTGGTTTATTTACAAGTATTAAATAAGTATGCAGGGGGTTTTGGGGTAGATAAATCTATCTAGCAAGGTTTCATTAAAAAAAATACTGAGTAAGACTCTGTCATACAGATATTATCTTTATTAAGACATACTTTGCTACTCAGAAACAACAACATTAATGATAAAAATGTATTTAAGTCTAAACACGGTTTGAAAAAAAAAAAACAAATCGCGGGCATACATTACGTGTGTAATTCGGGTACCATTTGGTGATGAAGATTTTTGGACATTATAAACAAAAACCTGTTGCCAAACGGTAATGATTTTTGATAGCTTTACATTAGCAAACAGACGAGATGATAAAATGTTCGTTCATTTGCAGACATCTTAAGAACTTGAAGCGTTTTAATGTAATCAGATCTGTTTATGCTTTTATCTTGTTTTTATTTGAAAAGAAATACAAGAAGCGACGAGAAAACATTATTAAAGCATTAAAATCTTTGTACCCACTAAGAATCAGATTCAGACTGACAAATAAAACTAGAAAGTTATGTTTTAATTCCGTCAAATATTTTTTTTATAAAATTAATTTATCTTATGTCACCTGGGCTATTAATATGAATCACTTGACTCCTCGTTCATTAAAACCAGTTTGGTAGTTTAGGCGCTACGATGGAACATACAAACATACATACATAAACTATCAAAATCAGTACCCTTTCTTTTGGCTCAATGCAGTCGGGTAAAAAAGAGAAATAAAACAAAAGTATTTGAAACATTCGACGGTCGGGTCAAGTATTGATTTATAAAAGATATATTACTCATTAAAAAGTAACGAGAATAATAACACTCAGTTCTATTAAACGATACAAGTAGTTACAAAATTAATAAATACCTAACCTTAGAAAACGAAACGAATTCCCATTTTTCCTTCAGAAATTCAGAACATTTTAACGTTCATTTTCCAAGTTATAAAACTAAACAATCGAATAAGAAAATATTTATCGTTCATTTTTTTGCCTCATCTATGAACTTAATAATACCTCTAAAACAGTAAAATTATATTCCACAAAACACAAAATAAATATGTAGATATGACTATTATGAGAGAGATTCTACATAGGTGATGTAAAGTGCTAATTAAGCTTCGACCTTAATTATACCTGCATGGGGCAAAAATGGGAATGTACCTCTAAGCTATATCTCTAAATGTAGGTATACATAAAATCAGAGAAAAAAAACAGAGGATATTATTGTCGATGCCTAAAGTATAATAATTGTTTCGTTTCTGAAGTTATTCTAATATCGTTTTAAAAGACTAAGTTGTAGATTAAATATACCATTATGTCCTTGTACGTCTTACAAGGATTGCCTCAAGGCAAGAAATCACTTCTGTTTATTTTTTCAACAAAATCATAATAAGCCAGCCTCCAGCAAAAAACCTGCCAGCTTCTCGTCAAAGTTATTTACAACTGAAATCTTAATATACTTGTATGTATCTGAAACGCCCAAGGGAGCGTTCGAATACGTAAACAATAGGTGTTCATGTGTGCAGGTTACACGCCTATGAAAATTTCACACTAGAAATAAGTTTAGGACTCGAAACGAATAAAAAATATTATTAGGAAATCTACCACTGATAACAATCTCAATTTTAGTTATGGTTTATAATATTAATTTTTTTTTAAAATAACTTATAAAAACCATTAAAACCATTAAAACCAATTTATTTCTGTAAATAGGCTTAAACTAAGCGCTTTTACACGTCCCAATATTTTTTTTCCCTACCACTACTTCAGGACAATTTTGGGCTAGCGCCGAGAAGAAGTAGCGCAAGAAACTCGGTCACTATTGTCAGCCTCTTTTTAAATAGTATATATTTACATTACAAGATAAATGTACCTGTGCGAGCAGGGCAGTATTTATTTCCAAATATTTTTATCGTTTATATAATCATTTACAGTATAATATCCTTTTTTCATTAAAGTTGTTTTAATATGCGATTTAAATTTTAACAGGGGCAGTTCTACAATAGACGCTGGTAATTTATTAAAAAAGCGAATACATTTTCCCATAAACGAATTACCCACTTTATGCAGTCTGAAATTGGGAAATAAAAAATAATGTATATGTTACAACTTACAAGCTAAAATTCCCACGTTGTAATAATAACGTCTATAAAAAATATAAACAAAAGCAAGTGTTTTTAAATCTTTACTCCATTTTCTCTTGCAAATAATGAAAAAATATAGGTATTTTAAAAACCTTAAGGGCAATTAAACAAATTTAGAATAACAGAAAACAGAATATGAGAAAAGAGTAAGGCTTTGACCTAAATATTCTGTATGCTGGACTAAAATACTTTCTAAACATCTATAAATAAAAATAGTCAATTACTCACCTGTTGAAATTAATATCCGAGCACAAACGACTTACGAATATCAAATTAACGTTATCAAATTCGAGACACCAGATTACAATCAGCTATAATAGTAATTACAGATTCAACGTTCATCAATTAGTCAAGTTTTTAGCTTGCCGAACGCTCTGTAGCACGATCGTAGCGCGCAACGAAGACTTGCTACGAAAGCCACGTAGCGACTACCGCAGACTACCGCTACGATCCGTAGTCGACTACAAATAAGATCGCTCGGAGCGCTTCGTATAAAGGCGGAAAGACCCGAACGCAGTGCAAAATTATGTCCGTTCCAACCACAGCGTAGAGAAAACAGCAAGTTGTAGTCGGTATGTTTAAAATATGAGCTAAACTTTAGCTTTGGCAGCTGCCTCATCCTTGTATGTGCAATATTATGTATTAATATTATCCAAAACATTGTATACACTCATAAAAAGTGGACAATAGGTGATCCTCATCCAAAAATCATAATCTGCCTGTCATACAGAATTTGCGGTCGTTATTTCGCAATTGAATTTCATTACATTTCTATATAATTAGGGTTTTTGCCTTACCTACAATAATATACGTTTTTGTATCTAAAAAGTATATAAAATATTATGTACGATTGTAGGTAACGAAATTTTCCTATTCGTATTTAACTCACTCAACCTAATCATAGAAGCAAAAGTCTTACACAAAAAGTTGTTGTATCTAGGCTTTCACTCGCTTCCATTGTGTTATCATTCGGTAAACTTTTTTGCTGGAACTGCTAATAAGAGTGGCCCTTTTGTTTTTTACTTTTCTTCAAGTTGTTTTTGCTTTGCAATCGACAGTTTATAGGGGTTGTTTCTAAAGGGTAAAATGGGAACCTATTACTGAGGCTCCGCTGTCCGTCTGTCTGTCTGTCTGTCTGTCCGTCTGTCCGTCTGTCACCAGGCTGTATCTCATGAACTGTGATAGTTAGACAAATGAAATTTTCCCAGATGATGTATTTCTGTTGCCGCTATAACAGCAATTACTAAAAAACAGAATATAATAAATATTTAAGGGGGCTCCTATACAACAAACGTGACTTTTTGCCGTTTTTATAGATAATGAATAGGCATCTTCTGGGCAAGCTCGCTCCATCGTAGATCCCATCTATGCTTTAGCTAGAGCAAGATTGGGGTCAAGAGTAAGCCCACCTCAAATAAAAAAAATAAAAAATGGCACGGAACCATAATTATATATATATATTAATTTACGTATACGTATATATAATGTTATTTATTTTTTCTTTCTTTAACTCTTCACCGCCTTCTCCTCTCGACTTTTTAAGCTGCCCTCTACCTGAAGGTTGTCTGGATCGCTTCTAGCGATAAGACCGCCTTAATTGTACCATTCTAAATGTATTTTCTTTTCTTTTTACTGTTTGTTTTGTGTGGTGTGCAATAAAGAGTATCTATCTATCTATCTATCTAACTCTTCGTGCGCGAGTCCGAACCGCACTTGGCCGGTTTTGTTTTTTTTGGACTCAAACAATGTTTTTTTTTTATTTATTGAAAGAACCACAATCAAGTTTACAATAAGCTTACACTAAACCATAGAAAAAAACTTACTAAATTTACGATATCTTTATTGTAAGATCTGGCACTGCTTGTGAAGATATCTACAGATTTTTTTTTTGTTATAACTATTAAGCATGCGACGTAGGGGGGGTCGGATACCGGCCCCTATCCAAGACTGTGTAACCGCGAACAGTGGATTGGTGCAGGATGAACGCTTATGTGTCCGAGTTGGTACCGAGTAGCTTATGCGATTATTATATCAGTACAGTCATATTTATTGTTGCAGATGTCGTACAGTAGCCTCGCATCGAGCTGGGCACGTCTAGACTTTAAGTCTAGGAGTTTATATTTCTTTAACAAGAGCAAATATGATAGGCGCTTACGGTAGCATTTGTAATTCACCCGGCGTAAAAACTTTTTTTGAACCATTTCAATGCTGAGATTATATTTATTATAAAAAGGGTTCCAAATCGATACTCCGTACTCTAATTGAGGCCTGACCAGCGATTTAAAGAGGTATATCAGTGTATTAGAGTTTTTAAATTCACGACAAGAACGCTTGACAAGACCTTACATTTTGAACGCTATACCGTTTATGTTTTGTATATAAATATCGAGGTGTAATTTACTGTCAAGGGTGATGCCATTTGTGAATTGCTGAGTTTTATGCTTGAGGCAGACAGCCTGTCCATACTGTAAGATAAGAAAACACAAGTAAATTTTAAAAATCAACTAACTGGTATAAACAAACATAGCTTCTATAGTGCTAAAAGTGCAATGGGTTCACATTACTTACATATTGTCGGTGAGTGATTTCAGCATCAAAGTGACAGAGTGGTTCACTCAAGCGGTATAAACGAACATAGACTTTATTTTGTTATATATAGGATTTACATTACATATCCTCGATGAGTGAGAGTGAGTTCAGTGTCGAAGAGATCGCGATTTTTTTAGGGTACCGGACCCAAAGGGTAAAACGGGACCCTATTACTAAGGCTCTGCTGTCCGTCTGTCTGTTTGTCTGTCCGTCTGTCACCAGGCTGTATTTCATGAACCGTGATAGTTAGAGAGTTTAAATTCTCACAGATGATGTATTTCTGTTGCCTTTATAACAACAAATACTGATAACTCTCTCCTCGGCTCCCATACAACAAACGTGTTTTTTTGCCGTTTTCATAGATAATGGTACGGAACCCTTCGTGCGCGAGTCTGACTCGCATTTGGCCGGTTTTTGTCATAATTGATAGGCTTTTCTTGCTAGGCTGTGGTTAAGTCCGGCTCCAGACTGGCTCATTTTCGGTTGCGCTAATTACGGCACTCGAATTACGCTTGCTCGAATGACATGTGTCTAGTGTTGACGGTCAACATCTTTAGCGTAGAGGGTTCTGGCAATGCGTTTGACGAATCTTTTGTTTGTTATAGTGAAAGGTATTTTCTTTCATAAAATCAACACAGTCGCATTTACTTGTAAACTGAGATTGTGGCGCCATTTTTTTCTCGTCACCAACCAGTACTCCCAAAGAGGAGGGCGGGCAAAGTTATTTTGCTGGGACGTGTATATTTCCTGGAAGAGGTCCTATTTACTGAGTAAATGATTTTAACTTCATTCGACAATTTTTATCCGTAATTTTGTATTCACTATGGCAAAAGCTTTAATCTTTTTAAACCTACTTAACAGGATTTCCATCACTGCTGAGTAAGGGTTAAACCGTTCAGATAAATCAGTGCATAGATTAAAAAAAAACAATGGCAAAGGATTTTAACTTACCATCTACACCTATAGAACGTGACGCAAAAGTACACTTAGACGATATTTAAAAATAAATAAAACTAATTAAATTCCTAAAAATATGTAAAATGTAAAAGTCAAGTCATTGGGAGGACCTATGTTCATCGGTGAAATAAAATCTCAAATAATGAAAACTAATAATGAAGTTAATTTCAAAACTGCTTTTATGTCGATATTTTTCCAAACATATAAAAAAAGAGCATCGTTTTTGCAAACTTTTCATATAATCCTCGTTCATACCGAATTCTCGGGCACACGCGATCACAAAACGATGGAATCAAAGCTAAATACATCGTTATATTTTTTGTTCCCAGCGGATTTGGCCTTTTTATTCGAGGCGATTCTTTTATGACGCAAGTGTCCAGAAGTGATGAAGGTTAAGTTACGTTTGTTTTGTTGCATGTTATTTAGATTTTATAATACTAAATACATAAACAGTCTTTAGAAGTGTATTGCTGGACATTGGGCTTAACCATAGACACAAAAAATGCGTGCCGCGCCGCTATACGTAATTTGTGCCATAGAGCAGCACAGTAAGCGACAGCTGTTTGCATTCGGTCGCTTTCCGTAACTTTGATTAGGTCGTCTGTCCATTGGCAATAGGCCAACATAAAACCGTTACATTGAAATAAGTACCTATGATCTATGGCATAGAATACAAACATAAAACATTCATTTACAAATAACATAATCTTACATAGTACCTACATAGATAAAGTATTATCTACGTTAAAGTACCTATCTACTATGTTTACTAATACTATATACCATACTTTGACTTTTTCAAATATTTTGATGACTTAGGGTACTTTTGAATTAAGAGATGTTAATGTGCTTATATGATTTTGTATCGTGAATGTAATACATTTAAGCCACATATTATTATTAATTCAAAAGTGGGAAAAGTTCAAGAAATTAGTTTATTACCTTTTATATTAGGATGTTATTGTCATGTATTATTAAAACCGTATTTATTCGATTTTATACTCCTTGATGCACCACTACAAAATCCATTCGCAGTCGTAGGTCGAACCCGTAAACCGATTGTTGGAAATAACTGGGATTCCGATAATCTGTTTTTGTGCGAAGCCCCAAACAGATCGGGGCTACTATAAATCATTTTCGAATGTTTTGCGGTTTTATGGGGATTTTCGCGGCAACCCAGTTTATCTTGTTACGATTTAGGATATCGTGATTTATAAGGACCTATACGGGACAATGCAGTGGGAATACGCGAAGTCTTTACGATAAGTCGGGTTTGATTTGTTTGAATAAAATGTAGTCGAAACTATCGTTAGTACCTATGTAAGTTATTGGTGAAACAATATAATAAACTAGCTTTGCTCGCAGCAGTATTGTTTTTACATGTTACAATACTTGACTACTGATAAGCAACATTTACGGTAATAAGTACCATATCAGTATTATATTTAAATCTATCTGGCATCCCTTGAGACATGTTAAGTTTTTCAGTTTAAAAAGTGACCTTTATCCATCAGGGATATTTTATATAAATATTGGTCAAACAGTTATTTAAGTCAAATATTTTTTCGGGTGTTGCCTATTACATAAAAAACCTAACCTGATTATAGGTAGGGGTATTAATGCTTACGAAGATCTTAAAATTAAATAATATTTTGCTAAATTAATGCTTACAATGATCACATCAATTTTTGTTATGTAACTTTTAAATAAGTAGTTTGTGTTGGTGTCAAAGTAAGTTTTTTATGAAATAAAAATTATCTATTCTAATAAACCCAAAGTTAGAAAAGCTTGTACGCTTGTACTATTGCGACTAGACAATACAATACAATGATATATATATATGAAATCCATGACAAAGGTAAAAATGTTCGTGCTTATCAATAAACCATCATTTGCTCCTTACGGGATTCGACCCCGCAACCGACTGGCTTTGTAGTACAACCGTACGTCGTAAAACCGATTAAAACTGAAATAAATCAAGATTAAAATCATCTTTCAAGATTTGAATTGATATGTTATTTCAAGGGATCGTGATAAGCAACTAAGTTTTAATTGTAATTTTAACATACTTATTGTTTATGTTATAATCCTAATTAAAGCTTAGTTGCGTAATATTTATTTTTTAAAGTGAGAAACTTCGTCATAAAAGCTTGAAAAAGGTGAAATAAATTTGCTTATATAACCCACACGAGTTGCGTTAATTTCATTAATTATTTATCCCTGAAGTTTCGTTCGCACTCAGCATAAATTTGTTGTTATTTATGTTTTGCGGTAACGTGACTAGACAAACAAACGCAAAGCTAAAAGGGTCCTGTTGATGTCCTTACGCAGAAAAGGGGCCTTTCTCTGGCACATGAATAGCATATGAGAAAACCCAATATTCTCTCACTAAAAAACCTTTTACCGAGTGTAAAATAAAATTGTTGGGCTTTTTTTCGTGTACATTTAATATTAATGTAACACCGCCAAAATATTTCACGTATAGTATTATATGCGTGGGCTTAATTCGGAACATTCATTACGTTCTCTCGTGCGTTGAAAAAGGGCCACCTGTGTCCTGATGGAACGATGGCGGCGGCTTTTTTCTTGTCGTGTTTGCGATCGACTTAGCAACAGCGGCACCTCTTAAAATCCTGTAACTCCTGTATTTGCATAAGTTATTTACGAAGGCGCGCTTGGAATATTGCTAGGAATATTTAATGTTGGATGCTTCGCCCGAAAATATTTCTTTGAAGCATCCGCAACACTATTCAGTCAACTACGCTCGCTGAATAAAAATACAGCCGAGAATGCGTGTAGCGTTTGGAGTAACTGAGATGCTTTTAACGGAATCACTCTATCGCGTGCTCTATAGGCATTAGTGAGATATTATTAATAGTGGTATTCTGTAATACAAATTGTCTGATCGTTACTAAAAGCCTTTGATATTTCTATTAAATTGCGTTTACATAAATGATGGAGTATAGCTTTTGTTTATTGAGATTGCTGAGAAAGCTGTTAAATTAAGAGCTTAGCCAAAAACAAACCCTTAAAATTTTATGTTTACAATTACTCCATTGAAACTCTGAAAGCTTCAAATTCAAGTTTTAGTTATTATTATTGTTTTAGAAAACGATTCGACCCGTAGTATAAAATAGAAACATTTACTCTAAAGATTTTTGAGTATACTCGTAAAAAAACCTTCGTATTATGACGTCATTACATTAAGTCCCTTGGAAAAACAATTTGCCTTGTATTTCCAAGCGCATTCAAAACTAATTTTTTAGTTACATTTTTATTTACCCAGCGTTTTTTATAGAACGATTATCCATCGTTTTCAAATAAAATAGCCCTACACGATCCTAAGGAGACACTTCTCAAGCCCTTTGCGACACAAGCAAATGGGCTATTATGTCAAATGAAATTCAATTCGCGCAAAGTGGTCCAACTAATGTACCTATTGTACAGGCGCGGACATATATCATCTTGCCAGTACCTGCCCTCGAGTTCTACGGAGGATTTGAATAGATACCCCATATCATTGCGTCGTGAATTGTTCATAAATCTCCCTATGCCGCTTTTGTTTAGCTCACGCCGGCGCTGCCTGAATACCCTCGAATATCCTCTGAATATAGCTAGAGGCACAGAGTAAATAAAAGAGGTTCTAAATATTCCAGACTGGTAACCATTATGTGCTAAAAATCTTATGTAAATTAAAAATTGCAACATTTTGCTAACCATTGAAAAGTGTCCGAGAGGTTCGAGGTTCAGTTCCAACAAGAAAGGAGTAACGTTGTTAAGATAGTTTTCTAGCTATCAGCGAGTGAGCCAGTTTGATAATGAATTAAAGGTACTAGTCCCACTTCTTAATAGTGGGAATTTTAAATCAAACATGATACCACAACTGTCACTCAACAAAAGCTTCTAGCCGCCGAAAGGGCATTGCATTTATTCTTCGACAACTCTGATTTTCGTAACAAATGAGCCTATACATGGTTCATCATCAAAGTTGACTCCGCCCGACTCCGCGACGTCATAAATATAAAATGTAGTATTTTATATTTATGACGTATTTTTTAAGTTAAAGTTGGTTACTATTTATGTTTTTATTTAAACTAAAATCTATACAGTAATCATTTTGAGTGCCTGTAGGTATATTGGAAGTGTGTACCCACAGTGCATGAAAGAAGAAAGGGAAGTCTCGCAAAAGCCGCAACCAACGTAACAGACGATTCGTGACTACGACCACTCTGATGGTATTTAATTTATGAACATTAGACACTACATCACATTAAGAATATTTAAAAAAAAACATACTAGGGATTCATTATTAGATTCCTAAGATGCCACTTTATTCTTATAATGATTTATTTATCACCAGCTTATTGAATAGATTAATATTACTTCATTGTAATCATCAATCGGAATAAGGGGGTATTTTCCTACTTAAATACGTATACCCTGTTTTAAAGTACATACCTAATGGTCACTCACCAATATTTTATACTAGGACGCTTAGGAGTAGTTTCATCTGAATATTTAACACTCCGGTTACGGTGCATTTCCGAAGGCGGCTTACGTAGGTCTTAGCTGTTGTTAAAAACGATGTTTTAAAACGGCGTAAAAATTGTGGCTGCGACTTATTTTGTGTTCAAACCATAAAATATTTTATGGATTATCTTATGTACTTTATCTAATGATTTCGGCAAATAACTTGGTTAATAATAATCCAATTAAGTTTGTTTATTCAATGATTGATATTAATTAAGATATATTTTTATTTTTGCATTTAGGCAATTTTAATACAATCTTCAATGAAACCTCTTCTATAATAATCATAGATAGACCGATTAGAACTTGTCGTGGATCTCTTCCTTTTAGTCTCAATGGCAATTCTTCTTATATAAACTTTTTCCCGTTGCAACCTCTTATGTCATCTTAAGATAACGAACGTACGCATCGTTACGTTTTACACATTAGATTAAAACAAATCGACATAATGTTACGATCTGGACCAATGCTAATAAAATAAATTAAACGAACAGCATACGCCCAAAGTCCACGTATCTCCGCCAGCTCGTAACAGAATACCGCCCGAGATCTCGGATTCAAAAGTGAAGGTATCTAAATTAATTTAGCTCACGCCTGAGCCGAGGCGTCAGACCACACGCCTGACTTCTATATAACTCCTAATTTATGAAAGCTGCAAGACGGATGAAGTTAGTATAAAATTATTATCATAATTTCTCACCGAAAACTTCCGAGTGAGTTTGCGCTATGAATATGCAAAGGGAAAGTTCACCGCGTGCCAACTTTTTATGAGGCCTGTCAGAATTCTTGCTACTATTGTTGTAATTTGCATTTCTACTCCACAATTCTTAAATGTTTCCTTACCGTTTAGCGGTAAATGTGTATACTTGAGTTATTATTCATAAACGCTTATTAAGCTAAGCTGTTTCTTATGTTTCGCCAAATTTTAATTTTTGAATTAATTAACATTTTGTTAAACAGAAGCGAAGCTGAAGCCTGAAGCTTTAAATTGAGCTGAAATTGTTTTAAAAATAAAGCAGAAATACAAATATGAGGGTAAGAATCAACTCTCAGTGTAGTAAAAATATTGTGTAAATCTAATTTTATATTCCATCTAAGCAATTTCATCTAACATTTTTGATTGACATCAAAAAATAAAACTAAAATGTTGTGTCCAGCAGCCAAAAAATTTATCCGTATTTCAAATCCGATGTAAAAAGCTTTTTTTGTTGGCCATGTGTTTTATTTTTTATATATTTTTAAAGTTGTTTCATACAAAGGTTAACGCTGAGGCCATCCTTTAATAGGTTTGCTAGGTTCACATTTCAGTAAAAGCTTTCACACATATATTTTGGCTGAAAACACGGCGACCCGCTTCAAGTCTTTTCACTGCTTTCAGTCTCGTAAAAGAAAGCAATAAAGTCTAGTTCTCTATGGCACCTTGAGATGAGAAACAAAAAGTGGTAATTTCGAGAGTGTTAAGATATAGCGTGTTAGTTTATTACACAAATATTAAATAAATATAAACTGATGATGTCACGCAGCAAAAACCTAAATTTAAAAAATATCTAGTACATCTCAAAAATGAGATTCTAGTGCTGTCAAATTAATATAAATATTATGTCAATTTTAATACAAAAAAATAGAGAATAAATGTTGGCCATAAAATCTAGTCATTTTCCGCATCCCATCATAGTACATGTTTCGGGCTGATATGGTTGCCCAACGTGTGTTGTCCAAAAAGTGAATATGCCATCGCGCCTCGAGGCGATGAAAAAGTGCACGAAAAAATTTGCAGAAAATAGCGCTGCTCGCGGTGCGTTGGTTAATACCAAGCTGACGGGTGAGTTGTTTAATGGTAATTGATTTTTGGGCAAAGTGAAAATTATTTTTTTTAGGATTCGGAGCGTAATATGTACAAAAGCCATATCATGTACACTAAACAGAGGCCCTAGCCAAAGAAGTAACAATTTGATACTTGTAATTTCAATATTCATAAATCGTTAACTGTCATCGTTTTCATGACGTAAAACCCTTTAGGAAAAAAAGACAAGTTGGAAGTGATTCGAGCTTATGTTCTAAAAAAAATTGTTAAAATACAAGCATCTTTTAACATGGCTTGCTAATGATGATGTTATACTCAGTATCAAAATGAAAAATCTATTCAATTTATGAGAATAAATATTAGCAACTCTACAAAACTATTACTAAAAAAAAATATAGGCTCCCGTCGAACATAGAACCTCCTCCTTTTTAAAGTCGGAAATATATAAAAAGTTAGTTCCGACGCAAAAATACCAAATTACGTCAGCTCATAACACCAAATACCCGACGTAAAAGCAAACCTAGTGCATTACGTGACTCGGAATATATGTCACAAAGAAGTGAAATTGAGTGGTTCCTGGTACAAGCCCACATGCATTGTGGAATCCCGACGGTGTCACTGACAGGCGGAGAGTAATGCGACGGATACTTTTACACTTTGATCTATGGCGGCACTCGTGCTCAGAAATGCCCTTACGTTCTCCGCACGCTAGCTCGGGGACAATGGGAGTACTCGAGGTTTTAGATCTAAAATATTCGCACGTCACTGTTACTTGTGCAACCTTGAATTACGTCATCGTATTGATTATTTAGTTTTAATAAGTGTGTAACGAAAATGTTGCATAAATGACAGCGTTTTAATTTATCACAATAGAAAATTCCAATGTAAACCGATCAATTGAAGTATTTAATCCTCATAAACCATGATACTTCTATGCGTCATGTGGAAAGAAATTATCTCCATTTCATGTAAACTTTATTTGTAGTATTTTTAAAACTAATGTCCACTTGTGCACCTTAGAATAGCTATTAGTTTGTATAACGTTGACAGAGACAAAATGGCGTTCTAATTCCTAAAAAAGCCTAGGTATGTATAAAAAACGGCCAAGTGCGAGTTCGACTCACGCACGAAGGATTCCGTGCCATTATCAAAACCGGCTAAGTGCGAATCGGAATCGCGCACGAAGGGTTCCGTACCATTATCTATAAAAACAGCAAAAAAAAAACACGTTTGTTGTATGGGAGCCCCCTTAAATATTTATTGTATTCTGTTTTTTGGTATTTGTTGTTTTAGCGGAACCAGTAATAAATACATCATCTGTAATCACAATAAATGGATGAAAACATATCGAGTACCTACTTCCAAGATAAGTTACTAGAAAAAAACAGTATTGAACTCAGTAGAATTCCAATTCTATAAAGTGCTTCTCTAGTGTAGTGCAAAGATGTGTCGCGTCAAATACAAATTGAACACCAACCAAAATGTCCTTTTTCTATTGGTAAATAAATAATAAGAATAATTATTAATTTGATCATTTCGCTTTAGAATACCTACATTGATAACGGGACTTTTTAAATTTATAGATAGATGGAAGATCAGTTATAGTCATATATTATGTTACTCCAATTCTTATTAAAAAGCACGCAAATATTATTCAGTTTCAGTTATCGCTAACAGCGATCTCTACCAGGCTTTTACACGAAAAGGATTGTTTAAAATTGTATTTACGTGTAAAAGTAAAACATTTCTACCGAATATTGACATGACTTCAAAATATAAGGTCAATTATATTTTATGATTATAATCATACATTTTAATTATTAACTTCAATGAATAATCATTTATTTTAAAATTTACGTTTTATTTTGTGCTCATTGTAATTATTTTACAGAGGTACTATATGAAATACCGTACCTACTTGTCATCTTGAATATCTTAAAAGGTTTTATTATTTATTTTATTTCGTTTTCATTTTTGTTCATGTTAATTATTTTACAGAGGTACTTTATGAAATACCTTACCTTGTCATCCTAAAAGTTAATGGGTTTTATAATTTATTTAGTTTTATACCACTTTTAGGCAATATAATCCCTCTTTCTATAATTTTCATCAAAGTAGTATTCATCTCTCTATCACCTTGTTGATCTAGAAAGTTGTCTTTTACCGTTTTCAGGTCTTGGTACAATTTGGCCTGGAACTTATTACATTGTACTGTAAGCAGAGTAAACAAAAAAATAAATGTACACTGGTCTCTTATTTCAACAACAAAAAGAAAACGTAAATTGCCAGTAAGTGTACATAAGTAGTTATTTACTAGTTCAATCAGCAGAACTCTCTTTCATTACTATAATAGAGCTATTAACTTAAACACAGAGGGTGAGGGAACGAACCAGTGGCACGCCAATAACTGAGATGCCTTAATAATGGCAAACGCTGAAGCAATATGGCTATGAATTATTTATACTGACGCCTTGGAGCAATGAACTTCGTAAGAATAACCCAAGAATTAAAAGTCGGTGCGGCAACAATGTATTTTTAAGTTCGACTTCTCGTGTGCATAGCTTTTGAAGACGATGAATAAGAAAGGTTCTTCGAGGAAATCATACATCTTCCAATAGATAATATATTCAAATCAAGGAAGTGCTAAAAGGTAAATATACGAGTAGTACCTGTATTTTTCTTTTAAAAATTGAGTACGTGATGACATCCATAGCCGAGATATGAACACGTCGGACTTGCTGTCGCTATCTCTGAGGTCCTGGGTTCGATTTCCAGTCAGATCAATATAGAAAACAAACATTTTTAAATCGCCTCACGTCTGTTGTGGTGGAGGAGGTACCTAGTTATTGTTTCTGATTTCTATAAAATAAGCTAGAGCAAATTATGTGATGCTGTCCAGTATTTTTTTAAAGTAATATTGTATACGGCGGATCCAAATCAGGGCCATAAATCTACCCGGATATAAAATAAAAAAAACGGAAATGGAATTATTTATTAATATTTCCCAAAATATTAGGAACAATGAACCAAAAAACAATATTCGACACTCTCATTTATTAGAGTGCTTTTCTTTTGCAATTTTCATGCTACAGTTTAACAGTTCATGTCACAATTTCACCTACGCTGCACCAAAGCAGAACACTGTTTCAAAGTTAAAACGAGCTGCAACTTTTATATTTAGTAATGTAATTCAATATTGAAACGGGTGACAGTGTCCGTACACTTTTTATTTAAGAGAGTGGAGCGGGCAATTTTTGACCAGGAAGATTTAAAGTCGAGTCTGGCATAAAAAATTCACCCCACCGGCTTTCACTCTGCTGAGTGGCACCGCGCCGCGTTTTTTCGAAAGCCTTAATTCAACTTTTGTAAGTTTTTCATTGAGGTCATTAAAAGTGGATGACTTTGGCAATCTAACTTTTACTCTAATTAAACAAATTGTGAGGCATGCCAAGAAATACGTGGCACATAAAGGCAACCGCTACTTTCTCCAAAAGTTTTAAACGCTGATGAGTTGTAGCTTCAGGCCGCAATTTAAACTTTGAATTAATTATGAATTCCTTGACTAAAGATGCACGAATTCGCTCCTGTGACGTGTAATTTCGGAATTTTCCCCGAGAGTAAGCATATGAAATAAACATTTGCATTGCGCCACGCCGAATTTAACTTACTACAGTAAAACTTTGGTTAGAGAGAGAGCTCAAAGGAAAATTTGAATAATTTTGGGACGTCATTTATTTCTCAGTCTTGGTTCTGCCGCTTTCTATTTTTAATTTATTTTTTAAATATAAAACATTACAACCTAAAAACATAGACACATACAATACTAGTCGATCGTGCCAAAACAAATTTGTAATACGTTATAACTCCATAAATGATGAAATGAAATGAAATGAAATTCTTTATTGTGTATATAGGCCCTCTTCCGGGCACTTATACACGTCCCAACATATAAATTAGCCCTACCACCGCTTCGGGACAACATATCGGCTGGTGATCAGAAGAAACGGCGCAAGAAACTCAGTCACCTTTGTCAGTCTGATTTTATTACAGGAAATACAATTACAAGATAGTGTAAGTGCGAGCTAGGCAGGCTATTATCATGCACTCTTGTCGCTCAAGTAATCTTCAACTTTGTAGTATCCTTTTTCCATAAGGATTTTTTAAATGTGGTTTTTGAACTCATAAACAGGTAAGTCAACAAGAGTTTGTGGTACTTTATTGAAGATTTTTATACATTTCCCCAAAAATGAATTACCTACTGTTAATATTTTAATATCTTTAAAGACCTCCCTCAGAGAGTCGCGAGACCCAAGACAGTATATTGCACGTACAGCTCTTTTCTGCAACACAAAGATTGACTCAATATCAGCAGCTGAGCCCCATAGCAATAGACCATACGACAACAAGCTATGAAAATAACTAAAGTATTATTAATAGTCTTGCCGTTACGACATCAGTTAAAAGCCTTATTTTCCTCACAGCATAAGCCGCCGAACTGAGCCTTTTCTGACAAGGCAATTATATGGGGACCCCATTGCAGACGGGAGTCTATTGTAATTCCCAAAAAGGTTGTTGAATTGACTGCATCTATATGATCGTCTGACATATTAATATGCGTACTGACCTGCCTGACATTGGGCATAGTAAATTTGATAAGCTTGGTTTTTTTTGTATTAAGTAACAGATTGTTAGCAGTAAACCATCGTACTACTTGAGAGAGAGTATCATTCACATCGTCAAAGGCAGCTTTACCTCGGTCAGTTTTAAAAATCAATAATGTATCATCTGCAAACAATACTATCTCACAAAGGTCTTTAGTAAAGTAAGGAAGGTCATTTATATATATCAGGAATAATAAAGGTCCCAATATAGAGCCCTGGGGCCCACCCATGCGTAATGGGGCCCCGGAAGAGTCAGTTCCATTGACATTAACTGTTTGCGTTTTATCTGTGAGGTATAACTCTAACAATTTTCCTGATTCATTTGAGACACCATAATGCCGTAATTTCATTAATTACGTTTTGTGATCTACACAATCGAAAGCCTTAGACAAACCACAAATCACAATTGAGCTGTAGCAAAGAAAATTATTACTTCGTTGGTTCTAGTAACATTTTTGAGTTAATGAGATAGGGATTAAATGTTATGAGGCTACAATAATTATGCGAAACAAATACCCACTTGTTAAATTATATTTTACAAACATCTAGGACTCGGCAGGTACATAATTTTGGTTTTAAATATATAAAACCTGTTCTAAGTTTTACTTTAGATATTATAGTAATTTATTAGTTTTACATATCATTGTATCTAATAAAATACATTGAAAAAAGATAATAGTATTTCCTAACTTCCGAGCAATTATTGTCATGAAAAATATAATGTACAAGTAAAGTAAGGTTCGAAACGGGATCTGAAATATGAACATCACAACATCAATATTTTAGGAAATGAATGAAGTTTGGTTTAAATTTCAAAGGGACAAAAATAGCCGCATGTTTACGTAGCTGTGAAAGCCTTTGAGAGGTCGGATCTGTCATAGTCGACGATTTTTATGGAAAATATAATAAAATATTTGAAAGAGCTACTTAGAAATATTAAAATAGACATAGTCATGCTATATGCTATACACTATATGCATCGGATGAATGGCTTGGAAATGCAAAGATATGAACGAAACAAACAAATGTTCATTAATTTATTTACCAAAGTAACGCTATATCGAAAAATGAGATGGCACCGTAACAGCAATATATTATTATTATTAAGAGACACTTTAAAAATACCCACCAGAATAAAACTTTTTTGTTTAAAAACTTAATATAAACAAACTGTGACGCTATTTATAAAAAGAGGTTTAGGTAAATTGAAAAGAATTACACACTTAGGGCGAGAAGAGACTTTATTAACTGATTAATTTAGTCTGCGAGGGACATATTTTCGCAATTTTGTTACTATACGAAGGCTGCGCAGGTTGTCCAATAAGTATCCGACTTGTATTTACAATTAATAGCTGCCGCTAGCATTCACTTTAAATAATAATAATATGTTATCTTTTTTTGGACACTAGTTGCTGTGACTTGCATAAAAAACACGATATCCCTTCCTACCTGATAAAATTTCCGTAAAGAAAGATCGTATTATTATAAGGGAGCAATTATATTTTTACTGCTCATAACCTGGTGTAGAAATATGGTCTCAAAACGAAAAAGAAAGAAGATTGAAGAAGAGGAAACGAATTATTTTTCTTAACTTCTTTTTCTTCAAAACGTCTGTTTATCTTGGAGAAAAAAACAACTTTTCTCGCACTCACCAACAAATTATCATTTTACAAATAGATACGGTAAAGATATTATTCTGAAATAGTTCAATTTGGTATTCTAAAAATTGAGAAAATTAAAAAAAAACATTGTGAATATTATTAACAAAAACTTACCGCCTAGAATACACCCCAAACTTAGTGACGAATGCGGTATCACATCACGCTATCAATTCGACATAGCTTGACCAAACACGGGTCGGATACTTTCCGGACAGTCCCGTAAAACAGACCCATAAATTTTGAGGCAATGGCGTCGACCTGCTGCGAGTTTTATTGTGATTTATGTCCCCGATTATCGAACAAACGACTAAAACTGGAAACCGTTCGCTGAATGTCATTAGTATAAACAGATAAGTGTGCAATGGAACGCAAAATCTGTTATTTTCGAACGCAATTTAGTTCAAATAATGAATAATAAATTGGAAACAAGTTGTACCTACATTGGCTAGTTCCCAAAAATGAAAAAAAAAGTGTCAAGGTGTGTGTTAGAATAACAAATGTGGTAGTTTACGTAAGTTAATAGGACTTAGGTAATTATTGATACCTAATTGCGTGATAATAACAGAAATGTCATAATAAAAATAATAAATATCGTCGCTTTTCGAATCGTTTTCAATGCGTTCGCATTTTCATTATTGCTTGTAAAAGTTGGCTATCGTTTAAAAATAAAACGTGATCTGTAGATTTTGAACAATAAAACACATTCATCACATCTGTGCTTCCACACAGGCAGATTTTACGTAATGAAACAAAAATGCAGTCACCTGTTTCCATTTTATATTTCCCACGTAAAATCTATATTGCTCCCCATCAAAAATCCTGTCTGGAATCTCGAAATGCCCTACAGCATTTATCAATTTCACCTAACCTGTTTCATTTTGAGCGAATTACTACGATAAAAGCGGCTCTGTGGTGAAAATTATTCACTGGGAACAAAAGCGACACCTACCTCTTCGGGCAGGTGTCTGAAATTCGGAATTCATTGCGTCGTAAACAAAAGGACGATTTTTAAAACCTCACCGTGTGCGGCTCGTTTTTCGCTCATATTTCACTTTCGAGTTCCTCTACTGATTGTGTGTGATGTGAGCCTTCTGCGTCGTGGGTTTTAATCTTGTATATTGCTCAATGCTTTACCATATTACCTACTTGGAAGTTGTTTTGTTTTATGGGTTAGAAGCTTGTCGTAAAACAAAACTGCCTAGGTGATGTTTATGGCCTTACTTCAAAAAGATAGACTAGTGTTGAACACTTGTCTAAAGATAGGTCAACAAATTTGAAATGTTTCTTAATAATACTACTATGTATGCCTCGAATTTCTGATGTGTCAACATTTCGAATTGGTTGACTAATCTTTAAACAAGTGGTCAACACTAGTCTATCTTTTTGTAGTAAGACCATAAGTTCTGTAATACCTACCTCTAAGATTCAATCCATATTTTCGGCATGTAAAAAAAACTAGTTTATGAATGTAAAATACATGACAACTTCGAGTGACTCTTATGAATACAAAAGTAACTAAAATTAGTAAATATAACGGTTTTAGGAGGTGTCTCGGCCTAAGTCCTACCAAATTAAACAAACATGGTTTACTATGCTGATTTAAATATATTTTTTCAGTCGGAAAATGTTTCCTAATAAAAAAAGTGTTTTTTCTTGCTTATCATTTGGATAAAAACAAAAGACGGGGAGAATTAAAAAATCCTCCTAAGTTAACAAGAAAAACATGCAACTTTTATAAGAACAATGTTTAGTTTAGCCCAAACTACTTTCAATTCGAAGAACCGTTCAATACATCTATTTTGGAACTAATTTGGAACTATATCAACCGTTTGTTTTGAGAGAAAAAAAATAACAGGAACGTGTTTCGCATCGACAAAATCCAAACAAACGGGTCCCAAAAAGCCGTTATAAAACCTCGTTATCTGTCCTACCCTATAACCGGTGAATTTGCTTCCTTGACATTTCGCTTCGCAAACAAACAAATATTGGATACCCATATCACCGCCCTACTTGCCCACTTACTGTTGCGTCGCCTGTCAAACTGTCCAACTTGTAATACAGGGACTATGCTATTTATAGTTAACTCTATCAACAGGCTATAAAGACCATTATCACTTGGCTAACAGACGCGTTTAAGAGTCCAGGGTTAAACAACAATATTATACATATCCTATGGTTCAATTATCACTGCAGAAGAATGTGCCAGTATTGTTGTGAGCCAGTGTGTACACTAGTTTCGTAGTTTGTGTTTGGTGATATTGAAAATTCAACAGCTCGAAGTTATGAAGGATAAAACATAAATAATTTCACTGTATTTTGTGAACTACTAACAGAGCAGGTATATTTTTGAATAACTAAAAAAGACACTAAATATAATGTTTGTATAATTTTTATTGAACTATACACACTAGAAACAAAGTAATAGCAAAAAGGATATTAAGATTATGGATCTATTTGTCTTAAAGAATTCAATGAATATTGTATATTTTTAAGATTTTTATATAGACCCTTCCTATCTCAATAATCCTTGCAATTTTCTTACCCAATAATTCAATTAGTAATACATTTTTTTTTAAACAACAATTGTCAACTACCCAATATGATCTCCTAGGATTATTACTACGTCATTGAGTTTGACGTAATAACAACACCGCTTACTATAGGTACGTATTATTATAGTACTCGTAGGTCTTTATTTTATAACAAAAAAAATGAGAAATTGATCATTTTTTATTTTCAGATAACTTTGTTAACTTATTTTTTTTTAAATGTTACATTATAATGAAATTAACATGTAAAAAGCGAACTTTGTACAAAATTCCAAACGAATCTATTGCATGTCGCACGTCTACCTGTAAGATTAACTCTAAAATGATTGACTGGGTCGTTTGGTCCATTAATTTATAATTGTTCCTTCAATTTTCGTTTTTTGTCTGGACCTCAAAATAAAATGACAAAATAGAACCGTTTTTGAGCAATAAAAATATTTATATAATCATATGTTTCTTTTTTTAATGTACTACTCTTGTTTAAATTATGTGTACCGTGGTTTCTTCAGTGTTAGTGGTGGGCGTTAACAACGGGGACACAGTCATTCGACTAATGCAGTTATTATTATTGTTCACAAATAAGTTATTTTAAGTCCTTAAAATGGTGCCAAAAAAGAATTTATTTATAAATTTCGGTATCTATTATACAGAAGCAAAATTAATGCAAAATAAAAATTACAAATACGTTATAGCTTTTATACATTTACAGATACAGGTACATGCATGTATAACATTACAGAAATTCAATTGAGTATGACTCTTCTCAAAACCAGCGAGGTATTATAATTATAAACCAAATAGTATAAATATATAATAAAAAAAATATACATCATTGAATTATCCGGCTACTGGGTTTTATAGAGAAACAATTTAAATATAGTGGATTGTACCCATTTTACCCTCGACTTGACTATCCACCCTCGCCTGCTGCGGCTCGGGCGGGATATACGTCGTCTCGGGTAAAATAGTGCGTTTATGCACTTGTTTTAAAAAATACTATTTATTTATTTTTAAAACGTATTTGACGTAAATACTAAACTGCAATCGGTTCTGCTTAGAAATCAGTAAGGCTCGTGGACGTGTCTGTGCACTGAAGTGTTGGATTAATTAGACTTTACTGTATTAAGGACATTATTTTATTGATTCAGTAGGCACAAAACAGAAATTAGCAATTACAAGAAAAAAAAATACTTATACATCCACAGTAATGTGTACATTATGGTTTAGTTTAGGTACGATATTCTAACACTTGAAATAATTCAATGTTTGACTAAATATAATTCACAAACAAAAAAATCTAAATCCACATATAAAAGTTGCCAACAGTTGAAAATTGTTTTCATGTATTTTATCCGTGACCGTTTTTGATCCTGTCCGTTTTCTACCTTTCTAGCGTTAAGTCATTAGCGGTGGCGAAACAACTCGTGGGCGATATTTATTCAAAGTTCCGCCGGTCGTCATTTGCGTAATGGCTTAATTGGAAAGTTTCGTTCAGTCAGTCAATTTTCAGGAGTGTAGGGTTACCATACACCAGCAATTCTCTAGCAGTTATTTTTAACGCGGTGTCTTTAATAATACGGTGTTATCAAAATCACATACATCTCCCAAGATAGATAGCCAAAGCACCGTTACGATTAGGTGACTGGCTAATTGTGTGACGCGCCTGCATCGCCGGCCGTTGTTGGTTGTTAGCTCCGCGCACACGCGTCTCTGATACGATGACTGTCTGTAAGATGCGCAAATGGAAACGCGATCCCCACTTTTTGCCTCAGCAATCGTATCATTGCATTTAAAGTGATTCACACAAGTGTTCATATTAAATATTAAGTCTTAATATTAAATATAAAGACTTGTATGATAGTAGTTAATACATTTTATGAACTACTAGCTGTTGCCCGTGACATCGCGCGTGTGGTTTTTAGTGTATTGTGATATGGTATTAATTTAAGGAACGTGATTTTATATTACCTATCTGCTGGGAACCCTAAAGTAAGCGCGCCAAGCGACTTCTTGCGTGCCGAACGTTTCACGCCCTCTCAAATGAACTTTGATTTTTGGGTTCAACACTTCAAAGGGTAAAATTAAAGCGTTTATTCCAATTCAGAAAAAAAACTGTTTTACTTTAAGAAGAAGATCTATCTAACTTTGACGTTTGAATGGTTCCTAATATAAATGACGTTAAGTTCATGTTGATAAGCGCTTTAAATATTTAATTTAATGTTGAGTTTTCGTTTTGTCCTTCAACCTAAATTAATTTTCTGCTATTCCAAGGCAGTAAAGTATGCCTATATACGTCCCACTGCAGAGCACAGGCCTCACCTCAACTATGAGATGGTTTGGGCCATACTCCATCAAGCGGGCCCAGTGCAGATTAGTAGAGGGGTGTTATAAGGCCGCCATACATAAGGCCTCTTTGTATGGCGGCTTGATTACACCCGCCATACATAGAGACTAGGCTTTACGACTAAAATTATGCGATATCAGCCGGGACCAACTTTTTGCGTGTCTTCCGAAGCACGAAGATGCTCGTGATAAATGTCACTAATATGGTCGGAATGGTCATCCATCCACTCACAACCGCGGCGTTGGTTGCTTAACTTTAGTAATCGATACCAAATCACTGCTGGAACTGGGTTTTCTATTGAATTTCATATTTTTTTTATCTATAATTTAGTTTGCCCGAAAATATTTCCTCATAATTATTGATTTTCCGAAATATCGCTTACCATAATATTGATATCCAGAATTTAACAAGCAATAAAATTAAAATCCCGAAACATCATAAGGTCTAAACGTATTTTCCATAAATATTATAATCCACAATATGTTAAATATATTAATCTAATAGTTTTTAATCATAAATGTTATTTCACATAATTTTAATTTATCCTTATAAACTCATGGAAGCAAAGGAAGCAATGTGTCAATCATTGCTACGAATTATCATTATTATTATGCAGCAAGCAGCATGCAAGCAGGCATGCAGTACGCAAGCAGGCATGCAGCATGCTAGCAGGTATATAGCATGCCAACAGCACGCATGCAGGCATGCAGCATGCAAGCAGGCATGCAGCAAGCAGCATGCATAGGTTCCGCTCGTCTCCGGCGCTGCGGGCAGTGCAGTCCTTCCACCCTTCCGTAACAAATATCTGGCACCTGTACTCTCTTCCGCAGCTTCGGCTTGCTGACCGGCTGCTGCTTGACCAGCCTCAGCATCAGCAACTTTGTTACAGGGGGCAAGGACTGCACTCCCGCCGCGCCTTCGGCTTTTAAATTACACTCTAGTAGGTATTGGGCAGACAAGTACCACGGCAAAGGACCACGGCGAGTCGGGTTTCTCAAATCGTTTTGTATGTGAACTTGGTTTTATTTTGTTTCAAATCTTATGGCCGCTTATGGATTTTCACAGATAATCCTAATAATCTGGAATCTTAAATAAAAGGAAACATCAATTTGAAGTTTTTTTTTTTGGAATGAATGTTTCTTAAATGTATAAATGCTCCGATTCGGATTCTTAACTATTTTTTTTATGATATGTATATATTCGGAATATTACTACTTAATAATAGATATTTAGGACAAATATGTTTATGACTAACTAACAAAATTATGATATATTTTATTTATAGAATTGAACATTATGACTAAAAAACTTTCGGACAAATGACTATTAGACAATGTAATTGATTCGGGGATTTAATTATTATGACAAGTGATGATTCTGAGAACTTTGTTATGGGTTATGATTTTCGACCAAAAAAGTTTATGAAATACAATGGGATCCCACGCCGCCACTGAGCTACGAGCACCACAAGCTGTTCCGAGGAACTAAGCCTTATTTAGTTCATATTGGCAAACATTGTCACTCTACTATAATTTTGATGGAAGACATGCTTCACAAGGCCTTAACACGCTTGAATGACCTTGACGCGTCGCGCCTATACAATTTCGCGACCTCTAAAAATCGGAAAACATGTTTTTTTATGAAATTGATGCCTTTAACGAGAATTTTCAAAAAAAAACTCACAATTCAAAACATGTATATCTCCAAAATTATGTTTTGTGTGAAAACAGTAATGAAATAGTTTGTACCATTTATGAGAACATTTGCAATTTATGAAAAAATAGACACTTATTTGTGCATGTTTTAATCTAAGGGACTTAACGGAAAATCAAAATTATTCAATTCAAGATGTTTATTAAATCCTCTTCTAGCATATCGTATTTTAAATTTTTAGATTCAAGTAGCAGGTATTCTGACAATTTGATATTTATATTCGAGATTTTAGGCACTTGGGTGGTGTTAAGGCCTTAAGTCGTGAATAATTTTAACATATTTTAGTTAGCTAACATAGATTAAACATAGCAGATGGACAGACAAAAACGTAACTAAAAAGTAGGAAGTAACAATAATAATGGAAGTCTGAAAGAGGGAAAGACCTCGACGATCAAGTATAATGATAAGGAACCTAAACCTGAAATATATTCTTAGGATTAAATCTTCAATCTTCATCAGCTTTTGTGTTTCAGACCTGACCAAGCTTGGCTTGAAAATGAGTGTTTAAGTCTGTTTATTATGCTTTATAGAAGTTATGTGTCTTTGGAAAATGGAAACCTAAATTTAGAACCTTCTTCTTCTTGGTTTTTTGAAGCAGCAAAACACATTAGGTATACAGAACATTTTTTAAATCAGTGTTATTCACACCTAATGATTTTTACATAAAAACTAGGCTTCAGTTGTAATATCCAACAGGCCCTAATGAACATTCTTATTTCGATGGGACAAAGTCAAAAATGGCACAGAAAAACTTCGTTCAACCTCGCGTGTTTTGCTCAGCTGACCGACGACGGCCGAACGTCTAGGTTTATTTACAATGATGGAGCTTGATAGTGAATAAACGCGAAGCGACGTGTTTGTGAACATTTTGCATGACCTTTGAACCGTTACTATTTATTCTGTGTAAGCCCGATTGGGACTGAGTCGTGAATCAAACGTTTTACTGTATGCATTATAGTAAGTACTACTGCTATAAATTCTGAATTCAACATTTTTTCATCAAAAGCCACTACGGTAGTCTTCAAAACTAATTTCAATACAATAATCAACTTTGTTTTTTTTTTGCTATTTGGTTTACTTAGTGAAGATTAGACTAAGACAATCAACATATTTATTTGGAAAGTAGCTGCTTCAAAAAATACGTTTTCTGAAATTTTCTTTGTATCTTACAATACTTTTTAACTGTTCTTAGTTTATAAAGCGAGCACATCGTTGTGTTTTAGTTGAGCATAGTGTTAAATAATTATCAGAAATATTGCCCTTAAATTAAGCCTTAAAGGCTACGGCAGAATAAATAACAATAATAAATAAATAAATAATAAATATTTGACAACATCACATACATTGCTCTGATCCTAAGGTAAGTAGCTAAAGCACTTGTGTTATAGAAATCAGAAACAACGACGGTACTACAACACCCAGACCCGAGCCAATATAGAAAAGTTCGTTTTCTAATTGACCCGACCGGGGATCAAACCCGGAACCTCAGAGATGGCGGCGCCATTTAAAGTCCGGCGTGCTCGCCTCTCGGCTACTGAGGTCGTCATGTACTACGGTTTTTCACCAAATACTCAAACTAAGGTAATCAAATTACCTACGGACTAAAAATCACATCTTTAAAACCACTTGGTTTTAATGATGTAAGCTAAACATTACATTGCTTTCAAAGACACAAAATAATTAAATACATACATTTATTTCCATTATCTGTCATAAATGTGTTTATTGAACCCTTACATAGAATTTATCTTTTAACAGAACCTATTAAGAAATAAATTTCCAAACACAAATAAACTGAGTTGGTAGTCTAATAAAGGACCGTATGCACTGAGACTGAGATAATACTGACAAACTATGAGACTAAGATATTAAACAATTACAAACCAACCTATAACTTGAATTTAAATATAAAAGCCTCGATAATGAGTCTGCTGGGGAGAATTAAGCAGGCGTCGCGAACTCAAGTTCTTAATTAATTAATATTGATCCTGGCCAAAGTTAGGTAATTAATAGAAACGTGGTCCCCAAAACTTAGATAACCCTTTGGGAAGTTTACGTATTAATCCAACGAGGAGACAATGAAAACTCCGCTGGAACAAAAGTTCCCAGCTTGTCTATTGAGCGCGGGCGAAGTAACAATCTCGAGTGCGCTAAGCAGCACTTTTTGCACTTTCTGACGTGCTGAAGTCGCGAGGAAAATTTAAATAAACGCCCCAGTAAACTTCATGGACTAAAGCCAAATTTTGCAACCTATAAAAACAGAAGAAGGTGTAGATCGTCTTATCATCTCTGTCTTAAGTCTTGACGTGGAATCCCGTCGGGTAAAATTAATTGTAGTACTTAAACAAGTTATAAAACAAGGGTAGTAACAGCATACCTACTCGTAACATTATCTTTATACAATGACCTCCTACTACAGGGTGTAAAAAAAGGCTTAACGAAGCGTTAAACCACGAATTCCATACATAAAACCAAGTAAAATGCAAAAAAAATAATTGCTGGAAAATGACTTTTATTTTTTGGGTATCAAAAAAATAACTTATTTCTAACCCGCAATGTAATAGCGCGCACGCCACAGACTATGTCTGTGTGTGTAAGCGGATCATGTTTCTTTGTAAAACAGTTTAGTATTATCAAACAGAAGTCAATTTTGTAAAAATCTTTGAAAAAGAATTGAAACTTTGACTGTCAATAACTCGGTAACCCGTCATTTCCCAGGTATAGTGTAAAAGAAAAAAAATATCGTAATAATACGTAGAATATGTAATATTCGGCTTCGTTAAGCCTTTTTTTACACCTGATATATCTATGCCAAAAGTTTGTTAGTCACCAGAAAGCAGTTTTTATTTGAGATGAGTCAGTTTGAAAGTGTCACCAAGTCAAAATCAAGTTCTGGGCCCTAACCATGAACTGTTAAAACAATCACAAAGTTGTCAAATCTGTCAATTTTGGTACGTCATTTCATACAAAATTTGACAGAAATGATAATGTTTGACGGATTTGGGATTGTTTTAACAGTTTATGGTTATGGCCCTGTTAGCTTTTTTTTTATATTTTGGGTAAAGACACGCACAATTTAAACTTTTAGGCCTGCCCAAAGTAGCTAGCGATAGTTTCTGTAGGATAATGAATTAAACTTTTTTTTTGTAGCTTTATTATTTTTAGAAATAGGTAGTGAAACAGGGATTTCAATATTATCGCGAAAATTCTAGGTCATTTTAAGGAATTCCATTTCGACACTTGTTTGAGCAACCTCTGTGCTGCACAGAGAGACATTTTATTTAGAGTCGGACGAGATTAGTCCAGCGGTGATACACCTCGAGAGAATTTAGTGAACACTATTTTATGCACCGCTGGGTATTCATCAAATGCAGGAAAATTTTAAATTGAACGACTTTAGTTGGCAACTCTGAGTATACTGTTGGGTTGTTCGGCAAATCTAAACAAAAGGCGACGCGAAAACAGCCTATAGTATTAAAAACCCATTTTGCTTATGTTATTTTGTGTCTATAAAAATCCGTCTGTTGTAACTGTTCGCTATTTCTTTATTAAGCTTTCCTTTTTTAAGAGGCTAGGTTAAACTACTGACTGACAAAAACAAAAACAACTTTCGGGTTCCTACTTTAAAATAATAGTTTTAGGGAAAGAGTAAGTTTACATTGAAAATACATAATTGTGCTTGCTATAAAAATAAAAAGTTTATATAACTGAGTTTTTTAATCGTCGATCCCTCTCGTTGGTAGAATGCTGAAAGACAAGCAATTCATGTCATATATTGTTATCGTGTTTTTTTCTCTAACACTACAATAAGAACTTTACGCACAAAACCCTAGATACTTGGCTCGCTTTCTAGAATTATGTCACGTTAATATAAATCGCAAGCACCCTTGGCATTGTTCAGCGCATCATCAAAACCAGTGTGTCAAACTATGTAATCCCGAGCGCCTAGTTTAACGAAGCGTTGTAAAACTTTTTTGACACTGTGTACACGTAAACAACTGTGTCAAGTCTCCGATCCAAATTCCACCTTACCACTTAGGGATATGATACTGTTTTGCTAAATTACGCCCCTTTTCGGGTACTGAACGTACTTTTTGGATGTTCTCGTTAGACGGTAAGTCTTCAATTACTACGCCTGCCTTGATTTAGAACTAAGCACGGTTCAAATAAGTCATTTTTTTTTGTAGCAGTTAAAGTACAACTCTAAAACTTGTATATTGATTATCTATAGATATATACTTCACGTTTGGTAGAATAACAAAAAGATTTTTGTATAATAAAGATAAAGTTACCGTCTGTAAAAGCCCGACATATTTTTTAAGCTAAAATAAACGCGCTGCCGCCCTAAAAATTATATAAATATTTTTTTATTGGCAACATCAAAAAGTTAATTACTGCGGATTAATTAAAAGTAAACCAATTATAAACGCACGGACCCGCAATATTTGTATTTCATAAAATTTACGGAGAGCTTACCTACTTCAGACGAATTAAATATATTTTATATCAACTAGAAATGTTATTTATATTGAATAATGTCAAACATAATCTAAAGTTTTTTAAAGACTGGAGGCTTCTGATGGTTTTTTGAGGACATCATCGTCATTATCTACTTTTTACTATGTGATAAATGATTCTCAAGGTTTTTTTTTTAATTTAAAGCTCCCAAGAAGCTAGTTATTAATCTCAACTTAATTTAGTAGTATGACAAGTTTTAGTTTTATGATCATAAGTATATTATACAAATCCATAATTTACTTACAGTATTTCATATTAATAAAAAATCACCCCATAAGTATGTCAAAGAAATGAAAACTAGAGTATTTTAGAAAATTGTGTCCTAGCCAAACTATGTCCTAAAAAGCTATTTGTATCCTAGCACATTTTAGCAGAGAATATATTAATAGAGCAATTATTTTGCAATTTGAATCAAGATTGCGTCTAGTTGCAATATTGTCGCTCACTTCTGAGTATTGCTAAGTTAGAATCTTGATATGGCGTAATTAGAAATTCCTATCAGAATTACCTATTACGATATTGCATTCTAATCAAATGACATGCGATATATGAAATTGGCAAGACAGTAACTGATGTCTGTGGCTTCATATTGAGAGATCTGTGATAAAAGTGTATTTGAACCATACTATTTATTTCTTTAAGTTAATCGTACAACCTATTTACTATTTAACTTAATGCCTACTTAAAAACATTTAAATCTTTATCAGGTCGTCACATTGTGGGTGGACGTCCACGCTGCGCGTGCCGGGTACGTGGCCTCCATTCCAAAACCTTTCTGCCCCATTGGCCGTCAGTTCTACGATGTGCCATATAAATACAAAGGATGAATAAAAGGCAGTAGCATATCTAGTAATTAGTCGTAGTAGAGTTATTAAATTGCCAATATCGAGTTGGCTCGATTGGCATACTTAAGTGATGAACATATTTGCTTTACATTTTGCACTTAATTTACTCGTTTATTAAGATCACATATACACGATGAGCGCCTTATCAGGCTTATTTAAGACAAGTGTCTTAAATTTTACTTTTTAATTTCCAGAGTAAATGTTTCCGGTCGTCACTCGTTTAAACACACTCTGCTATGTCTAGGCTAAATAATGGTTCCGAGAATGTTTAATTTGACTAATTATCATGTATAAAGTAACTGTAGGTAGAGAGTTACAAAATAAAATGAGTAAAAAAATAGTTCAAATGAAAGCGACAGACCGACCACAGTGATTGTACATACGTAGTACGTAGTCTTTACTTACACTGAAAGTGGTAGTTTGTTTATAATGCTGTACTCAAATACAAATCGTCTTGGAAAACTTCTCCCATCTCACGTTTCCGAAGAGCTCATGGAAGTTTTGAGTGAAAAATTACGGCAATAATTTTACTTGAACTGCGGACGTCTGCCCGGCGTCTTTGCAATTAGATCCAGGGTGAACTCGAGTTTGTAACGGGCGTTTTGTTAATCGTTACGTAAGTTTATTTCCCAATGGATGTTGGAAATACGCAACTAGCGTGGAAAATGCATACGTTTTTATTTTGTCCTTTTTTCGAGGACTGATTTGCAAAAGTCTGGATAGCGTTAACCAAGATTAAGATTAAACAAAATACAAAAAAAAAACTTACTTGATTTTTTATGAATTGTAAAATTTAAAATTACGGAAATGATGATATTATAATTTTTTTAAATAATTATATTATTTAGAATAGAATAGAATATAAAAATGTTATTTGATATAAGCACAATTACAAACAGAAATAAATTAAACATTTAAAAACCGGCTAAGTGCGTGTCGTAAGACGCGCAGTTTAGGGTTTCGTAGTTGCCCGTTGTTACCACAATACATAATCAGCAATTACTTCGTCTAAGTCACTTTAAATGTTAGGAATTTTTATTACGTAAGAAATTTTTCTAATACATAACTTGAGCGACTATTACTCTTACACTAACGCATTTATTTTAACCGTTATGATTTTTTAAATTTTTGTTTTAAGCAATTCCATGCAATGTTTAATTGAAGATAAATAACACTTGAAAAAAATCATCGACCTCAGGTGGGAGGTGGTGGAGGTGGGTTATGATTTTTCTTAAAAGTTCATGAAAAGCACTATTATCAAGATTTTTTCCAGAATTTTCAAATAAATAGTTTGGCTTTTAGGGGGAGGGGGCGCCCTCATCATATCAGCCTGTTGCAGTCCACTGCTGGACATAGGCCTCCCCCAAGGAGCGCCACAGCGCACGATCTCCTGCATCCTCCTGATGGCCCTTTGCATCCAGTCGCCAGGGGGCGCCCTACGCGAACAAAAATTTGCACTTTAAAGTTTACTATTTCGCAAAAAAATATAATCCTATCCTAAAACTATAAGGACGATTCCCTTGTCAGGACTACGGAACTCTAAAAAAGAGTGTCAAAAAGGTCAGCATTTGTCGTTACAGCCAAATGAAAGCCATAACGACGCTGATTTTCGGCGGATACCTCGACGGTAGGACTTGGGACGGGAAATGACAACGGTACCTATATCGGACCACCAAGGAACCCCGAATCCCTCCAGCCAACTCCGGCTCGGAGTCAGTCGAAGAAACTAGGCAGGTTCCGATGGGCCGATACACCGTTGCTCACATACCTTGACAGGACAGGAGATGAAACAGAAACCGACTAAAATAACACAAATAATAACATTTTTATGCATATGTAACAATTTATATGCTTACAATTTTTATATGTTAATAAAGGCTAGTTTCGGCTTGATATACCATTAACCTAACACTCTGTATTAAAAAGCATCCGTTGTTGGCTATAAGTTTGGAATGAATGTGATTTCTTATATTTTTAAAAGGCCGTGTATTTTGAATACAAAGCAAAATAAAGTAACCTATTTGCATGAAAGTTTATAGTGATAAATATGTCTGGCTCTACCTACCCAAAATCCGATATTTAAAAACAGTAGGTAAATGTGATGTTAAAATATTTCATAAACTAATTATGTACTCTTTCAGTACCTTTTGACATTGTAACAACCACCCAATTTTTTTGGTCATTTGACTTAACTTAGTTTACCAAATATTTTGTTTTTGTGTTAATTTTGAGGAGATTTAACTTTTTAATTTATAAAAGTTGCTTGATTAATCATTTAGATTACTACTTTTAATCCAGCTGATAAGCGGTACTAATTAAAAAGTAAGAACGAATTGTTTCCATGGAAGTATATTTGCCAAGTTTGTATCATCTGTATAATAAATCCACCGAAGCCGGCGTACCATGGCAGATTAATGGCCAAAATTTGTTAGAAAAACAAACAAACTTGCTTTATTAGTATTAGCCCTAACTGGGTGTTCATTATTTTACGCCGGAAGCTTGCAAATTGGATTTTAATTAAATTTTATTGGACGCTCATTTTGATACCAAACGAATATTGCTATGAAACCAATGATATCAAAATCGCAAAAAATAATTAATTTCCCTATATTAAATAGTCGCTATGCGAATCAGCTATTAATATTATTTATATTTTTTGAGGTTTCGATTTCGATCTCATATTATTCTGATTAGTATATAAGTAGCTAAAGCAAATGTGCTATGAAAATAAAGATTGCACCACACACCCAGGCCCAAGACACTATAAAAATATCTTCTTCTACTTCTTCTTAATTAGCCCGACTGATATCGAATCTCATGCAGAGATGCCAAGTCTAGCGTTCTCGCCTTTTGGCTACGGAGGTCGTCCAACAATTTATTTAATGACTTTTTAGATCGCTTTAGCTTCGCCAGTAATGTTGTTATTATTTTTTGTAAAGTGTAAACTGCAATAAATAATAAACTATAATAAATAAACTGTTTTCACAATCACACCAATTATCTAGCCCCAAACTAAGCAAAGCTTGTACTGTGGCGACTAGACAACGGATAATTATAAACATTACATTTGCCCCTTGCGGGATTTGAACCCGCAACCGCCAGGCTTTGTCGTCCGAAGCGCTAACCACTACATTAGACGGACGTCGTCGCAATATAAGAACCATAAATGAAATGAACACCAAGAGATTAGTGGCACAGAAAATTACAGAGAACTTGTTATTGATTTGTCTACTACAACGTGATTTAATTTTAAATAATTCCATTGAATTATAGTACCGACAGGCTCTCAACTCTTAAGTAATGTCATATTCTTGTACCAACCGACGCCTTTCAGCCTGTGAGCTTAATGTCATCTCATACTAGCCGCTTCTTAAACGCCTTATATTCATTTGATTGTATGTAGACTGTCAGTTAGTAGAGTAGTCATTGAATTGAATTGCGAATTAAATAATAGGTAGCAACAAAAATACCTAAGTACAAGAACAAGCAACAGACACCTCGTGGTCTCAAACTTATCAAGTCCTCCGAACTATTGCGAGAAAACTATTTTCATGGACGTCTTCTAGTAAGCTCAGCTCGAGTCAATTTAGATAAGTTCTTCCTAAATTGGTCCGTACAAGAATCAAACTTCGGGCTCAAGTGCGCATTCCAAGGCGACAAATTATTTCAAAAATTTTAAAATAGAATTATAAAGTTTACTCCTTGAATCGCTGCATTAACCTGCGTTATTTGAACAAAGTTCTTATGCGTTTTCAAGGTTCCGTACATTAAAAAGAAGAAAAAAACTTAAACCCTAAAAATAGATCACTTTTTTGTGTTATTTTTTGTTTTACCCTTTTTTTCTGCTCAGCTTAAGTCTACAGATTTGTGGGCGTACCTACTCTAGCTAGGTTATGGCCTAGTATTATATAGGAGATAATATAGTATCTGAATGAAATTAATACCTACCTATCTTTAAGTCGCATGTTTTGAAATTCCTAATGTAACTTAACCTATCATTTTTTTAGTGACTTAACAAAATTATAAAATTTGCTAAGCTTTAATTTGTATAATAATGAAAGTCACATTTTTAACACTGGTCAAAAATTATATACAGTTTAAAAAAAAAGTATTTTCTTATTATTAAGTACAAAATATAGAATGAGGTTATAAAAGCAATCACCAACCTTGTCACCAAAAATAATATCTTTTCCCCACGAGAGTAATACAGAAAATTACAGATTCACTTCACGTACGTGTTCGCAATTTTCGCTTCTTTCCTTATGCTCAATCCGTATTAAATCGCTATTTATATACGTTCAGTTTACCCATAAAGCTGCTAAATATTGACGATACGTGTTTATTAACCCCTCGATTGTGTGTAAAATAGATGATATTAAATAACAATAGACGTGCGGTAACCGGTTACCGCTTGGAAGTTAAAAATATATTGGACAACATCACATACATTGCTCTGATCCTAAGGTAAGAGCTAAAGCACTTGTGTTATAGAAATCAGAAACAACGATGGTACCACAACACCCAGACCCGAGACAATATAGAAAATATCGTTTTCCACATCGACCCGACCGGGGATCGAACCCGGAACCTCTGAGATGGCGGCGCCATATACAGTCCGGCGTGCTCGCCTCTCGGCTACGGAGGTCGTCAAGTTGAAGGATTAGCTCATGGTTGCCAACGGCGTCTCTCAGCACATTCATATCATTAAGTTTGATAAAAAAACGGCCAAGTGCGTGTCGTACCACGCACAGTGTAGGGTTTCGTAGTTTCCTGACGTTACTACAATATGTTTCAGACGGAGTCTTTATTTGTATTTATTTTCATCTAAGTAACTTTTTATGTTTTCTTTTATGGATTTTTTATTAGGTATAAAATTTTCTAATACATAAGTTGAACGATTATTACTCATCGTAATCGTTATCATTTTCATGTTTTTTTACAGATTTTTCAAGCCAATAGTTTAGCTTTAAGAGGGGGAGGAGGCACTACTCGAAAAAAAATGCAAATATTTGGGGTAGACGATGAAAATGAAACCATCCCTACGTTTCATGTAGGGGCACACTAAAAACATATTTATCAAAATTTTAGTCTACTACTTTGTCGGCGTTATTGATATACCTACATACCTCCACAAAATTACAGCTCTCTAGTGCCAACAGTCTCCAAGCAAAACCTCGGACGGACGGACAGAAATGAAATGAAATTAAATAAGATGAAATGAAATGAAATGAAATTCTTTTTTCTGTATATAGGCCCTCTTCCGGGCACTTATACACGTCCCAACATATAACTTAACCCTACCACCGCTTCGGGACAACATATCGGCTGGTGATGAGAAGAAACGGCGCAAGAAACTCAGTCACCTTTGTCAGCCTGATTTTATTACAGGAAATACAATTACAAGATAGTGTAAGTGCGAGCTAGGCAGGCTATTTAGTCCATGCACTCTTGTCGTTCAAGTAATCTTCAACTTTGTAGTATCCTTTTTCCATAAGGATTTTTTTAATGTTGTTTTTGAACTCATAAACAGGTAAGTCAACAAGAGTTTGTGGTACTTTATTGAAGATTTTTATACATTTCCCCAAAAATGAATTACCCACTTTCTTTAATCTAAAGCTCGGAACGGCAAGATTATTTTTATTTCTAGTATTATAATGATGTGAATCACATTTAAGGCTAAACGAACTTAGGTTTTTTCTAACATACATAATATTGTCAAAAATGTATTGTGACGCTACTGTTAATATTTTAATATCTTTAAAGACCTCCCTCAGAGAGTCGCGAGGCCCAAGACAGTATATTGCACGTACAGCTCTTTTCTGCAACACAAAGATTGACTCAATATCAGCAGCTGAGCCCCATAGCAATAGACCATACGACAACAAGCTATGAAAATAACTAAAGTATACTAGTCTTGCCGTTTCGACAGTTATAAGCCTTATTTTCCTCACAGCATAACTGAGCCTTCCTGACAAGGCAATTATATGGAGACCCCATTGCAGTCGGGAGTCTATTGTAATTCCCAAAAAGGTTGTTGAATTGACTGCATCTATATGATCGTCTGACATTAATATGCGTACTGACCTGCCTCACATTGGGCATAGTAAATTTGATAAACTTGTTTTTTTTTGCATTAAGTAACAGATTGTTAGCAGTAAACCATCGTATTAATTGAGAGAGAGCATCATTCACATCGTCAAAGGCAGCTTTACCTCTTTTAATTTTAAAAATCAATGATGTTTCATCTGCAGACAGACGGACATGACGAAACTATAAGGTTTTCTTGTCAGGACTATGGAACCCTAAAAACGAATACACAGAATTATCAATTGACTGAGCATAGCACATAATTCTTCTAAAATATAATCTTTGGTCTGAGCTATCAGGGCATCAAACTGAATAAACTTCTTATTACAACACAAAATATTCAACAAAAATCCACATGACAAGTACTAAGTTTTCCGCTGTGTCGCGTATTTCGGTCACGTCGTCACTGATCAGGGAATTCAATTTGCAGCACAAAATAATACAATTTTACGATGCCAACCTGCTATCGATTTAAGCAGAAAATTAGATTGTAACCTGCTTTAAACGAGTTATGTCATCGGTGTCACTACTCGCGCAGCGGTAATTACAATATTTTCTTTATGAATTTTAACAGCGATACCTACTTGGCTGTGACAGTGATGCACGCAAAAGTTTACCGTCAAATATTTGCCAATAGCTGAAATTGGTTGGCGATGAAAGTGATTCCACAAATATATTTTTTTGCATTTTGTACTCACTGCTTTGGAATTGGCACTAGGTACTCTCATTATTCTTTTGACTTAGCTAAATCGGGTATATTAATATCTTGTAAATTATTTTCATTCTAATAGATTTACAATCATTTGAATAGCCATTTAATAACGTTAAGTGTTATTTAATCGTGCACAGATTAAAAAGTGGGCTACGTGCTGGGATTCGATTTATCGATCCTATTAGCTTTAGATATCGCTCACTGAGCTACCATAACTTCTTCTCGTTCTTAACTTCTATTAAATTCTTACTTAATATTAAAAACAAAGTAATTTTTCCCTTAAACTTTTCAACGACCGCGCGCGACCCTCAAAATTAATAGCTTCTGTGATTTGTTTTGTAAAATGCTGTTGATAACAGTTTCAAAGCACATTTTTGAAACAAACAAAATTATCTTAAAAGGGTGGCTAAATTGTCATTTTTTGGGGAGTTCGTGATAATTTATCTCTGGGGGCAGTGAGTCCTCTAAACCCAGAAACAGGGGGAATAAAATTTCCTTTTTGACAACCGTAAAACAAGAGTCGTTTAACTTTTCGTATTAGCGTCGTGATTCTGCCTTTGTTGGCGACGTCGCGATGTTGCTCGGAGCAGCACTATTTATCTCATGTCTTTGTACTTGAATCTTCGTACGGTACGGTCCTCTTCAACCATTTTTCAAGGAGAAGATACATTGCCATTTTACATGCACGAGGTACGCAGAAAATAAATGGTGGAATCAAACAGAAAAATACTGTGACGCGAAATTATTCTGTCTCAGATTAGAATACACACTACTACAAGTTGATTTGCCATGATTTTTTTCTTGATTTATCTTGCTTAAACGTTTATCTCAAATTTAACTATTTAAAGAAGTATGTAGATGCAGTTTAGTTAAAATTCCAAGACACTATTTCTATCTTAAAATAATTAATAAGTATGTTCAATAACTTGTAATCATTGTTATATAATTGCTTCTAAATAATAAACTAGTCAGTTAATATAGTAACATCATCGCTTGTATGCTGTTACCATATAAATTTTAAAAAATACACTTGATCGGTGGTATTAACTATGCTATTAGGTACTGTATATGTACAACAATAACAATAAAACTTTTTTAATGCATTGTCTAGTTTTCCCAGGCAAAACTAATGTGTCATATTTCAATACGACCTCCGTAGCCGAGAGGCGAGCACACCGGACTTTAAATGGCGCCGCCATCTCTGAGGTTCCGGGTTCAATCCCCGGTCGGGTCAATGTAGAAAACGAACTTTTCTATATTGGCTCGGGTCTGGGTGTTCTGGTACCGTCGTTGTTTCTGATTTCTATAACACAAGTGCTTTAGCTAATTACCTTAGGATTAGAGCAATGTATGTGATGTTGTCCAATATTTATTTAAAAATATATACTTTGCTAACTAAAGGATGATAATGTAGTGGCAGAATACTAAACAAGACAGGAACACAACTTTTTAATACACGACCATAATATCCCGGGAGAGAATTTGCGGGCAGAGCGGGAATAATCCGGGCAAGAACTTTCTAATAACGCCTCTTAGATTCATTGCACCTTGTAGAAAAATTTAACAACTTTCCAAGACTTACGAGATGTTTGTGGAACTTTAAGAATGACATTAATCCCTGGTAAGGTAAAGTCTCCTATTACGGAGGTATTTCGTAACATTGGAAAGTAAGACAAAAAAATAAGCATTTCTAGTAAACGTGTCAAGTTATAAAAAATATTGTTGACAAGATTAGGGATTAAAATTTATGATATTTTTAACACTTTTTTACTATGAAAGGGTTATTACTGAGTAAAAAAAAGGTGAAATACACAAGTCGATTTTCCCTATTACGGAGGTATGATCAAGGTGACAGCCTAAAACGGAGGTAGTCGGTTCCTAATACGGAGTATAGTAATTTATGGCACCTCAGAATGTGGAATTGTTATAATTATGTGCTAATTTATTAAATATTATGTAATCGCCATAAAGATCTGTAGGTAACTGAACATTGTCTTTTATGTTTCTGTAAATTCTTGAGTAAACATCCTGTTATTCCTTCGGAAATGTGTGGTACAAAGAGATAAATTAAGACACTTGCTATAGTTTCATTGTACTAAAAATAAAAACAAAGTGCATGAAGAAGAAAAAAAATTTTTTAATGTTCAACCATTTCAAAATCCAGTCTTAAAAAAATCACCAATGTGTAGATACTTATTAAACTTAACGACAACAATAAGCTCAGCTCTACAAAACTTCACATACAAATCACTTAGGTAATTAATAATGTTTGTTAAAAATAAAACAAAACAGCTCAAATTAATAATTAACAAATACTAAGTTGTAACGAAAATAACAAACTTAGTTTTACTAAACTTTACATAAGAATAACTTGCAAACATTCTTGTTAAAATAAAGTAATAAACAATCAACATAATCTTGCAGTGAGAATAGCAAGCTTAGCTCTACAAAACGTAACATAACAATAACTTGCATATCATAATATGCATACATATTCTTTTTAAATTAAATAACTAAAAAAAATCTTGTGGCGAAAATAACAAGCTTAGCTCTACAAATCGTTACACAAGAGTCCCTTGCTTGCACAACTATATTCTTGTTAAAATAAAATAACTCAAAACTAACGAAAATTTCCAATAATCTATTACTTTCACTATGCAAAAAAAAAGTTTTAAAGAAGAAACCTAATTAAAGAGAATCATCCGAATCCGAATCCAGGAAACATCGGCGTCTTACTTTGTTGATAATCACAGGAGGATCAAAAATAAGATCATCGTCAGGCTGAGCAGAGCTTTGAGCTGGAATATTTAAATCTATAGTATTCTCATGAGAAATCACCTGTGTTTTAAACGGATTTGATTTCTTTATGACTTGTTTCTGTATTAATTCTGCTTTTTGTTGTTGTTTCAGCTTTTTGTTATTTTCTTTTATCTTTTTCTTTTCTATAGCCTCGCATTTCTTTTTTTGTTTCTGCTTTTCGTTTTCTTCCTTCTCTTTTTCTATTCTTTTTTGATGCTCTATAAATTCTGCTGCAGTAGCTACAGTGGGAGTAACCTTCTTAGAAACTTTTTTGTTCATAGTTTTTTTTTCTGTTTTTGGAAAAAAAAATGCATTCTTGAAAGGCGTTGCTATTTTTTTGAATGGAGTCGGAATACTTTCATTAACTATTGTTGGTTCGGTTTTGCTTGTGCTAGGTTTCTGAAGATCGTCTATTTCGCAGTAAGTAATCGGATCTTGCTGTTCGTTATCCGGGCTATTTATTACAGATAGAGACGGAGATGGGCTAAAATATACAATTTTTTCAGGGGTTGACGAACGTATAAGTGGTAATGCCCTTGCTTCAGATAACGGTTGTGACGTTTGTGGTGGAGTAATATTCAATATTGAACTGGTATCTACAATATCTACTAATAAAGATGAATCAACAGTTGCAGTTGGTACAATATAATTTGTCTGTGATACGTTGTTTTCTTCAGAGGCCGAGATAGCACTTAACGTAGCGTCATTTGTGATGAGCTTGGCATGATATTTTCAAAAATAGCATCTTCATTATCGGACTTTTTTTCATTCAATGGCGTTAAAATACCATCACCTCTGACATCAAAACTAAAAACATCAAGTATATTTGCTTCGTCCGCGTTATTGTTAAAAGTGGTCTGCCCCATCTCAAGTTCAGTATTTTCATGACTTTTAAGACTTCCTGATGTTGTAAGGCCTTTCCAGAAAAAAAAACAGTTTTTCGTAAGTGGAGTCACCTGTCCAGTGTTCGCGTGCCTCTTCAAATGATTGAAGTATGTTTGGTGATAATCGGCTCTCAAATTGTCTCTTGAAGTGCTCGTTTTGCTCTTCAGTATTCTCTTTTTGTGCATGTAACCCGTTATCTTGGCCCTGATTGATTTCTGTGACTTTAGCTTGGTATTTCTCTACTTTGGACAAAAGTTTCTTGTAGTCAATATTTTGTTTATCAAAAGGGTAAAGTCCGCAGCATCTGAATCCGCTTTTAATCGTTATAGGCTTAAGGCTTCTATCAAAACATTTTTGCACTTCTGCGCCAAAGTCTGTGCGCTTAAGTTTTGCATAGTTATGTTTGACTCTAAATTCTCGCACTATATCTCGCCATGTTCCCTTTACTGGCCTGAAAACAGCGACATCAAGTGGTTGCAAAACATGGGTTGAATTTGGCAGCAATGCTACCAGTACGATCCCTTTTTCCTTGCAAAAGGTTGTTAAAGGCAGAGATATGTGTGACGTATGGCCGTCTAGAAACAAAACAACTGGCAGTGTTATTTCTTTTTGTAAAACCCATGGGTAAAATACATTTGCAATATATTCGTAAAATGACTCCATGGTCATCCAGCCAGAGTCTGTATTACCAAGTCCCCACCACGAAGGAACTGTTGCCTTGATATTATTAGGTAGCCTCTTGTAAGGAAAAAGCACCATTGGGGGAGCTAGACTACCATCCGCTGATGCGTTGACTAAAACGGTCAAACACTCTTTTTCATCATTTGCAACGCGGTTGTAAACTCGCTTACTGCCTTTTTTCACCAACACCTGTTTTTCTTTTGGGCAAAGAAAAAACCCCGATTCATCGCAGTTGAATATGCGCATTGGATCATTAAAAACGTGTAACAAATCGTTTTCTTCAAAATATGTGTGTACGCGATCAAACCACAAACGCAATGCTTCCTCTGTAACTTGGTTTCTGCTCGTAGGAAGATTTTGTGCCACACGTTTTGAAACTGCTGGGTGTCGTTGCATAAAGCCCGAAAACCATTTTTTTCCAGGAACTCCGTTTTTAAATGGATTAGGGCGATTCAGGTTTTGAACTAACTTAGAGACTGTGTCTATCAACTGCTCTTTTGTCACAGGAAATCCACATCTGCCAAGGTAATGAATCCAGTCAACGATTTGTTTCTCTTCATTTTTGCTGAGCACAGGCTGTTTACCACACTTTTCATTGGCGTACAGTTCATCTCGTTTGCTCCGCAATGTAGTTTCCGGCACATTGTATTGCTTTGAGACTTTGTAAACGCTCATGCCTTCTCGGATCGATGTAAGTGCTTCAGCCACCTGAACATCAGTGTAACACTTGCGTTTTTTGACGTCCATATTATCTGCAAGGACAGAAATTAAAATAAATATATTATAATCACCACCCCCTTCTCCTCACCCCTTTCTCAGTTGTGTTTGACAGCCGAGTAAATGACCCGCGCGGCGTGCTTGTTACAGGATGTTTCGTACTAAATTGTGGTATATTTTTTTAATTTCTTAGTCTTTGAAATCTTAATAATAACCAAGTTTTATTTTACGAATGACAAGTAGTTATTGAATACTTTAAGTGGCCTTCGGCTTTAAGACGGTTAAAAAAGCACGGTGTATTTAACTCAGTAGAATAGCATAAATTCAAACCACGCTCAGAGAGAGAGACTACTCTTTTTAAGCGAGATAATTTGAGCAATACTATTGACGACAATTATTTATTTAACTGCGTTTCTTTGCAAGTGATATTTTGTGAATAATACGCTCATATTACTAAGTTTCCTTGTGTGACTGTCTGACTATTAGCGGGCTGTATCTTATGCCCCGTGATAACTGGAATAATTTTAATTTAAAAGATTTTCTATTGATGCATAACAATTTTTTTTAAGTACTATACAAAAGAAAGTTAATAATTAAAAGGGGTCCTTATACAAAATGCTAACTTCTTGGCGTGTGAGTCCGGCTGGCGCTTTAAAATAGTAGATGAATTAAATTATAAACGTATAACTTTTTTATGGAGAACCCTTAACCCTAATTTTTAATAACTCCTTAATAGGTTATATTAAGTTTCCTTTACGGAGCCATGCCCTCCGTGTTAGGAGTTCAAAGAACCTAACATGGAGGTACAAAAATTTACTACCTCCGTAATAGGAAAATATATCGTGTTGTTTAATCCTAATTCAGACCCATCAAAATTTTGCTATAAGAACAGTGTAAGTAATTTAGATAAACGACACCAGTTCTGTCACTAGGATTTGGGAATCTCAAGTAAATATCTATAAACAATCAACTAGTGTTTGACAAATTAAAATACACCTCTTATTTTAACTTTTCCAAGAAATCGTACAAAACGCTTAACTGTTTCTATGTTAAAATAAGTTTCCTAGTGCATAAAGTATACCACAGAAAAAGGTTTCTAGTTTGTGTATTTAAAAATGATTTCAAATAAACTTCTAACTCTTGAAATAGTATATTATTCTTTAAGCTTTATGCAAATAAATAAATCACAGTATTCTCCTATTACGGATGATACCACTGTATTAGAATCACCATTTAAATTGGTTACCCTATTACGGCGTTGTTTTGTTTATCGTATTTTAGTTATAAAACTAGTTTTTAATAGAATAAATCCTATATGTATCGTAAGTGTAAAGATAAGAAAAACTTATGAATACCTTAGTCACCAATTTCCATGCTATTTTATACCTAAAACATAGCTAACAAAATACGAGTGTACTTACCTTAGTCGCTCCGCGCTTGTATGACACGTCCTGCCAGATCGCCGCCGTGGCACAAACTGTTTAATAATAATTTGCTACCTGCATGTGGGATTTTCAAACGACAGGGATTATTTTTACTATTATATTTGAGATGACAGAATTATATTTTCGTTCACTTTTACTCATTACAACGAAAGTATAACACGAAAATATATATACCTCCGTATAAGGTGCCAATTTTGACTACCTCTGTAATAGGAGACTTTACCTTAATTTCTCACCCGATTTTAAAATTAAAAGTCCGGTATTCTTCGAGGTTTTAAGATTGCGATATTAATCTCCCGTAAAGTAACGTCTTAAAGTATTATCATCAAGTAATTGTTGATGCCATTTTTAAGTTTCTCGAGAACAAAGGAATAAAATCTAAAAAATTATAATGATTTAAGTTGTAAAAATAAGATGCAATACACAAAGCGTGCTCGTATGATTTACTGAATATTTAAATAGAGCAAAACCATCTTATTTATGTTATGCGTACTCATATTTCCATCACAAATTGATATAAAAATAAAGATTACAATAAACGACAGCCCTTTCTACATTAAAGCAAAGTCATAAAACATGAGAAAGTATTATGCTTCTGAAAATAAAATGCCAAGCTTCATCTTCATTTCACGAAAATGATGGTCTCGGGTTAAAATGAAAACACTCCACGTTGGTAAGTTGAAAAGTTAGTACCGCGCGGGACGTCTCCGCCCTAATGAACTTATGATAAAGAACTTCATTTTCACGAATTTCATTTCATATAACGCTGATATTCCCGAGAAAATGTTTTGATTTAATAAACTGTGGTGGGCCTTAAAATATTGCTTTCTAAAACGACACTTGCCAAAGTTTACATCTTTAAGCTTAAATTGAATTCCTTAGTAATGACAAAACTGGTACAAAACGGTTTTTTTATTATATTTTTTGGGAAACCATTCTTATTTAAACGCAATTCAATAAATTATTTTAAATTGTAGCCCCGAACTAAGCAAATTTTGCGCTATGATGGCGACTAGTTACACATCTAAAATACATTTATAAAACATCCATGGCCTAGATACAAAATATGCTCGTTCCTTTAGCAAAATATTTAACTCCTACGGGATCTTAATCCGTAATTGCGTTGCTTTGTAGTTTAGAGGGAACCACTAGACTAATAGACATTTAAGAGTCGAGATGCCATCCTCATCTTCCATATCTATCAGTTGATTAGACCACTAATATAAACTTTCATTTTATACCTCACCCAATAATGAACTTTGGGCAGTTTTTATCCCTAGTAAACAAAAGTAAATATTCGGCACACTGTCTTATAGTTTTAGTCACTACGCAAAAAAATCAATTATTTTACATCCCAACAGTTGTCAGTTAGCCTATGAGGGTGACCATTTGGCATTTCAAACAGGCACTTAAGTTGGTGTTTTTTTAGAAATCCTCAATGCTAGTCTTTTTACTATAAATGCGTCTTTTAAAGAAGATAGCGCGAAAGAAACAACTCTTTCGCGCTATCTTCCGCACACCATATTATTTGAAAAATAATAACTTAAAAAAGCCTGAATAAAATAACCCTCGATCCATAATTTATATTTCATATGTCCGTCAGTCATTACGCAATTAATGTTACAACTAATTTAATAGATGGCTAAACATTTACCTATAACTGGGTGCAAAAAAAAGTTATATTCCAACATATTCTAGTATTTGATTTTTGGAACCTTGCTGCTAACATTTTAAACCTTAAGTTCATTAAACTACAAAACCAGAGATGCATGACTTAGACAGATAGTGTTAGGCAATATTTAGTCTTGTTCTCTTGATCCCAGCTTAATTCCACGTTACACCCCGATTTCTGTGATCCCGCAAACGAATCGTGCGGACGGTGGCCGAAGGAAGTGAAATATAGCATTGGGTCGGGCAGACAAATCTTCAGTTATTCCTCACGACCCGTGTACAACCAAATTTTTGTTTGAGCGTGGTCTTGGAATACGGGATTTGTTTTGTGTTGTTTGCAAATTTTCGGAGTGTAAGAGAAACCTTACCTTTAAAAGCATTTTAGTTTATGTTGTACGCCTATACGGTATGATGTTGCTAAAGAAGGCTATTTACATTTGTAATATTACATAGTTTTTATAAAAGGTAATTTAAACTTTCTTACCTTTTTGCATTTCAAAGGCCCATTGTCGCCATATGAGCATAAAAGTCCAGTTCAATGGTCTTAAAGTACTTAGTCTAGTTATTGTTTAATGTTATTCATTACTTTAGTCCACTGCTGGAACTCCGGACCATCGTACACCGCCTTTTAGTCCGATCCTTGCCTTGGCTATCTTTTCTATCCGTTGCCAGCAGTTTTGCGTATATCATCGCTCCGCCTTGTCTGAGGGCGTCCTACACTGCCCTTGCCAAATCGTAGTCTCCACTCAAAACACGTCTACCCCATTGTTTATCGTTTCTTTGGCGAAATTGACCAGCAAAATGCCACAGCTTAGGTAACTTCCTTTCAGCTATTCGTAATTCGTATCAATGACCTAATTATCATTTAGTATAATCCTGAGCATAACCACCCATGGCTCTCTTTATGGATAATGTTAACTAACATTGCATTTTTGAAATTTATATAATATTACGGTTCAGAAGACAGCTTTCTTTGTCAAAAATGCTTTGAATATTATGATATTTAAAAATTACTAAAAGAACCATGAAATTCTAGTTAAAATGATTTAAACAAAGCTCTATAAAGACTGGAATGAAACTTTGTTTTTTTTTATATTCCTAAATCTATTTTTATTGAAAAGCAGTACTTACATATTTGTAACATACAAACAAATAGACCGTAAAACGGCATTCCATAAATCCCACTTACTTTCCTGCTATCCACCGATTTAGAACTAACTCGTAGTTATAAATTTTCGGATACGCTACCGAAAATAGCTCTGCGGCGAAGCCTGGTCTGCAGCCAAACAGATGAAATGTAGCCCCGCCGCTCCATTAGGAATTAATGGGCCGATTCCAGAAATGTCATCTTCCTGTAAATACTTGCTGTAATTTATTTCCCACCGACAGCCTGCCCGGCTCACGAGCTCGGTCTGCCGATTTCACGCAAAAACAACGACGCGAACCATCATCTGCAAATGAAAGCTATTCATTCCACAAATTAACCACAGAAAAGATGGCTTTTTGTTACCGCAGTTTTCTGTGTGGATCAATTGGACGCATTTTCCTTTTTAAAACCTTAAAACGTCTAGACATCAAAGCAGTTTTACTATAACAAGGCGAGACGTTCCATTTCAATTATTAAGTTACGTTGTTAATTTTATTTTATTAAGTTAGTGCAAAGGTTCTATCGTCAGAATTTTACACAAGAAGTTAAATCAGGAATTCATTTGCCTTAAAAAAAAATCCTACGGGAACAGGCAAAAAAAAACACTGAAAAAAAGGAAGGAAAAACCGTTTAATGGATTTCAACCTATGATTATGCCAAGAGATTCGTCTCAGTTGGGGTAGTGACATAGGCCATTGAATTACTCGGAATTCCTATTGGTACATGAAATAAACGGGAAAACCGGTTTTCAGATACTACTTCCTCGAGTTAAAACTTTTTTTCAATGAAGTGTTACAAATGCTTTATGGTTCATTTAAAAATAGTAGTAGAACACTATAATTAATAATTCAAAAATAAAATTATTAAATTTAAAAAATCAAAAAACCCGACTGAGAGAGAGAGAGAAAGAGAGAGAAAAATATTTTATTAGACACACACAACAATACAAAAGTAGAATACATACAAAATAAAAAAAATAAAAATCAGACAAATAACAACATTATACAAAAAGAAAAAAATATACAAAAGATTCTTTAAATTTTGTTTCTAGCTGAAAATCAGCGCTGCAATTTTCTGCAGCATTCGCTGAGCTGGTGCCCATTAGACACCACATCGATGCGGATCATAGTATGCAATCTATTGTATATTTTTTTCTTTTTGTTTAATGTTGTTATTTGTCTGCTTTTTTTTGTATGTATTCTACTTTTGTATTGTTTGTGTGTCTAATAAAATATTTCTCTCTCTCTCTCTCTCAGTCGGGTTTTTTGATTTTTTAAAATTAATTAATTTTATTTCCATTCCTAGTAAGGGAACGCTTAACCGTTTGAACATAGACTCGGCAAATCTAGATTTAAGAGGCCGTCCTAGGAATCGTCTCATTTTCATACAAACCAAATCGTGCTGCACGATAGGTTTTATCTGTTCATATTACTAGGGCGTCCTCTTAATGTTTATTTGTATTTATACAAAACATACATCCTTATCCTTACTATAATATTATAAATGCAAAAGTAGCTCTGTACAGAGATAGACTACAGCTTGAAAAAGGACATAGGCTACCTTTTATTGCGAAAAAAAAGTCTTGAAGGGGAAGGAGGGGGTGGAAATAGGGGTTAAATGTTTGTATGGAAGTTGGTCATTTTCGAAGATAAACCTATGAAACTTTGTATTAAGGCACTTGATAAGAAATAAATAAATACTTTGCGTAGCGTTATTGAAATTTTAACTGTGTGGGGGAAAATAGGGACTGAAAGGTCGTATGGAAGTCCAAACAAAGTCATTCTTTTTAAGACTATCCTTAAATTGTTGATTTAAACTTGAGAAAAAAATGGCGGTTAAGTCCCTAAAACCTTAACTTTAAAATCACTCATGTCATCTATAGGAACATCATTCAGTACAGTCATTGAGACCATTAATTTTGATAGCCCATTGAAACCCTTGTTTGTACATATACAAACTATGTTTAATTAATAGACGATAATTGCTTTGGACACGCGTTTGTACTTAATCCATGAATTGCTAATGGCTATGCCAACACTTGGCTAAAGAGACGCCAGCCATTGGCAATATTATTTTATCTGTATTAGTATTCAGTTCACGGCATTTATAATGTTTAATGAAATAAGAACTTGATTAAAATAGGATTAACAATATTAACAAGATTAATAAAAATATGCAACCGGTATTTGTAAAACTCTCGACAGTAATAAATTAAAACGAAAATTTATTACTGGAAACATATTATTTCTAATATCCAAAAACTTTAATTACACCCATTTAATTAAAGTAATAAATTGAAGAGACAAAGACGATTTTCTCTTCGCTAAATCCTAAGATTAAACTGATTGTGTAGAATATATTGCAAATGCAATCTAAAGATAAGGTTTAAGAAGGAAAAATCTGCAAAGTTGATAAAAGAAAACATGGTCACAGAAGTATATACGTTCTTTAACAGAACGTTTTGTGAAACGTGAAAATTAAAAAAGAAATAGAAAAGTAGTAGTAATTACAAATAATTATTTATTTAGCATATGCTGTCTCATTGCTGGGGAAACCCCCTTCCATAAGACTGGCATACCAAATTCAACATTTCGACATTTTTAATTATCGCAATAGGCCAAAAGACAATGACTTTACAGTGAATCCTCCCTCAGTAATCCGTTAGTACGGATCCAATCTGAAAACTAAAAGTTTGTAGAAATGAAGAACAAAAGAGTTATGGGAGAATCAAAGTACGGATTATGGTTTCAGGGCTCTCTTTTGAAAGACAATAGGTTCAAATAATTTCAGATTTTTGATGAAAAATTGAAAAAGTTATATCATTGACTGCAGTAAATTTTGCTAACGTTTTATTAAAAATAAAGGGCGTTGGGAGCTGTGACAGTAATTTTATTGCACGTAACAACTTCGCTATGTACTATCACGAATATTGTCTATTAAGACTAAAGAGTTCTGTCTGTTGATGGATATTATACAAAAGGGTGATATTTAAGTATCGTCTACATAAAAAAAATGTTGCAAATCAATTATAAGAGTATAATTTTTGGAAATAAGTAATTCACTTTTTTTAAATGTAACATATATTATCATTAAAACTTAAAGATAACCTACTACCTCATTTAGTTAATAAAATTCACGTGTTTTTTTAAATTATTTATTCATACACAACAGCAAATCCAAACGTACGGATTCAATCTGAAAACTAAAAGTTACGAATAGAACAAATGTGTGATGTGAGAATAAAAGAATGGATGAGTCGGCGTTCGGTTGAAACATTGGCGCGTCGGCTGCCGTGACAGCGCTTCCTTCACCGCGCACTCCAATATCAATTTCACAGATTGAACTTTCGATAGATGATTCTCGTACCTCTCCAGATGTATGTATTCGGGCGTAGATTTCGGTAAAAGCAAAATCAGTACACACTGCAGACGGTGAAGCATTTGACGCTACCATTTGTCTACTTCTACAGACTATGTAGCTGTATATGGACACATGAATTTGTTGAACGTTGTCGAGATTGTATTATACTCATTAATGGAAATGTAATTACGAAGCAGTCTGTCTCAGGAAATCTCTCAAGATGATACACTGACAACATTAACCCATTAGAATTTGCATTTGTCTATGTGTATATGTTGTGGTTACTTAGTAAACTAATAGATGCATCTTGATGTAGGTAATGTACATGAAATGTTGCTATTAAAAGTTATGTCGGATATCGTGCTATTATGTAGTCTTTGTGTTTTTAACTTGTTGGTATATTATGAAGTAAAACTTCAATCAAAACTTTTATCAACCACCGCAGCAGGGCTAATTATTCCAATCTCACGTAACTCAAAATCTTTAAGATCTATTAAAACTTAACAAGGGGCTCTAAATTAATTATAAAATTTGGGATCGAGTTGAGACATCAGACCGCCACCGTGACAAGTTTTGTTGTGCAAAATTCCTTCTCCGCAATATGGATTAGGTCAATTTAAAATGATTACCATAATTTCTTATTAAAAACTTTCGAGCGAGTTTCTGTCATGAATATTCAGTTGATTATATTTTGGCTGTCTTGCGCCGTTTTGAGACGCTTAAAAGGTGGTGAAGAGGGAAATAATGTTATAAAATAAAATTCAATAATGACGAATTTGGGAGTATTTGTGAGGGGTAATAAGATGTCAATAAAACTGTTGAGTGGATTAACTGAAGATATTTTGACCTATATAACTGATATGTTAGATTATTGTTAGAACTGAACGGTTCGTTTTTTATTGTAAATTAAAATAATAACAATTATAACATTTACTATAATACTCAATCAAGGTTAATTGAAAAACGCTGATAATAGACGTTATTCACCACTCACCAGTAAAACGACATTCTGAAAGTTAATGAAAGTAGATTATGCATTTCCATGGTAAGTTTTAAAAGCTTATACAGGAAGTCCGAACAGCAAACAAGAACTTTATAATATATGTATCGGCTGCCCTCAATATTCAGGCGTTATAATTTATTGCAGAGATGTGCAAAAGTTTACCGGCATCGCTGGTAGCATTAAAAAGAACATTAGAAGGACTGTATCCTAATTTTATCTTAAAAATAACTTTGTTACCTTCAAAATATGACCAATCAAATTTTTTTATCATGATTTTGAAATCCTATAAAATGATAACATTTTTAAATGGAAATTCTCAACAAATATAAAGTACATCATTCGAACCTCCACTCCACACAGGCAATTAGCTTGCAATATACGTATTGTATTATAACGATTATAACTACTTCATAAATGTTCATATCTAGATGTATTAAGGTTTTTACTCAATCACCCCAGAAAGGCTAATAATATTGCAGTTGAAAATAGCCTTGCAATGACACTATGCCCGTCTCACGTTTTCTTTTCAAAGATCTTCACTTTATAAGTCAAGACAGTTACGGGTGCGTAAATAGGGTCACGATCCGAAGTAACTGAAACGACGGAGAATTTTCACTTCGTATTTTAACACCGATCTCGATAAAGATTATACTTGAAGGTAACGATCGATCCGGTTGTCTTGTTTGAGATCATTAGAGATTTATGTATGCTTGCGTTTTTTTAAAATTGAAAAATAGAATTTTTTTCAAAGGATTTATGGATGATCTAATCTAATGAATAAAAGGTCAGCCATTTTACTCGTGCATAGCATATTTACTTTTAATATTGCGAACCATACCTACTACACACAGCAAACAATTTGATTAGTTTCAAATTAAGATTTAATTAAAAAACTTTTAATCACATAGCGAAGTTAAAAGTAGAGTAACTTTAATATGAACAGAAACTACAAGTGAAGTAAGCTACAGAGACGGCGCACCGCTTGGTACTACCCACATATACGCCACAGACTCTATGCTACATTGATTGATGCAAGAAGTATTATAAACTAACTAAACAATAATCAGTAACAATTTTTGAATATTTTTTACTTGTTTGAGCTAAAGTTTTACTGTGTTTCGTGCTTGATTCGAGCCATCAAGATATCATGAGAAATCAACCATATTGAATATTCATTTTCAATTTCAATATAGAAATGTATGTGTTTGTCATGCATAAAAAACATAAATGCATAGTGAAACTTTGTGAGTTTCCGAAGTCTGTTGAAAACGGTATAAAACTCGCACCTAGCCAATTGCAGAATGTAGGAATTTGTAAAACCATTTCGTTCCACAAACATCTTTCCCAGTGGAAAGTGTAATTGTAAAACTTGGGCTAGTCTGCGCCAAATAGGCTATTTTAATTAAAAAGTCGCCCCAGGGCTCTCGGTGGATAACAATTTAATGTAATGGCGACATTCAAAGAACTCCTTTATGGACAATTCGGCATGAACCTGCATAATTAATGAGGCTCACCAGATACCATTTTAATACTTAAAGCTGTGCCCACCTCAATAGCACCGTACTTATGTATTTAGCAAGCTCAAACGACTCATCAGTTTAATTATTTTTCCTACATGTTTTCCGTTTAATTTCGCATTATTTTTTTAAACCCAGATACTTACAGGATAATAAGAATAAAACATCCTATAAAAGACGATGTGAACATTAATTTAATGACCCCGTCTAATTTTAGATGAAATATTTAATGGAAGTTACGTATTGCAACATAAATTAGCGGCAATATCTATACGAAATAGTATTTGAACTAAGATACACAATTCCTGATGGAATATAAAAAGCCAAATAAACTCTAGCTATTAAGTAAGGCCTAGAAGGTTAGTTGCCATTCACGCATAAACAGGACGAAAATAAGTCCTTATCTGTTGAGAGTAAACTTACTTATTCCAGGCACACATAACTCGATTTACATACGATTCCAAGTTTCTTCTACCTTTGTTTACGGTTACAAAGAAAACGCAGGGAGATGTACCCAAAAAAGATATAATGTAGGGGTCCCGGTGTAAGGCCAATTTGTTTTGGATCTGAATTTGCTTAAACCCTAAAAGAATGGGACAAAGACAAAAGGTCGAGGTCTGAGATTTATGAAGATTGCGGTCTCTTACAGGAGCGTACGTCGACTTGTCTGGATGAAAAACTCGTGGAATTCGACAATTTATTAGAGCCACGTCAGCTAATGAAATCATGGTTGCCGAGTTCGGTCTTACTTTAGATGTTCAGTCTGTTAGGAAAAAAGATAATCTCTATTTTTTATTACCATAGAAACCGTAGAAATAATTTTAAATTTAATTATTTAAAATATCTTTACAAAGTTATTGATAAACACTTTATTAAGAGAAAATGCAGATTATATTGGTATCGTTAGTATAATCAACAGCTCATTGACTAATTAAGAAATGTCCAATGTTTACCCGACTACGGCGAAGCCAAATGAAAGGTTAAAAATTGAATTCAGATAGAAATCCAGAAATGTATATAGGTAAAAAAATGGTAAAGCTAGAGCTGTGGTCGCACCTACTATGATTATGTGGATGCTGGGAACACCTCCATTAAACAGACATAGTATACCTACCATTTTTCAAGTAGTCGGGTTATAGTTATTTAAACTTTATTTTTTTGACGATCCGATTGCTCGTCGAAATGGCTTGCTGGTGATGAACGCAAAGGGTCAATTCAGAAAAATGTTATCTCGCCCGTCATAATCATAACCCAAAACTGCTAATTCCTTACTTTAAAATAACTATTGGTGTCTGCTCCGGTGTTGCATATATTTATGTTATTAAAATTATAGTTGATACAAATAGTTGTAATTTTAAGTAGTTAGAATATTGAGCCCTGGACTGTGACTTTTCAATGTGATTAGTTAGTTAGTTTAGCTGGGCAGTTTCCGGCCTTAGCCTCTTGATTTGGCCATTATGCGTGCTGCATGTTTTTCCTTATTTCAACCCGCCATGCTCATCCCAAAATGTCAGCAGCCTTTTCAGTCTCTTGGTGATTGGATAATCTGTGCCCGTTGTTCTGCCACGCTCCCGCATTCCATAAGCACGTGCTGTGGCGTTTCTTATGCAAATGATTGCAATATGATAATAGAAAATTTGCGAAAAACTTTAACAATTGTCATACACGTCAACTTGTTTATTGAAAACGATGTAATGCAATAACGAAAAACAAATTCTGCATCCTAAACTTGGTTGATCAGACCCACCATACAAAATGACGATATGAAAATCTCTGTCTCCGTTGACAGGTAAGACTCAATTATCGATGGCGCTTCCATCGATGAATATTAATAGAAATATTTGCATGGTCTCTGCGTGAAGCCAGTGCAAGGAAAAATAACGAGCGCCGCCGATAGAAGAATTCTGCGTCTATAGTGAAGCTAAGTCATTATAGAAACGATGTTTCAGTGATCGGCTTCGGATTAACATTTCTTTGTTATGGAATTGAGGGGTTATGAATAATAACTTTCCTTCAGGGCCCTAACCATGAACTGTTAAAACAATCACAAATCTGTCAAACATTATCATTTCTGTCAAATTTTGTATGAAATGACGTACCAAAATTGACAGATTTGACAACTTTGAGATTGTTTTAAGAGTTCATGGTTAGGGGGCAGTACTGCATTATAGTCACGACCATAACAGATAGATACATTTGAAACCTTATTGCAATGGAATAAGTAACTGCAAAGTACTGCAACCATTTTTTAAGTGGTAATGGCACGGTGTTATTAATATCGAATCGAACACATCTATTATATTTGTATTAATAAAATTAATTAATTTAAGAAATCAAAAACCCGACTGCGTAAAAAGTGAACTTAAAAAATGAAAACAAGATTTAAAGAATAAATTTGCAGTCTGAGGCATCAAATTCATGTTACTGGATTCGAATTTTTCTACACGGATTTAAATTACTTAATTAGGTATTAATGCAGTGCACACCAAGTCAATCATCAATATGCTGTAAGTGGATTTGATGCCTCCGACTGCAAATTGATTCTTTAAATCTTGTTTTCATTTTTAAAGTTCAGATTTTACGCAGTCGGGTTTTTGATTTATTAATTTTATTTATGACTTTTTAGTTTGTAATGTTCTACTCCTACTTTTCAATGAACTATAAAGCCTTATTTGTAACTCTGCATTGAAAAAATAAAAACCGGCCAAGTGCGAGTTAGACTCGCGCACGAAGGTTTTCGTACCATTATCTACAAAAACGGCAAAAAATCACGTTTGTTGTATGGAAGCCCCCTTAAATATTTATTGTATTCTGTTTTTTTGTATTTGTTGTTATAGCGGCAACAGAAATACATCATCTGGGAAAATTTCAACTCTATAACTATCACGGTTCATGAGATACAGCCTGGTGACAGACGGACAGACAGACGGACAGCGGAGCCTTAGTAATAGGGTCCCGTTTGGGTAAAACGGGTTTGGGTACGGAACCCTAAAAAGGTTTTAACTCGAGTATGTATAGTATCTGAACTCGGTTTTTCCCGTTTAAATTATGTACCAATAGGAATTCCGGGTAATAACATAACCTATGTAACTCCCACAACTGAAACGAATCTAATGACATATCATATGTTGAAATCCATAAAACGGTTTTTCCTTCCTATTTTTTCAGTGTATTTTTTTGCCTGTTCCCGTAGGAATTTTGGAAAATAAAGTATTGAATTATATAGCTATTAGCACTGAAAATATGTGACCCTTTGTTAATAAAAGGAAGTTTCAAAATCGGTTTATCAGTATTGCTGATCCGTTTTTCCCGCGTAAGTTCTGTTCCCGCGGGAATTTCGGGAAAAAACATACCCCTTGTCACTCCCACAATTGAGACGAATCTATTGATATAGTATACTTTAATATCCGTTAAACGGTTAAGGCTGTAGGGCGTGATAAAGAAATAGACATACTTACATACATACGCTCGAAAAACATAACGCTCGTTTGGCAGTCGGGTAAAAAGAGGTAGCTATTATTTCAAGTAACAAACTCAAGTAACTACAACAAAAATGAATGCAAGTAAAATAATTTCTGTAACACCAAATCCTACGTGTGCAAACCAGTGTGTTTAATTACTAGTTCTTAATAATAAATAAAGACTGCTCAAAACATGTTCTAAAAATCATTGAAACTCATTTCAAAAGGATTTGTAAATTCAACAGAATTTTCGCCAGATGAAATATTAAACTAATTGCAATTTATTTGATTTCATGTCAGAATGTAAAGAGACTTTGGGGCGGACTTTAATTTTAAAGTTTAAAACAAAATGTAATTAACGCGGTCGGATTACAATCATTAGCAGTTGAGAGTTTCTTAATTAAGCAACTCGTAAATATTTGTTGTAACGAAATAAAGTTTGAATCTTTAATGTTATTTATAGTTTTAACAATCTGCATTAAAATGTGTGTCTTAATTACAGTGTTTGTTATTTTAATAATTGTTCGGATTATTAACTATAATGTTATTCTGCGAATTTATCTACTTAATTATTTTTTTAGGGTTATGTAATTGAAACGAAATCCTTATAGTTATGACATGTCCATTGTCCGTCCATCCGTCCATCCGTCTATCTGTTTGTCTGTGCGTCTGCGGCTAAGCTCAAAGACTAAGAAGAAAAAAATTGAAGATAAAAACCGGTCAACTGCGTGTCGGACTCGCGCACGGAGGGTTCCGTACCATTATCTCTAAAAACGGCAAAAAAAAAACACTCTTGTTTTATAAAGTGATTTATAAAGTGAGTATGTAACTAAATATTCTGTTAATATTTCAAGCGTCTACCTGTTGCCGTTATCAATATCGAGCCAATATTTATTTTATTCTGGTTTCTAGCATTTATAGCGGCAACAGAAATACATCATCTGTAAAAATTTCAACTGCATAACCATCACGGTTCATGAGATACAGCCTGGTGACGTGTAACGTGAAAAAGAAGTTAACAGTATCGTTACGCAATACAATAGTGGACTAAACGAACAAATATAGACAGCACACAGACTGTGTGTTTGGTTTAAGCCCGCATCGCTCTTAGAAACTAGACGTCTTTAAACTTTGAGTCTGTTCATATAGACGTGTCCTAGTTACGTATACAGAGATATACGATACTTGGAAATTGAGTAAAGACTTAATGTACAAATAAACCCTCGTGTAAGTATTCCAAAACTTTACCCAAAATAGAGACCAGTCTGTATTACTTGTATACTAGGCGAATTTGAAATTAGTCATTACTTTAAAGTCTGTAATCAACTTCTGATATTGGTACAACGAATTTGGATACAGCAACTTAACTTACTACTACTAACTACGACGCTAAATACTAGTAGGTACAAACATCTGCTGGATGTTTTTATTTAAAGAAGGAGAAGTTACTTATTTTAGATTCATAAATACTTACATTTTATAAATTCGTTCATTTTTGGATAACTAGGCCCAACTAGGTTAACGTTCTCTAACTAAACTAAACTGTTGTTATTGCTGGTTGCCGGCCAGTTGTCGGACGGAAGACTCTTTAAAGCTATTCGATCATTCCACAAAAGTTTCAAATAACTAAACTTACATGTAAAATGTCCCATAGATTATATTAGTAGTATGGAATAAAACATAATAAACATAAATTGCAAAATGAAAGAGTAAAACAAAATGACAATAATAAAAATATATGACTGTATTTAAAGGAAAAAGACTTAATAAACCCGTCCCTTGTGGCAGAACGAGATGAATTTTCCCCTTAATACATAAGATATCTTCGCTCGAATGACTTCCATCGCGGAGTTGATGGCATAAACTGATTTTCTTATTATGAAAATTATATCATGCCGCCTCCAACGAGATTACGCTTTCACAAGTGAAAATAAGTATGCCTTTCATGCATAATTTCCTCTTCGCTATAATAAAGTCATTTGTATTGTCAAGGACGGCGTAACTCTGTACTTGTGGGAAAATTTAGTTTCGTTTAGGTCGTTGAATTTGCGTCTCCTATTTGTTGTACATGGAACATACAAAAGCATAATATGTTTTGTAATAAAACATATTTTTTTAATAATTTTGGTTCCCATCTTTCTTAAGTTGACTTTATTTAGTTTTTTAAATTAATATTTACTGGTACTCAGTACAAAAGCGAAGAGAAATCATTGATAAAAATCTAAATAGTTTTAAATTCAGTAACATAAAAAGGTAATTAACTTACTTTATCTTGTTTCGCATGATCTAACCATTATAATAAAATACACTTTGTTTAATTTATAATTCAATATACCTCGCAAAAGTGATGCAAGATTTCGAAGTTTCGGAAATAAAAACGACAGCTCTATGGAGATTACCTAACTGAAACAAACAGATGAAAAATAAAAAATGTTCTTGTTGTTACCATAAAAACTTTTGTATGCATTAAGTAAAAAGCTATTTGACATTAAAAGCAGACGTTTTTAGGGTTCCGTACCCAAAGGGTAAAACAGGACCCTATTACTAAGACTCCATCTGTCTGTCCGTCTGTACCAGGCTGTATCTCATGAACCGTGATAGTTAGACAGTTGAAATTTTCACAGATGATGTATAATACTAAAAAACAGAATACAATAAATCTTTATGGGGGCTCCTATACAACAGGCATGTTTTTTTTGCCGTTTTTATAAATAATAGTACGGAACCCTTCATGCTCGAGTCCGACTCGCACTTGGCAGGTTTTTTTTCTTTGTTTGTATAGATTGTATAATATAGTAGGTCAATTTGTATAACACCGCGAGAGACATGTTAACTTTCTTACCTATTTGAAATAACTCTATATGGAAATTATTTAAAATTAATATGCAAGAACACGATCTCATGTAGAGACTTAAGAGTCCATTATTTTATAATAATCTAGTAGCTGGATCTCGTTGAAACAGGTGCTTTTAGTAACATACATGTTTTCATTTTACGGCATGAATACGTAACTCGCCATTCGCTGCCTGAGTAGGTATTATATTATTATGACATAAGTTGGCAATAATTGTTGTTGCATTATTTTTTTTCAATATTTTTATCCTTTATCTCCCTCTTATTTTCTTCCTTCCATATTTCATTTACAATAGTCGAGGAAAGCTAGATGATCATAAATTCTAAAACAAGGTTGCTAGAATTACTTTTAAACTTTCGCGTTGCATAATTTAAACTCAATGAAACTGGAATTAACGCGATCATAATTTAGGCACAAAATGTTATCTCTTTTGCCTGACGTTTCGATCGGGTTACACCGACCGTGGTCACAGGCTGACTAAGACGTTAGACGTTGCTATGTTAGAGCAAAATTCGTATTTAAAAAAAAAACCGACATTTAAGTTTCTCTCCTACAATAAAACTGACATAAATAAATAATTTGATACCAATGTTATGTTAATGTTGTGTAATTCTAAGGAGTTCTGCAAACCCACTTAAGATTTCTAATTATGGCGAAAATCTGTCTTACGAGATCTTGTCACCCTGTATCGTTACAAAGTTAGTACGCCGTAAAGAAAAATAAACCCGACTGATATACTCACACTGATTGCTTACAAATGTTACGTGCTTGACTGCATCTTAACAAAACATAGTCTGAAATTTTACATTAGTACATACTATATTATTATCTGACTAATATTTTATGTTTAAGTTTGTACATACGAGTATTTTTTGATGTTTTTGCTTAATCAAAGCGTGATTCTTTAAAGGAATTACCCGAAAAATGGCGGACATATAAATAATGTTCATTTTAAAAAGTAAAAAGTAGAGTTTTCTTATTCTAATTTTTGTCCAAAAGAAAAAGTTTATGTATTTAAGTATCAGAATCACCCCTTTTAAGATCAAACAGGGTCTTTGTTACATGTGGTATAACTCTAGTATAGTACTATAGTATAAGTTAAAAGAAAAGCTTTAAGCTATCACAACTAGTTAGACTTTACAACTCAACGAGTAATAGTCCAACCACCAGACCAACTTATAAAATGTACTTGTGGTTTGTGTACTCTAGAATTGTATTTGTGCAAATAAATTTGTATTCACTCTTTGCCATCCTTTGTTGGACACCTATCGGTGTTATTTACTGAAGGATTTACTACATTATTTACTGAACTCATTCTAGTAAGGTAATTTTTTAATCACTATCTAATATTCAGCAAGCCTGATTGTAACATTGGATACGCTAGGTACTTATTCGCACCTAGCGTCTGAGAGTAAGAGAAAGAAATTCGCCATATTTGCCGTCGATACGAAAAGAAGACATTTCTGCTTTTAGACTTTGCAAATACGCCTCCCGGTCAGCACTGTTGTATTTTTCACCAGCCCGATGTAAGTAGACGAGTGACGAGAAAGGGTTATAAAACAGAGACAGGACGTAAACCGGGCAAGCTTTAGTGCTGGTTCGGTCGGATTTAACAATTCAAATGCCTGGTTTAGAGGAATCACGCTGCGTACCCGGTGGGTCTCATGGACCTAATGTATATTTTTAAAATGACAAATTCATCGTCATCATTATTTTAGCCATTGGACATCCACTGGTGAACGTATTCCTCTCCCAATGACTTCTAGGTCGGCAAAAACTACTGTCATTATAGATTATAATAAAAAAAAAATATTTAGACAACATCACATACTTTGTAGCTACTTAGGTACCTTAGGTCAGTAATTTAGCTACTTAGCTAAAGCACTTATTTTATAGAAATCAGAAACAACGACGGCACCACTACACCCAGACCCAAGAAAATATAGAAAAGTTCGTTTTCTACATTAACCCTACCGGGATTCGAACCTGGAACCGCAGTGATGGCAACGCCAAGTTCGGCGTGCTCGCCTCTTGGCAACGGAGGTCGTCAGAATTATAAAACTAAAATTTAATTTTGGTGACTTTGTTGCGAAAAGTGCGTTATAAAGGTACCACAGTACATATACAGGGTTATTTGAAAAAAATCAACAACCCCGTAAGACTATCTAGCTAACATCATATACAACAACATTTGTTCTACGACTTTTGATAATTTGGACACATTTTACTTTCATACAAAAATAAATATCAATTCAATTTTGCGTCTGAATGTTCTTATGTCTCTGCGTATCGCATCGAGCGCGGCGGGAGAGGGCGGGCGCGCGTCTTCGTAGTATGGGAATGGAACATAGACTTACGAATGTCACGAAAGTACAATAAAAGCTTGAAAAATATTTTTTAATGAATGTGTTGAGTTATGATAGAACTCGTAGAATAAATGTTATTGTTAATGAAGTTAGCAATCTAGTCTTACGGGGTTGTTGATTTTTATCAAATAACCCTGTATATACTGTGGTAACACTGTCTCGTTACTGATTTATCGCAGGAACAGGATACTTGGAAAAACTATAAATCGTAAAATACGGTGCTTGTGAGGTTGTAACAGACCCTATTCAACATTGAAAGGGTTAACAATTCTCCGGTTGAAGACATTTACTGAAGTTTCGCATGCACCTGTAATTCCTTTAGTACGAGCTTCCCAGCTTATTCCCAGTTGTTAAGATGGGAGTCCGGACTAGCCTCAGACTCAGAATGTCTATGGAGATTTGAAATCCATCTAACAATATTCGATCTAGGAGAATTTGTGATGAAAATCTTGAATACGGTCATAATGTTCGTCTGAATTCATTCGATTCTTATTCATCAGAATTTGCGAACATATTTGCCAGGTTTTATAGGTTTTCATTGCTTTTTGCTTGTCGTGACGAGAGACTGAAAATTATGTTGTTTGAAATAAAAAAATAACTGTTTTATCCATCAACAGTAAAGTTGTACTAGGCTACGTATAACATTCAATAATTCACACAAGAAACATTAATCACATAAATATTTTGAAAGCCTTTTTAAGAATTCATAATTAGTAACACTTGCAGTATAAATATATTGCAAGGAAAATATTCATAGACATAAAAATAACACGAGAAGGCATTAAACAAAAAAACCAATAGGAATAAAAGAGAAAAACTACGACGATGACTGCAATTCCACAAGCCGTTGTATGAAGATCAACTCGATATTACTAGGAAACTCAAATGTAGAGATGTGAATGTTTGGATAACGATGTTTTATCTTGTAAATAATTAATAATAATTGAAAAATCAAAATGCATTATCAATGTTTGCAAAGTAACCAACTTGACAATGGCTATTATATTGTCAAGTTGGCTACTTTGCAAGCATTGATAATGCATTTTGATCGCAAGTTTTACAGCTGTTTTAGGATTTTTATTTACAACTTTTCACATTTATTTCCTTATATTATATAAGATCGAACACCTATCCGGATGCAACATATTCAAGTGCCTTTTTTTTTACCCAACATGAACAGTTTTTGAACCAATAGTACTTTTTCTGATCTTAGCTAGATTACTAGACTTCCATTAAGAAGGAGAAGTTTTGATTTTTTTTTATATGATTGCTTTCTAAGGCGCATATATAATTTATGTAACATTTTTGCTAATGTCTACCTACTCGTGGGCATTCAGGTGGTTATAAACTATTGAATATTTTATTCTAATTCCCTAAACCGTATACTACTTATGATTCCATATTCCTCATTCACCTACTGCCGTGATCCTTTCTTTCCTTTCCTAATTACCCGGTAATTTGTTGACACAAAACGTTTCCTTACCTTTTATTCTCATAGTTATGGCTAAACGCAAGCCGCGCAAGTCAAACACATAAAAAAAACTATTGAATACTATTGTCAGTGGAGTTCACTGAATTATATTACTATAATAATAATGCATAAATATTAGACAACATCACATACATTGCTCTGATCCTAAGGTAAGTTGCTAAAGTACTTGTGTTATAGAAATCAGAAACAACGACGGTACCACAACACGCAGACCCGAGCCAGTATAAAAAAGTTAGTTTTCTACATTGACCCGACCGGGGATCGAATCCGGAACCTCAGAGATGGCGGCGCCATTTTAAAGTCCGGCGTGGTCGCCTCTCGGCTACGAAGGTCGACATATATTTCACTTCACTATTTCACGTCACTATATTTATGAATACTATTGACGATGTTATTGCTTACCTACTCGTGGATAAGATTTATCGATAAACATAATCATTACACTCTAACGGGATTTCATGCAACTACATACCCAAAACGATTTGTTTTTTGTCCCGACGTTTCGGCTCGATTACACGAGCCGTGGTCGCGGGTTGACTGGCATTGCGCAGCGTCGTCTCGAACGAGTTGAAGAATTTTCTTGATGTACCGACATTTCTTCAACATTTTCGTCACCGTTAGAGTGTAATGATTATGTTTAAAAATGCAACAAGATAGTTTAAAAAGTAATATCGATAAACAATTTACTTGCAACACTATTCCAGCGCATTGTTAGCACTGAGAGTCGGATAACGATGTCATTCAGTGGCGATATGAATAACGATAAAAAGTTATAAACAAACCCTACAGTTCGCTGACATTTTGAACAGTGAGCAGGATAAAATAATGTAACCAAGGAAAAGAAATCAGACCAAATACAGATAAGCGCAAACACTAAGACGATTTATTTAATAAGTATTACAACAAAATATTTTTACTTGTCAATTTTAAAGTTGTAATTTTTTTTCCATGCAAAGTTATCATCTCCGATTAAAAAATTATCATCACACAAACAACAACCGCCAAGCTTTGTAATCCGGAGCTCGAACCGCTACACCAGAGGGTCGTCAAATTGATACTCATCTTTATAATCCTATCACAAAAACGGTTAGTTGGGAAATTCTACTTGTATCATGGACGTCATATTTATCAAGGTTCTAGCTGTTTCCCGCGACTTCAATCATTTAGTTTATTCAATATCCCACAGGAACATTTAACCGGTTGAAAGTATCACATATGTTAATTCAGATCATATTATATATGTTTACAAAATTTTATTCAAATCTGTTCAGTAGTTTATGCGTAAAAGAGTAACACACATCCCATACATCCATACGTAAAAACTTTCGCATTTATTTAGTAGGATTTTATTATGTCTATCCATTTAGCTAGTCTACATACTTAGTTTGGGGCTAAATAATTGCTGTTATTGTTACAATTTACTTTTCCATATTCTCATTTCTAATTTAGTTCATAAACCGTTCGTAGCGCAAAGAAAAATACAGTTACATTGTAAGGCCCGGACTATCTATTATTCAACAAGGGATTAGGGTTCCGCTGCTCCAAAGAAAAGGAGCAAAGAATGTACCTAGTTAGCTTCATATTTACATATCTCTAAGTACTTGTCTGACGGAAATCTCCGTAGATGCTGCGAACTCGCTAAACTCTCCAAGTTACGAGTCTAAGTTTAATCCTTTTAGCGTGGCTTTTCTAGACTGTAAACTGCTTTAGATTGTTTCAGCTCAATTAAATAAGTTTATAAATATGTTACCGGCAGCGGGATATCATGAAACTTGGCGCTTAAAATTAAAGTATCAAATATATTTTAGAACAGCTTTATTTTGGGTAATTATCCATCAAATATTTTTTCACGTGCTACAAGGGTAGCGCATTTTTTTATTCAGTTAATAAGTTTACAAAAAGAAAATTGGATGATTAATTTTGAGCCACTAAATTAGTTTCACGTTACTAACCATTATAATATAATGGTCGTACTTGACCATATTATGGTCAAATATGGTGTTCAAACCTTGTTTGGTGGACGTTTGTAACTTGTTTTAATTGTCCTATCGATTTAAAGGATTAGTAGTAGGGTATCTGACAGATTGGAACAACACAATAATAAGCTACTGATGATGGAATCAGGATATTTATTGTTTAACTCTTCAATGACTACTAGAAAAATCCCCGAGTTTCGATTCATTGGGTTTGGTTTGACGAGTGCTTGACTAAAATGTTAAAATTATTACTTATTTTAATAGTACACTTGTTTATACAGAGCATACTGTGCTTTGTATAAAACTTCAACTTCACGCAAAACAATACAAACCGATATAACAAGTATGCTAAAAACAAGTAAAGAGACAGCCAAAACATAAATATTTTGTAAAATGCAACCATAAAATATAATGCCACAATGCTATATTGAAGTGCCACTTGCCTCAAGATTAATCTAAAGCTAATTCGCCTTTCACAATAATATCAGTTGGCTCTAATCCTAGCCAAGCGAGTCTAGTCCTAACCAGCTCGTAATAAAGCAGGCCTTCGATTAAGCCACTAAATCAGACTGTCGACTCGCATAGATATAGAGGGTTAACTCCTGATTTCACGTGTCCCTGCCTTCTATCTCAGTGGACGGAAATTGCCGAGAAAAGATGGTGGGACCTCTAGTTGTGTACCTACGGTATCTTAAATCGGCTGTGACCGCTGCGGTTGTGAGATTGCTATTTATCAAATGTTTAGATGAAAATCTAAGTAATTATTGAGGGCTTTTAGGTAATGGTTTTATTATTTACTAGCATTAAATACTACGAGTATTATTGCAAAAAAATCATACTTTAAACGGCGGTAAAAGTTTTAGGAGAACACTATATTGAAATAGATAGTGTATAAAATAGGTGTTGTAACATACCTTAATGTCAGGCACATCACTGAGTTAGAAAATTAAGACGTGAATATGTATGCGTGTTTTTTTCTATTTAAAGTCAATTTATGCTAACAAGCCTGAACGAGAGATTTATACTAATTTAAACAAGAAAAAGAAAGTGTTTATGTCGAGCTGATTTCTTGGGATTGATTGAATTAGTTTTTGTATTCACGGTCATAATTTACTTTTTGCAAAGAATCATACCTAAAATTACAATTACACATGGCTCGGTTTCTAATAAGCACGCAGTTTTGAGTTTATTTCGCGCGTAGAGTGAGCAAAGGTAGGAACTGCTGTATTGTGTGATATGGCGAGCATTCGTGCAGTCATAAAACAGGTCTCCGTTCAGGTGAGTACCCACCTTAATGTAATAATTAACCGCCGGGTCAACGTATTTAAAGCAGAAGCACAGTTATAATCTGGTTGTAGCGGGTGCGTGCATAATGCTGTCCTTATGTTTCCATCTTCTTTCTTATTTATTTTTATTTCCCCGGGCCCCGGCATTCGGACGATGCGGTTTGTAAATTGTGGTTTAGTGTGCCGTAAATTATTGTGCCTATTGTCTATGAGGAAAGTAATTACAATAGACGTTGCTGCTACTTTTCCTGTGAAATACAGTGTCAATAAATAAACTAAAGCATAAGTAAAAACCAATCGTTGTTAGAACATAAATATGTTGCCGTAAAAGTAACCAATGTAAAAATAAACCTGTATTGGTTGCGAATGCCTTTCTTATTTCGCCACGGGTTTGCCTAGTATTTGTCTAAAATACTTAATACAAGAAACAAAGAGTTTAGATTTTTTGTGAAAAGTCATTGCGTAAAAGCGCCTGATTACTTTCCTATTTTATGTTATGCAGCACCAACAACATTTAAATGCATTGGTTTTCAGGCACAGCAGGCGTGACCACCAGCGCCGAAACAAGGCTTGAATTAACGGCCTATAGGTACATAAGTCCATATAATGCGCATTTAATTACATCGAACACTGGTACAACAAGCTGTAGCTTTAGTGATCACAAATTCTAATAATGCAGCGTCAATGACGTACAGGGCATTGTATGCAGTCACGAAGCGCGATTTTGGCTGTCCCGTCACTAGAACGCCGGGACAACGGATGAATTTACTACCTTTGTTCGTGAAATGTGAATTGGAATTGGGCGTTATGAGTAGGCATACATTAATATTAGATATAACAAGTATTGAACAACATTTCAACAGGTAATAGGAGCTAAAGCACCTAATGTTATAGAAATCAGGAAAAACGAAGGTACCGCATATTAAATAAATAAAATAAATATGCACCATCTAAAAACACTACAATTTGTCATGGTCTCGAATTAAAAAATAGCATCCTTATCCAGACCGATGCCCATTTTAGAAAAATACTTCAATCGGGAATTAAACGTTTGTGTTTAAAGCTAATGATCATACCACTATGTAAATCGGGTCGTCAAAATAAAATACTTTGCTAACTGGTTGCAAGGATGAATAAATTTCTTGAAATCATTTTTTTTACAGAAAATAAGACCTTATTAACATCGGCCTAAACAAGACGTTTTTAGATATTAAATGTATTAAAATTTTCATATTTTAATTCAATGTTTCCGATAGAATCTACGTATTCGTCAGTCAAGTCATTTAATTCGCATTTAATACATTTTCTACTTAACGAAACCTACCCTTAAATGTGCACGCTCAGTAATTTGTTAAAAAAGAAATACAATTTTAGACCTTATTTAAACTAAACAAGGAAACTAGCCATCTCTTTAGCGGTTATCTTGTCATGCTTGCAGCTAGATAATGTCCGAGACAAAGAACATAATATTCAGGCCCAGGTAGCCCAGAGGTAAGGCTGTACCTCCTTTACAATAGTTAAAGGGAATATGAGGCCTGCAATATAACAATATTAGACGTACGCGCGCAAGCTACGCGCCATGCACGCGTGGCGCAAGAGCCGCGCTCTTGCGATCTGTAAGCTTCGCAGCTACTTCCTGGAACGTAAACTGGAATTAGACGCGCGCATAACGCACGCCGCGCGCGTGCGCTGTGCCTTGCATAAGTTAAGCTAAAGAGGCGCACCAAGCTACGCGCATTTGCCAGATCTGGACGCACCCTTAGGCCAAGCTATCTCGGTTCTGGGTAATTACGTTTCTTCCATTAAATGGATAAGCATTTTTTTTTGTAAAATTACTACGAACAATATCTCTGGACCAAAAAAACGTATACTTACGCCAGTTATAATGTACTTTTCTTAGAAAAAGATTACAAGTACGCAATCTCCGGTCAAAAGGTCAACAAAACACAAATATATTTATCTGTTCCTGTGACGTATTAATGCGAATATCGCAAGATGATCAATCGCGTGTCATAAAGCGTCGCCAGACATTACTTAACACAAGTAATTGCTAAGCGGCGCGTTAGTGTTCAACTTCTTTTGCATTAAGTAAGTATTTTTAATATTTTTATAACAACTGCTGAAACGGGGAGTTTTACTTAATATACTTTTTAATAAAATTATATAACCTAGGCGTGTAACTACGGCTATTTAAAAAAAAACATAATTAAAAAAATCAAATTTTGTTTCACAGAAACTCCCTTGAGACAGAAGAAAGGAGAAATTCCTCTTCACTAAAGAGTAAAACAAAATGACATCAAGTGTCCGTGTTACAATGCTGTTTCTGAGCACCTTCGTACTCTTGAACGTCATTTCACAGTACACGGTGCATGCGGATGTGCCCATTGATTCGTGCTATGTGCCTGAAGAACATCCCTTTGCCGGTCAACCTGAGGAACTGTGCAACACAATCTGTGTGGCTAGCGGTTACAAAAGTGGATACTGTGAAGGCATTTTCTTTATGACTTGTTTTTGTAAAAGTGAACCAGTGACTATGTGACAGCACAAAAACATACGTGCACGAATCTATCGTTAGTTGTATGTTTTACCAAGTCTATACCTCAGAGTCTTAAGTTTTAGTAATTGGTTAAATTTGATAAATATTCTATTCGTGACTATTGGTTTTGAGTTGAACGAAAAACGTACATATACAGGTGATTTATATAATGAACAATAATAACTTATTCCTACTTTAAAGTGACCAAAAATATTTTATGTGTGATTGCGACGTTAATGCGCTCTCTAGCCTCTCCGCGGCCATGTAAATAAGTAGTAAAAACCGGCCAAGTGCGAGTCAGCTTGCGCACGAAGGGTCCCGTACCATTATCTATAAAAACGGTAAAAAATCATGTCTGTTGTAAATATTTGTTTTATTTTAACTTATTTATTTTTATTTTTGAAGTGGATAATTAAACCTAAATGTTCTGTGAATATTTTAAGCGTCTACCTGTTGCCGTTATATATATCGAACAGAAATGAGCAGAAAATAATGTTTGTTGTATGGAAGCCCCCTTAATTATGATTTTTATTCTGTTGTTAGTATTTGTTGTTATAGCGGTCCATGAGATACAGCCTGGTGACACATGGACAGACAGACAGACGGACAGCGAAGTCTTAATAATAGGGTCCCGTTTTACTCTTTGGGTACGGAATCCTAAAAAGAAAGTGTTATATTAGGCATTGCCAATTCATTACATTGTTTTAGTTTTTTAAGCTCTTAGTAGTAATGTTAATTATTAAAATACTTTTATAAAACTATAACTGGCCTACTATGCCGTGTGGTTTTGTAAACAAAACTGCTCTGACTATCGACACTGAACTCAGTTATCGACGATAAGTACCTAATATGATTCTACTTTATAACAAAACAGAGGTTAAGTTCGTTTGTACCGCTTAAATGAGTTTTATCGCGAGTTCCCCTGCGTGTTTCTTACAGAATCGACCGGCACAAATGTGCAATTAAAATGTTATTATGTAATACCTATATAAATAAAATATAGTGAGAAGACAATCATCATAATAAGCCCACGTTTGCCACCAGTACAAAGCTGGACATAGACCTTTTACAATGCACGCCACTAAGCTGGTATATTCACATTACTCGTATTACTCTTAGCACTCAAAACCTGTTGTTTGGATCATACCTTTATGTTCGGGCATAGCAGGTGACAACATTGCATAAACTGATTAGCACACTGAGGGTAGGTACATACCGCGGCAGCTGTTTTTGTTTTGTTCACAGGGGTCACAGAGTCATGGGTTTATTTGTTTCGTAGATGCGATAGTCAGACATTCCTACACTTACCTTTATCTGTACAAAACGTTCTTCTTATCATAAAATATACACGCTCTGTTTCTCGACATCAACGACACTGCACCTTATCCTACCAAAACAAGGAAACTGCTAAAAATATCTATTCAGCAATACTCTTGTCTTATTTGTAGCGAGATAATGTCTCAGACATTGTGCCAAAAACACAGGTATAATTAGCCTAAGGGTAGAACGTATAGGCTTCATAATAGGTTAAAAGGATTTAGGGGGCTGAGGTGTTACTATAAGATCTATTTTTGAATACCACGCACAATACAGACTGTATCACGCTTGCACGCACGTTGTAAGTACAAAGTCCAAAAAGAAAAGCAAGTTTAACAAAACAAAACGTTTAAAACTGGCCAAAAATAGCAAATTTTTACTTGCTTTTCTTTGAGTTCAAATTATTTTTTAAAAAATATGGGTTTCACAATTATTAAAGGCAAATAAAATGTTTTACACGACCAAAAGCTAGACTTGTCTTTTAAAACCTTGTCTTTAATTGTGAAACCCATATTTCTTTTTAAAACATAAATTAGGTAACAAATGGGTTTCGTTATACCAATTCATTCGACTTTCTAAAATGTCTCTAAGAGTCGAAGTCATAGTGTCCAGGTGTAAAGACCCTCTAAGAATATAATAATTTCAGTTTTAGTATTAACTCTCGATCATTAAAACTCAGATTCTTGTATTTCACATATTTTAAAATATTACAAAAAAAACAAAACATGCCCAATGCCCATCCATATTAACTTTTATTCAAATTGACTGTTTCCTCTTTTTGAGATGTGTGGGTCGGTAGGTACATAAGATTAATCTCTGGGTGTACATACAGGTATTATTTATGAGATGCCACTGCTCGGATGTTATATCATGCTGCCGCACCTAGGCAAACAAGGCCGTGCCCGTATTAGCACAGGGACGGATTAATAGATTACGATATGCAGATCATTCTGGACCTCGGTAAGTTCTTCTGTTTTTCGGAAAATTCCTTTTCAAACAATTTATAGGAATGAAAGAAGGCTTTGAAATTATCACTCAAGTATACTTATTAGTTTCAGTGAAAGTTATTAAAAAAATATCTATAAAAGTAAAGTTTTAAACACAAAAAGCATTGAGTGGTATGCATGAACATAAGGTAATGGTGGCCGCGCATCTATTAACACTGCAATACCCAGGTGCCTCTAGTGGCACTGCAGTTTATGCATTTTAGCATTCTTAGTATGGAACCCCGCTTACTGAGCCAGCGTGCATTGGCTGTGAAGACTGCGATTCTTACAGATGTTGATAGATGTGCGGCCACCTTAAGATACACAATAAAATAAGTTTAATAAAAAAACTAAGAACCGACTTCAAAATTAAACTAAAAGGAGAAAAATAATATTATATTGTTGTCTTTTGTTTACGCGAACACGATACATTTAAATGAAAATACTTTTACGGATTATTTCGCGAGTTAGTAAATCGCGAAATAATCCGTAGTAGTTTCATTTTTAAAACATATTTAACCGGTTTTTTTTTGGAGTCGGTGCCAGCTATTGAGAATTAAGATGTGTTCATTCGCACCGACTCCAAAAAGTTAGTTTAATTTTGAAGTCGGTTTTTAGTTTTTTTATTTAACTATTTTATTTCACAATTTTACGTGTTAAGTCCTCTGGTTTGCCCCTCCTAAATCCGCCAAAAATGACTTTACAGCAAAGTGACCTCAACTAATGTTGGTCCTTTATGGATCCCTCATCCAATGGTATAATATTTATAGGTATATAATAATATCTTGACTCGAGTCGACTCGGTCTCAAGTTTACTCGGATTTTCACTCGGACCCGAGTCACTCGCTCATCACTCGGACGATATTCACAGTAAGATTTTTAGATAATAAGTATACTTAAGCCGCGATAAGTATAATTAAGACATTGTTTAATTTTAACGGCAAACGGCAATATTTAAATAAGTTTCATAAATGCTCAATTTTTTCTAAAAAAAAATATAAATTTTTTTTGGACAATGCCCATTAGCCAAGTGGTATTCGAGTGAAATAACCACTCGAGTGGAATTCGAGTGAGATTGTAAAATTACTCGAATGAGTCGAGTGGTAAAATACGACTCGAGTCGCATCACTATGCGCACCCTTTCCTACACTCCAACCAGAACGGCGGCTATTTTGGTGTCGTTACCATCCATGGGACGCAAGATCACGCGCGTTCACTAACAAGTCAATTTAATAAAGGAACTTTAAAAAATATCCATTACTGGTTGTGCGGGTTTTTACCCCCAGTAAATAAAAATTGGTGGTCGTACCTCATAAGCTCCGTCTGCTCAACACACTGATAAATACGTTCTGTCGACAAATTTCAGTAATATCTTGTAACTCCTATCCGTTAAGGAGTTCTGTGGCTTTCATCATCAGGTCAGCAACATGACATGATGATTACCAGACCCAATAATCAGCATTGAGTAGAAAATATATGCAAAACATTATGGGTGCCTATAAAAATTGAGGGTTGCCCTCGATTTCCCAGGGAGTTTTTCTTTCAAACAAAAAAAGAAAATTTGAAATCGGTGTACATACAAGGTGTACATGTAAATACAAGGTGACGGGCAAGAGGAAGAAACTGTAGCAGTTTCTTCCTCTTGCCGGTCACCTTGTATAGTGAACTTGTTTAGAAATGTATTTTTAACCGACTTTAAAAAAAAGAGGAGGTTCTCAATTCAACTGAATGTTGTTTTTTTTGTATGTTTGTTACGCGATTACGCCGTCAATTGTAGACCGACTTAAAAATTTCTTTTTTAGTTTGAAAGAGTATACTCCCGAGGTGTTTCCATTTTCACCAAGTCAGATTCTGTAGCTTGTAAGCTAAGTAGCTTGGGGACAAATTCGCAACACGAATAAAACTGATAATATCCATACATCATGTATGGATTATCAGTTTTATATATGTCGTGGCCCGATCTTAAAATTAATCACTTCATAATGTGGCCGACCATTTCATAAAATTGTCGTATTTCATAAAACAGCCAACTAAAACTGGTTATATCGTTTTAACGTCAACGTTTGATAATATGTTAATCAACGTTTGGCCATATCATTAAAATAGGTTAAAATACGTTTACAAGTTACTGGATTTTGTTTAATGTGAGTTTTGGGCGATAGATAAAATATTTGTAATTTTGAAAGTAAACTTAGAAATAAAAGAGATTGAAATAGTTAAATAACCTAACTAACCTCTAAAATTACATGTCGAAATCCATAATTTTTTGACGTTACAACCGTTTTTCGACTGATTTTCATAAAAATCGCCTAGCTGTTTTAACGATAATTCACTGCACTTTTATCTTCACTTTACACATTATTATTCACTTTAAGAACAGAATAATTATCCGCCACCATGATGTACCACAATAACAAAGCGACATCAGCGCCTCTACCGGTGGATAATATAACAGTTTTACGATATGACGTTTGGCCATTTCATGAAGTACTCGGTCATATTTTTACGTAGTATTATTCTTTCTCTATGGTCATATCATCAAACGCTGTCTGATTCATTGATCTGGTCTAACCACATCATGATGTGGGCAGCGGGAACAGTGCCGCATCATGAAAAACGTCAATTTTATGAAATGGTTGGCCACATCATGAAGTGATTAATTTTAAGATCGGGCTACGACATATAAAAGTAAATGACAAAATTGTATAAGGAGGGGATTTATTTTACTTTTCGACATTTGGTGTCATTGTAAAATTTGATCATTTTAAGGATGACACAAATGTCGTCAATTTTATTTATGTTAATGCGATTCCCTCGTCTTACCAGTCATTGTGTTTGTTGTTTAAAACTACTATTACTAGAATAGAACAGAATGCAAAACAAATTGTTGCCTAAAGTCCATTATCTTTGCGACTTCCTATTTGCAGACTTAAATTTTAGCTCCAAGGCATTTTATTCAAGAATCCAGCATCTAAACTACTACGAAAGCCAAACTAGGCTTAGCCTAAAGGCTGCTTAGACCTGGGCAATTGTCTGGATCAGACATCATGCTAGCTTCTATTGGATGCCTTTGTTCCCGCAAACACTGTTGGACTTACGGCTTACATATACCCCGGAGCAGCGCTTAAGAAATTTTAATGTTCCAAGAAAGTCCGCTTTTTCCCGCTTATTCCCAGTCTGTTTTACTTGTACCGTTTAAAAAATAATAGCGAGTAATCTCCGTTGAAGTGTGGATCTTGTTTAATTTGGAAACTTTTTTTCTTTTGGGGTAGAAAACTCGTTTGGACTAAGGAAGTTTTTATAATGGCTAAGGATTGTGCTTGATCGTTTTTTTGTATATAAGTCATATCACTTCTATGTTTTTCAGAATGTTATCTTACTTGCTGGGTGTTATTTATTATTTTACAATACATTATTTATACAACAAATGTTGTGTATAAAGGCAAATAACTAGGTATTTAGTATAAAAAAAAACAAATTATCTCCAGACTTTAAAATTGGTCCCATACTATAGTCTGAACATTTTAATTAAATCCATAAAAAAATTAATACCTACCTTGCATCCAATATGTACACAACGATATTGCTTATTACTTTTCTTTACTTCATTAATATATTGAAGTCATCGACCTCGATGATTTATGTAAACTTTAAACACACGTTTACATTTACATTGCAAACACGCTCCCAAAAGCAATCATGTTAAAAGATTGTTTTTATCCCACAATAAACGGTTTGAAAAAGAAAAATAGTGGTACTAAAATCTTTGTGCATTTTGTAAGGGCGTGCAGAGTTGTTTTTCTTTGAATGAAATTTCAGTTTATAAAGGTAAGTGACTCTAGAGATCCATAAAACGAGCGTTACGGGTACGTCAACCCCTCCCCAACGTACCCATGTAAACACATAAATTGTCTGTGTTTAGTTCATTCGAGTCACAATTACTTACTTATTAGACGTGCTGTTGATAGGGCATTTTTTTTTAAAAAGAAGGAATTTCTGTTTACCTACGAGTTGATAATAAAAAACAAAACTTTATTTTATTTTGGAGTAATTATTAAATACCAATCTCATCTTAAGTTGATTGTAAACTTTAAATGATTTGTCTACAGTTTAGGTACATTAAATTTTTTATCTTTTTTATATTATTGTAAATGCAAGCAGTTTATGCTAATTATTTACTTGTTTTTGTTAGCTTCCACTTTAAGCTCGTTAAAACTTACTTTATCGTTTAAAAGAAACAGAAACATAGACGAACCAACTGCTAAGCATCTCTGCTTTTTCCTATAAAAAGATAATTAGTAAAAGAAAACTTAATTCCCAAGGTAATAGATCTGCAACTTCTGCAGGCTTTTGAAAGAAAAGGAAATGGAAGAGGTCTCGGTAGCTTTTTTTAGACGGAAACCTTTTTATTGTTCTGTAAAATTTATCTTGTAGCACATTTTTAGGGTTCCGTAGTCCTGACAAGGAACCCTTATAGTATCTTCATGTCCATCTGTCCGTCTGTCTGTCCGTCCGAGGTCATGCTTGGAGACTGTTGACACTAGAGAGCTGTAATTTTGTAGGGCTGATTTTTTTTTCATCGTCTACCCCATCGTGTGGGGTATCGTTGAATAGGCCCTTTAAAATGACCAAGGGGTTGCTATGATGATTTTACGATTTAAGGATCCGCTTGTGAAACATTAAAGCGCCCCCTACCCCCCTTCTAAAAGCTTAATTATTGGCTTGAAAAATCTGAAAAAAATATGATAATAGTGCTTTTCACAAACTTTAAGAAAAATCATAATGGTTTAAGAGTAATAATCGCTTAACTATTACTCTTTAACTAACTGCTCAATGTATTACAAAATTTCTTACCTAATAGAAATCCCTTAAAAGAAAACTTTAAAAGTGACGTAAATGAAGTAATTGCTGAAATACAGGATGTACAAAAGAATGGGACACCCATTCAAACCACGTGATCAGCTAGCTGGTGATATACAACAACTTTTCCTATGGGAGCAACATCGAAATCGTGATTTTATTTTCAGATGCTCCATACATTATCATCGAGGTAAGCGAGTAAGTTTGTATGGAGCATCTAAAAAAAATCTCGATTTTGATATTGCTCCTAGAAAAAGTTGTTGTATATGACCAGCTGATCACGTGGTTTTAAGGAGTGTCCCATTCTCTTGTACACACTGTATATTAACCCTACACTGCACGTGGCACGACACGCACGGTTTTTTTTTCAAATGGAATCCATTGTCCATGTCCATAGGATAGGATAAGGATATTTAGTTAGTTATTAAAAATATTTAGTTTTAAAAATTCACAAGTCAAATTAATAATCCTGAGTTGGAAATATTATGCAAAATCATTTATCTCTACGCGTCCAAACTTTACAAGCATGACTAAAACTATACAAAAATATTAAGGGCTTATAAAAACTACTGCGTGAATAAAATTACGCGTATCACAGTATTCAGTGCACGTACAAGCTTTTCATCTGTTTTTCTGAGTTTAAATAAAATACAAGTGACAGAGTGATTTGTGCAGCGGAAACTGGCATTCCGGCGGCGTAGTGCCGGATACGTAGCCCGACCGCGTCTGCCATGTTTGACTTGTAAATGGGGTGGCCAGCCTTCAAGGTTTACTTGAGACTAAACGAATCAATTGTTTTAATGGTTGTTTTTAGTAGTTTTTATTTTTGTTTTAGATGGTCCTGAAAAAAATTAAATTTATATGGTAATCTTGGTGCTCATGCTTTTGTATTGTCTAGATCACTCTTGTGGTCGCTCTAAATCTAAACACATAAGATTCTTACAAAAGATATAAAGTAAAAGAAGGTATAAAACATAGCATAAAAGTGAAACAGTTAGTAAACAATGTTGTTTTAATGCCAAAATCAATAAAAAATAAAACAAGGTTCAAATAACTAATAATACTAAAATGGTTAGGGTGGTCTATCCAATCTACAAAACTTTAATTATATTTCAATCGTTAAATGATTCTAGCCTTAAACTAACCAAAGTTTGTAGGGAAGCGAAATTCTTGTCAGGATACTAGGTAACATCGTAACTGTAAAGTAATTAGGTTAATGACTAGCATTACACACGTTAACTTAGCTCTTGTCGTGGACAAATAAAGATTTCATTTCATTTCATTTCCAACTTGATTTATGTTAAAGTTTTCTCACCTAGAATAAAAATAATATAATCTTTATTTGAATAAACATAGTGGTATATAATAGGCATTTCAATATGACAATACAATTAGTTCTTACTAAAAAATATAATATTCACACGAAGTAAAAAGGTCAAGAAGAATTTTGCGATTAATTTAGAGAAAAAAAACGTGTACAAGTCCCATGACTTGTACATGATTGTTAAAATATGGACATGAGTGTTAAAAAATTGCGAGGTCGGGCTCAATTACAATCATAGCAAGAAACGCTTGAGCTTACACGGCTACAACATTGCCTAAAGTTCCGCAACATTTTTCTGCAGATTACGTGTCGTGAGACATGTTGCAAGCACACTTGTCACACACACCATCTTTTATTTCACTTACATTTTACTAAACAGCACTAAGACATCTGATGACAGTTTTATAAAGCAGTCAGCTTCATAAAAGTGCAAGTAGTGGCGACTAATTATAATATTATTAAAATGACACACTTTCCAGGACGACCAACACCTGGCTGGCGAGCTCCAGCATGTCAGGAAGGTACTACGGGAAAACCAGTTGCCGGTACCACGTCGTTCCAGACCCCGGGTCAAGCATTCCACCGTCGAACGCCAACCTGCTGTACTACCTTATATGAAGGGTGTCACTGACAAGATTGGAAACATTTTGAAGCGCGCTTCAATCAAAACCTACTTCAAGCCGCCGAAAAAGATTAACCAATTTTTACCACCTGTCAAGTGCAACATACCTCTTCAAGATGCGGGGGTGTACAGACTGGAATGTGACTGTGGGCTCTCCTATATCGGTCAAACAAAACGAAGTATAGGCGTGCGGGTAAAAGAACATATAGCCGACATCAAACATAGACGGAATACTAAGTCTGCAGTGTGTGAACATGCCTTAGATACACCCAACCATTTCATACGATTTGACCAGCCTAAAGTCCTTGCAAGAGAACGACGATTTGTTCCTCGCATGTTACGGGAGGCAATTGAAATTAGAAGACACCCGAATTTCAACAGAGAAGATGGTTGGAAAATACCACCAGCATGGGATCCTGTTTTAACGAAATCCCATGCTAGGCTCCGCACTGCAAGACCTCTAGATACAGTTAGCTCTTTTTGCGTAGATAGGAACACAAATTAATATTAACTGAGTGACGGTAGTTTATAGTTTTTTCAAAATATTGTAAAGACGAATAACACCTTAGTCTACCTGTGACCACGAACGCTGTAAAGTGTTCGAAACGTCAGGTTAAATAAAATGTTAATAAATCGCGAAATAATCCGTAAAAGTAGTTTCATTTAAATGTATCGTGTTCGCGTAAATAAAAGACAACAGTACACTTTCCAGGACATTCTCGCTGTTGTTTAACGACATGTTTTGTAGTGTATCTAAAGCTTTCTAGTTACTAGGAGACAAATACCCGCAGGAAGCGTTAAAGTTAAAGTTCAAACGTTTATTATTTTACGAAAGGTAACAAAATATATCAAGTTTAGTGTGTGTTGGTACGAATGTTGTGCGATTATGGATGATGTTTAATGATGTTGTCCGTCGTCGTAACATAACTTGCCTCTCTATCTTTTTCGTCCAAAAAGTCGTGAGATAAAATGTCTTCGTCACATGTCATAGAAGATAAATATATATATAAATAAAATTGATTAATTAATGTGTCATTTAAAGGACTAAGCAGGTACTGTAAATAAGGTAAATGTACACATTGCATAAACTGAAATGTAGAGTTTATAAAGAGTCGAAGGTGGAACCCAACACAAACGCAATAATATGCTTAGCGTTTTTCTTTTCCTATTCCATATTGCCTTACTGAGGGTGGTAACATTATTTGTAACTCCAGCGCCTTCTATCTGACAGGAATGCTAATACGCTTCCTCTTCCTTAAGTGGGTTAAAGCCACACGTAAACGTTTCACAATTTAAAGTCTCTCTTCCCACTTTGACAATAAACGCTTTATAGCAAAAACTAAAACCGGTCAAGCGTAGTTCTTTTAGTACTTTTTCTTGTATAGTATGAAGTACCGTTAAAATTCACGTATAAAAAAGTTTTATTGCGATAGAACATTAACTGCTTAACTCTACATCAGCAATAACCGTATCCAATAAAAATGAAATGCTTAATACACATTAAGAACTATAATGTCATGGCCATTTTATGCTATAAAAAGTTAAGAGCTCTTGTGCTATTTCGTTTTAATTAACCTAAAAACATTGTTCACGTTTCTGATGCAAATTTTACCATTTACATTTAACATGGTGTCCCGTAAATAATTGGTACCACCTTGTAACCATATATTATAAATAAAAATAGAAAATAGTTTCTTTGTGACAATACCCAATAGTGTGTAAAAATGTTGACAATACAAAACAAAAAAATACACAACAAGAAAATATTGTGTCAAAAAGAGAGCCTTTTGCGCTCAGCATTTGCCGTGTCAGCCTGGGACTTATCACGACGCTGATTTTCGGCGGGGACCCCGACGTTAGACGTTACAACAATATTTTATGCACCACGGCGAATTTTTATACTATGACTTTTATAAACATGCATATTTAATGCCTTTTCATAAAAAATCAATTGGCTGTTTGGTAGTTCATTTATATTTGTTTGTCGTATGTTTAAAGACAATTAAATAAAAGGAAATAAAAAGGATTTAAAACTAAATAAATTATTATGGAAATAGGTGTAAAACACCTCAGAAGGAAAGTTATGATTCAAAAAACTATTATGCGATATTACCCATTTTATTCACATCACCATATCACAATCACATTCACCTACATCATAATATTTTAGTATCCAGATCTTACTTACGTACCTTTCAGCAAGACGGCTCGTTCTCGAATGCAATGAGGATTTAAATACTACCTCGAATGGTGGCCGACCTGCACCGGCCAAGCACAGATTAGTTAAGTGTCAATGGTAAGTGTTGCCAAGTTATACTTTCAAACTAATGCTACGGCAGTATTTGCGACTTTTTCCAGGATTTATGTAAAAGTTGTCTTTGGCATCTGTCAGTGCCAAAGACAGCTCAGTGACAGTTTTAATTTCAAAGTAAAATAAATAATTGTTTCAAGGAGTAACAATACGCGTTGTTACAGTCGGCCATCCTTTTTGAACAAGTCCCTTTGTTCGCCTATTATATTCAATATTATAAGAATTATAGTTCCTTTTACTATATCCAATATGACACAACGGAATTAACATATGCATTGTTATTAAACATTTAGATACATAATACGTTACAATAACCATTTTATATAATAATAATTATATTACAGACATCAATGGTTTTTTTTCTTTATTTGATTTGCATTACAAGTATAAATTACTATACTAAATATTGTATTTAGAATGATTCTGGCTGAATTTGTTTTATTGGAGAGATGCTTAACTCAAGCCAATAAATAAGCAAAAAAATGAACTATCAAATTAAAATATAGTAAAATTGTATAAACATAGAATATTTTAAACTAAATGCAATTTCCGCAAGTAAGATTAATTAACTACAAAATGATAAATACTTCGTCATAATAACATCATGTTCATAATCAAACCGATTAATTGCATTTCAAAAACTCATTTAGTTCATCAGGGTCAGGTCATCTCAAATGACATTTTCACATAATTCATTACAATTTGAACAAATAGGTGTTGATTTATCTCTTAAAAAAATAAAAAATAAATAAAATAAAAAATGACAAAACAATGATATTATCCATTCGGGCGAATTTCTGCTTAAAATGTGGGTAACACAACAGAAATGCACTATTTACCAACTATTTTAGCCTCCATAAGGCATTAAGAGCAAAACTGACATTAGGAAGAAATTAAATTAAAAGAAAAAGACAAGCCATTTACATCGGGTGAATCCCTGTTTAAAATGTGGGTAACACAACATGGGTGTACTAAATATTAAGTTATTTCGCCTCCTCAAGACATATTTCGAGCAGAAACTATATTTAAAAGAAAAATTACAAAGAATATCCATTTACATCGGCTGAATCTCTGTTCAAAATGTGGGTAACACAACATGGATGCACTAACTATTAAATATCTTTTCGTCCTCAATGCTTATTTCATCAAACTAACTAAGTTTTAAATATTTTGCTAACGGTTGAGTTTGTGGGGTGGTATAACGAAACAGTTTGTTCTGTACGATCCCACTTCTGAGATGTAAAACACCTCAGAAGGAAGGTTTCGATTCAAACAACTATTATGCGATATTACCCATTTTATTCACATGACCATATCACAATCACATTCACCTACATCATAATATTTTAGTATCCAGCGGGGTAACCATGAACTCTAAAAACCATCTCAAACTTGTCAAATCTGTCAATTTTGGTACGTCATTTCATACAAAATTTGACAGAAATGATAATGTTTGACAGATTTGAGATTGTTTAAAGGGTTCGTGGTTACCGCCCAGATCTTACTTACGTACCTGCCTTTTAGCAAGACGGCTCGTTCTCGAATGGTGGCCGACCGGCACCACTGATCAAATAAACTACGTAGAAGATAGCGGAGTAGGAATATCGAAGAAAGTAAACGTCACTTACTTCAATTGATTGGAAACTTTTTCGTCGAGTGACAAAAAAAAAAGAAAAGAAAAAACTCAGAGTGAGATACTTAATAGTGATGTGATGTCTGATGACCGTAAATGTCCACAGGCTATATAATATCGCATAGATCTAAACATCGAGATATCGATGCACTTTAATCGATAATCGTTAATCGATACTTTATAATAGGTCGGTAGGTAGATGCGCTGTATAGTAGGTATCAGATTAAAAATAATAATAATGGGTACTTTACAATAAAACTGTAGTTAAACGAAAATTTTATATTTAAGAACTTCAAAATAAGAAATACACTTAGTTCAGTCCCAGAAATACAGATTCCTAGATCCTAGATTATCTTCTCGTTCTCTTGTAGCTGTAGCCAAAAAGGAACTTGCATTAACAAACAGATCCAGAAAGCAAAAATAGTTCCAATCAATTATATTGACTCACTTAAGAACATCACAGAATGTCATAGAACCTCAAAATAAGAAATACACGATTGGTCCATATATCTGCATGAACGAGAGTTTAAACTCTTTCTGCTGTTTTAATTTTATAAAGCTTTATACAACTTGTATGAGCATGCACTTTAGGAGCACCAAATATTATTTAAAATATATTTTGTGGAAATTCATTTCAGAATTTTATTTAATTTAATGACTTGACACTTGACAGACGCCAATGACACGCCGAATATCTTTTGACAAAAAATAAATACAAAGGAGTATAAAATCTTATAAAAGAGGATGTACTGTTCATTAAAAACTTTTTGTAAAATCAACCATGATTTGATGATATAAGGCACTGCACAGACGAAGGCACAGGGTGGAACAAAAACGTTTTTACTAGTAATTACCACAAATAAATACCTATAACACATCTAAAACATAAACCATTAAACCAAAAATAATAGATTAAAATCACTATCTTTTTCAAACGCTGCTTATTTTGCTGTTGTAACGTTTATACCTAACACGAGTTGGATTTGGATGTCAATAACGCTTTGTTTGGTTCGGAAAAGTAAGAAGTGAGTGATAAAATCTACTTACTAGTTACTACCATGGAAAAGCCCAAAACGAAGCTTATTATAAATATATAAGGTATTTCTACATACGTCCTACTGCAGGCCAAAGGCCTCACCTCAACTATTAGGTGGTGTGGGCTATACTACACCACGCGGGCCCATTGCGGGGTGTTGTAAGGCCAGTGACTAAAACTTACTGTCAGATGTAAAAGCCGCCTTAATTCCTCTGACTAGGCTTCACGACCAATATCAAGTTATATTAGCCGAGACCAATTTTTAACGTGCCTTCCGAAGCACGGAGATGCTCGTGATAAAATGACACTAAATATATGATTGGTCGGAATGGTCACCCATTCAGTCACTACCACAACCGCGGCGATAGTTGCTTAACTTTAGTAATCGATTCCAGAACACTGCTCAACACAGACACACTGCTGCAAACAAACAGGCGTAAAAATCTGAATCTGTTTGGACTCTCATACGATGAACGACCTATTTCAAATCAATCAAACTCTTCAGACCTTTTTTTACAATAATAGGTAGCCTACGTCCTAAAATAAGCTTTAGTATATATCTGTACCAAATTTGATCAAAATCGATTCAGTATTTTAAACTTGAAACGTAATAGACAGCCAGACACATCTAAAATCTGATAGACTGATGTATCAACGTATAGCCACGGGCTACACTCTTAGGCTAGGACTATACGCAGCCGGAAACCGGTAGCATCTGTAAGAATCCGTTCAAAAACGACCTTACTGCTAAAGCGATGAATTGAATCCGCGTTAATTCGGTCCAGTTTCTGGCTGCGTATAGACTAAGCCTTATTAGAAACCGAGCCTTGCAGATAAGATAGATTACGTTTCTAATCGTGCTAATTAAGGATAAGGCTTCGAGAATTTTTATTCGTTTACAAAAAATCGTTAATTCATTCACATTATTTAATTTTATTCATTCAGCCAGGTGACAGATCTTATTAGCAATACTGGCTACGCTTAGGAAACCATAAAAGGGGAAGAAAACATCTGTCATGGCGTCATCAAAAGTAAGTCGCGTGAAAAGTTCGCTGTCACATCAATTTGTCAAAGCACTTTCATCCAGCTGACCGGCACCGGCCAAGCACAGATTAGTTAAGTGTCAATGGTAAGTGTTGCCAAGTTATACTTTCAAACTAATGCTACGGCAGTAGTTGCGAATTTTTCCAGGATTTATGTAAAAGTTGTCTTTGGCATCTGTCAGTGCCAAAGACAACTCAGTGACAGTTTTAATTTCAAAATAAAATAAATAATTGTGTAAAGGAGTAACAATACGGGTTGTTACATAGGATATAACAATTTTACAACGGTTTTCATTTGCAAATGTGCAAGAGTTAATAATTATTATATTTATCACTACTGTAAAAAAAATATTTCCTTTGAGTTCCCCATTTCATACGGGACATCCTGAATAGCCTGTATAGCGGGTAGATTTCATGAAATTAGTTTTTATGGTATTATAAATCTGAATGGTCTTAAAATACGTTTTATAATAACATTATTTACTAAGCCTATAACTAAATTAAACTAATAAATAAACGTTTATGTTTGTTTCAAAATCGTCTAGATCACCTGCATACATAATAAAAAAGGTTTAATAAAAAACTAAAAACCGACTTCAAAATGAAACTAAAAAGCGAAAAATAATATTGACTAAAACATACCTAATCAGTTTTATTTGGAGTCGGTGCCAGCCATCGAGAGTTAAAATGTGTTCATTCGCACCAACTCCAAAAAGAACTGATTAGGTATGTTCATATTATTATATATATATGTCAATATTATTTTTCGCTTTTTAGTTTCATTTTGAAGTCGGTTTTTAGTTTTTTATTAAACTTATTTTATTTTACAATTTTAAGTGTTAAGTCCTCTATTTTTCCCCTCCTAACTCCGCCAAAAAATGACTTTACAGCAAAGTGACCTAGACAAATGTTGTTCTTCTGTGGGCCACCCACCCACCCAATGGTATAATAAAAATAGGGTGCTATTAATGATAAATTTTTCGACAAAATTTATTACAAGTCCCAGACGCCTTTAAAATAAGCTTCAGTTTTCACCTTCCAACTCCGCCAAAATTGACTTAACAGCAAAGTAACCTTAGCTAATGTTGGTCCTCCATGGACCTCCCATCGAATGGTATGATAAAAATAAGGTGTTATATTGGGTCAATATTTCGACGAAAATTTGTAAATCTTAAGGAAATGGTTTTCCTATACTCCAACCAGAACGGCGGCTATTTTGGTGTCGTTACTATAGGATAAGGTCTTGCATTAAATACCAAGTCAGTTTAAGAAAGGAACTTTTAATATTTTTTTTCGTTACTGGGTGTGCGGGTACGCCCCCAGTAAAAAAAAATTGGCGGTCTGGTACCTCATAAGCTCCACGTCTGCTTAACACACTGCGAAATACGTTCTGTCGACAAAAAGCAGTATTATCTTCTAACTCCTATCCGTTAAGGAGTTCTGTGGCTTCCATCATCAGGTCAGCAACATGACATGATGATTACCAGACCCAAAATTCAGCATTGAGTCAGAAAATATATGCAAAACATTATGGGTGCCTATAAAAATTGAGGGTTGCCCTCGATTTCCCAAAGATCTCATCATCAGAATCTGACTTGGTGTAAATAGGACCACCTCGGGAGTATACCCTTTCAAACTAAAAAATAAATTTTGAAATCGGTCCATAATTGACGGCGTAATCGCGTAACAAACATACAAAAAAAAAACAACATTCAGACGAATTGAGAACCTCCTCTTTTTTTTGAAGTCGGTTAAAAATATACTAGAGTAGGCTTTGGTTGCAAATTCTCAAGCTACCTAGCAAACGTTTGGCTTGCGGGACTTCAGTAAACCACTGCTTCTCAGACAACTGCGTAATAAAGTTGCTTTGCTATTCTATTAAGCTTGCTATTACGAATAGTTTGTTACGAGATTGCTACCATGTACCTTATTTTTAACCGACTTCAAAAAAAGGAGGAGGATCTCAATTCGTCTGAATGTTGTTTTTTTTTGTATGTTTGTTACGCGATTACGCCGTTAATTATGGACCGATTTCAAAATTTATTTTTTAGTTTGAAAGGGTATACTCCCGAGGTGGTCCCATTTACATCAAGTCAGATTCTGATAATGGGATCCTTGGGAAATCGAGGGCAACCCTCAATTTTCATAGGCACCCATAATATTTTGCATATATTTTCTGACTCAATGCTAATTTTTGGGTCTGGTAATCATCATGTCATGTTGCTGACCTGATGATGGAAGCCACAGAACTCCTTAACGGATAGGATTTAGAAGTTAATACTGCTTTTTGTCGACAGAACGTATTTCGCAGTGTGTTGAGCAGACGTGGTGCTTATGAGGTACCAGACCGCCAATTTTTATTTACTGGGGGCGTACCCGCACACTTAGTAACAAAAAAAAATTAAAAGTTCCTTTCTTAAATTGACTTGGTATTAATTGCAAGACCTTATCCTATGGTTACGACACCAAAATAGCCGCAGTTCTGGTTGGAGTGTAGGAAAACCCTTTCCTTAAGACTTACAAATTTTCGTCGAGATATTGACCCAATATAACACCTTATTTTTATCATACCATTCGATGGGGGTCCATAGAGGACCAATATTAGCTAAGATTACTTTGCTGTCAAGTCATTTTTGGCGGAGTTGGAATGTGAAAACTGAAGCTTATTTTAAAGGCGTCAGGGACTTGTAATAAATTTCGTCGAAAAATTGATCATTAATATCACCCTATTTTATTTTACCAGTGGGTGGGTGGCCCACAGAAGAACAACATTTGTCTAGGTCACTTTGCTGTCAAGTCATTTTTGGCGGTTAGGAGGGGAAAAATAGAGGACTTGACACTTAAAATTGTGAAATAAAATAAGTTTAATAAAAAACTAAAAACCGACTTCAAAATGAAACTAAAAAGCGAAAAATAATATTGACTAAAATATACGTAATCAGTTCTTTTTGGAGTCGGTGCGAATGAACACATTTTAACTCTCGATGGCTGGCACCGACTGCAAAAAGAACTGATTACGTATATTTTAGTTTCGCTTTTTAGTTTCATTTTGAAGTCGGTTTTTAGTTTTTTATTAAACTTATTTTTTGAGTTTCCGATATTTCAGACCTGTTGCAAGCGCCATGATCACGGAGTAACAGTGCTGAAATATGGGGAACTCAAAAATAAGTTACATGGTGTTAGTGACCATTAAAGTTTAAAACAATATATTGCTGTTACGACTTTGTCATTGTGACAGCACTGCGGTATAGTTGCCATTACACTATTCTAACTTATGTTCCCGCTTTGTAAATATGTGCCAACAGATATTGAACTCATTTCCTTCGAAGACATACGGCAACAAAAAGGGTTCAGCACTTAATAATAATTTACTGACTCAACCACGGCTTTGCATGTCATATAAAGTACGATTTTATCGTATTTACCCCGCAACAACTGTATTTGGTGGGCGGACCCAGGTGTGAAGGGGATTTAAAGTTCATTGCACAGCTAGAGGGCGGCACCTACGCCCGTATATCTTGGAAAACGCTTTATAAACCCTCTACAACAATGTGCCCCAGAGGACTCGAGTTTAATCTTAAAGAACTTATCGAGCTAGTTTCAAAGCTCTCATTTCAGCCGCCTTTGTTTCCAAGTTATAATTATCGGGTAAAGTTTTGTTGCGAAAGTGATATGTATCAATAAAGCCCGACTGATCTTAATCTCTGAGCGTTTGCGTAAGAAACTTGTTGAGCAATCAACGGATGCCAACTTAGAAAGTAACAAGTGTCTTGTCTGATACTTTTATGATTGCTTTAATAAGATTTTGACGAACAAGTTTTCTGCCTTTTAGGTACAGAATGATGATGACGGAGTATTGAGACATAGGTAATGTTCGCATGAGACATCGTCGCTGGTATTACATAAGCAAAAAAATTATTTTATTTTCTGTTTTAGGTTTGTCACAAAAAAGGTATGAATATACTGTGGTAATGGTGATATTAACATGTTTTTAGGGTTCCGTACCCAAAGGGTAAAACGGGATCCTATTAATAAGACTCCGCTGTCCGTCTGTCACCAGACTGTATCTCATGAACCGTCATAGTTAGACATTTCAAATTTTAACAGATGATGTATTTCAGTTGCAGCTATAACAAAAAATACTTAAAGCCCGAAAACAACATTAAGGAGGCTCTCAAACAACATAAGTGTTTTTTTCCTCGTTTTTATAGATAATGGGATTTATAGTCCTTCGTGCGCGAATCCGACTCACACTTGGCCCATTTTATTAAACTGTCGCGACCATTTCAGAGTAATTCTTGACTTTAAAATTGCGACTAGTTAGAGAATAAAGCAAAACATTTTTATCATAACGTGTCTTAATGTCGTTTATTATAATGAGACTTAGTATTATGATACTAAGTTTTCGAAATAATAAATAAATAAATTATTTCCACAATCACACCAATTATCTAGCCCCAAACTAAGCAAAACTTGTGCTATGGCGACTAGATAACGGATAAATACGTTTATAATCCATGACTTAGGTGCAAATGCTCGTGCTTATTACACTAACATTTGACCCTCGCGGGATTCGAATCCGCAACCGCCAGGCATTGTAGTTCGGAGCGCGAACCACTACACCAGACGGTCGTCAACGTCGACGTCGACGGTAATCTTTTATAAAACCCTTATTCCCTAAAAATTTGCAATCGGCAATAATCGCGCAGTCATATCGCCCGATTGATGGTTAGTGTCAAAATCTATGGGCAGCACTGACAGTAGATTTTTTTGTTTTAGTTTTTTACTGTCAATTTGCTATTTTAAAGCCAGAATCGGTAAATTTTCGCTATCGCATTGCTTTTGCAAGATATGGAATCAGGGTACCGACCGTTCTGACCGTTAGTTGTAATCACTAAGTTATTACATCACTAATCTACCAATTTATCGGCATTCATCTAACAGAATTCATGATTTATAAAGGTCCGGTGGTTTCTATAGCGGAATCGTGCTGACAGGGCGATCTCATTAAGCTAATAATGGAACAGGCAGGTCATAAATCAATGCATTGTGTAACCGATGGTGTTCTTGTGTGCGGTCGCACATAGGTGTTCAACTAGATAGTTACCTATTACAATCAATAAAATCCAATCGTAATACACCCTGTTTTACTCTTTCCACTTAAGATTTGTTTATTTTATAAGGCACATCAACATCTTGGTATGTCACGTTATGCTTATCATATACATTTTATTTTTATACATGTCACTTAAAGTTGACCACAGCATTAATATATAACAAAGTTTGCTAAAAAAACCCTATCTTACGACTACGAATAGAATTCATGCGTTTTGGGAAGAAGACATAAAAAATATAATTAATTATAAAAAACTAATAACCGACTTCAAAATTAATCTAAAAAGCGAAAATAATATTGATGAAAACATACCTAATCAGTTCTTTTTGAACACATTTTAACTCTCAATTACTGGCACCGACTCCAAAAAGAACTGATTAGGTAATGTTTTAGTCGAAAAATAATATTATATTTCGCTTTTTAGTTTAATTTTAAAGTTGGTTTTAGTTTTTTATAATACTTAATAGTGTCCCATAACGAAACGTTATCATTGAGAATCTATCATTATAGAAGTCATTTAAAAAGATTAATTTTAACAGAATCGGGGTCCAGTTTAAGAAAACCTGCTAATCTGGTGTCGTAAACATAGGATAAGGTCTTGCGTTCAATACCTGGTACCAAGGAACTTTTAAAGTGACGGCGCGAATCAAACATAGACTCTATTTTGATACAGAGTTGGTTCTTATTATTAATCGTCGATTAATGAAATGAAGTCGATTGTCAGGCTGTTTACAGAGCACAGCAAAGGATCTTCGTCAGAGTCCATTCAAGATCTAAAACTACTCCTACATTTTGAGCACACACGTTTTGGGATTTTTGATTCATCCCAACATTCCCAACTAAAAGTTTAGGCACAGAGTTTATTCCACCATAAAAGGCTACGCCTGACTACCCGCATTAATTAATATGGCACTTCACGTTGATGACCGGTGGACCGTTATCCGTTACCCACAGCAAACACACTTTGTTTACTTATCGCCAGGTACCAGTTTAATTCAACCGGTTGCATTAATCAAACACCATTACAGTGCCTTACTTATAATACAGGACGAAATTTTAATGTAAAATACTAAAAGGTCGGTTAATCATGATAACAACCTCCGTACCTCCTGACGACCTCCGTAGCCAAAGGCGAGCACGCCGTACTTTAAATAGCGCCATCTCTGAGGTTCCGGGTTCGATCCCCGGTCGGGTGATGATGAATGTAGAAAACGAACATTTCTATATTGGCTCGGGTCTAGGTGTTGTGGTACCGTCGTTGATTCAGATTCCTATAACACAAGTGCTTACCTTAGGATCAGAGCAATGTATGTGATGTTGTCCAATATAAAAATAAATTAAAAAATAAACAACTTTGCCAAAGAAATTAATTACCCTAGATCTCAATTTAATTTTGTAAGAGTACCTAAGTTTGCCGCTGGTAAACGTTTATAATAAATAAAAGTTTTGTGCGACGCAATGACTGTGTGCTTGTGCACAGTAGCATATTACATATTATTAATAATACAATAAAAGACTGTGACATTTCCTAATTGTCTTTTATTGAATTAGTGCCCGCTTCGGCATGGCACGAATCTAGGGCCGAAGGAACGAAGGCCTTAAAACCTGAGCAATGTAGTTTTTACGTCAAACGCGCGTAGTCTTACACTCGGCCGGGTCTTAGGTATTAATTATTGGAGCCATCCTGAGGTCAAGAGTTAATAGATGACCATTCTACCTAAAGTGGTTGTGTTGTGTTGTGTGATAATCGTTATATACAAAGCTTACTTACTAAGAAACGAAAGCTTTTACTATAGCGACTGTTACAAATATATTTTTAATTTTCAAATAATAATGTAATTTTTTATACGTTTGAAAATGTATAAACAACAGTATTAAATATTATAAGTATTATTAACCTACGTTAGTAGTAGCATAGAGTAAGTATAATACTACGTAAAAGTAGTAGTATCCAAATAAAAAAATAACAAATGAACATTATAAGACACATACCTAAGTCACCGATATGCACTAACTTTATTTTAAAAGAAATCCGAAACCCGACATTATTAACCTGATCCTATGGCAAATAGCAAACTGTACTATTTTATTCTCGAGCCACTCACCTGAAACTCCGTGTGGAAATATGACAGGGGATAGACCTCTGTCTATTTCCTGTCAAATTTGAAAACCCAATAAGCCAAAATTTCAACAAAACGATTTCGGACTTACACACGTCAATATTTATTATTTATTATCAGCGAGAATGAAGGCGTACGAAAACCATACGAAGGCGTAAAAAATTATTAATGTCTTTTCATGGGTGGATCTGAGAAGATATTTGTAGACATAAAATCTGTTTGTAATACGAGTTATTTAAAGTCATTTAATATATAAAAGGTGAAAGCACTCTTCTGATATTTATATCTTTTTTAACGGTTGACTTCATTTCACTCACTTGATAGTAAGTGACAATAAAGTCTTTGGTACAGTATCTATGTGTTATGAGCGCGGCGGAAAGCGTTGTTTCAAACGATCTCTGCCTGCAATAAAATGTAATTTGCGTCATATCAATATTACGATTCTGATCATCCCTCACACAACACGCATTATGAGGTAACAGGCACCTGCTAGAAAACAAAAGAACACACTTGTTTAGTAATATGATAGTATCGACCTGTTACATATGAATTCAGGGGTATAATTAATCTATTTATTTTGTGAAGTTGATAAACGCATTTCTTCAGTTCTTTTTAGTGTGTTCTCACTTAACATATTTAAACTTAGTAAATAAAAACCTTGCAAAACTTATAGACTATAGGTACTCGTATTTAATTTTAGGTTACTCTACTTATTATTTTCCTACCATACCTTCAAGAATGTTGCATTGAAAATGATATATTCTAAGATCAAAAAATTATCTCTATCCTCGATTCTTACATTTTCCTACACCTGAATTCGTTTACACTTAAAAACACGTTTCCCGTCATTTAAAAATAATAAATCTCCGCAATCCTGTTGCGTTTCGCTGGTGAATCCATTTTATATTCAGAGGGCATAAAATAAACCGAAAGCGTTTGCAATCTCTGCATCCAGTGATTTATGAATTTCATTCCAGATGGAACAACTGCTTTCTTCCTCCTCGTTTTTTTAAGAACTAAATGAAGGTAACGAGCGTCTTGCCTTAATAATGAAAATGAAACATAAAGCTTGCATACAGAATAGCAGTGGAAATTGATAACGGAGCTTTTGTTCGCAATTAAATAGTGGTCCACCCTTGTTGAAATAGTTGTAGATGTTTTCACTATAAGGATATTTCTAATGAAGTCTTTGCTAACAAAAATGTTTACGAATTATTTCTGTCACAAAAAGACTTCATGCATGACTCGGGATCATTTTTGCCACTATAAAAAGTTAATTAAGGTTAAGAAGAAGTGAAGAGTTACTAATTTAGTCTATATTCCGCGACACAGTTTATTGCTGAAAATCTTAATCCGTCTAACCGTTAATGCGTGACTAAAACGAGTGAACTATTTTTTTGACAAATAAAACAAGGTAAATATATAAAAATACAAAAATTGTATTAAAGGGTTCATCTATTGCAACAAACATAGTTACCAATCAATTATTGCCGTTCTTATATTAACTGTTGAAATATTTACCCAAACATTTTCTATGAGAGATTATGGTTTTTATGACGTCACGTGTAATAAGACGATGCCAATGACTAAATATTTTTTGATTTTAAAACGGATGATATCAAATACAAGTACTTGAATATGATGAACGATAGAATGACAATATCAATATTTCAATTACGTTAGTTCAGTTGGCGCTTGAGAGCATAAATATTTATGGACATGTACACATACTAAAATCAACAAAATTATCATATCAAACCAAATACTCTTCACAAATTCTATTAACCCGAAGAAATATTTGCATTCCACAGGTGGACAAAAAAAAAATATTAAAAAGAATTTCCATTCCAATTTGCTTCTGGTTCGACGCCACCTTTTATCTAATGCAAAGTGAAAACGGAGTGCTAGGGAAAAATAATGGCCGCGTGCCGATATGATTAGACTAGAAAGGCGTGATGAAAAGAACTGTTCTAAAGAAATGTTGAAGCAGATCTATTACAATTATATAGTGGAGTGCAATTTATTCATATTCCGATAAGAATTTTTAATTCCTACTACTGAAGTTACTTATTGCAGTCTTTTTACCCGACTGCCAGACGAGGGTCATGTTTTTTAAGCGTATATATGTATGTATGTAAGTATGTCTATTTATTTGGCACGCCTTACAGCCAAAACCGTTTAACGGATATTAAAGCATAATATATCAATAGATTCCTCTCAATTGTGGGAGTGACAAGGGGTATGTTATTTCCCGAAATTCCTGCGGGAACGAACTTACGCGGAAAAATGGTTCTGCAATACTGATAAACCGATTTTGAAACTTTCTTTTATTAACTAAGGGTCACATATTTTCAGTGCTAATAGTATTTAATACTTTATTTTCCAAAATACCTACGGGAACAGGCAAAAAAATACACTGAAAAAATAGGAAGGAAAAACCGTTTATTGGATTTCAACATATTATGATATGTCATTAGATTCGTCTCAGCTTTGGGAGAGACTTAAGCTATTATGTTATTCCCCGGAATTCCTATTGGTACATGAATTAAACAAGAAAAACCGATTTCTTTATGCTTACTCTAGTATAGTAAGTATCTAAAATCGGTTTTTCTATTCTTATTTATTATTTCTATTTGATTTGATGCCTCCGACTGCAAATTGATTCTTTATATCTTGTTTTCATCTTTTTAGTTCACTTTTTACGCAGTCGGGTTTTTTTATTTGTATTAATTAACCCGCGACTTCGTTCGCATGGACTACAGGATGTTTGGTGTATGTCATATCAAGCAAAGCTGTGGGCTGCGGGGAAGCACTCTTAATAAGAAAGGAGCTTTTTAATTTAAAATTTCGACTGTATTTTTCATCGAGGGCAAAAATACGTAAACAAAGGTCATCATTATTGGGTCAAAACCTCCCTGTGAACGATGTTTGATGTTCTGTGGCAGCAAAATAAAACATACTTTTCGTAGGTCGATCTCTACTAATTTGAAGGTTTGGCCTTGGGACTTGTAAATAGTTAACGTCACAATTTCTGCTTAAAAGACATGGCCAAAAAAAAACCCAGAATTCGCCAGAAATGCCATATATGTAGTTTTGATAGGCATAATATGTACATCAAAAATATATAATAATTTACTGTAGAAACGATGTGGTATACTGGATAATAATTAATGATTAATGATACAAAAATAAATATTTTTATATCCTGAAAAATCGATTGTTGCTGTTATCTATGAAATCTTTAGAGTTCGTTGTAAAAAGAAGTTATTTTAAAGACGTACTATTTAATATTTTACGAAAAAATATATAATATAGTATAAGTACATCAAACATCGTAATCAAACTCAAAAAATATTTACTATAACTGTTGTACACACCACAAAAAATAATAACTACCAGTAGGTACACACATAAACAAACACAAAAAATATATAAAATGATAGTAAAATGTTAGTGTAAAGTAAAATCTATGTAAGTATTCAGTCTAATAACTTCTATGCTACATCGTTTTGGAGGCTGATTTTTATGAAAACGTAATGGTTTTAATATAGTGAACCCGTTCTTATACATTACGTCGCTGGCGATTTCTGGGTTTTGTATGTATAAATTTTTGGCCAAGCCCTATGATGTGGTAAAAATACCTTACCCAAGTTTTAGCAGTTGTTGTGGGAAATAACTATGGGTGATAAAGATTAGCTCGATCATATTCGTCCGTAATTACCCGACTGCAAAACGAGGGTTATGTTTTTCGAGCGTATGTATGTATGTATGTAAGTATGTCTATTTCTTTGGCACGCCCTACAGCCTAAGCCGTGTAACGGATATAAAAGTATAATATATCAATAAATTCGTCTCAATTGTGGGAGTGACAAGGGGTATTTTATTTCCCGAAATTCCCGCGGGAAAAGAACTCACACGGGAAAAACGGATCTGCAATACTGATAAACTGATTTGAAACTTTCTTTTATTAACTAAGGGTTACATATTTTCAGTGCTAATAGTATTCAATTACTTTATTTTACAAAATTCCTACGGGAACAGGCAAAAAAATACACTGAAAAAATAGGAAGAAAAAACGATTTATTGGATTTCAACATATGATATGTCATTAGATCCGTCTCAGTTGTGGGAGTGACATAGGCTATGTTATTACCCGGAATTCCTGTTGGTCCATGAATTAAACGGGGAAAAACCGATTTCAGATACCTTACTCGAGTTAAAACCTTTTTTTTTTATGAAAAGTTACAAATAAGTCTTTATAGTTCATTGAAAAGTAGGAGTAGAACACTACAAACGAAAAAGTCAAAAATAAAAAATAAAAAACCCGACTGCGTAAAAAATGAACCACAAGATTAAAAGAATCAATTTGCAGTCGGAGGCATCAAATCCATTAACAGCATAATGATGATTGACTTGGTTTGCACTACGTCAGTACCTAATTAAGTAATTTAAATCCGTGTAGAAAAAGTCGAATCAAGTAACATGGATTTTATGCCTCAGACTGCAAATTGAATCTTTTAATCTTGTTTTCATCTTTTAAGTTCACTTTTTACGCAGTCGGGTTTTTTATTTTTTTTATTAATTAATTTTATTTTAATATTTTAATCATAGTCCATAAAAAGAGACTATTTCAAATATGCTTTGATGATATCTGCTCGTGTACCTCTGTTAATGACGGGAAGAGGAGTCTGTCTTCTGACAGATCTCCAGTAAATACAAAAGTAATCCCCCACCCATGAGAGCGGATGAGTTTCTAAGATCTTTTAAGGTTCAGCTGTCCACGGCCTTTATATGTGCTCTATGGCTCGTGGTGCACTAATCCCACATAATCAATGAGGCGTCTTGTAGTAACTCAATTTGCCGTCCAATCATCCGGTTAATGATTTATTTTCTATAGCACAGATTTACAGTTGTTTTCAAATTTTACAAACTTACACAAATTCGTTTTAGTCGCCTTCTTTTTGGAGAGTAGAAATTTGATACTGTATGAGTATGCTATTAATAGTATTTCTACAAATAACGCCATTGTATTGGCAAAAAGTGACCGATTAAGTGCCAAGGGGCCTTGAACGTAAAATTTAACACAAAAAATACGTTGTTTGTGTCAGAAAAATAAACTAACAAAACATTTACGTAAAAATATAATTTAAAACATTAATTCATTAAAAAAATCAAAAAACCCGACTGCTTAAAAAGTGAACTTAAAATATGAAAACAAGATTAAAATAATCAATTTGCAGTCGGAGGCATTAAACGTCAAAGTCGGAGATTATTTAAACCTTGTTGTTTTGTTATTTATCCTTATAAGTATTATCCAAACATAATAATGAAACATATTTGTTTTCTCATCAAACTATCCTTGTCAGCTACATCTCATAGTAATCAGTTTTATCTATATTGACATTTGTCGTATCCCTAAGGAGTGGTGCATTTTTCGGGACTATAAGTATATACTGTGGGGTTTATCAGTAATCAAATCTTTCCTCTTTATAATATTATTAGTAGGTATATTAGTATTAGTATAGATGAACTTCCAATTAATTTCCTATATTAAAATGTTCTTTGTGCAATGAACTTATGAAATTACATTGATGTCCAAAGCTAATGTGTTGACATCTTCAAGCTTCAATTTCCACCACATCACGATTATAGCTGTTGATGATTTAAAATTCCTGTCAAAGAAGACGGCCGAAAACAGGAGGAAATAGCGTTGGCAAGGCCTAATACTGATTTAATTTTATATAATTTCCAAAAGGGTAAGCAAATTAAGCAATGCAAACTTTTTATCTTATTTCATTTATAAAAGTCACTATAAAAGTTAAACTATTTCCAAGCCGAACCCAATTATTAAATACATAAGGTACTTACGCTCTAGACAAAATTGCAAAATGGATTCACATTAAAACATTCTTAAAAGTTTAAAGCAAGAATGACAAATTCAATTTGATGATCGACGATGACAGGGTCTGTTCCAAGTTTTGTTTCGCTGATTTAACTAAGCAGTTCCACATTTTCCGCTTTGTACAGGTTTATATTGGGTAACATCTTTCTTGCCAGGTGGCAGCTTGGAAAATTTAAGCTGATAGTAAATTTAAATTCGGTGATAGCCTTTGAAAATTTGGTCCTTCACTTACCTATGTTTGAGTGAATTGTGTGTGCTCATGAGCTGCATGAGCTCATACCACCGTCAACTTTCTTCTATCGGACATCCAGACGCACGGCCGGCTACCATCCGTTCTTAGTTGATATACCCTTAATCCGCACTAAGCGCTTCTCATCATCTTTTATAATGCGCATAGCTAAAGAGTGGAATTCCCTGCCTGCGTCTGTATTTCCGAGTGTATATAACCTGACTCTCTTTAGGTCCAGAGTGAATAGGCATCTTCTAGGCAAGCTCGCTCCATCGTAGATCCTATCTATGCTCTAGAGCAAGATAGGGGTCAAGAGCAAGCCCATCTCAAATAAAAAAAATGCTAGCTTTTCTTTTAAGAAAAAAAAAATACACCATTCATACAGAAATGTTGCAAGTACCTAGGCCTTAGTTTTATAAAGAACAAGCCTCGTTCTTGCTAACCTTAATATAGGTACTCGATAAGTAAATTTCATGGCTTTAAAAGTTTGTAGTACGGTTCCGCTCTGAAGCATGCTTATGAAAACATTAAACTCTAGATGCAGGCAACTATTAAGAGCATTACAACTCTTTGTTTCCTATTTTAAAATATTTATTAGCATGCAGCGAGCATTCTCTGCAGTGTGTGAGCGGAGATGGCTTAAATTGCTTTATTTTTCAAACTTTATTGCCGAGATGAGTTATTAGTTGAAAGGAAGCGAGGGAGGTATACCAGAATTGTAAGTTATGGGTGTAAACAGCTCTTAAAGTATAGTTTCTTTTTTCAACGTTCATACGGAAACATATAAATAAAGAAAAAATATAATAGTCCTTTCGTTGGTAAAACAAACATCTATTTTGATATTCTGAGTACTAGGTTTAAAAATATATAAGTACACTTCTTAGCTATTTTTTTTACTGTGGGGTTTATCAGTATTCGAACCAAACAATGATTTCTGGATTTTGGTCTGAAGTGCGGCATAGGACAGCTAAATGGCAACCTGTGATCCAGTTTACTGTGATATTTTAAGGATAAAAATAATAAAATTCATTTTTAATTTTTTATTATGATAAAACACATGATTTTTGTTCAAACTTGATATAGTTTCACCCTGGCCAAAAAAAAACTAAATGTAAAATACTAGTAAGAACTATTCTACAATAAGTTATTCTAGAAATGCATTGCAGTTAGACAGAGGTCGACTCACATTAGTAATGTTAGTATTTATTTCCAGTCACAGTGCATTCGTACATTCCAAATTTTACCCAACTTCCCAATTTTGATGCAAGTTGGTTTTTGATATCTTTTCTAGTCCAGTCATGCTTGTGGAGCTCACACAAATTGCGCTGCATGGAACCATTCCAAGTCTTAAGTGGGACGCCTCTTATGCTGCTAATTTATTGAGCACTTCTAGTTACGCCTTTCGAGAGGTAACCAAAGCTTCAAAACTTATATTCTGATTTATCCACTTAATTCTTGCTTAAATTACTTTGTGGTGTTAAATCTTCTTAAGGGTGTAATATTGTGACTTGTTTGAGTTAATCGCATTGACAGAATGTTCTACTGGTTAAAATAAAGAACATTTACTAATGCACTTCTATCGAAATCAGGGGGAAAAGTTTTACAGACAAAAAAGTCATTTATCTCAATGATAATGTACGGATGATCAGTTTTTTTTGCTGCAACTCAGGACAGAAACTTCTCTGAAAGTCATTTTCTCTTTCAGCCTAAATTCATTTCAAGATCACTGTGCAATAAAGTGCTTTAAGAATTACACAAATTAGCATTTACTACGACGCAATTTTAATAAATATCCATCATGATTGATGCAAATAGTTGTCATTATCTGTTAAGTGCAACGCCTAAGATGACCGACACCGGAAACCTGCTCATGAAACCAAGGCAATGCAAACAGTTTTCATTATCTTGAAACGGCTAAGATTGCGGGCACCTGCAATGTGCTCTAGTAACCATGGCGTTTCAGTAAGCCATCACCCACGTGTATTCACTATTTCGAGTAAATATTACATCAAAATGTCCAACCCACAGCTACTAGTGACTAGAATACAACGGATACGGTGGCTATTTCCGAGCGACGCTAGAGTAATCAACGGAAACTGAGCCCCGAGCTTAATCCGATGACGTCACTAATTTGAATATTAGTTACAGAGACACGGTCACAATGACATCGGCTTGCCAGCAGCACACAGATATTGTTCAAACATGAAATCAAAGATTAAACCAATCTCATATTGTTCTGTAAGAGTACTCAATATGTAGGACGTGAAGCAAGATTAACTGATTGATTGAAATTTCTAAGAAGATCAAACTCCTATGAGAATCATGTGTAAAAATGTAGACTTTGAAATATTTTAAATCCTAAAATAATGTGGCTAAGTATTCATTCATACTACACGGTGTATTATTTGTGGGTCAAAACCTACAATAATCAGGCACATAATTGGGAGACTAGTAGGTAGTGGTTTGAATTTCCATATTCGTTACATATATCGATATCGAGTCTTGAAAATTTCATCTTTGCACGTTTAAACATCTGAAATTCAGCCTACTTACTGTAATATTCATCATCGCTAATCCATCAAGTGACACCGCGGATACAGAATTCAAATATGAAACCATTGCATTAATATATAACGACGGTTCCACCGAAATGAAATTCCACGGTGTCGCATTAGCAGCGTCGATACATCTACGGTTATTATCACGGGACTGAGTGGGAGTAATTAAGTACGAACGATGACGTCACTAATTACAACATTAGTTACAGCAACGCGGTCACAGTGGCCTTGCTATATGGCATTTATTAAGAGGTATTCATTACTCTTAATGTGATGTCTCCTATCTTTAATGGTTCAGTTTCCAAAAATAATTTATTTTCCTTTAGACGTTCATCAAAAAGATAAGAATTTATTTTGAAACTTAATAGGGTTTCTACGCTTAAAGGATAACTTGCTTGTCCGTCTTACAAGATTATATTTATCAAAAAAAGTAGGGGTATAATTTTAAATAAACATTTAATACTCAGCTCTACAATCCCTTGCAGCTGTAAAAAAATTCTAACTTTGAAATTAATGCAATCACTAAAATAGATACTGCTTTTTGATACTAAAAATATTTTAAAACCTATCATCTGTATCCCTTTTATCTATAGTCATGAAATTTGTCAAAAGGCAACATCTTCTACAAAAAGTAAAGAAGTATGTAAACAATAAATTTATAGTTTTATATCACGAAATATTTTTTCTTAACAAACTCAGATAAATCTTTGAGACACTTTTCAGTTATGCATACCTCCAGGGTTGTACAGAACCCTCGTTTTTTTATTTGTTCTAAGTAAACTTAAGTTAGTCAAATACTAAGGTAGGTAATGCATGTTACTTTTTAATTGTATTCGAGATCTCAATGACCCCGACCAAATTCGAATAGTTTAGATAAACTTTGTTGTTCAAATATGGAATGTACGGCGGTTTATACTACATTAAACTAATCCTAACTATGCGATGAGCGGAATGTAATAAGCTAAGCGATCTACGTTAAATCCGCTCCTATAAGCGTGCCTTTGTATTCAAATGTTTGCAGTTTTGAAAGGGTTAACACTGGCTTAAAAATTGTGTGCAATTCTAACTAAAAAGATGTGTTTAAATGAAGAACTTTGGTTAGTGCACCAGACAACACATAAAAACTAGACGTGTTGGTATTAAACCAATAAAATTCTCGTTTCTCCTACTTCTTTGCCCCTTCATCAAATTTCGTTTGATTATGATCCTAGAGGCAACAAAATCTATATAGTTCAGTTTTTAAAGTATGATTTAAATGCTGCATATCGTACTCGTATTATGGAAAATAAATAATTATTTCTTTCATGCAAATAATATTATAGGAACACAATGTGCGGTTTCATAACAATGTAACAAGATAAATATAAATTTACGAGCATAAAAGAAAATTTCGCCTTCATTTCGCGTTATTGAATAGCCGATAAGCACAATAGCTGTTAGGCATAAATATTGCTAAGTTATCGCCTGAGAGATCTATAGAGGTAGGTGTTAGGTCGGCATATCGCTCTCTTGACAGTTATTGCGTTCTTTTATGCGTGAATTCTGGAGAAATTCTATTTACTAGCTACGTTGTTGACAGTAACGTAAAATATAGCGTGCGAAGTAATTTGTTAGATGTTGTTTCAATATCAAAAGAGTGTTTACTCATTGTTGATATACTATTGGTAACAAACATAGCTGTGTAAACGATAGTTTACAGGTATGCATAGGTATCAATATATTGTATTTTCATGCAATAAATTGAAACCTTGGTGCTTATTAGCAAATGATTAAATAATTACGACACCAAAAAAACGATTACGCACGTGATAGTAATAAAGTTTCAATGTCGACAATTCGATGACCGAGTTTCCACTATTCGCGCTTACTCTCAATCGGCGGTAATATAAAGTCTGTGTAGTTTTTTATTTATTAATATTATTTCAGTCATATGACATCCACTGCTGAACATAGGCCTAAATGACTTCCAGACTGACCGTTAGAAAGAGGCCTGCATCCAGCGACTTCCTCAATTTTCACCAAGGCATATCTAACATAGATAATTTGGTCACAAGGTGAGCAGCTCACTTTGTAGGTGACCAAATATATCAATGTTCGATTTTACTTAATTTAGGTGTTGACTAACTGGCTTTTTTGTTCTTAATATTTACTCATCGGTTTTGTAAACACGCAATATATGACAATTAAACCCGTCAATTGACTGCTGGGACAGATCTCTCGTAATGGAAGCTACTAAGCTACACCCTCACCAACCATGGCAAAAAACATATTTTATAGAGAGATTCAATTTAGTTCGTCACCTACGCACCAAAATTATTTTGTTTGAAAAAATCTGTCAACTTGTGTAGGCTTACAGACTAAAAAGGCTTTTCATCAGAGATATAATTACTCTATTTCCTTTGAGCAGGGTTCAAGTGATTTTCGTTTTCAAACATCAAAGCGGAATATTAGAAAAAGATTTTTCTGTGCCGACAAAAATTATATCAAGGCTCTTGAATAAATCAATAAGGAAATAGCACGTAGCCGTGACGAATTCCTGATCATCTCGCACCCCCTTGACTTTAAAGCTTGAGATGGGTTTACACTGTCTCGCTTCTTTACATCGGCTTTCACCTTTTAAATCCTACTGAAATTATGATACGTTTATGGACAAGGGTTCATTACTTTATGATCCGATTTTTTAATAGCTATATAACTTAATTAAGTGACGAATAAGTTTGACATATTTTACAGCTGTCGTATAGAAAATGTGACAAAACGTCAATTTCATTCATTGGATAAAAATTCCGTTTAATAAATCAGCGTTAAATAGGTAATGTTACTTTAAAATGTTAAATATGAAAATAAAATAATTATAACTTATTAATTGACAAGTGATTCATTACTGACTGTAATAATATTATGTTAATATTTATACAATACTTTAAGCAGAACTTGTTGCACCTGTTTAACCACAAGATCTTATGCTACCATTTCTGAGAAATACATATTTTAAATTTATATCGTTTTATTCCAAAACAGTTTGCATACAGAAATGGTCTCACTTTAAACTTTGTTAATAATCAATGTTTTATGTAAAACTCGACACAGAAAAATTAAAATAGGTAAAAATTTATATAGAAAAGTTAAATAAGAGTAGCCTTACCATGAGGTAGACGTTCTATTCAATTGACGACCTAAAATGAACTGTATTGCTTATTTGTACTACGGTAACATTAGCGATTCAGTCTAAGCTCAAGTTTTTGACAGCTACTCAGAAAAAAATTAGGTACTTCCCCTGGACCCTTAACCAGAGTGACTACAATAAAATTGCGAAAACTTTATCTATGAAATCGTATTTTGTTTTACTCGCCTCTTTGTTTTATGGACAAACATTTATTTAACTCGTATCCTCGGAAAAACAAGATAACAATTGAATAACAATGGCACAACACATGTGCACGAACTGAGCGAGACTTGTAGGTATTAATTAGCATGTATTAGCTTTGCTTAATACTAACAGTAAACCAACTATGTTTTATAAAATCTTGAAGCCTACTTCTGATTGTTCGTGATGATTTGAAACTTCATCAGTGTGAAACATTTGAAAACCAACACAATAATTTAATAACAGCTCTAATTAGGAAGTCAGGAAATGGTTATTATAATTTTTAACAGATTCTAGTAAAATCCTCGAGTAGCTTTTTATTTGTTTTGACGAGTCAGAAAACCGGGTTTTATAGGTTTTTTAAGCCATAACATTATTAAAATTTGAGCGATCTTACTAAATCAACTCAATTTATTAATACTACGTAAAATTTTTCTGCGCGAGTAGGTATTTAATTTTAAAATGTCACTTTAATTTGCTTTAACTATGTGTGGAGCCATTGATAATATAATTCAAAACCACAAATGTTGCGTTTAATTGGTTACCACATTAACCATAAATAGACTTTGCTAATACTTTCAAGAATACTTTAATGACCAATTTCTAATATAAACCAAAATATTGTATTCATGAATATAATTTCTACCTCGTTAAATGCAATTATTGACCACAATGAATTGATACCGCAATGTGGTAGTATATTGCGAACAGCTGTTTCGATTATAGTTATTTCATTACATTTATATGTCATAGCTATTTAACATTTCAACTTAATATACGCAAACCATTTTTTTATTTAAGACAACATCACACACATTGCTCTGATGCTAAGGTAATTAGCTAAAAGTTCGTTTTCCACATTGACCCAACCAGAATCGAATCCGGAACCTCTGAGATGGCTACGGTATGTAGTCCGGCGTGCTTGCCTTTCGGCTTCTCATTTTAAACATTTTTCGGTTATTTATATATAACATAATTAATACCTACACTAAAAAAAAATAATTAATTTAAAAAAATCAAAAAAACCCGACTCCGTAAAAAGTGAACTTAAAAGATGAAAACAAGATTTAAAGAATCAATTTGCAGTCTGAGGCATCAAATCTATGTTACTTGATTCGACTTTTTGTACACGGATTTAAATTACTTAATTAGGTACTAACACAGTGCATACCAAGTCAATCATCATTATTCTGTTAATGGATTTGATGCCTCCGACTGCAAATTGATTCTTTAAATCTTGTTTTCATATTTTAAGTTCACTTTTTAAGCAGTCGGGTTTTTTGATTTCTTTAATTTTTTTTTTGACTTTTTAGTTTGTAGTGTTCTACTACTACTTCTCAATGAACTATAAAGCCATAGTTGTAACTCTTCATTGAAAAAAAAAATGTTTGAACTTGAGTAAGTATAGTATCTGAAATCGGTTTTTCCCGTTTATTTCATGTACCAATAGGATTTCAGGGTAATAACAAAGCCTATGTCACTCTCACAACTGAGACGAATCTAATGACATATCATATTATGTTGAAATCCATTAAACGGTTTTTACTTCCTATTTTTTCGGTATATTTTTTTGTCTGTTCCCGTAGGAATTTTGGCAAATAAAGTATTGAATACTATTAGCACTGAAAATATGTGACCCTTATAATAAAAGAAAGTTTCGAAATCGGTTTATCAGTATTGCAGATCCGTTTTTTCCGCGTAAGTTCTGTTCCCGCGGGAATTTCGGGAAATGACATACCCCTTGTCACTCCCACAATTGAGACGAATCTATTGATATTTATACTTTAATATCCGTTAAACGGTTTAGGCTGTAGGGCGTTCCAAAGAAATGGACATATTTACATACATACATACGCTCGAAAAACATAACCCTCGTTTGGCAGTCGGGTAATAAGTAGATACTGTCACAGTCATTTTTAGTTTCGTTAATACAACTTGAATATGTAATCTAGGGCTGTCTGTTGTGTCATTAAACCTACTTGTGGGAATAGGTTAGTGCTTACCTTTTTAAAAAAAAACCGGCCAAGTGCGAGTCGGACTCACGCACGAGAGGTCCGTACCATTATCTATAAAAACCCGCCAAGTGCGAGTCGGACACGTGCACGGAGCCCTTCGTTTACCAGCACCAGCTTAGAGAAATCATGCTCTAAGCTCACCAGCTCACCAGCAGTCTGTCACCACAGACGAAAGGACAGCGTAATAGAGTCAACAAGTATCGATAGTAGTAGAACAAGTATCGATAGTAGTAGAACAACAAGTATCGATAGTAGTAGAACAACAAGTATCGATAATTTAATTATCTATGACCATTATTAATTTATTTTATTTTATTCAAGTTATGAGGTTCAAAGAGCAATATGATAACTTCGCCTACAAAAAAATTGCGGAACCCCTGGACACCCAGCATATTCTTGGTTGTATATTCTTAGGAGAAAATTTTACAGAAGCGATCGTCCTATGGCTGAAATGATTATAACGATGATGAAACATTTTGTTTGTCAACTTAAAAAAACTGTTACATAATGGTAAATATTTTACACTTACTAGCAAAGTGTTTCCTAAATAATAATGATGAAAGTCCAAGCCCGAAATATTATCTACACTGCGTTCTATAAATTATTTTGACCCAACTAGACAATTCGTAATATACACCCTATTTCCGTCTAAAATGGGTCTCACTTTCAATCGATGAATCTGTCCAGCAAGCTGATGGTTACTGGTTGATTGCTCTATTTAGTGTATACTAATTTGAATGCAGAGTCGGCAAAGAGATATTATTTTATGCTACATTTGGTGTTGTAATACCCTACACGACACGGCATAACTTCGTAACTTCGTCGTGGTAAGGATATATTTAAGAAATCTATGAATAAAGAGTAGGTACCTTCTTTAATGGACTTTTAAAACAAGTAACCATGTAGTTTAGCTATTTCAGCATATAGGTTATGATGGTCGTAGGAAGTGGTTTAAATGTATGTATGTATGTCACATACAATTATTAAATGACAAATATACATACAATTATTGAATAATTGTAATATGTCGCAAATCAGACAAAACAGGTAGCATAGCCAAAGTTACAATTTAAAAATGATGACGAAGTTCAAAGATTATATAATTTATTAGCATAATTATCCCGTCATAAAATCAACTGTTATTAAGTCATCGTATAGTTATCTTAGAGGCCAAGTAAATACAAATTAACATTATCGTATCGCTACAGAGCGATTGTCATTTGTCTAAACCCTCAGATAAATAACAAAAGTGTCCAGAAATCTATTACAACTCGTCCGATTAACGAAACTAGGTTCCACAAATCCACAATCGATAAGTGCCGTCCGGCCGAGCTAGTGCCGCGATCTACCGCCTGACGGTCTGATTAAACTCATAAATTCGCTCGCCAGATGTCGCCCGCCGCGTTGTAAATCTACAACCAATACGACATTTGTCTCTATTCCCCTTTACAGGGCTACGATCATTACACTTTGCTATCGGCATTGGTTAAATTCGATAACTAACAGTTAGGTTCAAATCCAGCAATTATGTTACGACAAGCATTTGCCCGCGGCTACGCTCGCGCTAATCTAGACTTAAAAATATGGTACAATATAAACTTTAAACGTAATCCAATTACAATATTAAAATAAAACTTGAGACACATAACTAAACCGTAAAAAATAATGTTTTAATGCAAATCGCTAAACTTATAATACGTACGTATTATATAGGTTGTAGCGCGAGACATCGACGCAATTTTTATTAGTCTGATAACATAAAAATATACCGCGTTTTAAAATGTGCTCATTGCAGTGTGACCTAGATGTAGTAGGTAATCATGAAAGACATTTTAGTAAGATGTTATGACAATTAACATCAAATTACAGTTTATAGACATATTTACCTAGAATTAGCTAACAGTAATAATTATTTTAAAATTTCCTAACATAACTCGTGATTTTTTATTTTATTAAGGATATTAGATTTCCTATCAGACTCTGTTCATTTTTCAGTACAGGCATCATGTTTACATCCAGTAAGCAGAGTTGATGTGCCAGACGATCATTTCAGAGATATTTTTCTATCCTGCGGAAACAGTTACTTTTTCTGGATATAGTCCTTTTCTGAACCGTAGACAACATCTGCGTTACAATTTATGATAATTGGTAGAGTTGTAAGACGTGAAAGCGTAACAAACAATCAAGAAACAAAGTCACTTACGCCTTTATAAAATTAAATTAGTTAGGATTGAAGTTTGTACATTTATTTTGTTACCTATTCTAATCGCACAATTTCCAAAAATTATTGCTTAGCTATAAATGTATTCATTTGCAAAATCCCAAGTCCCTAAGTCCAGTGGTTAGTACTGCGAGTTGATATATCTACTTGTCAGTCAGTTTGCCATTTTATATAATTATACAGTGTCCGATCAGCTGTAGGGGTAGATAAATGGGAAGGTCAAATTTTATTGATTTTTCTATCTAAGTTCCCTTAAATGTTACACAGTAGGTATCACATAAGTAATTCCGTTTCTTTACTCATGTGGTAGGTATCGCTGATTTGCTACACTTGAAATTTTCACTCATTATAAATATTATCATGTGAGGTATCGGGAAATTCCCTACGCCGTACTCCATATCCAAATGTACCTCAATTATTTCTAGACAGCTGAGATATTGGCTCGTGGTAGACAGACAGACGGATAGACTTGCGGAAGTAGAGAATTAGTAATAACACGAAACACGTGACAATACATTATTTTTTTAAATACAAAATTGAAACCCATTTTAAGTGCTGTAATTCAGAAAAGTCTAATTGTGTGATACTCGAAATATAAGCCTAAATATTTAAATAATAAATTCATTGATTTAAGTTCGACAATAAAGAACTTCAAATACGAAATTAAATCCCCTTTTCACGGGGTTAAGGGTTGAAATTCCAACAAAATCCATATTATACTTTGCCGGAGCTTTAAACTATAAGCGATATTATATTTTGTGAAAACGAAAGAATTTCCACACACAACTTCATCCCTCTTTTCACCCCATCTGGGGTTAATTTATGAAAAAACGCTGAACCAATATTAATTTATTTTCATACGTCAACCTATACACAAAATTTGGAGATCCATACTTCAAAACTGATAGACTTTTATACAAACTTTCACTCATTTTTTAATCCCATAGGGGTGGAATTTCTAAAAATCTTTCTTTAGTGGATGCCTGCACTGTAGGTATCACCGTTTGCGTAAGTGCCTAACCATGAGTATATTTATTTACTTCGAAAATAAAGAACTTCAAATACAAAATGTATACCCTTTTCACCCCCTTAAGGGTTGAAATTCCAATAACAACGATATATCTTGCTTGAGTTTTCAACCATAAACCTAAATAATAAAACGAGTTATTTTTACTAACATAATAAATAACTTCGAATACAAAATGTATCCCCTTTTTACCCCCTTAAGGGTTGAAATTCCAACAACAAAGATATACCTTGCGTAAGTTACCAACTATAAGCTTAAATATAACTTGAGTGACTTTTAGTTAGAAAATAAAAAACTTTAAATACAAAAATCCCCTTTTACCCCCATAAGGCTTGAAACTCTAACAACAACGATATACTTTGACTGAGTTCCCAACCGTACCGCCTTAATAATAATTTTAGTGATTTTTACTTTAAAAACGACGGACTTTCAATGCACATCATATCAATACACTTCATCCCCCTTTTTACCACATTGGGGGTTAATTTAGCAAAAACACTGAGACACGTATAAGTTCATTTTCGAACGTCAGCCTAAACACAAAATTTGGAAATCCTAACTTCAAAACTGACGGACTTTCATACAATCTTTCACCCCCTATTTTACCCCCTTAAGCGTCGAATTACCAAAAATCCTTCCTTAGTGAATGCCTGCACTGTATAAGGTATCTATGTGCAAAATTTCAAGTCTCTAGGTTCAGCGGGCTGGGCTGTGCGTTGATAGACCAACAGTCAGTTTAGAATTGTATATAGTAGACTACGACAAGTGATGAAATACTTCTTTTTGGTGTACACAAATAGTGAATATGTTTTATTTAATAATAATAAAAAAACGATTATAATGTAAGGGCCTGGTTAACAAATGACCCCAAAAAATTTTAGAGTTCCTCTATCCACCACCTTGCTCCATCATCAGAATAAATAGCTCGATAGTTTCAAATATTTTTTTAATTTGTATTCGGATTGAAAAATCATGATAGGTTGGGGAAAAAATTTCTTCGCATTTTTAAAGAAAATTTGAAACATTTTTTTTAATATAGTTTATTTACATTTAACTAAAGTATGTAGGTACCATTTTGTTTGATAACTTTTTGCCATCTTGTAGGTAGGGAAATGATCCCATTGCTATAGATATTTTGTGGCTTCTGATTAAAATACCGCGACAAGTGGTTTTGGCAGTCCTCTCGTGATGTTAACCTGACACTGCCTAGAGAATTCTGAAGAGAGCGAAACAGGTGGAAATCTGAAGGTGCAAGGTCAGGACTATACGGCGGATGCATTAACACCTCCCAGCCAAACTCTCTTAATTTTTGCTGAGTGGCTAAAGATGTATGAGGTCTAGCGTTATCATGATGAAAAACCACACCCCTTCTGTTGATTAATTCTGGCCGCTTTCTCCCAACTTCTTGATTTAATCTCATCAGTTGTTCGCAGTAGAGTTCAGAATCGATGATCCTACCTAGTGGTAACAGCTCATAATGAATAATGCCCTTCCAATCCCACCACACACATAGCATCACCTTGTTGCGAGTTAACCCGGGTTTCGCCACAGTCTGTGAAGCCTGACCGGCCTTTGACCACGATCTTTTTCGCACGTTCTTGTCGTACGTGATCCACTTTTCATCAACAGTTATCAGCTTCTTTAAAAATGGTTCGGTTTCATTACGTCGTAATACAGAATCACAAATGAGTACACGGTTCATTAGGTTTCTTTCCGTAATAGGGTGGCCAGAGCGACGTGCATTTTTGACATCAAAATTTCCGATTGAAAACGCTTAAACCAAATTTGTGCTACTCTTACAGACACTGCACTAGGTCCATAAATATCGCAATTTTTTTCGCGGCTTGCGTTGCATTTTTACCTTATTTGTAGTAAAATTTTAAAATGTATCGAATTTCGTCATTAGATTCACTCATCTTGACAGTACGAAAAACAAATGGAAAACACACATTTTCCTAATTTGAATTTGGAATTATCTTTTTTAAAATTTAAACCATTAATTAAACCATTAATACCAAAACCAGCCAGATACAAATAGTACAGCCAAAGAGATTTTATTACAAGTTCATACATACTATAATGCGAAAAGACTTTTTCCCCAACCTAATACTTTAAAAGTCCGTTTGATCGGATCGGATCGATTTTCCGTTAATTTTAAGTTCTTTTTTTATTGAAATATGATCTCCAAGTTACAATAATAAAGGCTAAAATTATTAACAAATCTCTCTTCTTCTTCTTCGTGACACTCTTGTCAGAGCGGTCGTGGTCATCATGTGCCAAGCTTAGAGGCCGATGTTATGCGCTTCACGATTTCTCTCCACTTATACCAACATTTGGTTTTTCTGGAACACTCATACAATGGATCGCCAACTGCGGATTTGATTTAGTCGGTCCATCGCATGGGTGATCTTACGCGTGGTCTAGTGCCCTCTACTCTGCCCTGTATGACAAGACGCTCAATGGATTCATTGTTTCGCCTAGAGACATGTCCTAAGTACTTCAGGATGCGTTCCTGGACCAGAACAGACAGACGCTGTTTGATATCGAGTTCTTGGAGAATAGAGATATTTGTGCGAAACTCGGTCCAAGATACTCCGAGCATTCTCCTCCAGCACCACATTTCCAGAGCGTCTATCTTCTTTTTTTCCACCTCACGTAGCGTCCAAGTCTCAGCAGCGCAGAGAAAAACAGGAAATACTAGTGTTCGGACAAGCCGGACCTTAGTAGCTTATGTGAGGTCTCTGTTCTTCCAGACTTTTTTCAGCTTATCCATCGAAGTCCTAGTGATCGCCATACGTCTCTTGACCTCATCCATACACCCACCCCCGTTTGAGATTAACGCTCCAAGATAGACGTAGGATTGGACTACATCACAGTTCGCGATTCTTGTGACTTCGGGCGAGTTGTGGTTGACTATGTGGTTAACAAATCTATCTATCTTCTTATTCAGCCTATTGCAGTCCACTGCTGGACGTAAGCCTCCCCCAAAGAACACTAGAGATCACGATCTCACACTTTTTTCATCCAGCTACTGCCAGCCATCTTCGTAAGGTCGTCGGTCCATCGAGCAGAGGGCGTCCTACACTACGCTTGCCTAGGCGTGGTCTCCACTCGAGAAGCAGTTTACTCCACCATTCATCGGTTCTTCGACAGATATGGCCAGCCCACTGCTACATAAGTTTGCTACATTTTTGGACTATGTCCGTTACTTTGGTCTTTTGCCTGATGATCTCAACTATTAACAAATGATGAAATAATTTTAATATATTCTTCGAAAAATTCCGGACACAATATGTAGATAAATCTAAATTTTATTTATTTATTAATCATACATAAAAAAAACTCCAGAATCTTTCTGCCCCATCGGCCGCCAGTTCTACGTACTATGTGCCCCGCCACTTTAGCTGGCTAATCCGTCAGGCTATGTCCTCATTTCTGATTTAATCTCGCAAAGAAACACCGAGCATAGCCCTTTCCATAGCACGCTGTGCAACTTTGGACTTTCTTATAAGGCCCATAGTAAGAGGCCACGTTTCTGTTCCTTATGTCATCACTGGTAACACACACTGGTTATAGAATTTCGTCTTTAGGCACTGAGGTATTTTTGACGAGAAGATGTGCGTAGTTTTCCGAACGCTGCCCATCCGAATTGGACTCGTCGATTGATCTCCTTCACAAAATTGGACCTACCCAACTGGATCACTTGTCCCAGGTAAACATTTTGTCAACAATTTCGAGGATAGAGCTCCCAACTGTTACTGGGCCTACTTAGTCTCTTGGGCAACATGGGCATTCGACATAATATTTGTTTTGTCCATGTTCATCTGAAGACCTACCTGTTGGGAAACTCTATTAAGGCCATCGAGCATTTTACCGAGGTCTTCCAGCGATACTGCCATGACCACAATATCGTCGGCAAACCGAAGGTGAGTAATGTATTCGTCATTAATCCATTCATGTTGATGCCGAATACTTCCCATTCCAGGAGTTTAAAAGCATCTTCCAATGCGGCGGTGAACCTCAGTAAAAGGTTCTGGAATGGAGGCCACGTACCGACAAGCGCAGCGTGGAACTTTCACCCACAAGGTAAGCAGACGACCTGGTAAAGGATGCAGGACGACGCTGGATACACGCCGTTTCCAACCGGCCGATCTAGAAGTCCTGTGGCTGAAATGATGATGATGATGAAAAAAAATTACATAGCTAATACATTTAATAAGCTGCATAAACCAACATTGGTTTTACCGAATACTAGTATCCACCATCAAGTACAATACAAAAAGAAAAAACAAAACGAGTTCAAAACAAAGAAATAATGTGATTTAGATAAGGATAAAGTATACAAAGATAATGTGTACTTGAAAAACAGGAAGTTGATATTTTTCGACTGTCAGCTTTCAGCTGAACGCTTTAATCTAATTTAACTTTTCGTAAATAATTTAAGAAAAGGTATATTAATTAAACAACGATAAAGATAGAAGAGAAATTCCAATTTCACAAAACATCCCAGTTTCGAGTTTATTTGTTTGATCGTACTCGTATTATAACTGTATATGCAACTTTTAAGTACTAAATTTTGCAAACTTAAATTAGGCCAATTTAAAGTTTTAGATTCATGAAATTCACACACTCACGGTGTAAAATTACGAGCTTTCCTCTGATTACGTCTTGTTAAAGAGTTGCTATTGTTAGTTAATAGATTCTGTAGAAGTTGTACTAGAGTTAGTTGTTAATTTAGACGAGGTAGAAACTTAGAGGCTACACAGACAGAACACTTGAGATTCTAATTTAATCTGTCGTGATTTATTTTCCCTAATTGTATAGCCACCAATGTTTACTCTAAACAGTTCCAAAACAATTTTGTTTATGATGTGTTTTATAATTTCCAAACATTTATATATCTTGAGATTGGCAAGTAAATGTATGACATGAGCGACAGTCATTATTAAAAAAGTTTGTCAAAACTTACGTCTTCTATTTTTGAACCTCTTACATATTTTAGTTACGATAGACTTTCAATAATGTAGATATTTACCCAACAAAAAGCACTGTTTATTATTTTCCCTACCAAAGGCTCCGAAAAAGCTATAACGTTTTTAATAACGTCGTAGTCTCATTATAAAAGAGGGCAGATGTATGAATACGGTCTCCCGAGAGGCTGGAAGTGATAACAATGGAGGGCATTTCAATGAGATTTGCATTAGAATGCGTGGAGAGTGCACCAGCCTTTGTGATGACTAGGAGTTAGGACGTGCCCCGATGGAAAAGAATTCCTTTAAAAGTGTTTCTAACTTCTTTTGTTGGAAAATATTGGCTTTCTTAAAGGTTTCATGTGGCAGCTAGCACTTTGCAAAACTCGTTGTTTTATGGATTTCCTTATATTTATTAACTCTGCCAACCGTTTTTAAGTTTTAAGTGTGGTCAGAATATTATTAAATTATAAACGAAAGGTAGGTAATCAAATGAACTACTAAGGTCACCCATTCGACCACTAGTACTAAGCTATAGATATACGGATAATCATTCAAAGATAAACGTAGACGAGGAGTCAAATAAATACAACATAACAAAAATGCATCGAAAACGAATGACTGATACTTTTACAAAGCTATCTCTATAATACTAAAAGGCAGCCGTCTTTTAATTTTATTTAAACCTCAAATCATGGCGAGGCATGAAATTTTTCCTTTTTGGTGTGTACTCAGAACTTGAGAGCTCTTCTCTGTATCCACTATCGTGAGCTAGGGTGGTGCATCCACGAATTAGCACCACTGGAAAAACGTCCCTATGACTTCAACGTAGCAATATAAAGTAAACCTTAACTTTGTTGATATAAAGTTGCAACTCAATTGGATTTAGTAAGGATTAAATGTATATTTTTGATGATCAGCCGCAGGCTCGTAGTCAAGTTGCATGTGTTAAGTGGAGTTGTGCTTCGTTATCCGACTGCTGTTGCAAGACCATGCTAATTGTGTGCTCAACTGTTGTATTAATGAGAAACATGTCCACACATTTTTTGCGAAAACTGCACGTATTGCAGAAGAGAAAAATTATATTTTGTAAAATATTCTTCTAAATGTAGTTTAATAAAGTTGGATGTACCAAGAAAGAGGGTACACTTAATAAGTAATCAACCACTTATTATCTACTCACAGATAGTCGATGGACTTTCTTATCCAAGAAAGCGGTTGTAGTAGTAAGGGTTAAAGTCATACTGAATCAAAGTATTCAGTGGCCACTATTAGAGCTCTAAAATTAATAGAATGCACAAAAAAAATAAAGGCATTCGATCTTGTTATCAGTGACTCAGAACATATCTATTCATATTCTTTATTCGTGAGCGCACCTTATTGTATTGTTTAAAAAGTAAGCAAACAAGTACACATTTGTAGAAAACGCGAAGTAGGTACAGTTGAGACCGTAAACGAGGCCATCCCGTCTCTACGATCGGGTCAATATTGACAACAAAATATTATTGATCTCGTTCAGTAAAATAAGATTTAAAAGATACTAAGATAAGAAGCACAATTGATAGTATACATAATAATTAAGGCATGTTATTTGTCCAATTCGTCAACAAAAATGCCAAACAATAGCGCTACGCGCCCTTTTTTCTGAAATTAGGACAGTTTATTTTCTGTTTTACACTTCTGTAGCCGCGTAAATATGGATATTCTTCCCAAATTTTCTTAAATTATTGTACCCATGTTGCGTCCAACGTACGTAGGTATCAACTTAAAAAAGAGAAAATTTATTGGTTCATTTCGTGTTTTTCTTGATAATTTTATTATTAGGTCTTAAACAAAAATACACAGTTACAATAAGTTGATTTCGCCGAACATATTGACAGCCGAACTTTTAGCAGTACGTACTATTTAAATAAGTCGAATTTTCATGTGAGTACTTGAGAAGTTTCATTAGTGCATTATTTATCAAATCTTACTATATAAAAACAACTAACATTAGTAAATGTGCATCTAAAATATGGCTGAAACGTCTGAACTAAGAAACTGGATATAACTGTCTTAATCTTAGTACTTCACAGTAAAAATATTGTTTGCACACATGGGACCGCTTTGGCACATTGTTCTAGGAACAGCAAGTCGTACACGAAAGCAATATCCTTACAACAAATACTTCAAGTAAACTAGACAGTAGACAATAAGTCAGCAAGCGAATAAACGTACACATTTCAAGAAACGCGAAGCACAGTTCAGACCCGCTCCCCGCCTGCCCGACCAAGTCAATATTGACACCAGAAGGAGCATCTTGCGACTAATCTTATAGAAACTGTTTGCGTTCACGATTGAAGGTTCTGCGCTCTTGTGGAAAGTTTCCGCATTTCAAATAGAATTTGCATAGAGGCCACGCCGCAATATTTCCTCCGGCCACATTTGAATACTGCTGAGCAAAAGAACGATCAGATTCAATCTAAGATAGATAAGATTATAAGTAACCGAAATATGTCGAGGGTTGCACAAGCAGGTGTAGCTTTCAGTCTTCTTTACTGTTGTTGCTATTTCTTGTCGATGTCAAGATGCACTATGTGTTTACTGGCCAGATTTGCGCCGCTCACAGCAGTGTATCGTGAGATTTAATCCGAACAAGTTGGATTTTCGAAGTTTTTAATAGAAAATTTGGGTCTAACATGTAGTTCCAAATGCAGTCGTTGCGACGCACGCTGTTGCGAAAAAAAAAATTAAGTGCCGACAAGCCGTTGTATCGAGAATCGCTAAATCGAATAACGGACTTGCAAACACGTTGTCACGAAATACCTTTTATATGTGGTACGCTAGATCGATAGTCACGGTATTTAAATCCACTGTTGCGATTAGAGTGCTTAATTAAATCTATCATATGGGAATCGAACTCACGACCTCAATGATTACTAAAAACTACCTATGCTAACTAAAATAAAAAATTAAGTGCAGTTTAAGTTTTACTTTATTTTTAGGCAACGAAATGGCAAAGACACTCTAATCGTGCTCTAAATATTGTAACAAGACTTGCTGCCAGTTAGATTTTTGACTCTTTGACTCTGACAATGAACAGAACAAAACGCTAAGGTTTTATTTCCCTATTTATAACACCTTTGTGTTCCTTTATTTATATCGGTTGTTACAACAAACGCTTATCTACCAGATAAATGTTGCACACACTGAAAGTAGTCACCATCATAAAATATGTCAGGAGAATTATGACGTCACAGGGCATGATGAACACTGCGCGCATAACATTAATGTTATCAACATCTGTCCGCTCCACCGATCGTACTCTATTAAACGTTATATTTCACAGGGCACCACAATCTGCATACATAATAAATTGTCGTTTTAAACCGTTATCCGCACGTCCATACATTAAATTTAATATTAAAATTTTTAAAATTAAAATTAGGTTCAGCTACTGTGGCCACATAAATTTAACTTTATTCCGCTAGTGTATAATATTATCCGTATTGAACAACTTTTGCAATAACTTTGTATATTTGTGAATTGTGTATTTGTAATCCACTAGAGGAACAGTTTTGGTTGTTTGTTGGAAACAGCGCTCTAAATAAGATTTAAAAATAATTGGCTACATTTGAACAGCAGTATTTATAGTTACTACCTACAATAGAATGTTCGCAGGGCTTCTGTTGGGAATATTTTACCTGACATATTAAACTTTTCAAAATTATACTTAAAACACGATCTAGAAGGCTTAATTAATAACAAGTTATGTTAAGTGTAATTAAAATAAAAGGTTCTAAATATTTGTTGAAGGTTTTATGAAAGGGCTAATTGTTTAATGCTAAGGGTTAATAAAATTTATTTTCAAAAAGATTTAAGTAATAAAAGTCTAAAATTGAAAAGTGTTGGCAATTCAGAGCATGCCAATTTTTTCACATGACTACTTAAATATTATCATATCAATCAATCACATTATTTAATACAATATCACTAAGATGTAAGTACAAATTTTCATAAACAAAAATAATCTAATCTAAAAGAATAAACTACTTACCTACTTAATTAGTTTGCGTAAACGTATTACCGAAATTGAGGGCATTGCACCTTGTTACATTACATCTTAGCAAATTATAAATTCGTTTCAATCCACCAAAAGCGAGCTTAGACAAAACAGCCCGAAGCTTTGAGAAATTAATGAACGTGTTCCTAACAAAGAGATCAGGCGAAACGTTTCATTACTTATTTCTCTTAGCGAAATTCTTAATCTGAGGAATGAAGCGCCTCGCCGATTGTACCCCTGATTTAATGGATACTTACGAATATATAACGTCCTTTTGATGTTGTTACAGAAATAATAAATCGTCTAATTTAAAGGTAATATAAGAAGCCCTGTTTGGAATTTACTTAGAAATTCAAAACCCTCACTCCAAATTGTAAAGTCAAAGTCTTGGTATTAAAATTAATAAGCGGTCCTATTGCTGTGCTTGATAAATATTATCTAAGATTTTGAAATAGAATCTATTTCGTATCGTCTGAGTAGTTTTGTTTTAGTTTAAATGAGTAGGCTTTTCAAGGAGTTAGGTATTTAATAGTTGTAAAAGGACCTTTATTGCAAACTGTCTTGAAGATAGCTTTATGAACTGATTTTGCAAGTTGGGTAGCTTGAGCCTTCAACTTTGTTAGCCTAGACTTCAGAAATAAAAATTAGGCCAAATGTGAATAATTAATCATCCCACGGAAACAGGATAAATAAAATAAAATTTTCATGTAATGTCTGAAATGTCAGATTTTTCCGTTTAGATAATAGAGCGTAAATAAGTAACAAAAATTCAAAAATATTTAAATTTATATTCATTCAGTCACTTCATAATGTAACAGCAGTATTATAATATACATTAGCATACAAACTTTAACATTTTTAATATCCTAACTTTGTTATCTTTGACAAAGCTTCTACTATCGGTAGAATCGTGAGTTGTAACCAATTAATCTAGCATAGCAACAATGAGAATGTTGTAAAAAATCTATACTTTCAATTAGGGAAAATGTACGAATCATGCTTAGGGTCATGCCGAGAACGTGTAGCGGCATATAATTTGGTAGTTCCCAGCTTAAAACGCGGTGGCGACTGGCTCGTTGTTTGACTAGTTACTTCACTGTCCAAGTTGTCGAAGACAAACACCAAACTGCTAAACTTGAAGCTCTCCTTAGGGTACCACGAATTCCTCTCGCCAAGGACGTTATCTTAATTAAGGCTTCGGTTTGAAACTTCGGTGACGAATTTATTAAAACTTGCAAGTCTGCAATAGTTTGTAATGGGCACGGAAAATGCGGACAATCGGGAAGTTTGAGATACTTGTAATTCAAGAGCAAATTACCATTTTGTCATTGCAAATATTATATCTCTAAGACAAAGTATTAGGCTAGTCAATGAAGATCGCTTTATCGGTATCAATTTTAATAACCTTGATTCATGAATGGTTGAAGATAAATACCACTTGAAAAAAATCATCGACCTCAGGTGGGACTCGATGTTTTTTTTTTCAAGTGTTATTTATCTTCAATTAAACCTTGCATGGAATTTCTAAAAACAAAAAGTTTCATGAATGGTTTATAATTATTACTAAAACTTTACTTTGTTTCGACATAGATGAGATAGATTGAAGGTCGCCGCTATAAGTAATTTGTGTTGAAAGTATGGGCAAGAGCGAGTGACACTTAGTAATTTCGGTAATTTGTATTCTCTTCCTATAACTTCTTGCTTTAATGCTCCTTATAGGTGTGATCAAGGAGCACGAAAGTGCAAGTTCTTTTTTACCACGTCGCAACGAGCAAACGGATCAGTATGATTTCATTTTTCCAAGAAACTTTTGTAATATGGTATGATGAGATGATGAATGTACTTTGGTGGTTGTAATAGAATTCCAGGTAGGTCTCCACTAGGCAAAATGATGACTTTATAATTATAGCACATGAGTTAACCCTATATTATTAAAAGGAAAAAGAAGGTCACTGAAGGCGCAGTAAAGCTGGCTTATATTTCAGAATAAATCCGACGTACAATGTTAAATGTTCTCACGGCAGAGCTGGGCCTGGGCGCAATATGGATGGTGACCATAAATTCTTCTTTGCATCGACGACATTGCAAATATGATTGGTGAGCGGTTGGGTGAAAACTCGTTTTTCTAAAGAAAATATGGATATTCGTAAGTATAAACTTTGTGCGTAGCCAGATTGGAAACAATCTCGCGCTTTATAATAAACCTAAATTATTCACAGAATCAGACTGAAGAGATAAAAAGTATTTCCAAGTTGCACTTTATTATTCGCGCAAATCGTTTTATTCTTTTTGACATACCACTTCGTAAAAAAAATGTTATTCCTGTTTGTTGCATTTCTTGTTTCTTGCTGTCGTGTCGCTAGATTGTCCAAAACCATTTCAAAACAATTCTACTAAGTATATGCCTCATTATTATATTACAAATATGTTTTTGAGATATAAGCATCACTTTAAGTATAACATTAAGTGTATCTTAGCGTATTTTCCGGAATTGATAACGGTTTTGTTACACTTTTTACCACAACAATGTTTTATCGATTCCATTGTACCTACTGCAAGTCTGATGTGTTTTAGGTTGAATTCATTATCTCTTAGTACTGTCTTCGAGTCCTGATAGTTTCGTTGTTAGCAACTTTCGGAGATACGTTTTCCAACTTCACCCTACAATGTATCCCAAAGTTGCTTGAAATCTATCTCGTTTCTTGGCTGAAGTTGCTGAAGCGTCACTTGGTGTAATTTGAATCGTTTTAAGATGCAGACTCACTACAATAGAATGGATTGTGATCAATTTAATACTTAAGACAGTAAAAACTAACTAACCGCGATTCCTAGCATGTTTTTATATTACTATTAAGAGTTGGAATAGTTGTTACAGTCGCATGCGCTGTAATGTAACATCGAAAAAAAATAGGTGATATCGAAAAAAACCTATAACGAAATGATGATTGAACAATAATAAAAAAAGTTATTTACTCGTAAACATCGTTATCTTCTTCGTGGTACGTAGGTGGTACTTATCTCAGCAATTTATTGCTGATTACGTTATTTCAAGGAAACTTAAGATATTTATAATGGCAAGTCATTTTTGACATATTTTACGTTCGCCTAGATCCCTTATTATCGTAGATATCAGTCATGACGTGTTCATTGATATTTTGAATTAGAAACGCAAAATAATCGAAAATATAAGATTATGTCAATAAAATTGTAAATAAAATTTGTCCAGAATACAATAATAAAAAATACTGGGATTAGTTATTGCGGACAATATTATACGCAATTTACATCTTCAAAGCTTGTTGGCACGCCATGACTGTATAAAAATAAACGTATAAGCAGCATATTATAGTTTTGGTTTTGTTTTTTGACAATAATTAACTTATAGTGTAATTAATATTGAATGACTGTTAAAATATAAAATATCAAATAATTAACAGATCTTACTTTGAATCAAAAATTGTTTACTCACTAAAGCAATATAATAGTTAAATGATAAAGTAGAAAATTAAAAAAAGCATTTTTTTTGTAAATTGCAATTTAAATATTATCTGAACATTACGGCTTCTTAACAATAGTACTTATTAAAAAAACGTAAATATTATATTTATCGTTATCAGATAATCCTCATCGTAATTGTATTCCATATCGCTAAAATTTATATTAGTATCAAAACAAAATCCTATTAGGATTATCACCAATCATATTCTGTCTGAGTCTGTTGTGGTTACGTTGTTATATTTGATTTCAGTATCACTAGCGCTTTGGTTGCTTACTGATCAGGACAATTAATGTGATAATGGCCAATATCAAAATCGCAAAAAAAAACCAAGCCCCATGTTTTATTACTTCTTGGTCACGAGATATACCTAAGGTGTATGAGGGATCTATATTTTATAAAATGATACCCATTGTATACCAATTGGCTTTTGTTCTATTTGATCAGCTGAAATTAGAAAAAGTATTTTCGTATTTGGAGTTACACTTTACCTATATCACTAATACGTAATTATATACTTGTATTTAATTGCCTTAACTTAAAATCATTTCTTCGTACGCTAATGTTTATATTCTCGCTTTCTTTATGCTAACACGAATAAGGCACACATTATAATAAATTTTCAAAAAAGAGCAAATGAAACGATTTCTTTATTCGACATAACAATCGGAATCAAGACAAAAGACGATCGCAAATATCTCAATCCCCAATTAACCTCTAAGGACCAGACGGATCACGATCGCCAGAGCGAACGCACCGTTATAATTAGGTAGCGATCAAAACGATAATTGCGAATGGTTTGCTCGACTCGACGCTATCGGATCCAGCTTAAGCGGATGCTTCCGTCGCCGATGCGAAGGACCGTTTCCGGCGGAAGTCGGACGGGCGGAGATGGCTAGTGATGTCAGTCCCTTTTTAATTAGTTGAGACATTTACTTGTTTTAATGTATACATCTTAACTATCGGTAAGTGATGATAATGTTACAACTTAAGGGCCTGTTTCACAATGTACAGATAAGTTCTGCATTAGTTCTGAATAAGCCATATTGACACATTTTTGACACGATTTTTCAAGCATTTTTATCCTCTACATATTTTTATCTTAACCATAACTTTATCCGTACATTGTGTAACAGGCCCTATATGTCATTAAAATTAAAAAATCATGACGTAACATTCAAGTATTTTAAATTAATATGTGATGTAGAGTCCACCCGCTCATTTTTAAACTTTTGTTCAGATCGAACCGTCCTGATTGGAATGTACAATAATTTTTAACCGACGAAAATAGAGGTGGTTCTCAAGTCGATGCGTATATTTTTTTGGATTTTTGTTTTTTTAGGTACGATCACGCATAACTTTTTACAGAGTAGTCCGATTTTGATAAAAATGAAATTAATTGTATTGCCCGAAGTTGGTCCAATATAAATTTGGAAAAAAACCCAACCCAACATCAAAACTAATAAAAAACCTTCTCGTTGGCAATGGCAACCAGTAATCGGTATGTTATTGTGGGAAAGTATTATTTTTACACAGGAAAACAAGTGCTTATCATGTTAACTGAAATAATCTCTATAACCTACTACTCCGTCATTAACCCATGAAATCCTGTACTCGTACAAATTAGGTCCAACCACAACTAAAGCCGCTTTTCTATTGTAACTTAAGTTTCCACGAAAAGCTAAGCGAGCGAGAACGTCTGTATCGCATCACTACCAGGAACAATGGCAGCGGGAGAAAGGACGCGCGAGCTCTAAGCGGATCACAAACAATATCACTATGAAACGTTTCGTTCGCGTTCCCTAAGTAATTATTTAAGTTCGACTTGAATTATGGTTCGCTTTGAACCGCGTTTAATCCTTGCTAGCATTTTGAGGAAAAATACCTTGTATTTCATGACGATAAAAATTTGCAAACGAGCGCTGCCGGATAACTAAATAGGATATTTCTATTAATTTTACTCGCACAATTTTATATGCTATTGCCTTGTCGTGGTGAAGTGTTTTTTGCATAATGTTGTTTTATTTTATTATCTTGAAATGGACTTTAGTTACTTATGTTTTCTTTACAGAACAAAGATTGGATAATTATTCCTAACGTTAAGAAATTGTAATAGTAGTTTTGATAATATAGTGATCTTTTGACATAATTAAAAGTAAATAAATAAAGTTTGTCAATTATCGTTTTAAAAAACCTTTTTATAAAAGTAAGACATTGTTTCTATAAGACGTTTATGATTATTATTAAAATATGAATAATTTCAATAGCTGTTTGAAAAAATAATTTTAGCCCACTATATTTTAACAATGATTAATATATCATGCATAGAATCTACTAACGATGATTTTTTTGATTACATTCAAATTTAATTTCAACACTCTATTCGTGAATTATACCTATATCCTGTTATACGTTTCGTAAAAGTAGGCTAACGTCATGAAGTATATATTTTTAGATATTTTCCGTCGTATTGTAAAATATCACTAATCGACGCATTTAATGGAACCCTTCCCATACAAACAGATTAGTTTAACTAGACTTATTATACTCGTAGTTACAATAATCTTTACCACATAGCTATCGCATCACAAATTTCTTCGCACCGGCTTATAGCCTGCGTGCATTTGCGTGACGTATTCGATTGTACGTCGATGACGTCACACTGATCAATTAAATGAACGTTCGGTATGTACTTAGTGAACTACAACAACAACGTTGTTATAATATTGTTTGAATTGATATTGACTAACCATGGTAACCAGTTAAGAAACTAGGCAAATAAAATCGACATCGAAAATTGCTAAATATACATTAGCACTGAAAAATGTACTAGTAGGTCCTAGCAAAAGTTTTATCTCGTACAAAAATCAATAAAAATATCAACTTATCAAAGCGTGTAAAGATTACAGTTTATCAGTATTTTTATTTATTGGAATCTAGATTGTAGTAATATATCGATAAAGGTATAATATGAAACAATGACGATGTAAATATGAACTCGATTTGACAAAAGAGTACAGATTAAAAATAAAACCTTAAACGAAATCGTAAAAGAGTACAAACAATTGACAAAGTGGTACATTTAAGAAAGATATCATGAGTACGGTGCTGATTCTGTTGCTTAAATATAGCAAATTAATCAGCGCTTGTTAATAAAGTTTTTAAATATTTTCAAATTAAGCACATGTTTAAGAACGTGCGAACCTGCCTAAAATAATATTTTCTCCATCATATTATAATGATAGAGGTTAAATAAAATACGTACGTCATACGTAAATCATTTTACGGAACAGTGCATCTAATAAACATAGACTTCAAAGTAATTATTAATGTAGCTCTAAATTTAAGTAGGACGTCTAGTACGCGATGAAATACTCCGAAGACGCATTTAATTAGAGATCTAGACACGCGATTCCTGTCTCTGTGTAAGTTTCAAACTGAACCTAAGTTTTGCAAACTACCAAAGTACCTTTAGCAAATATTAATTGGGGGTAAGTTTAAAGCAGTATGTTCCCAACTCTATTCAAAGACAAATATCCACTTACGAGATGACTTGTAGTTTGAGTTAGAGAGTATTAGGATTAGGAGCTATAAATACTAAACTGTGGAGACACGAACCAAGTCCATAGGACAGGCTAAAAGTACTTACCAATACAATAAAAAAAGATACTACAGTGACTCTGAACCTATTTTTTAATCCAAAAATTCCGACTACGTTAAAGTCAGATTTTCAGGTGTTCCGTAGCGGTTTGGTTTCGCCATCTTTTTTTTTTAATTTACACTACAGCCATCAGGATAAGTTTTAATAATATCACTAAACTTATTACCATTAATGGTCTAAAACAATGTCAATGAGCTTGGGATTCCATAGTTTTTAAAGACGGAAATGTTTAAAAATTATAAGTATGTGCCAAGTAATAATTAAAAAAACATGTTTCATGTATTATTTGTTAAACATGTCCTAAAACCGAATTGCATTAGAATTATTACATAACCATGTTTAGTATAAAAACAAAGTTTAATTAGAAATGTTTAATTGACAAATATCCTTATGCATTCAAGAGAAATAGGCCTTCAAGTATATTATGATAGTTTTTAATTTCAGATAAACTTGACTTGTGCTGTAACTTGTAAATTAACTAACTAAAGTAAATTAAGCGCAATCTGCACTTAAAATTTGACGAATATGACCGCAGCTTCTTCAAGTGATTTTCTGCTTTGCAATAAAACAAAATATATTTACTTTATTCAAAATCGGCATGAATGATTGCAATTTATATTTACCTGGCCCATATCGCATTTTAAGTCCTTTGAAATTCCCCGCGAGTGTTATAAGTATTTGCTGAAATGCTCCAAGATGGTTGCAATCAAGAGCAGTTCGATCGCAACAACTTTCAACTTTCCGTCTGGAGTCCAACTTGTGACCCGCGGAGGGGTTTTATCTTCATTTCGAGACTTTGATGAAATTTTAAAACTTTTCAAGACGATTGAATTCACGGTAGTAAGTACCAACTTGACGTAAGCACAGTGGAACGAGGTAATATCAGTGTGCTCACTCACTGAGCGTAACCCAGGCTGAATGATTAATGAAATAATTAAATGTGTCAAATCGTTGCTATAGTTACATTTTGTAAGACGCCCACTTAGAAGTAGGCGTCAAGGGTCCCTACCCTTACCCCTACCCCTGTACCCATAAGGATTTTATCTGTCCTGTGCTTTTCCGATTAAAATTACTACTACGAGTATACCGTACGATATACGGCATACATACTTGTTACTGTTTTTGCCGTGGGGCCTAAGTACGTACATGAGTCGGGGGTGGGGGGTCCGTAATTTCGTATAAAACTGGAAAATTTCGGTGCAAGTGAGAAACCTAGGGGTATAAATAGATGCTTGGGTCACCAATCACTTCCAAGTTTTGGTTGATATAGTTGGGTTGATCCTACTGCTGATGCGTCTATAGTACTTAAGTAACAAAATTCTGAAGAATAAGTTTGAGTAAACTAATATTTTAACATAACAAGACAGAAACAAGGATAAGTTTATTAAATTCATGATCAAGAATTCTGGCACGTGCTTCGTTAGCGCTAAGTTTGTACGCCTGACAAAACAAATTACAATTAAACAGATTACATATTTACTGCTTCCAAAAACGTAGTAAACGTTGTAGCAGAAGTTTACAATAAAATATATTAGAAAAGTAGCAGACAGTTTTATTTTTCATTATTTTCAAAGGTCAAAGACGACAAAGTCACAATATAAAATCGGCCAGGTGTGTGTCGGGCCACAATGTACTGTTCCGTAGTTTTCCTTCACAATATACGGTATTAATACTTGTTTTGTATAATTAACATCTTCATATTGGTAATTTTCATCTCCAAACTGTAGGTAGCAGAGGAAGAGCGTACAATTGATTCTAGCAAAAAATGCTTGGTATTGGCACAATAGCTATTTTTATTAACGAAGTTTTTCAACGATACCTTACACTTAAGACAGAACGAAAGTATAAAACATGACTGTTTTTATTGCCTACGAAAGGTATATATGGTAATATAATTATACCGCTTTGAGTGCGTGATTAACAGTCATATATAAACCCATTTAAAATTACGTCTTTTTAGAACTAATAGGATTCTCTGGGCTAAGATGCGGACAAACAGACCGGATGCAAATAATAATGGGACATGGCGAAATTATAAGGGTTCCATGTTGCATACGGAACCCTAAAAAAGGCAAAAGCGTTTAATTGCTATCTGTTACTATCTTATAAAGAGTCCTTGTTCTGTGCAAGGTTATTTTTAAGTTCTAAGCCAGATATAAATTTTCGTGAATATTTTTCATAAAAAAGCAATTTCGGGTAAAGATAGCAGTATTTGGGACTAATATTTAAAGTTTAGTTATTAAAGTCACATTACTAATTATTTTTTAAAGAATTTTTTGAGTGTCAATATCAGCTACCAATAGGGCAATCTTATTTGATCTCCGTCCTCACAACACATTTCCAGATATTATTATTTTAGTTTTTTGGGTTCCGCAGTCGACACAGCACACTCGCCTATATTCAAATTCAAATTATTTTATTGGTATATAGGCCCTCTTCCGGTCACTTATACACGTCCCAAAATATAACTTAGCCATACCACCGCTTCGGGCACAGAAATATATCGAGAGCTTCGGGACTACATATCAGCTGGCGGCTACATATAGTTTCGCCATGTCCATGTATGTCTGTCTGTTTGTCAGCGCCTTATTGCAGAAACTCTTAGTACTAAAAAGCAGTAATTTGGATTTGGTATACATAATAATAAACACGATAACAATGTGGTACAGTAAAATCTTTATAATGTAACATACATTTATGTTAGGTACTTTTCTTACGAGTAAATAAGGATGTTTTGTTTTCGTTGTATACGTCGTTTTCTAAGTTCATCATGTCAGGGTCTCCTACACTTATACACGTTACGTTTCGTGGAAATATGCATAGTAAAAAACCACGAAACGATGTCGCAACGTGTCATGATGCACGACGCGACGTCGTATCGTGTTTAAGTGTAAGAGCGGGCCTAATACCACCCGGTTGTTTTCTGTTTTACTCGTAGTTTATTATTATTGTGTGGAAAAATATCCTATAAACTTATTTTTCTTTTATATTAGTTAGTTAAATCTTTATCATCATCAGCCTCAAGAAGTCCATAGGACTAGAATGCCATAACGAGTGGCTTTTTGTCGTTTGTATCAATCGGCTTTTCCCAAGCCCGCCCACGCTGCTGTTATTTAAATAATTATGTAATAATACCCAGGCTTATCGAACCGGGGTTAAACGTACCTATAATAGAAACAGGACAATATGTTAGAAGGAAGTAGTTGGATAAATTGGTTTTATAAGCAGCAATCGCATTTTACCCATTGCGAAAACGGTAGTCGCATTTCGCCAATGAATAGGAAAAAGTGACGCCTCGCAGGTGCAGGCTTAATACAATTCAGTTCGTTATTCCAGACGCATTGTTCGCAATGAGACGGCCGATCTGGCATCGGTACCAAATTTATAGAGCTTAGAAATGGCTGGAGTCTCCAAGCTAGAGTCTTCTTGGAGAAACTGCTCTTTTAAGTATGATACGATACGAGCAAATCAGGGGTTTGCGTTAAAGGTATTATTAGCGTCGTTTATATACCGTAACTTGTCAGGCGTGCGTAATTCAGAAACAATAAAAATTCTATTGCAAGTAGTTTAACTCAAGTATCATACCTACTTAGTATTGATTGTAAGATTATCTTAAAGTTAAACATAAATCAAAGATAATTCTTATTCTTTATTTGTCTTTAATTACGGTGTATTTAAAACATTGTGGTTGCCTATGTCAATGTACATGTTTATAACATGCAAATAATAACAGTATTTAAAATGTGTTATATTAATACAATTAACATTGGTTTATCATTGAACTACACTAAACAATTCATAGTAATATAAAATGTTTTACTTACTTTTGACTATTTATTTAAAACATAAACGGCCTTACTACAAAAAGATAGACACGGGTTGAACACCTGTTTACAGATAAGTCAACCATTCTGAAATGTTTGTTAGTAATATGTCTCGAATGTCAGATGTGTCAACATTTCAAATTTGTTGATTAATTTTAGAGAAGTGTTCAACGCTTGTCTATGTTTTTTGTAGTAAGGCCGAAAAGATTTTTGATATAAATATGGTCACTATAAGTTAGTTTAGCTAATTACGTTATAACTTAGACAGAAGGTCCCCCTAAGTAGGGACTGAATAAATTAACCGACTCAGTATTAAATGGATCTCACAACTTTTTACGGTAGAAGAACTGAGTGGCGAGACTTGTTTTTTTTCTTTTGATGCATGATCCTTACTTGACAGAAACTACTTCGCCGGAATAAGCACAAAATAGAAAATGGTAATAAAAAAATATCGGCCTTACTACAAAAAGATGGACTATTGAATACTTGTCTAAAGATTAGTCAATCAATTAAAAATGTTTGTTAATAATATGTCTCGAATGTCTGATGTATCAACATTTCAAATTAGTTGAATAATTATAAACAAGTTTTTAAGACTAGTCTATCTATTTGTATACTTGTATATATATATATGTTTGAGTTTTTCTTATCCTAAAAAACTTGAGTGATTTAAAAATATATTTCAGTGGCTAAACGGTTTTAATAAGTCGGTTAGCACGCACGATGTTTGTTAGTTGAAGCACAAATTTCTTCTATCTGTATATAGGTCCTTTGAAATCCTATTCAAGATAGGATGCACTGCAGTGCACCAGCGGATATTTTGTTCTAATCTAGTACCTACTTACTTAAACTACACTCTTTGGTATTCCTCTTTACGACTTCACATCTACATACGAATAGAGTGGATTTTCCCAAAATATTTCCATTCATTAGTTCACATGAAACGAGAAAAGGTTCAGCGCTGAAAATTTACATTTAATTCAAGAAAACGGGAATATTATATGGTCTGAAAAAGAGTCTGAATAAAGAGATCTTTTAATACAAAGTTCGATTATAATAAGGAAATTTTTAATCTAAAGAACCTGCCAAATGCGAGTCGGTCTGGCGCACCAAGGGTTTCTGTTATCTGTTCAAACAAGGTACTTGAATAGTTGATAGTTGATTGAATAGCTTCTCATCACGCGTTGCTGATGAAAAGCTTCTGGAAAAAACAGACAGACAGAAGAAGAACGAAGGGATCCTAAATTACTTTTTTCCTTTGTAACCCAAAAATATGGTAAAGTCATATGAAGTTCAATAACTTTTATTAGTTTTGAGGCCTGATGTAATAAGAAGCAATATAGTTTTAGTTATGAAGCAATATAGCGTCGTGTGGTGCTAGGATTGCACCACACCTTCTCTTTCTATGGGTGTCGTAAGATGCGACTACAAGAGAACCGCTATAAGCAGCGACAGGCAGCAGCGTATCCTCTCCACCATTGGCCAAACTGCGATCGCTAACCTGCCTGCCAAGGGTGGCGATTATGGAAAAATCCTCCTTTTGGAGAGACCAGTATCCAGCAGTGGACTGATATAGGCTGGTGATGATGATGATGATAGTTTTAGTTAACCATATGTTGTTTTTTTATGAAAACATAACAAAAAGGGACACTACTTATTTTAGCGTATCGTTGATACTGGTAATCAACTAGAATTAAAGATGATAAGGAAATTGCGCTTGACATGTAATTTGTTTCTTGTTACGCCCTGCAGAAGAATTATAGCTTCATCGCCGCCCAAACTTGCTAGTTTTGTTCTTATTTTCAATTCCATGTAAAGCGATTCTATAAATTTTAAAATCGCTACCCAGACAGGAAGTCAGATCGAAATCGCGACCGGGAGGAAATTGCTCATTCTCACGCGACGAACCGCCTTCACTCTAGGGATTTTGCTCTAATGGAAAAAGTTAAAAAAATACACAAAACTTTTTTATTGCGCAAGCCGACTTGTCGCAGATATAAGTATCGCTAAACTGCACCGACTTTGGATGTAATAATGAAACAATTTAAGTTTTAATTGCCTTTAGATCAACATTCATGAAGTGTACAACATTTACAAAGAAACAAGTTGGAAGTAAATTGGTGTTTTCTATATGTTATATTGTTTTCTAACCTTTTTTACTATTCATTTGTACCTAGTATGTATAGGACTTTAAAAATAAAGTAATACAGTTTCTATTTACATATATTTAATGTCAGAAATATAAACATCTCAAATGTTTGATTTATGACCAATTATCTAAAATACTTATGCATTTCAAAATGTGTAAATTATAAAAACTTTTGAATCAAAGTCGCCAAAATTGAATGGAAGACTTTAAGTACATTGACGTAATCGGATCCGGACTTTGTTACCAAAAAATATCATTTGTACAAGCACAGTTTGCTCCAAATCGTAATTAAACAGTCACTTTTGTAAAACAACTACATCTTCTTTTTATTTTTTAATAGTATAAAAGTAAAGTATACCTGTATGTCCCACTGCAGGGCACAGGCCTCTCCTTAAATATGAGGTGGGTTGGGCCATACTCTACCACGCGGGCTCAGTGCGGATTGGTTGAGGGGTGTGGTAAGGCCAGTGACTAAACCTTACTGACAGAATATGTATATTATAAGTATTGTGACTAATTTTGTTTTACTTTTTTTAAATTAACATTTTAATATATTACTTTGTTGTGATTTAATAGATATTACCAATGTTCAGCAGTGGATGTCCTTCGGCTGAAATAATGATGATAAAATTTATGTGTTTGCCCTGTATCGATTCCTGAACTATTCATACGATGGCGATTATACTTTGATAAGTTGTTATACTCACGCCGAGGAAGGTTTTTGAATCAAATTCCTAACCAAGCGGGCGAATCCGTCGGTAGCAATGAAATATTGGACAACATTATGTACATTGCTTTAATCCTATAGTAAGTAAGTAAAACACTCGTGTTATAGAAAATCAGAAACAACGACTGTACCAGACCCGAGACAATATAGACAAGTTCGTTTTCTACATTGACTTGACCGGGGATCGAACCCGATACCTCAGAGATGGCGGCGCCATGTTAGTCCGGCTTGCTCGCTTCTGGGCTACAGAGGTTGTCAATAGTTTTAGTTTAGCCAATAGCTTGGCGCGGCGCCGCTATACGTAATTTGTGTCAATAGCTTACGAATTAAACAAAAAAATCTTACTGATTACACATTAGTCATAACACGTCTTATGTTACATTACCAAAATCCATTTTCCAGTTAGTAGCTTATCATTTCCTATCTTTGCCCGATAACACTAAATAATGAGTCATGTAAAGTTTATCGATTACATAAATCGGTAAATCGATAGCCTATAGAATATTATGCTATAATTTTGAGCGTTGACTTTGTTTAGAAAAGGAACATTGGGCCTGATTTTTGCCGTCAATTTCTTTATATTGTGCCATAAAGGTTCAATACTCTTTCTCCCTCCCCCTTAATGAATGGATAAAGACTAGCGGCAGACAATTAGAACTGTTAACGACAGAATGTGATTTTCAATATTTGCATTTCGTTTCCAATTACTTACATTAGGTATACCTCTAGATATTTAAATCGTAAAAACAATTTTTTATAAATTACTAGTTAAGTATCTTAATTTTAAAGAATTTAAAACTGTGTTACTTCAAACGTATTTTATTTTCCGGTATAGAGTTTAATGAAAAAAAAAACACTGTTTAAAATAATGAACGGAAAAAGATTTTTAAGATAAGATAAGATAAGATAAGATATTTATTTGTATAAACATGGTACATTTCTGGTTTTATTTAGGAACTTGACTGTGTAACGACCTTGTCGTTGATGTATTGAAATCGGTGATAAATATTTTGAAAACTTGCTTTGTATAACTACAACTATTGGATAAGGAAAGATATAATAGATAAGCGCCTATATGAAAATCTTGTTTTCGGAAACCTTATAACAGTAATAGCCCAGTCGTGGTAGCGAGTGCCGTGTGTGTGAAACAACCATTTATTTTAATTAATATTTTATTCGCTAAGGACTTATAAAACCGGAAACATGTGGTAAATACCAATTTTCTTTTGTTTGCATACTCGAACATTTAACCAAATTTTTGTGTGAGTCGTCGAAAATACAAATTAATAAAAACTCTGTGATAAACGGTGCAGTAGCTAATTTTAAAATAAAGGGAAAAAACATGAATCATATATATTTTTATTGATATTATATATTAGATAGGCTTAACTGTAGTACTCGTTACTAAAACATTGATACGAAAAATAATAGTATCAAGCGGCAAATACCCTCCGGCCGCTCCGTAACAATGAAATTTTCATTGTGTCTCTTGACCTTCGCCTGACAGGCTACAATTAAAATTAATTAATTTAAAAAAAAAAAACCGACTGCGTATAGTAAACTTAAAAGATGAAAACAAGATTTAAAGAATCAATTTGCAGTCGGAGGCATCAAATCCATGTTACTTGATTCGACTTTTTCTACACGGATTTAAATTACTTATTTAGGTACTAATTGATTGAATAGGACTGCAAATTGATTCTTTAAATCTTGTTTTCATCTTTTAAGTTTATACCCAGTCGGGTTTTTTGGTTATTTTAATTTATTTATTTTATTTTTGACTTTTTAGTTTGTAGGGTTCTACTCCTACTTTTCAATAAACTATAAAGCCTTATTTGTAACTCTTCATTGAAAAAAAAGGTTTTAACTCGAGTAAGTAGTATCTCAAATCGGTTTTTCCCGTTTAATTCATGTACCAATAGGAATTCCGGGTAATAACATAGCCTATGTCACTCCCAGAACTAAAACGAATCTAATGACATATCATATTTTGAAATCCATTAAACGGTTTTTTCTTCCTATTTTTCCAGTGTATGTTTTTGCCTGTTCCCGTAGGAATTTTGTAAAATAAAGTATTGAATACTATTAGCACTGAAAATATGTGACCCTTTGTTAATTGAAAGTTTCAAACTCGGTTTTTCAGTATTGCAGATCCGTTTTTCCCGCGTAAATCTGTTCCCGCGGGTATTTCGGGAAATAACATACCTCTTGTCACTCCCACAATTGAGACGAATCTATTGATATATTATACTTTAAAATCAGTTAAACGGTTTAGGCTGTAGCGCGTGCCGAAGAAAAGACATACATACATACATACATATACAAACATTCATATATACGCTCTAAGAACATAACCCTCGTTTGGCAGTCGGCAAAAAAAAATATTATCTCAGTTTGTTTATTCATATTTTTCATATTTTTTATCATGTCTTCTGTAACCCAGTTGGAAGAGAGTCGCGGATTGCGAAAGGACGTAGATGTTAAAAACAACATCATCGTGTTATTTACCGTAAACGCTAAACAACATGATGATGTTTTTATGTATCTATACAGAAACAAAACGACGTTAATAAAGGTATATTTGTAAATTTTTGTTTTTAGCAATTCCATGCAAGGTTTAATTAAAGACAAATAACACTTAAAAAAAATCACTTGAGGAATTTCATCTTGTCACGTGACGTCCTCGGTAGCTTAGTGGTCAAAGCACTCGCCCGGTATGCGATGGGACGTGGGTTCGAGTCCCACCTGAGGTCGATGATTTTTTTCAAGTGTTATTTATCTTTAAAGGTATATTTCTCAAATAAGTCAAACATTGCTCCAACTAAGTGATCTTGTTACGCCCTGTTGGGGTAGTCGAATTACTCCAACTGAAAATAATGATTTACTTTTAAAGAATACCTACTGAGGATTATGATAGTTGCATCCACCTCCGTCGGTAAATGTGAATGTTGGTCATAATGAGAATTCAATTCTGCTAATAAAATATATCTGTTATATTTCAATACCCCGAGCACGCAATGTGTAAAAGCTAATCAAATCATTAATATTTTATTCTCTTAATTACAGTTGCTGTGTGTGCAATCTTTTATGCAAAATCATCAGTTTCATCATATCCTTGCTATTCGTCGTAGCAGTGATACTCCTCATACTATGGGGTGTTGGTGTCTTATTTGGTTCGAGCGATTCTAATGAGGTTGGAGTTGTTCAGAACACCAGATCAGTCCTTGGAAAGGTTTATGAAGTGAACAGCGACCTAGTCTCAAAATTAAGATAACCAATCAATTTAGCATAGGTTTTGTTACTTTATTTCCGTTAATAAGATCTTAATTTTCTTTTTATTTATATCATTGTTCATGCTCTCTTTGATAGGTGCAATAATTATGTATTGTGTCTATCACGAGTTAGGTAACAAGTTAACTGGATTAAACTGACATTTGACAGTAACCAATTTATAATTACCTTGCCTTAAGGATAAGTCTAAAGGTTAATGTATAAAATATTATTTTTTGTAATTAATTGATAACAAATGTTTAATTACCGTATCATGTATAATAGAATACAAAAATGTACCAGCTTAAAGTTGTCAAGAGAAAGTACGTTCTTCGAACAACGGCTTAGTTTAGCCATTCAGCGAGGAAACGCTGCCAGTATTCTTGCTTCCTTGCCTCACGAACACGGTTTTATTTTTGAGTAGATATTTATTTACTATTTAGGTTTAGGATAAGTTAGTTTAATTTAAAGTATTATTTATTTTCGCTAGCGTTATTGTATTTATTAGAGAAATGAACAAAAGAGCGAACTTTATACCATAAATAATTAAATTAAACCATTAACAACATTTAATTTATTCACAGCCGAAGATCAAAAGCGTTACTATTATTCTTTAATGTCTTAAGGAACTTTTATGTAACACATTCTTAGAACATTAAGAATGCTCTAAGAACACATTGGATGATGCACTGTCCATGATTTTTCTATCCATCTTATGGTGTGAGTGAATGATATGATATTTTGTGTAATATTAGTTAAATAGGTATATTTTAATGGATGTATTTAACATTTTATAACTATAATTTTTGTAAATAAACTTGTAAATAAATATTTTTTATATAAAACCTTTTTTACTGATATTTATTTGTATTCATCTGCTTCATCGAAGGCTTTATTCTTTGAGTATGTACTTAATTTATTGTTTATGGATGAAAATAAAATCACCGCGTTGTATATTCTTTATGTTACTTTTTGACAATGTCAATGGGTTTGAATGAAAGGAGCTATGTTAACTTGTTGAGATAATTATTAATAGTTTCCTTGAATTCTAGCAGTATTAGAGTGCTATTCTGGTTTTTTTTCTTTTTTATTACAGATTGCTAATTTTTTTCAGTTTTAAAAAAGATTAACAGGTTGATGTATACGTTTTTTTGCCTATCACAAAAGTTAGTCTGGCCCTGCTTGCCTTACTCACTTTACTCAGTACGATCGGGCGCTTTATCGTTGTAATCTTATCATAAAATATTTCCATACGTCTAATCTTTATTGTGAGTACCTAAAGTGGCATTTGTTAACGGATGAATAATGTATTCAATGAAGTATGATGTTGTACTGTAAAGCATGATTTCATTATTCATGCAAAACTACCTTAAAGATTGTCTGTCATATTTTAAATTCCAACACAATAAGTACTACTAATAAGTTTACCTATTTTTTTACCAGCCGACGGAAAAAGAGGTGTGTCATAAGTATAAGGTGTGTATCTTTGTATACATCTGTATATGTGTTTCTGTAGCATCGTAGCTCCCAAACGAATAGACCGATTTTGACGTAGTTTTTTTTGTTGTTTAAAAGCTGATATTACAGGCAAGATACTTAGCTATAATTTATGAAGATCTGTTCAGTTTAAAGATTATCAGCTCATTTCGTACTTGAAAAAAGGATTATTAGCTCGTTGCAAACTTTCACATTCCTGTTTGATTTTAAATTTAATGCACTGTTACTTTAATAGTATTCCCAAGTCATGAAAACATTGAGCTGATGCTGTAGCATCAAGGAATCCGCGAGATTCCCAACTATTCAGCAAATCACAGCAGATACAGCGTGTTTGGGTTTATAAGAATAGTCTTAAAGAGTAGGTGTTAGATTAATGATAATCTAAACTTTAGGCTAATGCTGCACACCAAGTAGTCTGCGGGATTTCCAATACCTTTGGAATTTTCAGCCGATACAGCGTATTTGGGCAATTGTGAAAGGTTATAAGTGAATGTTAGATAGATAATGACTGAAGCCTTAGGTCTAGTGATTTAGAAAGAATTAAATAATAATACAATTTAAATTAAAAAAACCCCGACTTACATGATTATAAAATTCAAAAATAATATGTAACCATTTGTTTACTGTTTGGACGTTCAACTTTATTACAAACAAAAATGTTATGTTCCAAGCGTCATCGTGTCGGGGGACGACTTTTAAGTCAGAGGTTTTTTAAATTTTTATCGTAGCTTTAACAGTAAGACAATGCCGAACTCAAAAATGCTGTCGAGATCGGCACCAACTTTTTTATTTAAGTTTTTTTTATCAGGTGATGTCGAATTCGAAACAACTTTTATCTGGAACACTAACAGATATAATGCTGTCGAGTTCGGCACCAACTTTTTTGTTAAAACATTTTACTAGATGATGCCGAATTCGAAACATAGTTTTTTTTCTAACATGAAGACGAACTTTTTATTTTATTTTCAAGCAGGTGTTCAGTTCAAAGACACAAAAACAAATTTGCTTTCCTGATCTTGATTGGCTGGGTGGTGGTAAAAATGTGGTAGGTATCTGCTTTGTGAAAATAGTTCATTTACGCACATTAAAAATACAATGAACAATAACTGAGCCATATGTGTATACACTACACACTATCAACTTCATTCTTTTAAATACTATGTTTCGCTGGTGGTCTGAAAATATAACTAATCGGCCACGAGCTCGCGACGATTTAATGATATTTAATTTTCACATTTTATTGACAAAAACACCTTGCAGAACCTTCTTATTCATATAAATCATAATTGTCAACAGTTTCGTCTAAAATAAAATTAAAGTAGAGGCCATTTCAAGAGAGGATTTTTTTGTCGATAAAATTAAGTACATAATATACCTACCCTTTAATTATTCATACCCCCACGCTAGCGTCGTTAGAGCGTTGACGTCGTGGCAGCGTCCTATCAGTGTTGACGCAACGCTTGCGCAGCAGCATTTACTTAACGCTGATTGGACACTGCCACGACGTCGACGCTCGAAAGACGCTAGTGTGGTCCCGAGGCCTTATCTATAGAGTAAACAAACTGTATACGTATAGCTGTCGCAGTCGGATTGTGTAAGCCGCTGTATTACAAACCAACTAGCTGTTTTACATTTAGCAAGACACACACACTAACTACACTTTTATAATAAAGATAAGTATTTAAAGAGAACTTCTGCAATTTTAAATAGACTTATATGATATTAAATATTAATAAAAGCACACGTTTAGGCGGCGTTACGGCGTTTTAGTCCAATGATTTTTATCTTAAAATAACTTCACTATTACACTAATAAATATATTGCCTAATATTCCGCCATACACCATACTCCATAGCCAATTTAGCGGTTTTGACTTGCATTATAACCTGTTAATCTAGTTATTATATCTACGGCTTTTTTACAGTTCAATAATGCGACGATTATAAATGATTTAGCTGCACGATTATTTAATAACACACTTTTACACACACAATTTAATAAAACATAAAAGTGGACTAAAATAGTGGTTTAGTAACGAAACAATTCTAAATGATTATAAAAAACATTTAGAATATTTTCATTACTAAACCACTATTTTAGTCCACTTTTACGCACCGTAATTTTACTGTCCGACCCCATTTTTGTTGTTATGACTGGCAGCGCCGCGAGTATTGTAAATTGGTACTATAAACTGCCAAAACGGTGGCTAATGACCGACCCACCGAATTACAAAACGCCTAGACGTATTAAAGAACGTGAAAGTTCGTATTCAATGCAGCGGACTTTTATTAAGGCGTTATGCAATCCGCCGTATCGTCCGTCGTAAAGCATCTAGTTCGTTTGTAAAAAGGCGAATAATATAATCCGACTGCGACACAGCTACCATGGATTGTTGTTTTGTATCTTAGTCATCATTGAATTCAGCCTTTGTTTTCGAATAAATTAATCGAGTAGACTTATCTGTTACTTCTGTGACATACATTAACTATCAATACTTAATTTTGTCGTATGATAAAGAGTCGTGCATTATTTGAAGACGCATTTTAGCCTTTGGCGAAAACTTATCACTCACAAACCCAACCACACAGACTATCATGGTCATTTTTTACTAAAACCAAACAGAATTTTAATTTTATTTTATCTATCTTGCTCATATTTCTTTATTTTTCAGCTGCATAATTAATTTAATGTGCCAGTTGATCCATATTGTAATAGCAGGTCTATTTATCACTATACTTGTATATTTAACAATATACATTTACAAGCTAGCGAAAACTACTGTATGTAAGTTATAAATGTCTTATGTAAAATGTATTAACCCTCCTCTGTTGGTAAAGATTATAAATAACTATTATAATTTCTTTCAGAATTAGTCATCACGTTAAGAAAAAAAATAATGATAAAAAGGATAACAATAACCATAAGCATAATTATAATTATTTTTTAAATATGCTACAATTAAGAAACAATCACTGTAAGTACACAAGCTTAATAATATCATTTCAATATCTATCAGCACAAAAATAATTAAGCTAAAATGTTGGTTAATTAACTCCGGCACTTATAAAATAGTATCTGCAATTAAAATGGGAAACGTGTGTTCAGATTTTATCATCATTTGATAAATTGCTTTTAGCTTTTTATTTAATATATTGCTTTTTATGTGGTTCTTATTACATTTTTTTTTATTATAGTTGATGATTGGACTTGTTTAACTAGTGTCATGAAGCGTGTTGTGACCGAAAAAGATTTTTGTGTTATTCTATCTAGTGATAATGAAGTCAATATACCGCACAAATTGTCTATTGCTTTTGCTATTAAGCCTCTCATGTATCTCTCATCTATGTTTGGAATGATCATGGTTAAATATTCAAACAACGATATTTTCAAAGTTAAAGCATTCAGCAAACTATATTCCTTGTCTATTGTGGCAGCTATCATCTCTCTTTTAATATTTGTAAGACCAAACAGCTGGAAGTATACCCAACTGGATATTCCTTTGAACATTCTAACAAAAACTTACGGAATACTTCATACTTTTGAGGCACTTTACTCAGTTTTCATTGTATCCTTTGCAAATAGTCAAAACTATATAGAAATGTTTAGAGTTCTCAACAAAGTTGACTGGCATTTTGGGATTTCAAAGCAAATGTTTAAAACCAGAAGGATAGTGAGCATCGGACTAATAATTTTACCAATCGCGCAGACTTCTTTCACGTTTTACTTGAGAAGATTTAATATACGTAATGCTGTGGCACATTTATCTTTTTTTCTAATAATGCTGCAGGGGTCAGTTCTTATATTCTTCAGTATGAACATATTTGTGAAGCACTACATGCTTAATCAATTGCTGTTAAAAAAAACTTTTGCGAGTATTCCGGAGCATAAGGTTATTATTTTTAAGACATCATCTTCGAGTATTTTGTTTAAAGTAAGTATCTTGAAAGGTTTTTTTCAGTCGAGATTTTTTCATCACATTACTGGCAATACCATAAGGTGCCTTTTTACCTATACTTAAGAAGGTTATGTTTGTGTATTTAACATTTATCGTTTTTTATCATAATGATATACATAACTTTAATCACTTATCTTCACTGTGATAACAACATGATTTCTTTTCTTAGTAAGTGCGTTATCAACCGACATAAAACCCAAAAATTTGAGTTTTTTCTAACAAGTACCTATAATATTATATCTTTCCTATTCCTACTGTTAATTATTATCTTTCTTTATATGCTTCAATTGCGCCATTGATGTTAGTCTTATTTATTTATTTATTTAATTGATGACATACGTAGTGTACTAAAACTGAATGGTGTAAAACTTTCAAAAATGATTTATTGATAAATAAAATATGTTTATGGGAAAATGTAGAGTTTAGAAAATAAAAATGTTTCCAATTGTGATGTCGACTCCATTTACGAATATGACTTTTTTTCAGCAACATACGAGTAGTAGTAATATGTATTGCGTTGCCATAGAAAATCTACGTCATATTGCGTTTTGACAGCTCCAAAAAAGTATGTCAAACCGTGTTCCTTTGTATAACAAACCGTGGACCTTTTTGATTTAACCAGGCTGTAGTTGATAAGATAAAAAAGAATTTTGCAAAAATTTAAGATCGTAGATTAGTAAAAACCAAAAGCAATTGAAATAATGTCTAAAGAGTTAAAATTGTTATCATTTAAGCAAAAAAATCCTTTAATTTGTTTTATCGTATTCAACCAGATAGTAGGCCAAATATTAGGCTCAGCATGGAAAAGTAGAAATTCCCTTATAAAATAAAATTCCTCATATAAACTATCGCTGCCTCGGCTTAGCTTTAACAAAGTAATCAAACCTATAAAGCCTCTTATACGCATAGTTGAAAGACTTGGAAAAAATATTTTAAAAAAAAACGATTTTGATGTTATTGCTATACAAAAAGTTGGTGTATGTGACCATCTGATCACGTGGTTTTAAGGAGTAAGTAAACTATTCTCTTGCACACCCTGTATGCTGAATAAATAAGTATTATTTAATTTTCATTATGATGTTGTATTATTATGTTAGAGATCTCATTAAGGGATAAGATCCGGAACGAGGTCATACGACATAAGACTAAGGTGACTGATATTGTCCAAAAATGTAGCAAGCTGAAGTGGCAGTGGGCTGGCCATGTCTGTCGCAGAACCGACGAGAGGTGGAGCATGAAGGTTCTCGAATGGCGACCACGCTTAGGCAAACGTAGTGTAGGACGCCCCCCGGCTTGATGGACCGATGTCCTGAAGAAGGCAGCTGGCAGCGACTAAATGCAAAGGGCGGGAGATCGTGCGCTGTGGCGCTCCTTGGGGGAGGCCTATGTCCAGCAGTGGACTGCAACAGGCTGATATGATGATTATGTTGTTCTATTACAGAATGTGATGAGGGAACCACTTTATCTTGAAAATACAACCAAAAACTACTGCTGGTACGAACTCATGCAGATATATGATAAAGTAGCCGATTGTGCCTATAATTTCAATAAAGTATATTCCGGACAGGTACTGCTAACTGCTATACATATTTTACTCTTTAATAAAAAAACATACCATTTAATAATTAACTACCCCAAATAATAATGAATTATTGTTATTCGTCTACTAATCTCTTACATATAAACTAAAAATACTTACAAAGGTTTATATCCGATACAAAAACTGTTTGGTGGAACCCTTCGATAGAAATGTGTCTACTTGGTAAAGTGGAAACACTTTAATAATATACTAAGATACTGCTATAATTAGTTGTATGTTATTATTACGTAATTGTGTCTCAATTTCTTGCTGTTAATTTATTTATAACGGAATTTGATCTTTGCTTTGATTTTAACCAAGCAAATATTTCTTGCAGGTTTTTTTAATGTTCAGTTCCTGGGTCATATGTAGTTTGGTGGTTATCTGCAGAACTTTGTCACCAACAGTGAAGGTACAAATTATTTATTAATAATTATTATACAGTGAAGGTAGAAGGTATAAATCTACTCAATGGTGCTTTCTAAATAGATTTGCTAGTAGCTACAAACTTACTACGATAATTATAGGTACCTTTGTACCTATAAAATACATTGACATTAGGGCCATTTATTATGAATGACGCGAATCTATTCCCGACGTAGCATCACAAAAAAGTATGTGATGCTAAGTAGGTATTTATTCAACCTACACTCGAGTTTTATAATTTTCGCAACTTGACATAGGACAATGTAACAATGCGCTTATGAGAAAAAGATCATTATTATTTAATTTTTTATTTGTATGCTTAAGCAGTGAATTACTGTAAGTTACTGTTTATTTACAACATATCCTTGCTAATTGTTTGCAAGCGATACGTCTACAAAAATCCCATAATTGGTCCTTCGAGCGTCGATAGGATATCGAAACAATGTTAATATCTTTTGGGCGAATGTAAATGATACCGCGAATTAATGTCTGACAACACCATCTGCCGATTTATGTTGAGACTAAGGTTGGCTGCCATGCAAGCAAAATTCAATTTACACCACTGACTACGAAATAAATTGGATTGGAATAAAAAAAACAAAAGCATGTCATTTTCGCATTAAACTTACGACTTAATGTTTGTAGGTACAATTACAATACGTTGTATTTTTCAATCTGTCTGAAAAGTAGAAGATTCTAATTTCGACGCATAAAATATTAGACATCAAAACTCTTTACAGTCACGGAATTGTGTATGTGTGCCACTCATAGAGAGTAGGTACAGTATCACCGAAAAACACGGGACGAAAAATATATCTGATGAGGTAACCTGCACTAACAAAGCATGTCAGATATTATGTATCTTCGAAGTGTAGAGATTGTGTTGTAGGAATTTGCTGCGTAGGCAAAACGTCTGTCTAACACGAAGCGTGGCTGGATGCGCTTGCCAGTCGTTTTCTCCACGCAACACGTTAACCCGTATTACAGGACTTAGATACTATATACTATTATGCTTTTAAAACTGTGCTCGTATCCGTAACTGGATAAACCTGCGTATTACATAATACTTACTCTGTAGTATTGCCGTGGTGTGCCGTGTAGTGCCGGCACGTTAAAATAATTGCACCACCCCTTCTCTTCATATGGGTGTCGTAAGAGACGACTACAGTAGAACCGCCACAAGAAGACGGGCAGCAGCGTCTCCACTCCAAAATTGGCCAAACTGCGATCGCCAACCCGCCTGCCAAACGTGGCGATTATGGCAAAATCCTCCTTTTGGAGAGGTCTGTGTCCAGCAGTGGACTGATATAGGCTGGTGATGATGATGATGACTCTGTAGTATTACATTGTATATGTATAACTATATATTGCAAAGTATTTATTTCGGGTCCAAACAAGAATATTGAGTTTCAGTGACCTTTCGAATTCCATTTCAATTATGAAACGAGACATGGCAAATAATTTAGAATTACTGAATAAAATTTTATAAACAGGATATTTTTTTGTTTTATTTATTAAATATTATTTTATTTAACCCCATTTTAATAATTAAAGCTTTGTTTTTGTTTTTCAGTATTCAGAAGTAATACTTAGTGACCTCTTCATGTATAGTTGTCTGAATGGTCGTCCAATTTACTTGACAAAAATTTCTGAATTGTTTATAGCAGAAAGGAAGAAAACCCTAACTATATTGATGAACTATTTAATCCACAGTAATTTAGGTAAGAATATATATCCCATTTTAAAATTACAAATGTATTTAATTTACCTATACCTTACATGTTATAGTTTATGCATTTTTAACATAAATCTATTGATCTTGTATAAAACTTAAGGTTCATGGTTATTTCCTGTGATTATAATATTGAATATTATAATACATATTGAATTCAAATCTTTTTACTGTATGATTGTTGACAATTAATATGAGGACATAGTTGACTATAATTGTCCAAATTCTGGAATTGTGCACGAAGTCGTGTAAAACGAAAGTTTGTTAATAAAGTAAAATAAATATTCAAAAAATATCTTAAATTGTGTAAATGGTAATTTGGTAAACATTCAAACGCCTTGTGATTTTCAACGAGCAATTTAACAAAAATACAGGTGTCGATACAATAAACTATGAAATCGGTGCATCCTGATAAATTCAGGCGATTACCAATTTGAATTGATATTGATATTTAATGAGTGCCTGGCACACATTCTTTACCTCGTAATTTCTTGAATCTTTTTTTAAATAAATATATCGGACAATAAATATTGGACAACATCACATACATTGATCTGATCCTAAGATAAAACTAAATCATTTTGTGTTATTGAATAAGAAACAACAACGGTACCACAACACCCAGACCCGAGACAATTAAGATAAATTCGTTTTTTACATTAACCCGACTGGTAATCGAACCTGGGACCTCAGATATGGCGACGCCCAGTCCGGCGGGTTACGTATCATTACAACTAAAGTCATTATAACTATTTTCAATATTACTACGGTCGAAATACCTATTGGTTGAAATACTAATGATCCTTTCACATATGTTTGTAATAACTAACGAAACGAAATCCATATTGGAGAATTCATCTACGGTCAATATAATCAACTATAGTAACTTACCTAAGGTTGATTGAAGTAATGGACGACTCACCTACGGCTTATGGGTAAATACTGCGCGCTGCGCTAGATTGTTTGCTAAAATTAAGGTAGGGCCTAAAGTTCATTAATAGTGCGCACTGGATTGATTTCATCTGGGTTAGGGTATACGTTAGAGCAGTGACCACACAAAGCGCGAAGCCGAGCGAACGGAGCGAGCGCAGCGAGCGTAGTGAGCGTGCCGCCGAAGCGACTGGTAAGCGATAAATTACAACTTTAGTATAAAAAATTGTGTCATTGTAAACACAAAAATGTGTACACGTAACTTGTAATGACATTTTCATTGTAACTACCTACCACTGCAGAAATAATCCAGCGCGCAGTATGATGAAACTATTGACGCCTACCCTCGCTTTAGCAAATAATCCCTTTGGATTATTATCAATACTACGCGCTGCTTTCAGCGCGTAGTATTGATAAGCCGTAGGCGAGTCGTCCATTAGGTATTTCGTACGTAGTTAAAGCAACCAATATCTTAAACAAACATTCGATAAATAATCCGTTAGTTTATTTAATTTTAGTTCAATGAAAAATAGGTGAGTTGGTCTGTAGTTGAGGCTATGGAGGTCGTCCAGTTCTGTTAATTACTATTACTGTTCTGAGAAATATTGTAGGAGTTCTCAATCGATTTCAACTATATCCTAAACAGGTAGAGTTAGTTATCAATTAAGATTTGACGTAATGTTGTAGGTTCTAATCGAGTGTATAATTGGATGTAAATATTAAATGTAAGTTTGACTTTTCCAGACAATGTATACAAAGATCAAGTGGAAACAATGATAGAATTAGTGCAGACGAGGAAGATGGAAATATCAGCTAACGTTCACACAGTCAACGCTCCGGTGGTCATCAGCTTCTGTGGACATACTATCTCCTATGCTGTGATCATGATACAGTATTTTTACTTGTATGTGTTTGTGGAATAGAGGTGTAGCTGTTATTTCTTATGCAATAAATATTTAAAATTAATAAGTTTTTTTATGGAACTAAATCACACCCCTACCCATATTTAAATAACTAGGATCTACATTTACTATTGTAGAGTAACTAAACTCTATCAAAATTTTAATAAATGTTAAGCGCTTGACATACTCAATAGGCGTTATTTTGTATGAAAACTATGTATTTAATAAAATGTATAACGTGTATGTCCCGCGCCATACTTATGTAAAAGTTCTACTATGGTTATATGATCCTATTGAATTATTGAATTTGCAATAAAGTGTAGTATAACATTTTTTTCGGATAGGTCATGGAAAACAATTGATATATTTGAGATTTTTTTAAATAGGTAAGTATAAACTTTCCCTGACTAATGGTAGTGTTAACACTTAGGGACTCGCGCCTTAATTTGTAACACAAACGCTCGCTACCGGGTACAGCGGACCCACTACAATATCATGTGTTTATTTCAAAACTGCTCAATTAAAGTGGTTGGTATATTTTAAAATCGTTATAAAGGTTCAAAATAAAAACATATATATTATAAAAAAACTAATAATTATTTTTTTAATTCAATCATTAATCCGTACAAAAATAGAAGGAATTTTGGCTCATTTTTATGACTAAACTTAGACTAATTATTATAAATTCTGTAGCTATCTATTTTAAACAAAATCTTCTAAACTTTATTATACTACTAGAAAGTATCTACTAAGACAAAATAACAATGAAAGATCAATCACCATAGGAACTAGCAAAATCAAATTTGAAAATCCACAAATTTTAGATTATTATCTTCGTTGGTATAAAATCACTTTACATCTTTCTACATCAAAATAAGCTATAAAAATTTGCACAAATCTGTTTCATGTGTTCTCCACAAATTGGTGTATTACATGTTGCGCAAAAAACCTTGGTTTTCCTATCTTTCTTCCAGTTACATAGACCGCGACGCACTTTTCGTCCACTGGTTGGTAAGAGTGCGGAGGATGCTGCAGATGGTTCCACTTCTGGTATTATGTTTTTGATACGGGTTTTGATGTGCTGTGGAATATTAGTGACAGAAAATCTGACACGAAAATGAGGTTCAATCAAAGAAATAGCTAACGTTTTGATAAAAAAGTAAACAAACAGAAATAACAAAATGGGAAAAATCACTTACGTATTTAGTCGCTACCGGGTCCAGCGGACCCATATGCACTTTTCACGTCCGTAGCACTCGCACGCAGCACGCTAACTGACGGCTCAGACAGCCATCTACCGCGCCACACTATGATCGAAAGGTACTAAAAGCGACAACGTTGCAAACTTCGTGTTTTTCAAGTTGTTCAACAAAATACAAGGGACTGGGTCCACCAACCCATTAGCGAGTCCTTAAGTGTTAAATAAAAAATATGACATTGCTGTTATGATGAGTCATTCTTTGGTAAATTTGGTAATCTAATATTACTATGCTATATTTAAAACAAACAAGAAAATATATGTAGTTTCAAATAATTATTACAAAAAAAAATATCAACAACACACGAATTGTATGATCCCGAGGTAACGCAACATCCACGTTCGTACGTACACGTACCTATGAGGTTCTTGTTAAAAAAACCAGGGGCATCTCCCATTTTACCCAGACCCGATTTTTAATTGACTCAAACTGAGAATTGAAACCGGGGCCTGTTGCGTTTAAACTAAATTAACATTTAACATACAACTGCGTCTAAATGTTACTATGTTACTAAAATGTCCCTCCACAGTCTCCACACAAAGTAACTCTTGTGTGAATGTGCCATTAAAACTTAATTCTATCCCGGTCTGTCCCGCGAACGCATATGCAAGCGCACTGCCCTGTCTGTTATTTCCCCAGGGTCGAATGAAATCCCCTACAAAAATATGAAGTGTCCTCCGTCTACGAAATAAATGCAACATTGTCTAACACGATATGAGATTACTCTTTTTATTGGGGGTGGTTTACTGAGGCGCCATTTTAGTTTTTGTTACCTGGAAGTCCTGGAACCCAGTCTGAAAGACGATTGGCATGAAAATCGTAAAGTTTCAGATGTAGTTAAATTTTATTAATACAGAGACAATGATGTAACGTAAACAAACCTATATAATCTATATTAAATACTGTTGTCTGTTGGTACTTTATATAATTTGCAAAACCATAGATATTTTTAAAAAGCAAAAAGGCAATTGAATGGTAAATTATTTTCCTTCTTTGGATACCAAAGCCCTCCATGCTAACCCTTTTGCACATACTTACTTACTTAAAAAATCATGCCGCACTGAATTGTCTAGTTCTATGTATTTTTATCTCAATAAACAAATATAATTACACATTAATTAAAACTTATAATCACGAGTCTAAACGCGACGTACATTATGTAGTAGTATTGATACTACTTACATTCCTCGACATTTCGACCAATAATTACACAATTACGAATTACACATTGCGGTTTTTCTGCAAAACAATTTTGGGAACCTAATTTAAAAAATATCTTGTTTTTGTGGTATGTATGTAACTAAAAATATTTAGTAACTGCCACCTTATGTAAAGTGGTAGAGTCAGTACTTCGTTTTCTCTTGGTTTAATAATTCAGTGTGAGGCACAAACCCGTTCATTTTAGTTCATAGATTTTGCAGTAGATGTCAGGCTTTAGGTAGGTTTATTGTGATGTTAATGAAAATGAATTTCCTGTAGCATCTTGCTATTTTATCTACTTTTTAGTTAAAAACAATGACGCCATTCATTTTTGTATGCTTAGTTTTTCCAAAATAATCAACGAATTATCGATCATTTCTTCCATGATGTTAGTATAAAGTAAAGTTATAATTTGATGTTTTGTAATCGGGTGTAAGAAAATAATTACAGACGCTTTGAATATGAAACTTTCTAACAGAGAGATAAATCTAAATAATGTCCAAGGGTATCTTAAAAAGGTCTACAAAAAACTCGGCTGTGATATTGCATAGCTCCAAAACATATCTACAGTATTTTTTCTCTTATTACATTCGTGCGACGCTGATGCAGGAGGATTTTAAATATACCAGTCATTTCGATACCTCTACCTGAATATTGACCTTGACTTTAAAATAGATTTAGTGCAACTGATATACCTTAGCTTATGTTTACTAGGTTAGAGAAATACCTACCTTAATTCATCCATCACCCTTATGAAATTCTGCATGACCTAAATGTTGACCGGCGGAGAATGTCGAGAATATTTTGTGCATTATAGATTTGAATGAATAAATACAAAATCGAATTCCTTAAAATAATTAAGTTAATAGTGTTATGAATACAGGCATATTCAATGGTTCATACTGCATGAGCCATTGAAAATGAAAGGGTGCTCTATATTTCTATAAAAATGGATACCTACTGGTCTCACTACTAATGTCCCTGGTAAAATTATACGTCTGTCCTGTTCTACTTATTTTTGCTTTAGCAATTACAAACATTGGGTAACATTTACGTCATTACTAAGTACTAATAGTGACGCGGTTGTTAACCATAGAGCCACGTCAGTTATAGGTCAGTTTACAGTCGTCAATGTTGAAACCATGACGTTTTGTTGTGTGGACTTTGTACTCAATAGGTTGCAGAAACATTGAGAAATTTTTACGTCATCTTTAACTGCAACGTTCTTATTGACTTTAACTTAACTTTAAATACCTTGTATATTTTGCGCTATTTTTTCGCTTTATTAACTAAAATACTAAAAAACTAACTGAACTTTAAATTCATAACGGTACTGTGTAAATATTTAGTCCAGTTCATTAAAAAGATTAGATGTACCTACAAGTGAGTGAAATAAAAGTCAAAGATCTATAATTATATATATATAATATAATATTGCATTTAAAGTAAATAAAGGTACCTACTAACTTTTATCTTATTATTACCAGAAATAATACAAGAATATAATCCTTTAAAGAAATTATTGTTATTGATGGATGACTAATTTTTTGTTTCTTATTTGAACTTTGATAACAAAAACCAGTTTTGAATGAGTACGAGTGGTTAGATATGTTAGAAATTGCTGGGCTTGTGGCCACGTCATCCGTTTCACCATGTCACAGGCATTGGAAAGATTCGGTTTTTTACCAAAAAGTCTGAAAAATTTTACAATGGTACCTAAACTTAGCGCTCGTTTAAAATTTTGCTTTTAATGTAAAAAACTAAAATGTGTACTGATTTTGCATAAGTACTCAATAGCTGTAATATCATTATCGGTCAGCAGGACAGGTACAAAAAATAAGTTAGGCATTTAAAATGTGTGTTCTTCTAACTGTAATAACTAATTATAAATTTGATTGTCTTTAATTAAGTCTAGATAATTTAAATCGCTTATTACCAGATAGAAGGATAAGTAAGAGACCTGAATGTGAAACTTATAATATATTAGATTTTTTGTTAGTGAATCATCTACATCATACTCTAGCCCAGCCTAAGCTGGGCGTTACTAATAACGTTTCCCAAATGCCCTTTTACGAGTTATTCCATGTTGCATTCGACGTCACACAACAATACACTACCCATAGATAATTTTCGAGGACGCCAGACTCAGCCGACCGATCCGCCAACCAACCAAACCAAGAGACGCCGCCAGTCGAGTGCCGCATTCCAACCTTGCTTCACGTTCGTTTATTTTATCCACAAAAATGTCTGGATGTAAGTATTTTTAGCTTTATTTTTCATTATTTTACTATTTTAATTCTATTTATAACTGAAATATATGTCCCAGTTTAAAAATTGTGCAAAAATCTAACTTTATACCGTGTTTTCACCAACACCGCTGTTTAGTTTCTCTTTTGTTTTGACAATTATTACGCATCGTAGCAGCACTTGATGCAAATACACAGCGCAACCCGTTTTTTCACTTATTACTAACTCTATATAATGGTTATTTAAATTTAGACTACCTAGCTCTATCACCGTTTCTATGTGTTTGCCATTCGCAAAATTCCACGCGTTGTTTATTTACCACAAAAGCCGCGAACGGCTTGCACACTTACTTAAACTTATCGGTTTTCTATTTTAACTACTGTCTTGTTTTTCATACAAGATATACAATTGTTTAGGTACTTAAGTATTCAAAAGAATGATTCAAAATTATGGGTCAACTTGTGACCTGTAGTAAGGATAAATTAATGTAACGAGGATTAACTTTTTTTATATTACACTGTCATTTAACTTTAGCACAATAGTACCTAACAATTAGCTTGACTCATGCATACATTTATGACTCACTGTGACTTTTCAATAACAACCCTCTTAGGAACTTCTTTACTTTTTATACCTTTCTACTTACATACATATACTTCTGCAACTATTGTAATCTTTCTCTGTTAAAGAAGTTACCAATTGGCTCTATTTAAATACTATCCGAAGGCTTAGATGAACTTTTAATATTCAACCCAAATATCTTAAAATTTTTATTTACTTGTGCCATAAAAAATAATATTAAACACGAATATTATGAGATAAACTAGCTGTTGCCTGCGACTTCGCTCGCGTGGTCTTTCTTCTGAAACTTAGTATATATTATCTAATAATGATGTTTACAAAAATAATAATAATAGGTAAACATCCTAGGAAAAATTGTATACAACAATTGCTGCCATTCAAACAGAAAATTAATTAGTATAGGTAAATCATTTTTTGTGCTTAAAGTAATTTGTGATTAATACTTTAAGACTCTTTATTTATATAGCAGATATGTTGTTTCGAATGAGATATACGTCCTGACCTTGACATATTTCTAATAACCCCTGAGTTCTAAAGAACCATAATTAGCGCCTGATGTGAATTGCCTTATTATGTTATGTACAGTCAGCAGCGCATCAAGTCACAACAAACTGTATTTCCCCTATAAATAATAACCTCTATTGCTTGTTTTTTATGTTATGTTATGTTAAATATCAATTTAAGAAATCTGACAAATTTGAATACCATGATGTGCTGTTGACTGTACCTTTAAGGGTAGATGCACCTTCAGTATTAAAACTGGGGCCTGAACTAAACAATCCAAATCTGACAACTCTGTATATTTATATAAACTACCATCAAATGTTCTATACATTACAAATCAATATTTGATTCTGACTTGCATATTTAAATTAATTTCAGATCCGTACAACAACCCGCAGTATCCCCCTCAATACCCACCTCAGTACCCTCCTCCGCCTCAGAACCAGATCTACCCTCAAATATACCAACAAGCATATGGAGCTCCTGGGGCACCGGCGTACCCTACTGCTCCCCCCGCGGGCATGAATCCAGCGGCAATGTCATACCCTGGCGCCCCTCTGCCAACGGTCTCACCTACTCCAGTTTATCCTGGATTCCCAGGAGCACGTACGTTTATTTTAAAATGTCATTCAGTAGTCTTATAGCTTCTATTTTGAGTCTTATTAGTTTTAAAAATATATACTTACTATTCCAAGTAGCATCTAATGAAGCGAATGACGAGGAGAACTGTTGTCATATTTGTCACAAACATTTGTCGTTTCATCTTCGATCCATAATTCAAAATAATAATTTGCCAAGAGTGTAGGTGATATTGGTACCGACCTACCGTTAATGTTTTCAACTTTTATATTTTTTATAAGTTATAAAAATGCATCTAGACGCTGGCAAGGTGGGGACCTTTTGTGCAGTGCACCTTACTCACACTCTCGTGTGATACAACACTTGAGGATATTCTGTTTCCAATGATACAGATACTTTAGTATCATCATTAGATAGATAAGCTTAGGTAACACTTTTGGCTACTTTCACCAGTTCTATAGTTATTCTGAAAACATAATCTTTAAGCTTGAAATTTACAACAACATTAAACATGCATTTCTTTATGTCCACATTACAATCGATATGCATTATCTTGACTCTTCCGGCTATACGGTTTCAAATAGTTACGATAATTATGTTATATAATGCAGAATATAAACAACCTTCCATATTCTAAAGATACTGCTCCCTAAAAACAGTTGAGAAGATAGCTTTTCGCGATATGTCCACCTAATTGTACATAGTTGTGTCTTATTTGTTGGTACAGTATTATTTTGTATAATAATTATATAAATATCCATTTTATTAACTAGATTAATTGATAAGAAACTGACCCAAAAGCATGTGCATTTCAGAACCACATCAACAACAGCAACTAGTGGAATGGATTCCTTGCACCGACTTCTCTGCAGAAGGACTTACGCACAGAGCAGTCGTTGCGGGCTACGAGGGGCATGATGGAAGCCCGCTATGGGTAATCAGGGCACACCATGAAGGCGACATTATTCCTGGCAAGCTGGCTATAAAACACAAGTCTGCTTATATACCATGGGGAGGACAGGAAGTCAGGACACACAATTTCGAGGTGGGTTGGTTTTTTTACGGTGTCATGTAGATGCAGAGTAAAATGACTATACCAAGTGTAGTATTTTTATAAGTATAGTTTATATGTATATATATATACTATATAGGGACAGTAGTTATTTTACTCCGTCGGGAAGTAACGCTGCTGAAGAATGATCTTTTATGAATAAAAACAAAATTTTACTACGGGACTAATAGTGAAGTCGAACAAACTTATACGTCACACATTTTTGTTAAGTCGTAGTATAGTCACAGTATTTGTGTAGCACAGCTTTTCCTATATTTAAAAAATATTAATACTGTCCAATTACCACATATTACTACATTATTATCACTTCTTATATTAGCATAACTAGTGATTTAATACAGCTCAGAGGTGACCTCTGAGCGGAAAATATTTTATGAAAAATCTAATATGAATCGCAAACGTTTAAGAGATGATTCGATAGACTAATTTTAATAGCAGACGGAGGTTACTCGTTTCTAAAATAAAATAGCAGCAAGTGGCGTTATTAATAACTTTCAATTGATAACTTTTCAATGCAGGCACAACAATGCGCATGTATTTATAATATTGTTGTTCTACCACTACTGCAAAACAAATTGCGAAACGAGCTTACAGATAGCTACTATTTAAATTTTTAGATTGACACTTAATTCAAGGCAATTAAGAGAAGTGTAGAGACAAATCATGCTGTTTTGTTTTTATTTCTCTAATACGCCAAGGTAAACCACACTTTCATAACACCAGGACGATATATTTACATTTATACTCGTAGTTCTATAATGCAGTAAACACCGTAATGGGTGTATGAGTGTGATATTCAATGATAGTAAGCATGCGTACGATTCTGCCATTGATATTTAGGGACAAGAATGCGTAGTTAATTCTCGTATGTATAAACTATTCATCCTACTAATGTTTCTTAACCATTTGTATGTCCATATTTCTATTTCATACCTTAGATCAAACGATTTTTTCTTTTTACTTAAAAACATTGAATGGTTCCTTAAACAAGACAAAGTTTATTACGTCATGACATGAACGAACAAACTTACTTCCAGGTGTGTGTAGCTGATCCGCAGCGAGTAAGATGGGTAGAATGTGGCAATGGGTCTACGCCTCCCAATGCCATACCTGGAGGACGTACGTCTTCAGGGGAAACGCTGTACATAGGCAGAGGCAAATATCAAGGATCCCTTACACCAGGAAAGGTAAATATTTCTTACTATAACAAAATGGTATAGTTAAGTGCATTTTTAATTGGTATATCACTGCTTAGCGTAGCCAACATTATCAATGTTCAGTAGTTTCCTACTTCATTTAATTACCATCTTTAATAAAAAAAATTAGATAATATCATCTGCATTTCAACAAAACTATTACTTACCTGGTCCTTTTTGAATATACTACAAATAAAAGCGAAGAGAAAGCACCATGTGAATGATGTATTCATGTCAAAATTCCTTATTTCTGATGCCTACATTTTATTATAATTTTCATCTTTTTGTCATTTCAATACTATGGGTAGTCGAAAAACACCGTCAAATCGCCTAACAGTGAATTAATGTAACTCAAGTAAAAATTCACCAAATGTCGCCTGACTCCATGCACCCTATTTAAAAAATATATGACAATATTTTTTTTCTTTTTCAGATTCACCCAAGCCACAAAGTGTTGTACATCTCGTTCGGTGGAGAAGAAGTTCCACACCAAAGCTACGAAGTATTATGTACTATCTAAACACTATGAAGTTGACTATGATTCCTGCTGATGTTATATGTTAAATATGAATTGTTAGTATTTTTTGATCTGGTATTTTAAAATTAACTGTTACTGAGAATTTTAGAATGTACAGTAATGGCAAATGCTATGTAAAGCATGTTAATATTTTATAAAACATTTTTTGAACTGAGGTTTTTGTATTTTAAAAATCATAGGTAACTTCCGTTTACTCCTAACAGCTCAAACTGGCTTAAAGATCATCATTCTTATTCTGTCTTTAAATATTGCCAAACAATAAAACCGAGTAGGTACTTACCAACATTTAATACAATAAAACAGCTTTATTTTGTCTTTATTTGTAATATTTAAGAAACACCTAAGTACTTGGACATCTACTACCTAGATTAACCACAATCTATATTAATATAGCACAAACTATAATCCAAAAACTTAAGTACTAATTAACTTAAAAAATAATATAGGAGCCTACTTGATTTCACTTTCAAATTAATTAATTAATACAAAATATTGATATAAAGGAACATAGCTTCACAATGGTTTAGGTACCTACTACTCCTAGCAAAATATTTTATTTCTGCTACAGAAGTCATAAAATAATATAACACACATTTATTTAATCATACTTATCACAGATTAATGGATATCGAGAAACAAATATATATTATGTGATGTATCCCAATTTTTATACATATATATTTTTTAATTCGTATATTTTTGAAGATGTTGAAAGTATTATAATATTATTCTCGTCAATTTGTCACAGCCTTAGGTAACGATTTTCCCAGTTTTAAATCCACTTTAACAATTCAATATTTTGCTGAATAAAATGTATTCACACAAACTTTAACGTACAAATTGTAAACATTTAAGTCTAACTTATGATTAGATAATATCATTACAAACTCCACACATTAAATAATCCTATAGTTTACTGGTACAGATCATACTTTCAGTAAATCCCATTTCTATTTGGGATTGCTTCACATTGTCTATGTTATCATTTACAACTTTAGAATTACTATTATCTGGGTATTTTAGGCTATTTGTTAGTTTATTCTCACCGGCTTCAAAAGCTTTATTGTCAATGCCAATTTTTTCTTGTTTATTTTCAACGTTATCGATTGTTTCTTTGTTGTTTGCCGTAGATTTTTCAGGCTGACCATGTTTTTTATTCGCCAGATATAGCCATCTGCAATTTATATAACACTTTAAAATACGTTTTGTAATTCTAACATAATGACATGAGTTTTTTGAGTTCATGTTTTTTTAAATCTATACTGTCTTTACTAACCGCCTAAAGTATAAAATTAATTGTTTTCCCTTATATGCTACGATAATTATAATTTTAGATATCGTTTAAAATGTAAGTATGCTCTATTCAATTATGGTTTTACTAGCTTTACAAGAATTTTATTTAAAGTTAGGTCAAATTCAAATTAAAAAAACTTATTATAATAATGAAATGGTTACTCACAAAAATATCACCACAGCTGGAACTGTGAGTCCACCTCCAAGAAGGAAAAATGCCCCCGGGAACGTTTTTATTGTGGCAGTATACACTGAAGTGTACATGGGTGCGTACACTAAAGGCATCATAGCCTCAGCCACTCCATAAAACGAATTTACTTTGCCTGAAACAAATGAAATTTGGAATTGGGTATTTCTTCAAAATGTCGTTAATTCTGCAAAATAGCGGCTTTATTTTCAAATACTTGGAAACTACCAAAAGCTAATCAGCCCTAGGATAGCCCTTTTAGATAGGCCGGTTGAAAGCATCCAGCACTTCCTGTAACCTTTGCCAGGTCGTTTATCCAAAATTACTCAAGGCAACATAAAATTGGCAGATCCAATTTTAATTCAAGGCCCAAGCAACAGATTTGTGTCACACTTGGTGAGAAGTATCGAGCGATTAGACACATAGAGTCACTAAGCCGCAGTTGATCATTGCAACAGAAAATTGCACACAACTTTTTAAACAGCCCTCTAACTAAAGATTGTCTAGAAGAGATCAATTTTTCGTGATCCATCATAATTATACCATTATTTTTTCTCTGTACTCCTTGTTTTATGTAGTGTTCAACAAAAAGTATCAACGAGTATCTATCTATTATATACTTTACTAGCAGCCCGTCCCGGCTTCGCACGGGGTAGACAATTATCGCTAATAGTTTCGGCAGCGCATTCGACGAAAGACATTTTAAGACTCATTTTTCTACACCTTCGGTTACATTGTTCAAATTTTACCAAGGATCCCTAATTTTTTTCAAAATGAAATGTAGCCTATGTCAAATTGGAAGAATATAGCATTCTATTGGTGAAATATTTTTTTAAATCGGCCCAGTACTTTTTGAGCCTATTCATTACAAACATACAAACATACAAAAATAGGTACAAATCTTTCCTCTTTATAATATTAGTATAGATGTACGCTAGTTCACTAGTGCTACGTACTAGGTCGCTTAGTGCACTAAGCGACGCAGACGTTCCAACCTGTGTGGCGGTGACCTTAGAATTGAAAAGCTATTGTTCCAAATTGCACAAAAAAAATAGAAAGTACCTACTTAAATGAGCATAATTGTTTATTTGACTTACCCAATTCATCTTTATCAACAAGCTTTGATACCATAGACCTCATTGCGATAAACGACGTCCCATTAAATATCTCAATCAAAGGAGCTGCAAAAAAATCAAAATCAAACAGCTGTATCATTGTTTTATAAATTATTAAAGTAAAACATTTGTACCTATGTATATGTGCCAGGTTTTTGTAGCAAAAGCATACATAAAACCGGATAAGATTTTGCTTGTGCAAGATATGACTCCAATTATGGCATCGTCAAACTTCAAGAGATGACTAAATACTCCCACTGAGAATAAGGTACCTGAAAAATGTAACACGTTAGTTAAAAATATATATTATTTTAAACGACCGATATTTTAGAGATAGATATGACCGTAGTAGAAATCCATGCTAGCTGATATATTGTTGGTGTTCTTTAACAAAGACTGCAACTAATTGCCGAATACTTAAAGTTGTGACAGCGTTTTCCGCAGCCTTTGCGATATAACGTCCAATATGACCGTACAAAATTAAGATTTGTCTCACTGTCTACACTGCCTAGTAACAATCATCAGCATTATCAACTCCAGGCTTTTAAGTCCACTGGCATTTGCATCCAATTTGAAGATTTGCGGGAAACCTTCAAATTACAAAGAACTACTAGAAATGGAAAACTAGGTATTTGTTCCCATATTTTGAAAATTTTAAAACAAGTAGGAAATACTTTTTGGTATGGAACCAAAACAATCCTAGCCATTCCATTGGTTGTAGCTCTATTATTTTATATCCCAACTCTATTATTTTAAGTGAAACCATGGTTTTTAAGAAACTGTTACATGACATTTATAATATTTTTTGGTATTTAGAAGAATAAATTAAATAATTATAAACTTACCTACTAATGAAGTGCACATCGCGTAAGTAGAAAACATGCTAAAATCCACCTCGTTCCAGTTGAAACGATATCGGGTGAATAAGTACATAACAGACATTTCACCTGGAAATAGAAGAACAAAAAAATTTGTAACAATTTATAAAAAATACGATAGGCAAGCTTTTTATTATTTTTATCTCAAGTTTTGAATGTGACTGATACCTACTCTTTCGATGCCTTGTATTTTGCAGTTTACGAAGTAACTCTGCGTAACGTACTTTTATTTCCATGATGTTTAAGTTCAATATTTAAATTGCGTACGGCACTATAGAAAGTAAACCTTGTCACAGAGAAAGTTTTGCACAACTGTAATGCAGTTACAACATAAAAACTTAAATAAATTGCAAAGAACATTCTCAACCTAAAACTAGTCTTAGCTAAAATAAACCAGTCAAAACGTACTACAAATCTGTTTAGGCTACTAAGTCGCAAAAAGGCAGATAGGTATAGTAGATAAAACATAAACCAACAGCACAAGACGCGATGAAGCAGACAAACATTACATGTTTACAACTAAAAATACTTTAAATATTACACAATCCTTTTTGGATAGAGTACAAAGATGGCAGAGGTGTAAAGTCGATCGTTTAGAATCAGTTCGAGTACCTTTATATTATCTTAACCTTAAACATCAATCATGGTGCATTGGAGAATTGACACCAGTCATAATTCGTCTACCATTTTAGGTACTTTTCAGAATTTTGGCAACGAATCTTCATATACAAACAACACACTTTACGTTATCAACATTTAAATCGCAAAATATATTTTACTCTGAATTCCTTATTATCTGTACTGAGATATGTGGAAATAACTAACTTTTTGCGAATTTAGTATCGGGTTTATATTTTTAAGGAACCAATTTTGTTATTTCACCAGTAAAATCATCCCATCATCTATCAGTAAAATCATTAAAAGCTCAATGTCAGCTACACTGTTTTACTTTCAAAACAATAATGTCCAGTTATTGCAACTTCATCTTGATGCATAAAGCCACAAAATTACAAATAAATAAAAACAATATTAGACAACGTCACATACATTGCTCTGATCCTAAGGTAAGTAGCTAAAGCACTTTTGTTATAGTTATAGAGATCAGAAACAACGACGGTATCACCTAGACCCGAGACATATAATAATATGTAGTCAGGCGTGCTTGCCTCTCAGCTACGGAGGTAGTCAAAAACAACAAAGCTTGTAAAATTGAAGAGAAGGCTCTCCAGAAAATGTTGCCAGATGTAGCTTAAGCACTTGATGTGTGAATAGGCCGCCTAAATCCTCCAATTAGTAAAGGAGACAGAAGTGACAAAATTAAAACGCATATACATACTTTAAACGATCGAAAAACTAAACAGCTAAGGGTTAAGTTACACTATTAAATCAAGGGTAATATTTTTAATATGTCAACACGACTACAATCAGTTACTCAGATGCGATGGACGAATGTTAATAGAGATACAGCCACGTCATGCTAAGCGAAATGAAGTAACTTATTAACATCCATGAGTAGACATAATAGCAAGAACAATTCTTAAAAATCATAATACAACATTAATTAATATAGGAATATTTTGAGCAATGTAGTCTTTTTTCTTGTTTGTCATTTCTCCTCGGGTGAACATTGCCGGGAGATTATTAAAAAAAGGCCATGTAAAAGCACCTTTAAAAAATTGGTTGTCTGTAAAGTCGGTTTACGGACGTAAATATTGAAAAAATCGATGCTACTCGGACGCATCGGCCGATGGAGTGGAAGAGAGATAGATGCGTCTCTCTATCGCTTGTTCCGCGCTCTCGCTCACACGCGGAACGTGACATTTTTTCGTGCGTGCAGCCGGTTATCGATTTAAAAGACGTTATCACGTCAAAAAATAATTAGTGTTGTTTTTCTTACCGTAAATAGGGCCAATGACAACACAAAGCACCACAACCAACATTATGACTCGGAGTCTTCTTCTGTTCGGGCCGTCTTTGAAGGCAACCATGACAGTTTCTTTGACGTATCTAGTGTCGAAGAAATCACGAATCCAGGCGCAGCAGTTCTTTGCTGGTTTCTGAAAACAAATGGAAACCTTAATTTACTATTTTGCTACAGTTTAAGACCCAAGGTAATACAGGTAGATTTTTTATCACCATCCAAACCTTCTGAGAAGACTCCCGTGATACAAACGAATAACTCCTTCTATTGGACCAACTCTCTAACAGCTAAAAAAATCATCTGTTCCATACATTTTAGTCGAATGAATATTGATATTTCGTATGGAACAGCAGATTTTTTTTTTGCAGTTAGAGAGTTGCTCCAATAGAAAGAGTTGTTTGTTTGTATCCGGTCAATTGTAAGTCGGTCTTTTTTTTTTTTGAGATGGGCTTGCTCTTGACCCCAATCTTGCTCAAGAGCATAGATGGGATCTACGATGGAGCGAGCTTGCCCAGAAGATGCCTATTCACTCTAGACTTAAAGAGAGTCAGGTTATATGCACTCGGAAATACAGACGCAGGCAGGGAATTCCACTCTTTAGCTGTGCGCATTATAAAAGATGATGAGAAGCGCTTAGTGCGGATTAAGGGTATATCAACTAAGAACGGATGGTACCCGGCCGTGCGTCTGGATGTCCGATGGAAGAAAGGTGATGGTGGTATGAGCTCATGCAGCTCATGAGCACACTCTCCGAAGTACAATCTATAGAAGATCGATAGGCAAGCAAACTTGCGGCGGTGCGCCAGGCTGTGCAGTTTAGACGCCACCAGTTTTTTATCGCCTATTATTCTCTTGGCTCTGCGTTCCACCGAGTCAAGTGCAGCAAGTTGGTATTTCGCCGAGCCGTCCCAAAGGTGGCAGCAGTACTTCATGCATGATCGGACTTGAGCTTTGTAAAGAGTTAAAAGCTGTCCAGGCGTGAAGTACCGCTTGACTTTATTTAGGACGCCCAACTTTCTAGCTGCAATTTGAGCCTTAGACTCGATGGTGGTGCCAAAGTTGAGGTCAGAGGACAACTCCATGCCAAGAAGTTGTAGAGTGTCGGTCTCAAGCTAAAGATCCCGAAGTAATAAAGAAAAATTACAATGGTACGAAACGCTCGCTGCGCCAAACTGACTCTTACTTGTGCTTATAAATAGTTTAGTTGACTAGTAACTAGAATACTATTTCTAATTAATAGGGTTCGATGACCCGGTCGGGTCAATGTAGACAACGAACTTTTCCATATTGTCTCGGGTCTGGGTGTTGTGGTACCGTCGTTGTTTCAGACTTCTGTATTATGAGTGTTTTAACTGCTTACTATAGTAATATTGTCCAATATTATTTATTTATTTAAAAAATAATAATAGGAAGAAATAATATTTTTATTTCGCAAAAATAATATTTGAATTTTTTTAATGTGTTCAATCATGGTTTAAATCCAGGTTCATATTTTTATTAATGATGGGGGTTTGCGTTTTCTTGGTTTAAATAGACATGTGCTAGTATCGTAGTGTTGTAATGTTTGTTTGTTTAATTTACTTATGTCCTTAACCTAAAATTACAAAATTTTTAACTTGTATCTAATGGCAAATACATTTGCTGTGATATACACAAATGTAGGTACTATGTAAACTCCTGATTGAAAGTCTCGATTTTATTTAATTAATTTAAAACCACTTTGTTGAGTACTTAATACGCTTAACATTAAAGTGATTGTCTCGTATAGTACTAAAAAAAGTAGCTAACTGAAGGTCCTTCCTCTCAATAGAGTGTGACACCGATCTGGGTCAAGTTGATGGCCTTTTCATGCTCAAATAACGGCTTTAATCATTGAACTTGAACACTGTTACAGAACAAACACAATAGTTGCCTATTTTTGAAGATAAACGAATGCAGATGTTGTGACAATATTTTTTAGAGTTTTGTACCAAAAGGGTAAAACGGGACATTACTAGACTCCACTATCCGTCTGTCTGACTGGCCGTCTGTCACCAGGCTGTATCTCATGAACCGTTACAGTTATACAATTCAAATTTGCACAGATGATCCAGTCAAATCCGGTCAAACAAATACAAAAATAAGAATAAAATAAATATTTAAGGGGGCTAAACAGACATGATTTTTTGCCGATTTTAGAGATGGTAGAATTAGAATGGTACGGAACTCTTCTTGCGCGAGTCCGACTCGCATTTGGCCGGTTTTTTTTAATTCCTACGACCCCGTAGCCGAGAAGTGAGCACGCAGAACTTACCATCAGCATCTGTGAGGTCCTAGGTACGATTCCCGGTCCTATTACCGGTCCGGTTCCTACATTGACCCAAATGTAGAAAACTGACTTTTCTAGGAGTATATTGTCTTGGGTCTTGGTATTGTGGTACCTACTGTTGTTGAGTCAGATTTCTATACCACAAGTGCTTTAGCTACTTTAAGATCAGAACAATGTATGTGATGTTGTCCAATATTTATATGTATAGGTGTATTATTCATCTATAATAATTTGTTTTCTCTAGATTACGTATTTTCATTGCAATGAAAATCTCAAATGTAATAAATTATGGTTAATAAGTCCGGTTAGTAATTACATGTTATGTAATCAACATCATTGTTATGTTTATTCATTCATTGATTTTTAACAACACACATTAAAGCATGCTATTTTCTATTAAGTATACAGGTTGTTAAAAGTACCAGCTTTTTAGAGGGTGAATTGATCCGTATGGATGGTCCAAATTATAAATACCTGTATAGGTATTTATAATTTGGACCAATGAATAAAATCTATTTTGTTCTTAATTAGAGGATTATAAATTATAAGTTCGTTTATTAATAAATTAAAACCAAAGAAGCTTTTAATCTATTTCCTTATACTATAAGTATAAGACTCGACTCTAATTAAGTTGGTTTTTCGAGAAGCTTGTGTTAATGTGTTCTCTTTTGCAATATAAAAAAAAACTAACAAAGTGCGTTCGTGGACACGCGAAGTAAAGATTCCGTAGTGTGCAGTCACGACTTTTACGAAGTTATATTTTTTTTACTTCTCCAAGTATAGAATATATTATATTTTGCTCTACTATTATTTGTTAACCCTTACCACAGAATACCCGAAAAAAAATTAGGAATCGTTTTTTTTTTATTTGATCATACCACTTTGTTGGCGTGAATAATTTAATCCAAATCTAATCAATCAAATTACAGTTTTTTTTTATAAAAGTCTGAGCTAAGCCCGCAGATAGATATAGAGACAACAGACTAGCATGGCAAAACTATAAGATTTCCGTCTTGACTAAGGAACCCTAACTAGACGAGTCATTGTTTCCACCAATTTTAAATTAGGAGTCTAATAATATCGAACATCCTGTAAAGTAATTGTAACAAGAGTTATTCCTTCTGACTTAGAGCATGTAACATCTCAACTTATTCACTTTTTATCGCTGTCATTGTGCAATAAATAAAGATGATGTTATGTCATTGATTTCGTTTGAATAGTTTAAACGTGAAAGTGGGACAGTATGTTAATACGAGTATTGCTTTCGTATTTATCGTATTGCCTTATGACTAAGAAGAAAAGTAAGATCTTGTATTCTGAAACGTTTGACAATGTCAGGGACCGTGGTGCTGTATTCGTTTTTAATAATTGCATGTCTATGCAATGCTACAAAGTCGCTTTTAGCCATACTTAAAAACAAGATTTAATTAAAAAATACCTATACTTAATTGGAATGCAAACAAATAAACCTTTTTCTTTAATAAGCCTTTGTGACGTTTGTTAACTGGACCCAAGTTACTTATTAAATAAACTATCTGAAATTAATTATTTTTTAAATCAAAACATGCGTAAACAAGAATATACCTACCTAATGTGCCTATGTCGTCAGTAATACATTTTTCTTAGATCCCATAGATTTTTTATCATAGCGTACGGCATTTAGCTACTTGGATCCTTGCATTGTATATTGAAATATCGAGTGTTAGCGTAAAAAATATCAGTCATCAACGCCCGGGGTAAAAAAAATTGCGGCTTTACAATGATGAGCTAATACAGCTTTACATATTGTCTTATTTTATTAATCGAATCTAAAGGGGGAAGTTCTATGTTCAGCAGTATTTATATATATATATATATTTTGTATGTTATCCGGTATCTCCGCCAATAGTAACTGAATTTCAAAATATTTTTTTTATTCGAAAGCGTATACTGGAAGTATAGTTAATCCCATGATCACACGGTCTAAATATTTGTTATAAAAATTAAGTTTAAAAAAACCGACTTCAAAATAAACTTAAAAGCGAAAAATAATATAAAGTAAAACATACCTATAATAATCAGTTATTTTTTGAATCAGTGCGAAATAATAACTTAACGCTCCATGGCTGGCTGATTACGTATGTTTAACTAAATATTATATTTCGCCTTTACTTTATTTTGAATTCGATTTGTAGTTTATTCCAAATCTTTAATTTATAATACTACTGGTTAATAGCATAAGACGTCGCTAGTCCACTGCTTCGTCTAAAAAATCGGCGTCAAAGTATTTTTTTATTTTAGGTATTTTTCTGCTAATTAAAAACCATGCTTCAGCCACCACAGTCATTATAGTTGTTACGTACATGTTTTTAAGTAAAAAATGTAAAACTATGTACGTATGAGAATAAACTCACAACGTTATAACAAGCAGAAGGACCACATATCATTTTATACTTAATTAACGAAATGATAGAGCTAATTGCATATCTTACTATAGCTTTCAAAAGACGCAAAAAAATACTCGTATAATATTGAAAATGTCATTATAATTCCATACACTTAAGGGAAAAAAAGCGGGTGTAGTCAAGTCACCCCTCTCACACGGTTATTTGACCATAATAATATAATTAAATATAATATGTAAAGTCTACTTGCACACAAAGGATTAGTAAAAATTGTTGTCAGTTTGTTTGACGTTGATAGATTTTATCGAATATACAGGATGTACAATAGAACGAGACACTCCTTAAAACCACGTGATCAGCTGGTCATATACAACAACTTTTCCTATGGGATCAACATCGAAATCGTGATTTAATTTTTAGATGCTCCATACATTATCGTCGAGGTATGCGAGTAAGTTTGTATGGAGAAGCTGAAAAAAATTTAACGATATGGATGTTGCTCCCATAGAAAAAATTGTTATATATGATCAGCTGATCACGTGGTTTTAAGGAGTATCCTATTCTCTAGTACACCCTGTATAAGGTATATTGAAAAATTAGAATTAAAATAATAATACTTGATACATGAAATCTTATTGAGTCTTAATTCCCTCAAAATATGACAGAGGTTTTGATAAGGGAAATTTGACGTTTGCAAAAACTAAAAAGACATTATGCCAAAAGTATTGAAGCATTATAAGTTATTAGCACAGTACATATATCTATAGTATTGGTTTGCAGTGAGCATACAACATTTAGAAGTACATAAGCAATCCTTGGTTGTGGTTGCCTACATACAATCACTTATGACCTGTTACGTAAATGCTCGATTCAATGACATGACACTAAATACCAGTGTGTGAACAGGCGAAATGCTTGTCGAAAATCCTTTAGAGTATTTGCTATTGTGCTCACTATATTTTCAATATAGACTTAGCAACTCGATTATGTAGTTAAGTTTTTGTAAATTTTTCGTAAGTTTGTTTTATTGTGTAGTTACAAAGACATATCCTGTAAGTATGTCTTTGTCACTAAAATAATAGGTAGCTAAATCAATAAAGAAAAACAAAAACAATGTGTATTCCTAAAGACTATACCGGATGTTAGGTTAAAGAAGAAGTGTGAATAGAGACACTCATTTGATACGCGGGGGGGCATTTTTAACCAGTAATATATTTAGTTTTCATAAATCTTCTTTCATTGAAGAAACTTTTACAGGAACGTAAATCTTACAAAAACCGTGACCAAACAGTGCAGGGGCACAGCACAGCTGTTTTAAGAGCAAATAGACTCCAGCAGGGCTAGCATGCGCAACACAATAAAATGTTGTCGTGTATTTCATCGACTTTTGACGTAATTATATCGTTTTGTCTTCGACGATAACAAAGAAAAACCAAAATATCATGGCAATGCTATATGTGTTATAACGTAAAAATAAGTAGGTACGAAGAACGGGAGACCCTAAAAATATTAAGAAAAAGGATTCGAGACGTCTGCGATCTGTTAGGTTAGGGAAAACGAGAAAATTATCGTCGAACACAAAATTTGTCTTGTCTATCGATAAAATAACCGATGCGCGCATGCTAGCCCTGCAGATGAATATTTTTACTAACAAACCGATAACACAAAGTCAATCTAATATTTCATAGTTTTAGGATAGGTTTAATTTAAATTTCCTTCAAAAACCTCTCAGTGCTAAGGTGGAGACTATAATTTTCATATAAAATCAACATCAAATAAAATTAGAACATTCACAATGATAGCTAGTATAGTAGCCATTGTCTCGTTCTTGGTCATAATTTAGCCTACTGATTCTATTAATACCATAAAGGTTATCCAGAAATGTTACTCGTGTGCTTAAGCTACATAATTAGAATAGAATATAATAGTGTCACATAGTCGACATAATTGACACATTGATGTATCTTTGCCCTGACATACATAGACCCTCTTCTCATGATCGTTATCATAGCATATAAGTGTCATTTTATCCATTTAATTATCAGTTTATAGTTACTACATCAGTGCTATATTTAATTAGATTCCAGGAATGAATTAGACTGTGACTGTCAACTTATCGATCCAGTAATCGCTTTAAATAGACAACTTCTTATTTAGTTCAATGAACCGTTTAATGCGCTTTGCCGTTAAAGTGACACCTTTGAATATAATTAGTTATTCAGACCCAACTAATAAATTACTAAGATAAGCCCTTTACCACGTTTATGGAAATTAACCATACTCACCGTATTTAAATCAGGCCTTTTGACTTCCTTGATCCTATAATAGCCGTAGAAGAAGCTCAGAATATATAACGAAGCACTCAAAGAGAACACACCATAGAGTCCAATTTTTCGCACTAATATTCCACTAAGAGCAGCTCCCACGGGCACTCCTACAGAGTAGAACAGATTTACAACACCGATCCTTAACGTCCTTTGCTCCTCTGTAGTAACATCCGCTATGTAACTGAACACCCCCATAAACATCGTGAACCACCCACCAGTTAAGGCAGGAAATATAGCTTCAGTTACTGCTGCAACCTCAACAGGTAACTGATGAAAGAAATAGGTGTTGACGATCAAACCTATGCTCGTCAAAAACTCTCCAATAATTGGTAATAGCATGCAGAATTTTCGTTGCCCAATTCTGTCACTATAAGCTCCCAAAAAAATTAAAATCCCGCATGGCAAGAATGACTGCAACACGGTCTTCCAGCCAGCAACGGACGCCACTAATGTTTGAACTGCTTCTTCTTCAAGTGTATAATTAGCTGTCTCTCTTCTCGTTAAGGCATCACACACGTGATGTTCAAATCCTAAATTAACTCTGCAGGCTTTTTCCAAATATAAGTTTTGAGTCGCCAAAGCAGATAAAACGGATGGCATTACATAACATGCTAGAATTGGTTCCACGGTGATCATGGACATAACTCGCTTAGTTTTTTGGAAAATGTCTAACCCATCCCAATCATCTTCTTCGTTTTTATCAAGCTTCTTCTCTTGTACTTGATTGAGTTTTTCATTATTAAAGCTATTCTTAATTACATTGGTTCCATTTAAGTCGCTGCCATTAATAGCCTTTTCGGTTGGTTTGCAGTGTTCAAGATTTTTCGTGTCAGCCGTCATGACTGTTTCACGTATCTGAAACAAAGATGAAGCGTCATCAAAGAGAGTAGTATCACACTCTGTACTATTTATTGTGTCCGCGTGCCTATCAATGTAAACTTCATATTTCGCTCAATGGGCTTTGTACCTTTGATTGGTAAATGCAGTATACACCGGACGCCGTAATCATTTCATGATTGCCTACGTACTTAACGTAATCGTCGCCGACTGTTAGACAGAATTAACTTTACGTAGTCACAATGGTTTATCATGCTGGACCATCGTTGTTTCTCACTAAGTCACGGAAAACGGTTGTTTCTTTTGTTACATTGTTATGAGGTATACAGATGAGAATTTAATCTATTTCTTACACGTCGAGTAGTGTTTATTCGTATTTGACAATTTTGAAAATGAAGATAAAACACGTGCCTGTGTGTAATCAACGGCACACTTTTATCTTTCAATGGAATTCAATTTTACGGATGGTTTGATTGGTTGCATTGCGGAAGTAACTATTCATTAAAAGAATAATGCTTAAACCTGAATTGGCAGAACTAACTAAATTTAAATAAATGTTACTAAACTTAGGTAGGTAAACTGTAGGTACCTACAGTTATTTAAACGTAAATGTTTTGTTTACTTTTTGTATCTTAAAATTGTTATGACTCAAATTTAGGCAGCATCCGTTAGGGTATTGCTGTTTATTAAATCCCTAAATGTGTTGTGGAAAAACATCTTTATAATTGTTATAATGACATATTTAGTCATTTGTGATGACAAAATTTAGTAAATCTCCAAGTTTCGAGCATGACATTCAATTTGTTCATTGTGTCTATAAAAAAATGAAATACAAAAAAATTCTCTTATATATTTTTTTTATTTGTTTAGTCGACAAATTAACACTTATTTTATTTAATACAATTATTTTTTGTTGTTATTGTTTGTTGTGTGTAAGATACCTACAGCGGCAAGGAAAATTAAATGACAACTATTCGATAGCCATATTTCTGAAGCGATAATGATATTTATTTTCATAGGAATCGTAGCAAGTTTAAGTACCTGCAACAGGCTCTAACAATTGTTTATTTCTATAAAAACGTATTGCTAGTGCATTAATGATAGTTTTTATTTTAAAAATAATATAGCAAACATATATAATAATAATATTGTCTACAAAGTATAATCGACATTATTTATTCCAATATTGTATTTAATATTAGGGCAGCCTTTACAACTATGTTCTGTGATGCTTTACTAAAAGCCATTTTATCCTGAAACCGATCAATGGGCACGGTTCTATTTATCTATTGTTAAATTCGATCTCCGAATTCATGTTCCAAAACTGCTGATTGCTAACCTGTATATAACATCACGGTTGAGTGCAAAGCTGTGATTCCGGTATTAAACTACTGACAGCTACTATTTTGTGGCAGTATATTTACACAATACATCAGCTGGTACGAAAAATAACGCATTGTCATCAGACTGACCTTGCCATAACTAATTCCGCGTTTCAGATCAAGGTTAGCAACTGGTATATGTACGTTTGCATAAAGGGTCTGGTGCTATCAATAAGAGGATGTCTCATTGACACGAACGCAAATCGCTATAGCGGACTAGTCTTGTGAGTAATGGACATCCTGAATGATCGGAATTCAAAACATGTATTTTTGTAAAATTCCGTAGAGTTTCGTTTTTGCAATTGATCTTTCAGCTTGAATATAGTTAGACTCTGTACCTCCGACCTCCGTAGCCAAGAAGCGAGCACGCCGGACTTGGCGTCGCCATCTCTGAGGTCCTGGGTTCGATTCCCGGTCGGCCGGATTCGGCCGGTCAATATAGAAAACGATCTCTTCTATACTGGCTCGGGTCTGGGTGTTGTGGTATTGTGGCTTTAGCTACTTGTGATCAGAGCAATTTAAGTGATGGTGTCCAATATTAATTTATTTATCTCTGAAAATACTTTACTATGTAAACGGATGTAGCCAAGTTAATATTCTTTGGCTAGATAAGACACGGATTATAAATATTTGTTTATGAAAACCACATAAAATGTTTAGTCCGTGACAAAATTCAACTTAAGGGTACATTCAGGATGTCATAAACGTAAACAAGAGGAAAAACCATCTGAGCGTGCAGAGTACATGTCATTCATAAATACGATAATACGCCAATTTCCCACACGTTCAAATTGTTTTACTCATATACTCTTTTAATGTCTAAATTTTTTGACCATACCAAAAAAAATTCTCTGTATTATACTCTGCATTACCTACTTGTATTATAGTCAAACCTTGGAAATATTTCTAAATCTTCTTCTACTGTCGTCGCGGTATAGACACGGTAATATTGTCTTGCGTAGCGAATCCTAAGTCTATGGTCTTTAGTATTACCGCGACGCATAGATTTGAAACTTTGTAATGTCAAATTCAGATGATAATAAAAATAATAAAGAATTAATCCTAATTAAACTTTGCATGGAATGGCTAAAAACAAAAATTTACAATAATAAAGAAGTTTGATACCAATGTGCTGACTTGCTCATATGGCTAATACCCGAGGAAGAGGTCCACTAAACTTTCTTAATAAGTAAAACCTTCGAGTTTGTGCTCATTTTATTCATTTTGACGAGACTTAAACGTAAAAAGTGTATTTTTGTAGCTTAATTTTACAAATTGGTTTTTGAATTATATTTTATGTAGGTATGTTTAAGGGTTTCGTACCTTAAATTTAGCGCCGAATTTACAGGGTTCAGTTACTGCTATATTTTTAACTTGATATTCTACAAGGTATTTAGGTTTTATTTTGGTACAGAGCAGCGTTAGGGACACAGAACAAATAGGACTCGCTACGCTCCGCAACTAGGGATTGACAGTAAGTAGAAGGTACCTATTAAAAATAAAAAAAATACTAATTTATTTTTAAAAATTGGTTTTTAATTTCTGTTCAATCCATCGTTCGATAGAATTGCTGTGGAGACATTCTAAACAGAAAAAAACTACAAATGATTCATAATTTGTAAAAAATAAACTAATTGCATATTTCGATTTTGGCAATTAGTGGTATCTTTAAAGTCTTAAAATAAGCTTAAGGAAACTCAGTGGCATAGTCATAAAGCAAAAAGATTCCTGACATGACATGATGATGATACGACGTCACGCCTTACTGCCTTAACGATTTTCTGACAGCCAACAGCTTTTTTTGTGTTAGTAATTTTTTAACTACAAACTTTTTTACTAAATTCATATTTATGTTGAGACAAAAACTCACCTTCCAAAATAAAACAACATACAGTCGCATTGAGACGCTTCTCCTTTTTTGAAGTCGGTTCATAATAAATGACCGATCAGCTATTAGAATTTGTAATGAGAAATCTTTTTTTAAGTATACCATGTTTGTCGCGCAGAAATTTTATTTTAGCAGCATAATTCATGACATTGACATCATATTATTGTTAAATTAAGGGTCAGCTAGCACTAAAAATACAAAAATAAATAATAAAAAAATCCTTGTACTTGTAGAATATTAAGCAAAATAATCTCTTTAACACTTATCCTTCTTTTTAGGTTTCTGTATCCAAAGGGTAAAACCCTATTACTAAGACTCCGCTATCCGTCTGTCTGTCTGTCTGTTTGTCCGTCTGTCAGCAGGCTGTACCTCAACAAACGTGATTGTTTGCTCGTTTTTAAAGATAATGGTGCGGAACCCTTCGTGCGTGAATCCGACTTGGCTGGTATTTTTACCCTGCAACGCTTCGGAATAATATAGTGGACAGCGCGCGCTAGAGAAGAATCTTTATCACTATTGTCTGTCTTCTAAGTAAGTTTCGCCTCTTATAACCAGTGCAAGCGGGCATTTAATTCACAGTCACATATACACAGTGTCTAATAAAAAGACTGCAGTCGAAAAGGCCAATACATTTTATAATCAAACTTTACACACAGACATAAAAAACTTAGCCCATTCAAACCAATGGTTAAAAACCTCAAATCCATTCACTATCAAGATTTGCAAGCAACAATCAAATCTGTGAGCGGCCTTGTCATAAATATCTATAAAATTACAACTACAAGCCAAGATTATAAAGATATTATTATAGGCAAATTATTTTACGGCTTAATTGCTACTATTATAACAGAATAATAAACCTTAGAAATCAATTGCAAAAGATGGTAAGAGTACACAAGCACACGAAAACCAATTATTATTATTTTTTTATCAAAATTTGAATAGGTGCGTATAAGTTGAACAAAAAATAAAATTCAAAATATAAAGCAATTGGAAAAATACATAAAATGTGGATGAAAAAGATCCTAATAAGCATTAAATAAATGTATTATTTTTGCAACAATCTCACCAATTTATTCATTATCTAGCCGAAAACTAAACATATTATTATATAAATGTCCATTCGATAACGGATAGACACATAACTTCTATAAAAATATAAATAGATGTCTGTATGTTTGTCCTTTAAGCAAACCCATTGATCAGATTGTGATTAAACTTTGAAAGGAACTTCTGAGAACGCCGGGGAGGGTTCCTAAATGTAAATGAAGAACACGTGAAGTCGCACAACAAAATTACACACACATTTGCGCCTTGCGAGATTCGAACCTGCGACTGTGTCAACATTTTTATGTTAACCAGTCTGTTGTATAAAAATAAATAGGATATTCCTTAACACCACCTCACCGAGTGATGATGAATACAACAACTTTATTAGGGAAGAATCGTGAAAAATTATTAAGATGCTTTATGCAAACTGAAACATAATCTATGAAGCAACTTTTTTTTACAAATAGTTTTAATAAGTGTCACACACCCGCACACCCTGTATATTGTCACATGCTATAAGGTATCCGAGTATTAAACTTTCACCTCTTGGCTTGTTTTAAAGAATCAAAGAAATGAATTTGTCACTTTGCACGTGTTGCTTCCTTTCTTCAAAACTGAGGAGACAAAGAATAGCTGTTTTCAAAACAATTTCAACAAAATGTATCCCGTGTTTAAACAACAGGTCGTGGATGGACGTTTGTAAACAATACGTACTAGGTATTTTGATAGGCATCTGAAAGAATCATTCATTCATTCGTCGACTGTTTTACAGTGTACGATCAGTGATGAACAAGATACTCAATTAATTACTTTTAAACATTCGCGTTGCATAATTTAAAACTCAATGAAACGGGAATTAACATTCCCGTAAATTACATTGCAAAAGAGGTAACATTTTGTACCTAAAATATGATCGCGTTAATTCCCGTTTCATTGAGTTTAAAGATACTCAATTTCTATATAATAAACAATCTTTAACCATACTTTCCATGATCACTTTTTTAACAGTAGCTCGCTTTCTTAGTCGATATTAAACTTTTCAATGAAAATTGATACACTGTTAGTGGCGCATTAGTTCGCCTTGAATGCAAATGGTTCCTAAACCATGGATACGATCACCGTTCAGGATGATTAAGAAAACAAACGTAACTAAATTGGATTATTTCTGTCTAGCAGATGCACCTGGCAACATTTATTGAATGGTACTTTGTAAATCAAGCATTGTATTGTAAATTTTTGTTTATAGCAATTTCATGCAAGGTTTAATTGAAGATAAATAACACTTGAAAAATATCATCGACCTCAGGTGGGACTCGAAACCACGTCCCATCGCATGCCGGGCGAGTGCTTTACCAACTAAGCTACCGAGGACGTCACGTGACAAGATGAAATTCCTCAAGTGTTTTTCTCGCTGTCAAAGCCAGCGTATCTCTGATCAATGTTGTAGCTATATGTATAATAGCTGAGTAGTGTACTACCGTCAACACCCTATAGAAATATTTTTACAAATATTTGACTATTAGTTAAGATCAGAAATGCTTAAACATTGTAAATTTTTGTTTTCAGCAATTTCATGCAAGGTTTAATTGAAGATAAATAACACTTGAAAAAATCATCGACCTCAGGTGGGACTCGAACCCACGTCCCATCGCATGCCGGGCGAGTGCTTTACCAACTAAGCTACCGAGGACGTCACGTGACGATGAAATTCCTCAAGTGTTTTTTCTCGCTGTCAAATATTTGTGAAAATATTTCTATAGGGTGTCAGTTGACGGTAGTATACTACTCAGCTATACATATTAGCTACAACATTGATCAGAGATACGCTAGCTTTGACAGCGAGAAAAAACACTTGAGGAATCATCTTGTCACGTGACGTCCTCGGTAGCTTAGTTGGTAAAGCACTCGCCCGGCATGCGATGGGACGTGGGTTCGAGTCCCCACCTGAGGTCGATGATTTTTTTCAAGTGTTATTTATCTTCAATCAAGCATTGTAATTAATTGCTTAATTCGAAACTATATCAATTTATGTGTTGTTTGGTGCATTATATTTATTTATTTTACTAACCACTATTTACTTATTTATAACAATGGTATGTGCATTGTGCATCCATCGAGCCTGCAAGTTTCCTTCTTTCTTATCATATTGTTTTTAGAGGTGACTTTAAGATTACATCATTTAAACAGCTTTGTTGCTACTAGAATGTATATTTTAATTCATGTTCAATTTATCATAACAGCTGTTTATAAAACTGCATTAAATACAATTTGCCATAATGCAAATTATCAATACACCCTGCTTGGAGCTTATTGGAGATTTTTTTTATTATACTAAACCATTTATTTGAAAGAATTCAAATGATTTTATGCACACTAACTAGTTAAGGTAAATTACATTTAACCAACTTTTAATTGAATTCTGTCTTCTATGATCGAAAATAATTTTATTAACTTACATAAATTATTTAATGAATAGTTTTTTTTTCATATACAGGGTTACTTTTGGAGTCCCTGCCATATTTTTTACGTCATCTTGTAGAAGCAGCACATCAAATTATGAAATTAATAAAAACCGGCCAAGTGCTAGTCGGAGTCGCGCACGTCGCGCGCAGTCGGGTTCCGTACCATTATTCATAAAAACGGCACAAAAAATCATGTCTGTTGTACGAGAGTTCCCATAAATATTTATTTAATTCTGTTTTTTAGTATTTGTTGTTATAGCGACAGAAATACATCAGCTGTAAAAAATTCAACTGTCTTACTATCACGGTTTATGAGATACAGTCTGGTGACAGACGGACAGCAGAGCCTCAGTAATAGGGTCCCGCTTTACCCTTTGGGTACGGAACCCTAAAAAGCATTTCATTATAACTTTTTTTCCTATTCTATTTCCTATCCTTCTTAAGTTCGTCGGTCGAGTCGAGTCGTGTCGTATTGTTCGCGTGATTTAAATTTTAAAATTTAAAAAATAAGCATAGTGCCGGCCTCCTTCAGTTATGGGCACAAAGTGCAATGGCTGTGATAATGCTATATACGATTTATTATACATGGAGTGTTCTCAAACAGCATGTAAAAAAATATTTCACCTCAAGTGTCTGGCGCTGACGGATGAGAAATTTATAGCCATGACGCAGGAATGTAAGAGTCAATGGATGTGTCCTGGGTGCGTGTGCGCTATTCTAAAACGGGATAACTCAAATACACCGATCCAAGGTATTCCAATGAATCAAACTTTCACACCAAGCTGCTTCGTAAACACTGAACGAGGAGGACGTCTAAACCCGAATGAACTGTCTATAATGGAAAGCGACACCAAAATGCTAGAAGAAATGCGTGAGTTTCGATTGGAAATAAAATCCCGTCTGGACGAGCAAATTAAGGAATATACACTACTGCAAAATAGATTTCTAAACACGGAAACTGAATTAAGAGATTTAAAAAATATTATGAAGGTAGTAGAAGAAAAGGCGAGCAAAGTTGATGTATTGGAAAAGCATATTACTGCTTTGATGGAAAAGAATGCCCAATTGGAAACCGCCCTTAAAGTAACTTCTCGTAAGACTAACTCAATACCAGAAGAACCATTAGTATCATATGCTAAGGTGTTAAAGCAAAACTCAGATAAAAATCAGATACCCACTAAAGAAAGTGGGGCCACAAAACCAGCGACGGCAATGAGACAAAACAGTAATGGGCAGATCAGCACTTACGTGGAAAAAATTGAAGATAATATTATAAGAAAAGAAAATGATAGAGAAAAAGAAGGAAATTGGTCAGTAGTAAATAGAAGAAAGACTAGATACCCAAATAGTTATATGGCTGACGTTCTACCAGTGGTGGATGCGGGGGGGCAAATCGATGCCGCATATTTTGATTTTAGGAAAGCTTTTGATTTGGTAAATAATGACGTGTTATTAAAAAAACTGGCGGGTATCGGTTTCACCCCCCACCTGCTGGACTTCTTTGCTGGGTATATGAAAGATAGGCAGCAGTATGTAGAATACGCGGGCTATACATCAGACACTTACTTTACTAGGTCGGGAGTGAGCCAGGAGAGTAATCTTGGGCCCCTCCAGTTTATAATCTTAATAAACGATCTGCCGCAAGTAGTAAAGGATGCGAAATGTTTATTGTTTGCTGACGACCTCAAACTATACTTACCTGTTGATACCGAGGAAGACTGTGTTAAGCTGCAAAGAGACATAGACAGAGTGGTCTCCTGGAGCAAAGAAAATCTTTTGGAGTTTAATACTTCAAAGTGCGTCACGACCACCTTCTCTCGCGCAAGCGCTCCCATCCAACACAACTATGCAGTAGACGGAACGCCACTACTCAGAGTAGCGGAGGTAAAGGATCTGGGTATTTGTTTGAACGCAGGCTTAACGTTTCGTGAACATATAATATCTATATGTAAAAAAGCATATAGAAACCTAGGATTTGTTGTTCGACGGGTTCATGGATTTACAAATATAACAGCCATTATCACATTATATAATGCCTTAGTACGCAGTCAGCTTGAGTTTAACGCAGTTATATGGGCCCCATGTGAAGCTAAGTACAAGCTTATGCTTGAACGGGTGCAGAATAAGTTTGTTCGCTATATTTACTTAAGGCTTTATGGTGTATATCCATTTTATCCACTGATGTACCCAACATTATTTGTTTTGGGTATGGTCGGGTACAATGAACTACGGGTCAGAAGGGATGTGGCGCTCGTTTCTCACATTTTTAAAATTTTTATAGGAAAAGTACATAGATATACTGGGGCGAGTAGGGTTGTGTGTGCCCGATAGGTACGTGTGGCGCCGGTGCCGGCCGCGGCTGCTGACGGTGCCGCGCGCGAGGACGCGCCTGCTGAGCGAGGCGCCACTGACGCGCGCACTTCGCACTCTTAATCTCATAACGGACCACATAGACCTGTTTTGTTGTACTCTGAGTGAATTCACAAGAGCAGCACTTTTTATATCATGTTATTATAGTACCTAAATTATTTTATTGTTACTGATAGCAAATTAGTATGTACCTACCTAAGTAACTAAATATTAATATTTAATTATTATTATTAAGGATTAGTTTAGTAGCTTTACTATCGCTTTGGGGTCCACCTGTAATGATAGTTTTAAGTTTGGATAAAAAATAAATAAATAAAAAAAAAATGTTCCAAACACAAAAAAAATGTTGGTACTCGTTCGTTTTGTTTACTAAGTACAGGGAGACGGCCGCCTTGTTACTAACCAAAACGTGTCGCGCGTTGGTGCGGCTGCGTGTCAAGTGGTAGGTGTGATTAAACGCGCCTAGGAAGTTTTAGGATTTAAAAATTGACTGTAAAATCCGGTTAGATAAAAGCAAAAAAAAAATATTTTTCGCTGAACATATTTTATTACTTTTATATTTAATTTTGGTGGGGGGTTCAAAAGTAACCCTGTATATTATTCCTGGTTACATGTCTACAAAGTTGAACTTTATTTATTTAATTTTAAAAAACATATTATTAAATCCAAGGAAAATATTTGTTTAGTTATGTACATTATGTTAACCTTGAAAAGTCCAGATGAACATAATGATACTTAAAATCAAAGGTGGGGGTGTACTTAGGGTGGAGGCAGGGGTGATTAGCGCAATAAATAATAAAAGTCTGTTTTTAGACCTAAATTTTTCTTATCTTTCTTTCATAATTCCAGTAAATTACATGGCCTGTTGCTTGTAACGTAAAAAGGGGCACTCACCCTCAGCACAGACTTCTCCTTTTTAATTGAAGTCTTAGTATACAGTTTATAGTACTTGTAATAGTCGTAATGTTGTTAGTTTACTTACAATAGTCGACCAAAAAATACAAATTGTTTATTTTTTTTAAAATAGCAAACGCAAAACTATCTTTTGTTTAAAATTTACTTAATGTTCTAAAATTTTTGGCTTTGATGACGATGGTTCCGCTGCAAGTGTTCTAACACGCGATTGGCTTGTTTTTTTATATATTTCTAGATAAACTTCATCATTCTTCAACATTCAAATAGTTTTTATAAACAATCACAAGAAATAAGGTTTGATAAAGTTTTCTAGTCATTACAAAATCTAATCATCGATTAGATTATTTTGCAGAAATTAGTCAAATAATATTTTTATTGCTAGATTTCATTACATGTTCTCCATGCTCCGAGAATTGGTACAGATAGAAAAAAATGAGATTAGCTGGGCATCCATAATTAATCATTGTAATCAAAAGATCGGCACGCTTATATTTGGCTTACAAGAATAAAAATAGTTTTTTTTTTGATATTGTTAATTTAATTTATTGAACTACAAATAAAACCCGCCAAATATGTGTGTCGGGCCACGAGCAATGTAGAGTTACGTAGTTTCTCGTTACAATATGCGGTATTCGCTATTATCAACAATACGATGCAAGAGGCGTGAGAGAAAAACTTTTTCTCCATTGAACCTGCAGGGGAGGTACCATTTTTTCTACCACTTTGTCGACGTGTTAAGATGCGAAATAACGGCATTCTAGTACAAAGAGTCTCTGAGATAAGCTGCGGACATTTACATAGAAACAGACGGACGGTCATGGCGAAGCTATATGGTTTCCAATATATTGTTTTAAACTTTCATGGTCACTAACATTAGAATAGTTTGTTACGGGATTGCTACCATGTACCTTATTTTTGAGTTCCTGATATTTCGGCACTGTTGCAAGCGCCATGATCACGGAGTAACTCCGTGATCATGGCGCTTGCAACAGTTGCAATCCCGTAACAAACTATTCTAATATATGGTTTCCGTTTTGACTACGGAACCCTAAAAACCAATACATGTGAATCAGGTCTATATCACCAGATAGTCATTTGCTTTCAGGAGGCGTTACGAATGCAGGGGCGTGCGGTTAAAAGGTTCATTAATACAAACCTATCATCAGAAGTCAACCACTATTTACCCCGGTTAGTGCAAACGTAGAACAATCGATAAATTATAGATGCACGAGTACAGGCTTGTAGGTAATAAAGCCTTACAGGACACAATAGGCAGAGCAATTATTGGATGTGTATGTTAAGTTAGGCAACAAAGGAATGATAGGCTTTGCAAGGTCGCATTCAAAAGCCTATTTTGATCCTTATGTCTATTAGACATAAGGAAAATTAATCAAACAAATAAAGAGCCCTGAACCCTGAATGGCTCATTTTCTTGGACCACAAATGTCTCTGGATCCATCATTAATAACACATGCATATAATCACGCGTGCTATTGTTTAAGTAGATTTTTTGTAAGTACTTATTATGTGACTTTTTGCGTGTGGATTGAAGCGAATTGGTTTGTTTTTTACTTGTTTTTAAGCAAACAAACGTGACTAACTAATGTATGATCACTTTATACTGAAAAGATGAATAGATGAGATGAAAAACTGGGTATTTTGGAGTGCACACATTTTGACTTTTACAATTATCAACTCGGTAATGTCGATCGCGTAAACTCAGACTTTTAAAATTAGAAACATTTGATTAAAAGCACACACCATTGAAATTAAAAAGTCACCTTTCACAAGATGGTTTAAACAGTGTCAAGTACATATATGACACAGAATTTGCCAAGTTTTGACTCCATTTGGTGACGAATCTTAATTGTGACGACAGAATAATATGGAATCACGACACGACAACCCAAACTTGCTTAACATTATGTCAATATTTTTTTCTAAGTTGGCAATAAATGTAAGCAAACAGAGTATTTTTTTCAGTTTTTATGAATACCAAAAAAACATCCGAGACAATAAAACTAATAATTAGTCTAGTTCTACAAGACGATTTTGTCCACCACATTTGCCATCCTGATTAAGGGAATTTTATGGGGTTTTCATTATCTAAGTATCATGTATTAAAATTTTGTTCCAGAAAGTTTATAAGTAGTATGCAAAAACAGAATTTCAATGATAAAGTGAGCTTCCCTAGGGAATGCAATGCAAACCACCTAAGTACCTATGTTCTGTATGTTTCATCTATTTTCCCAGACCTTTTTAGCTTTCGAGTTTTGAATTAAGTATTTTTTGTCCTAAATCATAACTTTTTATGGAGCAATGGTATGAAATCGATCCACAATGTTTTTTTCGACTACAACTACATGTGCATCAGAGTTTATAATAAAATACCAGATAGGTTTAAGGAGGGGGCTACAAATGTGATGACATGTAAACTTCGAAATTGGCTTAAAGATTGCTGTTTCTATAATATCGACGAATTCCTTAACGGAAAATTTGCATGCTAATAATGTTTAAGCAGAATAGTAGTATACTGTACTCATTATAAGATCTTATTGTAATTTAAATTATCTACCTATTCTATGCAAACAAATGCTTTGACTTTGACTTTGACTATATGATATACTATTCAACTATTCCAAAAAAAAACTCATGTCTCGTAAAGTTTAATTTAAAAAAAAAACAAAAATAAACTAAACTCTAAAACGCGGCTTATTTACTCTAGGGGTGCTCTATCATTCTGCCTTGGACAAAAGATATTATCTTTGGGACACCCGATATAATATAATCCTTCCGAAAGACATTCTCTAAATGACAATGAAAGCTGTATCAAAAAATGAAATAATATAAATATCCCATTCAGACTCACGACGAAACTAAACGAGGAAGTGTTAAAGAATCGATATTCTTTATCGTTTGGGATCAGAAGAAACAAAAACCAAAAAAAATCTTTCAGTGTTACAATGTTGTTTTCATGGCTTTTCAGGGGGCATAAAATGATTATAAATCTACTCACAAATAGACAGGCAGTGACAGAGCGTGACGTCGATGAAGAATAAAAAGCGATTTTGTATCTTACACAGAAAAAACAATGCAAGATCGATGTCATTAATAAGAACACATAAAAACACAATAATCAACACAATAAATAATTGAAATTTTTTAATCATCAATGAAATCATCATCATACACCCGAATTTTGCGCTCCCGGCCAAAATTTTTGGAATTTAGAAGATATTCCATCTCATTCGAACAAACTGTCTAACCTGCCAATAGCAATGATGATTTCAGTGTTGGATCAATAGAAAAACTTGTTGTTTGAGTTTGAGCAGGACTATGTCTTCGACTGCGTAATCAACAAAAACTCTACGTGTGCTTATTGACAACAAAACCAAACAATGTTTTACGAATTTGTTTGCTAGTCTGTTTAGGCAACCAAATACGGTAGATAATAATAACGTAAAACCCAAAGTACCTACCATGATAGGGTACAAGTTTAAGGGTATTAACCGTGGGTAAACAGAATTATTCTAACAAAAACATAGCATTGCGGATTCACGTAAAAAAATAGGTAAAAACGTATTCAAATGAACTGACAAAAACAAATAACGGATAGGTACAAACATGACTTTATGTGTAACCAAAAATTGCATTACCGTTCTCTTTTAGCAGATCGTGTTTTAGTGCCTCGAGTTCAAGGTGTTTAACTAAATGTGAGTTTGACTAAAAGTCTCGTAACTATTAGTTAAATATGCAAATCAAATCAAATCGAATCAAGATCAAACAATTTTATGTGCAGCAAAAATGTTACAGTAATACAGGTATTCAGTTTCAACCTTTTTATTTTACTAAACGATAATTTTTACTTGTATATATTAAGTGCTTTCCTTAAGACAGAAGAAAGAACGAAGATTCTCTTTACGGAGGGTTTTCGAAATTCATCATCGATGTTGTATGTATTGTTCTGGATAAATGTTCTTCCATTCTATTTATATCTCCTGCGCAAATGCAATATTTTTTAGTATAGGACGAATATTGAAAACTCAAACCTTGAGTTGATTTTTAAAAAACGACTTTATACATATCTAAATATGTTACATACAATACTCTCTACCGGTCAAAACTACTATTATAATAGGTACATTTTGGCTCTGATGCTTCGCGGCCTGACTAATATCGGTCAAAACTACTTTGGACTGGCTACTTTTGATTTTAACATGTAAATGTTGTATTCAAAAATCTTTTGAATATACCTTATTAAGTCTTATTTCGGAATTAAGACTTTGATAGCCTGCAAAGAGTTACTAAGCGGTAGTAAGTTAGTAGTGAAAGTTTTTCCTTACAACCGTTAATTGCTCGCATTCAAGCACTTGCTCAAAGGTAGGGATTCAGATCATAAGGAAACCTGTACATTCAGATAAATGGTCAAAAGGTCAAGGTTCAAAATGGTCTGGTTCCCCTATCTAAGGATGATGGAGACCTGAAAGACAATCGCTTCAAATATAGACGTGCCGTATCTCGTGTCATGGAATAGCGTATCCTGAATTCCTGACAAGGAACGGGAGAAAATGACTGTAATATTATTTCAATAGTAGTATGTGACTTAGTAAATGAGAGTAAATAACATAGCTTGCCAACCCAAACTACAATTCTTAAGTGAATACTAAGCTGTACTTGCTTATAAACTAGATGTTTGGAAATGAAATAAAAATAACCTTTAAACTGGAAATAACTAAGAAGTGTTGGACACAGGCCATAAGTAAAACCAGTTTTCAAATAGGACAACACATAAATTACCTAATCAATATGTCAATATTTTTTTAGACGACCACACATGACCTCTCAGCCCAGGGAAACGAGACAAGTCTATTGTTACGCGGCGTCTGGCAGTTGACGATTAGCGTTTCCTAAGTCGGCTTAAAAATTTCATTGGTTGAATAAGCTGAATTTCCGAAGACTCGAATATTAGGCTTGGTTTAGAAGTGAGATTTCAGTATCACGTTATTTAATCAAATAAGTCCAACAATCCAAATCTAATAATCTATGACTTAAAAAAGTTTTTTTATTCGCCTTCCGAAACCATTTTTTAAGTTGTTGCAAGCCCGGCGGTAAAGATATTTAAATATTTGACAGACTACGTTCTTAATGAAATACAGCTAATAAGTTGTGATTTACTAAAAATATAAACTGTGCTTTTCGTACTTTTACAGTTAAACTTATTTCTTTTTAGGCTATTCTGCAAGAAGTTATAACACAGGATACACACCGAGACACAGGATGCAACATACGTTTCGCGACTTTTTTTCAGCAAATTTTTTGGAACATTTTCATTGCCAAAGACTGCATCGTAACTTGTATTTTATTTTGCAGCTTGCACCAAAATACCTAATAGTTGTACAAGTCTAGTCGAAGTTTAGCCGCTACATAACCATAGGGAGTCAGAAATCAAACTTTATTTAACTACTAGGCAAAATGAAATGGTACAAGTCTTGTGCAGAATTTAGTTTCTAGTTCGGTACGAAGTTTATACGTCGCATTACAAGGGTTAATTGAAGGGTCAAAAGTCAAATTTTACTTGACTAATAAGCAAAATGTAGTCATTATTTTAAAAATTTTGTGGTCGTTTTAGTTTTTGTCATCTTTAAAAAAAGTAAACTATATGAGTCCCACTGCAGGGCACACCTTAACAACTGACATGTCTTTGCAAAGATTAAAATAAAAACAAGTAACAAGCGAAATTTTTAACTTTTATTTGTTTCTCGTGACCTAATCAAAACGCAACTTTTTAAACCTAAGAAAATAATGTATTTGCTTATTTGTGAAAAATCATTGCTGTACGTGTAAATAAGAGACTTTGCGAAGATACAGTAAAATTGTGGTAGCGTGGTGAGTTCAAATCCCAGCACAAACCTCTGTTTTTTCGGATTCCAGATGTACGTTTTTTTATTGAGCAAAAAAATCTTATAAGGAAACCGTACAGGTTTCAGATAACTCTGACCAGATGTCAATGGTCATAGTCCAACATTATTGGTCTTGTTCTCCCTGTATTACTTAGGGTGGCACTAGACCTGATGGCACTTAGGTTTGCTGCATCTATTAGAAATTAGAATTATGATCAAGCATACTCTGACAATAATGCTCGAAAGAAGATGACATAGAAAGTCATTTATAAGTCTACACTTGTAGAGATAACATGTGTAACCGATAACTCTTACCCAGTGTTGCAAGTTTGCGATGTTTACGGCGCAACTAAGCAACTTGGCCTTAAGTAGCCACTCTCAAACATGCAGACGTTAAGCATATTTTCCTTGACCAACATACAAAAATGAATTTTAAAATGTCAGCTTCCGAAGACCAGGAAGTCCATAGACCTATTTTTAACTCGTAAATGCGTCGGTTCGCGTAAATGCAATTACACATAATGAAACAAATGTTGGAAGTCAATTACTAATTGTAGTTCAATTGGTAGCCGTATTCGAAAAATTGCATAGTTACATGCCTACTAGTCTAAAGTTACTTATAGTGCGTATAGATGCTTAACTACTTACAGACGCTAAACTTGTAGGCTACCACGCAAATAGAAAAAAACTTATGCGACAGGCGCAGTTCATTCCTAGAAATCAGTTCAACATTTTACGAACGATTATCTAACCGCGTAGTTGCCTGCAACGGCACGCGTCTTTAATAAACACGTTTATTTACTTAAATATATTTACACAAACGTTAATCTATATTTATAAATTGAACTGTTGTCAAGTATATTATATCTCAATAATAGTGAAAAGGACTATAAATTAGATAATCTTTAGTCATACCTACTCTAGATCTAGTCTGTAATTTTAAAAATAAAGTGGATAGTGCGTATGTACTCGAGTCACAGCTGTTTAATGAATATAAATTATAATTTTATTGTAGCACAATATTAATATATTCTGTATAGTGTTACAAATAATAGGTATTTATTTGCGCATAAAATGGATCACGTACAAAAGTTTTTTTTTTATTTAGTTCGAGATTATCGTTTAATAATTCTGATTATTTTTCATGACTTCGGAAATAAACACATTTTTTTCTTACGAAAGTCAAGTTACTCTGCCTTTCAATACTTAAAGTAACTAATTTTCTCAGACACTATTATGAAATATGAAAAAGTTTGTTTAAAAAACACCAAATGTGTATGTGATTCTTGCTATCCTTTTTTAACTGTCCACAAAATTATAATCAAGTTCTAGGTCTTAATATCAGGAAGTAATTACTTCGCATGGCATTCTCGTTACTTTTTTGTGATTTAATAAACCAGACTCGTTCAAGTTTCATGGTTTGTTAACTACAGTATTTGCTAAGACATATTTTAAAAATAGACTGGCTTAAACGAAAACAAATCTAGAGTATTCATTTCCATTAAATCAATAATGTGTACATTTTTTTTTTCTTTTTGACCTTCTGTATTTTATCAGAAAGAAAAATTAGAAGAGAACTAGATTTCTTATAATATCTACTTATTGCCAGAGGAAATTATGAAAAAGGTAGTAATTTTTAGATTTTTTAAAAATAATTAAGAATAGAGATCGGAGTGAAATTATTTTTGTAGCGTTGTACCTATACAGGATGTCCCTGAAAGTATGGATCAAATCGAACAGGTGCATAGAGGTCGTGATTCCCAACTTTGGCTCTATAAATGGGGTTCCATTTTCGACAACAAAAAGTTGTGATTGATTTTTCACTTTTTCGTATCATATCATAGAGACAAACTATCTTTAGAATGTTGTAGGAAGGTTTGCCATTCATACGGAAGTTATTTTGATCAACTAGCAAACATTTTGGGTGACAAAAATGAAAATGTTTTTTACAACTTTTTATCCGTCAAAAATAAAACCTTATGTATGTTTTATTAGTGCAAGAAAGTTCAGGGAATCACCCCTGCTATACACCTGTTCGATTTGATGCTTACTTCCAGGGACATCCTGTATGACTTTGAAGGTGATTTCAGAGTCCTAGTACGGATTTTACACTTTCTCGGCAGTGAGAGCAAATGAGGAAACCTATTTGTTCAAATAACACTGCCATTAAAATGGCTTAAATAATGCTAAAAAGCAATTATCTAAGAATCTTGTCATAACAATCGCTCTAAATGTATAATAATAATAACCAGGCCTGCCAAATCTAAGATCATGTTCATGAGATAAAAGACAAAGCAATTGGCGAAAGAACACAAATAAAAATTAGTCAAATCGGAATACCTACTTGTAATTATTTTAAACTTGGGGTACATACTACATCATTTTCTTATTTACAAAATATGCACGGTTTTTAAGCCCTCGGCTGGATTCGAGTCCGAAGTCCGGACTCCGACCGACTCCTTTGTATGATATTTGGTTATTCGTATTTAATTTGTTCTTATATACCTACGGCTTTCCAAATCTCAGAAGTTGCTCTGGCGCTAAACCTTATTTTATATGTACCTTGCAAACTCACTCCTAAAAGCTTATTATGGAAGTACTGATTATCTTAAATCATGTTTAATCTTGCAAGCAACATACTTAAGGATTTACTGAAACAGTAGAACATTTAGTAAGAGTCGATTTTTTGCTAAGAATCCAGAAATAAACAAAAGACAATCTATTTGAATCTCTCATTCTCATTTCCCGAATTTAAATCACACTTGGAGGTTTTTTAAATTTAATTTTGTCACTTGTCTTTGTTTTTTGTATTTGTACATATATAAATGGTTTAAAAATCAAGTAATTGTGATTTCAAGGTAACTCTGATACTTAGCTAACTTTGAACAGTGTTTAAAGTTAGATTCACGGTGTTGCTTTCACTTCTCGCATTAACACTAATTTGCATAGCTTCGTTTATGCGTGCGCTTGTTTAAAATACTTGCGGTTGTATAAGTTTTGTAGAGGTATACATTTATTTTTGTATACAAGTCGTAAAATAAAATATTTTCAAGGTTAATGTTTGTGTAAATGTATATTTTGGCTCTTTATTTTTACCTCAACTTTGAATGAATGTAAAAAATAATAATAGGCTCCTTTTTATTTAATAAAAAAAAATGGAATGTACCTATGAAGGTATGTGAAATTGTTTTCTTTTGTAACATTAAAATAATTTAAATGCTTTAAGTAAATAAACTTTAGTTCAAAAATACAAAAAAACTTAGGCTTAAAAAAAACTATTTATTGAAAGGTACTTACAACTATTCCTATTAAGAACTTTTCACAACCTGTTCATCACTACACTAGCAAATTCACTTCCAAATTCGATTTATATATATTCGATAAAATCGTGTTCGATATTTAAGCCGCGCGATCGGCGCAGGAGTGGATACGCGCGCGTTCGAGCCAAGCGCTTAGGTGATTGCGTTTAGTTTGCACTGGCTTACACTCTTAACCATTTCGACAAGTAACGGATGTCCATCTAGTCGCAGTCAATACGTCTGTAAAGGCTACTGAAGATTAATGTACTTTTAATTTGCTTACTGACTGAGATTTAAAAATAAAAATATTTGGGCAACATCAAGTGCGCAGTAACGATTTTTAAAATTATTGACGGAGAATGATGGCTATTTCCTTTGCCTTTTGTCCCTGTCAAATACTCTCTTCCTTGTTTTTCTCTGTAAAATCCAATTATTTGCAGAACACTAATCTACATTACACTTTCAACTTTCCTGTCATATAAAAAACAGCCAATTACGTTAATTTAAATTACATTATATACCCAGAAACATACGTTAACATTAATATTTTTGAGTCACACCTCGTGACCCGAAAATAAAAATGTTAACGTACCTATGTTTCCACTAGGCAAATAATTTTGCCTCAACAAATTTAGAATATATCCATTTTTTAAATCGATCTGCACCGGGACTTGAACCCCGGATATATTGCGTTCAAGGCACCGTGTGGCACTGCGCCATCGCGCCAATCGGATTTTTGCGCAGTACCTTATGACGCACGGCTTAGCGATTTATATTGTGGTACAGGGTTCAGTAGTCTTAAAATAAAGGGGTCAAAATATTACGACCTATAGGTACGCGTTTTAGGATTAAAAAGTGCGGTCGCTTGTCGTATAATTTCTATTTAAACTTACCTAACTTAGGTGCATTCATAAGTTGGTTGACTATCGTGGGTTCGTTGGTTAGCGACACTGGTTTACCTTTTACTACCTCCTTATAAGATGGTTCTTATAGCTACTTCCTCAAAAGATACGTTTTGACTATAAAATGGTTAATTTAAGAAATAATTAAGTACCATGCAAGCATTAGATTTAATGACTATGCCACGTGCCTTAAAAACTAATAAAACAAAAGTGTTAATTTATTCTCAGCTTAAACACACTAACTAACTACTCGTATAAGAACTAAGACCCATTTCTGATGAGATGTATACCTTCTATGATTATTACCTAAACTAACAACTTTAGTATAAAATTCCAAATTCTCAAAATTGAAGTAGTTCTATAAAAACTGGATCATAATAAAATTTTGCTACCCAAATTATTGGGTTTTATTCTTGGAATCAAATGAAGCTTAATTCGAAATAAAAAGTAAGTTACCTGTAACTACACTCTATACTTAAAGAGCTCTTGTAATACTAACTAATATTATAATTTGTGTAAGTTTGGGTATTTGTTCTGAAATCAAGTTTAACGGCTAGACGGAATTATTTACCTGAATATTGGCACAATGCTTACTTAGGGCATAATGAAAGTTTCTGGATTCTGATAAATAAGACTGGATTTAAGACATTTATTGTTTTTCATAGTATATATTTTTAAAGACTAGTCAAGGAAGTGTTGACGTACATACCAATCTGCAGTCACTGTCTTCAAGTGGTACTGTACTTATATAATATTACAGCGATATATTAAAGAATAACATATTCCCAAATAGTTCCATTTTAGAATTTCATGTTTTTTCATTAGTAAATTGTAAGCGACCTGGGCCATAACCATGAACTCTTAAAACAATCTCAAAGTTGTCAAATCTGTCAATTTTGGTACGTGATTTCATACAAAATTTGACAGAAATGATAATGTTTGACAGATTTGTGATTGTTTTAACAGTTCATGGTTGGAGCCCAGATCAATCAAATGTAGCAAACTTAAGTGGCAGTGGGCTGGCCACATCTGTCGCAGAACCGATAATAGGTGGAGTAAACGGGTTCTCGATTGGACATGGAGACCATGCCTTGGCAAACGTAGTGTAGGACGCCCCGCAGCCCGATGGACCGACCTTAAGAAGATGGCTGGCAGTGTATGGATAAAAAAAAGCGGAAGATCGTGCTCTTTGGGGCGAGGCTAACGTCCAGCGGTGGACTGCAAACGGCTGAATAGATAGATAGAAGCGACCATGCAGATCCAGAAACATTCAGTATGCCCCACGTATAAGAGATGACCACATAGGATAATTTTAAACCTTCTTTGTTCTCCTGCGGTATGTTTGTTGACTGTCTACGCAAAGCCGCGGTCATAAGCTAGATAAAACTAATAAACACGCCTTCATCAATATCAATTTACACGTGTCAAACATAGTCGGGTAAGCTAGACTAGGCCATTTTTATGATCTTTGATCTCCGTCCTAAGTAGAATATTAATAATTAAATTCAATCTTTTAACCGAGAAAACTAAAAGAAATCAAATATTATTTTTTCAAATAATAAATATTATTTAGTCAAACATGGGATTTATTATGTCACGCAAACGAAGTCGCAGGCAATAGCTAGTTAGTAATAAAGAAGAAACGTGTCGTGCCTGCACATTCAGTAAACGGTTTCACGGTCTCTATTAAAACTTACAGGATACGAAAATTAGAATCCGTGTAGTACCTACGTAGGTATTTAATTATGAGAGAAACTATTGTTTATAACCGGCCTACATTCCAGAACCTTTTTGCCCCCATTGGCCGTGAGTTCTACGTGATATATGTCCCGCCCGCCACCACTTTATCTTGCTAATCCGTCGGGTTATATCAGCGACTTTTGTTCGTTCACTCCTCCACAGGATCTTATCACGCAGATAATTACCAAACCTAGTTACCATAAGTCATTACTGGCATCATGCACTGCTCAAAGATTTTATTCTTTATACTTTGGGGGCCATCGCACGAGAAGATATCACGTAGTTTCCCAAACGCTACCAGAGCAAGAAGGATTCGTCGTTCTACCCTGCACAAGACTTTCCTTTAGACTTGAAGTTTACCCCTAAAAGTTTGTTCACTTTGACTTTTTGTTACTTTTGCTTTTCTTGTATAAATAGGTACTCTTTTATATAAAAACTCTCTTTGAGGGGTATTTTTAATACACTTCGAAATAGGACACGGACACTTACTGTAAGGTGAATTGAATAGTGTAATTTTTTATTTGCTGTTAGTTAAACATTCAAGTTTGTATTGAGTTTAGAGATCCAAATTGAAGTTTTCATAATACACTTAAGGGCAATTAATTCGGGTTCTGCAGTTGGGTTAAAATACCCTTTTTTGCCGCTATATCATTTGTGAATCCCAGAACATGAATGTGTTTTATTATGTTACTCGAATTCATTGCTCTTGAGTGTAAATCGCATAAGGTTCTAAAGATTATAATTGTTACGTGGATTATAGCGACTGCTCGGCAGTTTATGTTTAATCCATAGGTTGCAAGCACGAAGATAAAGAACTGTGATATACGGAAGAGGAAAATAGGTTTTACATTTCTTTCGTACTATGGTACACCGACAGACGGACGGCAAGAAGACCCTTATTTTTTTTTAAATATTTAGCCTAAAAAATCCTTAATAAAGTAATTCTCATAATTTATTCTTTGATAGAGGTCTGTAATCTGAGTAATTCTGATATTCTATAATTTTTCGGTCAGGGATTCATATTTTAAGATGGTTTAAAAAGACACGCAGACTTTAGTGTAATTTCAAAATTACATGGGTATGTTAGGTAGAATTTCTACCAGTAGTTAAAAAAAAGTTACGAAATTCATAAATAAAACATAAATGTTTTATAGGTGTTTCTCAAGAAAACCAATAAAAGGCGTATTCCATCAATCGTAAATCGATTTAATTTAAAATTTCATGAATACATAGAACGTAAATTTCGCAAAAAGTCTCGTAATGCAATAATTAGATATAAATGAGCAACAGATTTTTTTAAACAAGTTTGTAAAAAACGGCTTTTTACTATTTGACTGGGACCGCAAAGTTAATGACACTGAAGTCGCGTAGGACAATTTGACAGTTTCGATGCCCTTTGTCATCCAGAATAACATATAGAGTCGCACAATATTTTTAAATAATAGTGTTAACCTGCTTTAAAATATTTTTAATATATGCTTGATCTTTGCTTTGAATTTGATAGAGTCTGGACAATATTTTATTATTGATTTCTAAATCAGTTTTAATTCAAAGAATAAGTTTCAGAAAAGAATAGCCCAGGATCGGGTTCAGTGCCATTGGGAGAGATTTATATGCAGCAGTGTACTGACATAGGACTACGTCAACCTTGTCATTAAGACTTGGTTCCGTCATAGTATAATAATGAGTACTCAAAGATATTGTATTGTTATAGTGCAATGTCTTTGTGAGTACTGCGTTGTGTAGCTGTCTCGAAAAAAAATCTCTAAAATCATTAGTTCTGTTGCAGGTTTACGAGTAATTTTATTTAATACAGAGTCACTTATTATAAATACCTGATCAAAATAATTATAATATGAATCAACTGTCTTAATTTCAGACTGGATATTACTAATGCTTTTGCATATATTTGCTTAGCCTGTAGCTATACTACTATCATTAACACTAGAACAATTTTAAAAAAGCAGTTACAAAATGTACCATTCTGCAACAAATAAGTACCTTCAACTGTTTAAGACATTGGTAAGCATTTTTCAATTAGAGTAAAATATATATTTACAGTCATCAAGTAATTTTATATTGAATATAACTTCAGTTCACTTTACAAATAGAGGATAAGTTTGCATGCATGTACATTACAGGGAATTTTATGAAAAACTAATAACTACACGAAACCTACGTACCAGCCTGATACAACAACTTTTTCGGTAAGACAATTTCCATATATATTTCAATTATTATCATCAGAACTTGAGATTTCTGTGTTTTGAAATTTCAAAACACATAAATCTCAAATTTTGATGTTGGTCCCATAGAAAAAGTTATTGTTATTGAGAACCATCATCAGCCTTATAAGGCTTATCGTAAATTAAAAACAATACTACCATCATCTAGTTCGATGCTGCAATACACTGACATAATATATTATAATAATATCTCAAGTGGTATGGTCATAGTGTGATAATTGTCCGGCAAAACCAACGAACGTTCCTAAGTGTTAGTTTATAACACATTTCGAGCGCGTTTTTGTACTTGCCAAAAACATTAAATTTTTAATGGCACTATTTAATTTTAACACTTAATCCTTTTTAAAACTAAATTCGTCAGTAATTCTTGCCGTTAACCCTTGGGAAAATCAAATAATAAGTTGTGATGCTCGTAACTAACTTTTACGATAAAATAACTGTTTGTGATTGTTACGTTTAATTCTATGGTTACTTTGTGAACGTCTGTGTCGACGACATTTTGTGACTTCATTATTTAAAGCAAACATATTGCCAATAAAAGAAAAAAACAAATCTTATTCATGGGGTTATGTATGTAAATAATTACATGCATTCGCACCTGACGTGCTCTTAATTTTTACATTGGTCAAGGTAATGCACAAAATGGCTTTAACTTTAACTGCAAACTGTAATACAACCATTTTAATTACAACCTTCAATATAATATTTTAATTATAATTTTCCAGCCAACATGATTTAAATCTCTAAAAAAGTTATCAGCTTGTAAGTTGGTGGTAGTTATTAAACCATAGTAGATTAACCTTAAAACAAAACCAATCTTCAAACTTTCTCTTCACTTATTCCTTCAACTTCGTTGCTTTTTCCTTGTGGAGTCTCATTTGTTACAATATCCAAAGACCCATTTTTACTTAATCCACAAACGGAAAGAACTCTACCTCCAACGTTATGTTTCCTTACACAGTAAATAACTATAATGAAAATTGTCAATAGTACAACTATGGCGCCGACTATTATCGGCGCACTTTGATCCATATCGTCTACTGCAGCTTTTAACAGCTTACTGTTTTCTTCTCGGAGGAAATTTTGGAGTGCTGAGAAGTATTCGAGGATGCCTGCAGATGATAATTCTGTTTCACCAGTCATGACTTGTAACACCGTTCGCCAATCTTCACTAGCACCAAGGGACATGCCATCGCTGTAAAAAAAACAACCACAATAAACGCATTAATAAAAAACAGAGTTTTATAATCTTAATTTAATCGTTGTCTCGATAATTTTCGCGAAACTTATCTTAGCACAATACGAAGTATTTACTGTCTATGAAACAGCGATACACAACTTTAATTGTTAATAGAATTTCGTACTACGTAAAACCAAACCTATAAAGCCTGAGTAAGGCAAGTTATTTTTCACTATGATGGGTTTTTGGTCTGTAATTTATCATATTTTGCTTTTCGGTATTTATTAGGTTTCACTTTTTTTCAATGTTTTTTGTGTGTTTTTATATTGTTTTATTTTATTTTTACACAACTTTACCTTATTGTATAACGAGTGCAGAGCAATTTTCAAGTTTAGAGCGTCGACTTTTCTTATTAATGGAAATTAATAACTAAGTTATAAAAATGTTTAATACTCTTACAATGTTTTTGTTAAATAGTTAACTTTTGAATTGAACACATAACAGGAAAGAAGTTACCTCAGCAGTTTGCCTGCGTCCTTGACGCCGTATATAGAGCACTCGTGCAAAGGCCCAGTGTGGTTGGCACGTTTGCACAGCGACATCAGGATCTGGAACTCGAGTACGTGGGACACCAAGTACCTGTAGGACAATTTTAAATGAATTTACTAGCTTTATTTGTTTAGAAATATACACCCTATAGAGTAGAAATTAAATTTATTTTGTTGGACAGCACTTTATGCTACTTTTTAATCTGTAATTTTACTGCCTTAGTATTATTCGTGAGAGTTGACAGGACTGATCATTTTATACTAATTATGTAAGTTAGAGATCACTAACTAGTTTCGGAGAAAGATGGTCTGTATTACTGGTCGATAGGGTATGTGCTCGATGTAATTAACTAACTAAACACACAAACTGGGTTTTACAATGTTATTGTTGTACTATTATGTTCAGTTTAATTACAATTATATATTTTACATCAACTAAAAGAATGGATGGTATCTTAGTAGCAAGCAATAAGTGGTGCGAAGTTCTAATTTTAGTTAGGGTCACTGGTTAAGAACCCCTACTAAAATTAGAATTTGGTACCGTTCTTTTTTCTCTCTTTGGACTCGTTAAGCAAAAATGTGCTTTGGATATAAATTCCGAACAGAATATTTTGTACCGAAATTACTTATCTTTGGTGGACAATAACAAGGAAACTAATTTGAATAGATGATATTTGTGATCGTAATATTTGCTAGGGCTTGTTTGACTTGGCTTAAACAGCTTATCAAGTCCTCAAATTGATTACGCTAGTTATGATTGTTCTCGTACTTACTGCAGGAAGGAGGAATACAAAATAATTGACGAGAGAAGAAAAAATCGCTGTCAAGTTAAAACTAAATAGTATTGACCTTTCAGAGGAGTGTCAATGGCATTCAGCATCTGCCGACCTTTGACTCTTATACAAAGTATAGAATCTTTACTAGAAGTTCACGTTAATTAATCATGAAAAGTAACTACTTTACATGATTAATCAACGTGAAATTCTAGTAAAGATTCTAATAACTTAGGAGTAGGTATATCGAAATATTCCTACTTGCTAAAAACAAGGAGTTCCACGAGTTGATAGCCAGCCTTCAGCGATTAGTAAGGCATTATAAGAAGAAGTACTTAAAATATTTACTGAGTGGTGTTGACTTGAAATCATGAAGGATGGCTAAGAGTAAGACCCAATCATCTTACCCCAAGAGATTAACTCTTACTACTTTCCCCTACTAACCTAATGAACAATGACTAGCAATAAAATAAATTATGTTTTTGAATTTATATTAACCAAAAGAAAGGGTACCGAGCTTTGGCGAATGATAGATACATTATCACGATTATAGAATGTTTCAACGTAAATGGAGTTATGCTTAAACTTTTTTTTGCCAAGCATTGTGTTGGGCTTTGCGATCATTTTATTGCTCGTGACTTTACTACGCCGCGAAATAATAATGAATCATTCATACATTGGCATAATTCGTAGAAACATTGCTTACTTTCAGTCTGAGTTAATATTTAATCATATTTATCATGTCATGAAAATTCGTATATATCTTTAACAAAAAAAGAGTTTCTTAAATAATAAAATAAGCGCTTTAGATAGGTATTAAGAAGAAAAATAAATTAAATCCAAAGGTGACTCTAAACAACAAAAACTGTCTCTATAAAACCTACACTTAGAGGTGTATTTAGAATCAATCGAATTCCAATTTGCATCCGAAATCACAAAAATAAATTTAAATTCCTAGGAAATCGTACACGATTTTAGGGATTTCGTATGCGAATTGAAATCGAATCCTTAAAAAATACGCCTTCTGGATCGCAAAGGCATGTGAAATAACATTACGTCTATGTTAAAAATATCCTCATTATGAATCACAGAAGCAGGAAGAAAATACACATTAAGGACGCGTAAACAAATGCAAAATGATTGTAGATCTTTAAGGCATGTGACCTCTCGTCTTTAAGGCCAACAACGCACGCTAAACTTAAGGTAGAGACAAAAAAAATAAACTACAACCTTTGGTACATTTATTAATGCAAATAAACAAGTATAAGATATTGCGGAACTTTTAAAAAGAACGTTTTAAGAAGTATAATTCACTATTTTATATCATATATTATATTTTATTAAGTCAATATTTTATATTGAAATCAATAATTCAATATTATAGTACACTTAATTTAAATAACTCTATATGAACTTGGATGAAATTTGAGCACTTTATAAAGACGGGAAAATATTTATAAAAACGAAATCATTTTTGTTTTACTTTTTATCTAGCAAGGCAAATAATTCTGACAACTAAAATAAAAAGAAAAATCAGTAATAGCTGAGATTTAAACAAATATCAATGTTTTCAGGTAATAACTTTGAACAAATTTTTACCAATTTTAAACCAACTGGACAAGTTTTATAGCCTTTCTTCGGCTACTGGTTACAAGCTTAGCAAATGACCGCGCCAAAGTACCGTTAACAACTTCTATGTGTAATCACTTGCGTAACTATTCTCAAGACAGCTTACCACTATCATAAATAAGTTCTATAAATAGTCAAAAGGCTAAGGCAGAGCTTTAACAGACCTATTTGCTTAAAAAGCCAACTCCCGTATTTGAAATGAAAAGTAACCACAATCCAGTTTTAACCCGCTCTCAGTAACATCTCTCATTGACGACCCCCGTAGCCGAGAGGCGAGCACGCCGGAATATATGGCGTCGCGCCATCTCTGAGATTCTGAGTTCGATTCCCGGTCGGGTCAATGTAGAAAACGAGGTCTGGGGCCCGGTCGGGTCTGGGTGTTGTGGTACCGTCGTTGTTTCTGATTTTTATAATACACGTGCTTTAGCTACTTACCATAGGATCAGAGCAATGTATGTTATGTTGTCCAATATTTATTTATTTTTATTATTTATTTATCTTATATTAACTCAAATGCAACTAAACTCGTAGTTCTTAATTATTTTTTTTTAATTTTTAGTTCGTGATGCAACTAAAGATGAAACAAAACGAAGTGAGTGAAATTGAAATTGAAATTCTTTATTCTGTATATAGGCCCTCTTCCAGGCACTTATACACGTCCCAAAATATAACTTAGCCCTACCACCGAATCAGGACTACATATCGGCTGGTGATGAGAAGAAACGGCGCAACAAACTCAGTCACTTTTGTCAGTCTGGTTTTATTACAGGAAAGACAATTACAAGATAGTGTAATTGCGAGCTAGGCAGGTTATTAAGTACATGCACTCTTGTCTTTCAAGTAATCTTCAACTTTGTAATATCCTTTTTCCATAAGGATTTTTTAAATGTGGTTTTTGAACTTATTAACAGGCAAGTCAACAAGAGTTTGTGGTACTTTATTAAATATTTTTATACATTTCCCCAAAAATGAATTACATACTTTCTTTAATCTGAAGCTCGGAATTTATGCTAGCTGTTACCCGCGTCTTCGTTCGCGTGGTCTTTTATTTATTCAATTACCTACTTCAACAGAAACATTAAAGCGGGATAAAAAGTATCATATATGTTAATCGAGATCAAATTCTTGCAAAATTTTATCCAAATTAGTTTATCCTTTTACGATGCCGATTAATTGAGGCAGAAATATCCAAACATCCTCACAAACTTTCGCATTTATAATAAGTGGGATTATGAAACTTCACCAATCTTATTGGGTTTTTCAACTAATTGAAATTGTTAGTAAAATAACAATAGTAAAAAAATCATCATTCATCATCATTTCAGCCACAGGACGTCCACTGCTGAACATAGGCCAGTGACTTCTGTCATCGGGGGGTTTTTGCCATACTCGCCACACTTGGCAGGCGGGTTAGCGAGCGCAGTTTTTACCCGACTGCCAATTGCCAAACGAGGGTTATGTTTTTCGAGCATATATATGTATGTATGTATGTATGTAAGTATGTCTATTTCTTTGGCACGCCCTACAGTCTAAACCGTTTAACGGATATTAAAGTATAATTAAATCCGTGTAGAAAAAGTCGAATCAAGTAACATAGATTTAATGCCTCAGACTGCAAATTGATTCTTTAAATCTTGTTTTCATCTTTTAAGTTCACTTTTTACGCAGTCGGGTTTTTGTTTTTTTTAAATTAATTAATTTTATTTTATATTATTTCGCACGCAGACGCTGCTCCCCGTCTCGTGCTACAGGATTTGGTCGCCTCTTACGACCCGCCTCATGTTAGCGATGGGGAAGTGTACTTATTCTTTACGGCCGTCCCCACACGCCACAGTAAAAAAATAGGTAAAGTAAAAAGCTAAGAAAAAAATTAGAAAATAAACTTAATTTTTAATATTAATATTCATTTATATTACGTTATAATACGTTATAGCTTACATGCATACCTACATACTACATTATAAAACCTGCCTATGTTGCCTTAAAAAAGGTATACCCAATATCCAAGAACTTGTTATAAATTGACTAGTCTCAGGTATGATTAACATTGCCTAACATTAAAATAGATATTACGCATTTTTTTGTCAAACAAAAAAACAATGTTACAGAAAACGAATTTAAGTTTATTTTTTACTTTAACGGGATCAAAAGTAAACACAAATTAATATGGCATTTGGGTTGGCGTTGCATATGATAAAGTCAAAAAACTCTAAGCAAAATAAAAAAGCTACGTTTATGGTTAACAACTTACGTAATGTATTGGACGTGGGAAACTACGTGGTATTTAGCGGCTGGATCCAAGTCACTCTCGTTTCTTGGAACAGGAGGTGACACTCCTGTCTCTTTCATTCTAAAAAAAATTAATTACGAGTAGGTTAATAAATGGTCAACACGATCGTTTACCTTCATCATTATGATGAACATAATATGCCTCCCACAATAACTTCCAGATCGCATCATATGGCTGCCTTTACCAGGTCGTCTGTCCACCTTGTGGGTGGACGGATTACCCTGCGCTTTTTATTACAAGATCATATTATCAGAACAGTGTCATACTAATTGCCATGTTTTTGTACTATAAATATTCTTATTTTTTTTTACCTATTTGTGCCATTATACAGTCAACGGCAGGTCAATGAAGTTAAAGGCTATCCAACTGAAAAAATTCTCGTTTTGTTGTAGGTTGTCGAGCTGCTGTCTGTACGTGGTTTTCATAGGTTGGGAGTATTTTTCTGCCGTAGGTACTATATTTAATCCAGGGTCAACAAAAGTGACATAAAATTTTCTAATGTATATGCTACATAATTGCAACTGATTTAGTTTGAATAAGGTGTAAATCGGCAGTCCCTGTATTTATCCGAAAGATGACTTTTTTTAAATTATAGTGGCAGGTGTTATGTAATTTACTTGACGTCAAGACGTCAAGATTGTATTTATCTTGGCAGGGATAATTCCATGACTATTATGTATATTCGTAACCGTATTTATGTAATTGTTGTTTAATGTTAAATGCATTGTACAGTAATAATCGAATATTTATAGTTGCATTCTAACTATTCTAAGACAGTGAATTCATAACCTATTATGAAATGTATGTTTTAAAACATTTTTGCTACGTACTAAGTCTGCTGTCAAAACGATAAATAGGCGTCAAACTTTTTATGATTATCCCCTAGCTAAAGGTTGTTTGGAAGAGATCGCTTTTAGCGACAGAACCGCCTTAATTGTACCTCTTTCTGTAATTTCTTTGTATGGTGTGTAATAAAGAGTATCTATCTGACTTTATGTCTAATCGCTTTAGTACAAGCTTCACTCAGTTTGTGGCTAGGAAAATGGTGCTATGATTTGTCGAACAAAATAAAATATTTAAAGTAATACCCCTCAAGTGTGATTTGTGCTTGTACTTCAAAAGTTTATTCCATTCGTTGTCTTTGGCATATTTTTAGGGTTCCGTACCCAAAGGGTAAAATGGGGCCCTAATACTAAGACTCCGCTGTCTGTCCGTCTGTCTGTCCGTCTGTCTGTCCGTCTGTCTGTCCGTCCGTCTGTCTGTCCGTCTGTCTATTCGTCTGTCTGTCCGTCTGTCTGTCCGTCTGTCTGTCCGTCTGTCACAAGACTGTATCCGTCATAAACCGTGATTAACTATCACGTTTAATGACGGATTTTCAGCCGACAGATGAAAGTTTCACAGTTGATGTATTTCTATTGCCGCTATAACAAAAAATACTAACAAACAGAATGAAATAAATATTTATGGGAGCTCCATTATAACAAACGTGATTTTTTGCTCGATATTGATAACGGCAACAGGTATATGCTTAAACTATACACAGAATATTTAGTTACGTTAGTATGGCAGCCTTCGTGTGCGAGTCCTACTCGCACTTGGTCGGCTTTACTTATTTCCTAGGTTTTTATTATTTTATTATGGTTATTCAAGACGTTTTGCTACATTACAACTATTGCACATATTTCAATCCGACAATTAAAATAACCAGTCTTATTGCATGGAGGATAAGCAGGATATTGCCTATCTCCAAGGTCTAAACGGTAGACCTCGTAATTGCTTGAAATCATAGTTCAAGGCGAAGACCATCGAGGCTCTGCTAATTTAGCGACAAATTTTCCTATTTCGGTATTCTATGTGAAAAAAAACTTTTTTTACGTGTTTTTTGTGACTGGTACTATTTTTAAACCATTAACGGTATTGATAGGCAAAGGTTAAATGATGATGAAAATAGATCGTTGGGGAATATCTTTTGGTATATATTAACATTAATTGACTGTAATGAGATTCGTAAAAGAAATTAAAGTAAATGGTAATAAGATACCCAGACCTATATTTAAATTATCTGCATACTTATGTATCTGAATAAGTACTCAAAAAATATTACTATGTAGCAAGGGTTGTTAAATAGTATTTTCTAAAAGTTTTGCTTAGGCACAATACTATTTTCAATCAACATCATAATTTTATCCAAAGAACGTCTCCTACTGAAGATATGCCTCCCCCACTGATGCGGTCGGCTGGTTGGAAGCGGTCTTTATTCAGCGGCTTTCTGCAAACTCTTGTCCACCTTGTGGGTGGACATCCTACGCTGCGCTTGCAGGTACGTGGCCTCCATTCCCTTTCTGCCCCATCGGCCGTCAGTTTAACGGGCTATGTGCCTCGCCTACGGACACTAATAGCTTGTTTATCAGTGTATCCGTCAGTGTATCAGTTTATTGAAAAATTTCATCATTTTAGATGAGAAATATTATATTTGCAGTTCTAACCTTAAGTCCCACCAATGCTGATTCCAGTTCTCCAAACTGCTATTCCCAAAGACATCCCACCGCCACTTATCCAGAACATAAGCGTACGCCATAAGAGGGAACTTCTCCAATGCCACCCAGAGCAGATGGTTCAACGTGACTTCTGGACCTGTATCCACCTTTACCAAGTTTAGACTCTTTAGATGTGTGGGTGACGTTAATTGCACAGCTACTATGTCAGATATGGCGTCGTGGAAAGCTGAAATTTGTTAAAAGTTATATAAATATTACTTATACATTATTACCAAAACTTAGTTATGCTTTGATGGTAACTAATTAATAAATCGTCCCAATAATCATACGAATCATCTAGCCTCGAAATAAAATATGTACTATGGTGACTGGAAAACGGATGGAGAATATTTTATCTAGTCGTCACAGCCGACTTCCTGAGGTTGGAACTGAATTTTTCGCAATCCAGGAAACTGCTTTGACAATTGAGATACAGAGAAATTAAGAAGTGAAAATATTATTTTCTCTATTAACTTGGAAAATACTAAAAGCTGTAATGTAAAATAATAACAATATGAGACCTACTAAGCTCGCGTTTTACTGATTGGAAGAATATATTTCTCATAAAGTAGGTACGTGATACAAAGCACAATTATCTTTAGGCTACGTTCTTTGCTTTCTCCAGTGGAGATAGTAAACAAAAAACAGGCGTAGAATGAGTTTTATACTCTGAGATGCTTGATACTCAGATATCCACACCTCCATACATAAACAGAGTTAAAATTCGGCACACAGATCGATGCATTGAACTAGGACTTAAAAAAGGCATGGAGTTCCCAAGGGAGGCGCTCATAACTTTTGCTACTATAAACTGACTCCCACAAAGGCGTAGAAAGAATTTGTTTGACGATAAAAGCTAATTTTAATCGAGAATGATTACCTGGATTGGGTCCGTCTCTATAAAGCGGAGACAGATTACGATAGTGTTTAAAGTATTGCACGTGCCCTAACAACCGTGCAGCTCGTGATAATCCCACCACGATATCAGTTACTTTTTCCCCGCACCATTTTATCCTGGAAAAACATAGACATTTTTAAATGGCATAAGGCATCCATGCATCTATGATTGAAAAAAATATCCGCAAACTAATACACCAATTGTCAATCTCACAGTAAGTAATTAACTTCCATTCTGACAAGGTTTGTTATTCGACACTTAATTTTGGCAAAAGTGTCCACCAGCATATTTAGAAAATTGTTCTGAAATTACTATGCTACAACACCAATCGGGTCGTTTTTATCAATTAGGTGTTTAAGCGTCCAGTCAGTATTCCAGCATCGAACAAGACCGCACATTTACTTTTATGAGGTTGTCTTATTAACAAACAACTTATGTTACAAAACACCTTCTTATTAGGTTCATATTGGTAGTTCTAGATTGGCTTATTTTAGCTGATCAAGGACTCAAATATGAAAGGTAAAGTAAGCGCTGTTATTGCTAAAAAAAAAAGGTAAAAAATTTAACTGGTTTGGCTATTAATAGCTTGCTTACTTATAATTTATGCCATCGCACATGTCATGGCTTGACGGTAAGCAATTTGCAGTGGCCATTGTTTCTTTTATATCCTCGTATGAATCCTTTGCACTTTCGAAGCCGAGGGACTGATGAAAATCGTCCACAGCATTGAACAGATCTTTGGAATGGATGGTCTCATTTTTAAGATTAGGCCTGACAAAGTTAGGATACACTGCTACTTTGGGATAAATAGCTTGCCACTCTTGAGCCCATAAGTTACCTGAAATTAAAAATAATAATTAATTTCGTTTATCGTTATTACTTATTTTTATTCAATTCAATTTTGGCACATATAGTAATTATAAAAAAAAGTTACATCATAATCGTGCTATATTTATAGACAAAGAATGCTCATGCTTACTATCGCATAAAACGTTGGAACTAAACCAAATCACTGTCTAAAGTGAAAAACAATTACAAATTAAACTGAAGATTAAACATAACTTCAAAAACATTAATTTAACACTACTATGGAAAAGATCATAATTACTAATTGGCTATTTAAAATGCAACTGTATGTGCTGGTTGCCTATAAAAAGTGAGTAAGTATTATCAATCGTATTTGTAAAGTTTTCAAATTCAAACACATAATAATAATGTGAATCCATGAGTAATCAACTACCTAGACACTGAACACTGTAAAAAATCTGTCGTGTGTGGCCATCTGGCACGTATGGCATTCGAGGTGATAAAATTCACAACAGATTCTGGATCAATTTTTCGTTGTTTTGGAAGTGTTATAAACTAATCAAATTCATTAGGGTAAGGGTACAGTCTCCTATCGTGTTTACGTCACTAAATAATTCCGAGAACTTGTCGGTACGTAAAATATTGCTATCAAAACAATTGTAGGACATTTATCTTCGTGAGTTAACCACGCAAGGCATAAATCTGCTTTTACGAGAATAGGCTTTTACATATTTCTAATCATTGCTTATATGCTATTTTATAAAATTATTGACTTATTATTTATAATTATAAATTAAAGTTGTAAATGAGCACATAACAGCATAAACATATAATACAAATGAGTATGATTATAACTCTGAGAATAGCATTGCAAAGAGCATTTACATTAATATTCTATTAAAATTATAAATAATGTAGGTTATGATAAAGATAATCAACTGTTCAATGTCCGGGTAAGATTTTTACAAAGAGAACTTTGAATACCGAAATTACACCAAACATTATATATTTACCTAAAATGTGCGCTGGAATGAAGTTGTCATTCTTTTGGAGATCTTCACTGTAATACCTTTTTAGTTTAACTCTAACATAATCGTGTAAAAGGTCATAAAGGGGTTTTATTTCATGCCAAATTCTATCCACTGTTTCCACAAAGTGATCATCTTCAAACGCATACCGCCACATGTCACCGGCGTCGGTGAAATTCTCAGACTCAGCTACTCGATTCATTCTTATCACATAGTCTTTGAAGATCGGTCGAATTTTCTTGCCAGTTGTATCGCGGTACGCCCGCCAATAATAAGCTAGCTCTTTTGTGTCGTTACTCGTTTTAAAGACTGCGATGACATCTGAAATGAAACGAAGGAACATTTATATTAACTTTTTATCTAAAAGGAAAGTGCCAACTTAAGACTATAACTCTGATGAGTAATACATTAGAAAAATAGGCTCAAATGTATGAAATGTAAAATTTGATTGCATTTTATCTTAGCATTTTACAATAATTTAATGCGTTGATTAATTCTCCGCGTAGCTAACATACTAGATTTTAAGTAGTGCGACAAATATTTTGTGGAAAAGGTTAATTCCTGTTCATATGTAGAAGAAGGATAAATACACTAATAAAAAAACTATGTGAAGTTGTAGATGTTTCGTCCAACAGTTTTCGTTTTAGCTCTAACGTAAAAGCGATACATATACACGTACATGCATTAAACTTGGTGTGGCTCTGATCAAATTTTTAAAGTGAAAAAAATGAGAATCAAACTTGAACTTGCTGGTTGTTTCAAACAACAGGATTTGAGCCGGACGTTAGTCGGGCAATTGCAGGACCACATATAAACTTTTGATAGTTAACATAAAAAAACAACGTAATTATTATAATAATTTCAGTGTGTGGTCAGGTAAGCGTGCGTTATCGGTCTGGTTCAATGTAAGATAGAATTCTTACAAACTTAACACAATGTCGTAAGGAAATGTCGGAAAATAATCAATAAAAAGAGGTATGTGTTGCATTAATACCCGCGGTGAGTACTTATAGTGTTATGTCGTTAGGATATCAACAAACTAACCGCTCATAGTTCGCACCGAATCTTCAGAAGCGCAACTAGTAGCGTTGTATGCACAAACGGTTACTCTGCTCCAAATCCGTTGCATAGTATCTATTTCCTCTCTTTGCTGCAATTTTAATTAACATTTTTAAATACTTAAATGTAAATTCAATCGACGCACTGCTGTTCAAAATTCTACAGCAGAAACGTAAGGTCAAGTTTATAAAAAAAATAGAAAAACTTTACTTTCTAGAACTAGATAATCAAAACTTAATATTATTATATCAGAGCAATAACCTTGCTTTGAGGCATCTGAACGTTTGTCCCGCGCTCTTTGATAATTCGGAACTTCCGTTTTATTTTGTCATTGGAGGTCTGCTCATCATTTACATATTTATTTTTTAATATGTTCCAATACTGCTTCTTTATTTCATCTTCCTCTGCAGCAATGCGAACCTATAGCAATAAGATAAATACCTTTATAATGACAATTAAAAATCAGTATTTCTAAAATATTTGTACTTAGAGTTTATTTACAAACCATTCTATTCTTTTTTCCCTCATTATTAATGTCCGTTACATACGACCATAAAGCCTGTTGTGAAGTTTTACAAATGTCCAAACTTAGTTTATCCATTTCTTCCATAAAACTTTCGAGCGTAATATTATCTCTGTCCATTTGTTCCAGTTTTATTTTAAAACTTTCGATTTCGTCATTATTTTTTATTATGACCGAACTTGGGTCTAGGATAGTCTTCATTGCGTCGTCTAAAAACTTCTTGTCTTTTTCTTCTAACTCTGTTTCTATTTCGTGGCCGCTTTCATCTGACTGTTCAAGTGTTCTATTTTCTTTGGGTAAACTCTTTTCGTCAGCTGACATATCTGATGTAGGATTCCCTGGAAACTGGACGGCCATTGTGACCACCGCGATCGTAGCCACAATCGTTAATTGCTGGAACAATGCGTGTGATATATTTTTTCCTTCAATTGTGCATCTTTGAGGTCTTGTTACATTACAACAGTCGTGTTGATGACGGGATGTTGCACAAAGACTTTTTAATATTCAAGATATGCTACCGATAACAGTAAAGGATGATGCTATATATGAGATCCAGTGTCACGAGAATACAATTTAACAATAGTCTTGGCGTCATTAAATAATAGCTGCATCCTCAACTGACCATGCTAGCCTATTCACAAAAGGTAGACTGCAAGCATTATTATGTTCATTCTAATTGTATTAGTTTTATTTCTCCTGTTGATCTAAAATAATTGTGATTGGATTTCTATTTTATCGTCGTTACAATTTCATTGTGGAATTAGAGCAAATCGTTATTTCAAACGGATATTTTATCAGTGATTGCTTAGGTAATGAATTTTTTATCGAACAGAAAACATACGAAGCTTAGTGACCAACGAAAACGTACCTGTTATCCTGTTTATTAAATACTTTAATTTATTTTTATTGAACACAAAAATATTATGTGATAATTAAAATGTGTAATAATGTAAAGTAAAGATGCAAAACCTTTTCAATTGGAAAATTCAATTAGAAAGATAACATAACTCTAGTGTTTACTAATAGTTAACTGCACCTATGCTGCAACAGGTTGAGGTTATCTAGTCATTACCTAGCTTTTAATACTAGCATATAGTACGCTTCATGCACCAGGTCACGTTACAAACATAACAAATGTCCATTTTAGTTTTAAGATAGTAAAAATACCTACAAACACAGACATGGTAATTCAGGAACTGTCCCAACGTAAACTTGAGCACCTTCACAACATCAACTACATCTTTGATAAATTCACTGCTATAAACTTGTGTTTCACTGTACGTTTCAGAGTCTACACCCGCCGACTGTTTGTGAATACTGCACACTGTTTGCTCGTTTTGTGGTAGATTTTTGAAATTGCAACAATCGATTGGCTATTTTGTTTTGAAAACGTTACGGACGGTGCGAGCGCTGCGCGCGCGCTGTACGTATTGTTGTGGCATCGAAATGCCTGACTCAATTCAATGGCCACACGTTCTCGTGCGACCGGACGTAGCTCCTGACACCTTATTATCATCCTTTGTTATCAATTAACTCTTGACTAACGAAATTATTGGGTCCATAACACACACCTACTCATATTGCGCTAGGTAACATCACGTAACATTAACCATTAATAATTAATTAATGATTTTTTCTGAACTTGACTTGGTTTCGTTGACATGAAATTAGATTACACCATTGACTAAGGATGTCATGTATTATTTTGCAGATAAGCTATTTAGACTACGACTACAATCCTGATAGTCAATTAATTAAATATTTAGTTATTTTATAAAAACTGGACGAATTTTTTTTATAAAAGATATTATATTTAAGTAAAGGACCATATAACATCATCAAAATTAATAAGGTTACAGAAAAAGAACTAATCACATATTTTGAAGCTAATGGAATATCGAATTAAAAAAAACAATACAGATCGACAGTTAAAATATAACAATTAAAAAAACTAGATTTGAAATTTACTTTATTGTGACAATATGATTTGACAACGTGATATAATTACATATTAAATCTTAACTAGAATGGCTCTTCAAGAACTGAGCGAGCATCTGTGCACCCGCAACGTCAATTTCTTTGTAACCGTAAGGTTCCAAGGCTTTCTTCGTATTTCCGAACCATTTCATAACATTTTCATATTCACTGAAGTCATATTCGAAAGCCTGTAAAAAATAAAAAGAATGTACCTTTAGTTTGTACAATATTTTTACACATTGACAAAATAAGTAATGAAAAAAAAACCTAACAACTAATAAAATATTCATATTTAGTGGTTTTTGTGCTACTAGTAGTACCTACCTATTATATATAGCACATGCTACCAATAGACTCATGTTGTCAAATAAATTTGCGTGAAATTCTGCTTGTTACAACATTAAACGCTTAGGAAAAGTGTTTGTTTTAGATAAATAGTACCTATCATTTATAAAAAATTTCAAATCCATGTAGCTATATCAATATGTGCTAAAACTCATGAAAACCCAACCAGCCAGACAGTTATTAGGTATAATTGAGGATCGACCTAACCGATTACTATAAAATTAATATCTTTAGAACACAGAATTAAAAGTCTACAAAAGTCTGGTTGGTTTTTATCCCTAGAATTCGGGGGCTAACACATAGGTATCCCTGTACACGAACCATATACGAAACTGTAAGCGTTTCTTTAAAATATTTACCTCTAAACAAGTAAATGTAACAATAATGGATATGTCAGCAAGTGTCATGTTATCGCCTGCGACAAATGCCTTGCCTTCCAACATAGTGTTCAGCCAGCCAATGGCTTCGTTCAGTTTGCTTGCTTTTTCTTCATCTTTTGGGGCACCCGACATGATCATAGGACCCTGTGGATAAAAGCTGTGCTATAATTTAAATATTTTTGAAAAGGCAAATCAAAACCGTTGTTCTAAGATTGTTTTTTAAAATTTTGTATTGTATCAAAATCTCTATTTGCAGAAATTGATAAAACCTACATATTTACTAATGTATAACATAACTTCGATACTAGGGATACCCTGGATATGTAAGTATATGTCATATAAAAAATTTAAAAACGCTATCCAGTGTATGAAGTAACTGTAGAAAGGTATGCTTTATATAAAAACCTAGTTAAGTTATAATACCGAATAAGTCAAAAGCGATTTAAGAGTTTCTTTGAAATAAAAGGAGAAATCAAACATTTTTTGTATTTTTGTACTGTTACTCTTTGGCCAACATTAGTTATGTCAATAAGTACTTAGAATCACTTTCTTGTAAGTGTAATGAGTAGATTTACTATCGCCTTGCTTAAACACCTGCAGATGTGTGCCATTAGTCCCTTACTCATTAATACTCATTACTCATTATACTAAAGCCGTCCTAATGATGTTTTCGTTCACCGTCAAGCATCAATTTAGAAAACACGGAACGCAAGTTCTGAGAACTATGGAAGGGTGCATTGTGTTTGAATTTAAAAGAATGAGCCATTTAGAATGAGCATCAGTAAGAACTTAATTAGGATCAATAGAATTAAGCGTACGGTTAATAACATTAGATACTGTGGTAGCCGACTGTCTGGTTTTAGGGTTCCATTAACCCAAAGGGTTAAACGGGACCCTGGACTAAGGCTCCGCTGTCGTTTCAAGAGATATAACTATGATATGTTTAAACACAGTACAGGTTTATGAAATGAAATTGAATCATTTGTTAGCAAGATAATACAGAAAATATGAGAAACTTACGTAAAGATTGATGTATCTCATATACAGAGTCCCAAGATCGAAGTTAAGCCGCTGATCTACTACTGCTCTTAAGCGAGGATTTTTGGGATAGAGAGAGTCATCACGGCCGTACGCATTCACTAAGTACTGCATGATGGCACGACTGAAAGTAATTAAATATTAGACAGCACATAGCATTGAGGATCAGTCCTAAGGTAAGTAAGTAAAGGACTTGTGTATAAGGAATAAGAAACAACGACGATACCACAACACCCAGACTCGTGAGAAAATATCGTTTTCTACATCGAGAATCGAACCAGTAACCTTAGAGATGGCGACGCTAAGTCCGGCATGGTCGCCTCCCGGCTAAGGAGGTCATCAATTAAAATCATAGCTATCATAAAATCGCATCTGGTGTCTGTCCGTTCTAGGAATCCATGGATACTACCAACCTTATATGATTGAAACGACAACATTACAAACAACCTACTTAAAACATTTTCAATGTTCCTTGAATATTTGGTAAGTAAATGTAAAAAATCCCTGCTTAATGTTTTTTATTATGTTGTGATCTTTAAGAAATATCAATTAATTATGGCCAGACTGCAAAATTCCTCTCATCATCATAAATTAATATTCAACACTATGAATCCACAGTGTTGAAGCCGCAAAGAGCACAAAATATGGAGTTATTATTGTATACTTTTCCTTGTTTGAAACGTTTATGAATTCACATCTATATTTTGCACACAAAACTAAGTTTGTAATAAAGCGTAACTTGTTTTACCTTTCCCATAAAATGAATCCACTGTCGTCCATCGTTGGGATAATGTGTTGAGGATTCATCTGTAATTAAAATAATATACAACTCAATTATTATGTTTTTTTAAGGCACGGCAAGGGCTGGTCCTTATAACTTCTGCAACTTCTTTGTATCCATAGCTTGACCGCTCATAAGCCAGCCAGTAAAGGCGTATTCCAGATGGAAACCCTGGGAAGCTCCAAATAATTCAAAGCAAAAAAGACCTTATAGTTAAACAGTACACACATCCAGTGTTCTTTATGCAGTACATCGCTATTGTTACAACTACTGCGTCTGCTTTATTAAGTACTATAACGTTAAAATGGCTTAAAGGTCACTTAAATAATACCAGCATTTCATCATCATCGTCATTCGTCTGCCCTTTTCCCAGGTTATCTGGGGTCGGCGCAGTATGTTTTCTGCTATCATGCAATTCGGTCACTACCTATTCAGGATATGTCTTTGACAATAAAATTCCATAACAGACATAACAAAAACATGTCGTTTGTGTTAGTTGTTGAATGTACACTGTATCTGATAAATTTATCTCCAGATATCTCTAAGTTATCATTAGAGGCAAGGAGAGATCTAGGAATTAGATCACAGGAGGATATTATTACAAATTATTTTTTATCCAACATTTTTGAAAATTCAACTATAGACCCCGACAGCTGCTATTATTTGTAGCTATACTTTTGAGTGGCTCATAATCCTATCCGTTCAAAAAAAAATTGTATAGTTATGCAGTTATTTCTGTTGCATGCCAAAAAAAACATGCAGATGACGTGTGCAAATAGGATAGGATTTTTATATTATTGAGTTCATAAAATCCCTATTTAACTAAAGTTAGTAGTAGTGCAGTCTTTAGTATTATTATTATAAGACAATGGCGAATCCAAGAAGACATGGCCAAGAGAGTGTACACGGTAAGAGAGTGTACGAGGTATCTACGGTCAGCGCACCATAGGAAATTGTAACAAAATTGCAAACTTTGTCTACTATTTATCCTGGAACAGTCATTAAGGTCATATAGATACACTTGCCACCTACATTGATGAAGCTAAATGAAACTTAAAGACAATAAATTTATGGCCCTTCACCATAGTCGGTCCCTCAGAGGCTAGGGATCGTGACCCCGCCTACTTAGTTGCCTGGATGATGAGCTGTCTCCAGTCATTTCGATCCTGTGCCCGTCTGAATGTTTCGTAGAACGGCATTTTCAGAGTTTTCACAAGTACCTAGGACCGACCAACGTGTTGGGCTTCTGCCACGTGGTCTTTTGCCCTTTCTTTTCCCGATGAGGATAGCTCTCTTCAGGTTATCAGGTAGTTTTCGGGCAAGACGCCCAAAGTACCGTAAATATTGCCTGAGAAAGATAGTTGTGAGGCGTTCCTTGATCCGTAGTAGGTATTTAAAGCACAACAACATTATAGTTCTAGACCAAACGAAACACTTTTAAAGAAACCCACCTTGGTAAACTCTGGTGTTAGGTGGTCACCCTCGAACAAATTAGTCACCACCAGATCCAAATCAATTTCCATGACCCTGGCTGCCATCATCACCGCTCTGCACGGTGCTGACGGGGGCAGATAGTATAGCTTGATCGGCTGCGTAGGCATTTTGCTGCTTTTTGACCTCGCAGCAGCGTTACTGGAATCAGACATGCTGCCTGTAGTTCTAAAATGGTGATGCAATAGGTAGGTTACAGTGCAATTCAACGCAATAGTGTGTAAATTATTAGTAAATTTTTGGTAAAAACAATATTATTTTATGGATTTACATTTACCAATGCGGGACATGTCTATTGTATGCAAACAGTTTTTGACATGATAATGTCATCAATAAACCACTAACACCTAAAGCACAAATTACGTATAGCGGCGGCGCGCTTTCTATTTTGTGCCTAAAGGTAGTAATTACTTGATCAGTGCTAACAACTACTTTCAATAGAGATTCTAGTCTTTTTAATAAAAGCTCAAACTCTGAACTAAAATATAGTGATGTTCTAGCTTATTAGTCTTTAAATAGTTATTTAAGTATATAAGAACAACATTCATCAACGCCAATTAGACGAGGCACTTACGCTTCCAAATGTATTTAGGTACCCTACCAGGCTATGAGAAATGATAGTGTAGGTCAGTAGCGTTTAGAAAACTAGCATAAGATTTACATGATAAGATTTAGGAAGTGACTGCTAATTTTGCCTGACTAAAATCTTAAAGCATGAACTTTGCTAAAAATGTTCTCAAGGCACTACTTATCTCTAATTGTCTACTAACATGAAACTTTACCTTATACGTATTAGATAGCTACTCCACGACTAAAACAATTAGCCGCACGACAGAAATGAAGTTATGGTGCCCACACCTCGCCTTTTGCCCACATTTCTACTATATGAGTGTGCTCGCACTCATTACTGATATTTATTTAGTGTATAAATATTAATAAATAAAGAATTAAGCTTTCAGCGTAATTCTTTCAACTCATTTGAATAATTGCTATTATTTCCCCTCATCTCAAAGATGTTTGCGCGTAATTGTGTGTCACTTATTAGGTTAATTATTAGTTAAAATAATATCACTTAAACTATAAAAGGTTAGTTGATGTTTCCCATGCAAGTCACCAAGCTTTCCAACACCATCAATCGATATAAAACTCACCCTATGTTATCTACTAGTACCATTATCGATATGACAAAGGCGAATAGCTTCATTTTACTGATATTAAGGTTTAGGCTTGTTGTTTTATTTGGGTGTCAGTCAATCAGCACCTATTGAATTAAATTAATAAAAACATGTAAGCATAGCCATAATATTACATAATTTGAAAAGAAAGCAGGTATTTTTTCTAATGATAGACATAGATATCGAGTAGTTATTATTTAATTCGTACCTAGTTATTATTTAATTCACTCATTCTATTCTATTATAAAATTTTACCATACCATACCATTCTACCCGATAGTGCATCTAAACACTTACATTACATGCCTATTATTTATTTATGTCATTTACTATTGTGTAAATGCTATATTTTAACATGATATAGCACAATATAAAATCATAAATAAATACAAATGGCATTAAAGGTATAATAAGCGTTTAGTAGTTATTCTATTTTATCCAAACATCTATTAGACCTGTTTATAAATATCTATTACACCAAGTCGTAAAACATAAAAAAAATACATAACAAGCTACAAAGCATTTGCTTTTATAAACCGTTTACCGTAAATGTTTTTGTTTACTATAAGTAAAAAGAACAACACCCTGAATTAGAATAAGCCAAATAGTTGAGCCAATGCCGATGGCCGATGGGGCAGAAAGGTTCTGGAATGGAGGCCGCGTACCGGCAAGCGCAGCGTATAGGACGCCCACCCACAAGGTGGGCAGACGACCTGGTAAAGGTTGCAGGACGACGCTGGATGCAGGCCGCTTCCAATCGGCCGATCTGGAAGTCACTGGGGGAGGCCTATGTTCAGCAGTGGACATCCTGTGGCTGAGATGATGATGATGATGAAATAGTTAAGGTTTATTTCTAAGTATTACTTTTTATAGAACTCACTTAACAACTTGAACTTTCTCGACAACAGTTTTGTCCATACATTGGCCCAGTTTGAATAAACTGAAACACTATAAATAAAAACAATATACAGCCAGGTAATTTGGAATTTATTTGCAAAAATGTTGTCTTCTAAGACCGAAATAAACGATAAAATTATTTAAGCTGAAAACTCGCGATGAAATCAGTGGGGTCTAAACAAAACCGAGTTCTGATGAAAAATACTAACTGTCCATAGTGTGCGAACATATTTATAACAACGCTCATTATTTCTAGTGAGGTTGTTATGGTTATGGTGGCCATAGCAACGGTGGGCGGACCACTAGAAATCCAACTCACTGTGACAGTGCAATCATATTCCAAGGATGCACCGTCCACTGGTAGAGGTTGAGAATTCGAAATCAATGCTAAGGCAGCTACTAAACGGTGAACTCACACTTTAAGCAAACCAGGAGCTTTCGAATTTAAATACACATACGAAATCACCAAAATATTTTTTACTTCCTAGAAAATTTTGCCGACACGATTCTCGGGATTTTTTAATTGAAAGGTGAATGCTTCCATAATACGCCTCGGGGGCGTACTTTTAAAGCATTCGAATTCCAATTGGGATACAAATTCAAAAGAATCGGAAACGAACTTCTATTTAATTGTATACGATTCTCAGGATTTTATATGCGAATTGGAATTTACAAAAATAGTTTTGACAACAGACTGCATTAATAATACTTGGGGCTGCAACTTATTATAGTATGGTCAAACATACTTTAGGATATTAGGAATTTTGGACCTTCCATTTAAAGAGCCCGGACATGTGATAGATTCGTAGGGTAAAAATTGATTTCATATAGACACACTTTTTTTTATTAACTTGTAAAATGTCGCACAACCATAGCCTGAAGTAATATTTCCATTTATAACTGACCAATAATTTTACACCTTTTATTAGTATTATTACTATCAAAATATCAATTTTGAAACCCAAACATTATTCTTCGTTTTGTATGTAAGTCGTGCACTCTTGGCAGAATGGTCGTGGTCATGCTGCGTCGATTCTTGTGTCACCGCTGTTCTTGTGATGCATGGCCATGTAGCTCTATATTTATCAAACTCAAGCACTATTAAGCTCAAATATTATGAACATAATGATATTAGTTTGCTTAGATGTTGCTCTAATAATTGCTAATCTATACTAATATTATAAAGAGGAAAGATTTGTACCTATTTTTGTATGTTTGTAATGAATAGTCTCAAAAAGTTCTGGGCCGATTTAAAAAATTCTTTCACCAATAGAATGCTACATTCTTCCAATATGACATAGGCTACATTTCATTTTGAAAAAAATTAGGGATCCTTGGTAAAATTTGAACAATGTAACCGAAGGTGTAGAAAAATGAGTCTTAAAATGTCTTTCGTCGAATGCGCTGCCGAAACTATTAGCGATAATTGTCTACCCCGTGCGAAGCCGGGACGGGCTGCTATCAATAATATTTTTAAGAAGCTGCCTTTATGCTATGAGTTTTTGTTCAACTAGTATTTCACCACTTTTATAAATCTTTAAGACCTCCAGGATCCAGTTCGCTAAACTGCATCTAATACGGCACCTATTGTATTATTTCGATTCACTTTAAAGCTTTCGAGAATTACGGCAAAAGCGGTGATAACAAATAAACATACTGCCCTCGAATGTGTTAAATTAGTTACTGAAACATCACATAAAATAAAATAATATTTTTAGACAATGTTACATAGTCTGGCAATTAAAATGTAGTCGGTAATGAATTTACTTTGTCATAGAGATGTCTAGCATCGGTGTCTTTTCCCTCAGTGGTAAACAAGCTTAGCTGAAATAATGCCTTACTCCACGCTCTAGAATAAGCATGTGTTAGATTAGCGTAATTCTAGGCAATGTTGAAAATAGGTTATTAATGTAAACATAAGCTACGCATAATTTCATTTGATTGGGCCAACTGAAAATTGTATGTAATATTGCGTTCTCAACCAAACTTAATCTTTTTCGCCTTTATGTTGTTGTTAATATGAACCGATTTTAATGATTATTTTTTATTAAATGCCATTTCATACTAGCCATAAAGATTTTCATTCATAAAACTCTAAAAATAAGTGATTAGGTTAGTTCATTAACAAACCGGCCAAGTGCAAGTCTGACTCGCGCACGAAGGGTTCCATTATCTATAAAAACGATTTTAAAAAAACACGTTCGTCGTAATGGAGCCCCCTTAAATATTTATTTTACTGTAGTTTTTAGTAAGTATTTGTTGTTGCAACAGAAATGCATTGTCCGTGAAAATTTCAACTGTCTAACTATCACGGTTCATGAGATACAGCCTGGTGACAGGCGGACAGTCAGGCAGAAAGACAGACAGACAGAGTCTTAGTAATAGTTTTACGTAGTATAATTTTTTCTCTATGGTAATAGGGTCCCGTTTTACCCTTTGGGTACGAAACTCTTAAAATGCGGTTAAAAGCTACAGCTCTAAAAATAAAAGAGACGGATGGACGGACACCGTCAGGATACCCCAGGATAACAGGGTATCGTTGGATCTCTTTGGCTATGCAACCCTTAGTAGTAATAAAAAAACTTGATGACTCCATTAAATAAAATATTCCATCAGATGTGTAGTGACTACATGTAATTTAATAAATAGCATGCCACAACAAACATGCAGTACCTACATACATTGAGTATAGCAATGATGATAGCACAGTATCGTCGCATGATATATGGTTACAGTCAAGGCCGCCTGTTAGTTTTATGGTGTGCATGAAATAAAGAGATATTGTCCAACGTCAGTACTAAAACATATATTATGTGCCAACCTAAGGTGCCAACGTATTTATAAATAAAAGGTCAGGATGTATACCACAAAAAACTAAATTTGTACAATACGATAATCAAAGATAAATAACCTTGCATGGAATAATTGCTAAAACAAAAATGTACAATACTATAATCGTTTTCTAAACGTTTCGTTCAAATTCAAATTGAAATAAATTTATTTGTTTTGTAAACAATGCCAAGCTCGGGAGATGCTACGGCAGATTTCAGTCTGACGAAATTGTAAATAGGATACTTTATTAAAATTTCGTATTGATTTAATAAAATTAAAATCCTTATACATTTAAAATGCTTAATTGGCAAAAACTCTTTTTTTTACTCAAAAGCGTCGCGGGCCCTGTCAGATTGAATCCCATAATTTTGGTATGATGGGCTTAAATCGGTCCTCCATTTAAGAGCTACAGTGCCACAGTATCACACAAGTCAAGCTTATAGGTAATACCTATTTTTAGTAGAGGGTTAAAAAGCAGCCGTTACCGTTAACTATCTATCCTCATCTAAAAACCTACTCAGTCAACCCGATCTTGCGCACCAAGGGTACCAGATTCGTACGCTAAACGGAACCATCGTGTTATTTTTGGACAAACCGACTAACATTTGGCCGTGTCTTTTATTTGTTGTTACAGACAGATAACTTCTCTTAGTTTGTATATTACTTACCAAATAAAAAATAAATCAAGTATTCCTAACTAAGCTCGTATACTTCAGTATAATAACTAAATTGTAAACACATCTGACTAATTGCATGATTCAATCCAATACCATAGCATTAGTAAACTATACCTAGTCATTACTTCGTTAATACGGTCATAAACTCACTGAATTATACACTTAAGTTAAATAATAACTTAATAACTTAACTCTACAGATTTATAACGTGCTCTTTTTTAAACCTTCCTGTAAGCATGAACTTTAAAACACAACTACTTTATACATAGGTACCTACTTGCACTAATTTTGGCTATACTAACTAAAGGTATACAACAACTTTTATTATATCGATATCGCACAAAAAACGCAAATGCTTCATGCATCTATTGACAAAAAATTTGCCAAATTAGGAAAAATCTATTTTTTTTGGTTTATTTGTAGTTGCTTTTAGGATCCATCGAATATCATGCTTTTAAAAGAACAAGATTTAATTTTTAGTTAAGTAATTAATAATTTATGATATTAATTTAACTATCACAAAGAAAAATAAGTCAAGACGGTTTTATTAAAGTATGTAGAGACATAACATAATTCTGAGGTAGTTTTATTACTATTCTGTGATTTTTCACTAATAGAGTATAAACGTTCAAGTCAAATTAAAAATTAATAAAAACAAATAAAAAGTAATTTATTGAGACGAATCATAAATCATATTTTCAAGTCCATTCTTCACAAACGTAGATTTCACTCCATTTACACTTAAAATATTACCGAGATTAACGCACGGACGTATCAATCACAATCTTATTTCTACTTTGGTATATGAATATTCTCACTTTTCATATTAACGCAATCATAACAGCGAGTATACAATAAAACATATTTATGGCCAATGATTCACTTATCGTCCAGTACTTCCACTGTTGACGCACTACTCGCGTTGTCGTTGTCTTTGTCCTTGTGTTCTATTATATTCTCTTCTTCTTTCTTCAACGGTGTGTCCGAAATATCCGTCTTAAGTGAATTGATCGTTCCCCGATCCTCCTCATTACTCTGCCCTTCACTCTGGTTAATCTTCATCTTTTTGCTCTTAGAGTTGCCCATCTTACACCAGGTTTCACATAAAACTGCCGCAGCCCAGATAATCTAGTAATCAGGATAATTAAAACAACAATATTGCTTGATAAACCGTGATAACGGAGCGCCGGACAAAGTGAAAGCGAACCAACAACTGGCGTCAGGAGTGTTAGTCAAAACATATAAATGCAGTCACCTATATGATAAGGCGGCAATGACACATTTGCCCGTACGAACGTTACATTGACCGGATACAAGATCGTCATGCCGCAATAAATATAGATTTAGTAGAATCTCTGAACTTGGCATGCACAAGACAACGCGTTAGTACACAATACTAAGGTTAAGAGTAAACTGAGGCGCAAACTGGGTACTTTAAGGTAAAATATCATACAAGTATATAATATACGATACCCAACGGTTCTATATTCCGGTGACTTATACTGTGCACCTGTACACTCATAAATCGTTTTAAATAAAAACACACATTGTTACCTTAATTCAATCGAAAGTAAATGCGTATATGCATATAAATATAAACTTTCAATAATGTATCAACCGAAGCCGCCCCTAAAGTCACCCATTTTTTAGAACTTTTGGAAGGTGTACAAATACTGGAATAGGACCTCTGTTATACTGCAATGGTCACTGCTACTCAAGTCATCGAGTATAATACCAGCGTAGTTTATGTATGATTGAAGTTGCGAATATAACTAAGTTAAATTAAATTAACACTTGACACCTTGACAGGACTTGCTTAGCTAATCTTGACGCTAGGTACAAGATAAATTCATAAATGTCTAAGTTTTAAGTTTTACGGGTCTATATTACATTTGCAGCACACTCAGCTCTATGTTTAAATATCGTTCATTACAAAATCTGCAGGTTTACTATGCAGGCTAAATATTGCGCTGAGCAACAAAAGTCAAGGCAAGTCAAGTCGATTTCATATTTACATTCTCAATTATCATGGTAAGGCTAGACATCGCATGTTGGTAAAGAATTCGACACATATCGAGTACCCCGAAGAATTACCAACCTAAAGCGAGTTGGCGCGGTACATAGAAAGAAGTAGATCTGACTCTGATGGGACAGAAAGGTTCTAAAATATGTATGGGCCACGTACCGGCAAGCACAGCGTAGGAGGTTAACCCACAAGGTGGACAGACGACCTGGTAACGTTTATAGGACGCCGCTGGCTGCAGGCTGCTTCCAACCGGCCAATCTAGAAGTCATTGAGGGACGCCACGTTCAGCAATGGACATACTCAGTCAGGTTGAAATGATGATGATAACATCGAGTTACTATTCTCTTTATCTGTGTGTGCGAGGACTAGAAAGAAAGTGAGCCTACTGCTAACTCCATTGTGATCATACAGACTGCATGTGAGCTGTATAGCAAATTAGCTACGTAAATGAAGTGATAACGGAATGCAAAGATGTTGCACTGACTTTATTAAGTGACAATACAATGACAATCCGTTTATCTCACAAACTATAGAACGAATTACTTACTGGGTGCGAGTTGCACAAAATAACCAAATTACCTAAGTCGATCGAAAAGTAATACAAATTAACATTGACTTTTCGAAATAAGTGACGAGATTATTTTTTGAAACTCGCACTAGGCCCTCTGTTTATTGTTTTATTGGTGTCGCTGTGGACAGTTTTATAGACCGTTTAACTTTAATTCTGACATAGATAAATGAACACCAAGAAGTATGTATTTCCAGAGGCTTACAATATAAACTGTGACCAAAATTACTAATTCAGTCAGTGACATCATCCAATACGAATTGCATCTGTGCAAATTCAAACATAAACGACGATTTTAAAATGAACAAATGAGTAATTTAACCACGATCACTAAACGTTTTATTTGTAAAAATTACAAATATCAAGGTTTTAAGTATAATAAGTACCAGCTTTGATCGCAAAAACAATTACAAGCATAGCTATTTCCAATGACGTCACAGATAAGAACTTGGCTCATAACATAACACACACCAGAAGGCAAATGTGATATTCAATTCTAAAAATATCTGCGTTAGTTGTGAAGTGACCCTTATGTGCCAACAATAAGGACTAATAGAAAGATGTGTGAGTCAGATACTCAGCTCAATGACTCGACATGCATGACTTCACCACTTCACCGAATAAAACAGATGAAATTCATCACTTGAAAAACATCTGTGGGCTTACTACAAAAAGATAGACTAGTGTTAAACACTTGTCTAAAGATTAGCCAACCAATTTGAAATGTTTGTTAGTAATATGTTTCGAATGTCTGATGTGTAAACATTTCAAATTGGTTGGCTAATCTTTAGACAAGTGTTTAACAATAATCTATTTTTTTTGTAGTAAGGCCACTGGTGTCTTTCCGATTATCTTTTCATTTGGAAACATGTACATAAACGTTTTTAACTTATTTATTTAAATTCTGCATAAGACGTTAAATAACGCAAACTTAATGCCACGAAGTACTTTCTACTATTTAACAAATTCAAATTCAAATTCATTTATTTAATTGTTGTTATTTCAACCGTTAGTTAGCGTCTGACTTGACGTTACGATATAATCCTAATGTTCCACTTTATAGAGCATGTAGAACAAAATATAAGTAAAACAAATTAATATTAAAAACAATTACTTACGTTACTACAAAATAATACAATATATTTATTATTTTGTATAGTGCTTCAAAGCCAGACAAACATAATAATTTAAAACATAATAATAACAAACCGAGAAATAATAACACAAAATTTTTATCTACATTTTAGATTTTTATGATAATAACAAATTGTTTAATTTAACACAGCAAAGTCGTACTCTATCTGATAGTTAGATATCGATACCTTCAGGTTCAATTGGCGTATAAACCATTTTGGCCAAATCGGGTTATATATACCATTTTGATCAGAATTTTTTTCTCTATCGATCTGTATATCCTAAATGTTCAAATTTGCTAAAAAAATGTTTATACACCCCAAAAAAGTATTGCCGAAAAGTTAAACAAATTCCTTAAAAACAGTGTAAAAGCCGAATGGTTGTTTTTGGTATTTGTGTTAAGATGTAACGACCATACATTTTCTATGCCAGGACGTAAAACTCTACGATAATTGCAAATGGTTTTTACGTTATAAGACGTATAAAGTTGTATGTCAAGATGATTTGGATTCGATGTCGTAAGTCCACGTGTTCAGTAGGTTGTATTCGTATAAACCATGCTCATTCGTTAGTTGATCTCATGAATTGGCGTATAAACCACGTTCATTAATTATTTGATTTCATTATTGATGTATTTTATATTCTATTGTATGTTCTTTGCGTAAAGTATTTTTCAACCAACATACAAGCGCTGAGTAGAGAGAAGCCGTCGATTGTGTCGATTGGCAGTAAGTTAAATTATACATTGAGGCAGCGAGGAAAAATCCTATGCCATATAACGTTAATGTAATGGAGTATTCGGATTTTCTTAATTGGGATGAGATAACCGCAGAAACTTTCACAAACGAAACATGTAAAGGTCTAAAAATACGAAACTTGCGAATTGTTACATTGAAGAAAAAGAATCCAAATGAGATTTATGTTAAATATTCTATGGAAGATAACACGCCAACTGATAAGGTTACATTATTTCAAAAATCTGTCTGGAAAGGGAAAGCGAAAGGTAAGGGTGAGGGGAAAACAAGAAGCCGTAAAGTATTACCTGAACAAACTATGAGCGAATATGGCCACGAGAAGGTGTTGTCTATGTCCCCAACTAAACTTTACACGAACAAACTGCAAATATCTGATGCAAAATATAGGGACTTAAAACGTCTCTGCGATAATGGAGTAATACCAAAGAGATTTCATAATGTCTTTTTACAATTATCACACGGAGGTGATGTGGCTGATACTCTAACGCTAACTGATGAAGAAGATGAGGAAGAGCGGATTGACTAGTATTTTTTTTCATTTATTCTACATAAGCCTAGGCTTATTTTAAAACCACTAAAACGTATCTGGTTAAAATGGCATAGTTAAACTTTATTTTTTTGAGTTTAACAAAGTTGATTATTTCTACTTTTACAGAATTATTATCATAACTATATAAGGCTGCTTTTTAGGTCCAGTGCCGCTGCCCATAGACTTCGACTAAATGTGATGAATTTAAGACCAATAAACAAAGAGAACAAACCACAGTGTACTCAAGAAAGCAATTTATAACTTTTTGAGATGCTTTCTAAGGAATTTCTTTCTTCACAAGTACCCAAAATTTTGACTATTGCCGCAAATGGCCACTTTTAACAATAATGAAAGTTGGGTTACTTGTAAAGAGATAAAACTATAAATCCCTCTCCCGAGCACACCATGGCTCTTCTCCTTGTTCAAAAGTCTCAAATTCATAACAACCAATCGAAATCAATTTTATTGGCGGCAGCCCCGAACCGAAAAATAATTATTGCCATAATTGCATAAAAAGAACTAAATTAGTTTCATCTTTTTTTTTATTTCAAAAATGATGATTTTTTCTACTTAGAATTATTAAAAACTCAATGTTTTGCCATAATTTTGTTGCTGTAAAATAAAAACAATAAAAGAAAGGTATTTTCGTACTCTGGCAATTTTATTTGATCTACATCAACCAAATATAGTTGTTGCACTAACAAATATATTTGTATACATTCTCGAAACAATAAAAGTGTGTCAATAGTCAACATTACATTATTTTTATACAATGGTTTAATAATTCATTTAAATAAATCACTTTAATCAATGGTTGTAAAACCAAAAAAATCTACATCTATCGGTCTTTACGTCAGCAATTGCAATCTCATGTTTACCAAAAATTCAAATACGACGTAAAGAAATATTTTTAGATCCATTATAGTGGGTCGTATAAGCCACCAAGTATATTTTTTAAAGACGTAAATCCAAGCTAACTTTAAAACCAAGGAAGATGGGCATGTTTTGAATATTCAGACTTTTTCATCGCAAAATTTTAAGAACATTGGATCTCTTGGACATTTTTTAAAAACTTCTGAAACAAAAAAGTTATGATTTTTTATTTAAAAAAAAAACGTTTTTCGGCTCTCCTGAAAAGTACGGTTTTGGTTTATACGACAATTGAACCTGAAGGTATCGATATGTATGAGTCACTCCATCATAATATTGACACACCGTCGCGCCCTAGGTCAGGGCATTATAAATATTTTGATGGCAATGGTATATTGTCTAATTCACAGCCATTTTCGTATGAATCATTGGATTGCACTAATGTAATCATGATTATTGAATATACATTTGTAAATGACAACGGTAATGTTAATGAAGTCCTTAAATCTAATGGTTACATAAAGAAATTCAAATTGCGTGTCATTACTAATGATTGACCTGGCAAGGACAGGAGTATTTATAGGCATATCTTTACAAAAATAAATCAAATCGACAGACTTTCTTGTGTCAGCACGTCACGCAATCAGATAAAACATCCTCGAGGTAAAATATTTTCTTTGTTTAATATTGTATTGGCGTTTGTTTTTCTTTATTACGCAGTTTCATTTCTTCATAACAATTTTCTTTCTTTTGACTTTATAACTTTTGATTTTCAAATTTTCTTATTACTATCCTTTGGTTATTTTTATGATTCAACATTTTTATTTTGTTTGCAGAAAATGATGAAGTTAGTTATCGTCGCGCTCTTAGCAGTATTCGCCGTAGTAAATGCTCGTGGGATCATTGGAGAAGACAATGGTATAAAAAATAATGTAAGTAAATCTATAAAATTAAATATTGCAATCCTTAGCCAAGCAAAACGAAACAGTAAAAAATATTACAACACGGTCTCATGTGACCGCTTGGCATCTAAGTTAAGCAATGTTAGGATTTACTTTTGTACCTAATGTTTATTAATTCTTCTTTTTGTTTACAGGCAATCGTACCGATTGAAAAAGAAAGCAGAGTTTTACTAGAAGTACCGTAAGTAAACACCTCTAGCAATTTTAAATGTTGCGTACCTTAAATTCTCAACGAAACCATAGTATGATAATGAGTTGACTACACGTTACTAAATTGTTTTGTATTTCAAAATTATTCATTTGTTTTGTTATATTTCAGATTAATTGGAACTTTGGTCTACAAATCGTTCAAAGTCGTATGGTTCTTGCTGACTACTTTGTGTTCAGTGTTAGATTACAAACTGGTATGTACAAACTTTCATTTTTTTAAATATTTTTCACTTTTATTGTTGTTTTAATTTTAGCAGTTAACAACCTGATAGCCAAGTAGCCGAGCCAAGTAGCACAGTAGAATATCTTATATGACTATATGTATATATATAAGTACTTCGCAAGAAGCGCGCATTGATAGAGATCTATGAAAAACAATAAAAGGAATGACGAAATAGACTATCCTGTTTTGAAACTTTTTATGTTGTAATTTATTTGTTTACCTATATCTTCTTTCAGGTGGCATTGGCACTGGCAGTGAATGTCGGCTACTATTCAGCGACGTACCTCTTCGGCAACTGTTACCCTTTGATCGTTGGTGCAGTTCTCATGTTTGGATTCTGCAAGCTGACCGGCCTCTGTGGTCATGGTTACTACGTTGACAAAGTTGATCCTCTTTCCTACGCTGTAGATAATTTGCACTTGGGTGCGCTAAAGTATGACGACAACATTTGAAGATAGACCAGTGAATTTTTAACTTTAGTTTTTATTGTTTGTTTGTTCAAGAGTCAAGACTGATGGTTGTACATGAATGAATACTGTGTATTAGCACTGTTTAAGTTATAAAATTATATTATTTTAAAATATTTTGTTATTTTTATTCACTTTTTTTTAAGTCAAAGTTATAATTAATAAATGTTTATTTGACAAGAAAAAATGAACAGTTTTTAAATCTAAAAAAATAAACAAATAAAAAAATCTAAACTGTTTTTGTACATAAAATCTGATATTTTAATTATAGGACAAAAACCCATAAGTAAATATCTGATTGAGCTCGCTGTCTTGGGGAAAGGTACTCAAAAGGCTGGCCACATTGACACGCTGTATAGCAAGGCTAATACGTTTGGCCAAATATAAGTCAGCCTTTGTATCGTGGGATGTCTCAGCCACAAATTACGTATAGTGGCTTTTCTATTTGGTCTCTCAGCTAATCGCTTAGTCATCTCACGATAAAGTTTACGGCCACTTGGTCCCCACGAGCCCAGAGTTTCGACCCCAATCGGTTCAAATATGCATGTCTCACTAAGACTTCCATATTTGCGCCATTTGAGAATCTCTGCGGAAGCTGCTGCCGAACCGGCCCTGTTGCCAGTCGATGGAAGATGGGATGGCGCTAAAGTGTCCACGCACGTGGCATCTCACACTAAAGGCCTACCCATCTTCCAAGAAACAATAGTCATGCCATCAGGGCGTTTGCCATTGTCACGTGCAAGGCCGCTAGGTTCCAGAACGGCCGGAACACGTGCGCTGACAAGTGCCCGACGTATGATGTCGTTCAAACTAACATGGCGGGGGATTCTACCAGCACTTCTGCAGCAAAAGAGCGTAGTGCGCAAGCTTAAAGTTATATACTCTTTGGCAATACTTGCTTGAGAATTCCTAATCACGCATTTTTTTTTGCACCTTATGCCTCAAGACTGTGAACTTTGAAGGCTAAGACCAAAACTAAGTTTTAGGAGCCTATATAATTTTGGAAATGTTGTCTTCCGGACGCGATATGTGTTTTTTAACTCCAAATTTATAAAACCGTTTAAAAACTGATCCTGTTGGTCAAATACAAAATTTTTTTCGTTCGACCATCATCGAAATCATAAAAAGAAATAATATCTTAAATTTCTTAGTTATATGTTACCTACATTTTGTCCTGTAACGCCAGTCAATACCCACCAATAATATAAGTTTCAGCATTCTAGCACAGAAGTTAAGTACAGCGGACCATTTAAGTATCTCGTACACAACATTATCGTTCTCAAAATGTGCAAATTACCTATAAAAAAAACCCTTGCGACCAAGCAATTGAACCTATTCCGTACAAATTATTAAAAAAACCTACCATTCTTTACTCCAAAAATGTTTTACTTAACACAAAATTCATAACCAACTACCAACTTATTTAATTAAGTTTTGAAGGATACTTTGGTATTATTAGAGTAAAACTTACACAGCCAATCCCAATCCCGAAAGGATTAGGACAGCTAAAAGAAAAAAAACAGTAAGTTATTTTCTACTCTAAGATACATTAGAGTTTTTAATAAGTTTAATTGAAAGATATAATGTTGCCAGTCAAATAGCCTGAAAACTAATCCTACGAGCCCAAATTTCTACGGCATCTTCTCAATCATCAGACCTTTGTCCTAATTGAGACTAAAGAAATAAATCCAAACAGCACTAGACTAAGTTTTAACCGAGATACCTATATCTTACAAGTGGTCATAAACGACTAAGTAGACAAATTTCATCGAAAATAATCATCTTGAAAAAAGTAGCTTTCCACTAAACAAACCTGTATTAACATTAGTGATGTGCCGGATATCCGTCTCCGCGGGAGAAAAAAGATCTGTATCTGTATCCGTTACTTTTTTGGTGGATCATTTACCTAATTAATTTTCAATACATTGATGAAATTCTATATTTATGTAGGAATGAAAAAGTTTTATAAACCATTCAGATATTTTTTTGTTTTTTTAAATCAAATATTTGGCACCTTTATGACCACCGTCTGGTGTAGTGGTTCGCGCTCCGGACTACTCCTGGCGGTTGCGGGATCAAATCCCGCAAGGGGCAAATGTAAGTGTGATGAGCACGAGCATTTGTACCATTTGTGTCATGGATTTTTACAAACTTATTTAAGTATGTTTATCCGTTATCTAGTCGCAATAGTACAAGCTTTGCTTAGTTTGGGGGTAGATAATTGGTGTCATTGTGGAAACAATTTATTATTTTATTATTATTATATTGCAAACATTCAAATCATAGTAAGTTACCATACCATTACCGTAACTCAAAGGTACTAAATCAACTCTCTAAAACAACAAATAATGAGATCAATCATAAGTCTTTGTGATAAGCAGCTGTAATTAAAATTATGATTTATCCATAAAAAGTTTTTTTATAAAATATCCTTATCATCATCATAATCAGCATGTCAACCTATTTCAGCCGACTGCTGGACGTAAGCCGTAGCTTTTTTCATCCAGCCACTTCTAACCATCTTCCTTAGGTAGTCGGTCCATCGAGCTGAGGGGCGGCGTCCTACACTTTGTTTGCCAAGGCGTACTCTGCACTGGAGAACCCGTTTACTCTACCTTTCACCACATTTTTGGACTACGTCCATTACGTTGGCCTTCATATCTGATATTTGAGTTTTCAGATTACTCATCGTTATTATCACTATCTAACATATCAGCAATAGACTCTTCTAGACTCTGACAAGGTTATTTTCCAACAATAATTGGTTTGTCTTCAGTACTTATTGAGAGTAAGAAAGTTAAGATCCGTATCCGTATCCGCGGATCTTGACACTAAATATCCGTATCCGGATCAGTATCCGTGGATATAAATTCCTGACGATCCGGCACATCACTAATTAACATCTACATTTCATAATTCCTAAATTAAATTATTTGTATCATTGGTGATTTTAAGTCCGCATGAAAACTTTTTTAGATTAGAAGATTTTAATTATTTTTTACAAAGCTAAAATTGACTGAATTACAAAAATGTATGAATTAAATCTTTAAATTTTCCATGCAAGTGGTTATCTGGTCGTTTAATTAGCATGGAGAATTAAAATTCATTTTATGCCTTTGCAGTGTTAATCATAATACGTGAAGTTTAGTATAATAGAAGTTATATCCAAGAAATCCAAGTTTTCGTGTTGTAGTTTGGGACAAGATAATTGGTGTGATTGTGGAAACAATTCAAGTATCTAACTAGGCGATTACTATACCTATATTATAAATACCCAATCATATAGCAACCTGCCCCGGTTTTGCATGAGTAGCTTCCTACCCACACACGGGTCACTGTAAAATTGGGTATTATTTTTATAAGGTTTCTGCCGAGTACCGTCTTTGGTTTACAGCTTTTAAACTTAAAAGACCAAAATTATGTTCAATAAATAAATTTATTAAATTACCAATTAATACTGCTAAATAAACACTAAATTAAAACTAATACGCTAAAGATCGATTCCGAATCGCCTTCCCTTTCTTCTCTGCGTACTTCTCAACTGCGCTAACGAGGAAGTTTTCAGCTGTCTCCAAATATTCAGGTGTGACGAAGCTCCTCAGATGAGCTATGGGCACGTACTCCTCGTAGTTTAGACTGCATTTGCCAGTGTACTTGCAGAGGCCGACGGCAGCGGCAGCACCAATCACGATGATAACAAAATTCGAGACCAGCCATTCGATGACAAAGACACCAAGACTCAGGGCCGTTGACTGTAATGAGAAGAAAAATGTTAGGATGAAGTCAACAATTGAGCAGAAGGTGACAGAGATAATGAAAAAGATTTCGCTAAAACTTTTGAAAATGATGTTCAGAAAAAATCGGGTAGTAAAAGAATAATACACAGGATACTAAAGCTGACAGTGAAGACGACACTTACAAACTTATACCCGACTAAAGCGTTGATAATATCCAGGATCAAATAGGCAGGGACATCAGGAAGTATCCGAGATAGCTGCTGGTTTGAATTGTTGGTTGTGTCATATGTTGGCATATCCAAACCCTACAAAGAAAACATATCATTATAAGCATTGAATTAATAAGTTTGCGTAATTATAAATATTTTTTAAATACAACATGTTGCTTACATCGGAAGAGGTTGGAAGTTTAGGGATAGGCTCAGCAACCACAACTCCCAATACACAGCATAAGATGACCAGTTTACACATCATCTGCAAAAAAAACGTAAGTACCTATCAACATCTGATTTATTTGTTATGTGATAAAAACTTTATTAAATTTTAAGGTATAGACGCTGTAAACAAGTTCACGATTCTACGAATCTATGATTACATGTTAAAATGCTTGATCGTCATATGCACATATTTTCTATGTAGGTACCCAATAACAAAGAAAATACTTTATCATAATGATGAAAGTGGCTATACCACTCATTCATTGTACAATTACCTCAAACAATTGGTTACAGTTAATAAGTGGATTCTGATACAAGCTTCTCATATCTTTTTAATATTTAATTAAATAAAAATCATTTCAATCCTAGTTAAAAGTTATAACAATAAGGTAATGTGACAGATCTAACTTATAAATAACTTACCTTGATTATGTTGAAGCTGATGATCCTTGTAGATGCACTATTGAAGTCAGGATATGAATTGATGTCAGTAAAGCCACTGCTTTGCTTTTTAAACTAAGTAAAAATCACTTAACATCAGAGAGAGTGATCATTAAGGTAACGATTGTAAAATTACCAAATTACCATCAACATAATACGACGTTTTGCGTTTTTCTAAAATACCATAAGTAAATCAGCTGAAAGTCATTAATAATAACATTACCTACTAATTAAATTTTTAAGTGAATGTATCACAAATATCATTTTTGTTTCAATTTATTCATTTAATAATGAATCAATTTACTTATGAAGGTCGTTAGACCAAATGTAAAATGACTTGATCATAGAAATAATTTTCTTAAAATTGAAACTGTCGGATAAAAAATACATTTTTATAATAGTTTTATAAAGTATTTAGGTTAGCTACGGCCGGCATTGTCCGTTCGTCAGTATTTGTCAAATAACAAAGCCAACCCGATGCATCTACTTTTAATAATACATATTATTAAAAGTAGATGCATTAATATTAATATCTATATTATATAATATGGATGTTGTAACGTAGAATAAGATGTTTAAAAAAAAAACCATGTAGTGGTCTAACTCTTCCCCTCTTGAAATAAATAAATATAAATAAATATTGGACAACATCACCTACAATGCTCTGATCCTAAGATAAGTAGCTAAAGCTGTGTTATATAAATCAGAAACAACGAGGGTACCACAACATCCACACCAAAATTAAATGGAAGTATTTTTTTTTTATATTAAATGCAAAAATATACTATTTCTATGGATCTGGAGTTCCTAAATATTATGGAAAAAGATTCATTTGAAAGGTAATGATATCGCCGGTGACAAGGTGGACCGACGATCTGGTGAAGGTCGCGGTAAGCCGCTGGATGCGGGTGGCACAAGACCGATCTTTGTGGAAATCCTTGGGGGAGGCCTATGTCCAGCAGTGGACGTCTTTCGGCTCATGGATGGATGGATGGATGGATATCGCCTATCAAGTAAAACATAGATCAAATCAATATTATCAACTGTCAAAGAGAAAAAATGAAGTTATTAGAAATTTCGCTAAAAAATAATCTATATTTACCAGTTTTTTTATAATTACAAAACCTAGCCCCATAAATGTACTTTGTGTATGTATTATGTGATACATTTTGAGATTATCTACAAAACGATACCAAAATCACAATTTTGTGTGCATACTTGAGGAGCTACTGTAATTTGAATATGAATGACATTGCACAAGCACTGAATGATATTTTTTTAGAAAATCACTACTAAAATTGACGTCTAAAACATGTATTATTAAAAGTATTCTAAATTGGCATACTGTTAGTGTAACCTTGTTAGTGACATAAATAGAATTTTGCGCTCACGCAATGTCTATTCAAATAACAGTAGCTCCTGAAGTATGGCACCCAAATTAGTAACCATGTCATAAGGTCTTGCGTTCAATACCTTAGTCAATTTGAGAACAAATTTTGTAATTATTCTCGTTTCTTGGAGGTTTACGCCCCCAGTAATAAAATAGCTATCTGGTACAGCGTAAGTACACTACGAAATACATTCTGCCGACTAACCGCAGTATTATCTTCTAACTCCTTTCCTTGAATTTTTATGTATAATATTTAAGTATGTATATATATGTATGTTTATTTTATCTAAGCATTTATATTTTATAGGTATTTTATGTATGTTGTATGTAGTATATATTATTCATATTGTAATTGTAGGTATGTATACAAAATTAGACAATAAGCACCCTGCTCCCGTTTCCTTATAGTTATCCTCTGCCTGAAGGTTGTCTGGAAGAGATCGCTTTTTAGCGATAAGACCGCCTAAATTGTACATCTTTCTGTAAATATCAACTGTAACTTCTTGGTGTGCAATAAAGAGTATCTATCTATCTATCTAACTCGTAACCTTTAAGGAGTTCTGTGGCTTTCATCATCAGCTCAGCAACATGAGATGATGATTACCAGATTTAAATCATTGTGTTAAAAATGTATGAATAACATTATGTGTGCTTATAAAATTTGGAGGATGCCTTCGATTTCCCAGGGATCCTATCATCAGATTCTGACTGATAATGGGACTAATTTGTAAGTATGACACTTTCGAATAAAAAAAATTATTCTGTCCACCATTGGCGGAGATATCGAATACCATACATAAAAATATTAAGTCGAACACAGACCCTGCTCCTTGTTGAAGTCAGTTAAAAACCTATTTATTTGTCGTTTTAATAATCTTCTATTACGGACGACATCACATAGTACATTGCTATGATCGGCACGTAGCTACAACGACACCCAGACCCGAGACAATATAAAAAAGATCGTTTTCTACATTGACCCGACCGGGAATCAAACCCGGTACCTGACGGAGATGGTGACGTCAAGTCCGTCGTGCTCGCCTCACGGCTACGTAGGTTATCAAGTCGTCCCTTAAAATCTGGATTTTCGTAAAATCATTTCTTAACAAATACCTAGACTTACTGAATCTCAACTAAGTGTGTTTACATAAATTATAACTAAAGATAAACAGCAAGCTACTATATTATATGTATATAATGACCTATGTATATTATTTTAAATAATATTCACTCTAGTTTTAAAAAGATGTAATTCATACTATCAAAGAAGTTACAGTTAATATTTACGGTAAGATGTAGGTACAATAATTATGGTCATATAATTGAATTTGTCGTACGAAAATATTGATTCCATGGGATTAGGTTCACGATAAAACATTAAAAACCAAGTTTGAGTTCAATAAATAATTTAATAAATTATTAATAATAACTAATAGATACACTTAAAACTAGTACGCCAGGGATCGATTTCGAATCGCCATTCCTTTTTTCTCTGCGTATTTCTCGACGGCACTAACGAGGAAGTTCTCAGCTGTCTCCAAATACTCAGGAGTGACAAAGCTCCTCAGATGAGCTATGGGCACGTATTCTTCGTAGTTCAAGCTGCATTTGCCAGTGTACTTGCAGAGTCCAACGGCAGCGGCGGCACCAACAACGATGATGAGGAAGTTGGACACCAACCATTCGATGACAAAGACACCAAGACTGAGGGCCGTTGACTGAAATAAGAAAATGATGTTAAAAAGGAGTCAACAAATGTGCTGAAATTGAGACCAAGTCCTTTTTGTGCATTAAAACTTTTTATGAAATAACAGTTCAGAATAAACAGTGAGTTAAAATAACAATTTACAAAAAATTTAAACAGAAAGTGAAATGATACTTACAAACTTGTACCCGACTAAAGCATCAATAATGTCCAGAATCAAATAGGCAGGAATGTCAGGAAAGATCCGAGATAGCTCTTGGTTTGAATTGTTTGTGGTGCCATAACTTGGCATATCCAATTCCTGGAAAGAAAAAGAAAAATTAAACACATAAATCCTAAGCTATTGAGAATAAGAATTTCTTAGTAGAGTTTTGCAAGAAACTTACATCAGTGGACTTTTGCAGCTTAGGAATAGGATCTGCCACAACAACTCCCAATACAAAGCATAAGGCGACCAGTTTATGCATCATCTGCAAAGAAGACCATGGTAACTAATTATTTCAATTAGTAAAATCTTTATTCTACATCTTAAACCTGTAAATTACTTTTTTACTCTTTAATTATTACTTATCGAAATCTGAATCATTAGTGTAGCGGATTACTGATGTAGTCCCGAAATAACTAAAGGCTAAAGAAGATACGATAAATGAGATAAAATCATTAAAATTGGTTTAAATAATAGGCATTATTAAATAGAAGTATTCTGATCAGATTCTAATAAGAGTAAAATGTGGTAGCTAATAGTATAAAAGACAAAGTTATGAATGCTTTACCTTGATTCTAGTTAGGGGCGGATGATCCTTGTCGTTATTTTATTGAAGTCAGGTTATGAACTGATGCCAGTAAGACCACTGCTATGGTTTTTAAACTAAATAAAAGTCACTTAACACCGGACAGAGCAATAATTTGATAACGATTATATAATTACCTAATTCATATGACGTGTTATAAATTATATTATATTAGGAATGATTAGTTATTAGGCATGTCTCTTCTAAAATACATTAAGGAGGAGAAATGTCATTTCTAATTACACATCATTACATTATACCATCATATTAATTTAGGTAGGTATGAGAAACAAAAATAAATAACGTACCTACCTAATAAGCTACCAGCATCTTTAGTACAAGTTTTGATTAAACTGACTATTATTATTTCGCAAAGCATCGAAAGGATTGAAAACCTTTTTTCGACCATCTCATAATTGCTAATGCGGAGAACGCAATAATGATGAGCTCGCCTAAAATAACAATACTTAATATCAGATTTATGAATACGAAAGAGTATTTTATTTTATTAATAAAAAACTAAAAACCGACTTCAAAATGAAACTAAAAAGCAAAAAATAATATTGACTAAAACATACCTAATCAGGGCCCTAACCATGAACTGTTAAAACAATCACAAATCTGTCAAACATTATCAAATTTTGTATGAAATGACGTACCAAAATTGACAGATTTGACAACTTTGAGATTGTTTTAAGAGTTCATGGTTATGGCCCAGTTCTTTTTGGAGTCAGTGCCAGCCATCGAGAGTTAAAATGTGTTCATTCGCACCGACTCCAAAAAGAACTGATTAGGTATGTTTTAGTCAATATTATTTTTCGCTTTTTAGTTTCATTTTGAAGTCGGTTTTTAGTTTTTTATCAAACTTATTTTATCGTTATAGTCATTAAACTAGATAGTTTTAGGCTATGGCATTAAGGAGATGCTAAGATGGGCCTGTTGCCTGTTACGTTTGTTGTTTCATTTATATGTATGTATAGTAGGTAATATGCCTTATAATAATGCAGTGTAGGACAGTAACCTCATCAAATAAGATAAATAAGTTTTTTTTATAATAATCTTAACTTTTTATTACAGAAATTGCTTTTCATAGTGTAGGTTAATAGTAACAGATAGTACTTATTCACATTGGTTGATCATCAATGATCACTGTGGCTATAAGAATAAGAATTGCATGAGCAAGATTTGTTTAAGCTGTGTTACAGATCCTCTGCTAAAGATTGTATGCTTTACAACACTTTGTACATTGTTTTATGAGTGTGAACTGTGCAATCAACCTTGTGAAGTCGATTTTAACATATTTTTATGGCGTATTGAATTAAAACTTTGTAATGATTCGTCAACCGATCTATTCTGAAAAGTCCATTAAATAAATAAATAAATAAATAAATATTGGACAACATCACATACATTGCTCTGATCCTAAGGTAAGTAGCTAAAGCACTAGTGTTATAGAAATCAGAAACAACGACGGTACCACAACACCCAGACCCGAGCCAATATAGAAAAGTTCGTTTTCTACATTGACCCGACCGGGGATCGAACCCGGAACCTCAGAGATGGCGACGCCATATAGTCCGGCGTACTCGCCTCTCGGCTACGGAGGTCGTCAAATTACCTACATAATAAACCGGCAATATGTAGGTAATATGTTACATTACGCCCTGTAATACGCTGGTAAAAGTACACAAGACCGAAGTCCGCTGACAAATAAAACCAGCGCTGCGCCACAGAATAATATTAAGGTAGCTGCGCTGCGCCTGCGTGGGATCGCGTTCCCATATCAGCACAAGCTAGGACACCTCCAATTGCTTTTCTGTTATGCTAAAATTATAGTATGTTTGTAACTCCTTGAAAGCAATAAACTCATTTTCATTCACCTCATTCATTCATTTAAGTATCTGACACTGGACTGCTTTTGTACATTGGCGTGCAAAGACTCCAAAGGCAGCCAATGTTCTGAGCTCAGAAAACAGAATGAGTTCTGGGATCCCGATATTGAGAGTGACACCCATGCTCTTAATTTCCTAGTTAATAACACTGAACACTGGCTTTATAGCCAGAGTTTTATTTATAACAATCTAGTATTTATTTAAAGATCTGAAAAAACCTTATCAGCTAGTCGACTATAATAGGCTAATCAAAAAAAATAACAAAAAAATTAAACCGTCGAAACACTGAAAAGCAAAAAATAATACTTAAACTATTTTTCATTTAACCTTATTCAGTTTCTCGGCGGTTAAATTTTTTGATAATTTTTTTTATTTAATGATTTTCTTGGATTTGGCGGTTTAGTTTTTTTGTTAAAAAGTTTTTATTTAAAGATTGGATATAAGATCAGCAAATCTAAGAGTAAACGATAAATAACCCATATTTTCCCACCCTTAGGGTAAGTTATTTTTCCCTCAAATTTATATGGGACCAATTATCGAGGTATCCTATCTAATAAAAAAATCAAAATCGGACTACTCTGTAAAAAGTTATGCGTTGTCAAACATTACAATCAGTGACTGAATAATCAATCATCCCCTGTTTTCCTACCCTTAGGGTTGGTTTTTTTCCAAATGTATATGGGACCAAATTCAGGCCATACCCTTTCTAATAAAAAAAAAATATCAAAATCGGACTACTCTGTAAAAAGTTATGCGTTGTCAAACATTACAATCAGTGACTGAATAATCAATCATCCCCTGTTTTCCTACCCTTAGGGTTGGTTTTTTTCCAAATGTATATGGGACCAAATTCAGGCCATACCCTTTCTAATAAAAAAAAAATATCAAAATCGGACTACTCTGTAAAAAGTTAGGCGTGATCATACATTTATAAAAAATATGCGTCGTCTTGAGAACATCCTCAGTTTTTTTTTTCGTCGGTTAAAAATGTATAAATGTTTTATAGGAATGGCCAAGGACATCTAAGATACACAAAATTAATAGTAGGTACACAAGCCCAAAGCCGTTAATCGTTTTTGTTACTTGTATAAAACTATAGGCAGTACCTAGCTATCTATTACAACAACTAAGTATGTACTATATAAAATATTATACAAATTAAGTATCTGCTTTCGTATATAAAAGTAACAACGATCAAAACCTAAAAAATCAAGGGTTCCTGAGCATAAAGTTGTATAATTTTCTGGGGACTTGTTTTTTTTATTTTTGTATAGTTAGATTAGGAACATAGTATAGAGGCCTAACCTTTTCAACTTATTTCGATTACAGTCGTATTACTGTTTTTACACTTTCGTTTTTTGTTTTCTTTAACTGATAAGGGATAAAAATTGAGATTCGTGTATTAGCAAACTAATGAAATAACAGAATGATTAAGATTAAGATACAATAAGTAATATGTTTTTCCGAATACTAAAAGATGCATCAAAAAGCTACACACATATTATATTTAAGTAAGTCACTGCCTAATATTTGTATACTTGTCCAGTCGACTTATGTATCAGTAATTTTAATTTTGTATTAGGTTTGAACTTTTTTAGAAGTAGAGTAAAATTGAGGATAACACTTATAATTATGTATTCACACCGTTCGATTTAATGGAACATACCTGACAACGTTACTTTCTTCTTGTGATTAAAACAGTTATTTGAGACTATGAATTTGTAAAAAAAACAGCTGTTATATTTTAGTTAAATAATTAGGTCTACCTTTAACACCGTTCTAGGTTTGACGGTTAACAATATTAGTAGCCGTATATGCATTTTGAAATTCATTTAGTTACTACCTATTTCAAGCAAAGGTTTCTTACTAAGTACCATAAAATAAAAAGTTTAATGTTTCACTTAAATAATTTATTTCATCAATAAATAGTTCCTTAATCTTAACATAAATAACATCTCCTTCCCTTTACATTCTTCAATTAATGTTCATCTTCCTGCAACGACCGGTACTTTCTGATAGCCTTCTTAACTATTTCAGATGCCTTGGCCAGCCTTTCAGGGGTCGCGTAAGACCGGAGCTCAATAGGTACTTCATACAAAGACTTGACACTGGACAGCTTGGAGCAGATTGGTGTGAACTTGCAAACTCCGAAGGCAGCCAAGGTCCCGAGAATGAGAGCTGGTGCGTTAACTAGGAGGAAGACAACTGCCTTCTTTACTAGACCAACTGCAAACTGTAAAAGAAATAGATGGAGTTAGAAAGTTTAAAACGTTAAAATGTATTATATCAGGATCACTGGTCTTGTGAAACTTGATCCAGACTAGCCAGCGATTTTAAACCAGCAAGTGGCACATAATATTTGTGTGATGAGCATGAGCCCTTCGTATCTGAGTCCTGGATATCCCATAATGTATTTGATTGCTGAGATTTGCTACTTCTTTTAGGGTTCGATAATTGTGTGATCATTAAAAGTATTTAAAATGATAAATGAAGGTGCCATTAACTTATTTAAGTGACAATTAAAATAACAAAGTTTATGGTGTAAGTTTACATAATTTGTAAAACCATAAATACTTACAGAAGCGACTTTAGCAACAAGTCCTAGCTTAGAGTATCCGACTGCAGTAACTGGAGCTGGAACTGGAACTGCAGGCACGATGACGTCAGGATAGAAAGGTTTCACCACTTGCTCGTGCTCTTGGTAAGGGTATGGCAACACGAATCCCTGAAAAATATACAAATATTAATATCCTAGTCACGTACATACATATGGATATAAAATCAGAAACTGTCTTTAAAACTTGATCGTGGTATAAGATGCGGCAAGTCTAGTTTTACATTTGTAGCGATTATTATCAGACTGTAAACCTTAAACAAGGCAACCAGACGACATTTTCGACCATAGCTACACATCCATTGTTATAAATCTGAATGTAAACGATTCCTCATGATTTTTCCCTCACCTCCTCTAAGTAAATTATTTCTGTAAAATCTAGCTATCACCGCTTCAGTAAAGAAATTAAATGATTGATGTACTCATTTATTTTTGTAAGTATGGTCTTTTCTATAAAAATCGCACGAATGGTTAGTTACAAATAACAACATCTGAACTAGGGCATTATTTGAAAAACACTGTAAGAACAGTTTCGATACCAGATAATATTTCAACTTACCCCATATGGTGATTCTCCGTATTCAATCAGATTTTCCAGGTCCTCGTACTGATGTGCAGTTACAGCGACAATGAAGAACACACAGATTGATACTGCCTTGAACATTGTGATTTGTTTGGTAGTTGAAGATATTTTTTAATGTTATATGAACTAGAACAGTGTTCGAATGATACGTTACATACTGTATTGATAGTTTAAATACCCAAAACTTAGCATCATTTGCTAATTGATAGAAATTAAAAGTGTAATATCGATTTACTTATGAATATCATAAATTACATTACGTCACTATTAATGCAATAGCTATGAATTAACGAAATGATACACATGCGATTTCACACGAAAAGTTCCAAACGAAACTATTCGTCACGTTTTTCATCTCAAAATTAGTATTAGTTTATGGAAAACAGTAACACAAATCAGTTAAGTAGTATTATTAATTTTAGTTTGTTATTAGGTTCAAGCCACAACTATTTAATGTAAAAAATATAATACTACGACAATAATTAACAAAATGATACACATATGCGATTTCACAAGAAAAGTTCCAACCGAAACTATTCGTCACGTTTTTCATCCCGTAATTAGTATTAGTTTACGGAAAACAGTAACACAAATCAGTTAAAGTCAATTAAAATCTTTATTGCATAACCATCTTCTTCTTAATTTAGTATTATTAAGTTTAGTTCGTTATTAGGTTCAAGGCACAGCTAGCACAGCGAAAATAACTCACAAGTACAGTACAATTATTCAATAAAAATTGCTGGGTTCTAAGTATGAACTCTACATAGCACGAAAGCAGTCTTGCTTTTATGTGAAACTCTAAACAGAAAAATAACAGATTAAAGTTATTGCGGTTAAGCTCATGGTTAATTTTAAAGCTGTAAGCTGTATCCCGATATTTTTAAATCAGATTGATCAAAATAGTTAGTCTAGGGATTTCAGCCCTCGAAAAGGCCATTATTATCGTTTGAGTAGTAGATATATATATATATATATATATATATATATATATATATATATATATATATATTACTATAGTAAGAAAGGTCTAACGATGTAGCAGGAATATTTAAGTAGATTTACTAAACTTGTACCGACAGCACTATAAATACGCACCTTCAACGCATAGTGGAATAAAAATAATAGGTTTTTCAAACATCCAAAGACCCACAGATAGTTCAAATCTTTACTCGCGCGCGAATAAAGCGCCTTTGAGAATCGCTTTTAGGTAATGTTATTTTTGTGCTTTTCTTCTGTCAGGGGAAAATTGAATTAACATTGTGTCTCTAGATTTAAAATGTATTACTTAGGTAAATACATTTTAATAATGTTAGCCGTACTATAGTTGATAAGGTTTATAATATGAATATCTTAGAGTTAAGTAAAAAAGTCAGTAACTGACCATGACACTCTAGTTTTGACTTGTGTTAGTTGAGTATTCGGGTATGATCACAATCATAAACTATACAATTAAATGTTGGCTTTGTTTGTCCCGTATATTTTTTCACACGCTGGAAAAGGTTTCTAAAGTCAAATGAAAAAATTAATTTAATAATTTACCATTCGTAAGCAACCGCTAGTAATTAAAACACGCTTTTTGTTCATACAAGTTGTAAACCATTTAAAGATACAAGTATACGTTGATGATCATTTACAAGCTTTACAAAGGTTCTTCAGACTCTAAAGGCTTATTGTGTTAGGGCTATGTACCCATATTTTAATCAGCTTCTTCTAGAAAACTTGCCCGGTCTGATCGCTTCAGCGTAATATTTAATAGACATGTCTAAGCAATACTGTAAAAATAATTTATCATCATTCACACTTTAAAACGTCTGAACGGATTTTTGAACAAATTAGATTTATCAATCTAGCATAAAACACAACAGAACAATCAATATTTATTCCAACTTTTTGTTCCCGTGGAATTATTTATTGATTCCTTTTTGGGTTCACTCTGAAGTCTTTGAAAGTAAAATCCAGGACGTACCTATTGCGGGATTAAAAGTGTCTCCCTAGGTTTTGACTTATTTTTAGATGAACCAGGTAAGTATTCAACTTTATTTCGTGTCTCAGATGTTGTGGTAGAGCTCATGTTTTACCATTTTCTCTCATAGAAAGAAATATTTAAATAGTTTTAAATACGATTAAAAAGTTTTTGACAGCATCATCCTGAAACCATGTAGGTGCTCCATACGAACTAACGCTTGCTCTACCTCTCCGCTTTATTTAGGATAATCCTATGTTAACTTTATCGTGCCATCAACGTCAAATGATGATTGTTCATTAACTTACTTTCATAAAAATACTCTCTCGATTAATTAATTTTATGGTAATACATCGGAAATCTGAAACATCTTGAGTTTGTGGTATAATGGCATGGCAGAATCATAAGAATAAAATAAGAAATCATGGCGTAATGAAGAAATGACGTAATCATAGGCCCTTTTTTCGAACAAACTGATTTTGGTTGACCAATAAAACTACAATAATGAATATACAGTAAAACCCGTTTAATAAGATCACAGTTACATACGTATTTCCGCTTAACACGTAATTTTACACCAATATTTTTATTTTTTTTATCAATGAAGCATTAATTTGCAGAAATGAACATTATGACACAAAACTAAGCTAAACTTAACACTAAAACTTAAGAAAAATAATAATAATAAGTAATTTTTTATTATTATTATTTTCATACATGCTTCTGTCTAAGTTTTGCAAACTAGGGTTGCGGCTTGATAGCCAAAACTATCGAAAATAGACAAACCATCATAGTGTCATACTATCAATTGTTAAATTACTGCAATAGTTTGGATTAAATAAGACCAATAATACGATGCATGCAAGTTCGCAAATGACGACGACATGACGTCACGTATCTACAGTCTGGGCCAAAATACCACGAATACGTATATAGTTATATTTGTGGTATTTTTCAAAAGCTAAATTAACCATTCTCGTGTTCCACTGATACGTATTGCCGTAGCAACCAATGAGAGGTAACCTGACTTGTAAGACTAACTCCGTTTGAAAATCTGGACTTGGAAACGCAGGGTAGATTAATTTGTGTAATATAAGTAGGTACTAGATACATGCCTATAAGAGCACCCATGCATGAACGACCGTAGGTAATGTTGATAAAGACGTTTTTTTCAACGTTTATTTTCTTTCGTGTTAAGTTTCAGGAATAATTTATGGTACACAAATAATAAATTATTGAAAAACGATATAGGTGTAAAATATACACTCTCAAAACACAACCAATCTTAGAAATAATCTTCTGAAGTAGAAAACAAACAGCCTTTCTTTTTTCTCCGACTCTATCACGAACCATACAGGCTGTACATAACAGTGTGGAATGGTATTATTTAAGAAACAACAAATTACGTATGGTATTATTTAACAAAATAGTGCTGCGTAAGGCATCAGCTTTTTTTAAGTATAAAAATACCTGTATAATATTACAGGTCTTCAGGCCAACCTCAGGGCACTAAGTATAACCAAATACGTACGCTATACAGGTTTTTATATAAATTGTCCAGCTGAACTCCAGTGATAGAGCACCCCTAGAGCTAGCGCCTACCAATGATACGTTTTTTTGTAGTTTACGAGTTTTCTTTCTGTTTTTTACGCCTTTAAAAAACCAAACCTACAAAGCTTAGCCTATTTTGATTTCCCTTTACAGGTACTATTTTTGCTTTTCTAATTATATTATAAATGCGAAAGTTTGTAAGGATGTATTGATGTTTGTTACTTTTTAACTCAAAAACTACTGAACGGATTTAGATGAAATTTTGCACACATATAGAATATTATTATGATCTGGTTTACATATAGGGTATTTTTTATCCCGGTTAAATGTTCCTGTGGGATATATTGAATAAACTAAAGACCACGCGAGCGAAGTCGCAGGCAACAGCTATTATTTTATAAGTAACACTCTAACTTAAAGTAATCTCATAATGTTGTTAACCTTTAAATCTTGTCACTGTAAACAAGGGTCCGTGGCTTACGCCCCCAGTGGTGTACGCACCCGTGGTCGACGCACCCGGTCAGTTTAATTGACTTTGAAGATTTGTTTTAACCAAATGTACTGGCGGCAGGCATAAAAGGCATAATATTGTAATATCATTATTCTAACGATTTTTGTTAGAAATGCTTTTACTTGGATATTATTTAAAAAAAACTTGGCTGGCTGTGACGCATGATGTTACAGATCACTTTTTAACACGTCATAATATTTGAAACTATGTAGTTTAAAATATATATTTTAGTTGAGGTAAACTTTTGACATTACCTGTACTAAGTGAAAAAGCACAAAAAAAATATTCATAAAATTATTAGATTCGGGTACGTCGACCACGGGTGCGTACACCACTGGGGGCGTAAGCGGACCCGTAAACAAGTGCCATAATACTGTAGTATAGTATAGGATAAGATATTCCTTCAAAGGATAATTGTTAGATAAACCTAGCATAGTAATTGCTAAAAAAACAAAAAATATTTGATTTTGTAGAAAATAGAGTAAAAACGTTCATAAATTTTATGGTAATACATCGGAAATCGGAAACATTTAATGTTTGTAGTATGATGGCAGCATCATATGAATAAAATAAGAAATCATGGTGTGATGAAGACATCACGCACATAATCATAGGCCTTTTTTTTGAACTGATTGATTCTGATTTACCAAGAAAACTTATAAAAACAGATTTCATGTTTTACAATTATGAATATACAGATCACACTTAATACGTATTTCTGCGTAAAAAAGTTATTTTACAGCAACCACCAAGTTTTCATAAATGACATAAGTATTAATCCGATTCGCGCTTCTGTCTATGTTTTTGCCACAAACTAGGGTAGCCGCTTGATAGCCCAAAAGCTAATATCGAAAACAGACAAACTAACGATAGTGTCGACAACTACCGATAGTAGTTAAATTACTGCAATAGTTTTGATTAAAATAAAACCAATACTACGATGCATGCAAGTACGCGAATAACAACTACATGACGTCACGTGCGAGTAAATACGTATGGATAAACTATAACATATTCGTGGTATTTTTCAAAAGCAAAATTAACCATGTTCGTTCATGTTGTCTGCAACGCCGACTTGTCAAACTAACTCCGTTTAAAAATCGGGATTGAGACTCGCAAGATAGATTAATTTGTGGAATCTAAATACATAAGCATTTATGACTCGTCTTTAAAAACATCTCCTACGGTCGTTGTCGGTCGTCTCCTAGATCTTTAGATGTTTTTAAAGACGAGTCAATCAATAATTTTTTTGCGTTACTTTCTTTTCGTGGTATATTTTTTCAGAAAGAATTTATGTTACACAAATAATAAAATATTGAAAAGCGATACTTACAGAACACAAACAATCTGAGAAATAATCTTCTGAAGTACAAACAGCCTTCACCTTTTCTCTGACTCTAGGAATAAACCTTATTTCTCATCACACACCATACAGGCTGTAGTATTACAGTATGGCATGGTATTATTTAAGAAAAACAAATTGTAAAATATTGAGATTGTGGGTACGTAATAATTTGGTATTACTAGCTATTGCCCGCGACGTCAGTCGTGTAGTCTTTAGTTTATTCAATATTTCACACAGGAACCTTTGACCGGGATAAATAGTATTATATACGTTAGTTTATCTAGATTGTATTCTAATGTGTACAAAATTTCATCAAAATCAAAGCACCACTAGATCTGGGGTCTTCCCCTATTACTTTTTTTGTAGTTTACGAAATGAAATGAAATATTTATTTATTTGTCCTTGAAGAAGGTACATTTCAGTTGTTACATATTATTGCGATCCTCTTCTTCAGCCAACCAATGTTGCATACAAATATATTCAATTTAGCTACAGTACCTAATTATTTATTTAATTCAATAATTTTAAGAATCATGCATTATTTATATAAAATTTAAATATTAGATTCTTTAAGAAAATAAAATGTCAACTTTATAAAAGCAATCAGTCATACTTAATGTCAATATTAAAGATAAAACAAATACGAGTTTTCTTTGATTTTTTAAGCCTTTAAAAACCAAATCTATTAAACTTTGCCTATTTTAATTTCCCTTTACAGGTACTATCGCTGCCAGTCACAATAAACAATGACTTTATTTACGTGTTATTACGAACTTTTAAGCTATGTAAGCCTATTTTTTTTGTACCTGAAAAAAGTTGTGGCCGTTTTATACGTTTTAATTAATATTTTTATTTAGTTATTAGGGCTCAGAGTCTGTAAACGGCTAACAGTTAAAGCCAATCTATTATATCAGATCGTACATACATTGTATCTTTTTAGCGAAATAAAATGAAAGTATCTTTGCCATACCCACATACAGGTTGTCATTTTTATGACGATCCAAACCCTCTAAGAAGACTCCCGTAGTACAAACTAACAACTCTTTCTATTGGACCAACTCTATAACTGCTGTTTCATACATTTTGGTCGAATGTATATTGATATTTTGTATGGAACAGCTGATTTTGCTCTTGCAGTTAGAGAGTTGGTCCAATAGGAAGAGTTGTTCGTTTGTATAACGGGAGTCTTCTCCGAAGGTTTGCATGGTAATTATAAATTGGTAAAACTGCGTCACTACACAAAATCATGGTACTTTATTTGTAACTTTGTAAGATTGAAGACCCATTATAGTAATATACGAGTAATCGTATTTATATAAAAGGTGTTATTATTTCTAGAAAATCACGGTTCGATTTTCAACTAACGAAAAAAAAATTCCAAAGTTAAATTAAGCTCATACTTCTCAATATCATACTTTATATCTCTAGTTCACAGATAAAGCCACACCGGTTTACATCTCATGAAATCACCCATGATTTTTAAAGCATTATGGTATTGTGTATTATGAAGGATTACATTGATTCTCATTAATAAGAAAATAGAAAGTTTAACACTCATTAGCAATGAAGGACCAATGCAATGTTCCCATCGTTATAATTTGCTAATCATTTTTATTTTGAAGCAAATCGCATGGTAATTTCGCTCAATTCGTAAAAGTCATTAGTTTAAATACGTACCTACTAATAGTTTTTCTACCTATATTATGCCTGATTTTCGCTACAGGATATCATTCACAAGTTAGTACCATCAGCGTACATTTCAAATCAGTTATTAAAAATAAGGTAAGTCGTGATACCATTTAACAATATAATTATCTACGTTAAATTATCGTCTACTGTTAAATGTAGCCTAGGCCTCTCTTAATCCTAGTTACAGCTTTTAAGGCATCCCAAGTTAGAATTTTGTATTTGTGAGTCAATTTTATCGATCAATATTTTCTTATTTATTCAGCCCTGCACAACACGTCTTCATTGAACAAGCCTTTACAAACGCGTAATACCGGGTGCGTAGTCGTAGTTGAAAATAGTCTAGGATAAATTATCACGTGTATGCAACCTGCAATTCACAGGAACGGGACAAAGCGCTAAGAGCACAAATTTTAATAATATTGTTTTTGTTTCCCCAGATGGCCCGTGTATTGTCCGTCGTAGCTTTGTTTGCCATCGTCGGATTCGCTTCAGCTGTACCTTCGTCCTACCCAGCTATCATAGTACCTGAACATCGTAGTGGATTGAGGCCACTAAAAGCCGTCGAACAATTCCCATACAACAACTATGAGTAAGTTATTGTTCATTTATGATCTCATTTGTTCCTTCTTAACATCGTGCTATTTTTCCGTCAGAAATATTATCGAAATTCTAAGTTCATTCATATTTTCTTTTGTTTTATTTAACCTTTTGTCTATTTCAGGTACTCCATCGTACCGGCCGATGAATACAGTGTTTCTGAATACGTCAACCCCAGCGACTCGTCTCTCTGGGATTATATCCCTCTACCAAACCCTATTGTAAGTAGTTTTGTTTTTACTATTTTAAAAATAACAATAGCATTAGTAAAAATATTTACGAGTTTTATGCCATGGAATTAGAGGATCTTATTTTATTCCATCGGGACACACTCAGGAACTTGAGTAACCGTGTATGATCCAGAATGTAAGAGCATTTTTGTGATCTTCAAATCCTATGTCTTAGAACTATCAATTATTTTATTATAACCTTTGATTGTTTTTACACACCTATATTACCTTCTTTTGTAACTTAATAACCGCGTTATCAAATCTTGGAAGTAGTTTCTTTCTTCATTTGACGTATCGATTTTAAACTTTGTAAGTATTTGATATTCGGATGACACTTCAGTGACTACCAGTAAACTGGTTTGGGCTCATTTGATCTCTTTTGAAGAGACCAAAACGTATTAATGCGTGTTTTATAATTTCAATTATTCTCTTTCAGACGGTTATTGCGACGATTGCTTCGAAAGCTGCGGCTGTTGGCAAGTTTGTCATTGTCAATGGAGGCCTCATCATCTTAGGAGTAGCCCTCGTTGTCGGCTTCTGTGCATTCACCTCTTACTGTACTCTTGTCATCGAGAAACCTTTTGCCAGACAAATCAGATCCCTCAACATTCCATATCTTGACGACGTTGAGTACTTCTATAGACAGGCTTATGATAAATACCACGAATTGTGAATAACCAATATACATATGTTTTAATAAGAAATAATTGTATAAGATCTTAGGATGTGATAATTTATTGTAATTTTTAGTAATTTATTTAAAATACATAAAACAAATGAATATTTACTTCTGTCTTTTACTCCTACTCCTGTTATGTATCTTTACATCGAAAACTCCTGTAGTTCGCTTTGAGTGGTAACTCAATTAATTTTCACATTACAAAAGGTTTGATCAGCAGTGGACTCCTAAACATAATGATACATGAAAAGTAGATTAATATAATGGAATAAATCAATTATTTCACAATTATACCAATAATCTAGCCCTAACCCAACAAAGCTTGTAGATACTATGGCGACTTAATAATAGATAAATATACTTTAATAGGTTTATACTATTATATAATCAACTTACGTACAAAATTACGTGCTCATTTTACAGTCATTTGCCCCTTGCGGGATTCGAACCCGCAACCGCCAGGCGTTGTAGTCCGGAGCGGGAACCACTACACCAGGCGGTGAAAAAGGCCCTTTATTATGCATATTTAACAAATTGACAAGATAACCCTTCATATCACTAGATCCTAGGTATCTGTTTCTTTGTATCTGGCTGGTAAAAACGAAATAAGTGTTTGAGACCGACACCCTTATACTATCCTAAGTACTAAAACAGATAAAAAGAATACTAGACTTAGGCTGGATTCATAATAAATAGTAAACAGGCGTAATAAAAAGTAAATAACACATCACTAGGTAACATCATGGTCTATGATTTTACATATTAACATTTCAATTGTAGAATTAAATACCCATTAGATTACTCGTAGTTATTTACTACTTTGTCAAGAAAGTACCGGGAAAAGATTAATAATACACAAAATGTTAGTTATTAATCCAAATTTATTTTATCACCTTCAAAGTATGCTCCTTCAGAAGCGATACACTTACGCCAACGAATAATCCAATCATCAAAACATTTTTAACGCTTTTTCCGGAATCGAGTTCAGTTCTCGCCGCGAATTCTCCTTTATGTCTTCTACCGAATGAAACCGGGTGCCGCGAAGTGGTAATTTGAGTTTAGGAAAAAGAAAGAAGTCGGCTGGAGCCATATCTGGTGAATAAGGTGGCTGCTCGATGGTATTTGTTGAGTTATTGGTCAAAAATTCGTTCACAATGATGGCCTTGTGGGAAGGCGCATTATCGTAGTGCAAAATCCAAGAATTTTCATTCCACAAAACTGGCCGTTTTCGTCTAATTTGCTCTCTTAAACGCCGCATAACGCTTAAATAATACCCTTTTTTATCGTTTGACCTTCTGGCAAGAATTCTGAGTGCACAACACCGCCACAGTCAAAGAAAACAGTCAACATGACTTTGACTTTCGATCGAGTTTGGCGCGGTTTCTGCGGTTTCGGTTCAGTTGGAAGGAGCCACTCCGAAGCTTGTTGACTAGTTTGCATGTCAAACTCGTAAACCCACGTCTCGTCACCAGTAACAAAAATGTGTTTCATAAATGTTGGGTCGGAATTGACTCGTTCTAGCATGTCCTCAGCAACTCTTTTGCGATTGAGTTTTTGGAGAAAATTCAGGTCTTTTGGGACTAGCCGAGCGGCAATATGTTTCATAACCAATTGATTATTTAAAATGGTACGAATCGACTCGTGTGACAAGAAAGTTCGACAACTAGCTCGCTCAAACTTGAATGAGGATTTTCAGTCACTATTTCCTTCACTTTTGCGATGCTATCTTCGGTAGATGGCCTACCAGACGTTGATGGCCTACCAGAGCGAGACAAATCTTCCATCACATCTCGACCGCTTTTGAACGCTTTGTACCACTCATAAACACGTGTTTTTAATAAAGTCGATTCACCGTAAGCCTTCTGTAACATTTTCAGAAACTCCGAACACGAAATCCCATTGGCGATGCAAAATGTAAGACAAACTCTTTGTTCGATGTTTTTGTCCATTATGAAATTCGCAATACACACTAGATATAGTATAACTAAAAACAATACTGTATTTAATCTAATTATCAGATGTAACTCCAACTCCGCGCCAAAATAGAAAACAGTTGTGCCAATCTAACAACAACAACAAAAATATAATTTTGAATTTGGAACCATAAACAAATCATCAATTCCCGAAACATTTTTGACAGAATGTATACAAAGTATCAATATTTTTGGAAAATCACGGATCGATCTTTGACTAATGAAAAGTTTTTGCGTAAGTTAAATTAAGCTTATACTTCTCAATACCATACTCTATATCTCTAGTACACAGATTCAGCCACACCAGTTCCCATCTCATGAAATCACCCATGATTTTTTAAAAGCATTATGGTATTCTGGATTATGAAGGATTACATTGTTTCTCATAAATTATAAAATAGAAAGTTTGTTAGTCATTAGCGATGAACGACCGATGTTCCCATCGGGATAATTTACTAATTCATTGATGTTTTATTTTTTTAAGCAAATCGCATGGTAATTTCGCTCAAGCAGCGAACAATGCACGCGGTCGGCGGCCGGCGGCGGCGCAGTTGACCGCCATCAGTTGGAGTGGGACTACCGAAGCGCGCAAACGCTTGGCAGCTCGACATTAAGTTATTGATAATCCGATCAGAGTCAGCTAGCGGATAACCAGCCGGTCACTGTTCGTCTTCGTGCGGTCAAAGCACTACAATCGTTCTACATAAAACGCCTTAATTGAACGAGCCCTACAAACGAGTAAACTGGGTGAGTAGTAGTAGTTAAAAATAGTCTAGGATAATGATCAAGTGTATCCCGACTGTACAGGAACGGGACAAAGCGCTAAAAGGACACATTTTAATAATACAGGGTTACTTTTGGACCTCCCGCCAAAATTAAATATAATTTAAGGAAAGTAATAAAAAATATTCAGTGTTTTTTTTTCCTTTTTTTAACCGTTTTTACAGTCACTTCTTAAATACTAAATTCCTGGGCGCGTTTGATTACCCTAGCGCTTGACACGCGCTGCCGCGGCGCCGCGCTTACTCGTCCGTCACACAATGTACCTATCGGATACGAAGAATTGAGTGGCAACAATTTTGTTTTGTTTGAAAAAATAGGGAAAAAACGTATTACTTTTTTTTCATAAATTTGATGTGTTGCTTCTACAGGATGACGTGAAAAAATATGGAGGGGCATTCAAAAGTAACCCTGTAATATTGTTTTTGTTCTACAGATGGCCCTTGTATCGTCCGTCGTTGCTTTGTTTGCCATCGTCGGATCGTCCTACCCAGCTTGCATCGTACCTGAACATCGTAGTGGATTGAGGATTTGAGGCCACTTAAAGTCGTCGAAGAATTCTCATAAACAACTATGAGTAAGTTATTGTTCATTTAAGATCTTATTTGTTACTTTGCAACATCGTGCGATTTTTCCGTAAGAAATATTGTCGTTGTTGTAAGTTCATTCATATTTTCTTATGTTTTATTTAATCTTTTGTCTATTTCAGGTACTCCATCGTACCGGCCGATGAAAACACTGGTTGTGAATACGTCAACCCCAGCGACTTATCTCTCTGGGGTTATATCTCTCTACCAAACCATATTGTAAGTAGTTTTGATTTTATTATTTTAAACAGAAAAATTACAGTAGCTTTATGTAAAAACATTTGGGAGTTTTAATATAAATAACATTAGAGAATCTTATTTCGTTTCTTCGGGCCACACATGTAGGTACACGAGTACATGGCTACTTTTGGACCCCCGCCAATATTTATTATAATTTAAGGTAAGTAATAAAAATAAATATTATTTAGTGTTTTTTTTGTCTTATACAACCGGATTTTACAGTCACTTTTTAAATCCTACATTCCTAGGCACGTTTGATCAACCTAGCGCTTGACAGTTTGACACACCGCGGTGCATACGCGCGACGCGTTGCTTAGCAACAACGCGGCCGCATACTTAGTAAACAAACCAAACAAGTGGTAACAATTTTGTTTTTTGTTTAGAAAAATATGAAAAACAGTTATATAAAAATAATGTTTTTTTATTTCACTGCTTGTGTGTGATCAAAAATGCAAGACTTTTTTTGTGATTTTCAAATTCTATGTATTTAGAAATACTATCAATTTAAGAAGTAAAGTTAGCCTTACTTTAGTGTCCTAGGGTTATCCCTAGGACTGTCCCTTGCAGTGGGTGGGAGTGCGTGGGATGTACACTCCATGGGGCAGTCCTCACTTCAATTACTATGAGGTGGTTAGGACCACAATAGCGGGCTCAGTACCTACCGTTGGTACCTATTGGTGGTGTTGTAAAGCCAGTGACTAAACTTTACTACAGATGTAATCAGGCGGCAGATAAGCTTCATGACAAGTATCAATCAAGCGATATTGGCCGGGGCCAACTTTCAACGTGCCTTTCGAAACACGTAGATGTTTGTAATAAATTTCACTTATTAAGATCTGGTTGGTCACTAATCCCCTCACAATTGTGGCGTGTATTGCTTAACTTTAGTCACACGCTGCCGCTACTGAGCTACGAGCATCTCAGAAATATTCTTTGTTTTTTTCAGACGGGTATTACGACGATTGCTACGAAAGCTGCGACTGTTGGCAAGTTTTTCATTGCCAATCACCGTTTACAGACGTCCCGATTTTGGTGGGACGTCCCGATTTTTAGGACAAAATTGAATGTCCCGCTTTTCGGGGATCGCTTACGCTTTGCCCGAAAAAAATCTGTCAATGGAGGCCTCATCATCACAGGAGTAGCCCTCGTTGTCGGCTTCTGTGTGTTCACCTCTTACTGTACTCTTGTCATCGAGAAACCTTTTGCCAGACAAATCAGATCCCTCAACATTCCCTATCTTGATGACGTTGAGTACTTCTTTAGACAGGCTTATGATAAATACCATGAATTGTGAATAACCAATACATAGTTTTTAATAAAAAATAATTGTGTAAGATCTTAGGAGGTGATAATTTATTGTAATTTTGAGTTATTAATTAAAATACATAAAACAAATGAATATTTGTCTTTTACTCCTACTCCTATTAAGTACCTTAACACCGAAAATTCGTGTAATTAATTGAGCTCTAAGTGCTAACTCAATAATTTTTTTTATACTACAAAAGGTTTAATCATCATTGGACATCCAAACTTAATGATAATGAAAAGTAGATAATATTAATGTTATAAATTAATTGCTTTAACAATCATGCCATTGATCTAGCTCCAACTCAGCAAAGTTTGAACTATGGCGACTAAATAACGAATAAATATACTTTAATACGTTTATAAACATCCATGACTTACGTACAAAAGCTCGTGCTTATTTCACAGTTTTTGCTCCTTGCGGGATTCGAACCCGCAACCATCAGGCGTTGTAGTCCGGAGCGCGACGCACTACACCAGACGGTCGTCGAGAATGGCCCATTACAATGCATAATTAACAAATTGACAAGAAAACCCTTCTTACGACTCGTTCCTAGCCCACCTGTTTCTTTCTACTATGGCAAAACGGGTTATTTATTTTCTGCTTTTTTTAGGGCACTTAAATAAAAAAAGTTTTTTACTATTAATTTATTACTATCCTAAGCACAGACAAAGAATATTAGATTCGACGAAAAATTAAGTTATACCAGTTTAGCTTTTACGAGAATATTTATTACTCCTTGGTATTTCTGTTTGATTACCTACTTGGTTAACGTTTGTACAACTTATTTATGGAATACACTGTTCTTGATATTGTCGTTCCATAAAACCATAGTTCGAGTGTGAATGATCAACGAATATATAAACCTACCAAAATTTATGAAATCCATTTTTAAATCTAAGTCAAATGCCTAAACAATTAAATTTTGTAGGATATTAGAGTGTCAATACCATTTATCTTTAATCGGGCAAAATCACCCGTATAAAAATATGCTCGTGTTTCATTACCTTATTCTTATTTATGGTTGGTAAAATAAAAAAAAAACTTAATTCCAGATTAAGCAGTGGTTTACTCTGGAGTTAAAAGTTACCCAGCTTGATCGAATCGGGCCTTTAGGATAATCTTATATTTTCAAACAACAATATTGGTTCAGCTCTATTTATTGCATAATATCTACAACTATTATTTTATAATCTGTTAAATATGTAAGCTAACGTACATCTAAAAAAAGATTGCACGGCGTTTTCTTCTAACAGCTTCCACGTCATCTACGCTTTGTATCTTCTGGTACTTATCAATCGCAGTTTTGACAAACTCAGCAGCATGACCAATCTTCTCTACGTTTTCAGGCGTGATCAGGGTTCTCATCTCTTCATGAATGGGGCCAATACCATTAAAAGTAAAGGTACAAAGATTCGTATAAGAACAAACTCCAACGGTAAGAAAAGCACCGACAAGAATAAGAAAGGTATTGCCTATAAGCTTGGAGATTGATCGTGCGAAGAATCCAACGATTGACTGAAATAAAATGAAAAAAGTTAGCTTTGCATTTAAATTTGCCTATTTCCTTACTTTTCCTATAAGAGTCTGTAGACAAGTTTTTGTTAAATAGTACATACCTATTTTAGTACTAGAATTTTTCTACAACATTTTTATCTATTTCACCATCGTCAATAAATAATTACTAAAAGATTGAGGTATTTTAGGACTGAATAGCATATGACATTTGGTAATGTTGCTAAGAAAACAAATGATAACATGCTTTAATTAGCGCGCCGCCGCTATACGTAATTTGTGCTTTAATCAGGTACATAATCTTTAAGTCATTTTATGCGAATAGACCTTCATGTTATTAGGTCGATGCGCTTGTTATAATCTAACAAATTATAAGTTACGACAAAAGGTAGGTATATTATGTTTACGAAAAACGAGTACATACCCTAGAATCCGGAACTTGGCTCCACAGCATGCTGAAGACTGAAGTATCGGGCTCCATATTATAATACGGGCTGGGGCTGTTGCCATACATGTCGTAGCTGAAATGAATAGTAACAATTATAATAACCATTCCGCAAATAGTAAAAATTACTAAAATCCACATAAACATATTTCAGTTTCAGGTGTTGATGACGTTTTCAGTAGCGACACAACCAATTGTTTTTAAAGTTGCGTGTAGATTGACCACACGTCATATACTCAGATTCTTAAATGGCTTTCTCTTTATAATAACGTAGACTGTAAGTTGTTACCTGTTAGTAGGATATCCATAGCCAGGCGCATACGGGACGTCAGGATAAGCCAACTCTGCTGGTCCGGGTATGTATGCGTAACCGGGAATTTGTAGATTGTCCTAAAATACCACAAGTTTAGTAAAAATATTGTGTAACATTAAAGGGTTATTTTTTTTTAATTATAAGTTTTAGTGTATTCTCTCTCATTGAAGGGTTCAGTTTACTATTTATGAAACTATAATAAAGTTTCAGTGTACTTTCACTACTGAACAGGTTTTAATTAAACAAGTTTAGATATGTTGTTTGTTCTTGACCTATCTGTATTTAATTCTGTCATGGGTACCTACGGTAATGTCTTTTGATACAAATATGTTTTTACACTCGCAAAATAAACATTAAGACTGAGTTGCACCACCTTAACTTTAACCTTAACTGAACTATAACCGGTGTTTTTGTATGGAGTTTGATAGACTTTTGACGTTTGTTAAAGTTAAAGTAAGATGTCTACGTAGTTTATTTGATCAGTGGTAAGATGGTGCAACCCAGCCTAAAAGTTATTTGTACTCACAATTCTGTTGACTTCAGCGGCTTCGGCAGGTTGGTCTGCCAGCATTCTGTCATGGTCAACAGTCACAGGACCTGCTGGCTCAATCTGTTTTATCAATGCTCGTCTTTGGTTTTTGAACTCTTCAGGATTGTATACAGGGTGGCGCTCGTCAGATTCTATCTGGTGTTTGTCAATCGGTTCGGTCTTCAAATCAGGTTTGAATGTAGAATGCTTCTCTAGTAACGCGTATGATTGAGATATTTCGGCCGCGTATGCCGAAGCAATAGCCACAAGAAATAGCGTTTTCTTGAACATCTGAAAGTGTTATTATTATGTTATTCTTGATCAGGAATAATCGATTTGAGTTTAGACACTCACTAAGTAAAGTAAAGTATGCCTATATACGACCCACTGCAGGGAGGGCACAGGCCTCACCTTAACTATGAGGTGGTTTGGGCCATACTCCACCACGCGGGCCCAGTGCGGATTGGTGGAGGGGTGTTGTAAGGCCAGTGACTAAACCTTACTGTCAGATGTTATCAAGCCGCCTTAAGGCCACTGACTAGGCTTCACGACCAATATCAAGCGATATTGGCCGGGACCAACTTATAACGTGCCTTCCGAAGCACGGAGATGCTCGTGATAAATGTCACTAAATATGGTCGGAATGGTCACCCATCCACTCACGACCGCGGCGTTGGTTGCTTAACTTTAGTAATCGATACCAAAGCGCTGCCGCCACTGAGCTACGAGAACTTCAAGACACTCACTGGTACTACTTTATTATTGTTACTATACCTAAAACTAATAGTATTCTCTGATAGAACTATCATGTAACATAATATGTTGCAGAGAAAACAAAAGAAAATCGCAATTATCTTAACTCACGTGTATAAAATGCACGATTCTCTTTTGTTTTAAGTTCCTAAAAGTTTAAGCATTTAGTTCACTACGAGTAACTTTTTTAACATAAGTGTATAGGTAAGTTATCTTGCTACATAAACACTTATCACACTTCGAAATTACACCAACACACATAAATATCTTGAGAATCTTATAAACAAATGGTTTCTCTTACCTTAAAACTTGACTGCAACTACCCCAATGAAATCTTCTAAAGGACTGACCTTCTCACTTCAAACTATCCATATTTATAGTTACATCTTTTCAAAAGACGTCCCTTGTCCCGACTTATCTCCAGCTATTGTTTTGGCAATAATGGTCGAACATAGTAACTCCGTCACCGAAAATTCGTCAAAACATTGGAATGTGCAAAAACAATGGGACCAGCAAAAAAGTTAAGACTCACAGGACAAATATTCGAAGTTCCTGGATAACGAAACTTAATTTGCCCGACAGCACATTGCACTTATAGAGCCCACAATACACAGTTGTTATAAAAAGCCACTCATACCTACCTTAAATTTTACTTTTTTTAAAACAGATTATGATCAATGCAATCACATATTTGCTACATTTTGGGGTTCCGTAATAAACACGGGACTCTTATAGTTTCGTGTCTGTTTGTCTAGCTAGCTTAGATACTCAAAGTACTAGAAAGCAGTAATTTTACATTTACACGGATATACATATTAATAATGGCAAAACAGTGGTCATTATCATGACATTCTATTGCAGTCCACTGGTGAACGTAAACCTAAGACGTAAAAGCGCCAAAGAGCAAGATCTGCCGCTATTTTCTCTTAGCCACTGCTAGTCATCTTCCTAATTTTATTTGTAGATAAAGTGGTAAGTTTAAAAACGCTTTATAAGGTTTTGGGAGCCCCAAAGAGACGCGATTTGATAGGTTATGTAGACCAGTATTTATTGGGTACGTATTAAAACTATTTTTTTACACTATTATATACAAGTGAGTAAAACTGGCGGACTTGATTCTTTAGCATCCTCTCATTATCAGTGGCGTGCGGTGCATATAGGCATTTAGGCGGTGCCTACGTGGAAGATGAAATGAAGTAGGCAGTAGGTACATACAAATGGGTTTCAGGGGTCAAAACCATTTCCATATTATTATTTATTTATTATTTTCATCAATAAAACACTTAGTAAGTATCTACTGCCTACCTCTAAATAAAACCAATGACCGCCACTGCTCATTATTAAACGGTTAAAGATATACAGATAATGTCAGAAAAGTGTATAGGTATACCTAATATAAGCTGGCCCATTTATTTTTAGATAAAAGGCTTAAGATGATGCCTCCTATTCCATGAAAACTTATTTTAAAAAATTTAGTAAGTACTGCGAAAACCAATCGGTTGATAAGTAAGGCGTAAGTTGTTATCGGTCGATAATGCATGAATATTTCAGTACTAGTTAGCGGTAAAGAATGATAACAACTTAGGTCAAGCAGCTAGTAGAACCTTCCCATTATCGTATGAATTATGAAGAGAAATCGATATGTACCTATGCAGCCAATCATTTGTTGGCATTTTTCCTTAGAAAAAGTTATAGAAACATAAACGACCTCATTATCTACGATCTAAATAAAACCAACTGTAAAAAAACCGGCCAAGTGCGATTCGGACTCGCGCACGAAGGGTTCCGTACCATTATCTTATTGCGGTTTACGCTTTATGACGTATTAAAAAAACTACGAAGTTTGCATGGTGATGTATATCATTATTTTTTTTTTTATTTGTATCACACTCTTATTTTAGAGGTTACAGGGGGGACACATTTTAACACTTAAGAAGTGTCTCTCACGCAAAATATTCAGTTTAGAAAAAAATGATATTAGAAACCTCATTATAGATACCCCCCCCCCCCACACACACGTATGGGTTTGATGAAAAAAAAATGTTTTGAGTTTCAGTTCTAAGTATGGGGAACCCCCAAAATTTATTGTTTTTTATTTATTTTTGTGTATAAATCTTAATGCGGTTCACGGAATACATCTACTTAAAAAGTTTCAACAGTATTGTTCTTATAGTTTCGGTAAAAAGTGGCTGTGACATACGGACGGACAGAAAGACAGACAGGACGAATCCATAAGGGTTCCGTTTCTTGCCATTTGGCTACGGAACCCTAATAAAAATGAATGTAAATATGTTTTTCAAGAATTAATTAGTTACATAGAGCTTGTCAATGGTGGTAATTAAGTACTTATAGTGGAGTCATACTTAACATCAATAAGCATATACTAGACCTAAAATAACCGCGTAACCATAAAAAAAAAATCTTGTTTCGCGAACCGCTTGGCAGCCAAAATCGTTACCTTAATACGTTTTATAGTTTTTAGTAGACATCAAGTTTTAGGAGTATTCGCAGTAGGTATAGGTTTAGTAGACCTAATAGTTTAAAAAAATAAAATTAAAAAAAAGTTTTCACAATCACACCAATTAGCCAGCTCCAAACTAAGCAACGCTTGTACTATGGAGACTAGATAAAGGATAAGTTACATACTTAAAATACTTAAATACATTTATTATAAACATCCATAACTTAGGTACAAATGCTCGTGCTTATCACACTAACATTGATTGATTTTATATAAAAGGATCGAAAACTAACACCTGAAATTCATAGAATAGGGTGACCTTGCCAATCAAAGGACACACGTTAATTTATTACAAATGACATTGATTAAAACTATAAATTACGTATACGGTTGCGCTAATACCTAGTCGCCTGTATAGAATCTATTGCTCATACAACTACATACAATTAAGGTAATTGACATGGTATGCCATTTATTAAGAGGAGAATCTATTTGTACAAATCCCGTATTAGACAGGGTGTTTAAGTAAGTACTATGTCTAACGTGACGTGTAGTTTTCCATAGAGTAACTAAATGATGTTCACAACCATTTTCATAAATGTGTCTATAAATAAGGTACATCAGGCTAATTCAGAAACGCAATTGAGAGCTAATCAACAGATAAAACTTTTGCATTAACACATTTTAAATTAAACAACCGCTGCAACTGTCATTAAATAATTTAATTTAATCATCAATGGCGTCCGTCCGACTCACTGCTGATTTTTGATTCTGAGTACTTACATAAAAGTGTTGAAGCAATATTACTTTGAATTACTACCATTCCTACCAAAAGAGTAACAATAAATAATTTCAGCTGCATTTGTAAATACATTTTTATTACTGCTTAAGGATTAAGGGGTTAATTTGCTTAATAATGCTCAGTAAGTTATTAAATAATTAGCTTTTTATATAGAACGCTAAATAACCTAATAACAGACGACAATCCGGTGTGTTAGAACTAGTTTTACTACAACTATTCCTTAATTATTTTAAACTACTTCGTTGAACTCGTACTTAATGAGGAACGTTATAGGTTTGCAATGTATTCTTTATCGTTACATCGTTATCGTGAAAGTACTATGAAAATTACTCACCGTTTAACATATTCCCAGAAAAGCTTTATTTCTTCTTCTAGGCTCATTATCTTCAAGCTTATTGGCATGTCATAACATATACAGCTAAGCACTTGGTATCAAACACAGTATTGATTTAAATTTTTAACAATTAACACTCGTAGGAATGTCTATTTAGTGTATAATCGTTCACGGTTCGAATATGAACTCTAACCTTTTGAAGTAGGGTTTCTATTTAAACAATAAAAGAAAGAGTTCGGTTTTGTTAATATTTCACAGCTCTATAAAACTGGCTTCATGTAGTGGCCATTCGATTACGACTGCTTCAAACTCGTGGTGCTCAGGACACGTGGAAGTTCAGGGTTAAATACCAATCGATTCCCATTCATTATAGTTACCTATAACCTACTTTCGAAATTCAATATTAGGTAAATGGGAATTTCGATAAACTAGAGGCTAGATAATAAATCAGCTTAGTCATATTTTTTTCTTTACAGCGATGTCTGAAAGATCATTTAATAATTCATTATTAATTTTATTCTTGTAGGTATAGTGTAAGTAATAGAACTTCTTGAATAACCTCTTTTGACAATCGTTTATATACAAGCAAAAAGTTTCTAAAATTAAAATTAAATCTTTGCACTCTGTTTTGTTTTATGCAGTCGCTTGTCATCATAACAGCTGATGTTATTAATTTACAATGGCCGTAAAAAAGCTTTCTAGTAATATTCAGTGCTTATTCAGTTCTTCAATGCATATCTTCAGTTATAAAAGAGCAATCGAGCAACTGGTAATAAACTTTACAATATAATTAATAGCTGCGTAACGGTCATCATTCACTATGTATCATTAATTCATTATCATGTAATCTTAACTAACGTTATATGGCATGATAGAAAACCGTTTAATAATGCTGTGTGCACTGAGTGTTTTGTTTTAACATAAACATTTAGACATTATATTCAGAACCTCTTCCTTTTTTGAAGACTGGTCAAATAAGGAATTTAATTTATTCGGCGGCTTTTATACATTCGTGGGAGCTAATCAGTCATAGTCATACGATTTTGTTTTATCTAATACCTAGCATTGATTTAATTTATGGCGATTTCTAGGTTTATAATGCTTTGGATGCTCAATCAACTTCGATTGCAATAAGGATTCATATACAAGAAAACAAAATTCAAGTTGTTGATAATGGCTGCGGAATTGCTAAAGAAAATTTCGACTTACTTGGCCAGAAATACGCCACTAGTAAATTCGATGATTTGTCAAAATATAAATCAGCTCCAAATTCATATGGCTTTCGGGGGCAATCTCTTGCTAGTTTAGTGGAAGTTTCCAAACATGTTCAGATAACGGCAAGGATGACTAATACAGAAGAAACTTGGGCGAAATCTTTTTACAAAGGGCATGGGAAAGAGCCAGTCCAAACAACAACTCGGCCTTCTAAAGGAACTACGGTATGTCTGTTTTAATGGTTCTAACTTAATATTTAAAATGCATAACTTATTGAATGCTTAGTGGTATCATGAGTCCGTAACAATGAATTTTGTTGTATAATGGTCTATAAAAACCGTAGAGCATTTAAATGCTCTTATACACGGTGTTACTTTGCATCCTTACCATATTCACAGAGATAAAAGTAGGGAACAATACCTATTGTTTAGATAAACTAGAGACTCCCATAAATAAAGCACACTAAGTTTTTAGTAAATTTTGTTTTGCAGTACACATAGGAATAAACCAATTTTGTCTCGAACGGTACGCGATCACTAATCAAGTAATACTACAAAGTCTTTTGTGCCGATGAATAAGAACAGTGATGTGCATGCGTTTCGATAATTAGTGTTGTGTTTAATAGATTGTCGATAAAATAAAATACTCAAGATTAAAAAATAATAATTTAGGTCTTTCTTTTTTTACTGATTTGTTATCATTGTCAGTGATATAGTTACCTCTGTAAATATGGCAAGGATGCAAAGTAGCACCGTGTATAAAAACTGATATACCTACTTATAACGAGCCTCAAACTTAGTGTGAAATATAAACTCTGTAGTTAAACAACACAAAAAAAACTGGTTGAGTGTGAACTTTAAGCTAGGCTCTCGTTAAAATTCAGAAGAACTTAAATGAAAGAAAATAGTACGGTGGTTCGGGATCGGGACCTTTGATAAGATGGCCGCACTTGACCTGTTTTATTTTAAGTTAATAATTTTCATATTATATTACCTAATTAATATCGTCTTCCTTGTAGGTCGAAGTAATCGGTTTTCTATACAACTTGAATATCCAAAACAAGGGCATCAAACCAGTTAATGAAATGAATGACATCAAAACCTTATTGGAACAGCTGTCTTTTGTTCACAATAATGTTTCATTTAGCCTTAGAGATGATTCTAGGAATGAGATTATTTTTAAAACACACAAAAACTCGGATATCCATCAGACATTGAAATCTCTTTTCCATATAGATAAATCCGATTTTCAAGAGTTACAAGTTGAAAAGAACGACTACAAAATTTTAGCTTACATTGCTAAGAATAACGATCATCCAGATCGTCATCATTGGATTTTTCTAAACAAGAAGTTTGTTAATAACACAAAACTCAATAAACTTATTCATGACAACTTAGCTAAAACTTTGAATCCATTGTATCGCATGGCAAATGTTAAAATATCAAAGGTACAGTATATGCACCCTTTTACCCGACTGCCAAACGAGGGTTATGTTTTTCGAACGTATGTATGTATGTATGTATGTATGTAAGTATGTCCATTTCTTTGGCACGCCCTACAGCTAAAACCGTTTAACGGATATAAAAGTATAATATATCAATAGATTCGTCTTAATCGTGGGAGTGACAAGGGGTATGTTATTTCCCGAAATTCCCGCGGGAACAAAACTTACGCGGGAAAAACGGATCTGCCATACTGATAAACCGATTTTGCAAATTTCTTTTATTAACTATGGGTCACGTATTTTCAGTGCTAATAGTATTTATATTTCAAAATTCCTACCGGAACAGGCAAAAAATTACACTGAAAAAATAGGAAGGAAAAACCGTTTAATGGATTTCAACATAATATGATATGTCATTAGATTCGTCTCAGTTGTGTCAGACTGCAAATTTTCTTTAAATCTTGTTTTCATCTTTTAAGTTCACTTTTTACGCAGTCGGGTTTTTTGATTTTTTTAGTTAATTAATTTTATCTGACTATGTAAATACCTATATATTATGCACACTCATTCATTTTTGTATTGTGAAATTTTTTTACAGAGCAAAATTTACCTTGAAGATCATGAACCCTCTAAAAACCACACATCGTTTTATTTTATATTTATCACCTGTCCATATAATGAGTATGATATCAGTAACACGCCACGACAGTCAACATTAGAATTCAAAAATTGGAATCTGATAACCAAGCTGCTTGAGAAATTAGTCAAGTTTTATAAAGGAGAATTAAAATTAAGAGAAATAAAAGAAACCGATAAAATTGAAAATCAAAATATATTGAAAAATGTAATCGAGGGTGATGACACAAGGCAACAAGTGAGAGAAATAATGAAAAAAATATTAGGAAGTAATCCCAAAAAAGTAGGCGTGTCTCAAATGCAAAATGGTATAAAAGGTATTATTATCCACAGCACTTTTTGTGTGTAATGGGACTATTAAGTTATTACCAAGTTTACTATAATTTCAGGCAAATTAATAAAACGAAGAAAGAAGAAGGCACCAAAACTGACCATATCTAAAGTAGTTCCTTCTAAAGAACCATCAAAAATAAAAGACAAAAAGGCTCTAAAATTCCCTCTTTCAAAAGTAATGCCTCTTAAAGAGCTAGTAACCACGAAATGTAAAAAATTTGGCGATGATATAACTAAAGGTCAGATAAAGTTCGATGAGCGTCCTGTCCAAATTTCCAAAAAAACTAATCATTCTCATAAAACTACAAAAGTTCAGATTAACATCCACAAAAAAAGTAAAGATAAAACCATTCCAAAACCCAATAAAATGTTTAGCGCTCAAAAACCGAAACTATTAAGTAAAGTAAATAAAAAGATGAAAATGAAAACGAAGCACAAAGTAGATCCCTTAGTTGAAATTTTTAGAAAACAGCCTGACTTAGTCGTTGAAAGATGCAACATACTGGCTCAAGAAGCTAAAAATGTATTACCACCACGCTACAATAACAGGAAACAAAGAGTATTCATTAATGAGACCGTTAATTACAGCCATATAATTAAAGACAACAAAAACATTTCAATACGAAAACGAATTGGAGAAATTATTATTCACGACTATTCTCCTTTGAAACCAAATGAAAAACGATACGGCACTGATTTCAACAATTTGAAGAATATAAGAAAGGATTCTTTAAAAACTTCCTACGATTTACTAAAAACAATAATAGAAACTAAATCAACAAATAATCAAATTACCTTAAATTCTGGAAAATTGAACGTAACTCGAAAAAAAAATCCAGAACAAAATAAAGGAATAGCGCCCCAACTAACATACCAAAGTCACCATTGCATCAATAATCAAACTTTAAGTCATCACCATCAACAAAACAAAAATTTTAGTGAAGCTCACTACAAAGAAAGAAGAAACTTTATAGCTGAAACATTCGATAATTTTGCATCTCCAATGCAGTCTCAACAAGACAAATTTAAATCTGAACTAATTAATAGACACAGTGAAAATATAAAACCTAGAAATCGACAAATATTCGAAAAACCAAAGCTGGGTAGTAATCAATTTAATATATGCAGCTTTTCAGAAAATTTCACTTCTCATACTATTGAATTTACTAACAGTAATGAAGATAAAAACGAAACTTATAGAAACAATCATTCAGACAATGATGCTGAAAGAACTTATGAAAATCCTATTACAAATGATCAAACTCAATCTGTAATTGTAACATCAACTATTGGGATTACCTACACTATAACAACTTCAAATGAAACGTCCGAGTTTAGACATGGTTCAAAAGTAAACAGTAAATATTGTCACAATGATCGGACATCCAAATTACCTTACTGCACAACTAAAGAAATGTTTGGTAACAAAACAAATATTCCACAAAGCGACCAATTAAATGTAATATTTATTTCGAATTCAAATGACCCAAATAGTCAAAGATCTTATAATGAAATAGAACCTTTGAACGTTTGTGAGACTATCTTAAACAGCGATAATGAACAAGAAACCGAACCTAACATAAATAACAACCATAAAAAGCACAATGACTCACTTTTCAATCTCACACTTAGAGAACTTTCATCTGATGTGAGAAATGTTGATATTATAAATGGTACTCAACAAATAGTGCAATTGCCTGCAAATCTTTCAAATTTTGTAGAAAGAGCCATCGAACATTTTGAAAATGAAGAGAACTTAGAATCAATGAATGTAATTGGAAATACCTACGAACGAGTTAACGTCAACCAAATCATTGAAACTAATAATCATGAAACAGCTGTACTTAATATTGAAGACTTCGAAGAAAATAAAAGAGCTCCCATTGCAAATGATTTTGATATTCGGAACAGATTACGATTTCTACCCAAAGGTCAGTTAATAACTTGATACAATTTTTCTAGTTTACATAATTTCGATATCTTAGATTTTTTGTTTATTGAATTACCTTCTAGGTATGTCTCCTATATTTGAAAACCGTTGTTGGAAAAATAAAAGTGACACTAATATAGAAAGCGGATATTTTGCTGATGTAAGTTTTGTTTGTACTACTATGTATTATACAAAATAAAATCTAGTGATTATAATGTATCTTTTTGTGTTACTAGGACCTATATAACAAGTTCAGAAATGACGTGAACACTCACGCTGAAGTTTATGAAGCCAAAATCCAGAACCCTAAAAATAATGTTCCAGAAAACTTCGTCAAAGTAAACAATAGATTAGATAAAGATAACTCTTCACTTACATTTAACGCAGAGTCACTGAAAGGAGCTAAAGTAAGATTATTATATGAGATACCTATTGCCTATCTACTTATTACATTTGTTAATTGTCTACATTTTCAGGTATTTGGTCAAATAGACAACAAGTTTATACTAAGCATCTTGAAAGGGAAATCGGATGAATCAGAATTTTTAGTTCTGTTTGATCAACATGCGGTACATGAAAGAATTCGATTAGAAGATAATTTAGCAGGTATATCTAAATTTAATCTAAAATAATAATCTGTTTAATTGTTATAAGGTAATCATACTTAGATTGGGCTTTGATCCCGCAAAGGGATATATTATTGTGATAGATAAAACTTTTAATTTTTATAATTAAATGAACTCGTTTAATTCCTTCATTCGTCATAGTACCTACAGGAAGTCCTGCTTAGGTTAGATAGAGCTCAGATTAGACAACATTACATACATTGCTCTGATCCTAAGGTATGTAGCTAAAGCACTTGTGTTATAGAAATCAGAATCAACGACGGTACCACAACACACAGACCCGAGACAATATAGAAAAGTTCGTTTTCCACATTGACCTGACCGGGGATCAAACCCGGAACCTCAGAGATAGCGGCGCCATAGTAGTCCGGCATGCTCGCCCCTCGGCTACGGAGGTCGTCGTCGAGATTAACGATAGAGCTGTGGCTAAGCGCTAATAGACTCATTTGGTGTGTAACTTGAGAGACTTTATTGTATTGATTTATGTCACCAATTTCTTAAAGATTACTTCAACAACAATGAATGGAGAATTGCAAAGTTAGATGATGTTCTTCTCAAGTTATCCAAAGATGAAATACTCTATCTTCACAATTACAAAGACAAGTTTACTCAATTCGGTTTGGACTGGACAATCCTGGATAACTGTAGCATAACTTTACATGGTATACCGGCTGCCATACTTGGCAAAAATCCTAGACAGGTAAAGTTGCCATACCGGTTAAGATCATATGGCGGCCCAGATCGGCATATATGTATTATATATAAATAAATAACTAAAATTGATTCTGCTAACATGAAAGATAAATCATTATTTAAGTACCTAGCTAGTGTTAAGACACCTTCTTATTTTTTTTTTAATATATCCTAGGTTGAAAAGGTGATCAGTGCTGTTAAAAACCTAATATCGGAAGAAATCAACATAATTCGATCTCAGAAAGGATGCATCTCTTTGTACCCAAGATCAATCATGGATCTTGTGTTTAGTGAGGTAAGAAAATAAAACCATTTTCATTGGTTTGATGACAAATATCAATTTCTTACGCTTGGTTTGTTTTATACAGCACGGCACGGTTATTTTTATAAGTTATTGTAATTTTAGTACCTAGTAGTACTGCGTAAAGAAATGAAATTATTAAATGTGCAACGAAAGAGTGGTCCTCTCAATACAGGTTAATAAAACAAATTGTGTTTTGTTTTTATTATACAGGCGTGCAGATATGCAATTAAATTTGGCGATGAACTACCACAAAGCGGGTGTGTCGAGTTAATACAAGCTCTGTCCTCATGTAAGACCCCGTTTCAGTGCGCTCATGGCAGACCTGTGATGGCTGTGATAATGGATATCAAACCGGAGACGCGGAATTATCAGGTTTGTTTTATTAATGACTAGTTGCCCGCAATTTTGTTCGCGTAGAAGTAAGAAGAAGAGTCTTTGCAGTCTGGTTTAGTCAATTTGAATTATTCCAATAACAAACCAAGCTTTTATCGCAATCAAATGGATGATGTAAATACGAACGAACATTAACCCAAAACCGGCCGAGTGCGTGTCGTGCCAAGCGCAGTATAGGGTTCCGTAGTTGCCCGTCGTTACCACAATATAATTTATTTCAGCAATTATTTCATTAAGGTCTATTTATATGTTTTTCTCTAAAGAATTTTTAACATCTAAGTTGTACGACGACGACGACGTGATCGATGGTACTATAGCCTTTACGGCAACCGGCTTGTTCGGGAGGCTGGAATTCGTCAAGCCTGCGTGCGAGACGGTTCGTAATGACTCTCGAAAACAGCTTATAGACATGACTCAGAAGCGTGATGGGTCTGTAATTCTGCAGCAAAGACTTATCGCCCTTTTTGAAGAACAGCACCACCACGCCCCCGTGCCAGACCTGTGGCGTTTTGCCCTGGAGTAAAACGGAGTTAAAGAGCCTCTGCAAAGCTTTTAGAATCGGCGTACCGCCAGCTTTCAGAAGCTCAGTCGTAACTCCGTCGTCCCCTGGCGCCTTGTTGTTCTTAAGCTGTTTGAGAGCCATACTAATCTCGTACAGGCTGACGTCCGGGATATCTTCGGTATGGTGTCGGGTTAATTTAGCTCTCGGATCTGCCGCTATACTATTAACAGGCGGTTGCGTCGTCGCGTACAAGTGTCCATAGAACTTTTTAATCTCTTTCAGGAGCTCAGGTTTGGACGATACGATTCTGCCGTCGTCGGTTTTCAACTGCGCCAGTTGGCTTTGGCCCAATGGCCAGATCTCGTGTGAATACTTTCGAGCCCTTGTTTTGCTCGATTGCTTCTTTAATACGGTTTGTATTAAAGTCGCGTATGTCGCGAGTCAGAGACTTAGAAATCTGTCTGTTGAGCCGCCAATATTGGACTGTATCCGCCGACGACTGCAAAACTATAGCGCGTCTTCCCTTCATGAGCTCCAGAGTGCAATCGGAGATTTTCTTCGTTCTTTTGGTACGTTTGGGCCCCTTTAAGTTTTTCCCAACCGTAAGGACAGTGTCCACGAGCCTGTTGTTGTACTCGTCCACGTCGACACACTCCCCTAGGCAATCGAAGCGGTTGTGCAGTTCCAGCTGGAAGTTCTCAGGGTTTTGGATTTGGGAAGGTGCTGGTCGGAGCATAGACTTCATGAGACGCGTTCTTTCAGACTTTATATAAAGATTCAATGTGCCTCTTACCATTCGGTGATCACTTCCTGTTTTAACTGAGTTGATCACGGAGACATCATTGAATATTCGCCTTTTGTCGGTTAAGATGAAGTCTTTCTCATCTCATCTCACAAATGGCCCAACTACCAGCTCGTCACCGCATCGTTTGCCCAGTTTTGCGTTGAAGTCCCCCATGACCACCGTGTAGTGAGTTCGTGAGGTACGTATGGCTTTGGATATGCCCTCATACAATACCTCCACGTCCTCATCGGGGCATGTCGAGGTCGGGGCGTAAACCTGTATGACCTTCAGCGAGTACCGTTTAGATGCTCTGAGTATAAGGTACGCCACCCTGTTCGACACGCTCCCGATTTGTACAACGTTGTTCACGAGGGACCTGTGGACTATAAACCCGACACCACCTTGGGACAGTTGGTCGCCCTCCCGGAAATAGATCAAGTTACCGGACTTAACCGACCCACGATATCCCAGCGCAACCTGCTCAATTCCTCCTCAAGTTCGACTAACTTCTCCTCTATCCGCAAGGTACGGACGTTATATGTTGCCCGGGCCAAGGTCGTCTGGCGGGGGATCCTCGCCGCCCGGGAATCTTGGCACCCCTGGTCTCGGCGCCGGGCCAACTTCCGCCTCGGTCGGCTCGGCCACCGGGTCCGCCGGACACTTGGGGCCGTTTATTGGGTGTATTTGTCATTTGGGGGGGTTTTGGGCCGTCACCCGCTGGCCCAGTGCGTGTTGGTGGGGGGGGGATATGGACGCCAGAGCCTCGTTCGTTGTTCAGCAGGGTGTACCACGCGCAGGAGAGGTTGGCTTGGGGGCCGAAGATGGTATTTGGCACCCCTTACACCCCAGCTGTACGACTATTACTCTTAAACTAACTTATATTATCTTAACCGTTATTATTTTTCTTAAAAGTTCATAAAAAGCACTATAATCATGAATTTTCCTAGATTTGTCAAGCCAATAGTTTAGCTTTTAGAAAGGGGGTCGCCCTACACAAACAAAAATTAGCACTATTTCGCAAACAGATTACTAAATCGAAAAATAGTCTTAGCAACCCCTAAGTCAAGTCATTTAGAAGAATCTATTCAATTCAACGACACCCCACACGATGGGACAGACGATGAAACAATACCCAATTACCCATGTTACACGTATGGGAGCTACCATAAAAAAAAAATTTTTTTCAATATATTTCATTCTACCACTTTGTCGGTGTAATTAATATACATACCTCACCAATATAACAGCTCTCTAGGGTCAACAGTCTCCAAGCAAAACCTCGGACGGACAGACAGACAGACATGACAAAACTATAAGGGTTACTTGTCAGGACTACGGAACCCTAACAATTGTGTCAAGGGGAATTCCACAGGTAGTTATAAATGTTCCACGAAGTTTTCTTATTTCGAGTTTCGAATTATTTAACGCCCTAACCCTAAGTATTGAAGTTAATAAAACTACATACTGTTGTGGTACCGTCGTTGTTTCTGATTTCCATAACACAAATTGCTTTAGCTAAACCATAGGGTCAGAGAAATATTATGTGATGTTGTCCAATGTTGAATATTTATGTTTAAGTTAACAATCTGTGTTAATCTCAATGTTATCTCAATGAAAAACTTCACCCATAACTACAACATCATCATCAAAGAACGCGGGTAACGCCAGGGTATTAGAACGTATTTATTGTTTCTATTTATTATTTTTATTAACTTGCAGATTAATATGGAGAAAGTTAGAAATCTGCAGTGTCAGCATAAAAATAAAACATAATGATTGCAACACTGGGTTTGTATTTCATGTTATCCTACTATTAAAAAGTAATCTAACAAAATGTTGTTAATTTAGTTTCAGTTTTCGCACTTTCCAAGATAGATAAATCACAACAACACAATACACAAATAGACTGTGGCAATATTGAAATTCTAGAAGTTGATAAAAGTTTTTGACTTAAAAAAATTCCCGTCAAATTGTTGACTTATTTTACCGTGACATCTCTACGACTTTTATAGCAACGAAATTTGCATTTTCGCCATGTTCCATTAAATACTTTAGTACCGTTTTTTAATATGAGCGGTTCTCAAACTATATTTTTTTCTTGAAAAATGGCAGTTTGTATATTTTATGTGTTCTCTAATCCAACCAATATAAGGAGTTATCCGTGTATGTACATCCGGAAATCCAACTGCGCACGGTATCCCCCATGACACTAAACCGACTAGTTGATTGTCTTTTACAAGTGGTCCTCCTGAGTCACCCTGAAATTGTTACAAAAAATAATTAAATAAATAAAATATATATTTATGCTTTCCTATATCATTCGTGAATGTAAGTCATTTACTTTAGAGAGGTTAGTTACTATAGATACTTACATGGCATGTTCCTTCACCAACTCTGGTAAATGTGCAAAACATGCTATCAGTAACTTCTCTTGTGTAACGCATAGCAAAACGACATGTTTCTTGACTAAATACAGGTAAACTGAGTTTATACATTATACGACTAGATTCTCCATTTGGCTGAAAAAATAAGTTTTTTAAATTAATTGGCAGCCACACGGCGAGCACCGGACGATTTTCTGTTAAAAGTTCGAAACCTTATCAACTTATAATAAAGTTTACTTTTACACATGACTTTACAAACTTAATAGGGCTTTACCTACTTTTTGTGCGCCGAAGCCAGTTAAGTTGACTGCATCCCCTTCTACTAACTGTTTTTCATAAAGACTCAAAACATCAATGTATTTCAAATCTAACGGTCGCGTAACTCTGATCATGGCTATGTCATTCTTTCTTAGGGTAAAATTATATTCTTCGTGAATGATTATTGAAGATACATTGTACTGTTTGCCTCCAACGTCTAAATTTGCTGTCCCAACTACTGCTCGAATGTACCGAGGCTCTGCTCTGCAATAAGTAAAATAAAAAGGTGAGGCTGTAGTTTGATTAGATTTTGTTAAATTACAACTATGCCTACCATATTATTTTAGTATTCACACATGGACTTACTTTGTATTTTTAACTAATTTTGTAAATAAAATGCATTTCTCTATTTGTAATAATTTGGTAAAGACACAAACCTACACGAAATTACAGTTGCTTAGATTTCAATTTCCATATTGACCCAACTAAAGTGTAGCGAGCGACAAACCTACGATGTGGCACTTGTTAGGTAAAATTGCGTTTCTATGACAAACAGCCGCTACTAGACAATAGGATTGACGAAATACAGCAAACGACACGTAAGCTAAAGAATTATTAATTATTTTAAACACTGCGAGTGTATTTAGCTGAACTTTTGCCCCTTTACAGCTGGTGTGTCGTTAAACTTCAAACATAATACGAAAAATATGATTCTCAAGGCAAGGTAAAAAGTATTGTACTTAACTCATAAATTAGACAAGTGAAATAATACTAGGAAATACTTACCCGAGTACACAATGAGCGGCAGTAACAATGTGATATCTAGATACTATCGCCCCACCACACACATGATGTCCAGTTAGATTTTGAAGTGAAGCGTGTGACCTCCCGAAATACTGCGGTGCGACAAGACCACCTACAAGTCTTGATGTCGCAGCTGCAAGGTGAACATAATCCTTTAATGAAACTTATTAGAATCACTTTATTAAGACAAATACAAAAGCGATAATTAATGATACCATTTAATTTCGCGGTACAACAAGTCAGTGCTATTAATATTATAAGTTTAACGACCATCTCTGCAATTGTTTCTCCCTAAGGAGAATAAGGAGATTTTTTCGTGTTTTAAAGCTTATTATAATAACAATTAAAATCGTCTGACAGCAGATTACTGAATGTTTATCTTTGGACAAGCGTAATAAATCCATTCAATCACAATTTTTATCTTATCGTTTCTTACAATAATTGATAGGGTTAATTACTATTACCTACAAAATACCAAGTACATGTATTATCCTAAATTCGGTATAAACATGACACACAATTATTGTGTAAGGAACACCAAATTCTTAGTGTTATTGTTTTAATAAGTAATATTGGTCTAATTATCATTTGAACCGAATGAGTAGTTCTCAGGGGCGGGTTCGGCCTAAAGTCAGACGAGGATCACATAAAGTCAGGCGGGGCAAGTATATATATATATATATATATATATTTATTGCATAGATGATTTTGAAGCAAAATAAAAATATTATGCAAAATATATTACTTAAATGCTGACATAATATGAGTGTACATTTATTAAGTTGGCAATATTTGGTATTTTGTAACGGCAATAAATGCCGATTCAATCAAATCTATCAATAATTTAACAACATTTATAAGAATTTGGAAAACATGGATACAGGCGCACTTGCCCCTGGAAAAGGGGCAAGTGCGCCTAAATAAAAAGACCAGCCAAGTGTGAGTCGGACTCGCACACGAAGGGTTCCGTACCAATATGTATAAATACGCCAAAAAAATCACGTTTTTTTTATGGGAGCCCCGTTTAATGTGTATTAATTTTATGTTGCTGTTTTATTATTTTTTGTTGTTATAGTGGCAACAGAAATACATCATTTGTGAAAATTTCAACAATCACGGTTCATGAGATACAGCCTGGTGACAGACGGACAGACAGACTGACAGCGGAGTCTTAGTAATAGGGTCCCGTTTTACCCTTTAGGGTACGCAACCCTAAAAATGCGCTAAAGCAGAACGTTAAAAGAAAAACAGTTGTTTCACTCTATGAAATATTAACAACAGCCCGCATTAATCTTGTCATTTTAAAATTATCCATTTCTATCGGCAACTACGGCTTTTTACTAAATTACTCCAAGTACGATGGTTTTACCTTTAACACTAGCATATCAACAAGTGAATACTTACCGTAAATAAAAAAAAGGATTAATAAGCCTAAAATGTATCTAATAATTACTAGGACTCTACCCACCACGGCTTCTCATTTACCCACCGTTTACATCACTATACAGACCTTAAGCACATCTAGACAGTAAGTTCGCAAATAACATCTGCATCATAAAAAAGTTGGCAACTTCTGACTCGGGGAAAGTGCGTCATATTACTAACAACATAGACGCACTCACCCCACTCGACTAGGTTTTTAAATTCAATAAAATAATATTAATATCTGTATTTAGGGGAGTAGATATGACAAGCGTATTTAATAGTGTGCACGAAGCCAACGTCACCAATGTCATATGCACGTCAAACGCGATACTATAACCAAACTTCGTTGTACTTTTGACCATCAACATGTTTACTTTACTCCTACTGTAGTTATTTTAGGTATACCTATTGTAAATACAGATAAATGGCAAGAGAAAACCCAAAAAAGAATCATCTATAAAGATATCATGTTCATCCATTTAAAGCTGAGAGACCTTTATGTCAATTTAATACCCATAGCAATTATCAAAAACTAAGTAGTTTTCAAAAAAAATCACTGTTTTTAGTAGTGTCCAATCATTTGATGTTTCTCAAATGATTGGATACTCATACGAAAAACAGTGTTTTTTTACTACAGTACACTGCTTAAAAAATATACGATTACAACCAACAGGAGAGGAGATGGAATATGTGCTTGTTACAAAATATCGTTATTGGATATCGTTATTGTATAATTGTGGGTTGCGTTATTCCATTTTGACTGGCAACGATTGTGAGATACCGTTACTAGATATTATTTATCAATAACGATAACTATAACAGTTATCGTTATTTCGTTTCATGGCAACACTTGCTCCCCTCCAATAACTCAACTTGGACTCTTCTGGCCTCTAGCTCGGCATTCGATCACGAGCAGTCGACCTGGGTGGTTGTAAGCAAACTAAAGAGATCTGTAATACTTTTAAACGTTACTATAGTGAATCTGTGAATAATTATAAGAGTGAATAAATATTGTATTCTACAAGTGCAGTTTATTTGATCGACGCCATCACATCTCAGAAGCGGGATAGCGGTAACAAGGTACGTTTTTTTTTTTTTTTCTCTCTATCTTTTTGCTTTGTTATCGCCCATTTGCCCACTGAAGGTTCTTAATTGTATGGATAAGAACACAAAAAAAAAGTGGCACTACGTAATTTTATATGTTAGGGCCTAAATAATCTGACATCTTTGCTGCATTTGGCCGGGGCACTCCCCGGTAATGTAGTCGAGTGACTGGATTATTTTAACAGTTAAATTTTCTTCCAATCAATACTTATACAACAAATAACGACTGCAAATAAGAAACGAGGCACTTCCTGGTAGTGTTATTTTTATTTATTAGGTAATTTATGATCTTGATGTCCGTAAATAGAATGTCTGTTATGGCTACTTTATTAGAATTATTAGACCAACCCGTAAGTTGTTAAGACTACTAGATAGTGGTTTGAACTTTATGAAACTACTTTAAAGGGCATTAATGCGTGTGACATTTTACAGCTTAGTGATGGAACGTGATCGATCACGCACGCCTAGGCGCGCTAGTGATGGCAGCTTTGAAGGTGATGGAAGGCACAGTCGGCGCACCATGAAGCGTCGCAGTGAGCGACCAAGCGAGCCACGCAGTCGTAGCCGGAGTCCGCTACGGCGACACAGCCAGCGTGCAACGAAGCGCCGCACCGAGCTACGTAGTCGTAGCCGGAGCACGACACCGCGCCGTAGCAGGCGCAGTACCGAGCGTCGCAGTGAGCGGCGAAGCGAGCCGAAGAGCCGGAGTCGAAGCAAGCCCCGCAGCAACCGCAAAAGCAGGTTGAGCAGCGAGCGCCGCGAGTACCGACACCGGGAGAGCGGCAGGGATGGAAAAAGTCGAGAGCGAGATCACAGGAGTGATTCACGACGCGGAGAATTCAACGTGAGTGATGAATCATGTAATTCGTTTCTAAAGTCATTTCTTAATGCTGTTAATTCAATGAAATCTGGTGGAAGTGAGAGGCTTCCATCCTTACATCAAGTCGTACCTGAATTTGATCCAATGGTTAAAGAACAAACTATTGACGCGTGGCTTAATAAGGTTGAGGAATGTAGGCAAATTTACGAATGGTCTGAAAGGGAAGTCATTCATTACGCCCTACCTAAACTCACGGGCGTCGCCAAGAGATGGTATCTTAGTTTGCCAACACTCTTGCACTCTTGGGAGGAATGGAAGACCAAACTTAGGGAAACCTTTCCTTCTAGTCAAAATTATGGCGAGCTACTTACAGAAATGCTAAGTAAGAGGCTGCGTTTTGGCGAATCTCCTGAGCTGTATTACTATTCTAAAATTAATTTACTTAATCGCTGTAAAATTAAAAATAAGAATGCAGTTGACTGTCTGATTTTTGATCACTAAAAGAAAAAGACAGGCGTCATGTCCCCAATAATCTTACTAAGGCAGTTAGAACTAGTAAGCCCGATAATAATAGCATTACATGTTTTAATTGTAACCAAGTAGGTCATCCCAGCTATCGATGCAACAAGCCAATTTTAAAATGTGGCCACTGTAATTTATTAGGTCATTTGTCAAATGCGTGTCCAAAATCCGATACATCCCACAAATCTGAAAAGGAGAAGAATGTCCTCAATATTGCTAGTCAGGCGTCATCTAGTTTATATACTTTTCCAGTAAGCGTAAACGGGAACAGTGTACAATGCCATTTAGATCTAGGTAGCGAATGCACGCTAATGCGTCAATCTGATGCCTTAAAGCTGGGGATAGAATGGATCACTGGCAACAATCTACCACTTTTAAAGGGACTTGGCAACATACCATACCAACCAATCGGTTTAGCTAATTTCGATATTGAAATACAAGATGTTATCGAAAAAAATATTGAAGTATTAATCGTCGCTGACAATTTAATTAACTACCCAGTTCTTTTGGGACACACCTTCTCGGAACGTCCAGGAATAAAAATAATTAAAACCGCGAGTAGCTTAAATATTACTTATAATGTCGAGACTAAAGTACATTTGATATGTGGTAGTGATACGTGCATTAAACCTTCTGAAATAAGACCTATCCAAGTAAAATGCACTACCAAATTTTCGGGTAGCTTAATTGTTACTGGTGGCATACGCGGCCAGATCGGTTCCGAATTTTATATGTTTCCGGGAGAGTATAATCTGGACAAGGGTCAAGGTTACATTTTAATTTTTAATATGAGTAACAAAGATCTTAACATTAAAAGCGAGCAGTTACTCACACGTAGTAGGACTACTGATGGTTGTAAATATGTGTATGATGTCAAGTCAAGTAACGATAATGAAGAGTTCGAGCCTATTATCGGAGACAACGCTACTAAAGAGCAAAGGCAGGCCATTAAGAATCTTCTACTCAAATACAAAGAGTGTTTCTCATCATGTCTTAAAGATCTTGGGTTCACTAATGTTATTGAAATGGATATACGTTTGAAGGATGAAGAGCCCGTAGTTTATAGGCCGTATAGGCTCTCTCATTCTGAAAGGGAAGATGTAAGACACATGATCGCTGAAATGTTAGATTGTGGTATAGTAAAAGAGTCTTCATCGCCCTATGCGAGTCCCATTGTTATTGTCAAGAAAAAAAATGGGGAAAAGCGCTTGTGTGTTGACTATAGAGCACTAAATAATAGGACCAAGCGTGACCATTACCCTCTTCCAAGAGTTGAAGACCTGCTAGACCAACTAGCTGGCCATAACATCTTCATATCTCTTGACTTAGCGTCGGGATATTATCAGATTCCTATTTCAGAAAAATCGCAGGAAAAGACCGCATTTGTCACACCCGACGGTCAATTCGAATATACTAGGATGCCGTTTGGTCTGGCAAATGCGCCTTCGGTTTTTCAAAGAGCCATGCACAAACTCCTTGATAAGTCTAAAGTAGGCTACGTAATAATATACATGGATGACGTATTGATACCCGCGCGCTCATTCAAAGCAGCTATGCAACGATTGGATGAGGTTTTGAATCTCTTAAAGGAAGGGGGCTTGACTCTAAAGCTAAAGAAGTGCAAATTTATGTTCGATAAATTGGACTTTTTGGGTTTCGAGATAAGTGGTGATGGAATCAGGCCAGGCTCATTAAAATCTGATGCAGTATCTAGGTTTCCTACTCCCAGAACTGCTCACGACGTCAGACGTTTTTTAGGATTAGCTAGCTTCTTTCGAAGATTCGTAAAGGATTTCGCTTTGATAGTCAGGCCCTTAACTGCTCTTTTGAGGAAGGATGCTTGCTGGAAATGGGGCAAGGACGAAGACGATGCATTTACTGAAATTAAAAAACGCCTAACGTGTAGACCAATTATCGCTTTATACGACAAAACATTAGAGACCCAACTGCATACCGATGCATGTAAACTCGGAATCGCCGGCATTCTTCTTCAAAAGGACAGCGAAGGATCCTGGAGGGCTGTAGCATATTATAGTCGCCAAACGTCGGTGGATGAGCAAAAACTTCACTCGTTTGAGCTCGAGACATTAGCTGTTATAGCTTCACTGAATAAATTTAGGGTGTATCTCTTGGGTATTCGATTTAAAATCATAGCTGACTGTAACTCACTGCGCACCACCTTGACAAAGAGGGATCTGGTCCCAAAGATTGCCAGGTGGTGGGTACAGTTGCAGGAGTTTGATTGCGAGTTTGAGTACCGCCCGGGGGATAAAATGACACATGTTGATGCTTTAAGCCGGGCACCTATCGACTCGGCTCTTGAAGATAATAACATTGTTGATATCCTTACGGTTACCACTGAAGACAGGATTATCACTGTCCAATCGTCCGATGATGAAATAAAACACATTAAAAACATCTTATCGGACCCAGATACAGTAAAGTTAGTAGATGTGCATCAAAATTATAAATTAAAGAATGGACGCGTCTATAGGGTAGTCGCACAAGATACACTCAGATGGGTAGTACCTAAGGGCTCCAGGTGGCAAGTAGTTAAGGCCAACCACGACGATGTTGGACACTTTGGGTTTGACAAAACGCTTGACCGAATCCGCGCGTTATATTGGTTTCCTAAAATGAGATCTTTTGTTAGGAAATACGTCTCTGCGTGTTTAGAATGCGCTCACCATAAAATACCCACCGGGAAGCCCCACAGTTTCTTACATCCTATAGAGAAAATAGCGATCCCATTTCACACCATACATGCGGACCACTTAGGACCATTCAATAAAAGTAAAAAGAAAAATTCTTATATTTTGGTAATAATTGACGCGTTCACAAAATTTATTACATTGGCAGCGGTCAAGAGCTCAAAGTCCTCTGAAACAATTAAAATAATAAAAACCCTCATAGGTAACTTTGGGACTCCAACACGCTTAATTACCGATAGGGGAAGTTGCTTTACAAGCAAAAAGTTTAAATCGTTCACCCAATCACTCGGCATAAAGCATATACTCAATGCTGTATCGACCCCAAGGGCTAATGGACAAGTCGAGAGGTCAAATAGGACTATTTTAGCTTCGCTAGGCGCAATGACTCACGGCAAAGATCCTCGAATTTGGGACCAGTACCTTCCGGATATACAGTTAGGTATTAATACCACAATTCATGCTATTACAAAGAAAACCCCAAGCGAATTGTTATTTGGCCGCAGAGTAACTAATCCTTCACAAGGTACCGACGACCGTCTGGTGTAGTGGTTCGCGCTCCGGACTACAATGCCTGGCGATTGCGGGTTCGAATCCCGCGAGGGGCAAATGTTAGTGTGATGAGCACGAGCATTTGCATCTAAGTCATGGATGTTTATAAACGTATTTAAGTATGTTTATCCGTTATCTAGTCGCCATAGCACAAGCTTTGCTTAGTTTGGGGCTAGATAATTGGTGTGATTGTGAAAGCAAGTTAAGTTATTTATTTTAAATGACATTGTTACTGACGTTGGGAATAGTGTCACTGAAGGTAACATCGACGATATAAGAGCAGAAGCCAATTATCTCATGCAAGAGCAAAGTGAAACTAGTAAGAAAAGATATGATAGCCGCAGAAAGGAAGCAAAACGCTACCAAATAGGTGATTTAGTTAGGATAGTGCGAGCAATTTCATCAGGCAGCGGTCAGTCTAAAAAGTTAGAACCTAAATTGCAGGGCCCATATAAGGTAATCAAGGTTCTACCAAATGATCGGTATGTGGTAGAGGATACTCCAATATCGCGAAAAGGGCGTCGATATGAAGCCATTATAGCAGCAGACAAAATGCATCCGTGGTTATCTTTTAAATCTATGTCTGATAGTGATATAGGTGCCAGCTCAGATTCAGGTGACGAAAATCGTAGTAGCATTATCCCCGACCCTATCCCTAGTCTGCCAGATGGAAGCCCCTCTGCCCCCTCTTATCATACTGATTCATAGAGAAGTCCAAAGTCCTTATGTTTATAGTGGGCTCGAAAGGATTTAAGCTCAATGTAAACATACGGCATTGATTTTTGGCTGATTATTGTGGGCATGCCGGACACAATGATGTGTCGCCTAAGGATAAATCAATAGTCAGTCTTAAGGATAGTGATATATGCTTGGGGTAGAGCCCCTTGCATGACACTATAGGCATGCCGGGCACAATGATGTGTCGCCTATTAGTGATTTAAGTGATTTGTGTTTTGTTATTGTGGGCATGATTGGGACAAGGATGTCTCGCCCAAGGATAAACAATAACTATTCACATAAATATATAGATGTTAAGAACTGAAATATAATCATAATTAAAGAAAAAAAAATGCATTTAGTGAATTATTGTATTAGAAAAATGTGATTGCAATATATATAATTACCTTACTAGTGACTTGTTGTAAAAATTTAGTACTAAAAGTATAAGAAAGTTTATTATTCTGAGTAACATGAAGATTTTATCCAAATATTATAATTAATTGGCTAAAATGTATAAGTATTTGCACTTTTGTTGATTATAATAACAGTGTTTATAGCTAAAAAAAAAACAAAATAAATACTGGTTCTGCTATATTGTATTGTAATTTAAACTTTGAAGATACTTTTTGCAATTATATTGTTGACTAAATTAGTAAAATACTTTTAATGCTAATTCATCTAAACGAGGGGACTCGTTTGTGATCGGATGGCCGAGTTGTTACAAAATATCGTTATTGGATATCGTTATTGTATAATTGTGGGTTGCGTTATTCCATTTTGACTGGCAACGATTGTGAGATACCGTTACTAGATATTATTTATCAATAACGATAACTATAACAGTTATCGTTATTTCGTTTCATGGCAACACTTGCTCCCCTCCAATAACTCAACTTGGACTCTTCTGGCCTCTAGCTCGGCATTCGATCACGAGCAGTCGACCTGGGTGGTTGTAAGCAAACTAAAGAGATCTGTAATACTTTTAAACGTTACTATAGTGAATCTGTGAATAATTATAAGAGTGAATAAATATTGTATTCTACAAGTGCAGTTTATTTGATCGACGCCATCACATGCTGTACAAAGACTTACTACGCTAATACGCCTACATTAATAAATCAGCAAGATGCAATAGAAAAAGAAATAAAACAGAATAAATAATAAACCGCCCTCCAAACTAGGACAAATCCGGGGAAACCCGGACGGATGGCACCCCTACCCAGAAGGAGCGCGCCTCGATCGCGCACCTGACGCGCGCCCGACGCTTGACATAATCCGTTGCATACAACTTCATACAATTTAGCAGAGTGCCCGCAACGCAGCGCCTCGGGCGCGCGCCCCGCGTGCTTGTCATAACCACTGATCAAATAATACTACGTAGAGTCATAACTACCTACTCCCTAGGAGCAAAATACAGCCATAGGTTGAAGGAAAAACGTATTCATTCACCTCATTGGTATCCGACAAACTCCCTAAATTTAATTATAAGGCCTTACCACCACCCAAGTGCGTAAAATCTCGAATATGAAAATCAAATTGTCAGAATGCCTGCTAATTTAATCGATCGATTTGATCAGAGATACGCTGGCTTCGACAGCGAGAAGAAACACTTGAGAAATTTCATCGTGTCACGTGACGTCTTCGGTAGCTTAGTTAGTAAAGCACTCGCCCGGAATGCGATGGGACGTGGGTTCGAGTCCCACCTGAGGTCGATGGTTTTTTCAAGTGTTATTTATCTTTAATAAAAACCCCATGCAAGGTTTTTATTTAATTGCTAAAAACAAAAATTTACAATTGTTTTGCTTTTTAAGTTGGTTCAGCTTTAAAAACATGCCAAAAATCTGTTTCCGGCACTCAGGCAACAGAACAATGCAGTATTACTTCATAATAGAAAAAGATCAGTGAAATAAAAATGGATTCAACTTTTTTTATAAAATTTCTCGAAAATAATTAATTAGATTTCTGTGGAGCGCATCACTATAAGCGTGAACTGTCATGTGTCACAGCGATCTTATACTCTAGTATTATTTGATCAGTGATATCTACTCTGAGTGTAGTTTATTTGATCAGTGCGTGCTCTGAGTTATCTGTGGATCATAACCTGAATGGATTACAGTAAATAATGGTTCAAAAACTTGTAAATTCAGTCGAAAATTCGATACAATTATCAATCATTCTAGTTAGAGACGTTTATTTTTGGGTAAAGAACAAGTTTTGTTAAGTTAACTGTATTTTTTTACGTCCGTGGTTAACCCCAACTCGATTTCATTCAGCTCAATTCGGAATACAACATTGATTACGTACGCAGTAACAAAAACATTGGGTACATTTCCCAAACAAACAAAACGAGACGTAATTACGTTGCTTTATCCTGGTAATTTGTGTACTATAGATTACTAATGGATATTCTAAAAGCAGAGATTGCTAGAAAACGAAAACTCCTTGAGGAGAAAAATTTGCTCGTAAGTATATATTTTTTTAAATGATTATAAAAAAAATATTTTCTTAATACAATATGAAATATCTAGGATCAAGGCAAGAAATATTTCAAACGAGGTGAACTATTAGCTAAAGAACAAGAAGAATACTTTAAAAAGTATGGACCCCAGATTAAGGAAGAGGATACTGATAAATCAAATGAAGAGAAAAAAGAGAAAGGTTAGTTATCTTTTTAATAAAATAACCCACCTGTTTCATTAAATCCCACTGGTCCTTGCTATTCGTACAATACTTGAAATATTCAAACTGTTGGTTTTATTATCAAATTGATAACTTGCTATTCTTGTATTACGGTAAATGCAGTGTAGCTGTAGGTACTATATTTGTTTCAATTTACTTTAATAGTAACCAGACAGGACAGTAATGAAGTGGAGCAGACAGAGACGGTGTCATTACCACGGACAGAAGTCATCAAACGGCTGCGAGAGAGAGGTCATCCCATATTGGTATTTGGTGAGAGTGAAGGACAATCATTTAGAAGACTGAGGAGGATAGAAATCCAGGAGCCTGAAGCAAATAGAGTGAGTACCTAATCAGTTTGTTTTTGTTATTGTAGATGCAATTATAGGCAACTAACTAGAAGCCCAAAATTAATTGCCTTTTTTTCCAGTCTACAGATTAAATATATCTCGGACAACAGTCCAACTATCAAAGCATTACAAAGTCTGTCTTCTTCCTGTTATACATTTTTAATAAACCAAACCTTTTAATTAATCTTAGGTTTGATTAAAGAATCTGTATGTTTTATTAGTAGAAATCTGCAATCACAATTTGCTCTTTTTATTCCAGGGATTACGTAATGACTTTCAAGAAGCTATGGATAAGGTGGATCAAGCTTATCTGAATGAAATCTTGGCATTGGGTACACAGGTATGCATTATTAATTAAACCTCACTAAAGCTTCACCATTTGTCACTTTCTTTATATTTGGAATCCATTGTTAAAGACACTATAGTGTGGAAGTATGTCACTTGTGAAATAAAATGATCAAGTCTGACATTTTACTAAAAACAAAGTAACTTAATAAATCTTGTTTTTAGTTAAGAATCATTGATACATGCATGACTTAAGCTACGGCCAAACCAACGCGGTGGCGTGGGCGTGGGCGTGCAGGCCAGTTCTCACCAAACACGCGGAAACTAGGCGTTTAGGAGGCCTCGCACGAAAATATATCTTTTGCTCGGATGTATAAACCTAACAAGAAAGAGATTAGTCATGAATGAAGTCAAAGAAGATTATGAATGTTAGTCATAATAAAGGTATCTAATGATGTTGTAGAAATTTTTATTTTACTATTGTTTATCAGATTATTTGCGGATATACTACAAATATAAAAGCTCAACCCTTTTACTAAATAAACAAAGAATTTCTGTAGAGTTTTTAATTTATTTATTTACTGAGTTTCGCATTAATTAATTCCAACGCCGTTACCCGAGCGAAGCTATTTGAAGATGTAGGAAAGAAAAAAGCTAGTTGGCTTCACTCATTGCTTTTCGGAAAAAAATTAAACGTAATTATTTATATTATCGTAGTAGCGTACCATCTGTCTGTTGAGCCTGTCACGTCAAATGTCATGTCCGCGCGTGCAAAAGCTGAATGTCAAGCTGCACGCATGAAGCACGCCGCCGGTGTGAACTCGTCGATACAAATGCTATGGCACGATCTGAACGCCCACGCCACCACGCACGCCACCGCGCACGCGTCTGTTTGGCCGGAACTTTACACTGTATTGATTTTTAGGGTTCCGTACTCAAAGGGTCAATCGGGACCCTATTACTAAGGCTCCGCTGTCCGTCTGTTACCAGGCTGTATCTCATGAACCGTGATAGTTTAAATTTTTACAGATGATGTATTTTTATTGCTGCTATAACAACAAATACTAAAAACCAGAATAAAATAAATATTTAGGGGCCTACTATACAACAAACGTGATTTTTTTGCTCGTTTTTATAGATAATGGTGTGGAACCCTTAGTGCACGAGTCCGACGCGCACTTGGCCGGTTTTTTTAACTTCATATTGTTATCACACTAAGTTTTATGAACTTTCTTTTACCTGAGAATAAGTGTAATTTCATACTGATAAGGAAAATTATTTCTGATTATATGATATAGGTAATATATTCATAAATGATTTCTTCCTGTTAAATGTATAATAACTTTATAATATATGGTTGTAAAAATTCCAGAGTGAATCAGACAAAAATATGAATGATGATGCCCTAGAAGATTCTGTCACATATGACTTCATACAAGAAATGGCAAAAACAATGGGTCTAGGAGACAGGAATCATGACATGAATGTTATAATGGCATTATTGCAGGTAATCTAATTTATTAATAAAACACGATGAGTAGTTTGACACATACTTACGTTTATTATTTTCACATAAGTAAGTACAGGTGGCGCTACATGTTATGACATGAATCTTGTTACCAACTATAACATTTATTATCATCATCAAGCATGCTAAACACATGCACAATTGCACATGAACGGTTTCTTTGTTACATTTGCTATAGAAAGAGTAACTGTTGGGAAGATGTGTTCTTAGTGGACACCGTGAATTGTACGTGCAGTCACTCGACAAGGTGGAGCCAAGATACATGCTAAGCTACTAGCAGCGGATGGAAAAGAATAGTCAAGAATCCAGCTCATAAAGTCTATTGAATTTCTTTTGAAGCCATGCTAACAAGAAGAAAATTGACTAACATGCTAGTAACCCATTCTTCACCATAATTATCACACACAGTGGCATGACCACCTTGACAGTAAAATCACCAGTATATTATTTACTACTGTCCATCCAACTGTGACTGCATTTTGCTAATTCAAAACTTTTAAACATTTATTTATTTATATACATATTATTTTCAGTTTCTTCTAACAATGTGGGGCCAGCAACTCAACTCAGCAACGGCAGCTGAAAAGACTGCTGTGAAACACAAAATGGCGAGAGCTACGTATACCCAGACGCAAGTGTACTTAAAACCCTTGATGAGGAAATTGAAAAAGAAAACACTGCCCGAAGATATTTGTGACAGCCTAACGGAAATAACTAAGCATTTATTAGAGAGGAATTACATAATGGTAAGTATAACGTTCCCTCTGAGCTACGTATTTGGTGTTCTATTGCTTGCTGCGCCAAGTATCCTTCACCCTAAAGGCGTACCTTCATGCAGACTGGCTGCATTGCAAAAATCTTTAACATCTCTTTCGTTTTTTACAAAAACAAATGAGATGACAGAGGATTTTTGCAATGCGGTGCGTTGTGTGTACTTATGTGCACGGGCCTTAAGACACCTGTTAAAAATTATCAGGTCGTAAATATACAATAGGTACTATCTATTGAACTAGAGTTCTTTTTGTCATTAATTTGTCTTGATGATAAGTGTATAAATTGAGGCAGATTACAGCTGTCAACCGAAGTATCTATGTATTTGACATCACAAACATTTTCCTATAATCTCCTGAATAGCTCAATTATTAGGTGTAACCCTCAGGTTGTCTGGTTTCCGGCAGTGGCAGTAACAGTTACAGCCCAGAGGGCCTAATGTGAGTTTTATGAATGCCTATTCATAAAACATAAATGTATCGAAAAGTAAATGTGGTGGTGGCACATCAATAAAGCTATATTTTTCCATCAACAGCTATCAAATAAAACTTAAACTAGGCACTTTCTTGGTGATGGGGGATACAATTTCTACCTCTGAGGACAAGTCTACAATGTAATGTATGACTATCACGATTTTAGTCTTTTGTCATTTAATTTTATGATTTAGATAATATGGGCCTTAGTTAGTTAGTTAGTTAGTTTGGCTGGGAGGTGTCCGCACTTAGCCTCTCGATTGGGCCATTGTGCGTGCTGTGTCCTTCCCCTACTCCAACCAGCCCAAGTCATCCCAGAAGGCCAGCAGACCCTTCAGGCTCCTGAATGCCTCCGGGAGTGATCCTGGTGATTGGAGAATCCGTGCCCGTTGTTCTGCCACGCTCTCGCACTCCATGAGCACGTGCCGCGGCGTTTCCTCTGCCTCCATGCATCCTCTGCATGTGGGGCTGTCTGTTACTCCTATGTGGAATAGGTGCCTGTTTAGTGAACAATGACCGGTTATAGTACCTACAACCTTCCGAAGTTCGTTCCGTTTTAGTCTGATGAGGCTGCGGGCAAGCTTTTTTGATGCTGCCGGAATTGCATCTTTTGTTTGCCTGCATCCTACACTGTTCATCCATTCGGTATGGTGGGTTCCTGTGGTTCTTTCACGCAGCCACGTTTTAATTTGGGCCTGAGGTATAGGCAGTAGTGGTTCCGGTCCATGGACTACCACCTTCGATCCTCTTTTGGCCAATTCGTCTGCGGTGTCATTTCCCAGTGAGTTGCTGTGTCCTTTGATCCATTGCAGAACCACTCTGTTCGTATTTGCAATGGATTGGAGTGCATTGTGACACTCTAGTATGAGTGCGGAGGTTACGACATTGTTTTGTAGGGCTTGGAGTACGGATGCACTATCCGAGACAATTTTTATGCCAAGATCTCGGACGTCTCTGGCTGCAACCGCCTGTGCCGCTTTGGTTATACCAATGCATTCTGCCTGGAAGATGGAGTTTAACTTGTCTAGTGTGGTCGATATGTTTATGTTTAAATCATTCGAGAAGACGCCGGCTCCGGTACCATGTGCCGTTTTTGAGCCGTCTGTATATATCCTAACTTCATCGACGCCAGAGTTGTCTTTTGGTTCTTCTGTGAGTTGGATATTGTATCTTCGATCGAAGATGTGTTGACACGGAGTTCTGTCCATGGGCGCCTCGAGGAGTGGTAATTCCTTTAGGACCTCCTGCAGAACTTTTGAGTGTGTTGTTTCTATGTTTTGTTTCCATAGTCCGTTTGCTCTTAGTCTCAGGGCGGCTGACTGTGCTTCCTCCTGTATGATGAGATCTAGTGGTCTCAAGTTTAGGAGGAACTCGAGCGCGGCTGATGGGGTGGTTCTCATGCATCCAGTAGTTGCTACGCTTGCTAGTCGCTGTAGACTCTGGAGTTTTGTTTTCACTGTGGTCAGTTGTGTTCTGGGCCACCATACAACTGATCCATAAGTTATAGAAGGTCTGATAACTGATGTGTAGAGCCAAAGTGTGATTTTTGGATTTAGACCCCAACTTTTACCAACTAGTCTTCTACATTGACAAAATGCTATACAGGCCTTCTTTATTTTTGTTTCGATATGACTCGCCCAATTCAGTTTGTTATCAAGGATAACGCCCAGGTATTTCACCTGAGTTGATAGCGAGAGTTCTGTGTTAAATAGTTTTGGTAATTGTAGTGGAGGTAACTTCCTTTTGTTGGTGAAAAGGATAAGTTCTGTCTTTTTCGGGTTTACTGATAGTTGATGCTCGTCACACCATTTTTCTACTATCTGAAGTGCTGAGCGCATAATTCCGCAGAGCAGATTTTCAGCGTTTCCGTTTATCAGTATTGTTAGGTCGTCTGCATAACCAATAGTAGTGTATCCTCTTTCGTTTAGTCTGTACAGTAGGCTATCCACTACTATGTTCCATAGGAGTGGTGAAAGGACACCACCCTGGGGGCATCCTCTTACTACCTTTGCTCTTGTGGTAGTGTTCACCACTATTTGAACCGCCCTTTTACTTATTAGTTGCGTTATCCAGTTTTTTATGACTGGATCGACGTTGTATTTCTGTAGGGCGTGGTTAATGCTGTTGTGCATGGTTTTGTCGAAAGCCCCTTCTATGTCTATGAAGGCAGCTAGGGTTGAAGCTTTATTTGTGATAGCCGTTTCTATTTTATGCACCACCATGTGCAGCGCTGACTCTGTTGATCTGCCTGTTCTGTATGCATGTTGTTGGGGATGTAGTTGCTTACGTTTTAGCGCTCCGTCCCTTAGGTATCGGTCTACTAGTCTTTCCAGTGTTTTTAGTAGGAATGATGTTAGACTAATGGGCCTGAAAGCTTTGGCGTGCGTATAGTCTTCCTTGCCTGGTTTTGGCAGGAAGACTACTTTCGCCTCTCTCCATGTTTTTGGTATGTATTTGAATGCAATGCAGGCCCTGTAGATTGGTAGTAGATGTTTTGTTACTTGGTTGGTCTGCCATTGTAGTAGTGCTGGGAAGATTCCGTCCAGCCCTGCCGATTGAAGGGCTTAAAGCTCTTTAGAGCCCATTCTATTTTATTTGTCGTTACTACCTTGTCTGCAATTTCCCATTCTTGGGTTGTTGGTGTGCTGTATTGCTCGTCAGACCATCCGTAGTCTGACGTTATTTGACAGCCTGGGAAGTGAGTTTCCAGTAGTACTGTACTGGTTTCCTCATCTGTGTTTGTATAAGTGCCGTCTTCTTTCTTCAGGGAGCCCAGGAGTTTGAGATCGCCTTTTGAAAGGATTTTCTTTATTCTTGCGGCTTGGTTGGTTGAGTTAATGGTATTACAGAAATCATGCCAGCCTTCCATTCTCCGGAATCTGATTCTTTTCTTGTAGTGTTTTTGTGCTGTTTTGTATTTTTCCCAGTCTTCAGTGGATCTGGTGTTTTTTGCTCGGTTAAAGAGTGTCCTGAGTCCCTTGCGTAGTCGGTCGAGTTCTGGCCCCCACCAGGTACTTTTACCCGAGGTTTTGGGTGTTACTTCAGGACAAGCCAGTTCATAACTGTCTCTAAGGGATTCAGTTAGGAGCTGAACGTTTGATTCTATGTTATCAGTACTAAGTGTTACGTCTGTTAGTTGTACATCACCTAGCGACTTGGTTAGTAGATTTGTGTACCTTGTTATATCTGTTTTGCGGGGGTTGCGATATGGAACAGGGTGTGTTTGTGTGTACTGTATTTGGAAACAGACGCGGCGATGGTCTGCGAAGGAGGGTTCATTTGATACATGCCAACCCTCAATGAGGTCTGCCGCCGCGTGTGTTGCCAAAGTAACGTCTATGATAGATTGATACCTTGAGCTTACGAAAGTGGGTTCTATACCTCTGTTCATAATGTTCAGGTTTGCTTGGTGTAAATATTCGGCTAAAGACTCACCCCTTTTGTTTGTGTCCTTACTTCCCCACAGCGGGTGATGTGCGTTGCAGTCTGCGGAGATGATCAGGTCCCATTCGTGTGCTTCGCAGTGTTGTACCAGTTGGGCTAGTTCCCTTGCAGGAATTTCGCCCTCACTTGGCATATACACCGAAGCTAACACTAGGACGGTTTGTTGTACTGTAGATATCTTCACTGCTGTGAGGTCTCTAGAACAGAATTGGTTAAGCAAGGTTGTTGTTACGTTAATAGGCATGTAGATGCAGGTTCTCGGTTTTTCAACCGAGGTGTCCAGCAGTAACTTACTACCGATGTTGTTTAGACCGCAGACTCTATTATTCCTGATCCAGGGCTCCTGGATCAGAGCGACGGTCTTGTTGTTGACCTCCAGCACTCTGCGTAAAGTTGCCGCCGCTATCTGCTTGTGCTGGAGGTTTGTCTGTATGACATTGAGGGAGCTAAGGGCTACGCAGGACGTCATCTTCGTCGCTGTAGCTCCCCTCAATGTGCAGCGCCGAGTTTACTTCCATCTCGCTCATACCCGGTTGGGGAGCTGAGGTGGATGCCGCTGGGTTGGATGTTATCCCTGCGGCCTCACTCGTCGCTGTCGGTTCCTGTCCGGTTGTTGCGGGCTCGTCCGGAGAGAAGAAGCGGATGTAGCCACTGCCGGACATATGGGCTACTCGGCGATCTCTCTCCAGGATGGTCTGCTTCTGGTCTTCGGGGATTCCTAGGATAAGGTGAATCACCTTTTCCTTGGAATCCTCCTCTCGAGGCTTGTTGTCCACCGTCATATCGTAACACTGCCATGAATCAACTTTGTACCACGGGTTCTGGGCGCAAAGGACTCGGTGCAGTGTGGCAGCGTCAGTGATACGGGAGTGGACAAGCAGCCCCGCCTTCAGCTTTTTCTTCATCTCTGACTGTTTAATAACAGTCAGAGTGGTGCCCGGTATCGGTGATGGTAGGGTTTTGACCCTGTCGACCAGCCAGCCGAGAGCGTTCGCATCCTCGCACCACATCGCTAGTGCCCCATCCAGAAGGAAGGGGCGTCCGCGGAAGGAAGGAGCTTGCGCGCTCGGAGAGGGTGGAGACAGAACAGCCTGCAGGATACTATCGACGATAGTCTCCTTGAGCTGATCTGCCTGGGCGGACGAGAGGTCCCTCGGCGGAACGGTGGTAACCGCTACTCTCAGATGCGATTTATTCGCATCTGCGTAGCTCATCGTCCGCTTTGGTCTCGTGTCGGTTTTTGCGCGTTTGGCTTCTCCCCTGGGTGACTGAGTCTCATCCAGGCGAGCTCGCTTCGAGGAAGTCCGCTCACCCGGGCGATCCCCAGGCCCAGACTGCTCCTTTTCAGGAGCAGGGGAAGCATTCGCAGCATGTATCCGGCTACGATGACCTCTCGGCTTTCTTCTCCTTTTCGACTGTGCTGGTGGTGGTGGTGGTGGTGGTGGTAGTGTTGGTGGTGGTAGTGGCGGCGGAGCCGGTATAGTCTGTGCCACTGCCACCTCCGTGGAGGTGGGCGGCGCAGATACGCGCTGCGTTTCCGCTGCTACGTCGTCGGCTGCCGCTTTGGTAATAGGCTTCCGGGCTTTCCTTTCCGCGCGCCGGTTGTGGCGACTACGTTCCGGTTGTCCCGTTGGCCCTTGGTTTGGTGTGTTGTTTGGTTTGTGTGGTGGAGCCGCTGAGCCAGCCTTCCCCTTTTTCAAGGGGCGCTTGTGGGCGACTACGGTCCACTGGTGTTGTGGTGGCACAGATTCTGTGCCAGTAGGTATGGCCTCTGCGAGGCCTGACAGGTCCAGGCTGGAGCCTGGTCCTGTTTGTGGTATGGCGCCAGTAACATTCGCTGACGCGGGGGCCTGGTCGTCCACCCCTGCGCGGCCTTCGGTAACAAATTTCACACTCGCAGGCCCGGGTACCTGCGAGCGCCGGGCGTTAGCCGGATCGCATGACATAATCGCATTATCTTTACTTTCGTTCATGTCATAAACGGGGGGGGGGGTTTGGGAAATAAACACACAGCACTTTCCCAAGGTGCTGTGGCCGTGCTTTCAGAAGGGATTTAATCCTTCTGGGCTTACGGATGCCTGTGTGTGGTTTTGCGCCGCCACGGTTCGGCTATGCCGGTTTGGAGAGGGAGTTAGGATGGGACTGGGGGTAAGGATATATTGGGGTTCGGCCAGAGGTTTCTGTTATACCAGTAGCTTAAGGCAATTGGCCAAGAACGGGCAGCAACCTCGGGAAGGATAGTCCACTGGCCTTGTCTACGGGATCTCTGCGACCTGCGCTCCTCCTTAGACCATTCACCAAACCCAGCATCGGACAGATGCTGGGAGTAGGGGAATTACCAATCAAAGTATTTATTAAAATACAGATGTTGATTGATCTTGCCCCCGCCCAATATGGGCCTTATCTTTAGGATAAACTCTATTTTTTGCGTTTCATAACCGTCAAAAGCGCTATAAGACACATCAATTCAAGCAATTTTATCCTCTACATATTTTTATCTGTTACGTATCCATTTGACATTATCCGTACATTGTGAAACAGGCCCTTATAAGTAATCCTTTGTGTTGCAGGCAAGTGACGCGTACCTCCAAATGGCCATAGGCAACGCCCCCTGGCCTATCGGTGTTACTATGGTTGGTATCCACGCTCGTACCGGTCGTGAGAAGATCTTTTCCAAAAACGTGGCCCATGTGATGAACGATGAAACGCAGAGAAAATACATACAAGCCCTGAAACGACTAATGACCAAATGCCAGGAATACTTTCCAACTGATCCATCTAGATGCGTTGAATACACGTCCTTACACAACAATTAGATAGTAAAATTGTACCATTTGATATTTGCTGTTTTATTTGTTTAGCACAGTGTCGACGTTGTCGTCCGAATGCTATGCTATGGTATGATTTAGTGTAGGTGTAACGTAATTTAATCGTAAATTCTTTGTCAGAGGGCTCTGAAATACTGAATCAGCAGGGGCAAGTGCGATTGGGTTTATTCGGAGTTTATTCCATAATATTTGAACTACTATATCAATAAAATCGATTCATCGTGCACACGGTGAGGTTTATAGTAGTTGTAAAGTGCGTGATGGGAACCTAAACGATTTCTTCAGAAACTTATTCAGGGTGCTTAGGGAGAAAACATTCTAAAAATCCTGACGTCTAGGAGGTGCGCTGGTGGGAGGGGGGGGGCTGACAAGGTCCCAATTTTAGGTTTTTCACCACTATTTTAAAAATGGTACGTTGTAGCGATTAATATTCTATGAGGGGATGAAAGCTTATAAATTAAAAAAATATAATCTACAACTTTTATTCTATACCTACACGTTTTCCATATTTGAACTACACCCTCCAGCCCCTCTAGCATGAGCAACAAAACACGATATGCTGATATGATACGATATAGCGATTTATCGACACCCAACTTCAAAGACATTTCCAGCTCACACATAAAGTGATGCGCGCCAACGAAATCTAATCGATTATTTATAGAAATTGAGAATTTTTTTAAAAAAAGTTATATTGATTTTTATTTCACTGAACTTTTTCTAATATGAAGTAATACTGAAATATTCTGTTGCCTGAATGCCGGAAACATATTGTTCAATGCTAAACAAACTTAAAAAGCAAAACAGTAATAAGGCAAAACCGAAAATACTCGGAAGCACAACGAAAAAGACGCACTAATACTGACGACAAAGCATAGGCTTTGACAAGCCGACCGCACCGATTCATCGTATATTTATCGATTTAGTGATTAGTGTGGTCAATCCCTATAGGAAAGCGTTCCGTTTTACGCATCGAATATTTTAAGAGATTTAAGTTCGCTTATTTTTAAAATTCGTAAGAAATCATAATAAATAGAATTTTTCACTTAGATTTCTAGATGCAATGCTTAAAGATTTTTGTAATAATCTTCAATTAAAATAAAAAATGTTTTTCATAAAATATTAAATTCATCATATCAGCCTGTTGCAGTCCACTGCTGGACATAGGCCTCCCCCAAGGAGCGCCACAGCGCACTATCTCCCGCCCTTTGCATCCAGTCGCTGCCAGCTGCCTTCTTCAGGTCATCGGCCCATCTAGCCGGGGGGCGTCCTACACTACGTTTGCCTAAGCGTGGTCTCCATTCGAGAACCTTCCTGCTCCACCTCTCATCGGTTCTGCGACAGACATGGCCAGCCCACTGCCACTTCAGCTTGCTACATTTTTGGACATATCAGTCACCTTAGTCTAATGTCGTATGACCTCGTTACGGATCTTATCCCTTAGTGAGATCCCCAACATTGACCCACTGATCAAATAATACTACGTAGACATTGACCTTTCCATAGCACGCTGAGTGACGTGTAGTCGGTCTTATCCCAAATACATTGCACTTAGAAAATCCACTCTCAATGCTCTGTGCACTGAAATACGATATCGTTGGTTGAATGCTCTAATGCTGGGGCTTCACCTGCGTGACGCCTAACGTTCAAATAAAGGCATGACTAGCGTTAACTAAATTAAAGTATTAAGCTACGCGCTAAGTGCGTGGCCACACTTATTTGACGTTTGATTCTAGCGTCTAACGACTTAGTTAGCGTGTGATCTGTGAGTGTGTTTTTAAAATAAAATAAAACGCTTCCAAGAACTCAATACTTTTATTATTTTGTCTACTCCATCCTAACTTAATAACTATGCACTTTAACATTTATTTCACAAAGACTTTTTAAAAGTGACCGTGTTTTAACATGTTTAGTATAGTAGGTGTAGCCACAGCAACGCACTAAACGCCCGCTTAATCGTGAACATGTCTACAGCTTCCTCATTACTCTAAAACGAATTCTAAGCCTGCCATAGTTTAACGCATAATGAGAGCCATCGAAACGTTCCAGTCATATAATTGCAGCAATCAGATCTTCGTTACTATGAGGTGTTTTTTGTGTGTCAGCCGACGAAACGTGTCTCCAGCTGACACATGCAGTTTAGGCAAACCAGTAAGGTTAGGGTTTCAGAATAAAGTTAGAAATTTAACTAATAATGACAGCAATGATAGCCAAAAAAACTAGCCATCACACTGAAATACTGTTGAAACTACGATCGTAAAACTATGTGCGAGCTGGAGACCCATGTCTCTGGCTTGCACATCTGTATCTTCGTAATTACTCAAGATACGATTATAATTTATACCTCAAAATTCGCGGTCGAATTGCAGCATTCGACTCCAAATATATCAAAACTTAATCTTGAATAGTTTAGGAGCTACGAACCGATAAGTATGTGTAAGCTGGAGACCCATGTCTCCAGCTTACACATAGTGAATTAGAGTAACTGTATAAGTTAGAGTTTCATTTTAAACATGAAATGATTCGTTGTAATAGCAGCACAAACGATGCTTAATTTCAAATCTCTGGGCCTCTTGGTTTCATAATTATAAGCCAAAACCTGTTTTCCCGCCAAAAAATTCAAATAATTGACTCGGAAGCGGGCAAAGCGCGACGTTGCCGTTCCGTGCGCTAAACTATTGCAGTCGAGTTTGAACTCAAGAGCTAGTATTATTTGGAGTCATTTTAATTTGCGCTCTCGATCGTTTTTATTTCTAATACTAAGAATGATAGACTAGGAGCTAGTGACGAAAAGTCTATGTAATTATAAGACTTGCCACCATTTTTAGGACTCTATTACAAAGATATGACTTGAAACTTTTTCCTAATGTGAGATAACACAGCAGGAGAGAACTTGGAAATAAAACGACGTAAATATTTTATTAAGTCTATAGATAGTCCCGAGTTAGAGTGATTTTTAAGATGATATTAAGTAAGTACTTATAATACAGAGAAGTTATAATGTGTAAGATTATTACATATTATTTATGTTTTTAATGTTTGTGTTGCTCAGTAAATTCTAAATCATTCATGATCTATTTATAAATCAAGATAGGAGTTTTTAATACATGTTAAGAATTTCTATATTCATCAATTTATTCGCACTGAAAACCTAGAAAATAATAATAAATAGGAGAGATTTTAACGTATAGTAGGTACTATAACGTTCTGTAACGTACTGTAACCGGCCAACGGCCGAAGCTGGGATTGACTATTGGGAATTGATCGAGAACAAATTATTTCACTTAATAAATTATATTATTTAAAAGGTTCTTTACATGAGGAATGCAGCAAATACTTAACTTTTGAATCGTTTTTCTCAATTGCCAATATCTAGTTTTACATTTGGTCTAGATTTTTATTATTTTTCATCGACTTCAGACTTTCTAATGAATCCCGAAAACAAAAGTTCTTTCTACGTCAAAGAAAAATATTCAAAAGCCAGTTTCATATTTCGAACATACCTTGGTGGACGTAGAGATTTTATTCGCTCGGCTATAAACCTCTACATCCCCCCCGGTAAGAAAAAAATTTCACAGTTCATCTGAGAAATTTTCCTAACTCTCTCTTAAAACAGCCTACCTATGAGCGAAATCAAATTAATACATTCAATGATGCCAATAAAGACTGAATGTAACAGTAAGCTGGAATGATTTTAATCACATCGCAACAACAACAACAACAACACATTAACATAAAAAACATTAAAATTATACTACAACAAACTGACAATCGTTCCAACTTTGGATAAAAAAAACGCTCAATAAAAATCTATCCACAGAATCAACACCATTGTTCACTGCAAAATTAGTCCAGGAAAACAATTTTTATCAATTTAGAAAAGTAACTATGTTTCCTATCCTAATGGAAATAAATAAACAACTGACCGTCTTGACTATTAACAACATAAACAAGTAATGCCATCAAAGACCTTACTATGACGCTCATTTGTGAATCTGGTTTCCATATCTAATTTTGCTTAACTATGCACTTATAACGTTCTGTAACGTACTGTAACCGGCCAACGGCCGAAGCTGGGATTGTCTATTGGGAATTGATCGAGAACAAATTATTTCACTTAATAAATTATATTATTTAAAAGGTTCTTTACATGAGGAATGCAGCAAATACTTAACTTTTGAATCGTTTTTCTCAATTGCCAATATCTAGTTTTACATTTGGTCTAGATTTTTATTATTTTTCATCGACTTCAGACTTTCTAATGAATCCCGAAAACAAAAGTTCTTTCTACGTCAAAGAAAAATATTCAAAAGCCAGTTTCATATTTCGAACATACCTTGGTGGACGTAGAGGTTTTATTCGCTCGGCTATAAACCTCTACAGTACACTTATACCTATTTCTATTGGTAAATTGTTGGCACGTAATCACACGATATAGGTAAACTTGCCGGTCTCATCAAAAAATGAAAAATATAAAATCATCCGCGTGTGAAATCACTACCATCAAAATTAAATATTAAAACTTATGGAGGAACTATTTTGTCCTTATGTTTAAGGCTCCTTGTCTATCATTCTTAGTATAGAAATAAAAACGATCGAGAGCGCAAATTAAAATGACTCCAAATAATACTAGCTCTTGAGTTCAAACTCGACTACAATAGTGTAGCGCACGGAACGGCAACGTCGCGCTTTGCCCGCTTCCGAGCCATTAATTCGATTTTAATTGAGAAAAACGATTCAAAAGTTAAGTATTTGCTGCATTCCTCATGTAAAGAACCTTTTAAATAATATAATTTATTAAGTGAAATAATTTGTTCTCGATCAATTCCCAATAGTCAATCCCAGCTTCGGCCGTTGGCCGGTTACAGTACGTTACAGAACGTTATAGTACCTACTATACGTTAAAATCTCTCCTATTTATTATTATTTTCTAGGTTTTCAGTGCGAATAAATTGATGAATATAGAAATTCTTAACATGTATTAAAAACTCCTATCTTGATTTATAAATAGATCATGAATGATTTAGAATTTACTGAGCAACACAAACATTAAAAACATAAATAATATGTAATAATCTTACACATTATAACTTCTCTGTATTATAAGTACTTACTTAATATCATCTTAAAAATCACTCTAACTCGGGACTATCTATAGACTTAATAAAATATTTACGTCGTTTTATTTCCAAGTTCTCTCCTGCTGTGTTATCTCACATTAGGAAAAAGTTTCAAGTCATATCTTTGTAATAGAGTCCTAAAAATGGTGGCAAGTCTTATAATTACATAGACTTTTCGTCACTAGCTCCTAGTCTATCATTCTTAGTATTAGAAATAAAAACGATCGAGAGCGCAAATTAAAATGACTCCAAATAATACTAGCTCTTGAGTTCAAACTCGACTGCAATAGTTTAGCGCACGGAACGGCAACGTCGCGCTTTGCCCGCTTCCGAGTCAATTATTTGAATTTTTTGGCGGGAAAACAGGTTTTGGCTTATAATTATGAAACCAAGAGGCCCAGAGATTTGAAATTAAGCATCGTTTGTGCTGCTATTACAACGAATCATTTCATGTTTAAAATGAAACTCTAACTTATACAGTTACTCTAATTCACTATGTGTAAGCTGGAGACATGGGTCTCCAGCTTACACATACTTATCGGTTCGTAGCTCCTAAACTATTCAAGATTAAGTTTTGATATATTTGGAGTCGAATGCTGCAATTCGACCGCGAATTTTGAGGTATAAATTATAATCGTATCTTGAGTAATTACGAAGATACAGATGTGCAAGCCAGAGACATGGGTCTCCAGCTCGCACATAGTTTTACGATCGTAGTTTCAACAGTATTTCAGTGTGATGGCTAGTTTTTTTGGCTATCATTGCTGTCATTATTAGTTAAATTTCTAACTTTATTCTGAAACCCTAACCTTACTGGTTTGCCTAAACTGCATGTGTCAGCTGGAGACACGTTTCGTCGGCTGACACACAAAAAACACCTCATAGTAACGAAGATCTGATTGCTGCAATTATATGACTGGAACGTTTCGATGGCTCTCATTATGCGTTAAACTATGGCAGGCTTAGAATTCGTTTTAGAGTAATGAGGAAGCTGTAGACATGTTCACCGCTTAATCCCTTTGATGTGTCAAAAGTTACCGCGGTCCGAGCTATCGACTAACGTCTAATGTTATTAAAGCAAATTAGCGCACAAAGACCGGCCACACCTGCGTATTACGTCAAATAGAGCACTAAATAACGACACTAGACGCAGGTAAAGCCCCAACATAAGACAATATCTTTGATGCGTGCACTGTAATTACGAATTATTTAGGCTCGGTCCATACGCATCCGGAAACCTGACCTGGTTAACGCGGATTCAATCCATCGCTTAAGCAATAAGGTAATTTTTTGAACGCATTCTTTACGGTTACGGATTCTGGCATAGTATAGACCGAGCCTTAGTGATGTGCTTACTCGGAATACTCGACTCGTTTTATTACTTAACTCGGATTGGCATGGCAGGGCCAATCTGCGAATATTTATTCCTTCCACAAAATGTTTATAAGTATTAAAAAACTACATTTGGCCGCGGCTACGCTAGCGTTAATCTAGATTTTAAGAGTCCCATTCACAATGGGGAGGAACACGCAAAGCTTTTTGTAGATGGCGCGATCGGCGCTTGTACCCTGTGTCAAGTGTGTATTTGCGATTTTTTCGCATTAAAAGTTTTTCAGCGTTTATAATGTATTCATTAATGTCTTTTTCTGAGCTTCAAAGCGGACTTTGTAAAAGGACCGAAACAATTAACGGAAAAGTTGTGATTTGATAGAGAGGTAAGCATTGAATATATTGAAGGTTACATTCTATTTCCTGTGCATAATTCTGGTTAATTTGGACTATATCTGTAATTTCTTTTAGATTGGCGGCTTATGAGCGGAACCGAAACTTTGGCGCTGACTATAACATTACAGATGATGTTGCATATGCCTCTCTGGCGATAGAGAAATTCAGAGATATTGATGCCGATTTTCCACTTCCTAGCCTAAGGAAACGTGAAATACATCTTTATTTAGAAAGGTAGAACTTATATTCAAATAATTTCCTGATATTTATTCAATACACTTTTTAAATAATAAGTATTCATCATCTGATGCCTTTTGTTTCACAGATACAACAACAAGCAAGAAAAATTTGTGTATGAAGCATGTCATCTCTTAACTGTCCACCTTTACTCTGCTGGTGATATCACATACATGAAAGGATAATGTAAAGCAAGGATGGAAAAAGCGGCTTTTATACCACAGTGCGAGCTGCTGTGGCATGCCTGCATGATGTAAACATGTATCACTAATTCAATACCAGAAGTCATGAAAGTTCTCCGGATTATGGGAAGTGTATTTAGGATATGTGGTGGACAAGCGTGGATTGGATTGTGAATTTCTAAGGATTCTTGATGAACTTCTAAGCAAAGACACAATAATTAAATTAAGCACCCCTATAAAGCTAAAAAAAGCTTGATATATGAAATTAATTACAATGCCTTAGTTAAGTATTAGTGTAAGAGAGTTGTCCTTTAAAAAGAAAATTCCTTACTACACACAAACACATAGATATTTAATATATTTATTTTGTACTGTTAGGAAATTCTGCAATTTGATTGATGCATAGCATGTAATCATGATACTATTTCTTGATTAATAATTATGATAATATACGCACATTTGTGAAATGTTAATTTTTTTTATAATCATCATTATGAAGTAATGGTATATTATAGTAAGTAACATGTTTGAAGGTTATTTGAAAATAATAATAAAAAAACAGATATAACTTCCTAGACTTTTATTTATTTTTTTTATAAATAGATTCCCTAAAATTACAGCACTTGAAAGTTTCTCAGTTCTTCATTATAGTGAGGCCTAGTAAGTAATTGAGATTTTCCTTTATGAAAAGGAGGTACCTGTTCTAACTATTACATTTCTTTCTGTCTCTTTTGTAAGTCCATTATCAGCGAATATATTGCCTCCGCTTTATCATTTAGTTAAAAGTTCACAGTACTCTACAGTAGAGAGACAGGCAAGTAGTGGAGTCCTTCATAAATTCAAGAAGAGGGCAGGGTAAAGCACTAACTAATATTTTCAATGTTTCTGTACTTTTGTTTCAGTGCCAGTGAATTCACTAAACTGTTACCCGTATAATATATTATACTTTTTCCAAAATAGTCTTCTTCTGTTAAATATGCTGTGAGCAATCGTGCAATTTTTAATCCGTAAAGCAGATTCCCACTGATTTCTGCGTTTATAGTCCTTAGGGAATAAATGAACTACTTCAGTTTTACAGTTTAAAGCACCACACTCAACAGTGTGCACATTGCGACTTTAATCCTCGAAAATATGGTAAACAAACAGAAATGAATGCAAATTTCCATACAATCTGACAGATGTTATGTCAGATCTAGGTACAAGACAATAAGCGCCCCTGGCGTGATAAAAAGTTAGTTTTTCTGCCCATTCATTAAATTTGGCGATCCTATCTTCAAAACTGATGGACTTTCATACAAACTTTTCTCCTTACGGGTGGAATTACCAAAACTCCTTCCTTACCTTCCGTAGTAGATGTCTAGTCTTTTAGTAGTCTAGTGTTGATAGACCAACAATCCCTTTACGATTAAATAGGTACATGTTCAAGAAGAATGAGACACTCCTTAAAACCACGTGATAATAGCTGGGGTGTAAGGGGCGCCGACCTACATCACACGGTGCCCAAGTCAACCTCTCCTGCACGCGGTACACCCTGCTATCTAACGAACGAGGCTCTGACGACAAACCGACTGATGGCGGGATAACCATCACAACTCGAGCGTAGCAATTAAATACACAGACCGGTGTCGGGCAGCAGCGACACCGGTAAAATTAGCTACGCACTGCGATTGCCAACCCGCATGCCCAGCGTGGCAATTATGGGCAAACCCCTCCAAACATGGCGACACAGACCGGACCACGGCCCCTAGTTCCCGGCCGCCCTGCTATGCCTGACCACGGCGGCGGTCATGGTAAGTGCAGGGCGGGGGGTGCGAAGAATCCCCGGGTTACGGAAGGCCGCCATAAACAACTGACCCTGGCAACGTACAACGGACGCACGCTACGGCTCGATGAACACCTGGCACAACTGGAAGAGGAACTCGGACGGATAAGGTGGCATATTCTTGGGCTATGCGAAGTGCGAAGAGAGGGGGAGGACACCGTAACCCTTGAATCGGGCCACCTTATGTACTACCGAGAGGGAGACCAGCTATCCCAGGGTGGCGTAGGGTTCCTGGTACACAAAACCCTCTGTGACAATGTTGTAGAAGTGTCGAGTGTGTCGAGCAGGGTTGCGTATCTCGTTATCAAGCTAACCGAGAGGTATAGCCTCAAGGTTGTGCAAGTTTACGCACCGACCTCGACACACTCTGACGATGAAGTGGAGGATATGTTCGGAGACATATCCAAGGCCTTACACTTCACCACCAAGGCCCACTACAACGTTGTTATGGGGGACTTCAACGCCAAAGTGGGAGTACAAAATCGCAGCGAATCGGTAGTAGGATCCTTTGGTTTTGGCAGTGGGAATTATAGGGGGCAAATGCTTGTTAACTTTCTCGAGAGAGAGGGGCTTTTCTTGATGAATTCTTTCTTCAAGAAACAGCCCCAAAGAAAGTGGACATGGCGTAGCCCCGATAATAAGACAAAAAATGAGATCGACTTTATCTTGACGGATAAGAAGCATATATTCAGAGACGTCTCAGTGATTAACAGGTTTAATACCGGCAGTGATCACCGACTTGTCCGAGGCTCTCTGAATATCAACTTTAAGCTCGAACGTGTCCGCATGATGAAGTCCAGGCTCCGTCCTAACCTGCTCCAAACCATCGTGGGATCCGAAACGTTCCAGACCAAACTGGAAAACCGATTTGCTGCCATGGAAACCACAAATGCTGTTGATACAAACCAGGCCCTCGAAAAAGTGGTCGGAATTCTCAGGGAGGAAGGTACGAGATTTTGCGCAACTCAGCGTAAAGGCAAGAAGTCGAAGTTTTCGAATGAGACTCTTAGGCTTATGAAGGAACGACGTGAGGACCCACCTGTCACTTCGTCCGAACAAAGGGCTCTCAACAAGAAGATTGGCAAACTAGTACGCTACGACCTCCGATGCTCCAATACACGCTCAATTGAACGAGCGATAGAGCAAAATCGGGGATCGAAAGTGTTTGTCCAGTCTCTCGGGAGAAGCCACTTGACGAAGTTGACGACGGCCAGTGGCGTAGTCGTCGCTTCGAGGCCGGAGATTCTTTCGGAAATTGAAAACTTCTACAGCCAGCTATACGCCTCGCATGCATCTCAACCTGATCCCGAAAATGAGGATTCTAGAGCCATATTGACCCGCCACTTTACCGAAGACTTGCCAGAAGTCAGCCTAGGCGAAATTGAGATGGCTCTTAAACAGCTCAAAAACGGAAAAGCCCCTGGTGAGGACGGTGTTACATCTGAGCTCCTGAAAGCAGGCGGTAAACCTGTGTTGAAGGAACTCCAACACATCTTTAACACTGTTCTCTTTGATGGGAGAACTCCGGAGGCGTGGAGTAGGAGTGTTGTCGTGTTGTTCTTCAAAAAAGGAGACAAGACCCTATTGAAGAACTACCGACCCATTTCGCTCCTAAGCCACGTCTACAAGCTGTTTTCTAGAGTCATCACAAACCGCCTTGCGCGAAGACTCGACGAATTTCAACCACCAGAGCAGGCCGGGTTTCGAGGAGGATACGGCACCATAGACCACATCTTCACAATGCGGCAGATTATACAGAAGTCCGAAGAGTACAATCGACCCCTGTGCTTAGCATTTGTGGACTATGAGAAGGCGTTTGACTCTGTCGAGACCTGGGCTGTTCTAGAATCCCTGCAGCGATGCCAAGTCGACTGGCGATATATCCAAGTGTTGAGGTGTCTCTACAATGCAGCCACAATGGCCGTCCAAGTACAGAACCAGCAGACTAAACATATCCCCTTACATCGAGGTGTGAGACAAGGGGATGTTATATCCCCCAAATTGTTCACAAATGCCTTGGAGGATGTGTTTAAAATGCTGGACTGGAAAGGACAAGGCATCAACATCAACGGTGAATACATCTCACACTTGCGATTTGCGGACGACATCGTCATCGTGGCCGAAACGTTGCAGGATCTACAATCCATGCTGAACGGCCTTGCTGATTCTTCTCAACGCATCGGTCTGCGGATGAACCTGGACAAAACCAAGGTTATGTTCAACGACCACATCATTCCGGAACCCATTTCAGTGCAAGGCAGTGATCTCGAGGTTGTTAAGGAATATGTCTACCTCGGGCAAATTTTGCAGTTGGGCAGAAACAACTTCGAGAGAGAGGCCAGTAGAAGAATACAGCTAGGCTGGGCAGCATATGGGAAATTACGTCGAGTATTTACGTCGCCCATTCCACAAAGTCTTAAGACGAAAGTTTTCAATCAGTGCGTCCTACCCGTCATGACATACGGAGCCGAAACGTGGACACTCACGATAGGGCTGGTCCACAGATTTAAAGTCGCTCAGCGAGCTATGGCTATGCTCGGAGTTTCTCTGAGGCATCGGATCCGAAATGAGGTAATCCGACAGAAAACTAAAGTCATCGACATAGCCCATCGAATAAGCAAGCTGAAGTGGCAGTGGGCCGGCCATATTTGTCGCAGAACCGATAACCGCTGGGGTAAACGAGTTCTTGAGTGGAGACCGCGTGTCGGCAAGCGTAGTGTGGGACGCCCTCAGACTAGATGGAGTGACGATCTTCGCAAGGTTGCTGGCAGGAGCTGGATGAGAGTAGCCGTGGATCGTGCAGAGTGGCGTGCAATTGGAGAGGCCTATGTCCAGCAGTGGACTAGTGTGGGCTGATGATGATGATGAATAGCTGGTCATAATTATTATAAAACAACAACTTTTTCTATGAGAGAAACATCGAAATCGATATACCTATTTTTTTGCTGCTCCATACAACTTACTCACATATCTTAATAGGCCCTCGTCTTCCTATGCAAAATTCAGAATTCGAATTTGAGTACCCCGTTGGGGCAGCACCCCCTCTGTATTTTCACGAACGTTTAATTATTTTTTTTAATAAGTTTACGGCTTTGGATAATGTCCATACGGACAATTTCTTATGTGATTAATTTCATATCTACATGAAATGTGAAGTGAATGTTGCTCTACTTTGAGTAAAAATTGTTTCTATCTTAGCAATAAGTCAGAAATCTATTTTTATCTATTTATAACTTTATTTAATTCGATTATAAAGTAAATTAATACACATACAACTTACCTTACAGTTAATTTTAATTATTGGTACTTTTGATTTAATTTTCATTGGGATACTTTTTAATTTTACTATCTATTGTTGTTCTTTTACCTGATAATAATATTAATTTAGGGTATAACATCACTAAACAAGTAATCACTACGTTGCAATAAGAAATTTGCTACAATATAAGAAACTTGGGATTTATATTATTATTATAGTATTTACTGCTTATACTCTCTTATGTAACGGTTTGTGTAATTTTAAATATTATATTATAAAAAATGGTTTTTAATATTGTTGTTGCTTATTATTCTTATAAAAAAACATATTGCAGGAGGCCCCTGTTAAATATACATAGTAAATTGGTTCGAAACCTATACATAACTCTTAACCAACCCCAATTTAACTAACACGCATTCTAGATTTAGTCTTATCATAATTCAAGACAATACTCCGCTTCTGGTATAACCTTAATGAGAAAATATTGTAGAAATAAAGCAGGTGCTGCAAGCACCTAAAATGTAATGATGATTAAGGCTTTGTTATTAATATTAACGTAATCCTTCTTTGGTTAGGGTGAAAACCGACAGCGATCATCGAATGGTTAGAGGCACATAAAACATCAACGTCAAGCTAGAAAGGTCTCGTTTGATGAAGTCTACGCTCTGACCCTCATTAACTGCCCCGAAAGCTTTCAGCTTGGGCTGTCAAATCGCTAACAAAGTTAACATAACAAAGTTCCCATATGCATTACTTGTCATAATAATCAAATCTCCGAATCGATCACATTGTCTAATAGTCATTTGTCCGATAATTATTAAGTCATAATATTCATTTCTATAAATATAAAATCTCATATTTTTGTTATTCCTAAACATATATGTAATAAATATTTTTTAACATAAGTAGTGAAATTCTGAATATACCTACATATATCATAAAAAAATTGTTCTATAAACTGATATCAGAATCCGAATCAGACCATTTATATACATACAATTTAACACATTTTTAGATATCACTCACTGATAAAAAACACCAAATGTATGTCTACTATTAATTTTGACTCTAAATTATTAGAATTTATCTGTGAAAAGCCATAAGCGGCCATGTGGTTTGAAACAAAATAAAACCAAGTTGTCATACAAAACGATTTGGGAAACCCGACTGGCCGTGGTTCTTTGCCGTGGTACTTGTCTGCCCGATACTAGAGTGTAATTTAAAAACCGGAGGCGCGGAGGGAGTGCAGTCCTCGCGCCGAAGACGAGCAGAACCTATGCTCAATGCGAACAAAACTAAATGCATTAAATTTACAATGCCTAATGTGAGACAGGTCTTAACGCATATTATTGTAAAAGATGAACAACTAGATACGACTAATTCCTCAACGTTCTTAGAAATAACTTTAGATTCCCGTTTGCAGAGGGGTGCTCATATTGAGGCTTTAACGGGAAGACTTAGTTCAGCTGCTTATGCCGTGAAAAGGCAAGATTAGTGTATTTTAGTTATTTTCACAGTTTAATGTCATACGGCATACTGTTATGGGGCTCAGCTGCAGATATTGAAATCATATTTGTCCTGCAAAAGAGAGCTGTTCGGGCTATTCACAATCTTAGACCCCGAGATTCGCTAAGAGAACTATTTAAAGAAATTAACGTACTTACAGTCGCTTCACAATATATTTTTGAAAATATTATGTATGTTCGCAAAAATCTGCACTTGTTTACTAAGAAAAATGACATACATAAGTATAATACCAGGCATAAAGATAAACTTGCCGTTCCAATGTTTAGATTGCACAAGGTAGGAAGTTTTTTCATGGGCAATAGTATTCGTTTTTTTAATAAATTACCACAATCCATTGTTGAAATGCCTCAAATGCCTGTATATGAATTCTAATTGCATGTTAAAAGGACTCTAATGAAAAAGGGCTATTACACCGTTAGTGATTATATAAATGATAAAAATGTGTGGATTTAAAACTGCTTAGCTCACAACAAATCTTGTAAAATATTTATTTATTTTTAAAAGAGGCTGACAATAGTGACTGAGTTTCTTGCGCTGCTTCTTCTCGGCACTAGCCCACAATAGTCCCGAAGCAGTGGTAGGGAAAAAAAAATTGGGACATGTAAAAGTGCCTTTTATGGCCAATTTACAGAAATAAATGATTTTGATTTTTGATTATGCATGGTGCTTGCAGCTTGCATATTGCATGCTCGAAATTGTTGACAAATATGTTAACCTGGGACTAGTGATCTAGTTGGGTAGGTCCACTTTGAGAAGGAGGTCAATCGACGAATCCAACTCGAATGGGCAGCGTTTGGGGATCTACCCAATATCTTCTCGTCTAAAATAGCTATAAGAAATCTCAAAGTTGCATAACACACTATGGAAAGGGCTATTCTCGGTGTTTCTTTGCGAAATCAAATCAGAAATGAGTAGATCCGTGAACGAACAAAAGTCGTTACCCCACACATTATCACCAATCATTAGTTTGTCTATACCAAATCTTTTTCTAACAAAAACAAGTGCTCGTCGGGCCACGGACAGTGAAGGGTTCAAAAGTTGCCCGTCGCGACCATAATATATTTTTGGGTCTTTATTGTTTTTTTTTATCTAAGTCACTTTTAATTCATGTTTTCTTCCAAAAGTTTTTTTATTATTTTCTAATACATATGTTGAACGACTAATACCCTTAAACTAACCGATCTCTCTCAGCCGTTATTATTTTTTCTGAAAAGTTTAAAAGCACTATTATCATGCTTTTTTCAAATGTTTAAAGCACATAGTTGAGCTTTTAGAGGGATGGGGGATGCTGTGCTCAAACATAAATTAGCACTATCGAGTTTTGTATTTCGCAAATCAAATATTTTTTGCAAACCTTTAGTCATATTAAAGGACTACTCAACGATATCCCATCATTATGGGGTTGACGACGAAAACAAAATCCCGACGTTACAAAAACTAGCTTTCGGAATTTTATTCTACTATTTTGTCGGATTGATTGATATACATACTTTCACAAAATATAAACTGACAGACTCTTACAGTACAAAGATATGTTCAAAATAAAATTCAGAAACTTGTGATGCTTAATTAAATTAAAGTAGAGCAACTTTCACGATTATGCGTATTTTTGACATGCAAACTATCATTAACTGACACCCTTGTCTAATGGAACGAGAGAAAGAGAACTACCGTGCGAGAGAGAGGTAAAATAGCAACGAGCTACAGGACACACGTCCGAACGCTGCGAAATCGAAGCGAGACTGATGAAATTTTCAAGGCGATTTCTGGCCGATAAATTTTGATTTGGTAAATGTATTTCAAATAGTTTTCTGTGTAATTTTTTTTATTCATTTGACTCGGTAATAGTTCTTTTGTACTTAGTTCAAGTTTGATTCCGATAAATGATCATTTTCAATAGATACAAACCATTTAAAAGTGGCAAAATCTATAAAATTTGCAGCTCCTGGATTAAGGAAACTAAACAAATTTTCAAAAAAGCAGCTAGATAAGATTAATGTAAAGGACTTAAAGAAAGGTCTTATCTGAATACATTTCTTGTTTTGGTCCGATCTTTTACGTTCTGGGAGCCGGAATGAGACCTTCAACGCGTAGCGCGTAAACATAGGTACGTTTGCAGCCTAATTAAGATATTAAAAATAGGATCAAAGTAAATAAATTATATGTAATTTAAAAGGCTGAATCCCAGACTATAGATTAACGTTATGTGTATAATTTTTTTTGCTTTTCTAATAACTTTAAAATGAAGTTTAAAATTGATAATTCTGTCAGAACACTGTTTGACGGGGAGACTAGGGCCTTAATGATAATTTATGGAGCATAAATGAAAATAAATTCTTAATTTTGGTGTTTTTCCCATAGGAAAAGATGATGTATATGACCGTCTGATCACGTGTTTTAAGGGGTATCCCATTGTTTTGTACACCCTGTAGATTAAAATTAATAATCATTTTTCCGACGGTTACTGACGTTTCGACCTGGTTCACCTGGTGATTTTTTTAAAGATAGTTATACCTGGTTACACCGACCGTGGTCGCAAGCACGTCGCAAGCTGACTGGAACAAAAAGGAATTAAATACTACTGGAACAGCGATGTCTTCACTCCGTGTGAGAGGCAGGTTCCCCACTTCCTTCCTACCCTCATTCATATTATTATTTTCACGCCAAGTATTAATGTACGGACAACAGCACGTCGACCTACCACAAAATGTCAAATTTTCTCATTTGAAAATGAACTCTATTTTTTAGGCTTAAAGTTGATAATCTATTGGAGATTTTTTGACTTTTGGGGTAGGTCGACGTGCTGTTGACGTACAGTCAATACGCCTCCAGTACTCAGAGCACTGCACACACTTCTACACTCACTGTGTCCCTATTCTGTAAACCAACCACTGCGTTCGTAGTACCTACTTGTTGTAAGTACCTACTTGATCGTGTATTTTGTAATCATTGGATTCCGTGTCGAAACCGTCCTAAAGTATGTGGATTATGGACCGTACCACCGTACCACTATGAGCTCTTATGCGTATACTCTTAGGCAGGCCTGCTTTTAAACTGCCCGTAAACTGAATGGATTTTTGTAGGCTCATAGTAAGCTTCCAGATATTGCTATAGTCGATGATTAAGTAAAAAAAATACTTTTAGTCCGGCCGGCCTCGAGATAGTAGGATTCCAACTCGGGATAACTGGAAATCGTGTAAGTCGAGTTGACTCAGACCTTTTTTTAAATTCACTGTCGTGGTCACAGATTAATATAATTCGTCGTGGTGACAACTGACAATAGTATTATTTGATCAGTGCTGACAATCAGCTGGCTGCGGTGCAGTTTGTTTGTGTTGTTTCGTTTGTTTACATATTTTGTTAATTGTGTAGAAACGATGATAATAGAATACATTTTAAAGTTTCATCTTAAAGAATGTCTTCAAACTTTATCAGAGGAAGATAATTTAGGGTATTATAACATTAGAATAGAGTGAGTATACTTCAAGATAAAATCTTGAAGTCAATATGTTTTTGGCCGTTCATGCTTTTAATCGTATTAATCTGTAAATAATGTAACTTATTTAATTGTTTTCTAGCTTCCTTAAACTCTTTGAGACTTATCCAGACGTAGGTGACAAAGTGCTTTGTAATCCCATCGAAAGTTTGCCTTCTTGTAGTAAAGACATAATTAAGGCCCAACAAATGATATTGGAACAGGATGATTACAAACAGCAAGTAGAAAAGCTAAGTTACAAATCATTGAAGAAGAATGTCCACGCAAGATTCTTTGGTTTGCCAGTTTGTCCTGAACTACATCGGACTGTATTTCCTAAGAATGTCGATCTGGGATGTTTTTTAAAAGTTACAGGTACTGTTACATTAATTGAGTTTATGTTATTTAAATAAAATGGGACAAAAGTTCCGACATATTATTTTTAAAGCATGGTAAGTACTTTGTGTGAAATTGAATGACTGTGTTAATTAGATAGTATAATAACATATCTATTTCATAAATATTTTATTAGATAGGTAAAGGGGCATTAAAAAAAATCTCATTGATGGCTCCCAGAGGCACAACCCTTTATTGGCATGGCTTGCGGAATACAGCCCCCTGTCTACTAAGGATCCTGTAAATATAAGCCCATGCAATGCCAGCTCGTACTCTTATCTATGAAGCTAAATTCAATATTTAAACTTAAACAAATTCGAGTATATGCTTATTACCCTATAAACTTGGAAAAGATATGTGCTCATATTATATGCAATTAAATGCTATAGAATCTGAAGTCAGTAATTACTTAGCACCCAGTATTTACTTCCATTTGTAATACTTCAAATGTGATATTAACATTTACAGGTACAGTTGTGAGAGTTACACAGTCGAAAATGTTAGAATATCAGAGAAAATATATCTGTGTGAAATGCAAGTATGAGAATGAAATAGAAGCAGACTTTGAAAACCGGTACATTTTGAAAGCACCAGGGAGGTGTAGGAATGAAGAAACTAGATGTAAGGGTTCTACTTTTACACAAGTTCACATGGTCTCACGGGAATATTGTAAGGATTATCAGGAAATCAAAATACAAGTAAGTGTGTAAATAAACCTATTACAGAGGACCCCCCAGTAATCTGACAAACGCTTTGCAGGAGTACAATGACTGACTAGAATTTGTCAGAGTATTACTGCCAGTAAGACACACTATAGTCCATTTTTTTTAAAAGTACCTTTTTATCACACAAATTACAGATCAAAATGATAAGTTCCTCTTTAACCATGCATTTCCTACATTACATTAGTGAAGATTGCCAAAAAATATTTGTGTACCTACATTCATCAGTGATAGGCATGTCGAATGCCAGGGGGCTCCGGATTATCGGAGGTCTACTGTACTATTAAATACTACCTAATTTAATCTATTTATAATTTATTAAAGATTAATAACACTTGAAAAAAATCATCGACCTCAGGTGGGACTCGGATTTTTTTTCAAGTGTTATTTATCTTTAATAAAACCTTGCATGGAATTGCTAAAAACAAAAATTTACAATGTTTAAGCATTTCTGATCTTAACCAATAGTCAAATATTTGTAAAAATATTTCTATCGGGTGTTGACGGGTAGTATACTACTCAGCTATACATACGCTGGCTTCAACAGCGAGAAGAAAAACTTGAGAAATTTCATCGTGTCATGTGACGTCCTCGGTAGCTTAGTTGGTAAAGCACTCGCCCGGCATGCGATGGGACGTGGGTTTGAGTCCCACCTGAGGTCGATGATTTTTTTCAAGTGTTATTTATCTTTAATAAAACCTTGCATGGAATTGCTAAAAACAAAAATTTACAATATTTATCATTTAATTAATATAATAACTTAAAATGTTACTGACTTAATTATAATATGGTATTTTCAGGAGTTAGTAAATAAGTTAAGTATAGGAACCATACCTGGATCTATGTGGGTAGTGCTTGAAAATGATCTTGTGGACAGCTGTAAGCCTGGAGATGATGTTAACATTTGGTAAGAAATATTCAGCATGTCATATAATTTATAATTGTTTATCTTATGATTTGTAATAAATGAAACCAGTCATTCTATGGTGTCTTCACCTGTGTACATATCGCAATGTCCTTTGAACCTTCAACCTTAATTGTATTCATTTTTATTGTCTGTTAAAAAGTTTACTGTTTTAACCCTAATAAATGCTGATCCTTTATTTACGTTCTACATATATATAGTTAAGGTTCTAATATAGGTAATGCCTAAGATATGACATCTTGTCAACCCTTGCTTCTCTAGTGTCATCATCATCATTATCATCATAATGTTGTATGTTCTTATTTATGTATTTTTAATCTATGCAATCTATGTATGAATTAAAGGATTTAGATCATGTTATTACACATAATCAATCATATTTTGGCGCACACAAAACATTTCTGTTAAGCCTAATAGTCGACTAGCAGAGAATGCCTCATGACATTAATTTCACCCTTTTTTATTCTGTGCAAAAAAACTACTATAGTGACAGGCGAGCTAGTCAGACTATATATGGCGTCGCCATCTAAGGTTCCGGGTTCGATCCCCGGTCGGTTCAGTGTAGAAAACGAACTTTTCTATATTGTATCGGGTCTGGGTGTAGTGGTACCGTCGTTGTTTCTGATTTCTATAACACAAGTGCTTTAGCTACTTACCTAAAGATCAGGGTAATATTTGTGATGTTGTCCAATATATTTATTTATATATTCTTACAGTGGCACAGTCCGTCGCCGATGGCGTCCTACTACTCAAAACAAGAAAGCAGAAGTAGAGTTGGTGCTCCAAGCAAACCACGTGGAAGTCTGCAATTCCCAACAGTCTGACGTGGTGTCTGCCGCTCCTGACGTCAGAGAGTGCTTCAGTGAATTCTGGGCCAAGTTCGAAGCTTGCCCTTTGAAAGGACGAGACCAGATCCTAGCTTCAGTATGTCCTCAGGTCAGTATATTAAATGTATTCTACTTGAAAGTTAGGATGTCTTAGGTGTTTGCAGTTGCGGACATTGGTTTTATTTCAAAGTAGGCTAAAACTCAAAACTCAAGCTTTATTTGCTTTATTATTTTATTTATTTAAAGATACTTACTCAAGTGTTTTATTGATGAAAATCAGTGGTTTTCATCAATTAGGTATAGGTACTCACTCATTTGTAAGTACCTACTGCATTACACTTACCAGGTAGGCACTGCCTAATTGCCTATATGCACCGCACGGAACCCCTGGGTGTTTGTAACATTCAGTTTTGTTTATACAAAAATTTTGCACGTAAGTAAACCACTAGGTTACTAAGATTTAAGATGAATATTTTTCAGGAAACATGCAGGTTCTGCGACAAACAAGTTTTCAAAATCAATGTTCTATAAAGTTAGTTGCAAGACTTGCAAGTGATTTAGAAATGAGACAAGCAGTCTTCTTTATAAATAAAAATTGGTTGTCTGTAAACGTAAAGTCGGTTTAAGGTATAAAAAACATTGATGCTACTCAGACGCATCGGCCGTAGAGTGGAAGAGAGACAGATGCGTCACAAGCCGAACGCTTAGGACGATCGTGCCTCTCTATCGCTTGTTCCTCGTTCTCGCTCGCACGCGGAACGTGACACTTTTTCGTGCGTGCAGCCGGTCATCGATTTATAAGAAGTTATCACATCAAACATTTTTATTTTCCTTCAAACTGTATTAAATTTCTATTACTATGTGACTGAAGGTATACAATAAATACGCACACCACAAAATTCATAAATTCTGAAATATTTCCAGGTCTATGGTCTTCATTTGGTTAAACTAGCAGTGTTGCTGACAGTGATTACAGGCTCGAACCATATAGTTGAAGATGAGGAAAAGAAAATGTCACAGGACGACAACCATACTACAAGAATCCGGGGACAGTGTCACTTGCTACTAGTGGGGGATCCAGGTTAATATTACGGCATGTCATTATTTAAAAAATATTATTCTAAGGCCTTTGATTTGATGGTAAGGCAAGGCAAAAGCAAAATAAGCGATTACGACCCCTTATTACGTGTGTGTGCCATGTATGTAACCTTGGGGTGCTTAGATTACGTGCCATGTTATCAAAACATTGATTTTTTATATAGGTACTCGTTTCTTTTACGAGTATACTCTTCTGAGTGGCACACTACTGCCCATTTTTATTGTATTTGCTTTAGGTATTGCTAGGTTTAGGCCACGCCCATTTAAAATCTCATAGAATGCAACCACAGATGTTAAAACAATCAGTTTTTTTAATTTATCACATTAGTATTTTGTCAATGAATATTAACGGATAACCCTTTCTTGTGAATGCGATCAGAAACATAATGACAGTCTTAATGGTCGCACAATGTCAAAAATAGTTTACGGTTTTATGCCTATAAATTTTTGCCATAACCCCAAGTATTTTTATGAGTTCCAAGCTCTGAACTTACTGTAACTTTTTAAGAACTTATTAACGAATAAAAACACCTATAAATGTTTAGTTTTACCGGATCTTTGTTCTATTTTCATCTACTTTCCAGGCACCGGCAAGTCTCAATTGCTTCGAACGGGGGCGGATCTAACAGCTCGCTCAGTCTTCACTTCAGGAGCTGGGAGTACGCGTGCTGGACTAACCTGCGCTGCTCTTAGAGTAAGTGTTGTTTTGTATGAAAACTAGCGACGGCTCGCGGTTTCGTCTGCCTAAATTGTAGACTTTAGCTAAAGTTGAATTAATAGTTATCTCTATATTTCAATTTATTTACGAAAATATTATTTACATTCGCAAAAACTGGATCAGTTCCATAAGAAAAGTGACATTCATAATTTTAACACCCTGAATAAGGATAAGCTTGCCGTTCCAAATTTCAGACTACATTCGTTCATGGGAAAATGTAATCGCTTTTTCAATAAATTTCCAGGATCTATTGCTGAACTGCCCATGTTTAAATTTAAAGGTTATGTAAAAATGATTCTTATGAAAAAAGGGTATTATACTGTTATTGATTATTTAAATGACAAATATATTTGGAATTAAATACTGCCTGCCTGCACAGGTACATTTATCTTGTAATCATTGACTTATATATTACTTGTAATATAATATTTTGTAATGTCTAGTATGTTTAACACTTTTTAAAAGAGTTCTTCAAAGTTCGGGTGAGGGGACTTCTAAATAAAAATTGTACCTAGGCGTGACGTAATGTGACATTTCAAATTAATATATCTCTGTAATATTTTGATTATGTGAAAAAACAAATAATACGTGTTTTTCAACCTACACTTTCATAATCATTAAAAATATCAGGTAGATAGACAACGAAAAAAAAAAGCCATAACACACCCCTCCAACAATCCGCACTAGGCCTGCGTGGTGGAATAAAGCGTATGGCCCGAACGCCCTCATTGTTGAGGTAAGGCCTGGGCCCCGCAGTAAGACGTATACAGGGTGGCCATCTGATTGGTCCGTTGCGTCCGAGCTCAGTGTTATGTTGTGCCCATCACTAGTCGTGACTAACTGATAGGTGTCAGGAACGCATTCTCTGAACGGCTGAACAATACTTTTTTATATTTATGAAAGCTTAGACTCAAGCGCATTCTCTGAAGCTACTTAGAAACTAAGAAATTATCAGTTTAGATTTTTAATTCTAAGTTGAAAATTTAAATGATAACTCACTTAACATAAATTGTCATCTTTAGGTCAATTTTGTAGTAAGTTATGAGGCTGTTTATATTATGCATAAATGCACAGTTCATAGAGATTAAGCTGCAAGAAAAATAATCGAAGAAACCTTCTACTTTTTTTTTTTGAAAATTTTTAAACTGATCGTGTCGCAATTTTGCAAAAATTCATAAAAAAAAATCGTAACTCGAAATCTACGAAAAATTGTAGAACATACACAGGGGTGATTCAGATACCTATCAACACGAGCCACCTAAAAAAATTTTTGGACGTCACTTCTCTGACCATCCTGTATAGGCATACTTTTACTATTACAGGAAGACGGCGAATGGCAGCTAGAAGCCGGGGCGCTAGTGCTGTCGGACGGCGGCGTGTGCTGCATCGACGAGATCTCGCAGCTGCGCGAGCACGACCGCACCGCCATACACGAAGCGATGGAGCAGCAAACCATTTCTATTGCTAAGGTAACTTGTTTAACTCGTATGCTAGGAAAAAACCGGCCAAGTGCGAGTAGGACTCGCGCACGAAGGGTTCCGTACGTCCGTATCTATAAAAACGGCAAAAAAATACACGTTTGTTGTATGGGAGCCCCCTTAAATATTTATTGTATTCTGTTTTTTAGTATTTGTTGTTATAGCGGCAACAGAAATACATCATCACAAATACGTCGCGAGTAGAAGGAATTTGTCATCACATGGCAATAACTGCACTTTTTTAATAACTGGCCTTCGAAGCAGCATGGCATTCCACGGTCCACCCACCTTACTTCGATAGCTAACCAGACATTGTTAAATCCGTTCATCCTTGGTGGGCGAACATTGTAAATGTAAACACTCTTGACATGTATTTTTACTAAAATATCAGTAAAAAAAAAATGATTTTTTTATTATACTGGGTCATTATTTTTGTGTCAAATGATAAATTTGTATTGTTCTGAAATGTTTTTTTTTCAAAATTAACTAAGCGAAGAGAAACGAATTCACAAACACATACTTTTAAAAACTGAAAGCTTCAGACAACGCCTAGTATTTCATAGTGGCAGTATGCCTTAGTCGGAGGCGTCTAACATACCACACAATTCATTTTCAGGCTGGAATAGTATGTAAACTGAACACTCGGTGCGCGGTCATAGCCGCGTGCAACCCAAAAGGCCACTACCAGACAGACCAACCACTGAGTATTAATGTATCTCTTGGGACTCCGTTGTTAAGTAGGTAAATAAAATTATGTCATTAACTTTTAACGTCATGGGCGCATAAGCAGTAGTAACAACAATTGAATATGTAAATTCGAATAAAATTTTGTTAGAAAACAATAGATACAATCAGAAATTGTCTGTTCTAATAAATTTTTGGTTACAAAAACGTCAAGTTTTTTATTTTGTTGTTCTAGGTTCGATTTAATATTCATTCTTTTGGATTCCAAAAATAAAGCATGGGATAAACTTGTGTCGTCATACATTTTATTTGGCGATTCCAATGCCGACTCAAAGAAAGAGTGGAGCCTTGAGAAATTACAGGTACTTAATTATGTATCATAATTTAATTAAATATTTTTAAAGTTTATCTTTTTAATTAAAATTTTGTGACTTTTGTATCTCTTTTGTCAAACCCACTAAATACTGTTAACCTAATCATTGTTAATGATCATCTTGGTTTAGTACATTGCGCTCCAGCCTAAAACCAAAAGTCGCGATTTGGATCCCGTATGGCGCATTTATTTATGTATGTAAATTTTTACCTATCATGGATGTCATATAACTCGTCTAGAAGACACACTACAAGCTCTGCTTAGTTTGATTGGGCTTGATAAACTGGTGTAATTGTGGGAAAAGTAATATTAAATGTTATTTACTTTACCATTAATTTTCACACATTCCAGATGTACATAAGTTTAATTGGACCGAAGCCTACAACTATGTCGAAATCGGCAAACATAATACTACAATCCTACTACATGACACAAAGAAAATCAGAGTACAGGGACCCGTCTCGTACTACTGTTAGAATGCTCGATAGTTTAGTCAGGTAAGCATTATGCCTAATTTACTTCTGTTGTTAGTTTCTGAGTGAGCCCCTTTCCACAAGCTCTTACTGCAACCTAGCTGTTTTTTTTTCGTGCTATCATGCACGTCACGGGCAAATCACCAGATATCTCATTTTCCCCCATTTTGAAAAGGGCCTGATACTTTAAAGAATTTTTAAACTACATCAGTTAAGGGTTTTTGAAATTGTATTCAAAAGTTTCTACAGATGACAGCACCTCTCGCTCTCACCGTATAATGAGCGATCGAGATGCTCCGCTATGGTGATAGGTCAATCCATTTGCACGTTATTGACGGGCTCATTCCTTTATTATTGAGCCCAATAACCTTTGTCCTATTCTTGTACCAAGTCTAAAGATGTTATTGAATATTGTGTTTATCTTTGTTTTCAGGCTATCCCAAGCTCACTGTCGCCTAATGTTCCGTACAACAATACTGCCAGTAGATGCAATAATAGCAGTCTCTCTTGTAGACCTATCTATGCAAGATTGCACTTTGAGTGACACCGTTGATGCCTTACATTCAACCTTCCAACGGTGTCCAGATTTCGACTACTTGTGTACAGCAAAAAATCTACTTACAAAACTTAAATTACTTGATATATGGCAAAATGAACTGTTGTATTATGGAAAGTTGTTGCAAGTAGATCATAAAACATTAGAAACAGATATAAATAATGGAAATTATAAATTGTTTGCAAAATATGATGATGTTATCGATGATAATATACCGCTATCAGCTACTTTGGTGACTAGCTCTTATTTTAATGTAAAGAAAAATAAGCAAAATGACGATGATGGCGACATTTTCAAAGAAAAAGAGAATCAAAGCAATTTTGGTGATGTCATTGTGAACAAAAAATTTGCTGCAACATTGAAGAAACATGCAACACTAAACAAAGAAGAAAATAAAATACAAAATGTTATTAAGAAAAAGAATACGAACAAACGGAAACGAAAAGAAGTCACAATAGATGTTAAAATAGTGAAAAATAAAAAAGCTAAAACAACAAAAAATAAAAAGGCAAGGGGTAGTAGCCTTGACTCAAGTGATCGTGAAGAAACAACTACTGATGAAACAAAAATATTAAATGCTGTGCCTAGTGTTAATGATATATTTTCCGATTTAGGGATAGATTTTAAATTTGATACTGAAAATCATGCCGATGAGGATATTCTAGAATTAGGGCCCAATCATAAATTAAACAATGATTTAACTAAAACAAAAAGCAAGGAAATTCAAGCTTATAATGAAATTAAGAAATTATCTCCTAGTAGTGTAAAAATGAAATCACCAAAATGTGAAACTTCAAATAAAACTTTAAACAAGTTACAACAATTTCAATTTACGGAAAAACATGATCTTAGTAAATTTTATGAAGAAAAAATAGAAAAGCAACCACCAGTTGATAAAACTGTTGTAAAACTTGAAGATATTAGTAAACCCAGCTCATCAAACAGTATTGATCTAAAATCATCAATATCTAACTCACAAATATCAATATTTGAAAGTTCAGACTGTGATATAGATTTAGATATCTGAAGAGCAATCATGAATTTACAATTGTTTTTTAAATAAATCTTTAAATACATTTTTGTTATCGTATATCGTTTTATTATTTACATTTGCGCTATTATACATCAAAATTACATTATTGCGTCTCGGGATCCACATTCCCAGACTTCACAGGGTCCGTTTCATAATTGTCTATTAGTAAACTCTTAAACCTTCTAGCTGTTACTACAATGTTGTCTTCTTTGGCTACTACATTTAAAATTTCTACTCTTGCTACATATAAGTGATCAGGGTTTTTAGGACTGACAGTTTTTATTACATCTATTTCATCTCCAGGTCTCACCTGTAAAAAAAGGAGTTGTATAAATGTGATATATTAACAAAATAACTATAACACATTAAAATGACTAAATTGGACAATGAATATGCACTTACAGAAACACTTTTTTTCAGAACTTTCTGTCCATTTAGCCGGATTTTACTTTCATAAAAAACTTGCTCTATTTTGCTGAAAAGAACAGAATATTATTATATAGTTTGTAGTTGATTTTAAAAAGAAAGAAAGAAATAAGGTGAATGACCTAAGAGGTTTTTTGATATTGAGTATCTGTTACATTTTCAGTTTTGCTATTTTAGGAACATTATGATTTGATTATAAGATTGAGGGAAAATGCATGATTATGTAAAGACAATTCCAAACAAATTAATTAAGATTGAACTAAAGTTCTTGTTTTAGGGTTTACTTACTTCCTAGCAACTCCCAATGCAGATTTTAATATAACATCTGTCCTCATTGAAGTAGTACTGAATTTTACTACTTTTGAGTCTTTTGACAAAGATGAATCATCAGTGTTAATCTCATCTTCATCATCGGAGTCTTGTGAGTTTTTCTGAAAAAGTTTAGAAAGCTACTAATAACAATAAGAAGTTAAACATCAATAGATGTACACAAGAGGGAGAGTTTAAAGCGCAAGGTGTACAGGATTATGAGGAAGTTTTATCATTTGTTAAATCTTGCTTAGATTCTGACCATGAATTAATATAGATATTATATGATTTCATACACAGGTTAAAAAATTTGGTAATTAATGACTGAATACACACCTTTTTAGATTTTAATCTGACGGAATTGTAAATAAGCGGAGGAAATTTTACTACAGTTGAGGTTATGTTTATATTTTTTAAAATTGCAGTATGTACACATTTTTGAGTGAACTCTTGCCTTAAAAGATAGTTATTAATAATAGATGGTTTTACAAGACGCCTCCACAGCGAATTCATCTCAAATTTAGCGATTAATATAATTGTTTGTTACACAATTTTGTCCTTTCGACAGTGTTATGTCAGTCAGTTGTCAATGTCAATGTTGGTTGGCTGTCAAGTCTGTCACTGACAGCTGCATACTTTTTTCTTTGGCAAAGGCAATTAAAGATGGTTAACACTCTTTTAGCTGCATGTCGATTCTGATTTCCTAAATATTTTACAAGCGATAAAACAAAAATAACCTCTACCAGTAAGTAGGCTCACATTGTTTATGATGAGAGATTTCGGTTTCTTTCAAAATCGACAGGCTTTTTACTGAATAAAATTGCCGATAACGTTATTCATCATCATCTCAGCTTATTGCAGTCCACTGCTTGACGTAAGGCAAAGAGCGCCAAATAACACGATCTCCCGCTTTTTCATCCATCCACTGCCAGCCATCTTCCTACTAAGGTCGTCGGTCCATTGAGCTGGGGGGCGTCCTACACTATGTTTGCCTAGGTGTAGTCTCCACTCGAGAACCCGTTTACTCCACCTTTCATCGGTTCTGCGAAATCCCAAGCATCGTCCTTCCCATAGCTCGCTGAGTGACATAGTGTCGGTGGGCCAGTTTTACTGTCATGTTCCACGTTTCGGCTTCATCACTGGTAGGACGCGCTGTTCAAATACCTGCTCTTAAGGCATTGTGGTAGTGGCGACGAGAAGATGTGACGCAGCTTCCCAAATGCTGCCCAGCTAAGCTGCACTCTCATAGCGATTTCCCCCTTGAAGTTGTCTCTACCTTACTGCAGCACTTGCCCGAGGTAGACATTACTCTTTGACAACCTCGAGCGCCACGCTTTGGACGGAGACCGGTCCGGGGATGGCATGATCGTTGAACATAATTTTAGTCTTGTCCAGTTTTATCCATAGGCCCACACGTCGCGAGGCAGCGTGGAGACTATGCAGCATTTTTTGCAAATTCTCCAACGATTCCGCCGTGATGAAAATGTCATCGGTAAACCGGAGGTGCGGGAGGTGTTTGCCGTTGACATTGATACCTGCTCCTTTCCAATCCAGCGTCTTCCAGTGCGTTCGTAAACAACTTCGGAAATATAACATCTCCTTGTCTCACTCCTCTCAGCAACTGGATAGGTCTCGTCTTATGGTTTTGAACCTGAACAGTCAGCGATGCCATTTTACACAGGCTCTTCAGCACCTCTACATACCGCCAATAGACTTGGCATCGCTGTAAGGATTCCAGGACAGCCCAGGTCTTGACGAAGTCGAAGGCTTTCTCGTAGTCCACAAAGGCTAGGCACAGAGGCTGATTACTCTTCGGACTTCTGTATAATCTGCCTTACTATTTGGATAAGGTACGGTACTATAGCCTTTACGAAACCAAGCTCCTAGCACAAAATAGCCGCCGCTATACGTAATTTGTGCTCCTAGGAAGGCGTCAAATCTTGCGGCTAGACGATTTGTTTGAAAACAGCTTATCATTGATTTATATTCATATTCATTTATTTCATCTTTTTAGTAATAACATTACACTTAGATACGTCATTTTACAATTTAGAGTCAATAAAATAAAATATTAGCAATCTAATGCTTCGTCAAAGGTACAAAAATAAAAATGAAAATACAATAAGATACGATAAATATAAGTCAATGGATACAATAATAATATTAAGTTTTAAATATGTCAATGTCAGTAAGAGCTTCATCTGCTATTTACAATAAGTATTTGTTTTATTTTATTACAAAATTCATTTTCTTGTAATAAATCCTTTATCTGGTATTTTTTAGACGTGGCTCAAGAGCGTGATCGGTCTGTAGTTCTTCAGAAGAGTTTAATCTCATTTTTTGAAGAACAGCAGAGGTCAGAGCCACCACGCCTTCGGGGTAGTCCCATTGGCTATCACGAAGTTGAACAATCTCTTCAGTTCCCCAAGAACGGGTATTCCCCCTGCCTTGAAAAGATCTAAAATTGACTCCATCTTCGCCGGGAACCTTCCCATTACGAAGCTGTTTAACAGCCGCCTCTATTTCGTCTACGTCTAGTTCTGGGAGATCATCGGTGTAGTGGCGTATAAGCGTCAGTTGGAGTTTTCAGGGCATGCGGGGCATAAAAGCGTCCGTAGAAGTCCTCGATCTCGGCAAGAATTTCCGGAACTGGGGGCCTAGCACGAAAGTGTATCTTTCGTTCGGTCGTATAAACCTAACAAATTAAAATAGCAAGCCTCATGTGCCAATCCTTTGATAAAATATAACCAACTCAATCTAGCCGTGTAAAAAACCCGACCGTTTTCAAGTGTTCTATTGTCAAACCTTTGATACGGAGTAATGGATGTTTTAATTTGATCGGATAATACGACCGACCGAACGATGCGCTTTCGTATTTAGCCTCCTGATGTGACGGTTTTGCTATCCGAGGTTTTCAGCTTTGTCAGATGCGATCTCCCGATTCTTTGGGCAAAGACTTTCGACTATCTCGTGGTCAGCTTATTATTTATTATAAAATGTAAAAATCTATCTAGGCCAAAAATAAGTAGGAATTCCTTACTAACTAGCTACCTAATAATTGTTGGAAAAATATTTTGAAATTGTGAACGAATATTTTCTCTTTTTCATAATGTACTATTGCAACTTGCATGGTCAGTGTCATTATGGTTAGTTATCAGACCATGTAGGTACATACAAAAATTGGAAAATAGCTCATAGGAAAATGTATTCGTTTTTTTAACAAATTACCTGAGTCTATTTATAGACTAACATTTTTTTTTTTAAGGTAACTTAGAAATGTGATTTTTCACAGCTTCAAGGGACTTGAGTTAAGTACCTACCTATAGTATGGTTTAATTTTAACTCAATACCTCCACGTTTTTCCGAGATATAGGGTCTTGATCAGACATACAGACGGACAACCATGGGATCCTATAGGGGTTCCGATTTTTTCTAATGTGGTACGGAAACCTAAAATGCCAATAGGACGTGTAAAATATAATAATTTAAGCCAAAATTATATTACAGGTTTTTATACTGTACCTACTTATTGTATTGTATTTAGGTAGCTAGCCCGAGACCGACGTCATATCGTGATCAATGGAAATTAATGAAACTACTACTATTATCTCTAAGTACTACGTCAAAAGTTCAGGAAGCACATTCGCGACATGGCTCGACACCTCATCACGGTTACAGGGTGTTTTTTTGTTTGAAGATACTTATGTAGATTACTTTAAAAAAGCGTTACTGCACTAAGCCAAACCAAAGTATTCCTCTAAAAATGAACGTTGTCCGACTTCTATATTAGTACGTAACTAGTTGTTGGAGCATCATATTGATTGTATAACCCTGCTAAACAAACCCTTGAAGTTCGAAAATAATTTTGTGTTGTGTACATTACGAGCAAAAATAATAAATTTTACGATCCGTCGTCGATTCTCACCGCGTTTGAGTTTGAGGGCGTGTAACCGCAGCGTATGGCCGCACATAATCGTTCTCAGACCACCCTATAGAACTAGTGATGCTGAATTCGATATCGACAAAAATATACAAATTAATCGCAAATTATGACTAAACAGAAAATAATTACTTACATCGATAAAAAACTACATCAAATTATGTAGGTATGACAGTCATAATCTAAGAAACCACAATGAAACAGAATAAGTCATTTTATCGAATATAGCAGACAACTTGTCTGTCATGTTATTAAGGAAGAAGTATAATTATCTTTATATTGGGAGTGCCCTCCAGGGCAGGCAAGTGATCTTATTAACAAGCCATGCCCATGCATGGCTTCGAAGACGTTCCTATCGCTCATACCATTATGAGCGATAGGAACGTCCTCGATCACTCTCGCTCGATATCGCGAGCTTTATGCGATATCGATATCTAGAAAATAGCATCACGCGACGTCACTAACACGGAGACCAAACACTTGACTTTGTTTACCACATTTGGTCCACGTCAAAACTGAAACTGACATAATCGGTTATGTATCGGCCACGTGATTGTATTTACGCTTTGATGTATTGACGACCTACGACAAACGACTTGTTAGATACGGGACTTAGAGAATCGAGTGAGGTTAAATAAGTTCATTGGAGTAGGTAGGTAATTTTAATTAAAGGGTTTTAATTTAAAAAAATACTTTGGAGACAATTTTTCTAAATTCACTTATTTATTTTATTAGGCACACTGATGTTCTTTATCGGCCGGGGCCAGTGTTGCCGCCAATCGCCATACGTAAATAAAATAATAACTTATTTCTCTAAACAATAATGTAACTTAAAAAAGTACCTTCAAAAATTCGTCTCTTGTTTGTATCCTTGCGATTCTTCTCATTAAGATAATGAAGTGCATTATTAGCATAAAATAAACAGTTGTAAAATTAAAAATCTTTAGGAACCTATTGATTGACGTTTTGTAACGAATTTGTGCTCTTTAATTTGGTTTTATTATTTAACAGTTTTCTGTTCAGTTTTTCTTTTCACTGTAAAATGCTTAAAATTAATTATTAAGTAAGTATATAAGGACTTTGAACAGACAAAATCTAGTGTTATAGCGACATAGCGAGTCTTATAATCAATAAGAAGATTGTGAATTATCAGAGAGTTTATTTTTTAATAAAAAATAAAAGAACGTAATATTCTCATCATTCCTTTAATCAGACCTGTTTTGCGAGCTCCATAACGAATTTAAAAGTTTGTTTGTTGTATGAAAAATGAATCTGCCAAAAAAACCATAGCTACCCAGAATATTGACACAGATACCCGGGAGCGCGTGTCCCAGCGTGGGAGAGCCACTCGAGTCGGTCTGTGTTGCACCGTGTTATCTTACCACAGGCGTCAGCGTAGGGCTGAAACCTTTTTGGAATATGATTTTCGCAAAAGTTGTGTGTTCTAGATATAAAAAAAAAGTTGATTGACACTATACACAGCACGGGTGAGCATTAATGCAACACGCATCTCTTTTCATTGAATCGATTTTCCCGACGTTTCTGCCTAGTTGCTATACGTCGTGAAAATCAATTCGCAATGAAAAGAGGGTTGTGTTGCATGTGTTGCGTTGTATAAAATTGCTTATTGCTTTAACAGATTTAGAACAGTTAATGCTAATAAATTGACGTTACAGGCATTGCTTATTGGTTCACCTCCAAAAGTGGTTGAGCTTCTACTGATTATGGGATCGTGATTTTCAGCTGATTGGTGTGAGGCGAGAATTGTGTGAATTAAGTGTTATGTAGGCTTAAATCTAAAGATGAAACTTTTAGTACCAAACAATTGTGTTTAAAATTGACATGCTAATAAAATCGAAGATCATAATTAAACTTGTTACGAATTTGAATGCTTTTTTTGCTATTCGGGTGAAAGTAGGTGGGATTATGAGTCGCTGAGGATATAAGTAATTGTCGGATATATTTTTGACAACCCTATCAAGCCAGACACCATGAAATAAATGTACACACCTCCCCATCTCATCGATAATAATAATATGACTAGATTTCCGTGTGTATTTTTATCGCCCGTTTTGCATGTAGACATGATGATGATGATATTGCTGTTTACAGTACCCGGCGGTAAATATTGCACATCGACCTTTAAAAAGAGACAATCGGCTAATGCTTTGGCTATCCAGTATCCACCCACGAGTGTTTTGGAAAATTGTTTTTATTCCTACCAATCGTAACGATTTCTTAAGTGCTATTTATAGTGTTCGGAGTTCAGTGCTGTGTTGTTGTGGTAAACATCGGCAAATGCGATTTTTGCCGATGTACTATTATCTATTCTGTGCCGATGTACAATATTTATTGCCGGGTACTGTACTTACTGCCTTCAAACGCCATGCAAATAATTGAAATGCATATAGCATTTAATAATTAACTAACTATCAACCAAAACACGCCTATAAATAGGACGAGGCTTTCGTTCTAGGTGTAAGTGAACAGGAAAATGTTGAGAATAAATAAAAGATAGAAGAAAAGTCTTAAAGATACAAAATTAAAAATGAGAAACTTTCATGTCACCTAAAGAACAAAACTGAATTTTTGTTCCATTATAATTTATAACACAGCTGCAAAAACACAAATTACCAGAAGTATAAACACTTACCGGAAAAAAAACAAGATAAAAGGTCTCGGCCGCAAAATATAGGTATAATACCTACTTATTTATATTAGGTAAGTACCTAAGTAAAAAGTCTACTAGGTACACCTATAATTTGGCAAGAGCAATATTATTTGCTACTATTAGTAGCAAATAAATAATTCCATCCATTTATTCATGATACGTTATAAAAATTCATTATCAACTTGTCTGACGCTGACGAGAAAGATTTAGTAGACAGAGGTCTTGAGTCACGAATACCAAAACGTTTGTTCCTAATACGTGCTTATTAAGATAAATTATTATTCATGACATTTGTGAGAAACGGTATTCAGACTTGACCCTCATCTCAGTTTTGACACATTGTTTCTTAAATATTAATGGCATCGCATACTGGAGGGGAACTAATTATAGGGAGACATACCTACTTGTGCTACAAACAACAAAAGGATCTCATAAAAAGAGGCTAGAATAATCACAGCCGCAACGAACAGTCAGCGCCCTGAGACCATTTAAAAATACAACTCTCACTTTCAAAGTAATAATTATAGAGTTTGTCATACTAAGTTACAGATGATCTAAGAAGCAGTACGATAACTGTGTGCAAGATCGTCTTGCATAGTACAAAAAGTACTATGCAAGACAAAGTACTTTGACCTTTGATTTAAATTTGTGAATCCGTTATTTAGTTTACCTCTTAGGGCTTTGATACTGGTGCAAAAATACAACCAATTTTTTCTGCGTATAAACTAAATGGGAAAGTGATATTTTTTTTGCAATTACGATGTTAGTCTTACAGAAAATGTGGTTGTATCTGAGCACGCATATAGGCCTCTAGAAGGTTTCATTATTTCATGTACACTTTGTAGATCTATCTGAACCTCTATTCCTTCTATACCTTTCTTTATGAAGCATTGTGATCAAGAGCAATTCAGTCTGATATAAATCTGGAATTAGAAGCAGTACCTACTAACAGCACGCTAAGCGCATTCATTTTACTCTAAAACTAATCACACAGCCGACTATAACTGCAGTGTAGGCCAAAAGCGATGCAGTTTCGGTAAAATTTCACGATGAATTTGATTTTGGAACTCTTTGACTTCGTCCTCCCTGCACAGGAGCTATGTGGATTCACATACACACAGGTGCGCAGTCGGTTAAGTGTCGGAGAGTCAGACGGTTTCTAAGTTAGTTTTCATCCCATCGATGTGTGTCACTCAAGTTTGCTTACCAAACGTATTTTATGGTGCTACTTTTATTTACTTTTACCAATAACGACCAAATAAGTTATTCCGCGCGAAAGAAGTCCTTTAAATTATGGATGTACCAGGCACTGTCTCCTAAGTAAAAATCATTACCTACTGTTTAAACCGGTACTGTGGTGCCGGATAAACGTCCACACTTTATCACATTATACACGGTTCTTCTCTTAGCCTGTGGACACATGTCTCCCATTCGGAACGATCTTTTTATTTTCGTATTACGATTATGTTTACGGCGAGTTCAAAGGGGTTTTTAATTTGACACAGTTTATGGTTGTCCCGTTTTGACGTAGGAGGAATACTCGGAGATGTAAGGAAAGCATTAGTTAATTATTAAAAGTGTGTTACATAAGTTGTAAATTTTTGTTTTTAGCAATTCCATGCAAGGTTTAATTGAAGATTAATAACACTTGAAAAAAATCATCGACCTTGAGGTCCCACCTGAGGTCGATGATTTTTTTCATGTGTTACATAAGTCACGGAAGCTACTGATTCGACATAGGTATTTCAATAGCAAATAAGAGAAAGTATATGAGTTTGTTACTCAATCACGCTTAATTGGCTGAATAAAAATAACTGAAAGGCACACATTATATATTTATCGAACTTAATACATGATTTTTATCCCGTTTCCGTAGGAAGATACTTCATTCCTTTTTTAATTAATCTAAACGCTACCTAGGCCAAGTAGCGAGCAGAAATTATATAATAAAGAAACTAGATTATGAACTATCGTCTCGTCACAAGTAATACTTTTTTTTTTGGAAGCAGAAGTGCTAGCATAGGTTTCCTGATGGAGTGGAATATATAGTAGCTAAATTGTTACTTTACAATATAAGGGAAAGTAAAGTAGTAACGGTTCAATACGATTTTCTAGACAACCTTTCAATTTGTTCCACAAATTAGTCCCAATTGTGCTTTCAAAGTGTCAAGATTAAAAGCTTTGGCAAATCAAAGCTTTTATAGGGGCTTTAGGTCGTAACTTTAGACGGTTAAATTGTTGTTTGCCTGTGCCAAATAGTTTTCTTTGGACAGCTTTTGTGCAAGCTTTTGTTTCGCTTGTAAAACGTAGTGTAGGTAACGCACAAAAAAAATCCTACCGTTTTATGTTTAAAGCAAATGTAGATTAAATCTAAATCTTGATAAAAATATCATGCTAAGTGGTGTACATTATACTGAGTATTCTGGACAAGACTAAATTTTTTACGTTTACCGCGACACTATTATGTTAGTTTGATGGTGGTTTAAGTATGATAATATCTAGGTACGAATGTTTTGCAAGCGGCTCTGATACTAACTCGAGTTGGCGTTGTTTGCCACCATTTTATTTATTTATTATTCATTACATCTATTCTATCTGAATAGATGTATAATAATAGTATGGAAGAATTTATGAAATTCTTTTTCCTGAAATACAACATGGTAATAATTATTTTAGATCATTTTTGTTTTATTTTTGTAACACTGCATACCATTCGAGTTCTCACAATGGCGTTGCCGTTGACGACTCGACTACGGAAGTTATGAATACTACGCTCAGGTTTCAGTGAATGTTAACATGGCAACAGCTACCGGCTTCAATAACCTCCTACTTAGCTCTATTAAGCGCGAACAATGGCTTTATTGTGCACTAGTTTTACAATTAAAACTCGCAAACACTTGACTGAGACCTTTGAATCACTGGTTTCATATTTTACAGTGAAATAAAACGTTTAAAAACAATAAAGCTACGCTATACAATTGAATTACACTTACTATAAAGTGTTTGATAATGAATTTTAAAATTTAAATGCTTAGTACTGGCACGTAGATTCTAAAATAAAATGTAATTACGTTTGCGGTTTTTTTAAATGGATGTTGGTCATAGTTATAACAAAAACGACTCATACAAATGAGTCACTAAACAAATATTTAGTATTAAATTGAATGGTTGAACACTTTGTTTCTTATTAATAATACCATAGGAAATCAATCTTTAAGAATATATCGTAAGTCATAGTTCAGTTAGTTATTCTTTTACGTCATTTATATTTAATTTATATTTTGATACCTTAATTATAGCACGTGACATATCGAGCATCTATAACTCTCAGAGACTAGGGATAACATCTAAGACACGATATCGATATCGAATCTCACGCGCTGCTGAAGCGCCGCAAGCGAACACGAGAATTAGATTACTCATTTTGTCGCTAGAGATATCGTATCATTTATCATCAATTCATCATAGATGCCTAAAACTTTTTTTTACTAAGGATTTGTTCTGTGCCAGTCTTTCAGACGAACACGTCTTTTCAAATTTTTAATCACTGGCAATTGAGGCCTCTTTATTGTGTACGTGGTTGTATAAAGTTTACATTAGGGTAAATGATTAGTTATGTATTCAGACATGAATTAGGATATTATTGAGTAGGTATCTAAATCAAAACAGTCTGTTAAACAGTACCTGAATGACAAATAATCTGAAACTATTTTAGATCTTGAAATCTATAGTAACAGGTATTACCTCAGTGTAATGCATATTACTAAATTGTGGTTTTTAACAGTGATGTCGTGATAAATAAATAAATAAATATTGGACAACATCAGATACACTGCTCTGATCCTAAGGTAAGAAGCTAAAGCACTTGTGTTATAGAAATCAGAAACAACGACGGTACCACAACACCAAGACCCAGTGATGTGATTAATTAAAATATAAATAAGAAAATCAAGTGATACTTACTTTTGTAATTATTTTAAGATCATCTTGTAACCTCGTTTTCCATACACAATAAAGAACATACTTACAATTAAAAAAATCTGGTATTTTTGGGTAAATTTGGCGAGTGTCATAACTCTACCCATCTCATTACAAAGTTTAGGTAAATATAGTCTACCAATTCCGGTCTGGGTATTACAACTTACAAACCGGTGAAAGAGGTCGCAAATTCCCAAATTAGTTACAGATTGAATCGCTAGCAAATGAGCGAAGGAATTCGATTCTTCATTTGTCACCATGGATAGCGTGTCATTTATCAAAGACATTTCATCGCGACCGCGTTAGTTATTGGACCATGAAACGAACTTTTGAAGATCTAACTCTCGGATGAAAGATGAGCGTTAAATGAACTAAGGATTTTCAGTGGAGTTGTAATCTTAAGAATGGTGTCGACCTTGTTAGAGTATTACATTTTCTTTTAAAAACAAAAACTGGTATCAACTAAACCCTAATTTAAAAGAGTTTTTTAAATGTGTAGATCAACAAGATCTGTTTTATGCTTACTTCTTCTTAGGGGGTGATTGTTCAGCTCATGTAGTATGTATGTTACAACAACTTTTATTACGAGACAAGCATTGAACACTTAAAAACCGTTTACCACAATACAATTATTAAGAATACTGAGCTATTTAGAATGGGAAGTGGATTTATTTTTCACTTTCTAACGACTTATGTTCCATGTTTTATTTATGGGATAATTGCCAGTGTAAAAGTTGTTGTGTTTGAGCAGTTAGAAGTTACAGAATAAATAAATCTAGGTAAGGATGTGGCAATATTATATAAAGAATAACTTACTTTTCAGACTTCTAAAAAGTATCAAGATCCAACATAAAAGTTTATTTATTAAATAAAGTAATAGAACAAATGATAATAAAAATGATCCACAGCTGTTGCGTGGACGCGAAAGTGTCAATAAAGTTAATGACAGTATTAAAGTCACCGCTATCAATAATCTCAATTTAGACTTTTATCACTTTGAGACCAAGTTGGGCATCTTCATTTTTCAGGGTACCCTAACTGCACGTTATGTATCTATATATATTACTCGTATACTATACAATTATAAATCATATGAGATTTAGATTATGAGCTTATAAAGCGGGTTACGCTAACATCATAACATAATATTGCGAGCGCAGAAATGACTAATTTAGTTACTAGTTATTATTACTAAAAAAACATACGACAGAGGTTCCAAAGAATAGTATTTTTATGAAAAACACACAAACTGACTTTCTGACTTCATCGAAGTATTTTTGTGCATTCGATAAGTACATATGTTTTTGGCTTTTTTAGGGTTATTATAAACTAACACCCTGTATTACATACAGCTAAACAAAATTAACTTCCCAGCCTTCCTCCCTTCCAAATAACTTCACCGCCGTCTCGCTGTTAAGCATTATAGTTTCTACCCAAAAGTGAAAAATGATTTTTAAATTATGATGTTGGTAATATAGAAAAAGTTATGTTTAAGCTGTAGACTCACTTTCTTAAAGTAAGGTTAACTAATTAATTATAACTTTACATATTATAGGTATTTATTATATGTATTACTTAGATAGACAATATTTTTTATTCTAACTCCCATTTTTCAGCTTATAATCGATATTTTCGCGTATTGCCTGGCAAATTTACCTTAAACCGCAGTTCCGCACAATATTTCGGTTGTCAAATTAATATAAATTGGTTTTTATAACAGACTTACTTGACATACTTACCATTTAAATCAAAGTAGCTAAGTATGGTTTGGTACTTACACACAGAATGACAGAACCCATCCTAATCTAGCCCAACTCCCACTTGCCCATTTTTTCGACAACACTGTTTAGTTTACAAGTGGACCACATGGGCCAGAGTTTATTAACTGGCTCACTAATGCAAGTTTTACGAGTGATTTCACGGTTATTCATTCAGCCGTGGGGGCGCTGCGACGATGATAATAATTTGCCTTTATGAGTGCCATTCGCTACGTTGCCTCTTTAATGAATAACATCCTACTTCAAATGGTCGACATGGTGTTGAAAATCTTCATTAGTATTACAATAGTATTTATTCGGTTTTGATGCGAACAAACTCAAAAGTGCCACTTTAAGTCGCAAGGTGACGGTGCCGGACTTCATAAAGTTATCCTGAAATTTATAAGTATAGAGCTATATTCTGTTTATAATAATACTGACTGAGGTAGAATAATATCAGAAATTTTGGAGGTAATCCCACCTTTTTTTTAAAAATCATTAACCAATTCAAGAAACAAACTGTTTAAAAAAACATTTTATTTGCTGCCCAAAAGTTTATTCTAATTCAGCAATTTTTACTTTGTCCTTGTTTGGGTTAAAAACATTTATACCTTTTTAACTTAATCCACGGATAAAATCTGTCCAGTTGCTTCATAGCAAATTAGATGTGACTGACTGACTGACAGATACACGAGCAATCCTGTAGGGTTTCGGAACCCTAAACCAAAGGGGAAGATTTGCCTAAAGGGGTCAAGTATATTAAGATTCGGTTGAATACTAAAATGTTACTAAAAATTGAGGTATTTGACCAATATTGTAAAATCTAGTACGTATAACACAACCGTTTTCCCAACACATAATTCGACGAAAAAGATAATCAAGACCATATACCATGCTGTCGATACTTCCGCACGCACGTAACAAATTAATGATTTAATAACAAGGGCTTGTAAGACCCGGCAGATGTTAGTAAACAAGCTAACCTGTAAGGAATTAACCCTAACGGTCGCGGTCGGACGTTATCTAGTAAGCATGTTTAGTTTACTACAGACCATGTTGGCTTGTAGTTAGGTACTTGATGATAAAACTTTCTTCTTAGGCTAACACACACATACGTATTACTCCATTTAATTTTCTTACATATTTGCAAAACGACATGGAAACGGGAGAAATTTTTGATCGGTTGACTCGAACTTGGATGTCCATCATCAACAACGACCCGAAGAAAGATCAATGACGACTATTGATGACGCAGAACTGAAGTGTATGTCGAAAAATGAAGAAGGGACCATGATGAAATGGAAAACCAAAATTAAATAATAATTACCTTGTAAGTAAAGATAGAGAGACATATACTCTTTACTGCACAACTAACGACCCAACTACAGGCTGGCTTGTCACTAAAAAATGTGTACGGCGAAAGTCAAAGAGGAGAGTCGACCTTAAATGAAATGTGATAACAAGAAGAGCGAACTAACTGAGGCATATTACCTTTTGAATAGAAAGATAGATACTCTTTATTGCACAACATAGTAAAAAAACAAATCACAGGAAAATACATTTAGGAAATTTAAGCGCAAACTTATCGCTAATGAATTACCTTTTTAAAATTAGGTGTCCATATTTCGTAACCGTTGTAAGCATCGTGAATTCGTGATCGCGGATCCAATGACAAAAAAGTGATGAAAAATTGTTGCACAGGATCGACCATAATGCTCTTTCACTGTAAAGGAAAGTAACATTTAATCTGTGGTCGCCACAATAAATAACGGAACCCTTGGGGCTTAGCGGACAAGACGCGATAAAGCTAGACAAAGCAACAAAAATAAAACCTCTTCCGATCTCGTACAATAAAAACCCAGCAAAACAAACAAGGGTATTACAAAACATAGAAAACCGCAGAAAGAATGCAACTTCGAACAGTTTAGCCGAAGGGCCTATAAAGAAGTCTGAGGAACATAACAATGACGGTGGACGTCCCAGGACGTTTGGCCCGAGTTATTTTACTGTTCCCACTAAATGTGCAGTAAAACCCGCCCACACAATATAATACTCATGATATTGTGACCTCTGCCCTCGGATAAAGAAACACCCATCAAATAGTCAGAACAAAAAAGCCAACTAATCCCAACAACGACCATTGGTCTAGTTCGCGGATTACAAAGCTATGCTGCGTGTTCTAATTTTGTACTGGTAGTTCGTGTGGTAAGTATAAATGTACATAATGTACGTGAATTAAATATTGTAACTTCTGGCAGTTATGGAAAATTACGAGATAGTGTTAATGTGACAAGATTAAAAATGACTGAGAGAAAAAAAAAACTTTATTCTGTGCAAAATATTAAAAAAAACCTATAAGAGCTGACGTGATTTAGCTTTACTGTTTTGATTGTGCCCTTTCAAGCCAAACGTACCTATTCTAAGAGTTCTTATTGATATAAACTCCATGTAAGGCAATTACGATCTATTTCGATGGACACGGTCACGGCGATAAAAAGTGGTGTAATTTTTATCGTCGGTGTAAAATATATTACATAGTGAATTCGCTTGTTAAATTTTATTATGTTCCGACATTTTTGTTACCTTCCTCAAAATATAATATTAAGTATGTTGGTTGGTAGTTTTGGTACGTAAACTCAACCAGAATTGTTCATAAGAACTAGTAATCTTTGGTTGAACTGTAAAAATCAATTTAATGAAAAATACGAGCCAATAAACTGGAACTGTCGGGGCAGATTGAAATCGGTTGTGAATTTTATTATTATTACTCAGTAAAAAATATTAGATATTTTTTTGTACATAGCCCGCAATGCACCAACACACCCTGGCCTCAGTCCAGCTTTCAGATTGTTTTAGGAATTATGCCGCTTTAGCCCAAGATAGCGTTTATCGCTAGACGTAAGAAAATTCCATTTTAAGAAATGCACGCTGCTATTTTCCGTTTTGAATTTAAAAATTTGAATAAACCGTCGCCCAACAAGGAAAATACATTGAAACAACTAATCAGACGATCAGATAGCTTGAAACAGACGGGCGATTGTGAGCTATAATTCAAAAGCAATGATATAACTTGACTGAAATTTATTACTTACATGTTTAGTAGTGTTTATGTCCGGGGGTTGCGTATGGTAAATCAGCATTAGTCATCGCACGTTGGACGCTTTATTTCATACAACAAGATGTAGGAAAGTACTGTAGCTGCGTCGATGCAGATACGAACTTAGGTAGGCATTAGTGTTACGGTAAGGAGGTTTAACTGATTATGGTGGAGAGGCAAGTTCCATCATTTTAAAGCAATATTTTGAGGAAACTATTTTATTATTTATTTATATTTACTGATAACAAAGCCTTGACTGCTCAAAAATAAATAGATACGAATTTCAATGGATGTATGCTTTACCTATGTCAATTATTGTCAATATCTTTTATAATTATGAAAAACTCTTCTGCGCCTTGTTGTTAATTTTAGAATGAATCCACGTTTAGTATATAATTGTGATGGCTTGAGTTGTATGTGAAATAAATGTCTTTTCTTGTGCAAACTGTCATTATAGTTACTTATGCTCAAGTACGGTCCTGCCTTGGCGCATCTACTTTGTAGTTTATTGGCCAGGCGTTTAACTTGTTTAGTTTTATTGGACTTAAGCGTTTATCGTATTAAGACGGCACCGCTGTTATTTATCCTGCTTTACGTTTTGATGATCAGTTCAATTTTCAGAATGGGCCGTGTTTCCTTTCTTCATTGATTGTATTATGACAGTGTCAAGGCATAAAAAAAACGCATAATACTTATAATAAAAAGAAACATTTTTAATCAAACCTTGAAATTTAGGGTTGGCTCTTCCTTAAAATTATATTTGAGTTCATTTTCTAGATATTTTAATTGTTAACAATACTAGTACTAGTGGTCTCAAATTTACACAGATAAAATCGTATTATTTGGAAATATATATTTTGAAAACTTGATTATAATTTGACTACCTCAGGTGGGAATCGAATCTACGTCTCATCGTAATCCAGGTGACTGCCCTTTAACTAAAATGTCCTTGATAGCCTTTGATCATCATCTACCCATGATCGGGTTCATGGGTTTGAAAATTGGAAATTTTTAACTTCGATTTAACCTTTTACAAAGCAATATTATTAAATAACTTAAAATATTGGTAAAAGATTAAGGTGGTAGAACGGCATTTGTCTTTTTACTTAAATTGTTGTGAATGCATCTTAAAATGCAAGCATACGTATATTAGACGTACTTGCCTTAACCTGTGTATTCATTTTAACTCAATGCCCCCATTAAGCTAAATGCCGTTGGTATTCAAAACAATTTCCCATGACACTTGGCTTGTTTATCCACCGGGAATCCCGCTGTCAGCCATCAGAAGCTAATTGATAACGGACGAGCGGGCGGCATGCCAAATGCACGCGACACAAAATCAATAATGCGATGATGGATGACACGGATTTTAATTAAACCCGCATCAACCTGTTAGCTGACAAAATGAGCTTATAATGGCCTTGGTCATACGGATGCACTGATCCCCGTTGGGTGTTAAGTTAAGAAATAAGCTTTGAAATCTTGTTATTAGTACGTAAACTAGTTCCTGGTGTGGTTCTCCTTCACCGAACTAGGACAGGTGGTGAAGTAGCTCAGTGGTCAAAAAATATTTTTCTATGTTCTCATCCCATAGTACTTCCCTTTGGATTTTTCGGAAGCTATGTACATGTACAGATTGTACATTTTCTCGGCGATGAGAAAATCACTAAAAATTGCAAAATTGGTCTGGTCTAAGGGTCGCGAAGGTCTGATGGTTATCGCATCGTTTGAAATGTAATAACTAGACTTGCCGAAACTAGGATCATTCATGGTAAAGATACACAGACTAGGAACTGGAAAAATAAAAGCTTGAAAGAAAACTAATTTCCTGTACAATGAGAAGCATTACAGATTACAAAGTGATAAAGTTTAATTTCATGATTTCGTTTAGTTTTGATTTCTCATTTATTGTAGAGTAACAATAATAAATAATGGTTAAGGTCATGTAGGAATCATACAATGATCTTTTTTTTTTCAAATCACAGAATGTATGGGCCAGCCCCCCCTCTTTAAGTTTATGTTTTTTATGTTACATTTATTGCTGATTAGTTAGGTGATTGACACGGAGATTGGAAGAAAAAAATATGATAAAAATTTTATCACGCCCAATCCCAAGATCAAAAGAAGTAAAAATAGCTGGCGTTCTTAGTTAAGTAATTGTAATTTTAGTACTTGCTCTTGTGCTGTTAGCATAATTAGATCACGAATTAATATCTGTTCCTCTGTAACGTATTGGCAAACAGACTTATTTATCGTCCATTCCCTTATTAAACAAGCCCAATTGAGCAACATAAAATTCTGATTCAGTAAGATTGATTGAATTTTAAAATATACTTGTATCAAGACAAAAATGATGAAGAGATCCCTCAACTAAAGTTAGTTCCACTGGTTGTGTAATCGGAACTAATTTTATAGCCCCATCATCCTCCAAAACTCAATTTGAGTTATTGGATTAGCACCGCTATTCCTGTTTCTGAGCCATTAAAACTTTAAATTAGAACAATTAATCACTAGGAGCAGCCCTCAAATAAATGTAATGTATCACTTCCTGTATTAGTTAAAATGATTAGTGGTTGCTAATTCAATTTTTGCTCCGAAAATAGTGGCAGTCATTCATTTTGTCACATTTGGGGAGCAGCCTGCGGGTCCAATGGGGCTAGAGATGTTTATCAGGATATTCACGGGACATAATTTATTCCTCGGGGATTTGCTGCTAGTTTCGTGTTATCGAAAAAAGATCGCATGCGGTCGTTTTTTTCTTTATTCGAGGAAGCTGTGTCGTTTATTTGTGTGAATCTTGACTCTTTTGTTAATTTTGTTTTTTGTAAGCAAAAAAAGGATGCAGGTTTTTTGTGTTGTGGGGTTACGGTCGGCCATCATTAAAACAATATAATTTAATTTATTGTTTGTCTTGTTTTTTTCATTTATTGTTTTATTCGAAGTAATACTAGCTAGTATTACTAATTGATTGTTTGGAAAGTTTGTGTACATGTAGGAGCTTCCTACGAGCTGTGAAATACCTACTTATTTTGATTTCAACAATTATTTGTAATACGCCTCCTGGGTGGACATGGGCTGCTTACTGAGCATCAGCATCATCATAATTATCCACTGCTGAACATGGCCTTCTCTAGTGACTTCCAGAATGGCCGGTTGGAAGCGGCCTGTATCCAGCGGCTTCCTGCAACCTTAACCAGGTCGTCCGTCCACCTTGTGGGTGGACGTCTTACGCGCTTTCAGGTACGGGGCGACCATTCCAGCCCTATCGGTCATCAATTCCCCGTATTATAAAAAAAAAGGAATGCGACATTGTGCAATTTTTTGTAGATTTCGCTGTTGTATATTTTTTTAAATTAAGATAGTATTTTATTACAATAGTCATCACTGGATTAATACCTAGCTAAGATAAGGCCGCGGGCATAAGCTAGTCAGAATTATACCATCTGGTTTTCTGTATAATTACTTTAAGCCTTTTGTTTTTATTGGTATGTTATGTTATCATTGTCATTATATGTTTAGTCTATTCAATAGAACACATTTCTTAAATATTTTGACCCATTTTCAAGTAAATACCGTACGTTGGCGTTCCATTATTGGCAAAGGGTAATGCATTATTTTGTAACTTCGAGCTTGCACAATAAATGCCAAGCGTTCATCTTGGTCGTTAGCATTTAGCATGCCTTCAAGATTTTGTATTTTGGGCAAATTTATATCCATCCCGAAAGGTATTATTATTAAGACGTAGTTATAATAAGAAGAAAAAAGATTAATAAACTGATTTTTACTTTAAGTCCCACACTTAGATTTCAATATTATCAAAATAGATTTTAGTTCAAACGTAAAGCGAACAAATTAATGTTTTGTCCGTCCATCCGAATCCGAATGTCAGATACTTACAAAGTCTCAAATCGAAAAAAAAGATAAGTACAATTTGATTACTTTTGAATTATTTTACAATTAAAAAGTGTGTCAAAAACTATCTAAACACCAACACAAATTCTGAAATAAATTCTCAAAAACATTAATAAGTCAATTCATTTGGAACAGATGGGATGCCTTATTACAAAATTAATCCAATTACATAACGCACTAAGCCCCATAGCAACCAGGCGATAGGCATTAACTCGATCAACGTCTCTATCCTCGAATGGAGATGATTGGATCATCACAAGTAATACGGTTCGTTCCGTCATCGCACCTGCACGTCTAATGTGGTCTATGGGCTGTGGCTGTGGAGGGGGGGGGGGGGAGGGGGAAGCTAGTGATGTGCAGTGCAGTTACAAGTTGATGTACTGTCGGCAGGCAATTACACTGTTCTTAGACATTTTGGCCGAGGACTTAATCTATGTTCAGCAGAGTGTGGCTATGGCTGAAATGGGCTTGGGCCATACTTCGACACTAAGAAAATGATATCTCGTCCACACCGAAGTTTACTCATGAGACCGCGTAACAATGAAATGTATAGTATGTCTTGTTACTTAGGGCTAACGCAATAATTATGTGCTTTCGGACGAATAAAAAAATATAAGTAAGTACTACTCTGTCAAGAAAGTACCAGGAAAAGATTAATAATACACAAAATGTTAGTTAATCATCCAAATTTATTGTATCACCTTCAAAGTATGCTCCTTCAAAAGCGATACACTTACGCCAACGAATAATCCAATCATCATAACATTTTTTAAACGCTTTTTCCGGAATCGCGTTCAGTTCTAGCCGCGAATTCTTTATGTCTTCTACCGAATGAAACCGGGTGCCACGAAGTGGTAATTTGAGTTTAGGAAAAATAAAGAAGTACGTAATTTAGAAACGTAATTTTTATTCCACAAATCTGGCCTTTTTCGTCTAATTTGCTCTCTTAAACGCCGCATTACGCTTAAATAATACTCTTTTTTATCGTTTGACCTTCTGGCAAGAATTCTCAGTGCACAACACCGCGACAGTCAAAGAAAACAGTCAACATGACTTTGACTTTCGATCGAGTTTGGCGCGGTTTCTTCGGTTTCGGTTCAGTTGGAATTGGAAGGCGCCACTCCGAAGCTTGTTGACAGTTTGCATGTCAAACTCGTAAACCCACGTCTCGTCACCAGTAACAATGCGTTTCATGAATGTTGGGTCGGAATTGACTCGTTCTAGCATGTCCTCAGCGAATCTTTTGCGATTGAGTTTTTGGAGAAAATTCAGGTCTTATGGGACTAGCCGAGCGGCAACATGTTTCATACCCAATTGATTATTTAAAATGGTACGAATCGACTCGTGTGACACAGAAAGTTCGACGGCTAGCTCTCTCAAACTTGAATGAGGATTTTCAGTCACTATTTTCTTCACTTTTGCGATGTTATCTTCAGTAGGTAGCAGACGTTGATGGCCTACCAGAGCGAGACAAATCTTCCATCACATCTCGACCACTTTTGAACGCTTTGTACCACTCATAAACACGTGTTTTTGATAAAGTCGATTCACCGTAAGCTTTCTGTAACATTTTAAGAGACTCCGAACACGAAATCCCATTGGCGATGCAAAATTTAAGACAAACTCTTTGTTCGATGTTTTTGTCCATTATGAAATTCGCAATACACACTAGATATTGTATAACTAAAAACAATACTGTATTTAATCTAATTATCAGATGTAACTCAAACTCCGCGCCAAAATGGAAAACAGTTGTGCCAATCTAACAACAGCAAAAAAATATAATTTTGAATTTGGAACCATAAACAAATCATCAATTCCCGAAACATTTTTGACCGAATGTATATCGTGAATGTATATAGGAGTACGAAAATATCTAAACGTACTTGGTATTTGAACAGGATTTAATCACGTTTACTTGTCATAATTATTGCAGTTGCCATTTTCAAACAAGCTTTTCTTTATTTGGGGCTAGATAAATTAGTGTGAATGTTAGAAGAATTAATTATTTTACTTAACTGATTCTGATGCTGACGTTCCCCACCATGTGGGTGTGTGTAAATGGGTGCATAAGCCCGCATGCATCTAACGAAGTTTAGCCCATAATGGCAGTGTCATTTTTGCGGTGATAAGTGTTTGTGTGAACGCGGACTGAGGGTGTTAGCTTAATTTACTCATTGACCACTAGGGATGCTTTCCGAAGGGATGGCAAGAGTTTTGGGCTTTTGAAACTTGGTGAAACTTAATTAGCTTGGTCATGGTAGATTAGAAATTTGAATGTGTTTGCGCAGAGTTATCTAAAGAGTCTTTTGAGTTATGACTAGGAGATTAGTTAATTAAGATGTTATTTGGGCCGATCTAATACTGAAGCGTGTCAGTTGCTGCGGGACACTTAAATTTATTTTGTATCTGTACATTGTATTACTTTGACAGACAAATCTCTAGCGTTGCTTATTTATTTTTCTACAGGCTTACTCATGGACTACATAAACTATATCATCTTCTGTGCGCTCAAATAGTTACCATGACTAGTAACTAGTTTTAGTTATTGTTCCACTATAACTACTTATGACTTGGGACCCTGTAGGCACTGTAGCACACATTATGTATGTATCTACAAAAATAAGAAATTTGATTTGAATAAAAAGTAGTATATTCATTAAATTTAATCCTTACCAAGAACATCAAATCAATACGATTCGTCACCATTTGCCGCAGCGGTTTGCGTTTGATAAGAAATCTAATCTTTTCCGACCCCTCGTTTTCTAGTTTTGTAGTCCATTAAAGAAGTCCCCCGTTCGCTAAATAATACACCGTCGCTATTAGCGGGGAAACAAAAGCTGGTAGAGTACCGGAACTAAACCGCTGTACTGTGCCTTGGGGATTGGCGAACGCGTTTGTGTATGTAGCTGGGTCGATGTTGACGATATAAGCTAGATACTTGCAGAAGAAGTAGCTCATATTCATAGACCAGATGGTTTAGTTATTGTTGTCAAAATGAAAGAACTTATCGCACTTTTAGCCAAGATTTAGTTTCGATAGAAATGACACCATTATTAAATACTACGTGAATATTATTATTATTTATGTTTCCTCAAAAAGTGTAACTATAAACTATAAAAACTCCAAATATGATTTGTAGAAAAACAGACTCACGAAATAATCGAATTTGCGTCGTTATGTAAAATTCTCTATCTGGGATAACAAATGACATTTATTGTTTAAAAGTACCTATAAGTAGTATTATTTCAAGGAAAAAATAAATACTAAAAACTTTCTATAATTTAAGACAATAATTATTTTAGATAATGATGGTTCAGTTTAGATGATAAGGAAATAAGTTTATCATAGTCAATTACTCCTTGCATGTCTAGCGTCCAATACAAGTCATCACGTCGCGTCGTCTAGTTTATTCTTTAGCTGTACTTTTCATTGCCCCATCCATCCATCCATCCATCAGCCAAAAGACGTCCACTGCTGGACATAGGCCTCCCCCAAGGATTTCCACGAAGATCGGTCCTGTGCCACCCGCATCCAGCGGCTTCCCGCGACCTTCACCAGATCGTCGGTCCACCTTGTGGGGGGCCTACCAACACTACGCCTTCCGGCCCGCGGCCGCCATTCAAGGACCTTCCTGCCCCAACGGCCATCAGTCCTGCGAGCAATGTGCCCCGCCCCATATATCTATAAAATTAAATTAATGCAAAAAGCTATGACAGTTGCATGATATGCATTGCACGTGTCCACATTTCATATCAGTCACATGTTATCTAGTATTAGCTGACAGATATAGAAATTAGGTTGAGTGGTTGAGATTAACAAAATAGTTTGTCAATACTTTGATCAATATAATTTGGATACGCAGAGGTGACGGTATACATTTGACAGGAGAAGGCTAATTTAATAAATTAAAGACACACAAAAAATAACAAGCTTGATTTTTTTATGTGTCTTCAGGGTATTCATCTTCCTGTAATATTTATTGAGCACCTTTTTGTCTTGTGTATTTTTTATCATAATATTTGTTACAAATGTTGCAAAAATAGATTCACTTAATTTCGAAGATGGATAATATTATCAGGTTAGGGATAACAAGGGCATCACCTTCCGGTTATACTTAAGTAATATAAAGCACCTCTATTCACTTCAGCTGTTTCATTATAAACGCTAAGAGCTACTCGACCAAAATAACTGGATTTTAAATCTCTTCTACTTACTTATTATCACATAGTAAAAGTAATAGTATGTCCCTCGTTCTCTAATAATCTCTCGTTCTATCGTTTTAGTAATATATAATCTTTATAATCTGATATATCCTATATAATACTATATAATCTAATTTTAAGGATTTTCCTAAACCGCTAAGGGGCTCAGGATGAACTCTAAATGGGGCCTACGCAGTGTTGTTTTACTATGTGAAATAGTTTATACAGAAAAAGACAACAAGGCTAAAGTAAGTTGTAGCAGAATTGTTGTTGGAGAGTTGTTTTAATAACTCATGGTTACGCCTCTGTTATAATCTAATAGTGACTTACCACACAGCGTCCAAGTTTCACAGCAGATGTGCAGGGTGACTCACGACGACTCAATTACACATTCGATAGTTTTTGTGGTGCCAGTGCCCCGATCCAAAAACTATTCGTTTTATGGGGACGATGAACTATGTGTTTGTTGTACAAAACACTTTTTTCTTCATTTGATTGGCAGCCCTATTTGGCGGCACGAAGCAACAATTAACTTAAAAAAATTAATAATAGACTAGGCTGAATTCATTAGGATAATTGTAAAAACATTTACCAATGATAAAGCTCTAGAAGCGAAATAATATTAAAAATGTATGTTACAAAGGTACCGTCTTTCAATTAAGTATTTGTAGTTATATAAAGTTACTGCACATATGAAAAGAAAACGAGGAAAAAATATCTGTAAAAAGTCTGAAAGGGCAGACCCACCTTGGACCTACCTATAGATATTACGGCTTATAAAATAAGAATTTTCCAGCAAAATTTATCTTAGGTGCTGACCAAGAGAGGAGGTAAAAAAATGTGCATTAAAAATTTTAATATTCATGAATATAAAAGAAATTTTTTAGTTAGAAATTCCTCACCAACCCACAGATATCTTTCTAATTTAATATCCTGTGCCGTCCTGTCGCGTCTTTCCGTTCCGAGCCAAAGTTATTACCATAATATAGCTTGTCTCAAAGCGAACAACACTTATCTAGAGAATCCTTGTTTTGTCTCAAGCTAAAAGGGAATACTTGTACGAATAAATAAACACTGCGCTTAAATGCTTGTCATTGTCAATCCGTGCGTTGATCCGCCGCTTTTTATAGCTGAATGAATGTACTGCAAGCCGTATTCTCGAAATTGACCCTTATCTTTAGTAATTCTTTTTGTCGCATATGTTAAGGATTAGCACTTCACGGAACGAACATTACGATTTGTTCTTCAAGTCCCTATACGTTTTAACATCTGTCGACAAAATTCACGCCATAACAGACACTATTTTCGTGCAGCATAGAGATCATTACCCCATAAATTTATTTAAAAAAACACGTCAAGTGTCTGGGTGAAGATTCGTCGGACCTACCGCAGGACCAAAACATAATAACTTTCAGTTAAATCTCGTGTAATTCAAATATTTTTACGAGATGCAGATGATCTTCAAACAGTTATCGGATTTGAAACGAAATCCGGAATTAATTTTATTGCTTGTGAAATATTGATCTTGTTAACAAGGATTACTTATTTTTAAACCTCTAATAGAGAGAAGGGAGTATTGACAAATAATATTGGTCTTCCGAAGTTGTAGAGAAATCGTAAATAATGTGTAAGCTGACAGTTTATGCATGTGGTTAATAGGACGAGACAAATTCTCGGAGATGTAATAAGTTTCTTCCTAAGTTGTGTGTTTCTAGACTTTAGTAGATGACACCTGTTGAACTCGTAAACAGCAACACGAATGTCAGGACGGTTGATGAGTTAAGAGTTTAAATTAAAACGCAAATGGCATTTTCCATAGATTTGACATTTTCTGCATGTGAATGTATGTTCATGTACATGTTTATTCTATATTTAATTTACATTTAATTTAATTGATTTTGTGTAATTTGCATGCTATAAATGGAAATGGCTAAATAAATAAATATCTTTGTAATCTTTTTAACATCTGCATTTGTACACACAATATTTAATGGTCAAGTATTTTGTATTTGTATTAATTATATATTCTGTGCTTTACGTTATAGCAAAATAAAATATATTCATGGCATTTCTTCCGTAGTAAACATTCTTGTACAGTCAGCATCAAAAGTAGCTGATCAAAGAATATCTTCTACTGACAATAATTCTAAATTTCACAATAGCTCTACTTTCATTACTGATTTTGTTAGACAAATTAAGAATAATATGTTCTATAGAAATATATGTTTGCCGTTTGTCACTTGTTTCATGCATCACGCTCACATGCTTTTTTACATCAGCAGCACGGAATGTCCATTTTCCAGTTTTACGTCCAGTCATATTGTTGCTATGCGGTCGTCAGTTGTTTTTGCACGTTTTGGGCGAGTCGGGATTTTCACTCTGTTTTCACGTATATCGGCAGTGGAATTTGATACGTAATACTTTTTCGGCAGTCCAAAAATTCACTTTTGATATTTTGGTGCTTTTTACTCATGCAATTTGTGCCTGTTGGCAATGGGGAGAAAAACTAACTTTTTATCACGCCAGGGGCGCTAATTGTCTTGTACCTAGATCTGACATAACATCTGTCAAATTGTATGGAAATTTGCAATCATTTCTGTTTCTTTACCATATTTTCAAGGATTAAAGTCGCAATGCAACAGTGGTGCTTTAAACTGTAAAATTAAAGTAGTTCATTTATTCCCTAAGGACTATAAACGCAGAAATCAGTGGGACTCTGCTTTACGGATTAAAAATTGCACGATTACTCACAGCATATTTCACAGAAGAAGACTATTTTTGAAAAAGTATAATATATTATACGGGTAACAGTTTTGTGAATTCACTGGCACTGAAACAAAAGTACAGAAACCTAAAAAGCCCAAATCATGTCAAGCTTCATGGAGCAGTTTTAAACATACGACGAATACTAATACATTGAAAATATTAGTTAGTGCTTTACCCTGTCCTCTTCTTGAATTTATGAAGGACTCCACTACTTGCCTGTCGCTCTACTGTAGAGTGCTGTGAAATTTTAACTAAATGACAAAGCGGAGGCAGTATACTCGCTGATAATGTACTCACAAAAGAGACAGAAAGAAATGTAATAGTTAGAACAGGTACCTCCTTTTCATAAAGGCAAATCTCAATTACTTACCAGGCCTCACTATAATGAAGAACTGAGAAACTTTTAAGTGCTGTAATTTTAGGGAATCTATTTATAAAAAAAATAAATAAAAGTCTAGGAAGTTATATCTGTTTTTTTTATTATTCTTTTTAAATAACCTTCAAACATGTTACTTACTATAATATACCATTACTTCATAATGATGATTATAAAAAAAAAACATTTCACAAATGTGAGTATATTTTCATACTTATTAATAAAGAAATAGTATCACGACTACATGCTATGCATCAATCAAATTGCAGAATTTCCTACCAGTACAAAATAAATATATTAAATATCTATGTGTTTGTGTGTAGTAAGGAATTTTCTTTTTAAAGGACAACTCTCTAACACTAATACTTAATTAAGGCACAGTAATTTCATATATCAAGCTTTTTTTTAGCTTTATACGGGTGCTTATTTTAATTATTGTGTCTTTGCTTAGAAGTTCATCAAGACTCCTTAGAAATTCACAATCCAATCCACGCTTGTCCACCACATATCTAAATACACTTCCCATAATCCGGAGAACTTTCATGACCTCTGGAATTGAATTAGTGATACATGTTTACATCATGCATGCATGCATGCACCCGCAGCGCTCACAGTGGTACAAAAGCAACTTTTTCCATCCTTGCTTTACATTATCCTTTCATGTACGTGATATCACCAGCAGAGCAGAGGTGAACAGTTAGCAGATGACATGCTTCATATAGAAAATTTTCTTGCTTGCTGTTGTATCTGTGAAACAAAAGGCATCAGATGATGAATACATATTATTTAAAAAGTGTATTGAATAAATATCAGGAAATTATTTGAATATAAGTTCATACCATTCTAAATAAAGATGTATTTCACGTTTCCTTAGGCTAGGAAGTGGAAAATCGGCATCAATGTCTCTGAATTTCTCTATCGCCAGAGAGGCATATGCAACATCATCTGTAATGTTATAGTCAGCGCCAAAGTTTCGGTTCCGCTCATAAGCCTCCAATCTAGAAGAAATAACAGATATAGTCCAAATTAACCAGAATTATTCACTGGAAATAGAATGTAACGTTAAATATTTTCAATGCTTACCTCTCTATTAAATCACAACAAAGTCCGCTTTGAAGCTTAGAAAAAGACATTAATGAATTTACACATTATAAACGCTGAATAACTTTAAATGCGAAAAAATCGCAATCACACTTGACACTAGCAGTCAACAGGGTACAAGCGCCGATCGCGCCATCTACAAAAAGCTTTGCGTGTTCCTCCCCATTGTTATAGGCATATTTTATTTGTCAGCAACTTATGCTAAAAATAAATTACTATTCAAATGACTGCCTGATCGTTTACAAAACTAGTACTGAACAATGTATTCAAGCACACTCCTACAAAGCAAACGAAAGTCTCTTCAAATTCTTGTTCATTTATCAAACCGGCCAAATATTTGTCGGTTACAAAACAAACGATCGCCGAAACAACTAAACATCGCATAATATTAGACGCGTACTGTTTGTTCTGCGGTGTACAGACCACCTATTCCTATAGACAGAGTGAGCATTTGCTTCTACTTTTTCTTTTTTCTTGCTTTGACATAGGTAAATGCGACCAGATACATCCAAGTATCGTAAATAGATAACTGAAAAAGCGAGTAGCAAAACGATTTATATAGGATATTACTATCTAGATATTAGATTGGACTTGTGTGACATCAGTAATTTGAATCATATCAAACGGAAGTTTTATTTTGACTTAGATGTATGCTAACAGAATTAAAAATATGATTTTTCTTTTACTAAAAGCGACTTGTCTACATTGTAAAATATTTAGATCCCCGTTGTACAGGACTGTTCAGATCAAGGCAGCTTTGTTTTCAACACTTGTGTATCTGGACGGTAGTTGTTAGTTTTGTGGCAGTGGCTGGTAAAACGAGCCAATAAATGACCCTGATTTTATTACCAAGAGTAGGTAGCTTGAAGAAAGTGAATAAGGGTGTTACCAGACCAATCGATCGATCATCGATCGACGGCATCAATTTTGGTAGAATGGATTAGTCCACGTCAGTCTTCCTCATTGGATCAGTCGATCAACTTCGATCGACTTTGACCGATGTAGACCAAACAATGACGTAGATCGATTGGTCTGGTGACACCCTAAGAAGGGAATCAACAATAAAATAAAGACAGTAATGTGGCAGTACTGTACCCTTGCGAGCCGCTCAAATTGTACATATTCTGTAATTAACAACTGTCAATTCTTCATTGTAGTACACAATATAGATAGTATATCAATCTACCTACTATCGGACTCAGACGTTTACTCGCGGTGTCTATCAGGCTAGTTAGTCTGTGGCTCTGTGTATTTCTTCTGTGTGATTTGACGAGGCGCAGCTGCGCCGGCTGCCTCGGAGACCACTTGAGACTTGTTCTCAACTTTGTCAACAATGTGCCGATTACTCCGCAATAGTGAGGTGCTCAGCTGCAAATCTTTAAAGACCTAGCACTAATAATTAAGACGAAAATTGATGGTATATTCCTATATACCATCAATTTTTAATCGAATATAATGTAGGTTATTGATAGGGGACATTTACAATCTCGATTTTATTATTCGTTCTCGTCTGTTAAGTAATAAATGACGTAGATATACAAAAATAAATCATAAGAACTCGAAACAAATGATAAAATTTACTTCTTCTATCTTATCTTTATAAATATAAATCATTTACTTTTTTTTTTGCTGTTATGTATTTTTAATATACCTAACAGAGCATACTAGGTAGATCAAATTAAAAAGTTAAGGTTTTTTATACGGCTCCCAAGAATGTAGAGGATTTTTTTTTGCCTTCATTAAAATTAATAATTTATAAAAATCGTTTTAAATGCTCTGAACATCACTACTGGAAGCTTATTCGTGGACTTTAAGTTCGTGATAATAGACACTATTTTATATTTTCCGCAAATCATAACCGCCTCTGGCTTCAGCCTCTTCAAACTGAGAGCCTCTCATCAGAGTTAAAAAGCGAAATATTTTTCTTTGGAATTTATCAACGGAACTTATGAGTTCTTAAACACCGGTGTTTATCTTTGGTTTGTTTACATCGTTAACCAGTACAGTTTCGGATCATTCAACCTTTATTTTATTACAGGCACGTGTAAGAGGATTTTTCTACTACGTGTTATCATGCGTACCTTACCAATCTATCTACTTCCTTGCCACATTAAGGGTTAATAAAAATAGCCTTATTATTCTTGTGAGATGCTTGTAGCTCAGAGGCAGCAGCGTTTTGTTAGTAATGATTACTAAAGTCAAGCCACATGTCACAGTTCGGAGTGGATAGGTGACCGCTCGCTCGAATCATATTTCGTGACATTGATTACTTCAAGCATTCCGTGCTTCGGATGGAACGTTGAAAAGTTGGTTTTGACTAATATTGCTAGCTGTGAAGCCTCAAGGAACTTGTTTTATAGAACATTAAAAATACTGAAAGGAAAAGATATTCAGATACATAAGTATGTTTCTTGTAACATTGTTTCAATTAAAAGGAAAACAAATTACTTTTTTATTATAAGCTTTTCCTAGGAAGTCTCTAACCACTGAAAATAATAATATCCTAAAGCAGAATAAAAAGAAATGTTTTTATCCGTCACCAGAATACAAAGTAGGCGTTTTTTTAGCATTTTTAAAGGCTCATAGTCCACAATCACAGCGACATCAAGCCTCGGGCGTAGCTTGGTATTTAATATTTCATACAATACATTCCACTTTGCCATTCGGATGGCATCGAAGTCACAGCTCGTATTAGAACCGTCAAAGACTCGGATTACGGGGTACCAAAGTTTTCTCCGCTTTATCTGTTTGTTTAATGTTTTTTTGTAATGTATCTGATTCTTGGCAAATTGTATGATTCTAGGTCAACCTATCCTATAGGTTTTATTCCCAAAATATACGGCGTATATGCGTCTACTCTATGCGTTTTTAAATAAAAAGGTCAGACAAACAGATTGATAGCTAGCCAGAAGGACATCGAAGTTATACTATAACGGTTCCTTTTAAGGTACGAAATCCTAAAAATAAGTCACAAAGTTGCATAAAGAACATTGTGAGCTTTGGTATGCAGCAAGCTAAACGTTGATGCGCTACGAGATTACCCCTATGCATTAACTTTATAATTATTTTTGTCAAGATGACATGGCTATTCTTTTTGGTCCATGTGGTGGTGGTGGTGCATGCTTCATGAAGTTTAACGACCACCCTCGTGTCATGCTATTGACGAGTCGTGCCTGCATGCTTTTATGACGTCACTCAGTTGAGTATAGATATTTGCCTGAGGCCTTGGAATTATGCGATATTTTTAAGGTTTTATCGCATGAAAAACATAAAATTTTATTTTTTAGTATGAAAATTGATATATTATATTTAGCTATTTTATTCCTACACAGTTCAACTCGAATAACCATTATGGTGCTACGACCTACCCACGAGCTCTGAAAACATTTTCACACATAAGTTACATTTTCTGTAAAGTATGTATTTAACTGTTTAGAAACTCTATAGACTTCTTGGTTAGGCGATTATTGATCTATCCTTAATTTATTGGAAGCCAAGTGTTTTTTTTTTCGTTTGTGTCTTGTTTTTCTTCGTTTTCGCTAATAGTATTTATTATACTTCTTGTTCTTTTTTGCTTTATTTTTGTGTGTTTGTACCTACATCTGTTTTGCACAATCAAGGTAGATTGTAATCAGCATCAGATTCATATAAACTACATTCAACAAAACTGCTTGTTTAATGTTTTGTATAGTTTGCCTTATAGTTGTTACCACGTCCAATTCCGAGAAATAAAACAATATACCTTACTATAAATGTCATGAATATTCATACCCATAACCCTCCAACACTCGAGACGATAGCACCAAACTAATTTGATATCACTCGACCCAAATAAACCACTCAAATCCCAGTTATAGTACGGATTTTGAGCTCACATATCAGACATATCAATAACAATTTAGTTTATGTGTATTACTATCATTTCCCTGTGTGGTATATTTTGGGCTCCCACTTCCCCCCAGTCGCGCTTCGGTCCATGAACCTTAACGAGCGATTACCGTCCCTTGTTCCATATAGCTCATGGTGCTATGGTACACCGTACACCATGGTAGGTTAAAGCGTTTGTGGAATTGCGTAAGCTACGAGTATATCATGGGAACCATAAAGAAGCCTGCTAAGAGAATTATGGTTATAGAATAAATTATAAGGCAAGAATATACAAATAAACTTAGTTGTAAAATGTGTTACTAAACTAAGAGCGAATTACCACTGGCTTCTTTTAGCATTCGCGGTAATCTTCGAACGATCGCTATTATGCTTGATTTTGTGATTGCATGACATTAGGACGTTGCGTTTTTAAGACTCTATGAAGGTAACGAAAGTCGCAAGTACGCCGATCGCGCCGTTGCAAAGTGTCGTCTCTCAGTCTCTGTGTTCGGCTTCCAAAAGTTGCAAAAACAACGATGCTAAAATGAAGTGTATTAACCACACATCATGTAAATTAACTTTAACTAGGATAATATTATTTCTAGCCCTACAGCTACAGCATATGAAAGATTTTGAAACAAGAACGTGCTACTTAAATAATTTCCAAAACGTTAAAACTGTAGGCAGTTACAAAAATTTTTCATTGCAACGCTAACCGACACAATCCACACGGGAATGACCGGAAAAACAATTGTGAGTCTCTCGTCACACGGCAAATATTTTTGTAAAAGCCGCGGCGGCTCGTATTGAGCTATTTTATTGTTTTAATACGAGATTAAACAGCGAGGCTCTGTCGAAAATTCCAAAACAATTCCGAATGCACGGCAGAACCGCAAAGGGGGTTGCTATGGCAACCGGCGAATTTTGACGGCGAAGGTGTGTTAACAAATTGCGATACAACTCGGTACAGCACACATGGAATGCTCACATACGGCGCCGTTCCAAGTAGAAAGAAATATGGAATCTATTCAAAAGATATTCACACAGACGTGTGTATTTTATGGCCGTAACTTATGTATACGATGTAGCACTCGCAGGTCAAAAGGGTTAAAAATTATGAGTCTTTATTTTAAATTTTATTCTCCCCCACATAATGTATGCTGCGCCTCGGGCAGTTCTCGTCCATTTAACAAACATGTAACAAATGACGAGCGCTCGCCATTGTTTTGACTAAGTGAGAAGTTTATGTTAATTTTGTTTTAAGAGAATGCGCAGTCACCGTAAATACTTATCTGAATTGTGTTTCTAAGAAGTGCATACTGTTGAGGGGCAAAAAGATTAACGGGAACGATTCGCAAGAGCTGCAACGCTTTAACTCAGCACTAATGCGTTCGATTCTCCTTCTTAATTCGAGTGCCCTCGACTTAAGTAAGAGCTATAGAAAGGCGAGCTTCGAAGTCGATGGTCATTTGATTTACATATAGGTGGGACTTCGCTTCGGTAAGAGCAGAGACTCTTGGAGAATTGCTTTTACGGGCTTTGTTAGAGTAACCGTTAGATCCAAGAGCTTATGAAATTTGAGATGAGAAAAGCAATAGAAAATATTATGAATAGAAAATAAAAGGCGGAGATAGTGACAGGTGCTATATTTGGGAATTTAAAATAACTTTTAAAATATATTTGGCACCAACCTTTACATAATCGAAATAAATCATATGTTCCAAACATTGTCATCGATGTAGATGAAATGTAGGTCGGGAAATATAAAAAACGAAATTTTGACTTTGCCATGTAGCACTTGATATTTAAAAACAGTATAGTAAACATTGTATATGCAGCTTATAATAAGAAAATACGTCTTGTATGATAGTATGTCCAGCAGATACGAACAACATACACAACAAAACTCAGAATCATTGTCCTCAAAACTTCTTAGAACTGGTAATCCTATACATTACCAAGCGACAAAGAAAAATCATATGAAAAATGATATAAAGATACTTTGTCTATATAGTATAAAGTGAAAACGATGTGCCAAGACAAATAAAAGTAACGAGGTGTATCAAGTTTTATGTGATTTTCAAGTGCTTGGAAGTTATAAGTAGACTTTAGTTTAAGAAACCACATCGAAATAAGAAAGGTTTAATAGTATTTTTATCATGAAAGAAACTTGGGCTAAGGTGTTCCTGATAAATATTTCACTGGCAATATTGGACTCTATGGCTTATACTGTAAGGTCACAGTTTTAGTTTGAACAGAAGTTAGAGGAGGCTTTTTAAAATAAAACGGGGAAGTTTAAATGGGAAAAAGTGAGTGCAGTACGAAGATAGTGAAAAAAGAAGGGAACAATTTAAACTTTTGCATGAGGTTTTAAAAGTTGGCCTAGAGGAAAATTACACGGTGTGGTAACTTGGGAACATTGTAGGGGAAAGTTACAGCATCATGTAGCTAATTTTGTACCCGAATGTCCCTTGGGATGATGAATTTCAGTCTAACTTTCATCAGATTATAAAAGTTTTGATAATTGATGATAAATTACCAATACTTTTTAAATGATAACATAATCTTATACATTGGATGACGGCGAAAATAATGTTGATAATCAAACAAGCTATGCAACATTTTTGGGAGATTCGGTCTAGAAAAAAACGGTGTCATTCATAACTAAAACACATCTCTAGGACAATGATCTTGAATGGACATTAATTATACGACACTCCATTTGACCCACAGAAAACCCTCTAATTTAAGCAATCAAAATTAACGATGCTAACGAACAAGGATGACCAGTTGATTGCCGGATAGCAAACAAAAGTTCCGAAGACCCGCACGAGGCATTAGAACAATACCCACCAGACAATGCTGCATTTTAATTTCCTACAAGCAGACAGACAATGGGTCGTAATAGTGCAGATGAGAAGAGCTTTGTCTGGCAACACTAAACAATACCTGGCGAAGTGCATTATCACTGGCCTAATGGGTTTTGTCTGTCCAAGGGGTCTAAAATGAGGAGTTGCGCCAAACGAGTATCGTTCCCGTTTTCCCATGAGCATCGGTTAATTGTTTCAGTCTCGCTTTTAAAAGGGTGATGATGGTTAAACTTTTTTAGTTTTCTAATACATACACTGATAATGACAAAATTCTAGCGCCAAGTCTAGTTTTTCTGGGGAATATTTTCCAACTTCGAAATCGCAAAATAAAACTTCCTCATGCAACCCGCCAACCTGACTTTAATTTGTATGGAAAGGTTTTTTCTTTTTGAGATTTCGATGTTGTTCTTTTAGTAAAAGTTTCTGAATTTGAGAAGTATAATCGCTTAAAGTTAAGAAGATAGTAGATGTTAAGAAATTAAACTATTAAAGCCTTTAAAATAGGTTGTCAAAAAAAATACAAGGGTACAATTGTCTTAAATTTGATCACAGCAGCTTTGATAAACAGGAGGAAAGACACTGAGAGTATTTAATTTTTTAGGTAAGTACCTAATCGTTTTAAACGTAACGTGCAACAAAAACAATTAAGAATGCAGCGATAGGGTTGAAATCTTTGGAATGTAGAAACTATGTGATTGGTTTTAAAAGATTTCTTTACGAGAAAGGTAACTAAGCTATCAGTTTGTTATCTGCTTTAGCTAGTTAGCCTAAATGGGTACTTGTCTTCGCTTTAAGGTTAAGTAACTTAGGTTATCGGTATCGGTAATACTAAAGATTTCAACTTTCACACGTATGCGATCTTGCGCAATTGCGTCTTCTGTCGGTATGCCGTTGTTTGGAATAACACTTAGTGATTCACTATCCGCCCACGGGTTAGCCTCTCTGAGGTATTATCTTCGAGTTAGAGTGATGCAAATGTGGTTATGACAAATTACGAAATAAACTTTACTAGTTGTGCGATGTTTGGACTGTTGAGGCAAGGGTTTCTCGGTTTGGGCTTTGAATACCAATATTAAAATTAGTTCTAAATAATTCATATAAAGCCATATTGGCTATATTTATACGTAATTTGTTAAAGCAATTTGTTGTCAAATCTTCCGTTATTGTAGTACTTACACCATTATGTCTTATTTGTTGTATTTTGACGGCTGTCTTGCGAGCGTTCACGCTCATAGCCAGGTGGTTGCGGATTCTAATCCCGCAAGGGGTAAATGTTTGTGTTGCATTTATGCTTAGGTCATGGATTTTTCTAAAGTGTGAATGACGCCATAGTACAAGCTCTGCATAATATTGCCGTTATTTTGTGCATAAAAAAGTATTTCTATTTTTGGAAAATATACATGGAACACAAACGAATTCTCCCATTTCTTTTTCTTTTCAGTTACTTCTCTAATAAATATTATTAATCATTAAAATCTAGTCTGAAATAAATGTTTAAAATTTTATCAGATCGTTTATCTAAAGTTACACGTATCGTATGCATATCATGAATCAAATTGCTCCAGGGATAATTGCAGCCCGTAAGTGTTAATCTAGTATCGATTGCTGATGCAATGATAGATAGTGTTAATCAAAGCTAGTTGATTTATATAGATGATCGATATAACCACGGATAGGTATATCAACTGCATGCATGACCAATGTGAATTTTTAGCTCTTAGATGGATTTACATTTGTAATTTTATTGCAAATTACACGGCATTTTCTGTCTGATAACCAGTTTTGCACTTTAGGAATCGAACTACAAAAAAAACTATGTTAGCAGATTGTTGCAGTAACTGGCAGTTATAAAAAAATGAGATGGAACTTGATGGGATCAATTAGTGTAATCGATTACCATATTCGAATGGAAGGATCTCGGTGGAACATAAAAGTGTCGCGGTGCGTCATCGGAGGCGTGTCCTGGAGGTTTATGGCGAGAGTGACGGGCGGCGTGTCCTCTGCGTGCGCGCCGCTCTTAATTACGAAACAATAGTGTTGTTTGGATATCGATTTTTATCGATAGCAATTTGGTTATAATTGTTAAAGTATTTATGAATAATAAATTGTCCAATTATCGCACCAATTATCTAGTCCCTAGCTAAGCATTGCTTGTATTATAAAACTAAGTACTGCATAGACATGGTAAATACATTAAATTAAAGGTAGATAAAAATAGCTTTTACCGTCAAGTCATAAACCGCTGTCCGTGTGTTCTCTTTTGTGTAATTTTTTCACATTTCACAATTCTGAACAAATTTCTTATGTTTTCGTGTGAATTGTTTGATCTACGTCTAGCTTGTATAGAAACAGAACAATGTCATAGGGAAATTTCATTTAGATTAATTTTGACAGGGATGACAAACCACGTAAACGTGGTTCTTTATACGCTATTATAATATATATACGCTTTTATATTTAGGATATTTTATGCAGGTATTAAATTAGTTTTCGTAGTTTTAAGACGATGTTACTTCTGAAAAAATAACTCATAGCTGTAAGAATTCGTTTAATATCATTTATAGTTTTTTAGATATTACTGTCGGTACTTTTGTCGATATCAGTCTGTAAACAACACTAGTATGTCGTGTGAATGTAAGGAAGTGCGGGGGTGTGCATGTGATTCATTGTGCCACGGTATCAGGGGGTTTATTTTTGAACCGAGAGGTGTCAATTAATGGGTCTCCTTGCTCCTCTTAAATAAAATATGTTTCGTAAAGTAAAGGAAATTTCGTTAAAACGACATGAAGACCAAAATTATTATTAGGATAGTTGGTTAGTAGCAAGTAGGGCTACAGTTTAGGCACAGTCATAAAAAGCAGCCATAAACATACTGAATCTTGCGTTTCCAGATGAACAATATGTCAGGTATATAAATGAGTAACAACTATTGCCTGGTAGGTGTATACGGTATACCTACATAAAATCAATTGCGATATTTTTATTGCATCTAACAATGTAATTTTGTTGTTGAATAAATGCGTTTTTTTACGTAGGTAGCATAATACTAACTCTGTGTTAATAATTTGTAGAGATTATTAACGGTTTTCTCTTATTAAATCTCTAACTAATAATCAAGATGTTGTATTTTTTTTAAATAAAGAAGACAAAATATTACAGCAAAAGTTGCAAATAGCTGAATGCATTGAAAAAAATAACAGCAAAATATAAAGATGTCTATTTTGTGTTAGATTTTCCTTTAGTACCTACTTATCTTAAACGTAAGAGCTAAAGAGCTAAATTTTTTTTTAAATATAGAAGACAAAATATTACGACAACAAAAGTTGCAAATAGCTGAATGCATTGATAAAAATAACAGCAAAATATAAAGATGTCTATTTTGTGTTAGATTTTCCTTTAGTACCTACTTATCTTAAACGTAAGAGCTAAAGATAATTTAGCTGTAAAAGTGTGTAAAGCATCTCCCTGTTGAGATAACATATCCTTAGTACTTCAGATATTTCAGTATTAAAAGGGTGTAAAATTTAAATGACTTATTTATTTTATCAGAGCGTAACAAAATTCGTATCCTTATCTTAATTGTGTAGTCAGCGTAATAAAAATGTCAGTGGTTCCGTAACTGGATCATTCTCTTATCTATGCTATAAATATTGTGGACAATATCTTTACTCGAACAATAAAATGCATTGTTTAACTTTTAATAACTCAGCGGTAGTTTATTGAAAAATAATTAACCCTGTGGATGCGATATGGTGCTTCCTCTATTACTTTCTTATCGCAGGCTAAAAGGCCGCGGGGTATAATAAATCACAAAGTAACGAACTTTTTTAGAATTCCATTAGAAGGAAGATAGGGAATGAAATGAATTAGTGACAGTGCTCTGTGATATCGCTGGCTATCAATCGTTGGTACATTGTTACTTTTTATAAGCTGTACTTATGTGTAGTTGCTATGAAAGTGAATTATTAATAACGCCATCCGTGGTGGCTTTGCGTAATACCGTAATAATTTAAAAACTAGAATAAGTTTTATAAAGTTCTGTATAGATACGATCGGATAAGACCCTATGTCCATACGTCCTTATTTTTTTCAGTAGCAGTAAAGTAAAGTGGTTAATTTTTTCTCGCTAAGACCTAAGTAAAATGTATCGAATATTATCGAATACGTTTGTGTTAATAACGCTTGCTCTTGAATAGGTACTGTGAGTAAATATACCTTAACTACTGCTAAGAGTAAGTAATTAAAGGTACGCAACGTTCAGTTTGACACGATGTTTTAGCAGCCAGATAATTACACGTTGCCGTTACTTGATGCGTGTTTAAATTGTTTCTTTCCTTTAATTTGCGCCTGCTCTCTGCGCTTCGAACTGATGAGAATTTAGTAGTATTTCTTGAAGTTATTATAAATAAATTATTTGGCTAATATTATTAAACAACGGGGACTAAAATAATAGACAAACATACTTAAATACATTTATGAACATCCACGAAAAACTGTGTTCGTTGCACAAACATTTGGTGATTTCGGGATTCGAACAACCACAGCCTGGCTTTGTAATTAATTAATTTAGCTTTTTGTTTCGCGAACCACTAAACCAGACCTAACTATACTGTCTATACCAGACCAGTACTAACTCAAAACTACTAAGCTTAACAGATAAACCAGTTAGTTTTGTTTAGGTTGATAAAACAACAATTAATAACAACAATAGTTAACAACTGATTTCTTCTAAAATAATTATGATTTCAAATAAGTAATGTCTTTCCTCAAAAAGGTCGCAACTACATTTAGTTGTCAAAATTAACAGCAACTGGTCGCAACTACATTTAGTTTAAAATTAACAGCAATTGGACTAATCCAGTGACTTTAAAGTGTTATCGTACTACTCGCTTGATTGCAAAAGAACACGTTATCAGGCAAGTTAGTTTAACCAACGAACCCCTACAGGGATGCATTAATTTATTTTTCAATAAAGCAAGCAACGGACTGATGCTACAATGATAGTGAACTGATATGTTAACAATAAAATTAATATTCGTAGATCAATAGCTAATCGATTGTCCTTTAATTCCTCTAGTACATTAGGCCCACTTGCGCCAAGCTAGGTTAACACATTTAACTCAGAGCTAACTAGTGCTATTTTTGTATGCTAGTGCATAATCCGGGTTCAATGTTAACCTAGTTTGGCTAATGTATTAAAAGTAGAACTTAATTAATTTAACTTTACCTCAAATAGCTACATATTACGCCATTTATTACATTTCTGTCAGTGTTCCGGATAATAGTGGAAAACTTTTGACTAGTATTACCTTAAGCTGGCTTAATAACTTAGACTTGTCACAAAAGAAAACCGTCGACATGTCGCGTGACAACCCTGAACTTTATCGAATTTATGAGCACCACTAGTTGCTACACCCCTATATAATTATGTGTGGAGGTTGTAGCACAGTGACAAAGTTGGATAATCAGGGAAATTTCTGTTATTTGATTGTCGTTTTTCTGAACATAGGCACATATATTGAGCACATAGAAACGACTCTATAGAGCAGTCAGACCATTTGTGTTCGAGTCTGGTAAATTATTTTTCACATGAACTAAGAATGAATATGACATAATAATGAAATAACGGCAGATTAGTTGTTGAACCAAATAAATGGCATTTTTAGTTCTACTTGCTTAAAGTTACTTATCGAGTATTACTTATTTTATGCATATGTAATTATTGAGTTTGCAATTTACCCCTTGGGTACGGAACCCTAAAAATGCTCTAACTAGTTCAACGGCTGGGCTTTAGTAACTATGCATTTAAGATTCTGACGCTTTAGAACTTAGTTGACAAAAGTTAGGTAAATTTACGACTTCCATTCATGTATTCATCTTGCTGTAACACACGTGAACTTTGTCACACTTTCTTTGCTACAAACAGGGAAAAAGTAATTGGATTTAGATTTGTAAGAATTACAAATTTTCTTGCGTTTTGTTTCACGGTAAATTACTTTTTGATGGGTCGTATCAAAATCGAATTTGGAGAGCACAGCCGGCCTGAATTTGTTTTGGGAAACATTACAGGATATTACGGCATGATGACGGTGTATTATTTATTGTTTAGATTTCCTTTGGTTACAGCTGAATGATTACTCTTTTAAATTCATTTTCACAGCTCGATAAATCAAATATTTTTATTGACTACCCAATGGTAAAGTCACGGTAATATCATAGTATTACCTTGGTAAAGTGGTGCAGTAATTCGTTTTAAGCGCAAAGGGTACGTGTTACGGCTTTATACGGTAAAACATACGTTTGGATTATTTGTTCCTTTGGTGACAATTGGTGTTACGTGGAGCATATTAAATATGGTAGACACAATCATATGACAAGGCAACCTGTGTTTTCAATAAAATTATTGTCGTATTATCGTCTCCACCCGATATGGTTATTATTTTTTAGTCATTGTAATAGTGCTGTAACAAGTAGTAACAAAAAAAAGCAGATGTAAGATGGTGACGAATATTTAAATTGGGAAAATAATAAAGAATAATTGATGCAAAAGCAGATAAGGGGGATCTGCAAACTAGAGGCCTATTGCTGCGTCCAAGGGCTACTGCTGTTGACTTTACTGTAGACAATGAAAAACTTATGTTTTTTTTTCGAAGAACAATCACGTTGCCTTGTAAAAATATATCTTAGTTGTCACGTAAGTTACCTAATGCGATGTGTATGCAATTAAAATAGATAGAGTAAAACATATTAATTCTTAATATTTTGGATCTCTAACTTTCTAACCCTGGTAGTTAAATTCAACTGTCCACCAAAGTTATCTGGAATAAATTTTTTTTAGCGATAAGACCGCCTCACTGTGCAACTTTAAGTGTACCTGTACCTTATTTGCTTTGGTTTGTTTGCAACAAAGATATCTATGTAAAGCATAGACGACACAAAAACCCCGCTTGTATTTAAGGTTAATGTCGGCCATTAATTAGGGTAACGAGTAAATTAGGTCGTTTTGTTTATTTTATTATGCGGGCAAACGGGACAGCTTATAAATGGCTCTAACATTTCGTATCTTTTAATTTCGTTATCATTATCGTGATGGCTTTGTCATGCGTTTAATTTTTTTTGATAACATGGTTGTTTATGTAAGATACTTGCGGTAAACAAGGGCCACCTAACTTTAGAATTACATTATTTTGTATTAATAATAAACTAAAACAAAAAATGGATGACTTGTAGAGTATTTACTTTAAGCAACGTAAGTAAATATTTTGCTTTTGCTTGTAGAATTTCGCTTGAAAATAATTAAGTTTTAAAACCCCTTTCTGTGGCCCTTATTTAACATCGTAGTTTAATAGGGACCAGGATCTGGAGAATTGTTTTTTCTGGATACCAGGATTTCAGTTACCCGTAAAGTTGCTTAAAGCAAGTTTCTTCGGCGTAATTGGCGTATATAATTTCACCCGGTATCAGCAATATAATCTTTACCTACTTAGCAATTGCATATTGATGATGATAACATGTTTAAAAAAATATATTAATGACAATGAATTCTTCGTAGCTAGATATACTTAAATACATTTATAAACATTCATGACATAGGTACAAACCATTGAGTTATAATGTACTACGGAGTACAAAAACTCAATGGTACAAACTGCGCCTTGCGAGATTCGAACCCACAACCACCTAGCTTTGTAATCCGGAGGTTTGATGAACCACACTAGACGGTCGGAACAAAAGGTCGTTAAGGTTACTGTTTTTTTCGTTTATCTTACACTGTTCTACTGCTGAAAACTCTTGTCAAGTTCTTAAAGCAACTCCATCGAAGAAAGATTCTTCTGGTCAGATGCCAGTCTATTAGAGAAAAACCGTCAAAATAGCCACGCTTTTTCATTTTATTTCAGTCTCGCACTAATCTAATCACATAACCTATGCATTTTAGAATTATTATGACGCTGATATCTTTCAATTCCGCTTAAACTGTGCGGGTAATATGGAAACAGGTAAATATTTGATGATCGGCGAGCGAGCCGAGTGCGTCTATGTTTTATTTATTATACGTCTGCGGGAAGTGGCTGCATTAGTATATCTGTCTCTTTTCAACTTAATACATCAACATTCTCTATCTCATTTTCAGAGTTTTGGCTGGAATAAGTTTGAGTGAAAAACGTTCATGAAAATTATTATTTTAAGAGCTCGTCTTAGAAATATAGCGTTAGACATATTTCAGGAAATTATTTGCGGGATTAAGTATGACAAAACGAGATGATTGAGTACACATCTAGTAATTGTTTTTTTGTGTTAAGTAAATTTTTGTAAATATTATTTAGTATCCTTAGTTATAGTTTTCTTCTACATTTGCAGAAATAAATGATATATGTATAATAGAATGTAGAATGCGATAGACTGTTTTAGTATCTCGATGAATGAATTACCATCCTTGTGTTTGTTATAAGAATATACTATTTTATTTAAATACCAAACATTATTCTGAACATCAGGGCGGGATTGGGTTTATTAAAAAAGAGAGGTACCTACCACCTTCACCCCGGTCACTCAGACACAAATATTTAGAAAAGTTCGTTTTATAAATTGATCAGACCAGTAATCGACCCTAAAACGCCCCGTGCGCACTAATTGCAGTACGGGTACGGGGATAAACATTGCATTACATTGTCGCATGTTTATAACAAAAGAGAAATATTGTTAATTAAGATTTGTAAAAAAAAGTAAGCACGATATTGTTTCTATAATAATGTATTTTAATCTGATTTAAACTAAAGTCACGATTACAACTGCCCACATCTAATTATTTCATCCGTAATGGAAATCTGTTGTGGTTAATTCAATTTGGAGGCTAAATGGAATTAATTAGGCTACATTAACGAATGGAAAATGGAAACCGCCAACAGACACGAAATGAATGTATTATGTTGATGCGATGGAATTGTAATCCCCGTGCTTTTTGATCCCTGGTTAAAACGTGAAAGGCGTGCGTCCCCCACTGGACAGTGTGTCAAGGAGAAATATTTACTAGAAGTGTTATAGATAATACCTACAGATTATGAAATACAAATGTTGTTTATTTGATTAAGCTAAAAATAAAACAACTATGTAGGATTGAGTAGTTCATGTTTGCAATAAATCAAGATTTGAAAGCATTTGTAATTTATTTTGTATTAAATAAAAACCGGCCACGACTCGCGCACGAAGGGTTCCATTATCTATAAAAACGAGCAAAAAAAATCACGTTTGTTGTACGGTAGCCCCCTTGAATATTTATTATATTCTGGTTTTAAATTGTTGTTATAGCGGCAACAGAAATACATCATCTGTGAAAATTTCAACTGTCTTATTATCACGGTTCATGACATACAGCCTGGACAGACGGACAGACGGACAGACGGACAGACGGACAGACGGACAGACGGACAGACGGACAGACGGACAGACGGACAGACGGACAGACGGACAGACGGACAGACGGACAGACGGACAGACGGACAGACGGACAGACGGACAGACGGACAGACGGACAGACGGACAGACGGACAGACGGACAGACGGACAGACGGACAGACGGACAGACGGACAGACGGACAGACGGACAGACGGACAGACGGACAGACGGACAGACGGACAGACGGACAGACGGACAGACGGACAGACGGACAGACGGACAGACGGACAGACGGACAGACGGACAGACGGACAGACGGACAGACGGACAGACGGACAGACGGACAGACGGACAGACGGACAGACGGACAGACGGACAGACGGACAGGCGGACAGACGGACAGACAGACAAATAGACAGACAGCGGAGTCTTAGTAATAGGGTCCCGTCATACCCTTTGGGTACGAAACCCTAAAAAGGGAAAGAAGAAGAGGTCTCCTGCGAGAATGGAATTGTGAGGTTTAATTAGTAGTTGTCATTCGTAGGTTTAATAAATAGTTATCTTAAAAAAGAACAGTTCTAAATAATTAACTAGAAAGACACTAACAAGATTGTACCCATTATAAAATACGATTTAAAAAATATTACAATGTTTTGGACGACTCTTACACAAAAATCGAAAATATACACGGCTTGATGCGTGACTCTCAAAAAACAAAATGACGCACTGTTTTTCCTGGCAAAAAAAGAATGATTGTATGTCACTTCTAGAAGTTACGTCCACACGTTAGACCTTTAGGCATCCAGCCACAGGCTTAAACTAATTAGCCCCCCAGCCCGTGTCAATGTTGTCTCAGCACGAGGCCAGTTTGATGCGTGTGTCTCCATTAACGGAACCCCTAGTTTAAACACCCCGTGTGTACTCACAAATCGCCAAAATTGATTTGTGTAGGGGAGACTGTTTGTGTGTAACAAGTGATAATCCAGTTTTCTAAATTTGCTGTTGCAGTTTTCTTTGAGGGCTTTGCATCTGGGGTCTTAATACAAATAGAGGCTTAGTAACTTTTTTGGTGATGTCAGTACGTGAAAGATTGCTTATATTGTTTGTTTCGTTGTTAAAATTAAAGTGTGTATCTAACTTGAATCATTTTGTAGTATGTTTTTAAAACATTAAGAGATTACATTAGAGCCTTGAAAAGATATACTGCAGCAAAATTTAAAAGGTAGAAATAAGTTTTAAAACGTTTTAGATTGTTTAATAAAAATACTGATAATAATCCTACCAAAGTAAGTATCCTACGCAAAAGTCATCGACATAAACTTATTTATAAATGAATAATCTTCAATACGTAGGTAACAGATACTTCGTTGTTATAAAGTTATGCCAATTCTATTAATTATTCACATGGAGCTTGACTAATATGACTTCATTGTGGCAGCTTTAATTCTATAAAAAAACCAAGAAAAACTGTTGCTTTTCTTTTTTTGTTTGAATCTGAAAGAAGATAATCTTTGTAAGTGTGTCAAATGATAATGTTGGGCTTAAATAGCAATTGGGAAGATATTAGTTGCCATTACATTATTTTAGTGAATTCCACGATAAAGACAGTATTAGTATGTATGAAATGTTGTAAGCACCTACGATGGTTTTTAAATGAATATTGATATGTACAAATAACTTATTTAGATAACTCTCTAATGTATTCAATATTGGAATATTAAACGAATATTATAATGTAAATTCAGTTTGTAATGCTGCTTAAAATTGCTAAACACGCTAGATTTTGCGTCGAATCGTTTAATCTGAATCGGACTAGTGTATAGTCCTCTAATGCAATGGATTACAAGCAATTGCACGTATAAATCAGACGCATTCTATCATTGTAGATAGTGGAAATTTATCACCTTGCACAATCAAGGACTAATTTCATTAGTGTATGTAATGCAGCGTGTAACATAAATTGATTGTATATATTTGCACAGGCTATTTGTATTTAAACGGAAATAACGAAATAACTTACTACAAGCTTGTCGAAAATAAATATAAACTGTCTATAAATAGGTAAATAGGTATTTAAGTATTTTATACTAACAGTTACTGTTTTAAGTTTATGGATAGGCTTCGTTTGTAAAAAGATTTTTATTTTTTATTTATTGTTAAATCCTATTGTACTAACAAAAAAGATATTATATATATATATGGGTAATTATTAGGTACCTACATAATAAGTACTCGTATAATAGAAAGTTGTAGGGTATTATTTTACTTGTATTAATTTTGCAATAATTTACCGGAATATTTATTTACCATTTTCGAAAAGTGCAGGTGGAAAAAATATTAATGATGAAAAAGACATTCTATCTGTACAAAATAGCAACAAATATTCAGTGCAATCCAATGCAAGTGCATTTAAAATAATTACTATCTGCTCACGTACGGGACAGTCTGTGCGCAACCTGGAGCTTTTCTGATAGGGATGTGACGTAAATACTCTGTCACGAAATGTTAAATTAATTTTGCAGCATTTATAATGATGATAATTTATCGCTTAAAATTGAGGTAGCGAGTAAATGTACAGCTTTACAGTTAACAAGACCATATTATTATACTCAGTGTGCTATTTTGGTCTTTAAATTGATGGTAATATTTGAATTGATTCTGAAAGTGCATATAGTGGTAATTTAATATTGATTAAATCTCATTTTTAAGCAACTTGGTTAGATAGAATGTACTATTAGTTAACCGTTTTACTTTAGGCAGGACTTTAGATACTAATATTTCCAGGAAATAGGAACATTTATTTCTTGGCCTTCAGTGAAATGCTACCAATATTTGTTTAATTTGAGACAAACATTATACCAAAAGTATTAAATAAAACCAAGAACGCTGCGTCGAGACAAACTGCAGTACATATATTGTTGTAACGGTAACAATAAATTAAAAAAATAATTTGATAAATACGCTGTGATTTATAACTCAATACGTAGAGCATCTCTACACATTTATAACTTATGCCCTCCGGCGACTGATGGCTACCGGAGCTCTATCCATACAAGATTAACATCTAGGTAGCGTTTCTAATGAATTTCATTAAACAACCATTCAAGTGTAATTAAGCTACTCATCAGTTCCATCTATTGGGTACTTTTAAAGCTTAATTAGTGGATAATAATCTCGATGGTTTTGGAAATAGACCAAAGAGTTAAAGAGTTTGTTATATCGGAATGTACACATAATTGGTTAGGTCTTAGTAATTCTCATTCAAACGATTCCCTAGCGTTTGGTACAAAATAATGTCTCAATCAAACGTTCCTACCAAGATTCTCGTGATAGATCTTAGCTTGTTAGCTTTGTAGACATTTAGGTAGTAGAGAAAAATAATTAACTTTCTGAATGTCACGAACTAATTGGAGTAGTGGCGTTGTGTTTAGCCTTGAGCGCAAAGGTCCCTGGGTAGAAGCGCGGTTGGGTCAATTTTTAACGATTTTGTCTAAATTACACAATATATTCCTGTTACCTCGTAAATAACTAACAGATGAACCGTATATTAAAACTCAGTAAGCTGTTACATTATGATTTAGTATTACTTAAAACTATAATCGGAAATATTTGTATGACAAGGAAGTAATGCCTTTCACGTCTAGGACAATAGGTGGTTTATCTGGCCGTATTTATTAATAGGTACTTTACTTTCATAATATTAAAGAAAAGTGATTTTGTTCATTAGTTAGTTACATCTTTTTACGACAACATAACGTAAACGAGTTAACTCCTGATCTTTAAATATGAATAGCACAATGATTAACGATTTCCTATTAATGTTTAATGAACCTTTGAATGATGTCTGAGCTGCGTTAATAGTAAAGATAAGTCTAACGAACGACAAAGAATACTGACTCGTCGGTTTTGCACAAAAGCTTCTTAAGACTGATTGTCAGTGAGTAAGCATTTATTTAGCTGAAAATATAATATCGATAAATTTAATACAATAACTTAGATACGAATATATTCGTATAATGACAGAAGTGAGCAGGGTTCCAGCAACGAAAATTTTTGCTATGTTTAACTGTGTGTTATTTTTGGTCACTTGTTGTCCTTTTTATTTATATAACTTTTGCATGATGATTAGCCTAGCTTAACGACACCCAATATATATTTTTTGTTACGCGGTCTCATGCGACTTCTAGGAATCATCGTCATAATTTCAGCTAAAACATCCACTGCCGAACATAGGCCTTCCCCAATGACTCCCAGATTGACCGGTTGAAAGCGGTATTAAGCTGCTTCCTGCAACCTTTACCAGGTCATTTATCCACCTAGTCCTACGCTGTCCTTCTAGGACCTTTCTGCCCCTCTAGAGATACAGCAAATTAATAGTGATATTTTTTAATTAAAAAAAAAAGGATCTGAATTATGTGCATTTAGGTATAACAATCGAGTCTCGCTTCAGGTCAATTCAGATTTTTTTAAAAATATATAATTGTTTCTGTATATTTAGGGAGATGCTCATGGCAGAATTCATTGACTGGTAAGTACTTCGTATTTTTTTTGTTTATTAAAGTATGCTACCTATTCCACTCATAAGAATATACTAAAGAGCTGCTAAACAAATTTACCGATATTTTCAGCGTTTACTTTTACCACATTATTTTGCATAAATTCACATAAAGTACCATATTATAACTTTACACTTAACTTAATTTTTTGACAAAGTAAATATGTGCTATACTTACATTGAAATGTTCACATAGTACAGTAACACAATATGCGGTAAGAGAACTCGCGTTGTATATCAAACGGATAGTAAAGTGCAAGTGTCGTTAGTGGCTTGTGGTTTTCTCTGTTTGCGAGTGTGTACGTACATCGCTATCAGTACGGTAGGGCTGACAAATATAAACACATTCAACAGACTGTTTTATTTTATTTAATTTTTTTACTTTTTATATATTCAAGGAAACTAAATTTAACTTTTAGGATAAAAATGTATAATTATATTTTACCAACCTTTAAAATGAGTAAATAAAATAGCGTAAATGGTAAATACTTTAAACTAATTACTATAACTGGTTATGTTAAATTAGAATCGAGAAAAAAAATTTTTCTTCGCTGTTCGGGCGACTGCTCTTTAACGATTCCGCGTACATTATATTTCATGTCTTGTTTTAAAATAGTTTACTGCGCAGCGGGCCATTTAAGTGTTTCATTAAAATTATGTTGCCAATTTTTGCGTAGTAATTGTAACTACTTACCAGTGGCGGGCATTAGTTTTATTTCGAGGTAGGCAGTAGATACTTAATTAAGTGTTTTAATGATGAAAATCAGTGGTTTTCATCAATGACACACATTTGTCACACCTACTGCATACTTCATTTCCGTTTACCAGGTAGGCACTGCCTCATTGCCTATATGCACCGCACGCCCCTGCTAACACACTATCATATTTTGCTAACAACTCTACGGACTCCACATAATTGCCTTTATTTAAAGACGATTGGGTTTCGTCGTGAGCTCTAAATGGCAATTCTTGTTTGCCCAAAAAGCAAGTAATATCTGTTAATCGGTAAAAAATACTGCGGTTACGGTCGACTTTGGCGTTATGACGCTCAATGTCGCCTTTTAATTGAACACTCATACCCAATTCTATACGATTTTGCCCGAAAGAAATCATGGCCATACACGATTGAATGTGCTTTTCAGACTGATCATGTTTTTTGGCAAGATTAGTTAAATTTCCCAAATCGACATAGCCAGTATCATTCCATACAGTTTTAATAGTTAAAATCTGGTGGGAGCTAAGCAGGTAAGCGCCGCATAATGCTTACCAAAAATTGGTGTTTTGTAACTGTGTACGTATGCGCACAGATTATACAAGTTTACATTATTAAGTATACAAGTGAAAATTAAGGAAGTGTGCGTGAAATAGTAGGCGGTATCGCGACCGCCTACTGTGGGTCATTTGTATTGAAAGTATTGAAACGAGCGCGCTTTAGTTTGAAAGTATAATAAAGACGACAAAATGGTAACTTAGACTTTATTATAGATTGTCAAGTTGGCAAATAAAGATGGTTAGCTGTCCTGTAGGATTTTTCTTTAGGTAGGCACTGCATAATTGCCTATATGCACCGCACGCCACTGCTACTTACCCACTCTTTTAACATACTTATTTTAGTTACTATGCGTATTTGTAAGTTAATATCCCGTCCCTACTTTTAAAATTATTCCTTGATTAATTATCACAGATGCACAACTCATTTAGTGGCTACGAACCATTAATATAAAACAAAAAGTAGAGTTGTCAGCCCTTAGTCGTGGATGTTATTTCAGACTCAGTCGACACGTCATCCTTTGATCTTCCCTCGACTTTTTGCCAAGCACTTGTTTAATGCGACGACAAATAACTCAAATACGAATGCGGGATCCTTTTTGATTTTATCAAAAAGATGTTTTCGCGTTTTAAGCGCACACTTCATTAGTGAGATCACCAGAGAATGTGTGCGTATGATCTTCGACAAACATTGGTACGATTGCTTGAGTGGTTCGGAGCCTTTTTAAATATTTGACGAATGTTATGCTTAAGTACCGACTATAATATCCCTGTCTTTAATGTATTTTTGAAGTAAGTAAGCAATTTTACACTTAACAAAGACAGAAGTTATTCTGTTTTAAAATCTGCAATTTTCATTTATAATATTTTGTTATTTGTAGTAGTTCTATCAGTAATTTTGTGAGTTAGTTGCTCAAACATAACAATTTAGCTTTTATTGGTACTTCATGTTAACGCTTATGAGGCAATATTTGCATGTGAGCCAAGCAATTTGTAAGTTAATTTGTTTATATTCGGCCGTTCAAACGTAACTGCCTTGTACTGGAAATTTACATATATAACTAGCCTGTACACTACTGTAGAGAGCTATTTCCGACCCTATAGCTCTATCGAAGCGCAATCGGAATGTAAAATCGACTAAAATGCATAGATGCTGTTCACTTACGGAGAGAATATCTCGTACGACTTTCAATCTTGTTAATTTGAGGATAGGGTCACTTTTTGTAAGGCTGAATAGGTATTTTCGGATACCCATTTGGCATGATTGAGCCGGCGGCACAATAGACCGATGCCCGTCACTGTGAGACGAGATATCGGATAAATTGCGGATATGTATTCGCCAAATTGGCGGAGATTCTCGTGGATTTTCCAACGTACGTAAAATGTCGGTGGAAAGCAAGGAAAAAGGCAAGATTTAGAAGCCAGAGTCGAGTCTCGTCTGGCTTCGTCTCACTTTGCATTTAGGACGTGCACGTTTTACCCAATATTGTTTGTTTAAAAGAACGAGTTTCGAGTACAGATTTCTTTTCAATTTTATCTGTGGCGGCTCTAACATTTCGTGAATTCAGAATGTTAATGCATTGTGTATTTTAAAGTGAAACACATGGGCGTGTGCCGAGCTAAACTCAGTGTCATATATCTGTAAAGCACATTAAGCACAGCATCCTCTACAGCACCCTAACAAAACTGTGAAGGATTAGTTAATTATAATTTATCGGCAATAATACAACTATGTACCAAAATAAATTACAAGATAGCTCTATATGAAATTGTAAGCATGAAAGCGGATGAAGGCGCAAAAAATGTTTGTTTCCAAATGTAGTTTTACGAAAATAAACCTACATGTATGTAAACTAGCTTAAAAAGCAAAACCTTTAGATACAAAGAAACCTTTCCGTGAAACGTAAAATATTTTATATTTTGTATACCTACCTACATTACCTACCTACCTACATTTAGAATTGTTCGTTTAGAGTTTGGTAGAAAAGTTTTTTTTTTATATTTTTTATGTTTTTTTCATCCAATTGTTGTCGTCCTACCTAACAATTTGCTTAATTAGGTTCAGGAGTCAGCGCTTGTTCTCGAACCCAGGAAATTTCATCTCAAATAGCCAACTCACTGACCCTCCCATTTTATCCCAGCACGATATTGACATGAGCATAATTGAGTCGCAGGTCCATTTCAAACTAGCCGCTCCCCTCACTGTGAATTGATATTTCCTCTTCCATACATGCATACATAGTTAATTGCATTTCCTGGCATCAGTCATTGTTTGAGCTAATCGCCCGACGGTGCATTACCAAACATTACTGACAGGTTATGTTTAAGTTAGGGATCGTCGCTGCGGGATAATGGGCTGTAAAATCAAAATACCGTGTAAATGGAAAATAGTAAATTTGACAAACTGTTACTTAGATTTGAACGTAAAGAGTTAAATATTTGTCACATACTTCTTTTTAATTTGAATAAGTCTGGATGAGCTTTTGTTAGTAAGTACCAGTTAACGGCACATTGAAATTCTACATTTGCGTTTTGTATTCTTTTGAAAACGGTTAAGGAAACCTGCCATTTTGTTGCTTAGGTTATTGCTGGCTACTGTACCAACGTTTGTAGGAAGTAATTTTTGTAATATTGAAAGGAGTGTAAAAAAAGTTTACTGATCAATATAAGTTTATTCTGATTGCGCCAAAATCCAATTGAAGAAGCCGCAGGCTTAAGTAGAGGCTGGACTCTATAGTGTAGAGTTCACCACTGGACAGGGTACCAACAGTTAGCCTGGATCGAGTAAAGGTACAGTGTGAAAGGTGTTTTGTACGTTTACCCACAAATCTAATGTGGCTTACATATAATGATGCTAGTTCATGTTAGTCACTTAATAGATGTTTAGTAGCTAACACAATTTCCAAACTTTACTCCAACTAACATAACACGAAAACTGTTCAATGTGTACCAACAAATTTAAGTTAAATTGCTTTTAATGAGCTCAAAGCCACGTGCGTCCAAATTACACCCTAGCTCAATAGAGTCGTATTATTTTATGACAGCCTACTGGCCTCCGTTGGTCACCGGTAAATACAGCCAATTGACTATCATTATTGTTGGCAGTCGAATTGTTCATAGGCAATTTACAAAATCGATGCATTAATTCTAGGTATAACAGTGTATGTGACAATGTTACGCGATAAGGCTCGGTAAAACGAATGTGAATAATTTAAAACGTTACTACAGTAATTATATTTCATTAGACAGTACTAAAATTATGTGGCACATGGTTGATTATTTATGACAATTAATTTTAATTTTTAGTTGAAAGTCAGATCTTTGATACGATATTTTTCATTTCTTTGCATATTTAATTAGCAGGGTAGTGTGTTATGTTTTGGCGTTCTTTTAGCAATTCCTAAATATTTGACTTACTAACTACTTGTACACTTCTTTCCACTCTATTTTAATTTAAGTCTTTATTTAGTTATAGTGTTTCGAATGCAATGTTAGAATGTCTTGAATTCACTTTTTGTCACCAGTATTTAGGTTTTTTATTAATTTACTTTAATGATCACTTTTTTCATTTTTAACACTGTTATCCTATACAGTTTGTGAATTTACTAAGCTTAATGTGTCGAAATGTGAATGTTGTTAATGTAGGTTTAATATTATAAGCGACAATAACGCATTATGCTCACCGGTTGCGTGGCTTGCAATAGTACACTATAACTTCGTACGAGTATAAGTAGTTAAAAAGTATTTTCAATAAAACTACGTGTTCGCGATACGAGTGACTTGTAAATTATACCCTAATTATGTAGCGAGCGTGTTTTGTTAACAAACGCGATAGTAGCAATCGATACTTAAACTCACATTATAGGCGCTTTTGTGTGCTACTGTTAGTTTATTTGAGAACAGATACAAATGTTTGTTAATGATATCTCTATTGAATTTGATATAAGCTTTAATTTTCTTTGAAGTATCATACAAAAAAAATATTAATTTTGCGTTAAAATTTTGTCACTTCCCGCCCCTCTCAAATTAATATTGCCTGGCACTTGTATTGCCTGCTGGACTATGACAATTTGGTATTTGTCTGATGAACATTTACAGTTTACTTATTTATATTTATATCCTACGTTTATAGCTATCTTTAACGAATTAGTAACTCTTGGTCTTATTTTCGACATGGAACGTTTTGTTCAATCACGTTTTTTTTGGTAATAAAGCAGTTCTTTTGTTAAACGATTTGTTTCCTCTCAAAAAAAAATTACTTTCAAACTATCTAGGAACTCTGGCTTGGCGTGGTTCAATTTAACACCCTTAGGGCTTGGCCTGTTGAAATTTGTCACAATGCCTAGTTAAAGGTTAAGGGCCCAAACACAAAACTGCGAATCGATGCGATGTGAATTCGCAACGGAGAAAACTGCATAGATTTTAAATATATTAGTGCGTAGATTTTTGCGATGTTACTCACAATACTGTTATAGGTATAATATACGCGGACAAAACAAAAGCTACGAATTACAAGTAGATACACTTAATATTTGACATATACTTTTCGGCTAGTTTTTAGCCTATTGTAATAGCATTATGGCTTTGTTATAAAATCGTAATACAACGACACGCGAAGTATCGGTATAATGCCGCGGCACGACAATGCCGCACGCGACGAAAAATTATATTTTCGCTGTGCTGAAAGAAATTACGTAATCGATGCTTCGTGAACCGAGCCATGTGATAGTTTAATTATTTATTGCTTTTAATACACTTTACTGCTTTGTATTTATTTTTTATGCAGCATAATAAGTATTTACTTCACTGTTCGGCTAATGAAAATGCCTTTGAACATTTATTTCTTAGTACAGGAGGTATATTTTTGAAGCGTTCGAATTCTAATTCGCATACGAAATTATAAAACTTCCTATGAGTTCTTATGCGATTCTTGTGAATTCGTATGCGAATATCTGTCAGAAGCTCAAACAGTTGAAAGCGGAATACCAATTTTAAAATAAACATCATAAACATATTATTATTCAAAGCCACGAACTACTAGTCCGTGTTCAAAGCTATGGCTATCGATATCATTATTATCATATTCACAGAAACAAAATAATTCCTTCTTTATCTAGCAATATAATTAAAAAACCTTTTCTAATAAAAAATCAGTTTATTTATTTATACAAATAAAATGTTTCTACAATCACACCATTGCTAGCCCCAAACTAAGCAAAGCTTTTACTATGGCGAATAGATAATGGATAAATGTACTTAAATACGTTAAACATCCATGACTAAGGTACAAATGCTCGTGCTCATCACACAAACATTTGCCCCTTGCGGGATTCGAACCCTCAACCGCCAGGTATATTGTAGTCCGGAGCGCAAACCACTACACCAGACGGTTAAAGTAATCAAGATAAAAATGGTTACTAAAAAAATACAGAAACGCACACTAGACAAAGGTTAACAATGCCATAAACTTTAAACTCGTCCAACATCTCGGCGTTAATTCACAACACAACGCAGCCCTCGACATTGTGTTCGCGTTCCTTATCAGCCCGTTGTTTATCTCCTCTGCATTTCAGGCTTTGTTCTCTCTGTAATTACGGCATCTTCTTGGGTAGTGATGCGATATCTTCAGACTCGAGAGTTAAAACGGCTGCAGAGTGCAGAGGTTAGATGTAGATGGTAAGGTTTTTTTAACCGACTTCAAAAAAAGGAGGAAAAAAGGAGGAGGTACTCAATTCGTCTGAATGTTTTTTTTTCCGTAGTCCGTAGAGGACCAATATTAGTTAAGGTTACTTTGCTGTAAAGTCATTTTTGGCAAAGTTAGGAGGGTAGAGGACAAAACACTTAAAATTGTGAAATAAAATAAGTTTAATAAAAAACAAAAACCGACTTCAAAATAAAACTAAAAAGCGAAAAATAATATTGACTAAAGCATACCTCATCAGTTCTTTTTGGAGTCGGCGCCAGCCATCGAATGTTAAAATGTGTTCATTCGCACCGACTCCAAAAAGAACTGATAAGGTATGCTTTAGTCAATATTATTTTTCGCTTTTTAGTTTTATTTTGAAGTCGGTTTTTAGTTTTTTATTAATTTTTGCTTTTAGTTAGGACTAGATTTTATTACCATAAGAAACGAATTGGGCAATAAAAAAAGAAGTTACACAGGTATACATAAGTACTTATTATTCACTTCACTTAAAGGTATACTTACTAATGAATCAAGGGACGATTTTGATGCTCGAATATTTGTTGTACTTTTCATAAAAAAAAGCACTGTCCCTTCAGATTTGTGTTTTATAACTATCTCTGTGTAGGTATTTAAATAAAACTAAACTTGTTTTCACGAGTTCATTAGTATTTTTTGAACCCCTGTGTATATAAAAACTGAAACTCTCCTACCCTCTTCTCTTTCAATAACGTCTTTATTATTTGGGTAAAGTAGTACATACTTAAAGTTCTTCAGAACTAATATCAACTAGATCATTATTATAATTATGACAATCCGATTATGTTATATCGAAAAAAGGTTTCCAAGCCACAGCAGAGTGCTGTTCGTGATATGGTTGAATAAATTATAATTGGTTTACCCACATAATTTATGCACACGAGGACGATTGGGCTTAATTAAGAGCTCATTGTTATTGTCACAATGTCCCAGTCCGACTATAAAATGGACGAAATGAACGAAATCCATTTTGCCAACGGTATTTATAGCGATTGTGAAAAATGTGAACCGAAATTGGATAGGAATATTTAAGCCTATTTAATTAAACGCCTGGGTAATAAATACATTCAAAACTTCGATTAATTAAATATTAAGTTAATACATAGAATATTGACTGAAATTGAAATAATAGACGTATCAGAAGATACGATGATGTAAAGTGCGGCTTGTATGAAGCTTAATTTCTCATACTTATAATTAACAAATTTTCTGTGATATGATCAGCATTGTTACTAACTAAACTAGTATGAAACTGCACATAGAAAATACAAAAGAAATACTGCTAAAAGAGACAATTAGATTTCGAGAATAGTCTTACGGTAATGTTTTTTTTTAAGTACAGAGATTAAGCAATTCGCAAGCCTTTAGCAATTAAGTAATCTGTGCCGCGGTGAGCATTACCAAGTTTTTGTTCCCTCATTATCAACCTCGCCCAAGCGGTTAGCCAATATGCTGACGTGTAAATGTAAACAAAACAGTGAGTTGCTAATTCGCCCCCGGATGACGCCACAAGGTGCGGCCCAACTACAGGATAGTTGTTAGTGAAGCGAATTTAGAGGTTTGAGATGTATGACAATGAGTAAAGATTATTCGGTATAAAAAACTAAGCTACATACAATACGAAACATCGAAACTTATTCTTTACTGTTCTATTCTTCATATTCTATTTTTATCTTTATAAGTATTTATTTTGGCCGTGCAGTACTTACTTGCACTTTGCACGGGTTCGCAACATTTAAAACAGAATCGAACAGCTAGTAAGTATGATTTTAAATTAAACAAATTTTCGTACTAGACTGGTAAATGCTGAAGTGGTTTGAGTTACGGTTATAATAACTATATTTTTGTAAGCTAAAAGATTGATTAGTGCAAAGACCAATTACGAATCTGATAAGTAAAGCTACCCTGCCTTCAGCAAACAACATTGGATGTTAAAAAGAAGATATACAATTACATTGTAGCAAGAGTAATTTCTCTCAAGTCTGCTCGTAGATGGAAAAAGTCCGGATTTCAGTTTAAGCTATAGTAAGTAGTCGGTGCAAAAAAAAACTTGAAATAATTTGCTTTAGCTGTAAAACTATAACCCTGCCCCTGCGGTAGCATTCTGAACAGTCATCCAAGGAAGGCCGCGGGACTTTTTGCAGTATACTTTCGTGACTGTAGCCCATCATTTTCTTCACGTGTTAAGTGAATTTCCGCTATCCGTTAAGCCGTAAGAAATATTCCCGATCCTCTGACGAAAGTGCCAATATGATATAGTGGAGCCTTTATCGTCGGATAGAGGTCCAGTGATGAGGGTAGATAAGAGCTTACGCACTCATATTAGTGTAGGGGTTGATTGGTGTATTCAACCATTAAAAAAGGTCTTAACTTAATAACATACGTTTTATTATTACCACAATTTGTATCAAAATTGATAGATTATTTTTGTTAAAACATATGTGTACCTTTTCAACTTTTTTCCTGTATTCACTTTTTTATAGATATCTACCATGCCATGACGCTACAATTTATTAAAAAAAGAAGTTAAGTATTTAAATTTCAAACGCGTAGTAAAATGTGTCTGGATCTCGTAAAACTTTTTATATAGATCTACAGATACGAGCCAACCTTCATAAGGGCGCGTGAAATTTCGCAGACCCTGCTTGCAATGGGCAAGGATGAGCCGATAATTCAAGCACGCAGGTTCTGTTGAGCACGGGACGTGTGAAGTTTTATGTCGGGTAGCCTCGTTACCATACGAAAGCGGGTGAAAAATTATGTGGGAGGAAAAGATTGACTTATTTATACTGAATAAGAAGGCAGTGAATAAATATGGAGTTGGTAAATGATGAGAATGATATATTTAGACAGCTCTGTGGCTTACAACAATTATTCTTTTTACATTTTGTGGTCCTTAAGTAAAGTACTCTGTACTATTAACTACTAAAATAGTTAATATACTAAAAATACAATGTAGTTTTAATAAACTACACAACATAATTCTGTTTAGTGTAATAGTCGACTAGCAGAAAATGGTATTGAGTCCACCTTTAATGTAATTAAATAAATGAAATGATTGTCATCTATTGTTCCATATTAAATCTGCCTTTAAAGTAATATATTACGAAATGTAATTGATTTAAATCCTAACCTTAGTCTGTTGGGGCAATATAAAGTAAACGGTAACACTAGCTCAAAATTTATTAGTAGGATTTATATCAGTATTCATTTGTGGCAAATAAATTGACATTGAAAAAGCTGTTTGCCCCTACCTTCCCTGGGGATTGGGGTTTGTACCCCAAATGTGCCAATTAATGGTAAAATAAAAATGTGCAGCGGAACCACGCATTATCTCGTCAGGGGAGTTATAAGGTCCCACGGGGGCCACGGGCATCTAATGTCTTTGCTTTGAGGGTTGCAGTTGGTGCATATGGACTGCTTGTTATACCCAATAAGCGGAGCGAAATGTGCCACAAAGTGAGTTTAATGGGAAAGCGGCATAATTTATAATGAATAAATAAATGACTTTAGGTGTGATAATAGTTTTCAATTTCTTAGGAGTCCAAACGCGAAAAAGTTTGAAATTAGCATTTATTTTGTGAGTTTTTAAAATAAGAATACGGACAAGAAGGAAATAAATATTTTTTTCTAGAAAACTTCATGTTTTATTTATTTTCTTATTATTAATCAATCATACATAAAAAAACTAAGAAGCTAATAGGTCCATTAAACAGTGCTGCATAAACTAACAAAGGTTATTATTAGTAATTGCAAAGTATAATTTAACCTAATGAATAATGAAATCTTGAAATTAGCATAATAAAAGCTCAAACGTATTCGGGCGAAAATAAAATTATACTTTAACCTTAAATTTATTTAAAACTAGCATCGATCTAATTATGTTAATCTAGGAAAGTTGCAAATGCACTTTAACTATTAAATTTGATTAATAATGAACTTATGTGGGGTGATTCCTGCTTTATCAATATTTTATTACAAAACACGAGACCGCCATTAGGGTTCAAAAAAATGTGTTGTTAAGATTAATTGGTATTACGACAGATTACATTTCACGGCGCAGGTATTTAAGTAAATAAGTTTGGTATCCATCATTAATCTTTTGAATTTATAGCCTAGAAGTTCGTAGGGAATTTTAGTAAAGCGTGCGAGGGCGGCCGACATATTTATTACCTACAAAGATAAAAAGAAACGAAAGTGTGACTGGTTTTTTACGTTTTGGGAAATATATCTGAATGGTCGCATTTTATTAGTTTTTAAATCAAGATGTTGAAAGAATAGCAGTTATCCTGTCAACGATGTGTGTTATTTTTTATAGGAGAGAGGTAAACCCATGTTTAGTTTTTTTATTACCAAATAGTTTTATTGTCTTATTTCTTGAGATTTTCTTGCTACAAGTATAGTTATTTCAGGTTTAGTTTATATTGAGTTCTTTTTTTCAAAGCCACTTTATTTATTTGCAATATCCGAGGTTCCATCTTCAGTTTAATTAAAACAGAACGTCGGTTGCAGCCGATTGCTATCATTGACGTTTCTTATTAGTCATTTTCTTTCCCGACGAGAGAGATGAAAACTTCGCAATACTGACCGAACGAGAAAGGGGGAGCGAAAGTAAAAAAGATCTAAAGTAATGAGAATATTTCGAAATGAGACCATTTCCGCAAACATCCTTTTAGGGATCCTGATGATATTGATATTTTTGGCATTGTAGAATTCTACAGGCGTCCTCGTAAAAAGAGGATTTAAGCATTGGATTTGCGAATAGTGACGGTCCGTAACATCAAGTGTGAACCAAACTACCGATGGAGTGTCGTCTGACAGAGAGGTTTTTAGTGCACTCGGGGGAAATTCAGCGATTCGCCATAAAGCCGTGTTCACTTGGAGAACATGCAACAACAATGAGCCGTTGCTCTGTTCTGGTGATACACTGTCTTTTGTTATAGGTTTTGCGGTCTCTTGCAAACTTTGAACTTTCCTTACTGTTTTAGACGTTTATTAACAAACTGTTTCTCTGAAAACAGTATTACTTCAACCTTGTTTTGTTTTTTCTGTATGTAGTTTGGCGTAAAATTACATAGCACTGCATACGCAGCTCTAAACAAGGCAAGACAAGAAAAGAGGCAATTTGTTTTGAGATAACTATAATGATGACAATTTATTATGTGTCAATCATATACATTTTAATATTTTCGTTATCGTTTTTAAATAGTTACTTTGGCCCTAGCTAGCTCTATGGCGTTAGTTAACGGTAGTATACAATTGCTCGAGTAGGTATTAGGTAATCAATTATGGTTCTACTAGTATAAATTAACAAACTAGCAATTTAAACTTGTTTAAGCTTAAGTAGGTAGTGTAAATTGGTTTTCAAGTAATGCTATTTTTAGAATGAATGATTACTTAGTTGGTTCCAATTCTAGTGGTTCTCGTCGAAGTCTTTTATCAGCTACTAACTTATCATATAGGTGTGTCGTAGGGTTTTGTTAATCTCGAAATATTAGTCAAGTCACAATGTTTCTAAGTTTATAAAGCCTTGATACTATCCTTGCCCAGGGCCAAGTGTCGTAAAATGCTCAACAAAATAGCTTTCCGTATGCGCATAGACTGCTGACAAGTTCAGTTCCTTTTAATGTCCAGGTTTTATCGGCGGCATCAGCTATTCTGATTTGAATTTTAATTCCACACGATGATAGGAAGATGTTACTTGTTTAACCTCTTGTGGGATTCGTTTTGAATTTCCTGCATTGCTTTCCTGTAATACTAGTTCCTCTATGTGATCTTGTTTGATTGTTGTTAATGATTATATGAACTATAAAGTTTCTTAGGGATTTCAGTCATTACGACAAATTAGGATCAGGATTGAATGGTTAGACTGTAATAGGTTACATACCAATTGCGCTTCGTTTAGTCAATTTCATATAGTCTATCTCTATGTCGCAATCAGTATATCGAAATTTTTGCATTGCCAGGAAAGTAAAAATGCTTATCTTGTTAAGACTTTAGGTTTCACAATATAGGTGTGTACCTTTTGAATTATTATATTGCACAGAGGCCATAAAACATCTCTGTCTATAATCGCAAACAAAGATTATGTTAACTTACTTTCTGACTAATGCAAAGATCACAAACATTTTACTATTGTAAGTCTTGTTTACCAGAACGTTTGTTTTTCACGAAATCGTAATGTTGTACAGTCGCAGATATTCTTACCACGTAAAAAGGGATGACTACGTATCAGTATACTTTATCACTGTTTTTCTCTCCCTGTGAACACAACACTACCATTCATGCACTCCGCGAAAACATATCGCACCGAATATTTTACGTAAAAATATCTTGAAGGCAGAATTATGGGGAAGTCGCAGTCTCCGAACAATCACAGAGACAGATACCGTCGAGACAAAATATTGAGGACGGGTCTCTCCCACTTCGTTACTTTACTATTTTGCAGACCTTTTATTTTTGTATTATTTGTTTTTTGATTTCAAAATTATCATATGTAGTTAGTATCATGTTTTCATGCAAGGTCCTTTTTGAACACCTTATCTTGAATATAGATTTGAATAATTTGAAAAATGCACGATGTAAAGATGTCTTCCTTGATGAAGTAGGTAGCTGAAGTTTCTGGCCACAAAGTGATTGTTGGATAATTTGTCACTACTTCACTTCATACTGTGATGGAAATTAAGTCATTAGTTTACGATTGACTAAACAAATATAAAAATAACAAAAGCCCAATCCCAAAATAACGAAGCGGGATGACGCCGAGTCCGTGACATTCGAATTTTTCATTCTTTTTAGTTGCGCGGCGGGAGTTTACATAGCCGTTGTATATTCGGGGCCAATTCAATCAGATTTTTTCATCGGATGTCATAAGTTTCTGTCAGTATTGCCACGATATGGCGATACAGCCTTTTGTGTAGCTTTTAACCGATTGTTGTCTCGATTTTTGGACAAAACATTGAATGTTTTAAAACGATTCATTTAATAATATTACGCATTTGTATTGGGCACTGATATATTATAATAATCTTGATCTACACGTGGAGCCTAACGGTAGCAACAAAGAAAAGCAATGAACCGAAATATACTTTCATTCAACTTTAGACCTCCAAGATTTGAACACTACCCAGCACGAGACGCCACAAACCCGTCGCTGTTCTTTATCAGTGTACTATATCACAGCATTATGTGGAAAATTATTTCCCATATACCTACCGTATAGTTTTTAACAGCTTTTACAATATTCAATCCGAGCTTGTGCGCTCCACGGGGTACTGAGTGTCTGAGTTACGTTTGGTTGCATCCGATTCTATTTATTTTATTGTTCGGTTACGGTACATGCGAGTTATTTTGTTTACGATAAAAGTTACATAGAGTTACGTAGTCGAGCGATAAAACCACAGCATAGTATTGTTTTTTTACGAGTATGGCTGATTTAAAGCTGGTCAGTAATAATTTGCCTATTATAAGGTGCGGTTTTTGGTAAAGTGTTTATGTTTGATTTTTTTGCAGGAAGTTTAAACATGTGAAAGGTCTCTATTAGGTATCCCGTCAATTAGTATTTAAGTCCATGGCTTGGCTTCCGGATTCAGTTTGATGTACTATCTATCGTTTATCAACTGGGCAATTCCTACACTAGATAATTTGCAGTGTTCAGTTTAACTCATGTACCCTAAATGTCATCAGTTGCATGACAGACACGGTATACCTTCTTCTAATTCAGTATAAAGCTAGAAAATGACAGTGTTAAACAAGGTTGTTTATTGCTCACTTCGAGGCCATGACAAGTGGTGTGTTAGCACAATTAACAAAATGGTCATAATATCACACAATTGCTTTAAGCTAGACGGACCTTCTATTGTTTATAATAAATACACTGCTCATCGTTAATCCCGATATTTGGCACTGTTGCAAGCGCCATGATCACGGAGTAACTGAAGATTTTGCGGGTAAGGAACTCAAAAATAAGGTACATGGTAGCAATCTCGTAACAAACTATTATAATGTTAGTGACCATGAAAGTTTAAAACAATATACTGCTCATCGTGTCGAATAAAAATATATATTCAAGGAATAGCTTTTTTATTGTTTTTTTTAATTAGCTCATGAATTCTGATGTCACATTTCAAAACTATACGGAACCACACCTTACACGCTGAAGCATTCTTGGTTAGAGAGATTTATTTACGATATTTTCTATAAAAAGTTTGATTCAGTCTGTGAAAGCCATAAAACGGTTCATGTCGCATTGTAATCTAGATTTGTTGGCGATATTTTACGAGGACACCGTATCGGAAGTTTATTGGATTGTATGCTTACGCCCTAATATTTGATGAACCTACTATTGTGAATCAGGAATCTGAAATTATAATTCTGATATTTGGTAGTGGATCTATAAAAATCGTGTTTATTTTTATTAGAGTTATTACGTTTCGGAGTCGACCCAAATTTAAATAAACCAAGGTTAACAATTTTATTTTGTTTTCATTAGTAAAATTAGTTTATATTTTTTTTCATAAAATAATAGTATGAAATTGTGTGATTTTAACTCAAATAAAAGATAAGATAATGAAGGAATAAACAGGGTGTACATAAAGTCTGGCTCAATATTTTTATATAAACCCACAGTAAGAGTTGTTTGTAATTATGCGCCTAGAATTACTAAATCTACAAGCCGTGTCAACTCTTTTTTGAATTCCTTTTTCGTTGGACTTAAGTATTTTATAATTTATTTTCCTGTCTAACTAAACAATATTTATAAATGGGTTTTGTCAAAACTTTCGGATGTTTATTTAGTTGTTCAGTAACACGCACCTTAACGTACTTTTTAATTTAACGAGACAAGTTTAATTTTACAGACCGGGCCACAATTAATTCGTTAGCTAGGAGATGTTACACTATGGGGGTCCTGTGTCCACAGCGCCTGTGGCGCCCTGCTGCGGCGGCTCCTTCAAACTATAACCACAGTATAGATGTGAAGAGTAGGTGCTTTTCCCAGAGTCGAATAAAGCAGGCAGCCTCCCCTGTATTTTATCAATGAGGTTTTAGCCACTATTGAGGTTTTCTGCGACTTCATCCCAGAAAATGGGAGATTCTCCATACAACTTTTCATCCAACAATCAACGAAATATTTGCTCTGAAGCCCATATCGGTTCTGGGTGGTACTTCATCTGCTAGCATTTAACTAATCTTAATCTTTTTTGTGGAGGAATAGATAATATTGACATATAATTTTTATACAAGAGTTATTTTATTAACCGACCCGAGCTTAGTGCTTTGATGTTTAACATTATGTGTGATTTTAACAATTAAATCAATAAATATTAGACAACATCACATATATTGCTTTGGTCCTAAAATAAATAGCTAAAGTACTTGTATTATAGAAATCAGAAACAACGACGGTACATGAACACCCAGACCCGAGACAATAATATAAAAAATCGTTTTCTACACTGTCCTGACTGAAAATCGAACCCGAAACCTAAGAGATGGCGCGCCAATTATTTTCATAATCCACTCTCTCTAACTGCATAACATTAAATTATTTGATTGATTCCATACAGCGGTCTTTCTGTGTTTTCCATTTTTGTACTGCATGTCATTAAAACGCACTTATGGATGACTTCATTATCATAATATGATTAAATTCACCACTATATTATAAAGTTATATTCTGGTTTGACATATTCGTGAATCGACCATTTCATGTAATTAGCTGATCGTAAAATATAATTTCATTATTTTTACGGTTTGATGTCTGTTAGCAAGTCGTTTCAATATGATAATGTGTTAAATTAAATACGACTGAGAAGAGAAAAGATAAAATGGAAGAGAAAACCATACTGCGCTGACACCTAGATGACCTGAGAACAGGTGACAGATGATGATAATAATAATAAATAAATATTGGACACCATCACAAACATTGCTCTGCTCTGATCCTAAGGTACTTGTGTTATAGAATTTAGAAACAACGATGGAACTACAACACCCAGACCCGAGACAATATAGAAAAGTTCGTTTTCTACATTGACCCGACCGGGGATCGAACCCGAAACCTCAGAGATGGCGACGCAATATAGTCTGGCATGCTTGCCTCTCGGTTACGGAGGTCGTCAATGTTGATGTCAACACAATACTGGGTATAAAAACTAGTTATCTATTTTCTATCTAAAAGTACCTACATACTGAAACCGAGACGTGTTTGACTATCGGCTCCTAAACATCTTTAGACGGTATAAAATCAACAGACGTGCAAGTTCGTCCGTGAAACATCTCTTTAGCGAAACAACAGTAGTAAAAACTCGTATTTCCTCAGTATTCAGCGCTTCATCCCGCCTTTGTTAGTCCGGCGGAAGCAGACCTCTATCACGGGCTGGCATGCCACGAGCGCAAACGAGATGCTAGTGATGGGACAACGCGATTAATTAATGTTTATCGATGCTTTATTTTAATTGTTTTTTTAATGGATTTTCTTTTTACCTTATTATTTGGTGACCATATATAAAAACAATTCAATTTGTGTTTATGCCTATTAAAAAATTATAATTATGTTTATTTGTTTTTCGTATTACATTAAAAATATGTCAAAAATGTTAAGCTAAGGTAAGCTTTTGTAACGAATCGAAAATAACTTATAGCTAACTAGATTTATTAAAAATCTGCCGTTTGTCATATTAGGAATCAATGGCATAGGTAGAAGCCTTTCTGATTGGAAATCGTCCATTGATTGTATTGTTTAGAAACAGTAACAAATTATTCTAAAATAAATAAATAATTCTAACAACTACACCATAAGTAGTGCCCAACTATATAAATCTTAAGTCTAGCGAAATAGACAAAATAAAAAAAGTGTGTACGTGGTCTCTTGCGACCGCTTGGGGCTTTTATTAGTAAATTGATTGTGAAACTGCGTGTTCAAACTATTCAAGAGTTGTACTATGGCGACATATTTATATACACTTTATTTTAGAATTCAAATTTTATACTACTATCGTTATGCTAGTATAACATGACCTCATCACTAGCAGCTTTATTCTGCTTCGTTGGTCTACACTACACTAAAATTTTCGAGGAAACTGTGATGTTATTAGGGTAGGTGGCGCTCGCATCGCCCGACGGGCCATGGTATGAATTCAACTAGGAAGGCAATTTCCCCTTTATGACGCGCCGAGGAGAGAAGAACTGTAAGGTGGCCATGATTATAAGTAATAAGGTACCTATTAGACTTTAAAAATGAAATTGTGTCTAGTTTCATGTAAGAGTTTCATGGGTTCAACTGTTCTTGGATGAAAGCTTATGTTATGTCAGCTGAATGTTTCTTTATCTTAAGGTTATAAAAAATAAACAGTGGTTTTAGGTAATTAAAACATTCAGTCGTTTTCATATCAGATACACGAATATGGAAGAAAGAAAGAGATTAGGTATATCAATAAGCACACAAAATGTGTCAAAATTCTAATTTCTACCATAAACTATACAATAGGTAGAAACTAAATGGTATTCTAAACTATAAAAAGGAAAAAGAATAAAATAATGTTAGTAAATTAAAAATTATTCAATGTGTGGTCACCAAAAAGTCAACAGATTAAATTTTTCGTTATTCGTCGCCATCTCGTGAATTCTCGTGAGATATGGCATCTCGGAGGATAATATTTTAATACTGACTTTATCACAGGTGTCTGCCAGTTCATGCTGACACTGCACACGTCTCAAATTATGGATTCTGTTAGCAGTCGGCTCTTTAATAATAAATGTCTTTAGCTTAGTACTTAGAATAATTTTCAGTTCAAAATTTTACTACTTTCCCATTTTGCATCTCACTCAGCTGTGCTTTTCTTTTTCAGATTTCAATAGTTTTTGCATTTGGAGACATAATAAAAACATTTTTATCAGCTAAAATATTTGTTTTTATATATGCTCCGTTTGCTCAAACGGTAGGTTGTGAATTATACTATTAGGCATTAGTATTTTGCGGCATACTCATTAGCTGTCAAAACAGTACTCATTTGAACTCGTTCTTTATTTTCTGTTTACTTAAAAACAACACTTCTTAGATACTCTTTAAAATTCTAAGTTAGACCTTGCATATCATTTAGCATGTCGATTTCAGACACCGTTCGGAAATCACTTCTGAAATAAATCATACTTCTATGAAATTGATATAGGCCGAACGTTCAAAGGAACTCAGTCTTTTACTTTCATTCCTGCCCTTACTGCTGTCATAAATCCCGAAATCCAGCAATATATTTCCTAGACTCTCGATTTTTGCCGTCCTATTTTATACTTTGCTATTTCCCGCTAAAAGCACCATTCAATTTCAATCTAATCCACCATCGGGAGGGAAAGTATGACGTAACGAGCTCTTTCACTCCGAGCTCGGCGATTCAGCGATTGCTCTGTAACAGGGGTGCCTATCCTAAAAACAGTTTACCCCTACAAGTAGGTATGCCAACAAACCAAGATCCTCAAATATACAGCTAAAATGCAAATGTAAGTAAAAAGTTTTTTTTTTAAATGATGTAGTTTTTGTTATAATCGTCTTATATCATCGGTAATCAGAGCGCAAGCTCTGGGCAACAAATCAGATAGGTAGTTTGTGTTCAGAGCACTAGAGCCTTTGTATCCGGCATCTGACTAGATACTCTTCTTAGCCATAGCGCATTGTGCTCTGCGTAATTTTGAGTTGATTACAGGTGTGACGGTGTGATAGATATTTTTATTTTATTTTTAGAGGCTCTATTTAACTAAAAATATTACAAAAACCATTTTATAAGTATTATCATGTGGCGATGTGAACAATTTCAGCGTTTGAAAATCCTATCACACTTATTTTTGCCCTGAATTAGGGGATTAGTGGAATCAACCCGAACGTCGGAAACCCTACATCCCTGCTAAAACTCCTCGTCGCTAGGGATCTAATGAGACCAATTTCGTGAGCGATTTCTTTGATTGCGCCGCGTTTCAACACGTTGTATTTGCATAATTTGAGAGAAATCCCGCGGTTTCAGTCAAGCGTGTATGATTACATTTTTATCCATCGCAATACTTGTAGGCTTTACGATTGGAAAAAATCTGAAAAAAAAACAAGAAAATAAGTAAAGTCAGGCGATCAAGACCTTGGACTATAAATTACAGGTTGTGAAATAATTTTCCGACTGCCATTACTTGAAATAACTATGTAGAGAATGAAAAAAAATTGTTTTCTTATGAACTGAGCACTTACTTTTAAAGTGCCCTGACTTGGACATGCATGTCTTTAAATTCACTAATCCATTTTTATATTTTTTTAACAAACTGCTTTATGTACCTAACTTGTAAAACCTTTTTAAAATTTTTAAATCAATTGCAATCTCTCAATCGAAATATCTCATTAAAATTGCAATTAAAACTAAATTGTTCCACTTTTAACTTTATAAGAAAAGCCGGAATTTCCTAACAAAATTAATCAAGAAAATCCTTTCATTAACCGGTGTTACAGGCTGCAATATCTTCTCTCCATCGCGCACCCCCTTAATATTTACCAGGTGTCGTCATGCCCTTTATTGCTAGACTAGTAATAATCCCCAGCCTCGCTTGCAGGAGAGTTAATAATGCTTTATATAAACAGGTACCTTGTACAGTCTGTTTGTGTAAGTTGATATTAAAAATATCGATCAAACTAAGAGTCGGGAAAAGTGTATGAATTGCATAATATGTTACAGTATACATAAGCTATACTTGATTGAAACGCTGCTCCCTTTTCTATAGGTATTTTTATCAAGGACTAGAATGATTTCGTATCCAATTAAGTTTTTTTTATTGTAACAATTTTTATAAATAGCATTAAGTGTTTGACACATTGAAATCAAGAGACATAACAGATAGCTTACACATTATCGTCATAGCAGGTTGTGTTAAATGTCAAGGTGATGATTTGCTAAAAAGGCTTATAATTATAAATCTAAGATTTCTGTGAACGGACTTCGATTAATCCTGACCCAAAATAAAGAATGCTGAGAATATAATATAATATAATTTGCGATTTCATAAATCAAACGAACCCACTATTTACGTAAATACCGCCCGAAAGGGAAAGGATTCCCATTCTTCCCAGTCAGCGGGAAGTTGGTAATGTCCCGGCGCGGCCTTCTATCGACGCACGGCCTGCCGCCCGCCTGACAAATAGACTAGATTTACTTTCATTGTGTTTTGGTAGATTTGTAAAACATTTGTCCAAACATTTGCGGCATTATTACAAAAAAGATAGACTTAATTTAAACACTGTCTAAAGATTAGCGAAATTTAAAAGTAAGTCATCAATACCGAGACATGTCTAATATGTCAACATTTTAAAAATTGTTTAGTTATTCTTTGGACCGTGGTTAAGCCTAGCCTATCTTTTTTGTAATTAGGCTGTTGATGTTTAAATAATCATACTAAGGGGCCTGTTTCACAAAGTCCGGATAAAGTGACAAACAGATACGTAACAGATATAAATATGTAGAGGATAAAATTGCTTGAATTAATGTGTCATTATAGCGCTATTGATGGCCATGAAACGCAAAAATAGTGTTTATCCTACAGATTTGTAACAAATAGCCTATACAGAACTTATCCGTACATTATGAAACAGGCCTTAAGACATACAAAGCTTTTCTATTTGAGTCATCTTGTTTGTAAATTCCTTGTGCGACTCCGGGACTACTCGAACATGGCTATTTAGTTTCATGAGACAAAAATCGTGGAATAATACATTGTATGTGGCATAATTTGACCTAACATTTATCAAGAAAGTTGACCAAAAAATTTCATCCATATCAATAACACATTACTAAACATTATTTTCCTATTTTTAAATTACTAGTTGGATCGAAGAAGTGAATATGATAGTCGATCGTAGTGGCTTATTTATTGTATTTATACGTACAATAACAAGCGTAATATCAACAGGCAAAATTGGAGTTTATTAGGATCCCTATTACATTCTGAAAAAGCATTCATATAAAAACCCTAAGTTGGCGATAAATATGCCATATTTGACCAAACATTGGGCAAACACCTGGTCGTTTACCTGATATTGCCGCGTCGACAGTAACAATAAGCTGGCGGAAGACGCCATATCTTCGCTGGATTGGGGACAATGGATCGTAGGAAGAGTGATGGCCGACTGTTTGTTTTGCCGATGTCTTGCTGTGCCAATATTATATAGAGTTATTGAATGGATACTGCTCCGGCGACAATACTGAATGTTCCTGTATTTACAAAAATTATATATAAATTGAAAGAAGATCATTTGAATTAGATTTGAGCACCGAGATGAAAACACCCTAAATTTTTGTAAGCCGCCGGTTTGCTCATTATTAACTTGCTAAGAAGTGTATGTAAATAACATTACGGCTAAATTCAGGCTGAAGACTGTTCTTAAGTTGCAAGAACATGAAGAAAGATGTTGAAAAATGCATGATGTAATGCAATAAAGCTGACGCAGTTGTAAAACCAAAACAAATAAAATTATTATTATCATTTAGCCAAACACAATAAAATTAGCTATAAATAAAGGCGCGCACACACCTGCTCGCCGGTCACAAAGGGGGTGACCAGCCATAACTCAGCTGAATTGCGCCCGGAGGCCGCGCATAACGTAAACAATAATGTGCCCTAACCCTTGTACGAAATAAAATGTTGGGCCCGTATAACAACCGAAAATACGTATTGAATTATGATACCCCAAAGCGGTGTTCACGCAAAATTTTACCCACTCGGATACGTTGTGTATTTGTTGATCTTGCGATAGCGCGTTTGTTTGTGCATTGTCTGAAATTTATTTTTGTACTTTACTACTGTTTCTTGTCTGATCCTAAAAGTGATAGAAAGAACAAATTTCAACAGATACATACTGTATTTCGTTTTTTTCTGCATAATATGATGTGTTCACGAAAGTTATAAATGCGGATAGGTACACTTGTTGATGCGGTTTTCCAAACACTATCAGCAAATGCACGTATTATTTAAATACCTAAAAGATTCTTTCAGCTATTATTTCTGCATAGAGATTCAGATATCCAAGTGAGAATAATTTATTAGACAGTTAGCTCTAGGTACACGCCGAGATAGAGTAGGTACTTAAGTGAACTCGACATTACTCTGCTTTTAGTTACGTCTCTAGGGTGAAACGAAAGTGACAGAATAACGATGTTATAGAAATGTTTGGTGTTCGCTTTTACGACCGAACGGAAGACTAGATAATCAAACTTTATATATATTTTTACTTTAGGTTTTCTAAAATAGGAACCAGTAGAACACCAAAGAATTTGTCGTTTTAATAAAAACAAAACAGGCCAAGTGCGAGTCGGACTCGCGCACGAAAGGTTCTATAAAAACAGCAAAAAAATCACGTCTTTTGTATGGGAGCCCCCTTTAATATTTATTGCAATCTGTTTTTTAGTATTTGTTTGTTATAGCTGCAACAGAAATACATCATATGTGAAAATTTCAACTCTCTAACTATCACGGTTCATGAGATACAGCCTGGTGACAGACGACGGACAGACTGACAGACAGACAAACAGACAGACGAACAGCGGAGCCCTAGTAATAGGGTCCCGTTTTACCCTTTAGGTACGGAACCCTAAAAACGAGCAAATCAAGTACATGTTATGCACAGAATCAGAGAAAAAATACTTTGCCAAGTTTATGTGAAATAAAAGACACAAAATTATACATCTATAGCACAATTAAAAACTTACAAAACTTACATTAAATTAGTTACTTCAGCAATTGTAATGAGTACAACACGTTAAGCGGGTGCTACACTATCCCGCATTTACAGTACGAGCGCTGCAAACGACAGTGATACGACGCGAAACGATGAAAGTGTTCACAGTTACCCCATACCATAATGCTATCTGAAAAAATGCTGGCTACGAAAGAGATCAGAAATAGATTTTACTTGAATTTAACTTATCATAAGACTTAGGAAAGTCGTTAGTGTCTAATACTTTACAATTTAAACGTGCTCTACCTCAGATCGTTAAGGGAAAGGTACACCTTTCCGCTGTTACAACGGAGCTCTGCGAAGGACGGCGGTACGACGCGAAAGGGCGATAATGTCCGTGGTCTCTCCCTGACGTTATCTTATGCCCAGGTCTGCCGATCGATAAGTCTGCCAAAACAGTCTTGAAATTGCAGTCTAGTTAAAATTACAGTAAAAACATTGTTTTGCAGAAGAAATAAACATTGTTTTAGTATATTTTAATATTCGTTGTGTTTTAGTCAGATTTTTTTAAACAGAATAAGAGGTTTAATTAAAAAGATTCATACCTTTTATCATCAATATCGTGAAAATTTACTGCTTTGTAGTTTTTACAGGTAGGTAATAGAAACAAATAAATAATTATTGAATAAAAAAATATATATGATATTTTAAATATTTTTCAAAAGAAGAAAATAGTGTTCTAAACTCTGTAAATGAAAAATTATGAATATTGTTACTTCATAGCATAGAAATGATTAAAATGTTTATTGCAAAATCTGCAACTAGAACATTTCTGTGAACGAATTCTGTAATCACTAGGAAACGACATAGTGGAATTACAACTCTATAAAACTCGACAAGCCGTAAACTACTACACAAACAATTTACTCCTAGTCACATTAAATTATTACTTGAGCGTAATAAAAGCGCCATTAATGACACTTTCATCACTTACTACTACCATAGTCTAAAGAGAACCGACGGTTCAATTTGTACAAAATTGGGGTGTCAAAACATAGTAGGTATACATACGTATTTGCTAAACACATTAATATTAGGCCTGCCTACTTTAATTTCAGTCACATGTAATATTCTATTGAGAGATTATATACATACATATTTTGATGCTACACAGTTTGGAAAAAGGCCACTGGAATATTGACCATCTCATCACGAGAAAAAATGCAGCGAACATAATGCTATTTAGAATAGGTATGCTATTAGCACGCTTTGACGTAAAGCTAGAGTAAGATAAAACTATTTCTATAATAATTCTGGGATATTAGGTATTACTTATTTTATACGAAATTATGAAAATATTTCTTGCTGAAATTGCATTTTCTACTACACACCCGCCAAATTCATCGGTTTTCTATCTTTTTAAAAAATATTTCCTTAACAGAATAGTAATGATCAGCTAAAACCGTAGTCTCATCCAATCGTATTGTCTGTTCTCTCCGAACTAGGTTCCTACCGTCTCGTCTGTGGGTGATAGCCAATATTTACGACCGTAAGATAAAAGGCCAAAACTTGTTCATTGGTTTCCCATTATCCTTAATAAGTATGGATTAGTTGAGGGGGGGCCCAAGACCGCGCCATAAATTTGAAGGAAAAGGTATTTATAATGGAGCTTCATTATCTCATTTTATGAATCGGGTTTCGCTTGTATGTTCTGATAAAGTATGTTTTACGGTCCCAAGGTTCATATATTACGATGTAATTGCCCTCTCGAGATAATATACTTTATGTTGACGTTTGTATCTGCACCTGTGATAAACATGCAAGCCTTATTATATTTTAGAAGCATCTATAAAAAATAGCGCAACCTTATGATAAGCTCTCACGACAAAAATCGTACCAAAATCTTGGAAGCTTGCCAATGTGCAACCAGTACCCAAGAAGGGTAGCCGTGCCGACCCTGGTAACTACAGACCGATCGCCATCACTTCCGTACTCTGTAAGGTTATGGAAAAAGTCCTAAATTGCAAACTGCTTTCATACCTAGAAGACAATGATCTTCTCAGTGATCGTCAATATGGCTTCCGCCGGGGACGTTCAACTGGGGATCTTCTAGTGTATGTAACGCATTGCTGGGGCGAAGCCATCGAAAACCACGGCGAAGCAATCGCAGTGTCGCTGGATATTTCGAAGGCTTTTGACAGGGTTTGGCATGCGAGTCTGCTGAGCAAGCTTCCAGCGTACGGTATCCCCACTGGCTTCTGTAGCTGGGTGGCTGACTTCCTGAGAGAACGGTCGATCCAAGTAGTCATTGACGGCTGCTCCTCTGACCTCAAGGCCATTGACGCCGGAGTTCCTCAGGGGTCTGTGCTCTCTGCGACTCTTTTCCTGCTGCACATTAATGACCTGCTATCTTCAGGTATTGTTGGGTACGCAGATGACAGTACTGTCACGGAGAAGTATCTGTCTAGTGCAGGAGCCAGTGGAGTTGAGGTCCAAAGATTGAGAGAGGCCATGGTTGAGCGTACGAGCCTGACGTTAAGTAATGTCTCCCAGTGGGGCGATGACAATCTCGTCAGCTTCAATGCCTCTAAGACGCAGGCGTGTCTTTTCTCTACAAAAAGGAGTCCTTTCACCCTTTCTCCTACTTTCCGAGGTACATCTGTTCCAGTGACCGACACTCTACAACTTCTTGGCATGGAGTTGTCCTCTGACCTCAACTTTGGCACCACCATCGAGTCTAAGGCTCAAATTGCAGCTAGAAAGTTGGGCGTCCTGAATAAAGTCAAGCGGTACTTCACGCCTGGACAGCTTTTAACTCTTTACAAAGCCCAAGTCCGATCTTGCATGGAGTACTGCAGCCACCTTTGGGACGGCTCGGCGAAATACCAACTTGCTGCACTAGACTCGGTGGAACGCAGAGCCAAGAGAATAATAGGCGATAAAAAACTGGTGGCGTCCAAGCTGCACAGCCTGGTTCACCGCCGCAAAGTTGCTTGCCTATCGGTCTTCTACAGATTGTACTTCGGAGAGTGTGCTCATGAGCTGCATGAGCTCATACCACCGTCACCTTTCTTCCATCGGACATCCAGACGCACGGCCGGCTACCATCCGTTCTTAGTTGATATACCCATAATCCGCACTAAGCGCTTCTCATCATCTTTTATAATGCGCACAGCTAAAGATTGGAATTCCCTGCCTGCGTCTGTATTTCCGAGTGCATATAACCTGACTCTCTTTAAGTCCAGAGTGAATAGGCATCTTCTGGGCAAGCTCGCTCCATCGTAGATCCCATCTATGCTCTAGAGCAAGATTGGGGTCAAGAGTAAGCCCATCTTAAGTAAAAAAAAAAAAAAGGTCCTTTTATTTTTCCTTACTTGGTGTCTTGGGGTCGCACACCGTTGGTTTCGTAGGTACCACCGTGTTTTCTTTTCTTAAGCGCATTCTAAGAATTTTTGAGTGCAATTCTCACTCGCACTTAATATAATTGTTTTTTTATAGTATAGCAACCATTTTTTCTATGGAAAAACTAATAACTGTGGTCTGTTTAACTTTAAACTGAATTTTACGTGTATTATCTGCAAAAAAAGAACTCGTTTAAAGTACACTAAAACCTTAATTTGTTATTTTAAACTGACTCCAAAGTAGGAAGATGTCATTCCAATATGATGTTTCTTTTGTTTATAGGTAGGGCCTAAATTTAAATATGTCCCATTTAAACATCCAGTAACAATTTGAATAGGCAGTTGCCTTAAACATCGTGTTTTTTAAAAGTAAGAATATAAAATAAATCCAAAAAGACGTAAAATTTTAATCTGACAAAGTACCCACAAGCTTATACGAGTAACATACCTTTTCTTTCGATAATCTTTTTCTTATCCGAGAATTTTCCCAATAATTTTCTCTCATCGCAAGCATTCCTGACTACGGGCAATTAAATCTGAGCTACGATAAAGGAAATACCTCAAGGCGCGCATTTTTCTCGTATTACATTCTTCGTGACGTCGCGTCAAGGCATTTTTCGCCGACATCACACGATATGACATTGCTTTGTAACGAAAAGGAAAAACAGAAGCAATGGTAGAGAAAAACATAGAACTACTTGAGATAACTCATATAAAAAACGATATTAATGTGGAGGCATACAGAATACATGCAAAAATATATAAAATATACAGTTTGTTCCAAAAATTTGTACAGCAGAAGGTCAGAGCTGGAGCGGGGATAGATGTACCTCAATCACTCCCCATATATGTTACGTTATTATTTTAGTTTTAGAGTTTTATTTTTCTCAAATCCTATCTCCGTCACAGAGACATGGGATAAATAAATCTAAATATGCACAATACATGGTCAATTGTCTGTATAGTCACGAACAACAGCTATATAACACTGAAGTTACACAGCTTTTCACATTTGTTATATTTCTATACTTTCTTCGTTGACTCGAAGTTCCTAATTTGATCAGAAGGTAATCCAATTATTTCGGGTAGGGTCTCTCATTTCGTGTGATATAAGATTTAATTATAGGAGAAAATTAAGGCGAAAAAAGTTTCATGCGTTAACCGCAATTATTCTAAGAAATAAGTAGTTTTTGTCAGCTTTGTAAGAATTGTTCAGAAAAAATTAATAGGTGTAAGGTAATATGACGACCTCCGTAGCCGAGAGGCGAGCACGCCGGACTTTAAATGGCGCCGCCATCTCTGAGGTTCCGGGTTCGATCACCGATCGGGTCAATGTAGAAAACGAACTTTTCTATATTGGCTCGGGTCTGGGTGTTGTGGTACCGTCGTTGTTTCTCATTTCTATAAAACAAGTGCTTTAGCAACTTACCTTAGGATCAGAGCAATATATGTGATGTTGTCCAATATTTACTGATATATGTGGATGATTTTCCTAATATACTTATACAAAAATTAATTGAATGTAATGTAATAAATCTACAATGTGTTAATTATTTATCTTTTATTGATTACTCAACAGGATGAATAATAAAATCCTGTTCTTTCTTGAAGGTTTCCAATCTACTTATTGCTAATATAAAATAGCTATTTTGTTAGAAATACTGTTTTTTTTGTTTATTCAGTTGTTTAATGTACCACATGTGCCGCTGGTTTCATACTGTATATGAAATAGACGTTGATAAAATCCCTTTGAATATTTGTCAATTAAAATATTACCTACGGTTGAAATAACTAATCTAGAAAGGCTAAATTATCAGGGAGTGTCCTTAATAAGAATAATAAGACAAAATGTAATATCTGTGACTGCGAAAGCGGATCAGTGCGACCCTTATTACGGCTGTCAGTTATCATTAGACGCGTAAAATAAATGTTACGGCCGGGGGAAGAAAGGCACAAGTTAAATAATAGAAGATTTCTCTTTTGGCGCAGAATGCTGTCTTTTTTGGAAGTATCTTCCTCTACACTTTAGCAAATGATTTTTCTACTGATATTTTTTATTAAGTGGTATTTTTAATAATATTTGTGAACAAACAAAAGAAAACTATGACTCAAGCTACGGTCAGGTTGTACCTATGTATGTACCTAAATATAAAAAAAAAAACTTAATAAAATTAATTACTTAAAAAAATCAAAAACCTGACTGTGTAAAAAGTAAACTTAAAAGATAAAAACAAGATTTAATGAATCAATTTGCAGTCGGAGTCATCAAATCCATGTTACTTGATTCGAGGGTTGTCATATGCAAGAGAATGTGTTTTATGGTTTAAAATAAAATATAGTTTCGTTCTGTCCAATGTGATTGTTTCTTAATCGATTATCTGTGTATTTTTTTTTGTAATTTTACTATGAAAATGTTGTTAATAAATCTCAATCAACTGAAACTCTAAAACCATATTAACTCAATTAGCAGGAATTACGTCGGTAATCATGATTCCACGCACCCTCACTAAACGCATATTTCACGGAAATTATTACACAATGAGAATTTCTATAGTTGTTTATAATTTATTGCGCCCGTATGGGCACACTGAAACCGCTATCAAAGCAATATGTCAGAGCCATCCGCTGGGAAACCGCCACGTCACCTGCAGATATTAGTCAAAACTCATATAGCTATGGTTCCCAAACTGTAGACAGAGAGTGTGCAGACATCAACACCCCTGAATTATGCGAGAATCTGTGGTAACTTGCAATTCCATTTAAATTAGTTTTTTTAACGAAATAACGAATAAACTTTATGCAAAGACTGAAGACATTAACACCACCGGAATAAATGAGACTCTCTGAAGTGAATTCCGATTTTGTTTAGATTGAGCAGATAATAACATTAAGATCGGTAGAAGTTTAAAGTAAGTATGAGAGGAGTTAATTATATTGTAAAAAATGCCAATATAAGAATCATTCTAAAAATAATAAATAGTGTTAACAATTTTTTTTATTATTATATCAGTTATTAATACTGGACTATTTTCCTTTCTACGTTCGGCAGTCTGATTGTCAGCTTTAAAATAGCTAGTAGGTATGTCAATTATATCAATAGCAAAACATTACATGAAAAATGGTTTTAAATAGCACGGCTTAGTTCCTCTGGGGTGGGTGATGCTGTTAATGTTGGAAACCATTTTAGAGTACAATATTAGACATTCAGTTTCTGTGACAACTACGCAATGAAAATAAAACCCTATGTCTTAGCTTGTTAGGTTGTGCTACATGTTTTTGCAGCTGCTTAAACGAAAAGTTAGATCGCGCAGGAGATATTTGTTATCAATACGCACACACGTCAAATGCGTTGGAAACTTAGATTTATTGCTCAAGTTTTATCTAGACAACATCGAAAATTTCCAACTTGGTTTGAGAGATGTGGAACCCATCAATATCACCAGTCAATACTGTTTTCAATAAAACTGTTTCAAAAAGCTATATTTAAAAACTTTACGCTTTACAAGGTACCTACATATTATTATTATATCAATTACACATTATTTTTTGGGAACTATTTAAACCAAAAATTCATAAACACTAGGGTTACACACTTTTTTGCTTGTATTTTTTCATTGATACTTGTCGAATTATTTTTGTGTTTACTGTTTTATGTGCTATTTGGATTTATAAATGATAATTTAAATATAAAAAAAAAAATATTGTTAAATGTATATATCTACCTAAAGTCGTTTAGTGTTCAACTCTAGTAATAATATGTGTTTTTCTTTTTTAATAAAGCGTACTTTCCCCCTTTAAGCTATTTGTAAATACACTATACATGCAAAAAAAAAAACTCTCTTTTAAAGAACAAAAACAATTGAATTTCACACACAAAAAGACATTCACAGCAGTTGCTAAAGGAGCAAAGTTATATTGCTTGGGCGGCGCATAAATAAAAATTAAACTAATACCTTATTGTGTTTGAACACGCAACAGATATCATTTGCTGCCATGGAAGTATTCGCGTTATAAAACGATTCTCGCAAACTAAGTCTAAGCTGCGTTTATTCTTGCTAGTAAAGCTTTAAATTTGTAGATAAAACACTGCCGCGCTAGCTCATAAAATATCACAATAGCTTAAGCACTTTATTTAATAAGAGTAGAATGAAATTATAAATCATATTAACTACATTAACACAAAGAACTATTAAATGAAATACTTTTGTTCACAAGACAAAACTTAAATGTGAAATACTTACTGTCATGTCGTCGGAATAGTGCCAAGGAGGAAAACTTAAAACACTTTAGCGTTTTCGTCAGACCTTAGAGCCATATAATGGGCATCATATTTTTCGACAAAAATCAAACATCTATCACTGGAATATACACGGCTGAGTAGAAAATGCTGTAACAGGTACTAAACATCATCCAAGTACCTAAACAGTAAAATGTTCAAAGAGATTACGAGTAAATTCATAAAACAAAACAACATCACAAACAAACATCAGAACTTAATGATCATGAGGCTCCAAAACAAAGACCCATCAAGCATCAAGACGTGCTAGGATAGAGCTATAAAACGGTTCGGCACCAGGTGCTTCGAACGCGATTCGTACGTGACGTGACAGAGACGTTTCAAATCTTAATTTTATGAAAACTTTGGCGAAGAAAATTCGACAATTCCTTTCCTAAACGTTTAGAGTTTCAACTTATTGAATCCCGAGCGGTCTTATAACACCGAGTAACAATACAATTACTTTTCTCTATTTTGCTGGGCTTAACTACCCTACCGCTGGTTTTGTAGTCAGAGACACGAACCACTAGGATCAAGCGGTCGTCCAATTATTTGAAACAGCGCAAATTCAATTAGTCAAAATACTAAGAATGGCAAACTACACATGGGTTTTGTAATAATTTAAACCAAAACAAAGGTAGAATAGGTAATGTGGTAAACATTATCAATCCCCTTATATTCTCGAACCGCGAAATAAGGCAGACCAGACCGTCTAATCAGCGATTGTCTACGGTCGATAACGCGTCTGCTATAGCCGATTTGCCAGTAAAAAAATACGGGGTAAAAAGAGCACACGATAACATTGCGAGCCCTCGTTATCTGGGGTCATAAATTACCCCAGCACCCTCTACCTACCTGCCAGTGGAAACGCTATAAGGACTCCGGGAAATGAAGTGACTACGTGATCCAATTGCAATTTAAGGTGCATTACGTCTTGGATAGCTGATTGGTTTGGTATTATTGTAGCTTTGAGTAGTGTGCCTTCTTCTATTCTGAAGTTTTCTAAATGCACTTTTTTATTAGAAAAAAGACATATTAGGGAATGCATTAGTAATTTCTCTATTTGTGTAATAAATATCTATCTCGATGCAAAATTAAAAGTGCATACTATTTAAGGATCCGAAAAAACGAGTTCAGGAAATTAGGAAAATTTCGATAGAAATTCAATGCCCAGCGACAAAAATGTAAGTTTTTTTTTTATACAAAGAATATGAACTGTTAGGCCCATTAACTTAAAACTACGAAATTATCTACTGGCCCGGACCATGTCCCGGCACGCACTTAACCCGTTTTTTTACAGTTTGAACCGCTTTGAACTCATTGTTTTACTCATTATCAAGTTTTCAGTCTCCACACAAAAACACGAATAGTCTTTATTTCCATTGGAGTTATTTAGTTACGTACGCTGAAACGAAAACGCTTTATAAATTCGATCACGACATCATTCAGACATTGGAAAGAAATAAAGAAAATGTGTATTTTATTTTGTAGCTGTAGTAAATAATAGTGTTGTATAGCGCGGAAGCCGCTCGCTTCAGGAAATGACCGCCATTCTTCAGGCGTGATTGGCGCCTCTTGTTTACAGCTATTATGTGCGACGCGTTCGTTTTATATAGCCATCCCTTTTGCGGCTTGGCCCTTTTGATTATTCTCTTTTTGGTAAAAGCTAATTTTGCATTTTTACTGACAGTGTTCGTTCGGGTAGAATCACCAACGGTATATATACTTGTCTTTAATTTTTTGTTTTAACGGGATTTTTATTAGTATCATACAGGTTCGTTTGCGAGTGTAAGTATACACTTCCAGGGTGACACAGTATACGTTTACTACTTTATTATTTTGATTTACCATTAGTTTAAAAAAATATTATAGGGTCAATCTCCAGAGGCATTTTTTTTCGTGTCTGACGGGATAAACCAATTTTCTAATCGAAAGACGTATTTAAAATATTTTTTCATAGAGAGTTCGGTGTCTTATATACATGGTACAAAGCTAATTTTACGCATAAGTTTGTTTTAAATATGTTTAAAAAAACATTAACCCAAAAATCCTGATCGCTCTGGGTTGACCCAACTCCCGCTTAAATGAAAAAATATTTTTTAACTTTGTAATAAGAAGGATCAATATTAAACAACTTACTTAAATGGCATAACAAATAGTTAATCTTCAAAGCAATAAAATAAAATATTTTTGATTATATTAACAATACTTCGGACACAATTTGAATTTAAAATCCTCTTTAAAGGCCTTTTTTATCATCGCTCTGCGCCGAGACAAAACGTCGCGCACAACCCTAGTTAGGCGTTATAGACCCCTAGATCCCCTCTCACGGGGGAACGCCAGTAGTGGTCTAACCGCCGAGGAGGTCACCTGTGTTTTACGTTCCCGCGTTCCAACATAACGAAGGTGAGTTTATGATTGCTCTGGTTTTGGTTCTTGAATTTTATGATTGCAATTGCACGTTATTTAAATTCAATAGTAAGTTTGTGAATGTGTTTGTTATGTGAATTAAGTGATCGCAATGGTGTTTTTTATGTGTCGTAATCACAACTTTCTGTTGCTTTTAAATTCGGCTATATTTATGATTTTGTGACTTTTATGATCGCTATGGCTCTGATTGCTCTGTCCAAAAAGACCAAGGCGATGATATTTTGCATTAATATTACATTATTAAATGTGTTCTAAGTAGTATTACCTGACTGTAACAATGACAAACGATGCGTATGTATACCTTATTATACCTTTCATCACATCAGCCTGTTGCAGTCCACTGCTGGACAAAGGCCTCCCCCAAGGAGCGCCACAGCGCACGATCTCCCGCCCTTTGCATATAATATAATAGCATATAATATTAACTGTTTTGTTAATAAAACAAAATTATTGGATAATAAACGTATTAGTACTTGTACTAATTGTAATATACCTCTGACTACCTCTGAGAATTTAAACTGAGAGGGAAGACAAAAGCCAGGCCTAATAGAAACTTTAATATTGTTCATCAAAACATGCAAGGTCTGGCCGGCAAAGAGTTAGGGTTAGGGTTATTTCTACAAGATTTTCATGTTAATGTAATTTGCATAACAGAACACTGGTTCAATAAACATGAGTTAATGTTAAACATTGATAATTATAAAGTTGGTAGTTCGTTCACAAGGGAGTCTACTACTAGAGGGGGATCGCTTGTCCTTTTGAACAAAGAATTAAAATGTAAAGAACGCAAAGACATTGTGTCACTCTCATCTGAACGAAATATTGAACTAGCGTGTGTTGAGCTAGAGCAGTTTATTATAATAAGTGTATATAGCCCCCCATCTGCAAATTACCATATCTTTGAATCCATTATGGATGAGGCCTTAGGGAAGGTCTGTAAATCTAACAAGGAAGTAGTTGTTTGTGGAGATTTTAACGTCAATATATTAGTGAAAAATCAATATTCAGTCCGATTTCTAAATCTTTTTAAGTCACATAATTTGATAAATCTTTTTAATGAACCCACAAGGGTAACTCCCACAACAGCGACTTGCTTAGACAACATTTTTTGTAATGGCAATGTAATAAATAAATCTATTATAAATTGTCTAAGTTCGGACCATAGTGGACAAAAGGCATCATTTGTGCACCATCAAGTCGCAAACATAGTACAGGCTGTTTATAGGCCAGTTACTGTAAGTAGGATAGACAGATTTAAGGAGAATATTAATAATGGTGTAGATTTACTAAGGCCTAATAATGGACATAGTGTTGATAAATTATATGAAGATCTTTTTGGCTTAATCAGAAACGAATTTGATCAGATTTTTACTCAAAAGCAATTAAAAACAAATAAGCTGAACTGTAAGTTTAATGACTGGGCAACACCTGGTATTTACAAAAGTAGAAATACTTTATATGATTTGTATGCTGCAAAAGCAAATTCTCAGAACCCACTAGTCATAGAACATGTAAAAAAGTACTCAAAAATATTCAAAATTGTATGTGCCAAAGCCAAGTCCAACCACCTTCGCAGCTTGATTTTAGGTTCTACTAATAAAGTAAAGGCCACATGGAATACTATAAATAAAGAAACATGTAAGCAAAAGTCAAGGGATCACACTTACTCTCTCAAAATTAGGGATAGGCAAATCAGCTCAGACATAGAAGTTGCAAATACTTTTGAGACATTCTTCTCAAACATAGCTACTTTTACAACTAAAGATCTTGCTTCGTCTGCTGAACTAGCTGAATCTCTTCTAAAATCATGTGTTGACGAATGCAAGTCCCCATTAAATTTTAGATATATAAATCCCGATGTAATAATAAAAGCATTTAGAGAATTAAAACTGAAAAGCACAGAAGACCTATGGGGAATCTCTGTTAATATCATTAGTACAATTATAAATACTATAGCCCCATATCTTACAATCATTTTTAACAAATGTATTGATGATAGAGAATTCCCAACTACAATGAAATTTAGTAAAATAATTCCTTTATTTAAATCTGGTGAGAAAAGTGACCCCTCCAATTTTCGACCAATATCTATCTTACCAGTTCTTAGTAAAATATTTGAAAAAATTATGTTCAATCAACTATTATCTCATTTTTTTCTGAATAAATTACTACATAATAAACAATATGGTTTCATGAAAGGTAGAAGCACAACCGATGCTGGAGTTGCACTCTTGAAACATATATTTGATGCTTGGGAGAGTAAGCAAGACGCTTTAGGTGTCTTTTGTGATCTTTCAAAAGCTTTTGATTGTGTAGATCATCAAACTTTACTTAAAAAACTGAGACATTATGGTGTATCAAAGAAGTCTTTAGATTTAATAAATTCATATCTCACAGGTAGAACGCAAAAAGTATGTATAAATAGAGCTGAGTCTTCCGGATCACCTCTAACTATGGGTGTACCGCAGGGATCGATATTAGGACCGCTGTTGTTTCTTATATATATAAATGACCTTCCTTACTTTACAAAAGATCTATGTGAGATGGTATTGTTTGCAGATGATACATCAATAATTTTCAAAATCAAAAGGGGCCAAGAATCTTTCGATGATGTCAATTATGCCCTCTCGCAAGTATTGCATTGGTTTACTACCAACAATCTTTTGCTCAATGCGAACAAAACTAAATGCATTAAATTTACAATGCCTAATGTGAGACAGGTCTCAACGCATATTATTGTAAAAGATGAACAACTAGATACGACTAATTCCTCAACGTTCTTAGGAATAACTTTAGATTCCCGTTTGCAGTGGGGTGTTCATATTGAGGCTTTATCGGGAAGACTTAGTTCAGCTGCTTATGCCGTGAGAAAGATAAGACAACTGACTGATGTTGAAACGGCAAGATTAGTGTATTTTAGTTATTTTCACAGTTTAATGTCATACGGCATACTGTTATGGGGCTCAGCTGCAGATATTGAAACCATATTTGTCCTGCAAAAGAGAGCTGTTCGGGCTATTTACAATCTTAGACCCCGAGATTCGCTAAGAGAACTATTTAAAGAAATTAACGTACTTACAGTCGCTTCACAATATATTTTTGAAAATATTATGTATGTTCGCAAAAATCTGCACTTGTTTACTAAGAAAAATGACATACATAAGTATAATACCAGGCATAAAGATAAACTTGCCGTTCCAATGTTTAGATTGCACAAGGTAGGAAGTTCTTTCATGGGCAATTGTATTCGTTTTTTTAATAAATTACCACAATCCGTTGTTGAAATGCCTGTATATGAATTCAAATTGCATGTTAAAAGGACTCTAATGAAAAAGGGCTATTACACCGTTAGTGATTATATAAATGATAAAAATGTGTGGATTTAAAACTGCTTAGCTCACAACAAATCTTGTAAAATATTTATTTATTTTTAAAAGAGGCTGACAATAGTGACCGAGTTTCTTGCGCTGCTTCTTCTCGGCACTAGCCCACAATAGTCCCGAAGCAGTGGTAGGTAAAAAAAAATTGGGACATGTAAAAGTGCCTTTTATGGCCAACTTACAGAAATAAATGATTTTATTTTATTTATTTTATTTGCATCCAGTCGCTGCCAGCTGCCTTCTTCAGGTCATCGGTCCATCTAGCCGGGAGGCGTCCTACACTACGTTTGCCTAAGCGTGGTCTCCATTCGAGAACCTTCCTGCTCCACTTCTCGTCGGTTCTGCGACAGACATGGCCAGCCCACTGCCACTTCAGCTTGCTACATTTTTGGACAATATCAGTCACCTTAGTCTTATGTCGTATGACCTCATTCCGGATCTTATCCCTTAATGATATCCCCAACATAGATAGACCTTTCCATAGCACGCTGAGTGACGTGTAGTCGGTGGGCCAACTTGACTGTCATGTTCCACGTTTCGGCTCCGTAGGTTAAAACTGGTAGGACGCATTGGTTAAACACCCGGCTTTTCAGGCACTTCGGCAGTGTCGACGTGAAGATATGACGCAATTTGCCAAATGCTGCCCTGCCAAGCTGCACTTTTCTGGCGATTTCCCGCTCAAAGTTGTCTCTACCTAGCTGTAGTACTTGTGCAAGGTAGACGTACTTTGGACAACCTCGAGCGTAGTGCCCTCGACGGAAATTGGTTCCGGGATGACATGTTCGTTGAACATTACCTTTGTCTTGTCCAAATTCACTCCAAGCCCCACACGTCTCGAGGCAACGTTAAGACTGTGCAGCATTTTTTGCAAATCCTGCAGCGATTCTGCCATAATAACTATGTCATCGGCAAAGCGAAGATGCGTAAGATATTCTCCATTTACATTGATGCCCAGTCCGTTCCAATCCAGCGTCTTGAACACATCCTCCAGTGCGTTGGTGAAAATTTTCGGAGATATAACATCTCCCTGTCTAAAACCTCGGAGCAGCTGGATGGGTTTTGTTCGATGCTTGGACGGACATTGATGCCATACTGTACAGGCTTCTTAGCACCTTCACGTACCGCCAATCGACTGGGCATCGCTGCAAGGATTCCAGAACAGCCCAGGTTTCGACCGAGTTGAAGGCTTTCACATAGTATACAAAGGCTGCCTGGCCTTACTCTAGGGGCTGGTTATACTCTTCGGACTTCTGTATAACCTGCCGCACCTTGTGAATGTGGTCTATGGTACTGTAACCTTTGCGAAACCCAGCCTGTTCCGGTGGCTGGAAAGCGTCAAATCTTGTGGAAAGACGGTTTGTGATGACCCTCGAGAACAGCTTGTAAACGTGACTCAGGAGCGTGATTGGTCTATAGTTTTTCAGGAGACTTTTGTCTCCTTTCTTGAAAAACAATGCCACCACGCCCCCACTCCACGCTTGAGTTGTCCCATTGGCTATGACGCAATTGAAAAGCCTCTTAAGTTTGCCAAGCACAGGTTGGCCGGCAGCTTTTAAGAGCTCAGATGTGATACCGTCTTCGCCGGGAGCCTTCCCATTACTAAGCTGCCCGACGGCCGCCTCAATCTTATTCTCCTCCACTTCTGGGAGATCTTCAGTGAAGTGGCGGGTAAGCTTGGCTCTTGGGTCGTTCGCGTCGGGCTGCGGCTGTAGGGAATGCAATGCGTACAATCGGCTGTAAAAGCCTTCAATTTCGGCCAGAATCTCCGGAACCGATGAGACGATTCTGCCATCCGAGGTTTTCAGCTTTGTCAGGTGACTTTTTCCCAGTCAGTAAAGACCTCATTTTTTATCATCTTTGTTATAAAATTTTTCTTCATTTTTTGTTTCACTGATTTCACCATTTATGATCGCTCTGGTACTAATTATGATTGCTATGGACGCGAAATTTTTTTAAACTTTAATATTTTTATAACCGTTTGTAAAAATTGAAGGCCAATAGAAAAAATATACCATTTGAACATCTCACTTTTTAATGAGATACATAATTCCCATCAAATATTAATATCTGAAAAGCACCAGAGCGATCACACGAATAAGCCCGTTTTGGAGATCGACCCTATAGCCTTACAAGTCACAATTGATATAATTCTGTTTAACGGTTTCATGCGACCCCGGCAACAGCAAATAATTTATATAAATTGTTTTTTTTTAAACTTATCTATTTATTATATCTATTCATAAATATTAAAATTATAGTTTGCCGTCAAAAATGCTTCAATTGCCTTGTAAAATAATGATTTAGGTTTTTTTTTTGTAACACGAAAAAGGTAACTTTTAAAAAAAAAAACATATATTGTGAGGGCTTCCCATGTCCAGATTAATTTAAATCGGAAATATTATCCATGCGGTCTTACCAGACCGCGTAACTATGGAATTTGTATTGTGTCTCGATTACCTTTGGCTGACGAGTTAATAGGTTAAATTTTGTTCTTTTTTACTATCTGCCTTCAGCTAATTTAACTACAAATTGCACGAGAGAAGTGGCAGACCCATCGTTATGTAGATTAAAAAATCTCGTGAGATCCATCTTCGGTGTTACAGAATTTTGTTCGCACTTCATTATCATATTACGGCGTCATTTAATCATAAACTCACATGTATGTGTACACGCGATGCAGACGATTAAATCTTTTTTTATCCTCATTGAAATTGGAAAGATGGCGAACAAAACTTGAGATGAGATTTCGTGCCCTTGGGATATAATTTAGATGATACCGCCATAAAACGGCAGCTGGAAAGCGTCGGTGGCTCATTACGAATAGATCTGCGAAATGATTACTCAGAAAAAGATGTTTGATAAACAGCCTATTATCAATTTGCCAGAGGCGCGATCGGGAACTGAGGTACCTATAAATTTTATTACGCCGCGTGAGTGAAATGTCGATGGAAGGCATTAGTTTATCTCTGAATGCAGGTGCTGGTTATGTGGGCTATAAAACACCTAGTGTACTTTACTCTTGAATATAGCGTACTAAGGGGAATATTAGTAGAACAGCAAATTTTCAAGTTAAAGTTTCCATACAGACATTTCAATTTATGTATCACGCGTGGGATTTAAGGACACAAATTACGTATAGCGGCGGCGCGCATGGATCAATTACGATTAAACGGATTATCAAAAGATAAAAAAGTATCATGATTATTTGTTTCAATAATTGATTTCTGTAACAAGTATGAGTAAAGTTAGCTGATACTAATACCTAATTTCTCTTGTAATAACAAATAGGTGACAATGTAATAAAACAGTAATGCACGAGGTTAGAAAACCGGAATCCATGTCATACAGAATCGCTATACTATGCTATGTGCAATATGACGTTTGAAATGAACAATACAGTCAGAACAGATATGAATTAATTTACCACGTTCAACGCTAAAATAAACACATCACGTCCACGTTTTAACAAAGCCAGAAAATTGTGCACAGTCCCAAAATTATTCGCGTCGCGCTTATCCGCGCCGTGATTCAAAATCCAATTTGTGTGAAATCCGATTTCAGTATATTCGATATCACATTTGTTGTGGTGCTTATGATTTATCTTCGCGTTTGCATCGAATGAGTTTACAAATGTGTGTTGAACTGTTTGTGGTTGACAGTTTCGGAAACGAGGAGGAGTAGAGTTATTTATGGGATGGGAAATATATCGATTTGTTAAATTTGTGAATTTCGAATGCGGGTTATGGGCTCAAACGTTAAAGATTCTATAAAGATGCAAACGCCAATAAATATGACTGTGGCATTATTATCGAATTGGTATCAATTGCATTGCAATAAACGTTTTAAAATCAGAATGTAGATCATAGCTTTGTGAACATAAAAAGATGAAATTGAACTAAGATATTTTTTCTATTTATTGTATTGAGTTTTTTAGAGAACCACGATGCTTGTTTACTTGATAGAAAAGATACGAGTAACTTCGAAAAATATTAAAAGGTAATTACATTTTTAATGAAGAAATGTTGGAATTGCGGAAGGGTTGTAAATTACCCGAAGACTCTTGACTTAATTATTATAAAAATCCTTGGAAAGTTTCAACATTAGCAGGCAGCAGATTTCTTGAAGGGTTTACCATTAATCATGGGGCCTGTGAGAATGCCTTTCATAAAAATATATTAAACTTTCCTCCTCGTCACTTGGAAGGCTATATGTTAATTTGGCACCATAAAATTTTGCTATTTTCCTAAAAAAGACGTAAAAACGATATGAAACCATTTCGAAATGGGACAATAAAACTGGATTTTGTATTTTATTGTCACCATAATGAGGTATCATCCCTTAATCTGAAGACCCCATTTGATGAATAATGACGTAAAACGGATTATGGTTTTGTGATGGACGTTCGAATTAACGAGTAGAGTATTTTAATTAAAATAACATCCCTATGTCTCAATCCCTAGTTTTGTTGCCATGGCGTTCTTGTTTGTTAGTGAATTAATTGGAATCATGAGTTATAAAATGCTTTTAAATTGTGTTTTATGTATCATTTCACTGCTTCTTGACATCTAAGTGCACTACACTTGAATATTGCAAAGTAATCGTCTTTACTTCACCACTTATAACTAAACGGCTCAAATAACAACTTTCACGAAACCTCTGTCGGTACATAAACCAATAAACGCTTAGAGAATTATACCTGTTACAACTATAAATTCGTATTAGAAGAGCGAACTATGAATTAGCTTCTCCTGGGCGTCGTAAATACTAGTAGCCTAGGGATGACAGTGGTTCCGCTCCTTGCTACGTAAATTAATTTATCCTTAGGGAACATAGACTGGGACCTATCAATTTAATCCACTATTGATGTATAGCCGTGTCTCTTGGTATTTTTCAATGGTGTAATTGGTCATTTTGCGGCAATTTATTGCGGTTGATTGATAATTATTTATGGGGACAGATGGAATATTCTATATTGTTTTATCAGGAACGGTTGCCACCACAGTTTTGGAATTGTTGCATAATTAAGATTATTCATAATTTCTCGATGATATATTTTCCAAACTTGTATTTTAATGTTTCAAGTACATTTAGAAGGAGCATTTCGATATTGGCTCTATACAAAAAGTTGCTGTAATTGAGCGGTAGGATTGCCCCCTAAAAGAGGGCGTTATTTCTATAACCTTCTAAAAAAATATTAAAAAATAATATAGTATCGGGTTCGTATAGGTTGTATAAAAAGTCATGTGACGAAATTCATAATAAAGTGGAAATACTAAGACGTACACAATACTTACAAGTTCTATTGTGTGTCTTTTCTCCAACATTCGCCTTACAAAATACACGGATTAACATTGTAAGTGTACGAAGCAAACAAAAACTTTATTTATCGCCACTATTTCGCAAAAACAAGGTAATACCGGTGACACGGGCATGTGTGGTAATGAGGCCCATTTGAGACGCCTCGATTTATGGCGACTCGTTAATCCTGCAAATATCAAAGTAGTTCGTGGATGAATCAAGTCGGGGCACATATTTGGGCTATTTTTCCCCGTCTCGTTTGTTACTTGTCCGAACTTCTACGTGGGAGGAGTGTGAGGCTCGCTACACGCTTTTGTTTTGTAGCTATGGATAAAGGGAATTGCGTCTATCGAGAAAACGCCAGTCCCCATAAGAGAATTACTAAAAAAAAACCTTTTAAGATTAGTGACAAAAAGTGACTTTAATAAACTGCCTCGAAACTAGCTATCACTACTAGCATCATCTATTTGATGTTTTCTAGTGAATTGAGACTTTACAAAAATAATTTAACATAAACACACAATTTTAAAACTTATTGCAAAAAACAAGGTTGGTATCTATAATCGTGTTGCGAGTGTGGATTTAAAATTTTCAAATTTAAAACGTTGACTGTACTTTCAAGTTTCTTAAAGCATATAAAAAAATTGTTACGTTAAACAAACAGTCTGGTAGCACGTGTTCGTGCAGCTTGAACCTGGGACGCAGTCGGGTTTCTATGCAGCCGATCGTAGCGAATTGAGATCCCCGTGTAGATACGATCGACTTTGGAGCCTTTCCATTTGATTATAAAGATCGCACGGGACTTCTAAAGTAGCTTTTTAAATTTTCCTTCCAGCTTTAAAATTGTTCATGCAAAGTCAATTTAGAGAGTGCACGAAAATTTCATCTGCGTAAAATTACTTTTTCAAAATGTACGAAAACTTAATAATATGATAAGCTTTATGGGATCTCCCTTATTGCCCGAACCTACAATTTTGCTTATTATCGAAAATGTTGCATGATATATAATAGTTATAGTGTAACTTTCAGGTCACTTCGGGTTTTTTTCTTTAGTGGGGTAAACACACTAGCACACTAGCTTCTAGCGTAGCGTACTACTTAACTGATGTAAAATGCAAAATATCATGATAATTTAAAATACAAGTTAAACAAATATGAAATCTATGAACATTTTGTAGTTAAAATAGTAACATGTTAAGTTAATTTTGGATTATTGAATTGTATTTCGATAAATTATATGCTAAAAAGAAAAAATGCTAAAGTTCATCTTCTTTTTCTTTCAGAGTGCCTACAATCTTGACTAATAAGTATTTTTTTGTCTACTAACCATTACCATTTCCTTGAACGCGTCCACTCATTGTACGAGCTATCTTGTCCCATTTACGATCGTCCCGCAGTCCCATTGTCCCATCTGCGGAACACCCGATTATTACCGCAGTTATGTGATAAGAATCCTCAACAATCGGATAAAACACGAATCAATTCGAAAAAAAAATAACAAAGGCTATTGAATTCTTTTGTACGATTTGATTTTGGTAAGAATTTTTTTCCCTATTTTAGGGTTCGTAAAAACAAGAAACATATTTTTAAACCCCATATTTCGTTTTTCATCAACTCAGGTCGCTTTACGGTTGACGATTTAAAATATTTAGTTGCAAACTGATCAATCATCGTTATCAATATCGATTTAGAGATTGTGATATTATATTGATATTATTATAATATCAAAACGGCATGGTTCTTTAGCATAAACAAATCTGTCGTTGACATCTTAACATCTCTTCTGCCTCTCGTGAAGGCAAAATGCTTACCTAACGGTATGTCTCTACTAATACTGTTACTAATAGTTTGAAGTGAATCAATTTGACATGTACAAAACCCACTGCGTGATCTCTACTCGAACTTGCCCGGTGTTTGTGAGACTATCCAAATCTAGGATGCTTGGTGGTTGAAAACGTGTTATCGACCGTTTGTAGATGCCGAACGGTGCGTGGTATGAATATAATTATGGACTGACTAGGCGAGCACCGATACAATGTTGTATTGTGTCTCACATAGAAATTATTACTTACAATCTGTTTCAACGTTGATCATACAAAATGAAACCTAGGGCAACATTGTTCCACATTCAATATTTCATGTTTACTCCTGGAATACTTTATTGTATCGTTTGATTTTGTCAAATCCTGAAAGTATATATAATATTTTTCAATAAAGTTAACGTTTTTAAGTATATAAATACGTAAATCATAATCTTATGTAGCCTTAAAATTTTTTGGTAGTATTTTCGTAAGTAATAAATACCATTATAAAAACACTCCCAGCGGCATTGAGGTCATAAATAAATCCCATAGAATCTTAGATCCTCATTAACTGAACTTCCTCATTATCTCTCCTTCCATTATTCAAAAGGCTACAGTCACGCATCCAGGCAATTAATTTAAAATCTCCAGAGTCCATAAAGGAGGCTTAATTAAAAAGAAAAGTAGGTACGGTCCGGCTTGCAAATCCGGCTTAGCTGCAGTGAGGAAGTTTTCCGACGGATTCGTTTTTCATGTTACAGTGAGTTGTTAAGCCGATATTAAAATGTAGGTAGATTAAGGTTGATGATATTGAGGATGTAATGTTGTGGCTGTTAATATTTCGTCTCAATAATAAAAAAATATTAAGCTATTGTTGTATTTTGTTCGTTAAAACAAACATTATGTTTGTATAATAAGCCTCTTTTAAAACCTATTAAATACTTGGTTTCTGCCAATATTCATAGTGACTCTTTGTCTGGATGACCTTAAATGTTTTTCCAGTCTCTATTTTATTCCGATCTTTTATAATGTTATAGTATTCTTTGTTATATTTCTTGTCTGATATGAATAATGCTGTCGATCTTTTTATTTACAAAAATACGTTTAACGATATATAACATTTTTGAGGAATATTTTATTAAAAAAAAAATACTTGCCTCTTTGGAATCGTATTATTGCGTGTTAGAAACTCTTTTGGCTATATTTCTAGTTTCCACGATATCATCGACATATCTTCAATTGATCGCAACTATTGCAGTTTCATTGTTTTTGGCTATCGCAGCGTTGAACTCCGCACAATACAAACCTCAAGTAAGGCTAGTCACACACCAAAGTCTAGATATACAAAGAAAAAGAGATGATTCCATTAATGTGTAACATTTGAGTATATTTAGCATACGATATCTCTTTTTTCTGTTAAGTTAATTAATTAAGTGGTTAATACATCAAAGGCCCTTGTCTGAATCTTTACTATTCTACACAAGACTTCAAAACTGGAGGTTTTGGTAGGTGATGGTCCTTAAATGAAACTATAGTTATAGTTCTAGGAATGTGGCTTGGGCTCCCTTATTCAGGGCCAATAAATAGCTCAGTCCTCCTAGCAATGTCTGTGGGCCATTGTTTTCTAACTTCGGGCTATGTATTGTTCGGATACACCTATTGTTGGCCATATATCCACCTGACAAGGGAAATTTATGCCTGCGATTGTATGAGAACATTAATTACTAATAATTTTAATAAATTGTTGCAGGCATTAATCCATTTTTCTTATAATAATTTTAGGTGAATTTTAAGAAATGAATTAGGTTTCAAAAATAAAAAAGCCACGATTTAAATGATACTCATCCAGTCCATAGGGATTTTACCCAAAATTTTGTGTGAAATCTTTCGTAATAATTAAAATTATCCTAACATCCCAAATATTTTCATACGTAGATTTCTACTTAGCAAGTGTGTATTAGTGGTCTCCCATTGGAAAATACAGGTTGCTAAAATAATACAAACCAGTCAAATTTTAGAGAGGAATTCAGAATCTATTCTAGTTTCTAGGTATTGGTAAAATATATAAAAATAAATAAAAAACTCCGAGGGGCAATGGTCGCAATGCTGGCTCATCACTTAGAGATCTAGGGTTCGAATTACAAGGCAGACAAAATAACCCGCGGATTGTTGATACTAACATTACTGTGCGATCATGCTATAACCAGTAATTGTTTTTTTTAATATACTTTTTAAATACTAGAGAAGAATTTTAAAAAACCCTGTATGTACTCGATTTTCAATGGCTCTCACAAGGCTAGTGCTTTTTTAGCTAAGCAGTTTTTCTAATGACTAATACGAGCCAGAATATACGTATTTCACAGTAGTTCATTACGTTGAACGACTTTGCGATAAGAACGGGGTCTTAAATTAATTACCAGAAGTTTCAGAGGATATAAAAGTGCTATAATTAAATACTTATCTAAGTCCAGACTGTATTAAAGTAGGCGCTTTTAATTGCCCATACATCTTCTAGTTTGTTACGAATTTCCAGTATTCAGTCTCGATAATTACTTCGCAGTTATCTGGTTTAGGTAATAACAGTCTAGTAGACAAGTTTAGGTCGTAAATAAACCGAAACAGATGGAGATCTGGCTAAATCAGTAATTTAGTGGTAGCTTTCACGCGATGTATGATACGCGATTTTGATCTTTCCTACACTTTAGTTAGGACTATAATTCTAACACTTTTGATGAAAGATAGTGAAAAGTAAGTAATTTCGTTCTATTTCTAGTCTAATAACAGAAATATCGTGGTCGCTAAAGTTTTTGCAACAAAAGTAATAGCCGTGATTCATAAGACATGGGATTTCTCTTGGCTCGTTCCACCTAATAAAATAGTATTGTTTGACAAAAACGAGAAACTTAGACATCCTTAATTACTAATAAAAGTTTTTTGTACTCATTTCTCCCCTCCGCAATGTTTTATGATATTTAGGTAGTTACTTGTATCATGGTTTTTTTTGCAACTGCCAAATAACAAGTAAGACAACATTGTTTACTAACCCAATGGTCTAAACATAAACTCTAACCTTAGCAGTGTTTTATTAATGTCCTACTATGAACAAAAAACAATAAACACATTGTTGACATGACGACCTCCCGTAGCCGAGAGGCAAGCACGCCGGACTTTAAATGGCGCCGCCATCTCTGAGGTTCCGGGTCCGATTCCCGGTCGGGTCAATGTAGAAAACGAACTTTTCTATATTGTTTCGGGTCTGGTTGTTGTGGTACCGCCGTTGTTTCTGATTTCTATAACACATGTGCTTTAGCTACTTACCTTAGGATCAGAGCAATGTATGTGATGCTGTCCAATATTTAAAAAAAAATTGTTAAAGTAATACTGCTTAGGAGCTCATGGTTAGCCCCTATGTTAAACCAAGTTTATGACAATAAGAATATTATCTATCCTTCATCGTTATTATTATGGCTGAGCATTTGAATAATTTTATCGACCATTGTTATGATATTTGGTGGTGACAGTCTGACGTTATTAATGATCTTGTCTTAAAACAGGCTCAGATTTTGAATTACCATTATGAGACTATGAGGTATAAAAAGAGCGAGTTTCTATTATCTTATGTTTCACTTTAATAATTGTAATTAATATTTTTTACATCTAAGTATCTTTATTTATTTCTAGCACGTGCCAAGTAGTTCACAGTTTTTTCCTGAGGAAAGCTCACGGCCGACGTGTGCAGCGAAAATTAAAATAAAGCTCTAAACTTGAACAACTTTAGTACGTCTACGAAGAGTGCTTGAGCCTCATAAAAAGCTCCGACAACTCGACGTATTGCCAGACGGTTTTATTCTTGGGGAAACTCGAAAAAAAATTGCGGAAACTTACAAACTCTCCTTTGTTACCTTTTTTTGTTTTGCAAAAGGAATTGTTGCGAAGTTCGCAAAGTTGGGCCCGCGATTTGTTACAATGTACCAAATTGATTTACATGTTGAGGATATAAAAGTTCGTTTTCGTTGGATATTGTAGTGAAATGAATCTTGGCAAAAACACCCAAAGGGACAGGATCCTATTACTAAGACTCCGCTGTCCGTCCGTCTGTCCATCTGTCCGTCTGTCCGTCTGTCCGTCTGTCCGTCTGTCCGTCTGTCCGTCTGTCCGTCTGTCCGTCTGTCCGTCTGTCCGTCTGTCCGTCTGTCCGTCTGTCCGTCTGTCCGTCTGTCCGTCTGTCCGTCTGTCCGTCTGTCCGTCTGTCCGTCTGTCCGTCTGTCCGTCTGTCCGTCTGTCCGTCTGTCCGTCTGTCCGTCTGTCCGTCTGTCCGTCTGTCCGTCTGTCCGTCTGTCCGTCTGTCCGTCTGTCCGTCTGTCCGTCTGTCCGTCTGTCCGTCTGTCCGTCTGTCCGTCTGTCCGTCTGTCCGTCTGTCCGTCTGTCCGTCTGTCCGTCTGTCCGTCTGTCCGTCTGTCCGTCTGTCCGTCTGTCCGTCTGTCCGTCTGTCCGTCTGTCCGTCTGTCCGTCTGTCCGTCTGTCCGTCTGTCCGTCTGTCCGTCTGTCCGTCTGTCCGTCTGTCCGTCTGTCCGTCTGTCCGTCTGTCCGTCTGTCCGTCTGTCCGTCTGTCCGTCTGTCCGTCTGTCCGTCTGTCCGTCTGTCCGTCTGTCCGTCTGTCCGTCTGTCCGTCTGTCCGTCTGTCCGTCTGTCCGTCTGTCCGTCTGTCCGTCTGTCCGTCTGTCCGTCTGTCCGTCTGTCCGTCTGTCCGTCTGTCCGTCTGTCCGTCTGTCCGTCTGTCCGTCTGTCCGTCTGTCCGTCTGTCCGTCTGTCCGTCTGTCCGTCTGTCCGTCTGTCACCAGGCTGTATTACATGAGCCGTGATAGTCAGACAATTGAAATTTTCATAGATGTATTTCTGTTGCCACTATTACGACAGATACTAAAAAAACAGAATAAAATAAATATTTGAGGGGGTCCCATACAACAAATGTGATTTTTTTAATAGATAATGGTACGGAACCCTTTGTGCGCGAGTCCAACTCGCACTTGTCTTGTTTATCATTGTAGTTATGAAACATTAATAAAAAGATGGTATACTGCTATGTAACACCACAAGAGGCAAATATCCAATAAATACATAATATTATATAGCTTAAATTTATTTTGATCTTTAGCAGCTCTGATAAATAAATATGACCTTTTGCTATCAACAATATAAGTAGCGTGTTATATGTAATTACTATATACACGAAGATTACATGACTTCTTCATCATGATACAAAGTTGAGGAATCGTGGAGATATCAAGGGGATCGTAAAGCCTTAACTAGCCATATCTCTGGATCTAGCTAATTTACAGATTTAACATTGTAACTTACACTACACTTGCTCTACGCACACTGATATAGTTCTTGTCGAAGCTACCGGCAAAACAATTCAGTTTGTTCGCAATATTGTTGCAGTGAAATGTTCATTACGTCTTTTTGCTAAAGTGAAGATAAAGTTTCATTTTTATGATATTACATTTTTATTGTACTGACTATAAAGTCTTGTTTTTGTCGCTGTAAAGTTTCACGAAAACTATGAGCATTTTATTCTTTTGTTAACTCGTTTATGTTTTATTAATCAATAGTTTTGATTTCTAAAATTGTTTTTACGTATCTATTAAAAATAAAAATATAATAGTTATAATACTTTATGGGCTTATTTGTCTACAAATACCTACTAATATTTGGTTTCAAATTGATATTCTTATAGTAGAAATGTTTTAGGTTACTCGTATTGCTTGCTATTAATTGTTTTTCACTCCCTCTAGTTTGTTTTAACGAGCATACTTGCCTTGGTTTCCATCATGCTGATTTCTCACATACATCAATTGAATAGCGGAGCTCATAACTTGCACTATAGAACGTTTCAAGATAGCTATTAGCAGGTTGCAAATTATCGGCGTGGAAACGGCGCGGGCGCACTGCGTGGGCGATGGCGCCAGTCGCCATTTTGAACTTTAATTATGAAATAATTGTAATAATCTGACGTGCTATAAGAGATACAAAATATACGATGCACAGCAGGTGTAAATTGTAAAGCATTGTATCTTGTTCTTAATGCGGTTTGGCTATTGCTTTGGTAATAATTGTCTGTAGGTTGCTTTTCGTTGAGAGAGTCTATTTGTCTGTTCTTTTATTACTTTTTTAATTAGGTACCTTACTGGTTTCCATATTCTTAGGGATACAGCGTATGATTTAGGATATAATTTAACGAAGCTTGGCCAAATCTTGCAGAAAGCCACATTAAGACCTTTTTGGAAGAATCCAGACAGAACTCTGTCCAAATATTTAAACTATCTACAATTTGTTTTGTACCATTTCGATATCAATTCGCCCACCTTTCCAAATCCCTTATAGACAAAATATTATGTTACACATATTAAATTAAAATGTACTCTCTCTTGAAAGCACAGAGTTGATGATTTGCGAAGTCATTAATTATGACGTGGTTGAATGAGCTTACAGCCGGATATTGTCAAGTGATGATTGACTAATGATGTTAATGAATAACGGTTTTGCTGTAGCTACTGGGGCATACCGTTTTTATCATAAAGCTTTCTACTACGAGTATGATAGAGGTGATATTTCTGTACAAGAGAAAGCTTTACGTACCGGAAACTTTGTTTCCCTTGAAAATGTACATTCCACATAAAAGATGCCGTAGGCAACCAAGAAACATTTCACAACTTAACGTGTTTAGTTTTTTTTTTAAAAGTATCCACAAGTTTTTCTGAAGTTTCTTAAAAATATTGTACAACTGATAAGTTATAATCTGCAAAAATAGATTAAGTATGTAAGTTTCAGCATGGTTCTAAACTGTTACAATGCACACATAAATCGTAGGGTCATGCTAAAGGCCAGGAAAGTTCTCTTTAATTATACTAAAAAGGCAAATACCAACAGTTGCTCTCTTAAGTACCTTACTTCTAACGACACAAAATGAATCTAATAATTTGATTCGTTATATTATCATCAAGGAGCCCTTACCTTAGAAAGTATTTTTTTAACATCATCATCATCATCTCAGCTACAGGACGTCCACTGCTGAACATAGGCCTCCCCCAGTGACCTCCAGATCGGCCGATTGGAAGCGGCCTGCATCCAGCGTCAAAACAAGAAAAACAAAACAAAAAACAAAACAACAAAAACACAAAACAACTTTTATTTTTTAACAAGCTTTGATTAAACTTAACCCATGTTTACCTAAATCATGCACGTCAGCTTTGACCAGTGTTCAATTGGGCAATCATCGAATATCAATACGAACGCTTGGTAAATTATCTTCCAAATAATGTAATGCTCTTTGCTTTTAGCTTTACTAACCAAAAATAACTTATTTTTAGCTTTTAAGAACTCGTCTGTAGTAAAATAACTAACTTACTTTTATAAAATAGATCGCAATCACGCACTCGCCTGGCGACAAACTGACAGGTCGGTCTGACGGTCTCCCGTAATTGTAAGACATGACGGCAACAGTCTCTAAACAAAACGATGGATTGCTACAGTGCGTATTCTAATAGGCTGTTTTACATGAAAAGCGCGGCGTTTGAGATAGTAATTGTTAGGTCAGGCGGCGGGAAACAAAATTGTTATTTCATAACCTATTTTTGCATCTTCTCCATTCTGAATTCATGATATGGTGTAAAATCAAAATTGCATCGACGACCCTCAGATATAGTATTTTTTTCCACGAGCATTTTTACCTGAGTCATAGTGTCATGTTTAAGTTAGTATATTTAACCGTTTTATTTACCATATAGTACAAATTCTACTCATTTTGAGGCTACATAATTGGTGTGATATGCAAAGATTCTAATAATGCACCGAGTGTAAAATATTTTTGAAATGGCATGTTATCCTGAGAACCAGAATTGATAAATATTTCACCACAAATATTTCACACACAAAAAAAGCAGAGTTAGGAAGATGATGGTTTAGTGCTAACCACATTAAAATGTCCATGAAATCTTTAAATTAGATATAAGAAGCCAAATAAAAAAAATATATCAAACCTAACAAGGTACCAATTTTGTTCAACCACCGCCTGGTCTACACTTACACCAGCTAGTTCGGTTCGACGCTTGATTGATGAGTCGACAACTGTTGTGTTTTGCATTCAGCTATTTACGGGCATTTCCTCCGCTTAACCCGTCTGCCATCGGTGATTAATGATGGCCACCGGTGGCTGCCAGTCCATTGCGCTGGATGTACGCTCCGCTTAAAGAGGAAGCGGCTTAGTGTAACTTATTGGAGCTAAATACTACATTTGGTCCGCCAAAGGTTGCTGTCTAATAGTTTTACGCAATTCATTTGTCTTTCCGAGGATGTTGGCTTCAATTTCATAATTAGAGACTAATAATAATAATATGACGACCTCCGTAGCCGAGAGGCGAGCACGCCGGACTGTATATGACGTCCCCATCTCTGAGATTCCGGGTTCGATCCCCGGTCGGGTCAATGTAGAAAACGAACTTTTCTATATTGTCTCGGGTCTGGGTGTTGTGGTACCGTCGTTGTTTCTGCTTTAGCTACATACCTTAGAATCAGAGCAATGTATGTGATGTTGTCTAACATTTATCATTATTATTTAATACTAAATGTGTCCTGTTATAAGATTCTGTCTATTAGTTTCTCGCAATTTGTCATTATCTTTTCGAGGATTTTGGCATTAATTGGAAAACTCATTTTATTTAAGACTCGGCGTTATAATTGATGACTTCTTACATATCAATTCAAAGAGACTACTTTCACATCTGAAGTTGTTTCACATTAATTCCAACGATTGGAGCAAGATTAAACCTTAGTTACGCCTACACATACAAGTGAGTGCTATCAAATGGCAGATGTCAAGAGGCGATAGCAGCATCTTACTTTATGACTGAGAAAATTCATGGACCAAGGACTGTTGAAAAATCTTTTAATTTCCATTTTTAAGTAATACTCGCTTTAAGTAACTATTCATGACTTCTAAAATAAAGATCAACAAGAGGCTCAATTAAGTATTCTTTCAAAAATAGAAATGAGCAATGTTTTCGTAGTAATTTCCGTTTCTTTTCTTTCTGAATAAGAAACGAAAAGTAAGAAATAACATCACAATACAGTTCTTTGTCCTATCGAATCAATCTTCATCACACGCCTCGCACTTTTAATGTGCTAAATAAAAAGTGTGTTGACAAAACAGATTCTGCGAATGCCCCATTTATCTTTCCAAGTATCAGGGATCTGGCAACGGGCGCTCTCGCTGGGAACAGTGGAGTGACTGTCCGGACTACGGTCGATTAAGAACTTAGGAACACCTCCTTGGTTTCTTGGTATTCTGGTAGTTGAATAACGAGATTTGAAGTTTTACGTCAATTTAAACTAAAAATGAACACTAAGGATTGGAAGAAGCATTACGAACTTAGAAGAGATCTTGTCCCAGAAAATGTGAGTTATAATTCCGCACTAACGTCGATTAAGAACTTAGGAACACCTCCTCAAGATTTTGATTTTCTAGTAGTTACTCGACAATTTAAGCTAAAAATGACATTGAAAGGTCTAAAAATAAAATTGGCAGTCCAGTGAATGAGAGTTTTAAATTAAAAATAATACTAAGTTTGGATCTATGTCGCATGCTAATTACGGTTCATTAATATAAATGTTTTATATTCATGTTATAAGAGTTCTAGTCTTAGCTAAGAATGTTATTATCGTTTTTCTAACTGTGTTAATGTCTATGCATAATTTAATTACCTAATTAGTTTGGCAATATTTGTGCCTTAAAAGTATTACAAATTTAACTCCAGTAGGTACTAGGTATAAAGCAATTTTTTAAAAAGAAACGTAATAATTTAAATGGTGACATTCACATTAACCTTCAATTGATTCAAGACTTTAGAGATACTGCTTACTTATGCTAAGTCAGTTCACTTTATAGACTTGTGTTGGTGGCAATAAACATTCTAAATTCCAATGTAGTGCGACCTCCTGTGTATGAGAACAAATTGACAGAAAGTTAAATTTTGAAGATATAGAGAGGTCAACTAATACTGGAGATTTCCAAGTTTCATCCCTATTAGGATTACGGGCACGTAGGACGTAGGCGACATCCGTATGGCTACTGCTTTTCCGCAGATTACAAATGCACTGAATTTAGTTCATCCTATGTCGAAATAAAACACAAAGACTCCGTGCACTGATTTCAATAGTTTTGTAGAGCTGGTGCAACTCTGCGCTTGGACGGGGCAACTTTGTTCCAAGTTCGAGCGAGATTAAACAATAAAATAAAGCTCAACGTTTTATGTTACCATGTAACAATGTCAGATCCAATAACTTCGTCATATTATCGACTGAGAGACTGAGACGAATCAAACAATTTACATATCAATGATGTTAAATTCTTTATTGCCCACATTGACAACAAAATGCGATGGAACCGTTCGGAAATTAGCAGATGCGTTTAATTAAACGTACGAGGTCGGAAAGGGGGCCCATTTAGTTGTCTTTACTTTAGGCATTAACACGATATGACGCAATCAACTTTTAATCTTCACCGCACCAGTCGATTTCCTTTCAAAATGTAAATTCTACGAGATAATTTCCTCATGTTTGTGAAGTTGTTCAATAATGTTAAAATCCTTTCATTTCTGTCTAAACATTTTTGGTTCGTTGCGTAATTTCGCGCTTGTACACATTTAATTTTAATCTCGGGGCAGATTAATTTAGATATCTGTTCGGGTTTCATTAAAATGTATGGTCAAATTAGTGTTTTAAGGTTGTTCTTATCCAAGTTTTAAGTATCATCCGCTATTTTATAAATTTCGTCATTGAATGGCTATATTAACATAGAAACGAGAAAGTATTAATAACTAGTAATTGTAAGTAGTGAACTAGTGAGTCATGATGTTATTATATGACGAGGTTACTGACATGAGCTATTTATAAATAACTATTGAAAAGAAATAAATTATTGCCTATCTAAAGTGATGACTCATTGTTAGTGTTTAACGCGTAATTTTATACTCTAGCTAGAGTAAAAAACCAAACTTAGGGCGTGAGTTTCAAAAATTAAAGTTTTAGGAGGGCTGTGAGTGCTGCAAACATCAAACGGTTAAAAAACTTTTTAAAAAGGGATCGAACTAGGTACCTACTCGTAGTTTGCATGTGTGCGAGGTATTGTGCGAACTGTGAATGACCTCTCCAGGGCAATAATGGGCGAAGGGATGCGCAGGAGCGCGTGCGGTGGGGCGACCGGTTTTTAAATTAGAACGTTTTAGTATTCCGTTTTTGAAAACGGAATAAAAAAACGCGTTTAATACAAATTGAGTTTATTAAGTTTCTTCTTGCTTCTTAAATTGAAAATAACGATAGGTTATCATTTTTATTCCACTGAATTGTTATCTCTATCTACATAATACATTATTGAAGTGCTACCTCTTAAAAGGTTTTAGCTATTTAATTTTGATAGAAAAAATAAAATACCTACAAAGGTATGTTAATTCGTGTCAACTTTATTCATTCACTTTCTAAATGACATTACTGCGATATTTTAGCACATTACTAAAAGCATAAATAATATAGAGGTATTCGCTCAAAACTATTCAAAGTTGTAATTTTACGGGTGGTACGGATCACTGTCAATAAAAAAATATTTTAAACTTTACCGGTTTTTTATCTTTGCTTTTGTGAGGCCGCCCGGTGCGCGCGCGCTAACTCGACAAATGCGTCGGATGAAATAAGCCGTATTTTGTTTCCGTTCCTTTTTTCTCTTTTGAGATTTTAGGGGGATGGACAAAAACTTATTATTGATTTCGGGCTGGGTGCCCCACGTGTGTAACGCAATAGTTATCGCGTTGTTTTGTAAGGATTAATAGTAAAGGACCTTTTCTAATGCGCACAAAAAGCTTGACGGAACTTTCCGGACCCGAAAGTGAATTACTAGTTTAAAGTTTAGAGAATTAATGCTCCATTAGGAAGAAAGAAATTCTGTTGGTTTCGATTAGATTGATTTCGGAATTCTTAGAAATTGTAACACAAATGATACAATTTAGATGTTGTCTATACGAAAACAACATTTAAGATTGTGTTTACTGGTAAATTACGGATTTTTAAAATATATTTATGTTTATTTGTCTAATATATGTATGTATAAGCAAGCATCAGACAAATGGTTTTCCGGTTTTTAGCCGAAGCCAAGCCCGCTTCGGCGCACTGTTTTTTTTAAAATTATTTATTATTTTGTTTATGGATTGTCAGGCCTTTGTATTTATGTACCATAGAGCCGTGCAGATGACACGGCTCTATGGTACATAAATACAAAATCAAATATCAAAACTACACAACTTAATAAGGTCATTAACAGGCCGCGTTAAAAAAGCTCTCACAAGCGTCTTCATATCTCACAATTGGTACATCTGTTTACAACATCGAAGAGACCGAGGCGCCTGTAGCCCCCCATTTGGGCGAGTAAACACAGAATAGGGAGGGCGCGATAGTACGGCGTAAGACTTTGAACCGGTTGGTCGCGTGACGGGTGACGGTGCCACCCGAACGATGCCGCGTACGCGTTCCGAACTTTTCCGAAGTTTGAATTTCGAATGACATTTGAAATTCAAACATTTAAATGACTTCAGTGAGTGACAGATAAAAAAGTTAGCGTGCTGGCCAGTGATTGAACAAAGTTGTTAACAATGTGAATTGTCGATACAGTGAAAATTGTGTTCAATTCGGTGGCAGTATGGTGGATGTTGGTGTTAATGGGTGTGATAACACCGCGAATGGGAAGAACCAATTTGTGTGTCTGGTGCTTGTGCATTTGCTCCTTATTGGACTGAACGGGACTAATGGTAATTTAATTTTTTATGAATTTCGCATCAATTTTCGGTTCCAAATAAACTTTATGGTATTTTTGGTAGTTGAATATGTTGCTTTTAACGTTTTGTAAGTACATAAGTAGGCACTTAATTTAGTTTTATAATTTGTCTCGTTGGCTTGGTAGGATACTAATGGGATTGAAAGTTTGAATACCTACGTATGTCCGTTTTGAGTTCGATGCCGGGGCTGGGCAAAGGGACTCTATCATAAAGGTAGTTTGTGTTAGTTCTAATCCGTGCTCAGACTGCTATGATTATTATTCTAATCAAATGATTCGGACATTTGTTTCGATCATTTCCTTTTTTTGTAAAATTCTTTTAACTTGTTCATCAGAATTTTATTTGATAACTTTAAAACCTATTACCATTTTTATTTGAGGGTTAAGTAGCACACTAGTTTTTTTTAAAGGCTTATCTTTATGTCATTATTAAATTAAAACACTTTCTTTAGTTTGACAATTAGACTGATGGTTTTTATTAGATCTACCGCATCGTGTAATTAAAGTACATCCATACCAATTAACAAAATGTGTTTCCGCGTTACTAAACGCAGTTGTTCAAAACAACGAAGTCTTTTTTTCGAAGTCGGTTAATTGAAGTTAATGGACAACGGAACAGAAGCTGTAACAAATTTTGTTTAGAAACACTGTTACGCCTATGTATATGTACCTTACGAATTTAAATGTTTGTTTAGTGTCCTGTCGTAAATTAAAATTTTACTACCGACTGTACTTACTGGTGTTCTGAATACAAAATGTTGCGTCGAACGTTATTTTTAAAACTACGATTGCTGAGAAAATATAGTTTATTAGAAACTAGCTTTGCTTGCGGCTGTAGAATTTTAGTTATGGTAAGTCTAAAAAGACTCTATAAAATATGAATTTTTGTTCCTTCTGATGGACCGTTCTAAATATTGTGTAGTTAATGCTTAGTAGTTATGTTCATTATCTCCTACACCCAATAAAATAAGTTCTTATGAATGAGTTTTTATTAGCATTTTCCTTTGTATTATTTTCAAAAGAAAATACTATGAAAAAACTCAGCGCTTATTAAAATAATTTATGTGTAGCGTTTTAGAGAATAAATAGAAGGTCTTAAATACGGAATTTGTTTTTCTGAAACTGCCCCCGAAAGCCTATACTGGACCCCTTTTCACTAGTTATAACAATCTAAAATATCGCGTTTTACATTGTTTTAAAAGGAGACGGGAGAAGGTTAGTTAGCTGCTTTTTTGTCACATTGGTAGTCTTACATCAAAAAACTTTAATATATCATCACTATCTTTCTTAATATATGAGGATTATAATTGCCCACCTCTAGTGTTAGAGTTTATCAAGCTGCCTGAAGGATTCTGACTTAGCATAACGACTGTTATCAAATGACAACAGCCGGGACCGACGGTTTAAAGTACCCTCAGGACGGTAATGCTCAGTCCTTATGCCACTTAACAGTCACCCATCCGATACCTGGTCAGACCGAGCGTTGCTTGATCGGATCTGATCGGAGACGATCAGCCTGTCAAGCTTCGCTATGAGCGCTTCCATATCACTTTTGCAACAACGGTAAATATCTTGGCTTTTATAGGAAAATACCCACTAATGCTTTGAGGACCCTATCTTTTTCATCGCAAATTTTAATATTAATTAAATATTTTATAGCATTCTCCTTTAGAATTTGAATTAGTTTATGTGTATTACATGTAGGTATATCATTATTAAACTTACCTATTTGATAAAATAAATCACGAGGTATAAAGTTTATAGACTATAAACACAGTTTAAAGTTTGTAACTCTTTGAAAGCAATAAACTCATTTTTCATTCATTCGTTCATTTTATTTTAACGAATCGATAGTTTCAAATACAATATTTAGTGAAATCCGTCAAAATCTAATATTATGAGTGTCAATATACACCAAATGAAATAGGTACGTAAGCATGGCAGCATCTTCTTTTACTTTAGTAGGTACTTAATTACCATCACGTCATATTCTGCATTTAGTACTGGTATTAACTATAATTGCCTACTTCAAAATAGTATGATTATACCTTACTCCTGTTAAGAAAACAAATCTCCGTTATTTTTCTGCACTCATTAGATTAGGCAAAAATTTGGCTGAGCTTTGGGTTAATATATTTTTTTATACTTCAAACTCTACATTTACCGAGTGATAGTTTATTTCACATACACTATTCAAATCTGTCGTCATCTTACTACTACTACTACTACTACTACTACTACTACTACTACTACTACTACTAATTTACATAGTGAAGATTAGCTAGCCACATTTATGTTGTTATAGTGCATGATTGCAATCACATGATCCCTGTGTAATGCGTATAGCATTTGGCATATTAACTATGATAGTCCAATTAGATATGGTAATTAGACCAATTACATAGTAGAGAGACCCTACTCATACATAGCCCTTTGCATTATAGCACTAAAGTGTCAAGGGAAGGCACATCGCTCGCAAAACTGACAAAATGTTAACCGGGATGAAAGGTTCTCTAGCAATGGCGTCTCAAAATCCCAGATTATTTTGTAACTTTATTTCCCCTAACACTTTCATACACTCTTCTCGCTCAAGTTTTTACTATTAAAAGTGTAAACTTGCTAGTTAAGCACAAATCAATTTCCATTCCCATAATGGGCCAAACAAAAACCCCGTTAACGGCAATAATGCACTTTTTGTATAAATCAAGCGAACAGAATCAATTTATTTACTCCACCCATGCGCCCACGCAATAAAAAGACAAACATGTCAGATAGCATTGTACGGGTTATCGGTGACAGCGACATGTATTAATAAAGGACAACTACCGTGCTTGGGAAGAAAATAAAATAAAAAGTATGGTAAAAGTGGGCAAGGGGTCCGTATCGTTTAATAAAAAAAAAGTTTCACAATGTAATATTAGAGATAAAGCTAATGGACACGTATGCTGATGATGTGAAACAAATTGACACCTGTTCAATATTATGTATTATGAGAGAAAGCTAGAATGACCCGCTTAATAGAAACTTTAATGTAGTAAACAGCTATGACACATAGACACCAAGTCAAGCTATAGATTTCCACTATTTAATTATAAGCTAATCGTCATTGTACATTTTATTTCTCGATTTTACCATTGGCATTGGTGTAATATTAAAATATGTTTGTATCATAAAATTGACAAATAGTTATTGCTATAATGATCCTTCCTCTCTTGCTTCAGTTACCTGATAGCTGAGGGTGATCTTATCGACTATCTGACGCTTTCTCAGTGCTGAGTGTAGAGCATCACAAATGATCACAAATGTGTGTGTGTTAATTGTTAAGTGTGTTATTGAAAATATTTATAAGGGTCTTATAAGTACCTACAAGAAAATTTGAAAAAACTGGTTCAGAATCGAGTCTGCTACAGCATTTTTTTTTATAATACGTTCTAAAAGCTTTTTTATAATCTGAAACAAATCTAGTATTTAAGAAATCCATTATGAATCTATTGTTATAACTGTAGTAAAAAAAAACATAATCATGAATCCAGCGATCATTACTATCAGTTCACAATCGCACTATTGTCATTTCTGATTAAAGAAAAAATATAATGACAATTGGTTTAAAAAAAAACAGTATTCTGTAGTCGATTATGAACTAACTCCTTAAATTTCGTTCATTCTTTTTTAAAACCCTCTTTAATTTTGACCAGTTGGTCTAGAGGTCTAATCGTTCACATCTATTATTCAAAAGTAACTAGGTATGTAAGTTATATAATTTATTTAATTTCTATGTTAGAAAAAAATTACCGGTGAAGGTTCGCCAAAAACTATAAACTTTTATATTTAATTGCCTAATCAAAATATGTGACACGTTTTTAAAAATATCTTGCCTGAAAATGAACTGACCTCGCATACACAGTACAATTCCTTAATGTGAGTTGCAACTAAAAGGCTTAATTACATAGCATTAAAGAAGAAAATAGGTCGTTGACTGACATACAAAACCATTTGGCTGTTAACGCGTAAATGACAATCAAACATTTAAATTTGCACATTAAAATATCTCAGCAGGATTAATATGCAAATTTTGTATTAAATCTATAACCTATGTTTAATTAGTGGTAAATCTTCCATAAAATATTTTAATTATGATCATAAACATGAGCTCTGTACTCGAAGAAATTAGGACAAGCCGTCTGAAGTGATTCACTGTGTCTGTCAATTAATTATTACGCAAGCCGTAGTGGTCTGCTGTTTATTGCATTTAATACTCCTTGCAATTACGATAAACTAGCAAATACCGGCGATAAGCTGGCTTAAGTTTGTTCATTTCCTTTTTGACAATATTATACCTATTTCGTAATCATAAACATCACAAGTAAACTTTGAAAAAATCTTTAAAATAATTCGTAAACATTTTTTTCTAAATACAATAAATAAAATAAAAAGATATAATTTATTCTGTATAAAAACTTAGCATTATTACATGTAAACTTTAATAATCTTGTTTAATCTAAAATTTTAAAGTTAGTAATTAAACTAAGCAACAAATTTGCTTGTATCTTAGGTATCTATGCATACAATATTTGATTAAATAAGGTAAAATAATCCTTGACGGTGAACTATGTTTGTTTTGCGTTGGTGGTTGGTGTTAAAAAGGAAATGAAATAAATAATTAACAATTTTGTTAATTTTAGACCGTTGCATTTGTTGTCGAAGTAAGCTGTTGTTTACCTCAAAAAGTGCAGAACCCTAAATATCCAAAATAAGGTTACTGTCAATTTATATTTTTTTATAATTTATTAGTATTTTTTGTATAAACATAAGAGGTTACGTCAAAAGCCAAGAAAAAATATTTTATACCTAATATTAAAAAGGTAAAGAGGATATTGATAGACCATCCGTATAAGCGAAACCTGCTGAGCCTAATGCTTTAATATTTCATAGGGAACTCTAATAAATGGGAATTATTACAATACCTCGTATGTCGTCTTATCTGGACGTCGATCGAGGCGGCACAGACAAATGCTACACTGAGAGACTCATAGATTTCTTTTCTGATTATTAAATACCTTATTATGTGCATCGTGTTTAATCATTTATGTAGGCGTGAAAGTTAATGGAAGATGGGAAGTATCAAATCAGATGGTTGAATGACTAGTCAATGAAACGTCTACAGATTTGTCCATTTCAACCAGAAAAATATCCTAATCGTGCTAATAAAGAACATGATTACACTTTTTTCTACTGCTAGTCTATGAGTAATGAAACTAAGAACAATTTTTCTGGAGAGTTTTGATACTAGATCTAAGTAGTATTTTACACACAAAAGTATTACTGATACTGTCTTAGAATACTCTGCAAACCTAATTAGAATCGGAAAGCAGTGATACAGCTCAAAAACCCAAATTTTACAGTTCAATTTTTTTTACAATTCATTCTTTTGTTTTTGGCAGAACAGAAAATATTTTACCCTTAAAACAGGTAGGACCTGTTTTAAAGGTAAATTAAATAAAAAACACAACAAATAAACCTACAACTTGTTGTCAGTTTGCTTACTGAAATCTTATGAACGGCGCCATACGTATTTCTGTATCGTCTCGTCCTACTTTTTTGTCATCTTCTACACTTTTGAATCACATCAATCATCGTCGACAAATAAATCGTGTTATCATTGCCTTTCCCACATAATGCTTGTCATATTTCTTCTTTACAAAATTCGTAGGGCGTGAGCACAACATGCTTCATAATGTTGTGGAGTTGTTCGTTTAGTAGTTGGTAGAAGTATTTAAAAGATTTGAAAACTAAAGCAAGTGGCAAGCGTGAAAAGTCTTAAAATGATTGACAGACAACGCTATATTCAAACTTAAAGTGCAGCATATTTTCTTTGCTAAAATGACTGTCAGTTTAAGCCAACCAAAAACACTCAATGTTTCTCTTACTACATGAACGTTATACATTTTGACGTTTCTAGGGTAAAAGCAGTTCGTGGGAAAAATAAATAAACAAGTTGAGAATTATCCATACGAGTTTTACTGACAGCGGCGTCATACAAGTTATTCTTAAGGTTAAAGCAAACTCAACACCGAAATAGGAGGCGACTAGACATTTGAATTGCCATTGTTATGTAGTTAGGTTAATTCCCAAGTTTGCCAGATAGGTGTATTTACCTACTTGATATAAGAGAATATGCTTTATATAACTATAGTACACACAAGTCAGACAACACAAATTAAGAATGTCTCGATTTCAAGTATTAAAATAGCCTCATTATGTATCGAGATTAAAGTAAATTTTAAGTTCGTTTTAAAATTCACACGTCTAGGAATCGAACCCGAGATTAATGTTAACCGAATGAACTAGCCACTAAGCTATTGGGACGGCGGCTCAAATAACAATACCATCGGCGAATAGAGTACCGTGAATGCCATGGGTCCCCGTTTCAATTCCCTATATGACTCATTTCAGAAAACGATCTATTCTAAATTATATATGATAATTAACGGTCCCTTTTCTTTTCACAGCACAAAACCGAGCACCCCGCATCAAAGAACACCCCTCCAACACAGTGTCTGGTAGGAGCGAGCCGGCGACTCTGCGGTGCGTGGTGGAAGGCCGGCCCAAACCAACGGTACAGTGGTACAAAGATGGGCTAGTCCTACCACCTGCTGAAGACGGGCATAGGGTGATGTTGGAAGATGGCTTACTTTTTCTAAGGTTAGTGTTAGTTAGATTTGTTTAATGCTATGCGAATGACGATATTTCTTCATCTTATATCGATTTCCCTTTAACAACAATTTCCGATTCCTTAAAGTAGTAGCAATCATTAAAAATGTTACTGTTTGTTGCACTCAGGGTGAATCGTGGCAAAAAAGAAAGCGACGAAGGAGTTTATTGGTGCGTAGCACGGAATTTAGCAGGAGAAGCAGTCAGCCGTAATGCTTCTCTAAATGTTGCCAGTAAGTGTTAAATATTAAACTGTTTATATCATCTTCGTATTTTTAAGCGTTGTATTTATTACCTGTGACTGTACAGTAGTAACGTAAGTACGATTTTAGTGCTGCGCGACGACTTCAGATCAGAACCCACTGACGTGGTTGTAGCTGCGGGTGAACCAGCTATGATGGAATGCTCACCACCAAGAGGTGTTCCAGAACCTTCTGTCTACTGGCTAAAAGACGGACAACCTTACGATGTAGAAGTAAATGGCAGGTACTTAAAGAACATTCAAATAAACTTGTTGTTTTCTAAGGCGACTGTATACTTGCGGGTAAGCTAACTCACGTTATAATTGCAGGGTTACAGTAACAGATACAGGAAACTTAAAAATTTTAGAAACCCTACCAACTGACAGCGGCCTATTCCGATGTGTCGCATCAAACATTGCGGGCGAACGACAGTCAAGAGCAGCGGGGCTAATTGTTTTACGACGGCCACATTTCGTCGTCAAACCCAATAACATTACAGCTCTAGTAGGACAAACTGCTGAATTTAATTGCCAGGTAAATTCACCCCACCTTTATAAACACAAATAGTTTTACGGGCGTAGACCGCGTTCTTATCTGAATTGCTTTTATTTTAGAGTTATGATACGAATGTAAAAATAACTTGGGTTAAAGAGGATGGTACGTTGCCGTCCCATGCCACAATAATTCGAGGACTATTGAGATTGGAACATGTATCCGCGGCCGATGCGGGAATCTATTCATGTCGAGCTGATAGCCAAACTGGTTCAAGTATCACGAGCGCAACTCTCACCGTTTACTGTAAGTTCGTCTCTGTTTTGGTCGATTTTATTACATTCATAATGTCCGCGTCTATTTTAATACGGCCATATGTTTCAGCGTTACCGCACTTCACGCAGATACCGTCAAATTTGACCGCATGGGAGGGCGATGTGGTGTCGATACCATGTGAAGCGAAAGGGTTACCGACTCCGACGACGTTTTGGATACTAGAAGGGAATCAGGATTCTTTGCTATTCCCCGAATGCATGAAAAGCAATTCGAGCTTATTGTATTTAGATGGGGCGAAAGCTGAGCACAGCGGTAGAGTAATTTGCACAGCGGTCAACGCAGCTGGAAGCATTATGCAAGAGGCTTATCTTACCGTGCTCAAGAAAGGGAATAATGAATTAAAGGAGCCCTCATTGGGTCAGGACGTAACTATCTTGTACGAACGGGAGGCCCATATGACGCAATACGAACTTGTTCAAGCGAGAAAATATCTGCAGCAAAATGTTTTAGCTATGCGGAGGGTGGAAGCATTGTCATCAACTTCGCTGAAAGTTGTTTGGGATGTATGTACCTATCTATATTGCAGTGTCTTGTTTTTATCCTGTAATTTAATTACTGTAGACGATAACAATAATGTTTTGTTTTAGGTTTTGACGGATTATAACGAGTATCTAGAGGGTGTTAAAATATGGTACAATGGAACGACACTGAATTGGAAAACCGCTTTAACCGAAGAGGTTGCTTTATTAAACGCATCTCATCCAGGTGCAACTTTATGTTCAAACGGATCTTTAACAAATGTAGACAATAGTGGATCTTCTAGTTATATTTTATCAGGATTGATGGCGTATTCTCAATATGACATTTTTATAATGCCATTCTACAAAATGTTGCTGGGGAAGCCTTCTAATTTGATGTCGGGATATACAGAGGAAGACGGTAAGTGATCTTTTGTAATTATTACTAAGCTACCAGCTCAAAGCGAGTGAAGTAGGTTGATATAGCATAAAAAGGGAGTAAAGTATACACGGGATTAAACTTTCTGGGTCTTCCCGTTTTTGTGGCAACTAAGGCCGCCATCACACGGACTGCACCACAACAACCACACGAAGTCGCATCAGCAACCGCACGCAGTCGCTATATTCAACTGCATGCAGTTGTCTGCAGTCGGATCTGACTTTACGCAGTTGATGCCAAGCTTCTAGCCCAGGAGCTCAGTGTAAAAGTGTATGTCACTATGGAAGCACAGACGTTACTTCTCTTATTATTACGGCGCCGCCGCTGGCAGCGGTTTAATCCAATTTAAAAACTGCAACGTGCAGCGCGGATTTATCCATTGCTATTATTTTGCGTTACAAAAGGAGATTTTCTTCATACTGTATCCCAAAAATGAAGGCACATTTTACAACTACTTTGGAATGTAAGTTGCTGCATTCATTCCATCCATTTTTATTGAAACTCCTTCAGACGTTAAACGCGACATACGTGCGTCCTGCTCCTTGACTAAATACACATTAACTGTATGCGGTTAGCGATGGACAGCATGCGGCGACACTACACAACTGTAGCCGACCGCGCGAAGTTGAAGGCACGACTGCATACAGTTGATATTGACTTCACTCGACTGCAGCCGTCCACGTGCAGTTAATATCATGACTGCATGAAGTCGAACGTACAACTGCATGCAGTCTGTTTTATGGCAGCCTAAGTGTGCTACTAGCATTAACTTTTAAAAATGTCAAGGCTTTTACCATTGATGATTGTTTTAGTGCCGTCGGCGCCGCCCCAGAGTGTGACAGCGGGCGTCATTAACGCCACTTCAGCCTGGATCCGATGGGAACCGCCACCTGTAAATACATGGAACGGGGAAATCTCGGGGTATTTAGTGAGTGTTCCCATTTTAATAATGATATATTTCTGTTTTGAAACTTGAGTGTTGGTTTAATACCAAGACATTAATTATCCAATTTTGGTGTTGAGTTGTATTTCGACATTCAAGGGTTGTAAACAATTCTTGTCATTGAGCCTGACAGACTCATTCTATAACCCATTTATTGTAAGATAAAAGGAAACAGCGAAGAGGAGGATGTCATCTACACGCCATTTGCTCAAAATAGATCAAATGTCAAAGTGTTGTCATAGTAATATACCACAGAGATGGCAATCGGCCAACAGCTGTAAACTAGATTCTTCCTGCTAACTTTTGTTGTTCAGCAGCCAGATCTATATCAATCTAGGCTAGAAATATGATAGCTTCTGTCTGGCTGCTTATGAATATAATTATGATTTATAGCGAGTCTGCATCCAATTATGAACAATCTTCTAATAAATATTAGTTTTGGCAATTTAATATAAATATCAACACAACTAACAAATAATAGTACTATTATACTCTTGCGTTTAGTATCTTGCTATATTTAAGTTTTTGACGTTACATGAAAAGGAACTTTACAAAATTTTACTTCAATGCTATTAAATTTAAATAAAAACTGATTTTCAACTAATTTATCCATTATGTTTCTCATATGCATTTAGTTTTTCTTCGCCACATTGTCATCTTACACAGTTGCATAGTTCATTAATTAGCTAATTACCTCCAGATCGAAATTCGCGTCAGCGGTAGCGGTGGTGGCAGAGTCGTCGGGCAGATGTCCCTGGGACCACGAACGCGTGCTGCCGCTGCCAGCTCCCTACGTGCCGGTGGTCGATATACCGCTCGAGCTGCTGCAGTCACAAGGCGAGGTCATGGACCGTTCAGTGTTCCTGTGCAGATCCATATGTCACCAACGCAATCGCAGAGGCATTACGTGCAGTAAGTGATTTATTAGAAAAATGTATTGTAGGCTGTTATTTCCGCTGAAGGATGCTTGCTACGCCTCACGTGAGACCTGTGTCACTAGAAAAGGCAACTAGAAGAGATCGGAAAAATGCGGGAGATCCTGCTCTTTGGGGGAGGCTTACGTCCAGCAGTGGACTGAAATAGGGTGAGATGAGGATGATGATGTACAGTACCAAATGCTGTGAGCATAAAGTACTTACAATTAGCCATGTTGAGATTTCTATGGTCCAGTGTCACGCTTAGTTTGATAGCAGTCTGTACCTTTAAACGCACTCGTGCCGAACATGGCCTTAGACATTTACATGACGAGCATTTTAGGCTGAATGTTGTCGGTATTTTATTTTATTTTATTCAAAACAAAATCCACAGCCCTTAAATAACAAAGTTATAAAAACTTACATACGTATATAGTGCCTTTTCTTAAGATTTATCCAAATTAATCACTTTAATACTAATGGGTACTTAAATATAAACCTAATACTGTCATTATTTTTAGGACGGAACCACCGAACGACTCCAACATATCCCACATATTTCAAGAGACGTGGCTTCTAGCGCTTTGCCTCACATTATTCTCAGTAATAGCCATCGGAGTATTCAGCATCTATTATATCAAACGTCGCAATGGCACTCAGAGAAAGAAGTCAAATGGTAAGCGGCTGTCACATCCATAACCATCCGTTTCAATTTCAAATTGGACTAATAGAAATGGAGTAATTGATACATTGAACTCAATTGTAGGTCAATCGATTGTGACGGCGCAACAGTGCTTACTCAATAAGGACACAATATGGTTAAGAGATCGCCCAGTCTTCGCCGCGCCAAATAACCCAAGTTTGGATGTAAGCAGCTGCCATCAGAGCCTTTTACACGGTTAGTACTCCTAATTAGAATAATAAACACATCTGTGTACACAAAACACTGTATATCATAGAGGTTATCTCAAAATTTACAGTGTTATTACAATGTTTACTTAGCAAATAACATTTGCAAATTTCTTGTTGTATTTCCTTGTGACTAATATTGTCTTGTACACCGTAGGCGGACAGTCGACCAGTATTCTCAGCGTAGAACCCGAGTACAGTCTTCCACAGAATTCCATTCAGGGATTAGACACGTCAAGCGTTGACAGGATGAGACGCGGCCCACCGGAACCCTACGCATCCAGTGCTATTTACACCGAACTCAATTTCAAGGTATGTTCCGATAAGCGTTATGAGAACTTTACTGTTGACAAAAGATTAGATTACGTGTTCGATTTGCGTAACTCAACACGTTCGTTGTCACTGGACAAGTCGTAAATTGGAATGTCCTAACAATAAGTTTCAATTTCACGCAGGACAGTAACGAAATGGGTGACATGAGGAGCTGTCAAGAAAGACGATCACACAACAATAGCATAGTGAGGTCGTGTAACGGAAGCATTCAGTACTCGAATGGAGAATGTTCGACGTGTTGTCACAGCACTTCGAGTAGGTCGACGAAGGATTACAGAGAGCCGAGACAACACGAGGTTGTACCTAACGAGATAAATGTCATGGAGGACGATTGTACGTCGTGCCACACGAACAGATCTGGGTCCAGGAGTAGACAGGACAAAAGCAAAGTGTGCCCGACGAATGATTTAGAGTATGACTATCCTCAGTGGCACTGGTTGGGTAGAGAGAACAGTTTCAAAATTCCCATACAAACGGGTAGACATTCGAACGTAGCCAGGTCTGAACAGGGCTGTCAAATAAATCTATGTGATATACTGCCACCGCCGCCGTATGAGGTAAATTGAACTGGATTTTAAAGTCAAAATGTTTTCAACATGTTATTGACGAAAAAATATTGTAATCCGATGTTATCTTTTGCAGAGTCCAGAGAACAAGAACAACTAAGAGTTTTTATGGCGTATGAATGTTAAAATAGTATAATCTAATATATCAAACTTCGCGAAGCAATAAATCACTTACATATTGTTTAATTCTATGTAAATTAGATTTTGCGTTTCTAATTGTATATCCCAGTTAGTTCAAAACACATTGAGACGTTATTCAAATTTGTAACATAGTATGTTTGTAGATTTATATAATCAGGTATCATTGTAGTATGCAGTTATAGCTCGTATATCATGTAATGTATGTAGGTACTGAAAATTTGATACTAGTAACTAATTCCTATTAATATTCTAGTCATCCTGTAGGACTAGTTTACAATTTGATATAATTCATCTAAGACATTTTCCCGTATTTTTAAAAGTTGTATACTACTGCAAAACTCAAGGTTGTCTATTCGACTGCAAAAGTAGATAGGTATAATAGCCCTGCATTTCACTGCCATAATGTTTTTAGAATTAGTTGTATAATCTTTGACTGTGATATTTATATTAAATTTGTGTATTAGAAATAAATGTAATCGTACTTTTAATGTCACCTCAAAGAAAGTTTCCACTAAAACATTATGTAAATGCAAGGGAAATATTTACTAAAATAATTTATTTAAGTATTTGAAAAAGTTTGAGTACCTATGTATTACTTAAATTAGGCATTAAATAATTTAACTTATTTATCAATGATATTTACATTTACAAACTTTAAAGGAAACTTTCCTTGAGTTGAGGTAAAAACTAATTAGAACTAAGAACCTGCAATACTTCTCGAATTTTAACTAAGTAATAGAACTCTCAGTAATTTCATGAAACATTTGTAAACAGTTTACAATATTTTCAGATTCAAATGTGCTGTAAACTAAAAACCAGAATATAGAAAATTTCTAAAACAATGTCACGTATTTCATTTAACACCCAAATACATGCATATACAGGGTCTAATAAAAAATTGGTAGGAGACAAATTTTATAGTTTGGGATAACTTAAAAACAAAACACTCCCGGATTACTTTTTTGTGCATTTTTTTTGCTATAGTACAATTTAATTCCATACTTAGTTTACATATCTCTCGTCTTATCCGTCGTGACAAATTATTTAATCATAGACACATTCAACGTGTCCAGAAGCACAATTAATAGCCTCTTACTTTGTACAATAATTTTATAACATGTTGGTCATTCAATTTTCTACTTACTGTATTCGTGTTGCGAACTTTATAGTCGTATTAAAATTATAAATGCGGGTATAAATAACATTGAACTATGTAACGAAGCACGTTGTTACCAGCTCTTACAGCTCTTTGTTATGTCGTTAACTCAATAGCCTGTTGTTTACCAATATCGGACTTTAGAGGCTTTGTTGGGAATAGCTTTGATAATGCGTGTTTAGATAAAGTTTATAACTTACTGCGGTGTTTAGATACCTACGATAGTGAATGATCTAAGCTATGCTAAAATAAGGCTTGGATACTTAAATATTAGCAAGAATGAACTGACAAGGGATAGCACAGACGTAAGTATAACGGCAGAAATGTTCATATAACAATAAATAATAACACAGTTTTTATAATCTATTCTTACGCTTTATTAACTGTTTACATCGATGATTGAAATGACGAGTGAAAGCATATTTTTTTTTTACGATCGCGATGTTTTTTCCAAGTAAAGGTACGAGCATACTAGTCTATCTTTGTAGATAGTCTAGTAAAAACTGTGTTTTTATTAAGTGTTGTATGCGCGTCCCGACTCTTTTTACCGGATAACTATACGATGGTCGTGGTAAGACAATTTTGGTAGTGAAAGCCAATAATGTGGGACGTCTATCCACAAGGTGGGCAGAGGACCTGGTAAAGGTTGCAGGACGACGCTGGATGCAGGCCGCTTCCAACCAGTCGATCTAGAAGTCACTGGGGGAGGCCTATGTTCAGCAGTAAACGTCCTGTGGCTAAAATGATTATGATGATGCTGAAAGTCGATATATTTTTTTTTTAATTAGATACTATCACTATATAAAAATGATCAAGGCAAGAAAACATGATAGGGGTAAGATAACGATAGTTATTTTAAACTAAAAATATAAGCATTAAAATAATATTTAAAATCACATACCTACTACTTACTCTAAACAAAATTCCTTTGATGTGGTAGAAAGTTTATAAGTACTAAAATAAACGTACTGGTGGCCTATAAAAATAGGTTACGTAACCAACTCAAACATGAATCAATGTCTGATTATAAACTTATCATACAGTTCCATCGCAATGATTACCAAATTTCATATATTATCTAACCGTAACTTTCTTTTGAAGAAACTTCAGCATTAATCAACATATTCTATTGCTTGTGTTTGTACAAAATGAAAAATCTTATTTTCTACAAGCACGGGTTAAAAGCATTAGGCTATAAATCGTGGAGCCCAATTTATTCCTGTCTTGCTTACGTATCGGTCACATATAGCTACCTTTTTCGTACGAAATGAGATTTCCTTTATCAGAGGGTTTTGGAAAGGAACAAAGGCCCATTCGATTCAAATTACTGGTGATACCTTTTGTGGCGAATTCTATGCAAGAACCGAGTGGTCTTCTAATTATTTTTACTTTAAATAGCCCGGCTACTGTGGTTCCCGGGATAGATCCAGGAAGCGAAACAGTTTAGCTCGGACGTCTTTGGTGTGGTACCTTATTGGTAAGTTCTTCGGCAAATTAATACCTCATTAGGAAGGTCTGGTAATATTGATTGCCCTTTTAAATACTTTTAATGATATAATATAACATGATAAAGTAAATACTTATACTAGAAAATTCTATTAAAAAAATAAATGAAATAACAATAGTTCCCCGGTATGATTCATTATTGATAGTACATACTTACTGGTAAAATGTTACAAGCATTTACAAAATGATTTAAATACGCAATGAACTCTTTATAAACAATTGAAGTAGTGTTAAATTATTGACACTTTTGCGGTTGAATCTATCATCATTGTTTATGAACTGTAATTTGTTACTCACTATTATTGGTCTGATTTAAAGCAAAGTTACAAATTATGAATAACAAATTGAGTATTTTAAAGTAGGTATTAATTAATAACTGAAGTAATTTATAAATCTGAATGAAACCAGCACATAAGATTATAAAGCGGTATCGTGGATTCTTTAAATATCCAATAACTTATATGATCAAGGAACTTATTAGAAATGTGACTACTAACTGTTGAAGCATTAATTAAAATATTTCGGAGGCAAGTAAACAGCGCAATGAAATAACAATTTCCAGTGTTGGCAGAGAGCCAATTCATTACGAGATTCCTAACGCTTCAACACTTTAATATAATAAATTGCCAACCTCTTACCACGTATTCGGAGACATCGCGTATGCGACAAAACTGTTCATTCAAATGACTTACAAGCTTCTTTCAGCTTTGTTATCCTTGAATATTTTTTGTCCTGTAAAAAATCACAAAAAGTTTTTTTAAGGTTAACAAAAACTTAATTAGTTTCTAAGTAAAAAATTAAAAGAATAAAATAATATCCTTTGTGTTTTAAGTTACTAGTAACAGAGCGGTAACCACGAAATCTTAAAACAATTTCAAATCTGTCAAACATTATCAATATGTCAAATTTTTTATGTAATGACGTACCAAAATTGACAGATTTGACAGCTTTGAGATTGTTTTAAGAGTTCATGGTTACCCCGCAGGATTACTTTGGTTCGACTACATCGTAGCCGAGAGGACAGCATACCGAACTTGGCGTCGCCATCTCTGAGGTTCCGGGTTCGATTCCCGGTTCGGTCAATGTGGAAAACGAACTTTTCTTCGGCTTGTTTCGGGTCTGGTTATTGTGATTCTGTCATTGTTTCTGATTTCTATAACACAACACAAAAAATTTTATGGTATCGAAGTTAGGATTTTTTTTTTTACGAGGTGCTAGACAATGTATCCTGGTAGGGGTGTCTTCCAATAGTGTATTTTATGAATACAGGGTTATAAAAAACCCTTAGCTATTTTTATTTCAGAGAATCAGTATCAGTAATAGAACATTTTCAGTGAAGAAAAAAATGTTTTTCCCCATTTTTACGTACCTCACTGTCCAAAATAATTCAAACGAAATTTTGAAAAACAAAAAATTGCATGGCTAGCGGCGCATGTTTTACACAAGGTACCCAAGATACCCCCACACTGCTGAGAGTAGATAATAGCGATACGCGGCTGATGACCTCGGCGGGCGACGAAAATTTTGGATTTTATTGGAAAAGATTGACAAGTCACAATTTTTTATTCTGATAAAAACATGTATTTTTTTCTTCACGGATGAGTTCTATTACTGGTACTGATTCATAACAACAATAATAGCTAATGCTTTTTTAAAACCCTGTATATCCGAACCGAGTCTCGAACGGGAATTATTCTAAATTATTGGGCTAATAGGTACACCAACTAATCTGGTAGTAGCAGCAGAGAAAAAACATTATTCTTTACAGTAATGTAAAAGTCATATTATAATGTATAACGTTGAATAACAAAACGTTTTCATTCTTAACAATTGTCTGCTGTTTTGTCTTTAATTGTATATGAAAATAATTATGCTCCAACTAATAATAAATCTAATATAATATTCATAATAATTTAATAATCTAAGTATTGTATCTAATTCGGACTTGTTTCAGTTTAAAATGTTTGCCGAGCATTTATAAATGACCTAAGTGTTTAACTTATCAGTAAAGGAATTCGGAATATTATACCCCTAAAATATGAGTGATGGCTATACGAGTATGATAATAGAAGAAGCTCTCTATGAAATATTAAAATATTCACTAAAACTACTGTCTGTTGTTTTACGAGCATCAAATTCAAGTGCGTTTATGGGAGGTATGGTTGGCCTGTGTTGTTTTATGACGATACAATCGCGAACAAAATTGTTTCGTCATGTTCCACATGTTTGCCTTTATGTCTTAAACAATAAGAGTTAGTAGCAGATATACCTGTTCTTATATGTACGACACGTCTGGCCGTAATAAAATGGTCATAATTTTTATGTTTCATCGAAAAACGTATACTTAAACAGGAAAAGTGACACTTCTAGTGAAATGTTGATGTACTTAATATTTTGTTGTCGGTGTTGTTGGGGTAGGTCCCGGAAATATGGTTCATGTTATGATTCATCATTTGATAACTTTGTTCTTCCTTCCGCAGTAATATCTATTTTAGTTCAGTTTTTGCCATTCACAAACACTTATTAACAAGAATATTCGGCCGCTCAAGCACAACAACTTTTCTATGAGAGACCAATTATAACAGACAGACATCTCATAAAAAATATGATTTAAAACATATAAGTACATTGATCGTAACTGCTGGTCAGTCCTATCCAACCAATCAGTAAGTAAGATTTTTTAAAGGTTTTGTTATTGTTCCTAACTGAATTACTAAGGAGTGATGCGAAATGCTCTGTCCTTCTGTAATCGTAAGTAAGTAAATACGTTAAAATTATCCAAATGTTAATTTAATATCTTTCCTTTAACATCAAAACTCTACATATTTCTCAGAAAGACTGGTAACAGAAATTAATTTGCTATTGTAATTTATGCTAATAAATCGGCTTGCAGCCTATTTTCATAACGAAGGCATTTATCACGGGATGGTGATCATAAGCAAACAGAATTGCAAATTATCAGATTTCTGGGTACATAGCGCAGTTACAGTGGTAAGCCTACATTTCATTTGAATATATTGTTACGTCTAAACTTAATGGTTCAATATTCACAGTTCTTCTAACTTGCTGACTTATTCTCTTTGATTATTTGAATATAAAAAAAATATGAATATGCATCGATTAATCTTCTGAGAGAAGGTACTTAATTTATGGTAAAAACCAAATTATGCTACCGCGATGCAGAACAACGCAACGCGATCTAATGTTTCAAATCAATTTTGTTTCAAATGTGAAATAATATAAAACATTAAACAGTATATTCCAGACAGTCTTCCTAGTGATTTTAGCTCGTTAGGTAATTAATTCAATGATGGAGCAACAATAGCTTCGGTGAATTTAGTAATTCTGAATAACTTAAGTGATTGTATACGGTACCTACTTATTTATCCTGTTTTTTTGTTGAGAGAGGATGTATCACAAATTAAAAAAAATACAAATCATGTGTAAGTTGTTCTGTATAAAGTTCATAGGGCTATTATTTAGAATTTTTTTTTCTAATATGTGTTTTTTTTTCATTTAATCGTCTCAATGAATGCGTTCTTTTTAAGTATTATATTATCTTTTTGCTCTTGTACAAGTCCATTATTTGCTCTTATTTATTATTTTGTTTATGATGCTGATTGTGGAATAGGTATCAGAAATATGTACAAACACATTTGGCGTTTCACCAATTTAATACATTTTATTGGGTCCGTTGCCTACCCATAATTTTTTTGATGTTGAGTGTACATTGGTTGGATGCAGGAACAACGTTCAGTTGCTCTACTTACATTGTAGCGACCTCATAAATAAAAGCTTTGTTTGAAGTGTTGGAGAACAGATTTGGGTCGAAGATGAAATCCTTTTGTTTGTTTATGAAATTGAAATAATGCGTATCTTGGGAAAACGTAATGATGACACTCGAAGGATTTTAAGTATGAAATTGTAAATGTCTTGTTTGTTAAAATATTGTATTTGCGGCTTAATGACCGAGAAAAGATGTATTGAAATGACAGTGAAATACCACATTACACAAGGACGTTAATTACTACGTCTCGAGATGATGACCATTAGTGAATTGTTTTAGTACAACATAATTATACTTGGGACTTGGATTTTGACGTTTAAAGACACAAGTCGACGTACAGAGTAAACACAAAATCGCGCATTTAATTGAAAACCCGATATACAGTTACGAACAAAAATATATTTATATATTTTTTTATTCTCAGTCTAAACTTGATTGTAATCTGTCAGTGTCCCTATCATTAAATAAATAAATAAATATTAGACTGTAAACATTATCATACAGGAATAAGTTACAATGTGAATACATTTTACTGCTTGTGACTATATTTTGATTTTATTAGTTGTGATTTTATTAGTGTTCATCCTGTTAACCTGTGACTATATAGGAGAAAAGCAATTGTAAAAACCAACTTTCAAATATCTATCATAAAAACTAAAAAAGTTAAAAATAAATTACAAAATATCAACATCGACTTCATATTGCATAAACTCGTCCTATCTTCAACTCTTTCTCGTTCTGTACAAGGGGAAGGAATAAGACGGGTAATCAGATGGTTAAACGTACCTAAGATAGGACGAGTTTATGCAATATGAAGTCAAGCAATATGTTGTTGATTTTGATTTTTAACTTTTTTTGTTTTTATGGTACACATTTGAAAATTGGTTTTTACGATTGCTTTTCTCCTATATAGTCTCCTAGATAACGAAGTTTCTTCTAAAGAAATTGGCTTAATGGCTTGATCATTCATCGTCACGAATGTAAGTTGACCGGACTATGACTATTAGTGTGTTATCTGGCATATACATATAAAGAAAAACTGATAAAACTGTTTTAATGTTCTTAATCCGACAGGTCGTATTATTTAAAGTTTAACCTCCTAAAATATTTTCCCATTTGACTGCCCCAATAAATATTCGACCCACCATCCCAGGAATGCTCGGTTGCATAGTGTGTTGCAATTCCCTCACAACCGCACTAATCCATTAGCCTTACATGAAAAGTTAATATAAAAGTGTCAATAAAAGCAGTTGGACAGGTATAACGGAGCACTCTCTCTGCTAGGGTGCTACCCTTGGCAAAGCAATGGAATATATTGGAATGCTAGCTACATTTCCTTTTTAAATAATGGTGCCAAAATGAAGTGAGCGTAAATCATATGTTATTAAACAAACAAAAAGGCGGTTCACTTTTTTAATTAAATTTTTATTTGATCTCAAATTGTTTAACGAATTTCTATTTTTTTTAAATAAATTAATAATTAAAAATAGGCGCGTACAATTTTTTTATGTAATTCTTTTTATTGTATTGCTGGTATAATTTTATTACAGTAAAAGTCACGAGAGGCAAATGATGCAAATAGCGGTCAATTAAACCGGTCAAGTGCGAGTCAGACTCGCGCACGAAGGGTTCCGTACCATTATCTATAAAAAAGGTGAAAAAATCACGTTTGTTGTATGGGAATATTTATTTTATTCAGGTTTTTAGTATTTTTTGTTATAACGGCAAAAGAAATACATCAACTGTGAAAATTTCAACTGTCTTACTATCACGGTTCATGAGCGTAGCGAATCCAGTCTATGGGTTCATGAGATACAGCCTGGTGACAGACGGACAGACAGACGGAAAGACCGAAGGACAGGCAGACGGACAGCGGAGTCTTAGTAATAGGGTCCCGTTTTAACCTTTGGATAAGGAACCCTAAAAAAATACTTAGATACGGTCCAAAAAGGTGAATTAATAAAAAACATGTATTTTTTTGTAAAACCGACTTATTTTACTAATGCAAGTCGATATCACGTGGGTACTTGCGATAGATGATATAACATTATCTTTCCTAATATCGAAAAGATAACCATAAACTATGAGATAATGCATATTGCTAATAGAATAAAGGCATAAGGGGTTTCAGTAGACGCTTATCATGAGATACGGCCACATAACTTTAGCAGAAATTCTAGGAAGATTCTATTTGGAATTTGGAAGTTACAAATTCTATTGGGGACATCACTAACCGGGTTTATCGTGATTCAAGTTAGTTAATGTATTCGGAGCGAGGAATCGTAGTCTAAATTTAATTGTTCTTGACGCCGAGACATAAATCTGGGGAAAATCCATTTACATAAATGCCGCCATTCCTGGCTTTATACCTTCCCGTAGTTATGAATCTATGTGCATCTCATTGAGTGTACGCAGTTTACTATTTTAAAAGTGGTATTAATAGTTTAAATTAGGACTAATTTTGACTTTATTGCTAAATACTAAACAAACGTACTAATAAATAATAAGAAGTATTAGTAGGGTAGTAGATAGTATTTTAACGTTAAAAATCTAAGAAAAATAGCATTTCAAGACTCAAGAATATACAATTAATCGGTCGTTTAGGCTTTATTATTAGACGAAATTGTTGCATTTGGCAATTAGAATTAGTTTTTGTAATGCTATTAGTGATGTAGGAATAGCCCTCGTTCGACTTTTCCTGTAGATATGAACTGATAAAAGTACTACCAAGATTTATAATAAAATGTGTATTCTATATCAAGAAAAACTCTACAGATTTTTTGTTCTTTGTTAAAACAAAGATCGGTGTCGGAAGTCAAAATTCTCTTTGGTACAAAGTACGAACCAGTGAAGTACGTAATTACTATCGTATTGTGAGGTCTACTGTTCGTTCATTACCAAAATAAGTCCGCATCGAAACAGTGCAATGTTGCGTAACGTAGATAGTGATGTACCGTACAATCGTTTAACAAATGTATGTTACTAGTTATTTCGTTATATTTTATCACGGAAGAGCATAATTTATGAATACCTTGGTTTCATTATTACCATAGGCCTCTTACACTGACTTTCAGATTGACCGGTTCGAAGTGGGCTAACTCCAGTGGCTCTCTGTAACCTTCAATAGGTCACCTGTCCACCTTGTGGGCTATGTTGTGGGTGGATGTCCTACGCTGCGCTTGCCGATAAGTGGCCTCCATTCTAGAACCTTTCTGCCCCATCGACGTGCTCTGTGAACCGCCCACTGCCACTTTGTCATGCTAATCCGTCGGGTTATGTACTTGGGTTTCCGTTTTGTAGGCATGACTAGAAAAATTAAAAGACAAGTCTTAACAGAGATTAGTAGCTTAGTCAAATTGACTCATAATAAATACAGATAACCCCAGGTGGGAAGTACAGATGCGTGTAATATTTTAAATCAAGAGGCTAAGTCCGGAAGCAACCCAATAATGTATGATTTAAAGAATTACAGGAGAAAACATGGCTATCGTAGCTAAGTCGCCTAGAAAAGCGCTGTTCGCCTATAACTTTAAATGAAAGTTGTAAAAAAAATGCTTACTTACAAACTAAGGTTTGAGACACTAACTGAAGTCAAAATAGTTACTTAGTTAATTGAATAGTTACTTAGTCTATTCGACTAACACACTCCAACTTACTTAGTCTATTCGGCTCATCACTGGCACAAACGTCCGAGACAAAGGGCGGGTGAAGCGAAGTGTGAACCGGCCGAAGGTCGCAATTACACGAGGCGTTTAATTACAGAATTCACGGTAACCATGAGGCTTCACGTCCCCTCGTCTTTCAGGGGATTCCTGTAAGGGACAGAACTGGGTGCTGTATAAAAGCGTGTAGATACAGCGGATAGCATTTGGAAACAAAACAAAGCTTAAACCTATTAACTTATAACATTATTTGTAATCTTTTTTGGATATCTTTTTATATTTTACATTAATTGTTAAATGATTATCTTTTGTGGATATTTAAGACTCGCAGTTTTTAGATCTTCCTTTCAATTTAGAGGTCTTCCCGTGCGCATAAAAAGTTCAAAGTTAAATCGCAATCAGCTATTGTTAGGAATGCATACGGAAAAGAACAATGAAATAAACATTACTATAAACAACAAAAATTAATAAATCAAGAACTAGCAAAAATAATAACTTCACACTTAAAATATTTTCAATGTGATTCCTACACTTGCATAAAAAAACTGGGTTACTTGAATAATTTAGGAAATTTAAGCAAATGTAATTTTTTCCATAAAGTTTTAACTCTAACCCGCTATTTCCCACACAATATGTATTACCCTAATCACCTCAAGCTAGGGTTGTCTGTAACTCTATATTAGTATCATCATCAACTAAATTGTTAGGCCGAGCCGGCAGCGTAGGCGTAGCAAAGGTTAAGTATTATCAAGTGGACTGGGATAAGGGTGTGTTATATGAAACTATACACTGGATTAAGTGAGTACTTAAAACCCTTTCTAGTGACTTGGTTTTGTTTTCATAGTAAATTCAGCTAAATAAGCATTGCGTTACAAAAGTTTTGATTAACGCTAATTAAACTGTAAAGTATAAAATATTTTCTGCCATTGTAAGAATCATGACTACGTTATTACTTAATTGTAGCTTCGAAAATGTGAATAATAAAAAAGAGTGTTCATTTGCAAATTATTTCAGCAAAATAATGTTTTTTTTATTAATCTTAACAACATTACTTTTCTTTTAAGGTAAAGCAGATACACAGCGTTGGCTCTCTACGCTAGTTCTAAAAAGATATTATTTAGGTAATAAATTATTTTAAAAGGTACTATTTTAGCAATGGTTTTTTTTTGCAGGGTAATTGTACTGTTTAAAGTTAACAAATTTCTCAGAGACAGTGTTTGAGTAATTTTTTTTACAAACTCCCTTTTAGAGAATGGTTCTACCGTTTAAACACAACAATTTTCTCGTATTAAAGAATTCACCAACTACTAAATTATGGCATGCCTATTTTTGTCTAAGCAGTAAGTTATTATGTTTCAGCATTACTTTATACCTAGGTTGGTACTTTAAGAGGGAGTTTACAAACAAAATAAGACCATAATATAGTTAAAATCGTCCTTCTCCACATTACACACATTAAAAATTATGCGCGGTTCACTCCATAGACTAATTAACAACTTCTCCGTGTCTCAACACACCACACAATTTAGTGTGTCATAAAAGTTTATCGCATCTATTAAGTTTTAATTAACTTTAATAACGGCAAATCTTGCTTAGAGTCATAAATAGTGTACTAACACCTGTCTAACTATTCGTTAAATTATAACAAAATCATATTTACATACACACACGTGGTTAGTAATGATTGATTGAGCAATTTATAAAGCTGCATTCTAGCACCAAAGGCAGTAATTCGAACAATATTAATGATAGATAAAAGACGAAATTGCCTTTTAATAAACGCTGAGATGCTCGCGTGGGCTGCTATTACATGGATTGCTGGAAATTGTTATGGTCGTTTAAGTTTAACCTTTTAGGGATATAAACATTATAGAAGAAAAATGAGTGAATTTACGCTACCTTGAACAAAAATTTCGTGACACATTTGAAAGGTTAAAAAGCTAATTGACATGAATCTAATAGTACGCATACCTAGCCTACATAATACAAAGCTATGATTTGTATTTGCACCTTGACGGCATAATTATAGCCACAAGTTTAATTCCCGGTTTGGGACAATTTAGAAAACGAACCCTTCTAAATTGTCTCGAGTCTGCCTGAAAGATGCCTCAAAATAATCTGTTAATTTGTAACATATGAATGTTAATACTTTAATTCACACTTTCAGTTTTGTCTGGATAAGGCTAGAGTATAGTTTTTTACAAATCGACTGCCAATACATGTATCACTGTGGCAAGGTACATAAAGTGTAAAATCATTATGGAATCTATGGAATATGGCAATCAAACCAAAAAATTAAAACAGCATCATACAGTTTAGATCTGTAAAGCGGCACGCCTTCCACTTTTTATTGCTCTTAAAGTCAATTTTAGCTCAACCTCTAAACAGTTTTATCTTGAAACACGATACTGTTTTTGCAATTCGTCAAACTATGTGTGTGGCTAACCATTGCATCTTATTTTTTGTAACTTAAAGACAAAAAGATGTGCTTTACATGTTTTTGTATTCAGATGTTCAAGCGTGGTGCACTACTTACTTACCATAAAATTACATAAAGATGAAGGAACACCAGATGGTCAGATGACGTCAAAAAACCGTTGGCACGAACTGGTGCTGCATAATTGGTACTCAGAATATTTGGAGGAAAAGATTTCAAAAGAGTTTCAAATTGAAATTGGAATACATAGTTCGTAATAGATCAAAAGAAATGAGGAACAAAACTTTTTAGGTAGGTATTACTCGAATCATCTAAGGAGGTAATTAGTTTAAATTTTATTCATTTTTTAGATTATAAATCTCTACACGAAACTATTGTATTAAAGCTTTTCTAGTTAATCGCTCTTCCAATCGAATAATATAAAATTGAATCTCTGTATAACAAGCTTGTTTTAAACTTTGTAACGTTGGAAATGAAAATATTTAATATGGTGTGTTGCCTGTTGCTTATGATATTAATCACATCAATAGTCGTGATTTGGAGTGGGAATTATTATTTTCCTGTTACAAGTTTCCAAGTACTGCATTTAACAATTATGTCTTTTAACACACTTAAGCCCAGCCAATTTAGAATCGTCAAAAAATGCTTATAAATTGAAAAACACGTATTACGTCACAATAAATCATTGGCTTTTAATTTCGGAGAGTTCCATCGCGTTTTAACGTCGTGACTGAATTTCTTCCCCTTTATTCTCATTTTGTTTCCCCTGTGCCGTCATAAAACATGGCGGTGCTTGCAAAGCTGTCATTCAGATCGGCCTTTATTCCTTTTCCCATCCCGAAGTTCCTCTGCAAAGACGAAAAACAAAGTAAATGCGAGCAAGTTTCCTTAAAAATTATCGAGGATTCACCAAAGTGCTTTTATTTTGTTGCTAACGAAAAATATATTAAATGTGTGTTTTATTTAACAATAATTGAATGTCTTTCAATATTTAATATATTTTTTTAAACTTTCTTATAAGAGAAAACATTCTAAATCGAAAAACTATTTATTGATAACTAAGACCAATCTGCTGCTCAATCCACTTCTTATCTATTTTTACTTGACGACCTCCGTAGCCGAGAGGCGAGCACGCCGGACTTTATATGGCGCCGCCATCTCTGAGGTTCCGGGTCCGATCCACGGTCGGGTCAATGTAGAAAACGAACTTTTCTATATTGTCTCGGGTCTGTGGTACCGTCGTTGTTTCTGATTTCTATAACACAAGTGCTTTAGCTACTTACCTTAGGATCAGAGCAATGTATGTGATGTTGTCCAATATTTATTTATTTATTTTATTTATCTATTTGAGGCGGATACAAATCTAACAAAATCTATTTTAAGTATTCAATCGATAGAAATTTTTATTTAGCAAAATCTTAAGCAACATTCATCATAAGTACTCATAACAAAAGGATGTTAGGTTCCACTTCGAGACCATGAAAATAAATGTGTTGCTTGGCGCATATTTAATATTAAGTAATATTGAAAAAAGTAAGGTCTGGGTTTTAAAACATCACAACAATAATAAATTAATGCAGATACATCGTTTTTCACGTAAACAGAAAAATGAGACATTTTATATAGCATCTTTACTCTGCGTCGTAAAACGGGATAGTAATAAAGACTGAAGTATAAAAACAAAAATCCTCAATAGTTCGTTTAGAATTTATAATTCCGTATGTTTTTAGATTGACAAAGGGATAAAAAGGCTACAGGAAAAAAGTTAGTCGGTACCATATGTATCGGAATGTGTCGAAAAAAAGTGCAAGTAGATTCGTAGACTCAAAACTCGTTTCCATTTGAAGAACTATATGGTAAGGTTATAAGTTTCTTTAAAGAAAATCGAACCAAGAATGATTAATCTCATATTAATAAAAAATTGAGCAGATTTTAACGATGGCTACAAACCATTTTCTAGAGTACGTTACTATTATCGAGAAATGTCTAATTTATCCCCATTTTACATGGTTAGCTAGCCTTAAGTGATGATTTAATTAAACCTTGTTTATATTTTTATTAATCCGGGAATTAGAATATAGCGTAGTGGTAAATACAGCTTATTATTAAAAAGACGTAAATTTCATATACCAATGAGTTTATGTTAGTATTTTACACAATAAATCTGAAAACCTTGGCAAACAAATCCAATAAGCTTATACTATCTCTATTTATGTTACTCTTTAACTAACAAGTAGACATACACAATCCGGAGTAATTTGTTTTTTCATTGATAAGACACTATAGACCGACACGGTCGTTAAAAATGAAAACCCGTATGACATACGACAGCTGATTAAATAAGATCTTTGAGTTCGAACACTCGATTCTTATTCCCTTATCACTAGTGAGCCGGGGCACGAACGGTAACAAATTACCGCTTTAAGAGATACAGTCCCGCCTATCTATGCGACACCCACGCGGGCCGGGTTTTAGTGCAGTTTAGAGAAAGCAGCCATCTTGTTTCAAACAAAAGCGTCTTGCATTGAACATTATCTTTCTTATTAAATCTTTTATGCTCAGGTTAGCATGATTGCCGGGCTTAATGTTTTACAGCGGTCTCTGCCAGTCAAACTTGGGGACAATGCAGATAATGTAGTCAGTGGTAGAGTTTAAAGTTTACTTTGTGTTCTAAGAGAACAATGCCAAAATATTTTGAGGTGCACGCAAATCTTTGTTGGTGCTTGGTTGGTAGGGTTTCTAATGTCATGGTGCTCGTGGCCGTAGTAAGAAAAAGATCGTGATAGATGCTGGAATTGCGCGTAAATAACACGTCATGAATAAAGCCTTCGTGCGCGAAGCAGTCACCCATGTGGATTTTGATTAGTTACAGAAAGAGTTGAATTAAAAATAGGTAGGTATTTATGCTTTCTAGGCGTTTTAATTGTGTAAGAATAAAGAATAGTGGCTGCAGAAGATGCACTCGAGGCGTCTTAGCCATACTTATTTACTTAGGCTGTGGTTTTACGGTCTTCTATTATCTGTTGCCACATTGGCTTCGCTGAAAATAAACTGCTCAAACAACCCCCAGCTCATGGCTTCGACACTTTGAAATTTTTCAAACAACTTCAGGGGGAGTTAAGCGTAACAAGATCTAAGATAGCGCGACTTTGCACTTCGGAGATGCAACTTTCGTCAGGAGCGTGAATATCGAAAAAAGACAAGCCCATGTTCGGTAAACAAAATGTAGTTACGGTAGTCGCGAAGAAAACATTTAACGATTAATGAAACTACTTTCTTAAATCATATATTACCCACTCTTGCGATCGGACCCTTCAAATATCCGTCAGATAAACCTTCATTTTTAAAATATGTCCCGGATTTAACCCTTCTTAAAAGGGAAGATTTCTTTTGGGCACTTGTCTAGAAGTCGGATCAGGAATATTCTAAATCTAAAATTCATCACGGGTTACCTTTTTTTAAAATCCTTCATCAGGCCGCATAAAATCGTTTTATATGGCCTGAGGGTCTGATAAGAAGTGGCACGTCGGTATTCTTATTATAGACCAAAGAAACATCACAGAGGTTCATAATTGAAATATACAATGGCGCAAACAACACAAATAAAGCGGTCGAAAGCCCTTCGACATCGTTCCCGAAAATATTCACAGTGCTATCCCGCCGACTGAAATGTTTGCAAAAAGAGAATGCGACATCAAAGCGATCCGGTCGCGACGTGATACGGGTTAGAAATAACTGTGGTACTCAAAGCAGAATGCACTAGCGATGTTCTTAGTATGCATCTGCTAACAGTACTTTTAGTAATTTATCGTATAGGAAAACCAGTGTTTCTATAACAGATATTAACAACAACTTTAAACGAAAAATTTATTGAGCACATTGTATTCATCGAATAAGTCTTGCCGAGTCACTGTAGATGCAGCTACTCTTAGTTGTAATCTTCTCCAGTACGCGGATAAAATTTAATCAAATATTCTTTATAATACTTTGATGCCTTTATAGCTTTAGTGTGGTGTAAGCAAAAACCAAATGCAGTTTGGGAAAAAGAATGCGATATAGAAATAATAATAAATAAAATAACAGTGACCTAAAGTTTTTATTAATTGATTTAACGATAACCTAGTATTATGTTTAATCGCGTGATACTCGTACTTACTTACAAAGGGTTTGTATTGTACATAATTTAGTATTTTGCTTGACCCGGACTTTACCTACCTACCCTACATACCAGTCTGGGTCATTTAGAATATAGGTATAGGAATTTAGGTCTCTTTATTTACCTGAGTTCTATGTAGAAGTATGTTTAAGCGTCGGCATTAAAAATGTATGCTATGGTAACACGATACAAGTTTTCAAAGGATTACTTTTCTTGTACGTCTAAGTTAATTAAAGTTAGCAGTTAACTGAAGATAAATAACACTTGAAAAAAAATGATGATTTTTAATTTTTTTTAAGTGTTATTTATCTTCAATTAAACCTTGCATGGAATTGCTAAAAACAAAATTTTTAGTAGTTAACTATCCAACACTTGTTTACTTACTAGAGTTACTACTCAGCTTTAATTGTTTGTTATTTGTGACTAGCCTTAGCACTTAGCTTACTATCATGTCTAGGAATGAAGCAAATATTTATTAAATCCAAGACTTTTCTCTTTATATCCGGCCTCGAGTTTGGGTGTTGTGATACTGTCGTGTCTGATTTAAATAAGAGAAGTGCTTAAGCTACTTGCCTTAGGATTAAATCACTGTATGTGATGTTGTCTTATTAGATGTCGCCTTTATATTTATTTATATTCTCTAGAAGAAACTACGTATACTTTTCAAATAGGTTTAAAAAAAACGTTATAACTTTTTCTAATGTTTATTTCCAGTTTTCCACTCCAGTATACGTCTAAAACTTAGCATATATTCACATCCCTAGAACGTCTCGCCCACGGCAAGTGCAACTGAGTATGTCCACGTCGAATCAGCTGTGAATTATTCCAGAGGAACTTGTTACGTTCCGTTTCAGTAAGCATTCACCCCTGTCTGCACTTTTGTGCCAATAATAATTCACTGAAACAGCGCGGTTGTCTACATAAATTCGTTCATTATAGGCCCCATAATGATGGAGCGCGCTTTTTATTCGTGCAGTGCGCCAAATTTTACACTGTGTCTGTAACATGTGTTTCGGTAAACAGTGATAAATTACTTAGCAAAAATGATTATGGATTTATAGCAAAGCAATAAAAATATTGGATAGTGAAAAAACAATGTTAAAATCGTTTAATAAACGGTAGAACACACTTTTACGTGCTTTGAACTCATCAAAACAAATCAAATGAGCCCAAATACATTAGAGTTTTACTTGTAACAATTGATAATTTCGACTCAAATGTCTTAAACTTTCCTACAATATTTTAAATTTATACCATAGTATAGTATAGCTTAAAAACTGCCAAGATTTCATGCATACATTAGCTGTTAGTTAAATACGAGTAATGCTTATCAAAGCGTGTTAAAAAAATTAAAATCATAGGTAAAGATTGCAAATAGCTTTCTGCAACTAACCACCTTCGAAGAAACGATACCTACCTAACGTGAAATGGAATAATTATATCGTTTTTAATAAAAATGAATGTTATTAACTGTTCCGTAATTACTTTTTTAAATATTATTTGTCAACGTAGATGGTTACTTACATAGTATAAGGTAGGTATATGAAAAGTTTAAATTACATTTTCCCCCACCCAAATTGAATATTTCAAAGTTATGACCAAATAAGGTCCGACCGCATATAAATGCGTTGCGGTTACGTTATTGGCGCCCTCTCTGAAATAATTATACGTTGGTGGGTTCCGAAATTACACGAATCCCCCCGAAGCGCGGCGATGGCTCGTTAAAGTTGATGAGAACGCCTTACTGCCTTGCCTCAAACCGCGAGGCGTTGACAGTATGCAATTCTTTCGGCCTAACACTTGCAATGAAGTTTAATTTTCTTGATTAAGATCCTTATGTTGGATGCTTTAAATATAACATTCCAATCAGCCCGCGTATTATACAACCAAAAGTGCAGCAGGGTGGGTTATTATTCGTAAAAAAGGATAAAAGTTCAGAAAAGTTTGGTTGGCGTTAAAATTGTGCAGTTTTGCATCGCACTAAAATTAAAATTATAAGATGGATTTGCGCACTAGCTGATTATCTTGACAACATCATTCTGTTTCTGTCAACGTCATACAAACTTCTTCTTCTTATCGCGTCGATGGTAAAGCATCTTAAATTACAAACAAACAAACTGATAGCTATGGAAATATTTGATACCGTGGAGCGGTCCTGTTTTTAATCATCGGAACAACTTTACACTAGGTAATGTTAATCTATGAATTTATGTGATTTGAAATGGAGTCAAATTTGACGTCTCGATATTTGTAAATCGATTGGAAAATCTTTAGTCATGGTTTAAATCTAGCTAGTATTTTTATATACAATGTTAGTAAATATTTCAGCATCACGTCACACATCACATCAAATTTCGAGACACGCAAATTAGGTAAGCACATAATACGTAACTTAGACAGGTACGTAGGTAGGTAACACATTTCGAGACACAATCAGTGTAGGTAGAAACTACTTTACCTTCCAACGGAGTCGGTGACATAATAAATGTCCACATCAAAATACGGCTAGCGGCGATGCAGAGCTTACTGACGTCTCTAATTATATCTACCGGGACGTTTACAGTGAGGCATTAAAATTAACTGCAGCACACTTTGATCTTTCCATTAGGGCACAACTATAAATATAGAACGAATAAAACGGGGATGTAATGAGTCAATCGCGCGGACATGTATCAAACTATGTTCGCCGGAGGATCTAAATTCATTGAGAATTTATGTTTTTGGTCGTCGGCACGTCTATTATTGGCAAAGAATAGATTATTATCGTTTTATACGTAAACTGGTATGTCTTTGACATGGTTCGGAGTGGCGGCCCAGAAAAATGGACAGATGACTGTGTTAGACACGGTGACAAGGTATCATTTTGATTTTTGCGGTTCGTCACTAAGCTCATAGTACTCAATAACAATATTATCTACTGTATATAATAAGTTCAATAGTACCTACTTAAAAAAATGGAGTGAAACACATCATCAAGTATATGATGATGTTAGTTAAATCTATAGTCATAATTGTACAAGTTCACTTAAAAGTCTGGTGGAATCATTCAAAGTCATGTCATGAGACCGCGTAACAACAAAGTTTCTATTATGTCTTGTTTTGATAGGCTAAGGCGTTAATAAATTAATATGCACCTCGGATGGAAAATTATAAGCAAATTTCCGTACCAATTCTAAACTAATCTAAAATTTCATTTTCAACTTTACAATAAAATGAACAAATAAATATTTAGTTGTTGACTAGTAAATGCATTCTTTCAAGTCTCCTAATTTTACGGAATCGAAAACAATATCAACATTTTATTCACTCGTTATCGTTACTATAGTCGTTGGTGTGAGGTAAAATGTTCCGACGCGATGCGATTATGTCTCGAGTGTTTCGGAATAGTCTTACTAAAACAACAAGAGCGACAAAAAGTCGCCAGCATTGTTCCAAGAGTGGAGTGCAGAAACAAAACACAACGCGCCCTTCACAGAGACCGCTAAATAATTGGAGCATTATCTATGTAGGTACTAGTGTCTGTAATTTCAAATCAAATAAGAATTATTCATTCAATGTTGAAGGCTAGGTCGATGATCAATCCATTTTTTAAAGTAAAAAAAAAATCTGTCTTTAAATGTATTGAGGTTTTTTCAATTCAGTTCTATTTATTAGATAATTTGCCTTGAAATGGAAAAAAAGACATTATCCCCATACGAACTGATGTCAGCTGGTCGGCTGATTAGTTTGTGGAAGAAAATATTGTTTTGCGATTTCAAGTTATTTTTATGTTGTAGCATTTGAGCAGTAGAATCACCGAGAGGAGAAAGAATAAAGTAAGAATTAGAAGAATTACGCTAAAGTATACTTAATTATTAGCCAATCGCTATCTCTAGCTTATCAAGCCAATCGCTGCATAACACTCTGTTTTACAGGTTTACCTATAATCTGTCAAAGTATAAACAATGTAATTTTTTAAAACTATCGGTATATTAGACAAAAATAGTAACATAATGTCTTGAGCATTTCAGAATAGTCTTAAAACTGCAAAAGGAACTAGAGCAACAAAAACGCAACAGGGGCATTGTTCCGAGAGTGCAGTGCAAAAACAAAAGACGACACTGCAATACAAATAAGAAACAGAAAGCCCGCACGGGTGTGCTGTTATTGCTCTGGTTAAATAAAGTAACAGGTTTTGAAGATATTTATAGAATTCCTTACATAAAAAAGTGAAAAGACACGCTTTATCCGGAACTTTGTTGCCCATCTGTGAAGAAGACCCTTATTTTTAGAAACAAGTCAAGTAAAATCGGATATTGGGTACTTCCCGTTAATCTAGATGCATGAAATTTAGAAAGAAGCAATGACTTTTAACAAGTGCTAGTTTTTTTTGTAGTATTTTTGTACAAATAAAAAAATACTTTTAGATCTGCGTCCCATAGTTAAAGTTTTGCTTTCACTAACTACGAGTATAACAATAAGTACCAGAACGTTGGACGGGGTAGTGAGTTGTGAAGTGCTGGTGGGCTAAGTATGAAGCTGTATAAGTTATCGTTTTTAACACGTGTGATATTGAAAAAAAAATCATTACTGCTAGGAACAGAGCCGAGATAGAACTCATTACATATTTTATTTCCCAATAGCATCGTCTGTTTCCTTTAGCTTTAGTGGCAGTATTGAAAGAAAGACAACAATTGGTGCTTGACCTTTTACGTGCACAATTATGCCTTGTAAATATAGTAAAAGGTGTAATTTTGACAAAGTAAAATGTTTTGATAATGTCATTTATGTCGTTTAGTAGAGACGGGCTTACGGTTCTTATTTATATTGTGGATCCACAGACATCGCTCATAATTAATTGGCCTCTTTCGCAGAATCCGTCGACAAACACGCACCGGGCCGGTGAAATGTCATTTTATCACTCCGACGTATTCATAAATACATTTCAATATCAATAAAGTCACACAATTAGCCAGACGGGAACGTTTTATTCCGCTCTGCAAATGTTTACCGGCGGGCGACTCGTATTTTGACTTGGCTGTGCTGTCAATTATAAAATAATACAGTTTATTTGCAAAGCTTTTTATTTTTCTTTGTTCTTTTTTCCATTGTATTGCTATCAAGCATTACTTATCAAAACCTAAGTACTTTTCAATTTTAGAAATATAATGTTTTATGCCGTCTTATATTTGTAAATTATTTATTTTATTTATATCCCATCATAATATATTACAGATGGTCGTCATCGATCGTCGATTATTATAGCAGTAAGATAAATCGTACGGGTGTCGCGAACTATTTTGTAAGCAATGAAGAGCGTCAAGAGAAGAAACCGTTCATATCACGCACTTTCTTACAATAATTTGCACGCTTGTAAGATCTAGCATCTGATTCAGAGACCCTATTTTAGAAGTTCAAATTGTGACGACGCTTGCCAAACTCCATCAGTTGATTGTTCTTTGTGAAAGAGAATAGAAAAGAGAGCCCACTCTCTCTACTTTCATTGCGGATTAACAACGCTCCCAATCCCAACCGATTCCATTTTTGTCAGCCATTGAAGCAGAATGGCCACTTTCAAAAATTAACATGCACTTCGCTAAAAGCCAAGTCCCGACCATCGATGCAAGTGCTGTTAAGAAGCTCATTCAATTTTCATTGGCTCAGTGCCGGGATCGGCGGTCAGTAAATTCTATGAGTAGCGCTCTTGTCTCCTGGCAAATGGTAGCATTCTAGCATCCACATGAGTGCCTAAAGTACTTGTGTAGCTCGACTATAATAGCATGAGTCTGCATTCTTCAATTTAATCGGTTTTCGCTTTTTATAGCGTTAAGTGTAATACTACGTTAGGAGTGTAATACGACCTTGCAGTGAAACGCCTATTGCCTTTTGAAAAAGATTAGGTACCATCATGTTCTTAATTTTAATATTATAGTTAATGACGTAAAAATGTATCTTGAATTTTTTTAAATGCTCTGCTGAATACTATGTAAATTTGTATTATATTCTGTGTTTTAAAGTCAGCGATCGTCCGAAACATTGTCCCAAAATAACATGATATTTATCTTTTTAAAAGACTATGCTAAGGGTAAATATTATCCAGGTCTTGTACCTTACTTAAGAATTATGCATAAAATTAGTACACAGACATACATTTTAATAATTTAATTAGTATAAATAAGTTTTAAATTTTAAATACTTAGGTATTTTTTATCCTAGTATTAGATTTTCTGCAACAAAGAAATCAGAAGAAAGTCATTGCCCTCGGTGTTATAAAAAAATGTACAACGGGTAAGATTTATTATTATTTGTATTTTACGCTTTAGTTAGGGTTCAGAATAAATAGAAAATGTGTACTTAGTCCTACCTAGCTTCTTGACTTCTTGCCGTCCCTAAAACATGATTAATATATTATGTCAACTAATTGTCATTTTAAAAAAAAACTCGATTTTTTTATATTTTATTAGATCACGTGATCTTAAAATTAATACCCTTTAAAGAAGTTAAAGTTAAAACGCACCAATTTTATCACAGCATTTTAACCAAAATACCAACTGTAAGAGTTTTCCAATCACAATAAAAGACTCGAAAAGCCGAACTCGGAGTCGTTTGGTGTAAATCCCGTTTTTATATTCTTGTTAACTCAGTAAAAAGAAAATTCGACTGCAAAGCAGACGCTATTCTTAGAAAAACTAACTTGTTTTGTGCTTGCAGTATTTTTAAAGTACAATAAAATTGTTTCAATACTGCAGTCGAACCATTTTAATTAACTTTTGGCACGAGCTAGCACATCAGTTGAAACCATTGCCCATAGTTTTAAAACTTTTATTTCATAATGTTGGCTTAATTTCAATGAAAATGTCAGTTGAAGTTTTTGAAGCATAAATATTTGATGAAACTGTTATGCAGTCATGCAATAATGTGTTCGACGTTAAAACAAAAAATAAAATAAACTGTAATCTTGTATTCTTTGTTAAAAATGTAGTACAGTGTCTAATAGCTAAGTAATGGTTTGTAACTTGCCTCACATCGATGAGTCGTTAGTTCATACTACTAAATCACGTTCCTCTTGATTTTTTAGAATCTGTAATGTACTCATTATACCTACCTATAGGTACATTGTATTGCACGGTGATGAAATCGTCATAAAACCTGCACATTTAAATAACACTGGGTGTGTTGCCAGTTGCCACTCACTCTGTCTATTTCCCTTATCGAAGGGTATTGATAATATAGAAATTGTTCCTAATTTTACCCAGACTTGCTGATTCAAGAATCTCGTCAAAGGGTAGGCACCACGATTAGAATTAAGACTGCTGGTAAATAAAAGAAGTAGATCCTGGCCACTAAAGATTGTTCTCGCTGGAGATTAATGGGAGTGACCATAAATGAGGATTTCTATTGGCTGAATTATGTATTACGCTATCATGTCAGTTAGTAGTTCTATTTACTTGATGTTTGTTCAAGCTAAAAGTGGATAAAGTTCTCCTAAAACCGAAAATTTACTTTTAATTATCTTGTATGCTTAGCTACATTTAACTTGTTTTATATTTTTATTTCAATTCTTTCTATCAGCAGAAACATGGTTAGCAGAAAACGTGCAAATAATAAATTCACGTCCAAGCTTTTCTTTATCTTTCCTCGCTGCCCACGCCGGCTTACAATTATCTGCTCGGAAATATGTTGCAAATAACAAAATCCGGTTGAACGCTAATTAACTGAACCAATAAAGATACACCATAACACGTTCTTATTAAATGCGTTATTTTAGACCCGCGTAATGAGCGGCTGACTGTACCGACACAGCCCGCCTTAAGCAGCCAGCCAGGTCACCTTAAACAAATAACAAGTTAAATAGCCCACAGCAAAAAAATATTCTTACTAACTGCTTCATTTAATTTTATATTCTTTTCATCTCTGAGGTCCCAAGTTTAATTATCGGTAGATTCAATGTAGAAAAATCACTATTCTATATTGTCTCGCATCTGAATGGTATGTTACCGTCGTTATCTCATTTCTGATTTCTGTAACGCAAATGCTGTGACTATTTATCTTAGGATCACAGCAAAATATGTGATGTCGTCTAATATTTGTTTAAATTTTGTTTTAAATGTGCCGCCCACGGTTGCGATAACGTTTCTTTAAACACTTTAACCCCTATTCAAATTTATTAAATAGCTGCTTTTTTCAATCGTAAAAGATATTAAAATTTGCATTATCTCATAATTATTTATGTTTCTTTTAAGTAAAGCACAATTTATTTGTAAAACCTTAATAGATTAGGTCATCTCATTTCAGTCTGACCGTTCTTTTTGTTCAGCGGACTGGTAAATGAATATACAACCGCTCTGAAAGTTTTATAACCAGCGCTTACGAGCTTATAACAACTTGGCTTATTTGAGCTCCTAATAGGCTGGTAGGAAAATAATGTCTTAATACGCAATTCTTTGTATTTTAAGTGAAGTAAACACTATTCTGAAATAAACTTTAAGTCAATTATTTTTATGGCGCCTGTTGGAACATATTATAAAAACTCAGTGCATTTTTGAACCACCGATAATTACAGAATATAAATTTTGTTATTTACTGCTAAGTGTGAGTTTTACATATGTCAAAATATACACAAATTTAATGGTATAGAGATTAACTGAGCAAAAGAAAGTCTTAACATTCAGTACTATTTCTTACCAACTTAAAATGTGTTACAACATGTAATATCAATAAGTAGGTAAAGTGATTGGACAGTAAAATGCAAAACCTAATAAAAACAATAACATCCGTCCATATACCACTGCAAAACTAGGACAATGATAATAATGTCAATAAACAAAGAAGAGAGTCACAAGCTATGACATTTTTTATCGTTTGACCTGATTCCGTCAGAATGTCACATGACTTGTACAAAAAAGCAATGTATCATTAATATGACTATGCCATTAATCATAGCCACAATGCACGCCGTTCTATGAGGGGGATGGGAAAGGAAGGCTTGAGCTATTATCCTGAACGGTGTGGTTTCGGTAGGGACGTCGCGTGCTAGGAACATAGTTAAAAGACTACAGCTATACACATCATGCAAAACGCAGTTGGATAAATAAAGTAAAAAAAGAGTTATTTAAATATTTGTTTGCTTTAGGAGTTTACCACATCAGTCAAAAGCCCAGTCCTTTATAACACGTATAAACTTAAAGGGCGTTTTAAGGGCAAATAATAATTAAACCTGAAAGTGGTATTTGAATAATATTATAAGAAATTTTCAAGACACAAAGGGTTAACATTTATAATTTATAAACATGTCAAAACGTCCAAAAATATTTTGTAACACATTCTTGTTTTTATAAAAGCCAAGATTCTCATTTAGGAAAGATTTTTGTGCGTGATATCAAAACTTTAGTGTATTTTAGACTGGCTCATAAATACAGCAAAACATGAAACACTTATTCGATTTTGAATTAAGAATGTCCCTGGGCGCATTCTTTTGTAAGTATCCGGGTCAGCTCTGGCCTTATCGTCTTATGTATTTCACGCAGTTTAAAGTGGCTGATATGTTTGAACTATGTCAGAATATTGACGACAGGATGTGATAATTTAAATTTACTGCTAATCTATTCTGACTGAAGCATTCCTTCACATCTTCCTTTCATTTTAATTTTTGCAAAGATATTATAAACTTTGAATCTTTTCTTTGAACTCAACATGACAGCCGTTTTATGTTAAGTATATTATAGTATACATATTCCTAATAGAATTCTTGTCCGATGTATCACATATGACACAAAACATTATTTTGTCTATTGTGTCTATAATTTGAAAGGCCACCAGCTAATACAATAAAGCATTATGTAAAGATGTAGGTACCTAAATTATCATCAATGTATCAACATAATTATATTTTATTTATTTACAAAGTTACATGCCTGACTCATGACAAACTTGTGCTTTAATGATAGAACTAACAGCGCACTTCAATAGCCAATAATAATTGTAAAGACATGTAAAACAGTGTATTATGCATGTCAATGCGACTTTGCCGACAACTTCATTATGTGCGCACCTAAAATAACGTCGCCGTTCTGTGGGTGGTCCAGTACCAGGAATAGACTTTACGCACTTAGACTCCCAGCTATTCCAAAAACACCCCTATAACCTTCGAATAAGGTCCTAAAATTCTGCAGTGTAAGCGATAATAAGCGTAAATCCTGACGACGAAGAAAAGTTACTGTCAAGAGTTAGTTCTTGACCTGATCGATTGTTCGACTTGTGTTCTTTAAAACGCTTCCACGTGACAGTTATTCTTACGTCTTTTGATATTGCGATCGTTAGACAAAGGTATACTTAGAAACAATGATCTCATTACCCGCGCAATATGACGGAGGGACAAACTGAACACATTCTCAAGGGACAAGGGCCTATAAAGGAAAAAGAAGGAAAATCTAAGTATATTCAGCAATAAGAAATAAGAATCCAAAAATGAGTGCGTTTTAAAGGATTTTTCGTATGTACGAATTCTTTAGAATACTAAAAACCTAATATTTTAGTAATATGTTATTTTCTGATAGCATTCCATAATAATTATTTGTAAATACCGTTGCCACAAATCCCAAAACAAAATATTGTAGACCTTTTATATTGTGAATTTTCAGCCTAGTAAAGCTAAAACAATGATTATGTAGGTAGTTAAGTAATAAAATTTAAAAAAAAAACAATGAAAGCAGATTCACCGTGCTTGCCATTAAACGAAAATTGCGGATTAATTCACTGGATGTAATTAAAATCTTAAATCTTGAATTAGTCAGTCAGTAGTAATTAAAATATTCTGAATAATATTTAAACCCCTTGTTCTAAAATAGAAGGGAGTAGTGAATTTGGATCTAATTAATTTAATTCCTTTGTGTTTTCGCGATAATTTCGTCCTAATTAAATTATCATTTTAATTTTATCACGAATCTGTTACTTATTTGAACTATTATAAGGCAGAACTATTTAACGAAACGCCTCGTTTTAACCGTAAACCTTTTATGGAACGTTCGCGAAAATGTGACTGTGTCATTAAGGTCGACATACCATTCGAGTCAGCAGAAGCTGGATCAAGTGGATAGATGAAGGATGTAGAGAATCCATCAATGTATTGAGAGATCGAGATTTATAGTTGACTTCGAGACTAGACAAGACGAATTGGTTTTGTTGAGAAACTTTCATATTTCTTATTGCAACTTTTAATATAATTTCTAGTTTTTTTTTCGTAAATATTTAATAGGTCTGTTGAAAAAAATGCGAGTTTTACTCTGACATTCACAGATTAGAAATATTTTGTTAATTAACATCCATAACTCCGATTTAGAAACCACCGTGCAACTGCTCACAAAGTTCTTGCTCTGTTATAATAAGATAACTATACCAAAACACATGTTAAAACAGATATTAAACCAAGCTGTAATTTCCTATCATTATTATCTTACAATAAAAGCAATATCTCAAGATCGTCCCCAACTCAATACTTTGACTGTTGACTATGTCAGATGAGATGAGCTTCCTGCCCCAACGTCATTTTGTTTGCTTAGTTCCTAAATTGTTTATTTTAGTAAAAAAACTCAAACATTTGGGAGGCGCAAATTGATGCAAGTCACCAGACGTTTTGAGTATAATGTAGTTGTTTTCATTATAAACATTATGGTTGACTAGTACCTACGAAGAAATAATTTAACGAGTCTTTCGTGTAGATTTTGTGCCTTCATTTTAGAATAACTTGTATTATCATATCCAACAAAAATATTTTAATTGTATTCTTTTCGACAGCGAAGACTTCAGAATTGGGCGAAATAATAATAAAATAACCCACGGGAAAACATAAACTGGATAAAATAACCATTTGTATTAGGCTAGATCAATATTTAGTTATATGTTTGCCAAATTTTAGATAATTCCATTCGGTGTTACAGCGTAATTAAATAACAAACATCCAAATTTCCGCATATATGGTAAGTTAGTAAGTATGCTCGCTAAATGCATTTTGGTGCATGCATTTATACATTCTGTCAAAAAAGTTTCAGGAATTGATGATTTGTTCATGGTTCCAAATTCAAAATTATATTTTTTTTGTTGTTTAAAGATTGGCACAACTGTTTTCCATTTTGGCGCGGAGTTTGAGTTACATCTGATAATTAGATTAAATACAGTATTGTTGTTAGTTATACCATATTATCTAGTGTGTATATGTTTTGTCCATTATGAAATTCGCATTTCATAATGGACAAAACATCGAACAAAGAGTTTGTCTTAAATTTTGCATCGCCAATGGGATTTCGTGTTCGGAGTCTCTGAAAATGTTACAGAAGGCATAAGGTGAATCGACTTTATCAAAAACACGTGTTTATGAGTGGTACAAAGCGGTCGAGATGTGATGGAAGATTTGCCTCACTCTGGTAGGCCATCAATGGCTGATACTAAAGATAACATCGCAAAAGTGAAGGAAATAGTGACTGAAAATCCTCATTCAAGTTTGAGAGAGCTAGCCGTTGAACTTTCTGTGTCACACGAGTCGATTCATACCATTTTAAATAATCAGTTGGATATGAAACATGTTGCCGCTTGGCTAGTCCCAAAAGACCTGAATATTCTCCAAAAACTCAATCGCAAAAGAGTCGCTGAGGACATGCTAGAACGAGTCAATTCCGACCCTACATTCATGAAACGCATTGTTCCTGGTGACGAGATGTGGGTTTACGAGTTTTACATGCAAACTAGTCAACAAGCTTCGGAGTGGCGCCTTCCAACTGAACCGAAACCGAAGAAACCGCGCCAAACTCGATCGAAAGTCAAAGTCATGTTGCCTGTTTTCTTTGACTGTCGCGGTGTTGTGCACTCAGAATTCTTGCCAGAAGGTCAAACGATAAAAAAAGAGTATTATTTAAGCGTTATGCGGCGTTTAAGAGAGCAAATTAGACGAAAAAGGCCAGATTTGTGGAATGAAAATTCTTGGATTTTGCACCACAATAATGCGCCTTCCCACAAGGCCATCATTGTGAACGAATTTTTGACCAAAAACTCAACAAATACCATCGAGCAGTCACCTTATTCACCAGATATGGCTCCAGCTGACTTCTTTCTTTTTCCCTAACTCAAATTACTACTTCGTGGCACCCGGTTCGGTCCGGAGAATTCGCGGCGAAAACTGAACTCGATTCCGGAAAAAGCGTTTAAAAAACGTTTTGATGATTGGATTATTTGTTGGCGTAAGTGTATCGCTTCTAAAGGAGCATACTTTAAAGGTGATAAAATAAATTTGGATGAATAACTAACATTGTGTGTATTATTATTCTTTTCCCGGTACTTTCTTGACAGAGTAGTATATATTATAATTATTAAAAAAGCAGATCAGAGATATATCTAAATGAAAGCAAATCCTATCACGAGCAATCTTACTACCGCATCCGCTTCATAAACAATGCACGATAACAAGAACTCATAAAATAATTTACTAAACAAATCGACATTTCTCCCACAGTGATAGTAATAAAATAAAATCAGTTGGAAATCGCGAGCCTGGAGCACGATCGCTGTCCTGCCCACAATTTATGTGCCACTGATTCATTCCACCGTTGACAGTTATAGCCTGTGCCTCGGATATTGCACTTTTGCACCGCATTCCCACTCCTGAATTATGTTTTATAATAACCGAAGGCTACCGCATGATGCATCCCAAACCTAAGATGGCGGCTTATGGTAAGCCCTTGTTGCTCAATTCATTATAAATTCTCCTGGTACATTAATTATACAAGCATAAAACCACCTGATAACCTCAGAAGACCACGACGGTTAGGTCTACTTCTGAAGATGAAAGATAGAAAAATAGTTATGATTGAAATCATCAAGGCTACTACATGAACAGGGGGTATAAACCCACCACCCTTTATTTTTTTTACAGAACCTACTCTGTATATCTTCTCTCTATCCAGTAAATATTTTAAGATATATGGTAATTCGAATAAAAAATACACACAAATATTTAAATTTAAACTGTTATCGTGTTCCGCCGGTGACAAACGCGTAATAAAAGGTACTACAATCGTAGAGATATATTTAACTCTGAATAATGTTTTTTTAAAGATTCCTCATGGTACCATTGTTCACGTGAATGATTGAGATACACACAATTTGTTTCAATAATTTACATCCACTGACATTTATAGCCCAGACCTCGAAAATTGTCTGCGTATACCTTCACTTGCCAGCCACCACATCCCTGCACTAGAATTATGGTTTATAATAACTGGAGACAGCTAACACATTTAATATGCCCACGAAGCTATGTTGAAACTTTGCAAGATTATGAGCTGGACTTTGAAAATTCATTGTTCAACTTTCTTTGCTGCTTCTCTAATAGGTTCTGTTAGCATTCTAAGCGTAAAAGGAATTACTACTTAGAAGATTAATAAAATGTACAATTAACGTCTAATATTAATTTTCTTAGAAGCTCCTGAATAGTCCTCACTTTTCGAAACACTAAAGTTTAGTTCCAAAAACAGACAGGCCTTAAATTAGAATTACATTTAATGACTACCAAGTTTGACTTGTAAAGAAATTTTACAACGGCAGCGATCCGTTAGCTAACCTTAAAAGCTGAAGAGTTTAAGTCCAGTTGGCAACAAACTAACAACTTCTGACTTTCATAGACGCAGTAAAGATTATTTACAGCCGTGTGCTGTTTTTATATTTATTTATACTCCGTTTAATTCCAATGTTAGTCACATAAAAGTTTCGTAAATTTCTATCAGAGCAGACAGTTCTGGGAGTGATCGGATGAGCGGCCCATATTTATAGCTCTTTGATTTATTTTGTTATCTCTTTATTACCCGACTAACGACAAGCATTCTCCTTCGAAGATTAATCACTGCCGTCAGTGTGATTTAGCAGAGCAACCGATATTTAATGTGCGCCGTTTAGACAGAATACGATCCTTATATTTAGATGCCCGGTTAAGTGTCTAATCGTCTAACTTCTTAATGTGGTTTCTTTGATTTCGATGGACAAAAAGATGCATCGAAGCAAGACGGTTATTTTAGGGTCGATCGAGACACGGACAAATAAAACTAGTATCGTTCATCTGATTGCGATAAAGATCAAGATGTTAACTAAACAGAATTCGAGTTTAATTTATTATTAAATCCGTTTGAATCAAAACGTAGCTAAATAGCGCGTGCATAGCATTCAAGGGATAAAAAAAAACTCAGTCTATAGATAAAACTAGTTAATAATGGTGAATTTAGAAAATGCGTTTGTAATGAGAATTACTATACACTAAAACAAATGACTGATTATATTGAGCCTATAGGTCAACTGGGCCTAAAACCATGAGTTTTAAAATAGTGCAAGTATTAATTCAACGTTCTCTTGTTTTTTTTTTATTTTGTATACGGGTTCATGCTAGCTTGACCTAAACACATCTATCGCACATCTGTTTGTATCTAGGCTGATATTTGATATTTGTCTGCAACTATACTCTGTGCAGTCAGTGCTTTAGAAAGTTATGAAACTTTAAGGGCCCTGTATACTTGAAAATGTCGTCATAACTTCAAACGTTTAAAATTACAGGCGATTCGTCATCTCTCAGCGTATCCAGTACAAGACAGATGTTGCGAAAGTACAACGAACTTGCGCTGTGTCATCGACGCACTAAACTGAAGTAAATACGAGCTGTCAAACACATGTAAAACCATTTAGCGGATAGCACTTCACCGCCCACCTGTGCCCGTTTCATGCAAATTTTGTGGGAAAATGTTCCCGACATGGGTTTGCGCAATAAATATTATTTCAGAAGCGGCCGGCCGATGCATAAGGATCGTATTACGGTGTATTACTATACAATTCTCGCTGATAGCCGCGTGTAGGAAATTAAAAGGCTATCAAGTGGCGTCCTACGCAGCCGCGCAGGTTCAGGGTTTGCTCTCTTGAGTTGTAAACGAGCGTCTTAGTAACACGATCTATTTTACGTGGGCGAGGATAAACCTTTATTTAAGTACTTCTTGCGTACGCCATAAAATTCTTTAATCGTTAATAGAAATAAAATTGTATTTTTGTATCACAAATGTGAATACAAAATTTTGGTTCCGTTTGGTATTTTATTCATAATGTTTCTGTTTTTGTTTACAGCTGAATATGGACGCAAAATAATATAAAGAATTTAAAGCTCTTGAATTTCACAATATTACGGATATACAAGCCCGGACTCGTAAAAAATGGCTATTCGGAGAATGGCCGTTTAGGGGTCTGAAATTGTTTGAGGTATCTACAATAACCCGGAATAACATTAAGATTGTACTACTAAGTAATTTTGAATGAATACTCGTGGTATTTATGCAATATACCTATTTTATTTATCGATTTCGTTCGATCTACTATTGAATTCCTTGTCACGAAAAAACAAAATCCATAATAGTGTTGTGTGTGGTTAATGGTGTCAGTTATAAAAATGCAATAAAAAAGTATATTGAAATATTATTAAGCATCTCGATTGAGAAAATCGATGAAAGTAAAGATCCCAAACATTTGCGCCGCCTACCAATTCAGACCGTCATCTAATTGGACTGTTAGTGCTGACTGCTGAGTAGATTTGCCTCTAAATTGTGTTTACCGTGAATATTGTAGGCAAGGCAAGTCAAATGTAAGTTTAGCCAGGCCCGCAACACGGGAGTCCCCTGGAGGGCATGTAGACCCTCTAATAGGTTATTGCAGCCGGCCGAACATGGCAGAGTTTGCGGGTTTATAGCTTGCTTTAGCAACGCGGCGGGTAGAAGTGATTTTATTAAGAGATCCTTACTTACATAGTAGAGGCTTTATATAGGGTGTTAGGCACAAAATAACAATTATGTAACACGAGTTAAGCTTTACAATGCGCGCTCAAATAACGCACATATAGACACCGATCACGGACACAGCCTCGGAACACTTGGACTTTCTAGGGTGTTCCGGGATTTTGGGTCCATAAGCGATGTCTATGGCTGCGTTGCTCAAGCTGGTACCCATTTATTTCGTGGTGTTAGATTTAAAGCGGGAACTTCCATCTTTAGCTGAACCCAAAATATGTCATCGGGATTTTATACTAATGTAACGCTGGTTTAAATTTTTACAGATTATTTGCAAGTATGGCAAATATCTTAAAGTTCGTAAAGAAATTCAAAATTTCTTGCGCTTTTATTAAATAGCGATTTCTTAAAAGAAGCTAATATTTTATTTGTTAAAACGCTACCGGAAAAACGTTCAAATATCTTAGGTGTAGCTTAAACTTGGTGCAACAAAGTAACAGTTAATACTAAATGCTAAAAAATAGAAAACGGTCAGGTGAAAGTCGGTTCTATAAACCTAGATTAACTTATAAAAACCATGTCAGCTAAAAAAATGCAATCAAACCGAAATTCCTTCACAAATTGATTAATCCAAAAATATCTTGTTAAACCATAAAAATTACATTACAAGTTTCTTTCTAGCTATTGCAACCCACACGGATGCTCTTAAAGAACCAATTATGAAGGCAACCTGCAGTGATGTGATATTTAGAGACCATTAAAAATTATGAAGGCACAAGTAGTTTAGCACGGTTGCGTGGAAGCTAATCTAAATGTTTGCGAAGGCGGAATGATGGTGCAGTAAGTATCTTAGTATGATAAAAGCTGTCAGTATTTATGACTATCTAAACGCCACCTTTATAAAGCGAATGGTTTCATTTGCGTAATCTCGTTTATTTAAAGACACTCACCGAGAGTAGTCGTTTCACGAACGAGCGCGAATAATGGTAAACGTGCGTTCATTATGTGAGCAAATTTTCTCCTAAAGTATTTACTATGTTGTTGTATGTAATTGTCTTGTACATTTTTTAGCATTGACATGACATCAACAACAAGCTGTAAATCTCGATATTTAACATTCTATGTGCAAATGTTTGGGTAGTTGCAGCCTACCGTTGTTTTTTTTTATATAATAAAATGAATAAATATAATATTAGAAAAAATATATTAAATGCTGCACTAAGAAACAAATTAGCTACAAGATAAATAAAAAGGTTGTTATTTAAGCTAGCGACTAGATAGGTACAGTAACAACATTTTTTTTTAATCTACGACAAAAGCTCGTGCATCTCGTGCTCATCATACAACTACAAGTATCATCACACAAATGTTTTGAACCCAAAATCTTATATGCTTTGAAATAATTTGTGTGATAAGCATGAACGTTTGGGTAGGTATCTGAGTCTTCTTTCTCCTGCATTGGATGCTGTTCATAGAAGGGTACATTTGATCATAATCTTGATGAAACACGTAGGTGTTTATAAATGCATTAAAATAAATAACATTTTAAACTTTCTTGTTGCATTTTTAATTATTTAACACAACACATATTTAAATAAAAAAGGTATGTTGCATAATACCCGTGCTGTGTAGTGTTAAATGCATTAAAGTATTTTTTATGATTTTTGAAAGAGTATGGATTTAGCTAAATGATAAATATAAGTAATCCATTCTAACGAGACATAACTGGGAACTGTTGAAATGACTTTTCAACGTAAACTTTTACATCGATTGGATATTAATCATTCTATCGAAGCCACAAGGTATAGTTAGGTGAGCTGTAGGAGTAAAGTATTGCTGGGACGGACCGTGGGCGGCGGCGCCAGATCTCTAGGTGTCCTATCGCCTACGAATGATTACTGGCTCTGATGTAAATTTCAGTAATTACTGTCTGGGCCAATGCTTTACATGCCTGAGAATATTGAGGTAAGTCTAAAGAGTTAAATGCGGAATAAAGACATTTAGATTAGATTGATCGATTTATAAAACTGTAAGCGATTTAGTAAATTATGTCGGTGGTGTTACGCATGCACTGCTAAAAAAAATTACTTGATCAGTTTTAATTTTTAATGTTTACAAGCTGCCAAGCTCCGACATGGTAAAGTAACTTTTCATCCTTTTTCCGATAAAGTTTAGATCGGTTTCAATATGTTTTGATGGTAGGTACTAGAGACGTCATTGGTCGTGCGATTTAAGTCTATATTTAATTTAGGCACTCTAGATAATTGCTACATGATCTCACTCAAAAAAATATTTAACAAAGAAACAAAAGACAAACAATATAATATATTTTCAATGCAAGTGATAATGCATAAAAATCTAGCCCATCATTGAAATTTACACGCAAACATTTAAAGTTTTCATCGCGCACTCTACCAACTAACCCTGAAAGGCTGTCATAATCGTTCGTTTTGCTTACTCCGAACATTCGTGGCTAATGTTTGTACTCCATTAGGTGTGAAAAAGGAAAACAAGTTAATAATGGTTTAACCAACCTTAACAAATCATTGAAACGTCCGTCGGCGCTCATATTTCACGCTTTTACCTTTCCGTTGTTTATTAAAATGAATATTTAATTTCCGTGTCGTAATGATGAGATATGGAATTGATTACGGCTGATTGTAAAGTTTATTTATTTCGTTTTGATTTAACATTTATTACATCCAATGTAGCTTTGTTTGAATATGTAGGTAGATAGATTTATGATTGTTGGCATAGAGAAACATGAGCCTTACCATGACATCGCATTTTGAAATAACATTTTGCTATTGATTTAACGGACAATGTCAACTTGACCAAACCTAACATCTATGTGACTGTAGAATAATAATTACGTTTTTGGTCCCGTTTATTGGTTTCTTAACCACACGTCTAATTGCATTGAAACTTTGAAACGTTGTTGTGGTTGGGGAAAGTTTCTAATTTGAATTAAAGACCACGCCAGATCGCAATAGTAGTAAATATTAACTAAATAAGCATTCATTCCTAAATTTAACAATAAAATTTTGATAAACACGAACGTGCAACCATTGAAGTATAAATCTTGTACACTTGTTGTAGCGGTAGTCCAAAACCAGCTAGTTTTGTTTTAGCCAAAACAAACGACAATCTATCTCGTCCGGACTGAATTTGCAATATCCGACGCTAATTCAAACCAGACAGACTAGATGTCTGGTTATGCAAACGCTACCACGATTCAGCACAAATCAGCGTCTAACTTACATACCATCGCTGTAATACATCAGACTTCATGTTGTCTGGACCAGTGCTAACAAACCGATCCTATATCTGATGTTAGTCTTGAGGATTTAAGAGCCATTTAATATTGCATCGATTACTTGGCAATTGTAAGAATGTAGCGAGGAATCGATGCAACATTATTGAACTAGTTGACTTTCTTAGCTTTTTAGCACATATCGAAAAATCGAAAACGGTAACTTTAAAATAACAATTCATCTGATACAGAATTGCAAATCATGTTTCAATTCGACACATTATGATAACACCACGATTAACGTCTATATCATTTAATTTATACTTACATAGATAAGGCGTACCTAAACCTATTGTTTTTCAGATCTTCACGATACTGCTCTATGCCAATCCTATTCAAAGCAGTCGAGCTTATCTGACGATCGCAACCGGTAAGAATTTTTGGCGTTCTACCGGATTTTGAGTTAGCAGATTTCGACTCAGGATAAAAAAAATACAAAATCGCACAAGTATTAGTACTAAAAAACAGCGCTTAAAACCTAGTACGCTTCATAAATGTTGTCGTTAGATTTACGCCCGCCCTGTTGCGATTATTTGCATAATAATTTTCACTTATGAATAGGTATTAAGCCGTTATTACTCTTATAAATATTTACGGCTAATCCCGATGAAATGGGAGGGGCTTCGCTGATGCTATGTCAAGTGCTGACAGATGGAATGCTTTAGTAAGTTCTAGGAAGCGTTGGTGATGAATGGTACCAGTAATACTGCTTTAATGAGCGTTTTGTATGGGATGGTACAATTGCATTGGTTATGGTTCAATGATGTGAATAATGTGTTGCAGTATGGTTTTCTTATTCTTGAAATGTAGACACTTATTAAAACTTTGCAACACCTAGCTAAATACATAAATTACAAGGTTTTTTTTTATAAATGTGTTATAATATCACGAAGAATATTATGTGGTTGACATTCGTGTGAAATCACTTTTATCAAATTAAAAAAATATATCTCGTTTTAGGTCTGAAATTAGTGCGGTTGTATACATTTTTCTGCGTTTGTTTCTTTTAAGTGCATAAAAGTAAATCATCTGATCTCACCTAACTATGCAAGTAGTACAAAGAACAAACGTCACATAAAAGTGACCATGATTTCAAATTTTATAGAGATTTCCCGCTTTGATTCCTCTCCTTTTGCTAAGGTGAACTTAGATCAGGCTGTGGTTATGAATTAGCCTTTATTTATAATTACTGTGCTGTTATAATAAAGCTTGAATAAATAAACTGTGACCATTTTAATTGTTTCAACTTAACTGTTGTCTAAATATTTAAACTGTTTCGATCACTCAATAAGTGAATTCGTACTCAATATGTGCATATTTGCAAAACGTCAGCCATTTACCAACAAAATGCAGTGAACCTCGTTAACAGAAACAAATGTATGTCAATTGTCAATATTGATTCTGCGATAGGCTATTACCTATTATTACGGGCATGTTCGCCAATTTCGCTGACAACACTCATTCGGGGTTGCTAGACGTAATAAATAATGGATGTCTGGCTGTATTTGGTTAGAAGGAGAATTTCATAATATTTCGTATCGATTAATTCTTTAAAAATACAAAATATTGGCAGTAGGATGGCCACATTTGTCTCAGAATCGATAAAAGAAGGTGCAGTAAACGGTTTTTGAATGGAGACCGCGCTTGGCATACGCAGTGTAGGACGCCCCCAGCTCATTGGACTGACAATGGAAGGAAATGTTAGGAAGATGGCTGGCAATAGCTGGATGAAAAAAGCGGGAGATTGTGATCTTTGGCGCTTGGAGGCTTACGTCTAGCAGCGGAATGCAATAGGCTGAAGAATAATAATAAGATAGTTGAGTTTTGTTTCCGATATTTCACTTTTTGATCTCTTGGTTCTTAATTAGATACGTTGCCCCAAACATTCATCTAAACTCTACTAACAAGCTCTTAAACTCTCAATGAATTCACTTGCACAAAACAATGGTTATTTTAGCATCACATCTGGAACAAACGAGTATTTATTCGATATTATAATTATAACGGTTGAAATTCATATAAGTATTACTACAATGTTGGTTAATTGGCTTTTACGAGAACGTGAATTATTTGAAGTGGAAAAATAACTTAAACTCTGAACTGTTACCGTAGATGTAGCTGATAAGACCAAAATTCCTAGTTTAAATATAACGAGCTCGCGTGCCTTAGACTTGGATCGCTTCATTCCGACCGTATGTTTAAAACAGTGGGTTTAACGATTTAAGTTTCCCTGGTTCCCGATTCCTGCAGGTATCGGCTCCCTAACTGTGATAAAGTTATAAAATCGCTTTCCTCGCTGCGTGACCGCACTCCCGAGTGCGGCAGTTGTCTGTAGACTAGGGGATAAGTAAGGATCAAAAGAATACTATATGCTTAAAAATAAATTTCGTTGACGATTTTAGATTAATTTTATTTTCAAACAAAATCTACAAACCTTAAATCAAAACAAATAGTCCAAATCATCGGGTAGAGGTTGACGGTCAATAAAAGTTTTCCTTTAATTTTTGTAGCTTAAAATCAAAAGTTCTATTTTCAGGCGATCGTCCTAGGTCGCACTTCGCTGAATTTGTACGAACCTTTATTGACGAATTAAATTCTAACTATATACTCAAAAACAGTTTCAAAAATATATCTATCGTGATATACCAAGTGGTAAATTTTTATGATATTGACAGAGACAAAATGATGTCTTAATCTCGTATTAAGCTAATTTAGTGGTGCGTAAGTCCACCATAATATAGTATTAGTAATTAGTATGTAATTATTGGATAAGTGACATTCACATCTGTAGACTTCTTTAGAATTAGTGAAACCAACCAGTTTCAAACGAGATCGTATAAGGATATGCCAAAAACTAGGTTCACATATCGTTATAATTACCAACCTAAAGTTATAATTAAAATCATATTTAAATTTAACATAAATGACAGGGCAAGTTTAATAAGTGCCTTTTATTTAAATATAACGAAATATTTAAAATGTATAGCCCTCCACCTACTCCAGGGGTGTTTTATTGAAAAAGTTGAAATCGTGAGTAGACTGCGTGAGTGCACGAATGCCGCCGTAAAATATGAATAATAATGATTATTGACCTCTTCAGTTTCCCGTACCTGCAAACAGAAAGCAAGGCAAAGATATTGCAGGGGGTTTTCCTTCTCAGTTTCCTTCCTCATTTAAGGGATCGAGTTTCGGACCCACAAAGAAAATTAATGGGTACCTGGATTCAACTTTTAAAATGAGTTTTCCTCGTACCAAATGAATCGGAGTTTTTTAAAATATAAAATATTCCTTTAATGAACCCGGAATATGTACAAAATATTGACTCGCAAAGGAAATTTTACCGCACATTATAAAAGTCTGAAGTTTATGCATCATTCTGATGACACTGTAATTTACTATACACCTATGCTAATAAGGCTGACATAAATTACATTTTGCAGGCGTCACAGAAAAAAACAACGGTGCATAGAGCATCTGTCACTTTTGAATCTTCTTCAATTAATCATCCCATATTATATAGGTCGTGATAGACAGAGCTTATCCAAAAGCCGCGGCCTATACGCGCCCATTAATCACGCATTCATAACCTCCGTCAATCAAGTGTGACGTTTTGCACGCGTAGCGTTTACCCGCCCTACGTCTCGCTTGTGGGGCCATAAAGATAGCGGGAAGGACTTTTACATATTGAACAAAACTGGTAAGCTTCATCATCATATTTAGTTTAGCAATACATCCATTCGTAAACTCAGGCCTCCCCCACTGACTTCCATTGGGCGGTAGAGAGCGACTCCATCCAGCGTTTAGTTGCATTCCTGCAACTATTACCAGGTTGTTCTGTCCACCTTGTAGGTGGACGTCCTACGCTCTAAGCTTAGAGGATAGATAAATTCTTTATTGTACAACTCAGAAAAAAACCAAAGTATGACGACAAAAACATTTAGAATAGTAATGTTGTTTGGATGATTGCATTTTGCTCTCTGTTAATTCTCCTCAGAAGATAATAAGTAGATTTTTTTAATGTAATGCTTTATAATACAAAACACTTAGTTTACAAAAGGTAAGCAGAATGCCCTAAAGTTGTTGCATTTATTCTTGCAGTTTCGCAAAATGTGGTAAGAACAAAAGTTACCGAACGTACCGGTAAATTTAATAGCTCCATAACATAGAGATGAAAAAATATAAGAACAGGTTACCCACAGAAAAGCGGAGGGTAGCGAGTCTTACTTGTTTTGTGAGGTTACCTATTACCTACCTTTTATTAAATCAGCGAATTCGGGATAATTTAGTTCAGGTTTACATGATATGAAAGTATACTATTCATTCGATTTAATCGTTTTCTAAATCTTGCTTATAATTTAGCCTCGAATGCCATGGTCACCTCCTATAACACTAAACCGTTTCCAAAACAAAGAAACCTTCCATTTCAAATATTCCTAACGTAGGTACTTAATTAGTCACTTGTTGTATAAGATATTATTTTAATTGGAACAGGCCGGCGTCACGAATCCCCAGTGAACTGGCTTCGCGTGAAAAGTTGAAATAAAAAATATTTTAAACGCAACTGTATACGTGTACTGTGATATGGCGGCGATAAATTACACAGTAATTATATCGCTCGGGCTGTGTTTACCATAATAAGCGAGATAAGTGGGTCAAACTTATTTCTCTTCTGAATTTAGACTGTTTAGAATGGTCCTCAAACTTTACTGAATACCGAGTTCGAGCTTCTTAAATTTTGCTGTCAATTAAACCAACGTCAGGTAAAGTGCTTTTGCCATAGTTAAATAAGTTTAGACATACCAATTGTGAAAATAGTTTTTTCGCACCTGTAGCCAACGTCTTTGTCCATAAGTATAACATTGACAATTAGTTGCCTTTCCTTTGGCCCATATAGGTAGGTACTTATTCACGTAAATGAGACATGTCACAAACAATAACTTGTTTAAAAGATTTTTGCTACAACAATTACAATTAATGTTACCTCTACATAATTGTTGGAGGTCAGGAACAATTTTTTCTATCGTCTATCTATGAACACAAAATTTTCACTTGATTATATTACAATGAATGAATTACAATGAGTGATACCTTTTTTTCGTGAAATATAATATTATGGTTTATACGTCAGCAGGTGACGGCGCTGTTCTCCACCATATGCTAAGTATACTCACTAAGTAAAACCTCGGCTTGTTCCATCCAGCCGCTTTTAGCAGGACGATGAAGGATCACTGTTGGATGTTTTCTTTTGACAATGGATGATACGTGCCTCTGCATATTATTCAGAGTGAGAAAAACAATTTTATTCTTGTCATACTATAAATTGAGAACCACTGAGCGCTAGCTTAAGACTGTTGAAAACGTGACGGGGCCTTTTACAGCGCGTTATACGCAATTTCGTAATTTACACGAGAGTTTCAGTTGACATCCCGTTTTGTATGTAGGCGGAGTTCGCGACAACCCGCGGTGGTTAAGGCAGTAATCGTAAAATAAATTACGTGCAAATTGGTTTGGACCTGACAGTTGTATGGTTACACCGTCATTTGTTTTAAATTAAAAAATGCAATCGGCTACCATTCGCAAAATGTCATATGCCTTATTTTCAACTTGAGGTCAATATTTATGTTAATAAGTTCAAATTTGCTGTCTGACTTGTTACCTATGTAACTGATCTGTTTGTATGCAGTATATTATCCTTCTAATCTTACCTTAAGAAGGTTTGAGCACTTTTTTCAACCTATACCTATGGTTCTATTAGCTGTTTGCCATTATCTTATTACTCGTTCTCAATATGGATTTATACTCTTAAACATAAAAAAACATCAATTACCAAGAAAATAGGCGCTATTTACTACAGAAAAATGCGGGCTGAGCTACGGCCCAGCCCACATTTTTCCTCCACAGTTCAATGACCCGCAAATACCTACATTATCCCCCTTTTCGCTGCAGGTAAATAGAAAACGGAGCTTTTAATTCCAGAGCATTAACGGCAAATCCACCACCAGTTGCAGTCCACACTCCGGCATTTGGCTTTACTCCAAATAATTTTAAAAGAAACCCCGAAAGGGTTATTCCTCACTAATATTCCATGGCGGCTAGTGGCGACCTCAAATTCGCAAATTGTTTGTATTATAAAGAATGCCCCTTAATTAAGGTCAACCTTATTGTGAGTAGGAGACTATGGAAACTCGGTTTTAGGGAATATTGAGGAATTTATTAAACTAACAAAAATTATAGCAAAATGGCCGTTGAACAAAAAGTAATCTTTTTTACGTCAAAATCCAAAAGTCTATGAAAAGTTCTTAATATTTATAAAAGAGGTGCATTGTGCACATGGTCTAAACCCAAAAAAAAAAGAAATTAAATTGTACATTTGGTTAGTCTGAACTCGACTTTACACAGGAAAAATAACAATAACGGAAAGACAAGAATAACGAAAAAAATAATAATATTAAATTCCTACCTATCAAGGAATTCCTACCTATCAAGAAATTCCTACCTATCAAAATGTACAAATCGGCACAAGCTTTTTTAAAGGACGTCTTAAAGTTCCAGCAGACGTCTGAATGTCCGCTACTCGAACTATATTATCTCGCCCAGGATACAATGTTGTAACACGGCCTCGTGGCCAGGTTCCTCTCGGTAAATTCCCGTCGGCTATAAGCACGACGTCGCCGACATGGATGTTGGGTTGCGTAGAGCCGATCAGCCGACGTGGGAGTAAGTTTGGTAAGTATTCTTTAATCCACCGACTCCAAAACTTATCACTTAAGCGCACCGCAACTTTCCAATTTGTTCTTGATATAAGATCATGATCGGACATCGACGCCGGGATAGAGCGACCTGATGAGCTCCCGATAAGAAAATGAAAAGGCGTTAAGCCTTCAGGTGACTCAGGATCAGCAGGAACATGAGTGAGGGGACGTGAATTAATAATGAACTCTGCTTCAGCTAATAAAGTTCTCAAAACTTCTTCTTTTGGGTTTCGTTCTTTGAGAGTAACACGAAGCGCCGTCTTCACGCTCTTTACAAGACGCTCCCAAACTCCACCCATGAACGGAGCCGAGGGTGCTATGAACTTCCACTGGATACGTTCGTTGGCTGCAAATTCGCTTACATTTTGATCGTATAAGAGTCTCAGTTCTCTGTTGGCACCAACGAACGCTGTTCCATTGTCAGAGTATATCTCACTGGGGGTGCCACGACGAGCGATGAATCGTCGTAGGCTCATTATGGCTGAATCAGCTGATAAATAATCTACAATTTCTAGATGAATGGCTCTAACAACTAAGCATGTATAGAGAGCCACGTATCTTTTTTCATGTCTTCTGCCTATAGTAACCTGAATTGGACCGAAGTAATCTAGCCCGCAAAAGGTAAAAGGTCTTTTATGATGTTCCAGTCTGGCCTTTGGCAAATTTCCCATAGGAGGGTTGAACGTTCTTGCCCGATTTATACGACAAACGAAACAGTTGTGAGCCACTGACCGAATAGTACTTCGCAGATGTAACACCCAATATAGTTGGCGAAGCTCGTTGACTACAGTCTCTGTGTTTCCATGAGCCAGATTTACGTGATAAAATTTAATGATCAATCGAGCGCTAGGATGCTTTCCGTCCAAAATTATAGGGTACATTGTTTCGTCGCTGACGCCTGAAACTGCTCCGATTCGTCCAGAAAGGCGAATTAAGTTATCACTACCAATCCGTGGTGAAAGTTGACAAAGTCGGCTCTGGCGTTTTAGCGGCCGCTGTCTCAAGATCCAAGAAACTTCATCTCTAAAACTGTCTAATTGGCTCTGTCGAAGAATGTGTCTCTCGGCTAGGCGTAAATCTTCTGCCGTCAGGGCTTTCGAAATATGTAGTTCATTTCGTGAAGCTAGTGTCGTTACATTGTTTGTACTTAAATCGAATGAGCAAATACAATCAGGCAATTTAGTTAACTTGGAAACATCGAAACCTCTTTTATGTAAACTACGCAAACGCAATAAAAAAATGAAATTATGCGCAGTTGCTGTAGCGCGTACCAATCTAAGCCAAGAGCTGAAACGCTTTGGATCAGCTGAGAGTGGCAAACACAAATTTGATGAAATGATTTGATTGACAGGATGTAAATGAGAATGAGGTGTATTTGATTTACATTCTGTCTTACAAGAGTTGGGAGAGATTTTTGGCTGTACAGGCCAATCACTTTCAGAAATTAAAAATTGCGGACCAGTAACCCAACGCGATGACGAGGTTAAATTTTCACCTTTAACACGTGTTGCATCGTCGGCTACATTAAGATGGCTAGGAATCCATCGCCATTCATCGACATTGGTGGACTCTAAAATCTCTCCTAACCTATGAGCTACAAAAGGTTTATAAGATCTGGCATCGCTGCGGAGCCAACCTAGCACTGTCATTGAATCGCACCAAAATACTCTGCGTACAGGTTTGTGCCTATGCGCTTCGATGATTGTCTCCGCAAAACGAGTTGCTATTAATGCAGCTTGTAACTCTAGCCTAGGTATGGAAGTCGGTTTTAATGGAGCTACTCTTATTTTGCTACCTATGAGTGCCAGTCTAACTACATTATTTTTACAAATGAAGCGCCAGTAACCTACAGTTGAATAAGCTACTTCGCTAGCATCACAAAAAATGTGGAGTTCGCGTTCTAAAATTTCAGGCTCATTGAAATCGTAACGTCGAGGAAACTCTAGTTCTGAAACCTTTGCAATGTCAGAAAACCAAGAAGACCATTCGGGTATCATCTGTAGAGGGATTTCTTAATCCCAGGTGGTGCCTCTTCTCCAAAGAGACTGAAAAAGAACGCGTCCTCTTATGACTACTGGAGATACTAGACCCAGAGGGTCATAAACACGCATAATATGTGCAAGTGCCTGCCGTCTGGTAAGACTGGTGGGCAGTTTAAATTCTTTATTCAATCCAGTATTCATTGAAATGGTGTCTACTTTTGAACGCCACAATAAACCAAGAGTACGAACAGGGTGACAGTTGGCACTACCGACATTTACAAGCGTACTGGATGACTGTGCCTGTAACAAGTCTTTCGGCAACAACGCTAATGCTTCGGGTTTATTAGACACCCAGTTACGCATTTCAAAACCAGCCTGCCGATGCACGAAAACAATATCAGCTGCTAAACGAGCAGCTTTCTTAACAGTATCGACGCTAGTAATACAGTCATCCATATAATGATCCTGGATAATGACTTGTGTAGCTTCAGGAAACTGATTTTGAAAGTCGATGGCATTTTTATTTTTTATATATAGAGCTGTAAACGGGCTTTATGCAGCTCCAAAAATCATGGACGACATTCTGAATGTCTTTAACGGTTCAGAAGGTGTATTACGCCATAAAAATTGTTGAGCATCGCGGTCGGCTTCGCGAATCCGCACTTGAGGAAACATTTCCTTAATGTCACCGTTTAAAGCGACACATTCCTCCCGAAAACGAAACAAAATATTTAGCAAGGATTGCAATAAATCTGGTCCTGTAAGAAGCAGATCATTAAGGCTCACGCCCTGAACTTTGGCTGCTGCATCGTTTACTACGCGTAGCTTACCAGGTTTGTTCGGATTTATAACGCCGAAATGAGGCAAATACCAACGCACACCTGTGTGTTTGGATACTGCTGAACACTCTTCGGCATATCCTTTCTTTAATGTGTCTTGCAAGTTGCGCCGGTACTTCTCAGCATAATCAGGGTCACGAGCAAATCGCTTCTCTAAACTAAGGAACCTAGAAAGAGCCAAATTGTAACTATCTGGAACCTTAAAATTGTCTGCTTTCCATAGCAACCCGACTTCAAAGCGACCTTGTGGTAGTCGCTGCGCTGTGTGTTGTAAAATTTTTAGCGCACGTTCATCGCTAGCTCCACGAATTTCATGCTTAGTTATACCTATTGAGTCTAAACGATATTGAGCTTTAATAAGATTTTCCAATGATATATCGTTGGATGAATCACAAGCGCACACGTTATTTACCAAGTGAACAGTCTTAGTTTTACTTGACGCAAATCCAAAAAGAACCCAACCTAATGCCGTCAAAATAGCAACAGGTTGCGACTTAGAGCCTTGTCGTGTCGCTATAGGAACGGACAGATTCGAATTGTCAATACCTATTATAATAGTTGGAGATGCGTCATAGCATAACTCGTCCGATATATCGGACAAATATGAAAATTTTGATATCTCACTTCTACAAACGTTCTGACGTGTCAAAGCTAGGTTATCGATAGATCGGGCTTGTTTAATATCATAAGTGGTCGTAGAATAACGACCTTTTATTTGAAAGTTAACATATCGTGCTTGTGTCTGCCTAGATAGGCCGCCTACACAATGCAAGTCTATCTGACCCACTTGCCCTGTTAACCCAATCTGTGCCGATATTTTTGAGTCAACAAAGGTGGCTGTGGATCCGTCGTCTAGCAAGGCATACGTATCCACAGAACCATTTGGACCTGATACAGTGACAGCTACAATTTTAAGTAAAGGCCTAGAAGAAAAGTCGCTGATAGCCGTAGAGTGCGCCGTCACCTCAGGTGGTGACTGTTCTACATTAGATGCGGAATCCAACACAGTGATTTCGGCGACATGAGTGACGTTACGGACGTAATTTGGGTTATGAAGAAGTTTGTGATGTTTATTTCCGCATCCTCCTTTTGTACAAACTCCTTTTGCACGACATGAGCCATAATTATGCAAACCTTTTTTCAAACATTTTTGACACAATTTATTTTCTTTGACAAAACGCCACTTGTCATCAACTGTCAACGTTAAAAAATTATGACAATCAACGAGTGTGTGTGAATTATTTTTACAATATAAACAAACTTGTTGCGATAAAATTTTTGATGAATTTTTAGCCGAAGATGAAGTACGAATTGGTGTTTCGCTGCAAGAAGAAGCCTCAGATGCTTGCAAATCTTCCTCCAGCTTCAAGCCCGCCTCGACCTTGTTTACACGCTCCAACTTTGTGTTCCTGTCAAACGAATAATACGGCGTTTTATAAGCTGGACTATCTATAATACCAAATTTAGATTGCACCTCTACTTCATTAACTAGAAATTCTGATAGCATCTCAAGTTTGCTTTGGCCACTGTATTGATGGGCAGTGGCAAAATCGTACCATCTACTTCTTAACATAGTAGGCAATTTTTGTAGCACAGTATTAAATAGTTCAGGTGATCGAAGGTAATCCTGACCATCCAAGAGACGTAAAGTCTCGGTGCAGTTACTTACTTTGCTTGCAAATGTTATTAAGTCCCTGTCAATGTTAAATAATTTAGGCAAGGACCTTACCAGGCATAACTCCTGCAAAATAATCATATCTGGCCTCCCAAAACGAATTTCCAAGGCACGCATTACAACGTCCGGCGTTTTAGCAGTAACTAACAGTTTGTCAACCGCTTCTCGCGCGGCACCCCGCAATGCGTGACCTAGCCGTGCTAAGTTTTGGGTGCATGAATATGAAGTTGCTGTATCCTGAAAAACTTTTTTAAAAGAAAGCCATTCCGTAGGGGACTTCCCATCAAAGTGGGGGAGTTGGATATTAATCCCCTTCGGTTGCATTATCTTTTCCGACATTTTATCAAATGCCGCTGTTAGTGCGACTATTGGTTCAAGTGAAGCTGCAGTGGGGAGATTTGGGTTCAGTGTAGCTTGTGGATAATTATTAAGGTTTACTAACCTGTCCATTTCGCTATTGTGATTGCTGACACCAGCGCGACTAGATCGGCTGCTCCGAGCACTGCTTGCCTCGATTTGAGCCATTTTAGCTTTAAATTCCTTTTTAGCCGCTTCTTTTTCAATTTGCGCTAAGCGACGTGCCAATTGCGCTTCCGCCGCAAGTTTTTGAGCGCGTATGGTTGCCGAAGAGCGGCGGGTTGATGTGCTGTGAGCACTCACTGGGTCCAGAGCACTAGTACCCGGGATTGCGCTCTCCGCCGGTACTGATGGCGGCAACAATTTATCCGCACAACCCACTAAACGTCCCGACCTTGTTTCCATAGCTTACGTCAAAATTTTTGAAAAACCGAAATATTCAAAGCAAGTGTGAATTTGAAATTTAGATTATTTTATGAACAGTATGGATCGCTGGTGAAAATGTGAGTAGGAGACTATGGAAACTCGGTTTTAGGGAATATTAAGGAATTTATTAAACTAACAAAAATTATAGCAAAATGGCCGTTGAACAAAAAGTAATCTTTTTTACGTCAAAATCCAAAAGTCTATGAAAAGTTCTTAATATTTATAAAAGAGGTGCATTGTGCACACTTATAACCACATATTGTATACACAATAGTGAGCATTTTTACATTCTCAATCACATATTCTCAATCACATAAAAGTTATAGATAGACCTCATCCTATTCCTATGATTTCTAAAAAAAAATCATATTCATACACAGAAATTAACCTTTGAAATGCAATCTCTTTTACATCCATATAGGTATTTTATTAACATCAAGTAATTAAGTAAAACACGTCTCACTGATAGCTGTACGCCGTAATCCTCGAGAAGGCGGTCTGGGCCGTGGCCATATTCTACCAATTAGTAGAGGTAATGCGGTTTTGTGGGCCAATTTTACAAATTATTGTTTTTATCGAATGTAGGTAACAGTCGTAGTGCAATTGGCAATAGTTAGATAAACTACGACAAATGTACCTGTGCCTAGCGAGCCTAGTACTGTGCCTAGGTCTACATCTGTTTTGGTGCCCTCTCGCTGCCAAGGCATCTTAGTGAGACAACGTTCCAAAGGTCTCATTCCACTGGATCACGGCATATTACTTTTTTATTCTTTCATAAGCTTTACACGGCAGTGGCTCTGTAATTAGCTTTACCGAAGAACTGCAATGTTGAATAAGAATACTGGTTAATAACCCTATTCTACTGAAACTATTTGTATGCGGTTGTTAACTGCTAAATTAAGTTCTACTTAATAAAAAATAAGTAGAGAAAATTGCAAATCTTATTGTAGGTAATGCACACGTGCAGAGTTCATTAAATATCATCCGTATATGTATATAACACCATATTTGTATGCGTTACATTGCATGAGGCTTAACTTTTGATACCAATAAATAACGCATATTATTCTGTGCTTATTTTCTAGTAATATTATTCTATAATCTATATTTGTAGTAATAAAAAGTATTTTGTAAATTGGCACAGTTTATTTAAACGTTTTGACGGTTTCGTACCCAAAGGGTACCTAGGGGACCCTATTACCAAACTTCCGTTGTTTATCCATCCGTCTTTATTTAATTATTTATATAAAGCTAACCAGCAACGTAAACAATTTACATACACAGTTACCTAAACATAATTAAAGGCTGCGAAGATATGCATAAATATATTGTTGCAAAGTCTGTTTCTCACGTAACCATATCAATATAGAACGTGTGCTAAAACATAGCTCATAAAACGGTTTTTCATACGAGATCTACTTTACACAAAACTAATAAAATTTACCTAGATAATATTATGGAGGGGTTTTTAGGTCTTCCTAAAAAGAAAGTAATAATTTTAATTATAATAAAACACCTCTCATCTGCTCAGCTTGCTTCCGCATGGGGTAGTTTGGGTTTTTAATCCACATTACTTTACCAAACAAATATGGTATATTTTGGTCAAGCTAGATGTAAACAATCCAACGTGAAAAACTTTTAACGGCTACATTTTCCATAAAAAGTTTAACTGCAAATTTAAACTTTTTAAAGATAAATTATTTAGGCAGTAACTTGCACATGGTAACATTGTCCCAAACCACTCCTGGTTGGGTTAAAAAGTTGCCCCTGTGACCCTCTCAAAGTCTTTATAGGAGCCGTGTGGCCAAACGTCAGTGGTTTATGACCAATAAATTTTGCACGAAAAACGCCGACTTTTTCGGTTATACGGAAACTTTGCACTATCCTTCTTTTACGTTGGAAGAGAACGACAGCAATTACTTTGTTCAACTTTATTGACTCCGTGTTTTAATGTATTATTTCGTTGTGGAACGTTTTGTTTTTGAGCGGCATCTGAAAAAAAAACAATCATAAATGACAACTTTGGCAAGGTGGAGTTTTAAATAAATTCAACCCAGAGAGAAAAATAAACTATAATTATTATGTGCTTAATCAAATATCCACAATTAAAAATTATGACGCAAAGCAACGCACTAAAATCAACACTGCTAATAACTAGAGATGTGCCAAACGGTACTCTTGGAAAACATTTTGCTTTCATGTTGTTGAAATGCTTCTTCAAAACTATTGTGATTGAAGAATAACCCTAATAACTTTAGGAACAGTTATTTGTCTTTGTATCTGTTATTTAACAGTCACTGGTACGATTTTACAAAATAAAACCGATAAAAAGATAATTATCGACTTGTGTAAGTCAATATCTTCTCTCAATATACTAGTATTGACTAGTATATTTTATTTATCATCCCTTGAGTCATGGCTCTTCAGAAAACACGCGATACATCAAAAGTAATCAAACTCATACAAAGTCGACAATCTGCGTACGAAATCACAATATCTAATCCGTCCGATTGCTTCCGATCCCGAAATATTGCTTGCAATAAAACATATCGTTGTCATACCAGGGCCGCATCTAGGCTTTGGGGCCCTGGGGCAGTTGAAAGCAATCCAGATGGGCTTGAATAAAAAAAAATACACATGCATGGAAGTGGTCATTATTGAACTACCAAAAGTAAAGTTTTAGTTTAGTCTACCTGTATCTTAAGCTGTATGTTACAATAGCACATCGATTGGAATACGTTTTGTTTTTTTATTGCATTTGTGTGGTATTCAAACTAATTAATACATTTACAATACCTACTTTTAGTTTAATTTTTATTATAATAGCAACAAATAAAAATATGACACACATTTACCTAATTTTTGAGAAATCGTTGACCCCGTCTTCACTGTTTGGACAGCATTACGGCCCTGTGTCATATCGATACGGGGAAATGAGAATCGGAATACAGACAATCGATGTGAATTCATCCGTTTGGGACCAATTCAATATATGTTAATATGCGTATTTGATTTTATAGGCACATCTATAGAGTTGCCAAAATTAAACGTGCGCACGTGCGGCTTGAATTATTTGATATTTTGCTTACAATATTGTTCGGAGCATAGTTATTTATTACGATACCAATATTAGAACATACGAATAAACCAATGAATAAATAAAATAAAATATCAATGACATAAAGTTCATTTAGAGTTTTATGTTTATGCTATTCAAGATAATATTGTTTTTACTTAGCGTATTCAAAATAGGACTGGTTACGAAATCATATAGGTATCCTGAAAGAAAACTGTCGCTGCATAGCTTCTACTTAAGACCTAGATGTACGTAGAAGAAACATTACTTTGAGTGGGAATTGCATTTAAACAATTGTTTAAAAATGTATAAATATATAACTTTGTAGACATTGTTATTTACAGACAAAAACACATCGCCGATAGAGCTCGCTCTTCAAAAACAACAAACAAAGCATGCTGTCTGTCTGTACCAAAGCTAATATTTCAACTACCCAGTCGTTACTATACAAAACTGATCAAAACGACTGTAGGGAACTGATTGCTTCATTGGGATGCGTACTGGTCGAAGTTATCGGTATATTCTAGTGGTGGTTATGCCTGAACGGACTTATCCATGAATGGGGTGTGGGAACCTATTGTGTTCGTTGATTACGAGGTTTGGAACAAAAGTCGTGTGCGATATTGTTGATTGAAAAAAAAGTTTTTGCTCCATTTATACAATCAACATTTTAAAGTCTAAATTTTCTCGTTTCTACTTTACGTTACGATACATTAAGCTGGACTCAATGATTTTTATTTTGTCTTTTTCTATTATCAATGAAATATATATTTTTGGTTGCATTAAATCGATTTTATAATTAAATATTGCCCATTATTGATCATGCAAAACAAATACGTTCTTAGTTTTCTTTTTTACCACCCAATTCCTTAAATAAAACCTGAAAAGCCGCTTGAATAAATCTAGGAAATTGTCCGGTACACGTACCTAAAGCAATTACGATCGGATTGTAGAGTACAGAGGGTCTACTCCGCAAAACGATTTCGATATAAGTTTTCAGATCTCTATGTCTTTTTTACTCATCCTAGGATGTTAGGATGTGTGAGAGCGATGGGTATAGCCGATATTCTCAATTTTTGTAAAATAGACCCCAGATACGCTGCAGCGTAGGTACTAGTGAATAGTATACCCGGGCTGAGTGAAATTGACAGATTTATTTGCGTCCGGATAAACCGGGGTTGCAAACGCTTGCATTTTTTACGTACCGCGCCTATCGCGATGAATGTTTCGTATAAATTCGTTTAGAATTTATATGAAATGTCAGTTATGTGGCGAGCCGTCAGTTTTTGTATTAACACCTATGATGGACGTTTGTAACTGTGCGATAAATAAAAATGATGCATTTTTCCATATAAACTTCCAAATGTGTCCAGTAAGGTCTTGTCGCTTATTTTTTAATGTAACCATCATATTTCATAATAATTGAGCCCATCAGTGCTAACATTATTTTATTTATTAACTAGAATTCCATTTAAACTTTAAGAAGGCCGTCCTAAAAACCCAATTTCTAAGTCCTAAAAATTTTAATTTGTCAATAAAATCCAAAAATGCATTGTAATTTACGCTAACACAATAAATTCTATGCCTGTACCATTTGAGTTTACAAAATACAAGCTAATATTATGTAGATATATACGTAGCGGGTTTTTTTCGTAGGACAGCGTTTTCAAGTTTTTTTTATCACAATTCTCAATCAGAACAAACAAACATTTCAAAATATGCCACTTCTCCCACGACAACATGGTCCCAACAACACACGTAAGTTGCAAGGAACCGCTGAGCAACCAAGTTACCCAGCGAACTCGGTCGCGGTAAGGGGCGTAATTTCCCTAGAGGTACAGTATCGACGCAACCTCGATGTCGCCTCAGGGTTGCTGCACATACAGGGTTATTTGTAAGACATCAACCACCTCGCAAGACTAGGTAGCTAACATCATAAACTGTTGTTAATACTTGTTCTCCGACTTTTGATAAAAATCATTTTTGATTAATATATTGAGTTATAAAACTCGTAAAAAAAATGCTGTTTTTTATGATGTTAGCTATCTAGTCGTGCGAGTTGTTGATGTTTTGTAAATAACCCTATATATTCGGGCCGGCACTGGACGTAGGGAATATATTTTGTGACGTAAGTTAGACAAAATATTATTGTTACGGTATAAACAGTTTACCGTAACAACAAGTTAAGTTTTCTCCCAATATGTATAGGTATACAGGGTGTGCAAAGGTAGCATAACAACTTTTACTATGGTAACAAAACAAAAACATTGTTTTTAAATGCTCTTCACAAAACGGTAACTTGATCATAATGTTTAGATCAACATTTTGTTACGATTTCGATGTTGATCCGATGGTAAAAGTTTTTTTATATCATCATAGCTGATCATGAGGTTTTAAGGAGTGACATATTATTCTTTCTATTGCTGACATTTCTATCTTTTGGTAATTGCACAATATACCTGATTTTCTTAGTACTGTAGAGAGTTGTAATTAAGCAGCAAAAACAGTCTACGGGGATCATAACGATCCAAAAATAGTCTTGAATACTGGCTAAGAAGGGATTGCTCAGCAACCAAGTTCCGAACCAGAGGTCTAATTCCCTTAATTTAAGCGGTGTAGGCAGAATCCACGGTAACATTACTACCTACCATCGTTAGTCTCGTATACTAATATATGTAACAAAATAAGGTTTCCAATTTTCAGTCGCATTACGAACTACGAAAGCATTTTTTGACGTGATTCATGTTTTAGCTTATATTTACTGAAACTTGATACAACTAAATTAGATTAAATAACACTTGAAAAAAAATCATTGACCTCAGATGGGACTCGAATCTACGTCCCATCGCATGCCGGGCGAGTGCTTTACCAACTAAGCTACCGAGGACGTCACGTGACACGATGAAATTTCTCAAGTGTTTTTTCTCGCTGTCGAAGCCAGCGTATCTCTGATCAATGTTGTAGCTATATGTATAGGAGTAGTATACTACCGTCAACACCCGATAGAAATATTTTTACAAATATTTGACTATTGTTTAAGATCAGAAATTTTAATGCTTAAATAATGTTAATTATGTTATTTATCTTCAATTAAACTACCTATGTCAAATTAACACATATTTTTAATGCATGTGAGTGACGAATTTACTTTGAATGTATGGAGAGTACAAAAATGTGACGAATTTTCTTTGTGACGAATATACAATAACCCAATTAAACCTTCCATGGAATTGCTAAAAACAAAAATGTTCAATAATTTAAAGTATTTTTAATACAGCAATTGGATTCCAGGTCTTCCCAACCAAGGCGAGGAGTGTTATTTCCCTGAGGGCCTGTATCGACAAGGCTCGATTGTCGCCGCTGACACTCTGTAATGTGAGTAAGACGTATGGACCTACAGCCTAGATGCATTCCTGTGGGTATACTAAACTCTCTGGTTTCGGTTTGAATTACACTGTTATGTTACTTTATCAGAAGTGTTTTGTCACAAATACTTTATTACTCGTTGTCATTGTCGTTTATTGTAAACTAATTGCGCAAAAAAAAAACTTTGGATTTAATGTATGTATAAACACATTGCATGGATGTCAATTGAATTAGCAGAAATGTTTAATTTGCGGGCAAGAAGGGAGATACAAAAGTCATAAAATATATGTCTACACATTATATTTTATGGCTTTTGTATCTCCGTGTAACATTTAAAAAAAAGATTTTCACAATTTTTTTTTGTGTTTATCTAAATTCGGATATTTGTAAGATCTCAAAATATAATGACAAATAAATAATAAAGATTTTGCTAGACTACACACTAATTGTTTTGGTCACGGAATAATGAATTAATAAATATCGTTGTTTTCTTGTAAAATATCAGTGTATTTTACAAGAAATGTTTATATAAATGTAGGCCCACATATGAATTCTCTATATATAAAATTGATTATTTAAATCCTAGTTTAAGGAATTAAACTATGATTTAATTAATTAATCAACCTTAGATAGAGTATTAAATAAAACATAAACTTTTATCTTCACGTTGGATGTGTAAAGCTTATGTAAATTTTAAGGCAGAAAGGCAACTGCGAAGATGAATTCAAATTTCGTTACGGTTCTCATTACTCTAGCTGCATGAAAATGTAAAGCGGCATTAATTTTAATTCCTCCCGCAAGAAATTATACAGCCTGTATAATTTATATTGCTTGTGATACTTCTTATGATATACACGTTTCTATGGTTTTGACAAACCTGCAGTCCATCAGTATATTGATTTTGGTTTGTTGTAACCTGCGGCTTCCCGCAACCTCAATAGTTCGTCAGTTCAAGGTTGTTAAATAGCCAAGCATATTTATTACCAATATCCTCGATCAACTGCACCAGTATGACTATGAAGTCAGCAAAACGAAAGAGTTGTGATGCTGAAGAGATTTCAACACTTCTCCTAGACACGCACGTCATTGGCTGATGAAATACAAAAACTAAGGCTTGCTGTTAGGGCTCCATACAAAAAAAAACGTATCTGGAACATAGAAGAAGGAAAGATTTTTTTATCAGCATCTGATTATGGATAGAATTTATCATTCTCTTACACTTGTTTAAAGCTTTTAGTAATGACTGATACGTGATTGAGTAACAAATATGATCTTCAAATTTTAAATCACAATTCGTTATGTTTTTCAATTAAGGTAATTGGAAAAAATACTTACCTACTATTGAATTCGTATTTTGGAGCCACCCAAAAACATCCTATTCAGGTTGGCACTAATATCTTTGCTTAAAAAGCGATCGTCTACTTTGCAAAGAACCTATAAATATTCGCCCCGACATAGCCGATTCATCACAAGTTTTATTCGTAGACCAGACCCGAGCTCACGTCTTACTTTGGATTCCATTACTTGGATTGCTGACTTTGCAGCATAACGACGCTTTCTGCGTCAACTAGTGTAAGCTATAAAGTTCATTTTTTTTCTTATTTGAAATTAAATGTCTAGGCAGTTCTACCTCTTTAAGCTTTATTGCCAAGACTTAAGTAAAATTAAATAATCCAAAACGTTTTTTTCATCCATATTGTGCTGGTTGCGAGCAAGCTCTTTTTGTAAGTAATTAAAACCGAATTAAACTAAAAATAATTTCCTGTAAGATAGTATAGCGATAGATAACAAGATATACCTATAAGGAAATATCCCACACCTTTTACAAGTGTTTTAATGTAAAGAGTTCAGTAGGAATACAGCGATTTTGCACTTGCAACACTTTACGTAGGAGTTGTCGATAAAATGTACCCACGCAAATTGAATGACCTGAAAATTCCCTTGTGTGGCCCATCCCGACAAATTAGCTTTTTTATTATATCATTGTAGGAAAAGTTAAAATTGTCTGCGGTTGGCTTTGGTCCATGGCAAATTGTACGTGCAATCAATTCTATATTTTCTGGATTGAGTTTTATTTGTTGGAATTACTTAACAACTAAGCTATTCTTGTCTATTTCAAAAACGTGATAGGATAATATTTTTGACTTTTATGAGTATTTTTTTTTCTACTTTGTTTATATGTTTAAGTTTTACTCTTAAGTAACATCAAATATATTGTTTATGCCTACTTGCTTTACAGTACAATTAGGCGCCGAAAAAACTGGGCAGCGTAAGTAAAAAAATCCTATAGTAACACATTAACATTGTAAAAGCTTTTGTAGAGATTTGCTGTTCCGTTTTTCTAAAAGTAAAATGAACCCGTTTATGATCACTTCGCCGTCAGTTTGTCTGGAAAATTTGGAAAAAAAAAATGTTTTACAGCACGAGGCATGAGTAAAGGAAAAAGTCAGATAACAGTTTTGTAGTAAAATCATGATAACAATTTCGAAACAATCTTAGAAAGCCCGTAAAAATCTTCGAGACTCAATTCCTGTTACGAACGGAACCCTCGGTGTGCAAGTCCGATTGGCACTTGGTCGGTTTTTAATAATAAATTATAGCTACGAACAATAATCTATAAAAAAATAAAAGATTGCGTTGAAGAAGACTGACGTGCAGTAATTTTAGTAATAACTATAATGAAAACCTGTTAGAGAATATTGCTTGTAAACGATTGGAATAGCTTAGTATCGTTTACGGAGTAATAGTCCTATTATCATTATCGCTATTATACTGGACAGCGAGTATGGCTAATGTTTTAACATACATAAAGCTTTATGTTAAATGAAAATTAGGAACAGCTAAAGAGTTTAATTAGTTTTAGTGTAGTTAGTAAGATGGATGTAACAGGGCAGGGCTTTTGAGTGTAGAGGGATATTGAACGATATGAATAGCTATTCAAGTTTAAAAATCATTAGGTATATTTACAAAACATACATTTAAAAGGTGTTTTTTGTAAAAAGTAACCGGCCACATCTGTTGCAGAACCGATGAAAGGTAGAGTAAACGGGTTCTCAAGTGGAGACCACGCTTCGGTAAACGTAGTTTAGAATGCCCTCAGTTCGGTGGACAGACGATCTTAGAGAAGTTTGGTGGTAGCTAGATGAAAATACTGGGATATTGTGCTCTTTGGAGCTCCTTGGTTTACAAACATTCCAGTACTGGAATGCCATAAACTGACATGATGATCTAGGCATTAACCTACTGTTGGGTAGGTATAATATGCCTCATTTTTTCTGAATCACTTCTAAATGTTTTGTTCCATACTAACCCAAATTACTTTAGCACTCGCACAATGTCTTTGAACCATGCACTGCAATAGGTTAATGCCCATTGTCCTTCTCTTGCTGGATTCCAAAAAATATCTATGCTACACTTCTTTTTCGCAGTAATGTAAATTGGACCACAGCATCTTACTAGTTTTGTCTTATCATCGCGATACAATTTATGAATGGCTTAAGCTTTATCCAAACTCTGTTTTCAATATACCGTAAAGCCGGCTGAAATAACAATTCTAGCGTATGTAGAGCGATAATTATTTAAGTCTTCGCTGGCATAAACAATAGTAATTCCACAAATCCCGGGGCAAGAGCGGCGAGGGGCAAATTAATGAGTTCCATGCCTGCGTTACTCACACGGGATTATAGTACAGATAGCAGAGAACAGTCGGAACAAACGCACTTTTGAAGGTTAACATCAGTATCGGCCTTAGCAGACTAGAATATGTTGCAAAAATTATGACTAGCCGCTATCATTTCATCATTTTGTCAATGTAGGGCATTTTTCCGAGAACTGGAAAAAAAAGAGCTAAGGAATGTCCTATATTGTGTATAATTTATTTAATGTGCAAAAAGAAAAAAAAAAGATTTCTTGAAAAACTATACTGCAATGTATATTTTTTAGAACTAATACATAATCTACGATGGTAGCTCTTAATCTGTACGTACATCAAATACCTACATCAATTTCATTAATTCGGAATTGGTTTATAGGATGAACTCTTTATTTTATTTTTAACTAACACAGACAGACAATAGATAGATGCGAGTTTCACTAGGCCTTGACTTACTAGAAATAATTATCTCATGAGGTAAAGAAATAAATAAAAAAAAATCACATAAACTAGCTGGCAGCTGTTCTATACGGACTATATTGTGGCACAAGCTCGGTGTAAACTTACTTTATTAGATGGCTAATACAACGCACAGCGTTATTGGATGCATCTCTTGTATTCTTAGCCCTGTCGCAACTATTGTTCTATGTAAATCCTTTGGCAGCATATATTTGCTGCGCAAACACAGTATCTGTGTTTGTTCTACTCGGAGAACATTTGAATTTGAATGTTAGTCGACTTAATATTGACATAGTCGATTTTGAATAACAAAATAATATAGTTAGAATGAATAATAGTCGTTTCGAAATAATCACATATAATAGTTAATTTTTATTCTTCTTTTTTGTCTCTTGTCAATAATATATTTTTTATTCTAAATTTTGGCGACCTCGATCGTTGCATCGCTCGGCTTCGTATTCGTCTTATCTTCTCTTGTTATGTTACGGCCTACTGAACGTTTGAGATAAGGGTGTAAGGAATTGCACCGCATTTACACGCACTTTTCAAACCCTATTTATATTTATTTCTATAATGGCCAACCTACTTCTATAGTGGACTTACTTTTACCGAAGCAGAAATACTTGAGTATCTGCATTAGTGGTCAAATGGGCTAACAGCCTGTGTGCACGAGGATTAATCTCTTCTATATTTACTACCTAAATAAACACAAAACACACGTCATATAATATAGTATGACCAATACATGGTTAAACCCGAATCTCATATTCGACTTGTTATAGCAGGTGTGCAACAACAATAGTTTCAATTTAGTATCAAAGAGAGCCCTGAGTGTGTTCTTCCTGCTATGGTAACAGCATTAGCTGCTGGAAAATGACAGGAACCTTCATTGGCATTCGTCGATGTTCGCCAAAACCTTGTCGATGGGGATGATAAAATTTGATGGTCGCTCGCGGCGTGCCTCCCTCCAGTTACTGTGGCGGGACAGAATCTTAAGTGCTTTCCTCCGGGCTAAAACGCCAGCTTTCAAATTGATAGTGTGATGGGTTGATTTTTTAAAACTTAAAGTGCTTTAACAACCTTGGCAGGTCAAATTTTTAAGGGTTGAATTTCAGCTTTTGTGGCAAAACAAAATATTTAAATTCTAAAATTAAAGCGAACTTTAATTTGTTATAAAATTTAGTTATATGATTATCTAACACCGCATAGCAAGCCATACCAACTGTTGATTTAAAAATCTTTGAATAAAATACACCTCGAGATTAACATTTATCAAAATTTACAAAATTCGTATCTCACTTACGAAACTTTAAAAATTTAGTACAGAATAGTTTCAAAATGTCTAATTTATAAAAGATAATTTAAAAAACAGATTAAGTATTCAGTTATCAGCTTTTTTTACGAAAGTAATTTTAGATGTATAGACCTATCACCTGCTGTTGCGTTGCATGTTCCATGCGGCAAAAACATTTTAAGCCATAAAATTTTTAACAAGCGTCGAATTCGTTTGCTTTACCATAAGTACGCTCGAAGCCTCCATTGTTGACTAGAGACCCACCCTGTTTGTTTAGGTAACTAAGTTTGGCTCTCGGGACTTGGTTCATTGGCCACGTATTTAACTTTAGTTAGACAATATTGGCCCGTAAAGGACGCATCGGTAATGAAGCAACTTTCATTAATCGACCAAATTGAATGCAGACAACCAATATTGTGGACGTAATTAAAGTTTTGACAATTTGGCCATTGAAGTTGCTCTGACAAAACGAGGTCAGGCGTGGTGGGCTTGTTACTATGTTATACATGTGCGATGTAACTTGCTACGAACTACTAACTCGCTCTTTCTAAAATTTTGCTTTTCAGCGATAAAAATAAAATAATAAATAAAAGAAAGTATAAATAAAGTAGGTAGTAATAAAGCAAAGTAAATTTTTATTAGTTTTATTTCTAAAAAGGAGTTTAAAATTATTTAAGTGTGGATATTATCCTATTTACTGTATGTATACTATTAGCCAAAATAGAAAAAAAAAACAAATATAAATCAATATAATCCGTCTCATCCTGGCGGGTCAAACAGTATTACAGTATTACTTAAACTTCGATTTGTTATTTCTGCAAAAAAATTGACGTAAATACAACACTGTTCAGGTAAAGAGTAATTTGATTGATTAACAACTATCAAAATATGACTATTACCACTATTACGAACGAAACGGCTAAACCTAAGAAACTAGTCCCATTGAAACGTCAAGGACCCATTGTTTCTTCGTCCATCATATTTCTGAGACCATTTGTCAAGTGGGTTTTGCAAGTAAACACAATCAGCAGACAAGTGCGTGAGCCGGGATTCGAACCCACGCACCTGATTTGCAACGGCTTGGCGTAAGTAGGTGGGACGGGCACTGTCACTACCTACTCGAGATGTGTTGAGTGATTCCGCGGTTGTATAAATCAGTTTTATGGTGCATGCAAGTGTTTTTTAAATTGCGACTGAGTGTTGATTCAGTCGCTATGTGATGTTACATGGTAGGATGTGATGATGAATAAACATATTAATATATTTAGTTTAAAAAAATACATTTGCAGTTCGCATTGCGCCCTAAGACGTCACTTTGCTGTAATAAAGTACATCTACTTTGATTGTATTTGTGTTATTGAATGAGATAATTTTCTGAGCGCCCTTTACCTATTATTAATACTATTTTAGTTGGTTAGACAATTTGAAACGTTTGCTTTTAAGCGCAATGTTGCCGTCCTAATTAAGATGAAAATATTCCATAGTTTCAATGCTAATACACACCGCGATACTCTTGCTCAACTAATATGCAAGCTCCCCTGCACGTATTAACATAGAAAGCTTATTGTTAAGCTCAACAATACAGATCAGAGAAGGTCAGCTAAATATAGCAGTGGAGATGCTTCTAAATAACTCATGGTTGTTTTCTTTTTGTCCAGTGTTAATTGTTGGTAACCTTTTGAAGAAACATGACTTAGTTTTTTTTTCTGAAATCCGTTAAGACGTCAAGTTAAATACTATCATGGCTTGAAACATAAAACATACGTACCTACTAATTGTCATTTACTTAATTTTAAAATAAGATTTTTTAATCGTCTTATAGGTTGAAAAATCTTTTGTTATCCAGAATTTTCATTCTTAAATAAACACCCTTTCCAACTGTTATTACCATTATGATAAGCAGAAAATGACAAAGAGCCTAGATTTTTATGACACAATATGATGCACATATCTTTGAACTGGTGTAATTTATTTTTCCCATCATTTTTGCATTTAATGTTACTTTGATTTAAACGTTAAAAAAACAAAACATAATTGATTTTAAAATCAAATTAAACTAGGTAAGTTTTAGAGTTAACTTATGTCGCTTCTTTAAACAGAGACAAGTGCATATTAGAGTAGGACGCTCTATGTTAATGAGGGTTAAATAATATTTGTTCTGCAGACAGAATACATAAGACAATATGAGCAGATGAGCATCGGAGGTTGTCCGGAAAGTATCTGTTTTTGTTTATTTTGCATAGAGTTACTTTGGTGTGTAGGGAAATATTCAAATAATTTTAGTAGCTCTATCCAAAATTAACAAAGGTCAGATACTTTCCGGACAGCCTCCGATGCTCATCTGCTCATATTGTCTTATGTATAATATTTTTTCCCCTATCATCGGCTACTAATGTATCTACCTACCTATATATCTACATCAGTAACCACATAAAGATGTAGTGACAAGAGGTCTGAAAGACTTCATAAAACCATATTTTTTAAATAATAATAATATTATGGTAAGTGACTAAAGCAAGTTTTATTTTGGTAGCACCAAACAATTTTCAAACATGAGCCGGATACTTCCCGGACAGCTTAAATAAAGTTTAGTGGAACGGCACCATTTCTAGTTGTACCGAGACAAGTGGTATTCGAGTTTTACAAGACTTCTGCGCCGTCGGGATAGTTTTGCTATCTGCTTTGCATTCAAACTTTAATCTGTTTTGAATACTCTTATATTTATTTGTACTTCTTATATAGACTTGACTTATATTTTCTTGAGGATTTCAATAATTATAGCCATTGCTTAGTCGTTTTAGAATACTTATGGTGGGAAAATATGTAAATACATCCTTTAAACTAAAAATGTCGAGACTGATTTACGGAACTTTCTACTTTTTCAATCAAGTAGATAGAACTTTACAGATCAAACCTGTTATACTTTTATCACAGGTTTTTCTGATAATAGATTTGGTTTTATCTTTGTTTACACAGATACCAGGTAGGGCACAAAAATAATTTTCAAGCTTCTGCTACAGTCAGTTTGTAATATTATATTAAAACAAAGGAATTTGACTAAAAAGTAATCTCTCAACAACTAACTATTACGACAGCGCAATCATAATAATGACAAAAAGCTTAAATAACAGTTTTATCGGCGTCTTACAAAATCAATAAATCGAATATTCTAATTCACTAAGGCTCGACCCTCGTGCCTTTTATATTAATGAAAGATGAGTCCGATGAAAGGCTTTAATGTTTCATCAATATGCATTAGTCAGTGTCCAATGCTATTATCAAAGGGATTACAATTATGTGTGAACATTAGAGTTGCAGATCGTGAGAAAACAGCCAACCTATTACATAGTAAATGAAATAATTTGACAGCATTTTCTTGTGTTTCGAGATATGCAGATTATCTAAAAGAAATCTCAACCATGATTTTAGATAAAACCATAAACCAGTTATTGTTTTCCAGTAAATAATAACCATTTAATTAATACACATACACAAAATGAAAATCAGACCCGAGACCTAGTCTCGTGGCCGTACGGGCTGAATGTCGTTTTGTCCTTTTTTTTTAAATATGTGAGTTGTTTGTAATTAGATTTTTAGTTCAATTAACAATTATCTTTTGTTTAACGAAATTTGTTTAAAGTTAAAGACGAACCATTAAGAGTTAACTCAAAGAATTCACGAACACTTTTTAATTGGCTGATCATTTTGGGGTGTGGTATTGTCAACCAACAGCGGAATTAATGTCGAACAGGTAGTCTATGGGCTTAATCTGTATTTGTTTCTTAATTGAAATTTATGTATTATGTTTAATGTATAGATAGATATTTTGTTAGCTTCCTTTTTAATCAATTAATTACCACACTTGTAATAAGACACTTTTAATCTAAAAATAAAATAATAGTAAAATATACGACTGTCGAAAATAGTTTTAGAGAGAGAGATTTTATACAGAAAAAGCAGAAGCACGTTAAAGTATTACTATATTCTCGTATTAGGAACTAGTACATAGTGGACAACCCTACTGGCAAAGTAGCAAAGTAATTCGCCCTAAGTAATTTATGATAATTGTTTTTTTTTATATTAATATTAATGGAAATATTGAACCCCTTATTTTATAACTACACTGAAAATATATTTCTCTTCCAAATAGTCCATAACACTAGTACCGTTACGTCTATAATTCATTCGCAAAAACACAAAAACCGCCATAAATCCTTTACGAGTGTATGTTAACCTTTATTACTTAGCAAACCATAAACACGCTTCCATTTTTTATTTGCGGCCTTGCTAACAAGTTTCACTCCCAAAAACAAGGTGTAGTTAAAACAATATTTATCTTAATAATTAGTAAAAACTAGCCAGTCCCGGTTCATTTGATAAGGTGCGTGTAAATAGCAATGGTCGCGTGATAAGCCCGGAGCGTATATAAATTAAAAGGTAATTGTGTTATCGTGACCTCGTGCTTTAATGCATTGAGCTACGTGGAATGGAACACTCTAAAATTAATTACAATTTTAGAATTTGGAACGCTTTCGTTTCGGAATTTATAAATTAAATAGATTTACAAACTCATATAAAACTAAAAAGTAAACATCCTTTAAAGGTGTGATTCTACTACTCATAAAAATCTATTTACTGTGACACTAACATTGAAATAATACAAAAACCATGTGTTTCCATTGGTTTCCATGAAACCTAAAACAGTTTATCGACTGTTTAGTGTGGAGGAGTAAACGATTTAGATGGCCTATTTTTTGGTTCCATTGTAAGAGTTATTGTATTTGAGCAGAAAAATGAACTAATTTTATGAATAAACTCTAAAATGTAAGCCCATGACAAGCCCACTCAAGAGAACAGAACTCACCTTAACTATGAAGTGTGATGGGAAGAGTGTTGTTAGGCCAATAATCATTACTGTCATATACTTAGCTTGATAATAGTCGTGAAGACTAATATAATAGTTACAGACTTTGTCTTGACTACAACTTAACCATTTCTCCTATAATGTAATGTTGTAGGGGGAATAGGGGTGTATTTGCAACATTTATAGAATAAAGAAAACATAAAGACATCATATCGTAAAATCGTATACCTAGCCATGTCAAGAAGAAAGTTTGATGCGTTATCACCTCGTCGACGATTCTACAAAATTATATGATTTTGTTAAACTTGTGCTTTGTGGAGGTGAGATATCAACATACTAATGTTATCTACAAATCTACAAGCTAACTATTATTCTACGAAACTGGCATACTCTCTAGAATCTTAAAATGCCGTACGTACATTTGACTAAAAAATATTCACATCCAATCCAATAATTTTCTGTGGATATTTTATTATCAATTTTTAAGATTTGCTTGGGTGATTGAAAATACCGTAAGACATCCTGCACGCACATGCAATAATGGATGTCAAGCCACGGTCTAAAATCGTCTGGATGTCTGGTGGCGAGCATTTGCACCTATGGATATTTATATACGTATTTAAGTATGTTTATCCGTTATCTAGTCGCCATAGCACAAGCTTTACTTAGTTTGGGGCTAGATAATTGGTGTGATTGTAAAACAATTTATTATTTATTTTATTAATCACTCCGAACATATTTTGAAATTTGGCACTGTAGGTACTATTTAGCAAGCGTGTCCCAACTACGAACAGAATATAGCACTAGGAAATAAATATCCAGCGCGGACTCGACTATACTCACCTTTGCAGATTGCAAGGTTGCATCATCATTATCCCTTTGCCATCCACTGTTGAACGTAGGCCTCCAATAAGTGCCATTTTGTTTTTTATAGTCTCCTTCAGTAGCTTTTATCAGTCCGTCCAAAGAGTCGCTAGGCCAGGGGTTCCCAACCTGGGGTTAAATCAGCTATTTCACGGGGGTAACAAAGAACCTAATTATAATAATAGTAAAATAAAATACAAAAAAGTTACAGAGCGCTGCGCAGTGACAAATTATGTGCTTGTTTATTTTGGCTTAAAACAGGTGCCGAATATCCTATTACGATACGATACGAGGTACTAGCCCAGCCAGGATCAAAGCCTGCTCCGGTCAAACCGGCATACCAGGTAGCACATTTTATAAGGAGGGACACGCTCTGGGATGGGATAGGACGGCCGACCAGCCAACCGACCGCGCAAGTCGGCTGAAACCAATCGACCACAACCAAGTAGATATGCATCCTGAGCCTGGTATAGGAAAATGGGTAAAGACGGGTTTATTGTTGTTAGGATTGAGCGTTGATGATGATGATGGGTTGGGCAATCTGGCCTTGGGTGTTGTGGTTTTTTCCTGATTATTATGTTATTTTGTTACTTGGTTGGCTTGCTGGTTGTTCTGCGTCATTGTTATATAGGTGTTGTTGTTTCGTATGAGCTGCTGGCGTCGGATTCTTTGTCAGTTTCTTCTTTTTCGAATATTGATTGAGCTGCTTGTCTCATCTCCTTTTTGTTTACGGCTAGGTGTTTCCATTCTATTAGGGTTTTATCATAGTATTTCAGATCATGTGAGAGCGAGTCCTTCCACGTAAATATTGGCTTGCCAATCTTTAGCCTATTTGCTGTGAGTTTTATAGCGCTGTGGAGTACGTGCGGCTTCGTTCGCCGTAATATATGACCGTAGTAACACAGTCTGAGAAATTATATTCTCTTAGTAATTGTCTTGCCCATCAAAAGTTGGTGTACTTTTTGGTTTTTCGGTGGAGATTTGCTGTGGCTAAGCATGTCTCCTAAAATGATCCGCTCGTACTGTCTAAGCATAGATCGGTTTGCTTTGGTTAGCGCGGCGGCCTTTAGTCCATAAGTCATTGTAGGCTCAATGATCATTTTATATAATAGTCTTGCTAGTTGCCATTGCATCTTGGTTTTTCTAATAAAAGGGATTAGAATTTTTGAGTTTTTAGCTCCTTGCTTGCAGCGGGTTTTTATTGTTTCTCATCTGCTGTGCCCTGATGTTATGTAAGTGCCGAGGTATTTTATCTCCTCGACTGGTTGGATATTAGTACCATCTCCAATTTGGAGTAATTGGGTGCGCCTGTAGGTATTTGTCGGGTCACAAATCAATATTATTGATTTTGTGGTATTGATTTTTAGTCCAACAGTAATGAGAAGTTCGTCGAGTCGGGAAAAAAATATTTGTAGTTGTCTAAAGTTTGTTCCTAAAATAATTATATCGTCGGCAAATGATAGGCACATCGGTAGGGATATTATTAAGTCTTGATTGAGACGAAGGAATGGTACTTCTTCTTCTAGAGTTTTTAAAACGTCGTCAATGAGAATGGTAAAGAGACGGGGTGACAGTGGGCAATCTTGTTTGACTCCTTTGCCTTTGTTAATAAACCGTGTTTGTTGTCCAAACCACCTTATGCATGTTGATTCATTCATACAAGCTTTTATAATCCTATTGGTAAAAGTCTTATTAGTCCTGGACACGAGGATGTCTTTCAATGCATTTAAGTTTACGGTATCAAAAGCTTGTTCCATGTCGATTGCCATGACGTATGTTTTTGTGCCTTCCCGCCATTTCTCGTCGAGAATTCTACGGAGAGTAAAAATATGATCATCGGTAGATCTATTTTCTAGGAAGGCTGCTTGATAGTTGCCTAGGCTCTTGGTCAATTTATCGAGACGGGACAGAATAAAGTTGGCGTATATTCTATAGCCAGTACAGCATATCGAAATGCGCCTATATTCGTTAGTTGATTTCGGGTTCGTTTTTTTTGGAATCGGGACTTGGACGGTTTGGGTCCAGGCTGATGGTATGATATTGCTTTGCCATGCATTCCTAAAGTGCTCCATTAGGTCTGTGAACATCTCTTCGGGTAGGGCTTTAAATAGTTCCGTGACTACTTGGTCAATACCTGGTGCTGTGCCATTGCGCATACTATTGATTATTTTAGCAACTTCTTCATTGCTTGGGCCTTCGCAAAGGTCATTTATATTCTCGTTCTTACATAGAGATATGGCTGGACCTTCGGATTTGGATAGTTCCTTTTCCCAATTAGAAATAGGTATGTATGTGGTCTTCTTCCTGTATTTTTCAGTTGTTTTGAATCTTCGGTAAAAGTTATATGTGGTTTTCATACGCTGAGAGGGATGCATGCTATTAAGGTCCTTGAAAAAAGATTCGAATTCGCGGTCTTCATTTTTTTTCAATATGTACTGCAACTTGGTGCGACAATGTTTTAACTCTAGTCGGGATGTTGTATCACGCGAATGTCGGTTACGAAATTTAGCTTTCTGTAATTCAGCTAGCGCAAGTCTGTGCTCCTTAGATATGTTTGCTACCTTCTTGAGAGTGTTGGTAGCACTTAATTTCATAATTTCCATAATCGTATCCCAAGGCAGTGGTCGTTGGTGTTGATTACTGACGGTCAAGGCTTCAGTGGTCATTTTAATTTCATTTTGGAATTTTTTGCGGATGGCTTCATGTTGAAGTAGCTCATAGTTTAAGTGCCTGTAGTTAAAATTTTGGTTTACTGGAATCTTATTGGATTCTCTTGTTGCTTTCGGAAAGTGTCTATCTTGAGAATTTGATTTTGTTTGGGTTAGCTCACCCATGATTAGTTTATGTCTCGAAGTTTTCTTATAAGGCTCTACTTTTATAAAGTTCAATAGACTTGTATTGTTCACTTTTGTAAGTATGTGGTCGATTTGTGATATTCTTTTGCCCGATTTCCACGTTTTTTTACAACTTGGTCTGCCAAAAGAAGTATCCAAGCGTAATTTTTCTGGTCTGATAATATCGATAATGATATTACCAATGTCATTGGAGTCTTTGTGTAGCAGATTATTTCCAATCTGACCGGATTCTTGGAGGTCGTTTACATCTAGGGATCCTATGTGGGCATTGAAGTCACCTAGTATTATTAGTGTAGTGTCCTTTGGTTTTTGTTTTATGGTTTGCAGTAACCTGGAAATTGTTTTAGTAGCCGCCGTCGTTTTGTTCGGTATGTGGGCCGTGATTAGGAATAGCTTTCTTTTAAAATTATTTATTACTATAGTTGCCGCCATGATATCTGGGTAATTAATTACCTTTTTTATTTGCAAGGTTGTATTTTTCTTGACCACGATGGCCAGGCAACGGCTTTTGTTTGATCCTGACAATAAACATTTGTAGTTTTTAGAGCTGTATGTTTCCGTGAGCATGTGGGTTTCTTGTAAGCAAACGATATCTATGTTGTTTTTGTTTAGGAAATTATCAATTTCGTCTTTCTTCTTGGGGTCTGCGTTGCCTCGGACGTTCCATGTACCAATTTTTAGGTTACTTGGTTCGATGTTATGTTTAGGGCGAGTTGATGTACTGACTAGCCTATACCCGGTTTTGTCTGCATAATCGTCAATACTCATGGGGGAGCTAATCGAGTCATTTGTGCTTTCCAGTGTGTTTTGATGTTGGCTCTTCTCATTATGTACTGCCTTGTTTACTTGCGTAGTATTTTCATTTCCGGAATTAACGTATATGAGACTATCATAGTGGCTACCGTCATAGATTAGGTTTATGTCGCCAACAGAGTCGTTTGGATTTTTTGGCTTGAAGACTAAGGTCGATCTATTTTCTTTCTGATGGATGTTGATAGTTATATGGTAGAAGTTAGCCGCTGCAATAAGGATGTCCGTACCGCCCCATTCTCCGTCTTTGTATTGATTTGCAATGTAGTTACGGTATTGTGTTTGGTTGTCTGTGTCAAGGTTGCTGGCAATAGCTATTTTCATTGCATCGTCGTCTTGGTTTTCTTCCACGTATCGCGCAAGATCACGTCTGACTGCCCCATGGTCTAGTGTGAGGTAAAATAAGTCGTTGATCTGTTGAGCTATTGCCCTAAACAGACAATTTCCATCTCCAGGTACTTTGATTATTGCTGTTGACATTATGTGGGCTGTGGGGGGAAGCTTAAATCTAATATATTAGAGACTTATGGCTAGGGTGTAAAGGTTGCGGAATTGTTATTTATTAGTGTTTTTGTAAGTGTTGGTAATGCTTGTTGCGTCCGTTTTTAATGGGTTTGCCGTTTTTTGTTGGGTCACTATACATTTCAGATGGTTTCAATGGTAACCAGATGTGGCTTAAACACGGGGTATTGATTTCGTGCTTTTGTATTATGCAAGAAACAAAAGTGTTTTTGGGGCTATTCTTTTTTGCTGTGTTTCTTGTAAATTTAAATGTTTGGTTGAGTAAAACTATGCAATACTAAGGTTTATTGTTACCAAAGATGTTTGCTTTGTTTCAGATTTATGTTTAACATGTGTTGTCTTTTTGGTAATGAGCGTTAGTTGAGAGTCGATTGTTATAGTTACAGAAAACTTTGCTTTGTACCTTAATAATTTTAAAGTACCTATACAACCTACCTCAGTTTTATGTATTTGTGGTACTTTGAGGTGATGTAAGTATTATAATATTCTAGAGACTTCGGTCTGAGGTTTGCTTTTGAGTATTGTCCTATTTAAATTTATGGAAACTAGTGATTCTGATAGGTTCGAAGTGGTCGAATTTTTTATTCAATTCGCAACTTTGACTTGTTGTTTGTAAGGTAAAGGACTGATCTCACCGGGTTTGCGCCTAGACGCGTAGCAACTGGACTAGTGGGCCTTTCTCGAACCCTTTGCAACTCGCCACAGGCTTAAGATGTGAATGCGATGGTCTCTCCTTTTCCTGAGGCTGCACTGGAGCACTCGTAGGACGGTTGGCACAAAAACACTATACACACTTGGCTCACACACATCGAGATAGCTAAAAAACTATGCAAGAATTAAATTACGGAGGGATGATTCTGAAAACACTTATCTCGCGTTCCGTTGATTATTAATATAAGTTTAAATGTTTAATTAAATTTATTTTAGAATTAATTCACTGGTTATTGACTTCAGAGGCTGAAGAGAAATTTCAATATTATTATCAAAGACAGGACCCGCGCGTTGGGCTTTGGATTTTAAGAACAAAAGATCTTTTTTCGGTTCGGGCCACTTGCAGCACACGTGTTGTGGACGACCGCTCGCGACGGCTGACCGAATAGCACTCCGGTGCCGAATATCCTATTTTAGCTAAAAGAGCTTTAAAAATGTTAGTACCATTTGCCACCACCTACAGATGAGAGATCGGAATATCTCTCAGATCAGAAAAAGGACATTTCTAGGGATTTTCTGCTTTAGTGTCACTAAAAACTAAAGCCAGAAATCGTCTGAATGTGGAACATGACTTAAGATGCGCTTTAAGCGAAACAAAACCTAACATTAAAAAACTTGTGAATGCAAAACAGTACCAAGTTACCAACCGTCACACTGAGCCCACATTCACAAGATTTTATGTTAAATATTAATAGTTGTGACTACTAGTAAATGTTACTAAGTATTATTATTCCGTATGTAGTTTATACTTATAAATACGTAAAAATTGTAAGGCAGTTGTGCAATTTGTTGATTAATAAAGATGTTTATATTTGCTTGTATTGTTTGTTTTGATATCATTTTGAAGCTTGGGTAAAATCAGTTTTCCACATAGATCACAGGGGTAACAGTATTGAAAAGGTTAGGAACCATTGCGCTAGGCGTTCTACACTACGCGTGTTTTTTCAATGGCTTTTTTTTTTTTTTATATTTATTTACCACATCAAACAACATTACATAGATATTTATGAAAGTCGCATTCTAAACCCACTGAGGTTTGTATTGACGCGACCTGAGTCGACGTATAATTTAAATAATAATAGCAGTAGGTATGTAATCAATAACATATCAATGAAACCATTTAATAACCAAAAAAGTAGAATCTAGAAAACGCACATCTGCCAACGGATTCAATTATAAGTTTTCTAGAAAAAACATACTTGCGTTCACGCAGGTTCTTTATGTTGAAATAATATATTACAATTCGTTGACAGTTAATGAACGAAAAATTACTTATGAAGGTTTATATATTACTTACCTAGGTATGACAGTGTTTTTGTAATTTTACCAGTACACAAGGCGAACAATAGGACATATCTTACATCCACGGATCCGTAAAAAAAATTGAAACATTTAGCGAGTAGGTAAAATTTTTTTTGGAGTATCTGAATATGTTTTACGGTTTAGATATTTTTATATAGGAACTGATTTAAAGCAAGTCCTATTATTTTGTAGGAATAGATGCAAATACCATATATGAAATCTTTCATATATGGTATTTTCATCAATTCCTTTAAACCTATTTTATATTGTTGTAACTTTTACTCTTCGATCAGATGATCGAAGAGTAAAAGTTACAATACAGAACTGGCAATTGTTGTCTACACGCAAGGCTGTCTACGAAATATCCATAGAGCGCTCATTGCACATTTCAAATTCAAAATCAATATGCAAATAGTTCAGACTAGCATGTCAGCCACCTATTGTGCGCGGTACAGGAACACTAACAACTTGGACTAACTTTAACCGGTTTAAACTGGTAGCACCTAAATTTGTGGCTTTAGCACGCTATTGAAATTTACAGTTTAAACTTCGTCGCTATGCGGCATCGTTGCGTTGTCTGCTTAGTTGGGGTATTCTTGAACACAAAGAATGTTGAGTATTTTAACAATGGTGAATGTTTTCATTTGAACGTTCGTTCTCGTATGTTAGGTAGCGTAAAATGTTTCTGCGTAGAAAATTGCCATAAGCTCGGTACGCATTATTTATACATTGTGTAAAAACAAGAAAAGTGTTTGTATTTTTACTCTCTTTTCTTGTTTTTACTTCTCTCTTTAGTTTACTAGATCTAGGCATCAGAATTGAAGAGGTTACACTTACAGAATGAAATATTGTAACAGGCTTTAAAATTGGATAATTAAAGAGCGATAGGAGAACGATTTTATAAAAACAAATCAAACCAATCACATAATAAGTACATAATTATGAATGATAAAAATGTTATTCACTATCTTGACTTGACAAAAGCTGTTTCTGTGAATTTGTACGTCTTCATGATTTATCAATCTAAATTGAGTACAGGACAAAAAACATTTCAGACACATCATAAATCTGTATCCACAAATAAATGTCTTAAAAATAGCTTCTATCTTGTAGGGCGAAATTTCCTTAGGAAAAAAAACACTCACCCTCTGCTTTTTATTTCGGGAATTACATCCAGAAAATATTAAAAAGTACTTACCGACAGGATGTCTCCATTAACACTGATCCCCTGTATCTGTTTATTGATTGTCTTAGATTGGATACACGTTTTTGTTTTAGTTTTAAACGTCTATTACTTAGAATGGGGAAATAAGAAACACCTGATGAGATGTAAATATTACAGTTTTCTTTGAGTGAATTGACTGCGAGCGCGTAATGAAGTTCCAATGTTTATTCAAATTGTATGTATAGTATAGAAATTACATTAGTTTGACTTATTATTTTCAATATAATAATGTCTATTATATTGAAAATAATAAGTATATAAGACCCTTAGGTCATACAAACTCATATTTTTTCGAAAGAAGGAATTGCTATTTCGTATTTACTCTGTACAAAGCTGTATTTTAAGTAAAATTAAACAAGTATATAATTTTGTACTTTTTGCATTTTGTTACTGCATAATTAATTCTACAATGATACATTTAGCTATCAAGTAGTCATCTTTTTTTCTTTTTGCTTAGCTGCAACATCAAAGATCGACCATTATAAATTTCGTTCATTAGCCCATCACCCGCGACTGCATCTAACAAATATCTATCCTCAATTCTCGAGTTAACCAAGAGCGTATCATCATGGCATTTTTCACAGGCAACTTACCGTAACTTACTCTCACAAGTTGTCACATAACTCTTATTTGGCGCGCCCGCGACGACGGAGCCAAAAATAGACGCCCAGAACTTTTTAATAGGTGTAGAGGCAGGGGTGCTAAGACCATGGTAAATAATGCTATTGTCATTATAAAAAATATATATTCAAAATACCTAGAACTTGAATATCAAGACCAGTCTTGGCCAGAAAGTAAGGGAGGGCTAATGTCTACAACCACGAGTACTAACTATTAGTTTTAACAAAGCCGTGTAGGGTTTTAAGTGGTATATAAATGAACTTTATTAGAGTCATGATTTGCGAAGAAGATGTGTTAGATAGTAACTAAATAGATTATAATATTAATTAAAACATCGAGAAGTTAACTTATTTATAATCTGGTAGAGTATGACAAGTCATACGTTTTAATTTTTCGGTAATTTTTGAAGGTCATTGTTATTTAGAACCAAAAGGCTTGCCTTCTCTTTGTGAAAGCCGAACAGTCGGCGCCTCCGCCGTCTTCGCGACGTCTTTTATGACTTTCAGCACAAATTGCTTCTGCTCTTCATTTAAATATACTTCCCAGCGATCGAGTTTTTATCACCGCGCCCTATTTCAAGGTGTGAGACGTTAAAATTGGATAAAAATGCACGTGTGCCAGCCAGCTATAAAATGTAATTTTGTATTTCCTTACGGGCTTAAACTATATTGTAAGAGTCTGAACTGAAATGATCAGGAGCTGGCTGACTTTAATCCTTTCCAAGTTTTAATAAGATTATGAATATTGGATTGTAGCGTTTGGATTAACTTTTTTAGGCTGATACTGTTTTACACTTTCTGATGATGATACACACATGATGACGATCGTCAGTTATGACCTAACTAGGAACTTTTCGACTAGTTAGAATTAGTTAAAACTATATAACTCGTATATTAAACTGATAGTGAAATTATAATCTTAATATCCCATGTTATGTTCTTTGTAAATAAATAAAAAAAAAAGTTTTTTTACGTTTACAGTAGTCTCTCGGCTAAGCATGAGATTACGAATCATTATGCTTAGAGGTTTATTAATCAACTAACCGCCTAAGTAGTTTAGAACAATCCTGCCAGCCTCAGCCTGCCCAGACGACAATAACACAGCATTAAACTTGAGCCGTAAGTTAGGACTCGGCCAAGTTAGCATTCTATCGGGTGCTAAGTCAGACGAACTCCGAACTAAACGTTTTGCGGGAAACTTTGGCCTAAGTTAATCCAGCCGTTAGTCTCTCGTGTCGGCAACAAGGTGCTGTAGAGTACGGGTTAGCTTGGTGATATTTTAGCAGAAGTATTATGTCGACTGCGGTTGAAAGGTTAGTTTCGTAAGTCAGTTAAGAAGGATGCTTAAAAGGTTACATATACAATAGTTTTGAATGACATCGGAAAGCGATCAGCTAAAGTTATTATAAAAAATATATAAAACGTAAGTAATTAAAGATATGAAACTGAAATCTTTTGAGAACTATGCAAACTTGATAACATGCCAATTTTTATGGTCTCTAAGTTGGGAATTAACTAATACCTTTATGTGTTTATCGTAATCTGTATCATATAACGAGGTTTTAAACCTTCTCCCAGCACACCTTTTTCATTTTCTGAATAAACTCGAGCTGGAAATCAAACCCAAGACTGATTAATTGATTACGTTTAAGGTGCCGATTCACCTAACCGAACCACACCGAACCACCTAGTAACTACTTTATAACTAATATATTAAAATGTTTGTTCTTATTCAAGTCATTAGCGATCGAAACTCTTTTGATCTATTCTTTTACAATAATTGCTCAATGTTGCTTATTCAGTTGCGCCAATTCTCACATTAGCTAATCCCTCCCAATGACATTGAAATAAAATTTATTGCGGATCAAATTGTTCGGCGCAGACGTTTACGCAACAGACAGACACTAAACATCCCCTAGCCGACCCTAAGTATCCGAAGTCTGGAGGGGAATAAAATTATCTGCTCCGTTCTGCGGACGCAGCCGGGAAATGCAAGATGAGCTTGCAGTTGTGGCTCAAGTTATAAAAGATCACGTGGACACTGAATCTCATTATTTTAATAAAATAATATATATTTTTAATAAACTATTAGACCTCAATGAATTAAGTTTTTTTTTAAAACAACCTCGCTAGATTATCAAGCCCCAAAATAATCTTAGCTGATGTAACTACTTAGATCACCCATAGTCATACTTACTAAAAACATTTTAAGATTTACGAGTAGGTGGACAGATGCTCGTGCTCGATGCTCATCACACTAATACAGGCCATTATAGTTCAAAGCTTAAATGACTACACCAGACATTTTTTACGGAGAACCATATTTAAAATCAAATCATTATACCAACTTTTATATATGGTTTCGAAGTAAGAGATCCTATCCTGGAGCTACGTTACGAGGCATCAGAACTGGCAAATAATTTTGCTAGAGACATCTCCCAGCCCAAATGGGCAATCAAACCCTAGAACTTTTTGCGTTGAAGTCTAAATAATCGCTCTACGTCTTTATTTTTTTATAATATAATGTTGGTATATTAAGCAATACCGCTAAAGTATGCCAGTTGTACCAAAGAAAGAAACATCTACGTTAATGTTTTCGGAGCAATTAGAGCCCCATCTCTGATTTAAGGTTATGGTCGTCGGCCCCGCCCGCGGGTCACGTGGCCACTATCTCTTTATTTACTTTGACACGCGTGAAATATGTGCGAAATTACCACGTCATACCAGATGAAGTTAATTTCGGGGAAAGCATGAAATTGATGGGTGGATACTTATTTCTGGGACTCGCTGTTTATGTAGGGTTTTACGAAGTAATAATATTACAAGTCAGTGTGGTTCCAATTCCGATTTAATTTCTAAATTATTTTGGACAATCTTGAAAACAATGGCGTTTTGCATTAGTACGTTCCTCTTATAAATTAATTGTATTTATATTTATTTAGCTCATAGTAAACAAAATGGAGAACAAAATTGAAGTTTTATTTATTAAATAACGGTGTGGCCACATGCAACAAACATGTTGCCAAGATTTTAACTGCGGATCATAAATTATAGTTTATTTTAATTAAGTTCTTTCTGCTCACCCCCTGAAAAATGATTAAACGAATACTCTTAAATGAAATTATACGATAACTATTAAGTAATAGCCAACGTACCGAAACAATTGTTAACCCTAAAACGCGGGCACAGATTCATTGCAGTGCGTAACTAACGCGGGGAACACGCGTCGCTGTTTATCGCACGGGTCGATTAGACCCGGTCCACCCTCGCAAAGCAACCCTCAGAGTTTATTAGGGTACCACACCTAAAATAATGCAAAAATTTTCGACTTTTATGTTACTTATAGAGTCTATAATTTAAGGATCGATTTTTCAAACGCCAGGTAACTTTTAGACTAAGCTTTTAGATGACGAATAAGTTTATAGTGTTGTCGGTTTTCGTGAGAAAATGTGTCAAAACGTCAATTTTATTCGAAAATTTTTGTGTTTAGCAATACCATGCAAGGATTAGTTGAAAATAAATAACACTTAAAACAATCATCGCATGCCGACATCAAAGCACTCGCCCGGCATGCGATGGGACGTGGGTTCGAGTCCCACCTGAGGTCGATGTTTTTTTTTAAGTGTTATTTATCTTCAATCAATTTTATTCGTTGGATAAAAGTTATCATGTTAACGAAATCGGTTATTAATAGCATTAATTAATATAGCTACTTAAATATAGTTTTTTAATCTCTAAAACACAGTAAGATTATCTTAACATAAATTACCCAGAAACAAGTGTTTCATTTTTTATACCCAACAAATATATGTGCGAAAAGTGTTACACCCGTCAACAACAATCAGTAAGTACCTACTTGTAGAATTATTCGTGCTCTAAATTATCAACCGCAATGAAATATCTAAACATTAAGTCTAAACGTAAGGAACCCACGACCTGCGCTACAGACTCGCGATTGTATTGTTTATTTTTCGAAACAAGAGAGAGAGTGCATAACAAAAAGTATTCCTATCCCATTCCAATGCAACAAAAAAGACATGCGGCGAATTCTCCACAAATATGCGACGTATGTTTGCATTGTATCAATTTACAGTACACTTTGTGTGGTCGGGAAAATGGCGGCCGAATTGTCACTCCTTGTCAGCTCATTTACGCAGCTGGCAGGATAAATCTTGGTCGACTTTTATATTTTGTTTCGTTTATATCAAAGCTGTTCATATTTTTCTCATGGCTCTTTCTTCAAAATGCATCTTGTACTAGATATTTAATATACATCATGCCATATTTTCTGGCAAGTGAAATATTGAGTTAAACATTTTTAAAATGACATGACAACAAGTCAAATTCAAATGGCATTATTAAAAATATTGCGTGACTTTAAAGTCCACGTCTATCATTTTAGGGTTTATTTAATGAAAATTTTAATAAACAACCGTATTTGTCTTTACTTAAAAAACGTAAGTCCCGTAATTAATAAAGATTTTCTCGTCACAATAGAAGGGAAATAATAATAATTCTTGTAAACAACATTAATCATTTTAAATCCAGCAATCGGTTATTATAAATCTTGGGGCGGGACTTCTTAATAGCGAAAAGCCAGCGCGGATTTTATATCAATTATGGGATTTTTCTGAGTATAAAGGGAGATCATAATACCTAATCGATCTCCTCTATAAGGGTTCAGCCCCTGAGCAAAAATTGTATTCATAGTGACTGGTGCATTGTAAGTTAGACAGTAGGGGGTCGCCGCATAATGAGGACCTACGTATTAGTAGAGTTATTTCGTAAAGGTACACTGAAAATAAAAATACTGTAAAAAATTAATAAATAAAAACTTAGTTAGCATTTTAGACAGCTTTTTTAGCTACAACACAATACTCCTACTTCAAAACGCTTGGTAACCTAGTTTTTGAAGTTGAGATCTTTGTTCATAAGGACAAGTAAAGGGATAAGCAGTTGATACAACTTTATATGAAGGCAATCAACTCATTCTACATTTCAGTTCATTAAAAATATTAAAATGTATCAAGGAGGTTTATTTCATTTTGAAATTATATGTGTCTCACGAGTCACGAGTATTTTAACTTCATTTAAAATAATATCCATAATCTGAAACATCCGCCGACAAACCTATTATAGTCCGTAAGGTTGTGTCATAAAATAACACCAATCAGACAGGTGTTATGGACAAAAATCAAGACCTTATTCTCGATAAGTTTTCTGTTAATAACTTAGTCTCGATTTCGGTGTAAACATAACCCAAGACATTTGACAAATCACCGCCTTAATAGCCACTAATAATCACCCTGTAACGTAATATTGGCGCCGGAACGAGCTGTATAAACGACAGATTACCTCGTTTATGCAGCTATAAGCGGTAAGTGTCGAATAATATTCAGAATAATAGCAATTATTTTAGGGATTTTAATTATACCAATAATTTTACTTCATCACGTGGCCTATTAATTTCCGGTTATGGCCCGACTGCTAATAGGTACAGCCTGCCACAAAAAATGCGCCCAATACATAATCCATTGAAATACAAATTAAACCTTTAACAATAATCTCTTAAGGATATAAATCGCGTAGCATGAACTGACACATAATATTTTTGACCCGTTGTACTTAATGTTGATTGATAGCACGTACCCAGCTTTTAACTGATTTTTCATGCAACGAATTTTCTGTTATGACTGCAATAAAGGTAATGAAAATGCGAGGGAAGAGTTATGGAGCTGTTAAAATTATCGAAAAATTACTTAATATTTTTGTATAGATACAATTTTGACCTAATAAAAGGTCAGTGGAAAAGGAAGTGGAAAAAAAGTAGCAAAGTGCGTGCTATAATCTCGTACCGTGGATTTCGTTAAATTAAATAAGTCTGATGCTTGCGTGTATTTAAAGTTTTTGCTGTAGAGCAAAACCAAAACATAGAATCCGTTTTGTTGTACAGAGCTGTTACGAACGGTACGTTTTGCTGTACCCCTTTCGTATATTTAATGATTTTTTTATTTATTTATTTAACAGATTATCAAATACAACAACACGTCTGTTTTTTTATCTTTTACCTATTTTTTTTCTTTTCATAATTTTTTCTTTGCGATATTTCATGGTGCAAGGTACATTTCAAGAAATAAAGGATAAATATGGTGTCATTTTCTGTTATATCATAAATGATAAAATATCACGCCACGCGTCTCACTTCTCGAGAAATACACATTTTTCTCCTCATCAGAATTTCATATTTCACGCCAAAACGGCTAGAGATAACAAGTTTCCCGAAGCGTTGCTCTTATATCTGACATCAACACGTAAACAACACGGGCTGCCGTCAACTCTGCTGGCGTAATGTGATTCTGTACGAGGCAAAACAAGAAAATGCAATGCTTTTGCCTTTAAAATGTAATCTTAAAAATTTTTCAACTTTAACCTTGTAATCCTGCTGTGAAAATAGTACGTGTGAGTATTTTTCACTATTGTTTAATTTTCCATCAAAACCACTTTTATTTATATCATTGATTGTTTTAATTACATTTTAAAAGACGTATGAAAACCCTTTAAGTGTGATTCGGGCTCGTGCTGAGGATCCGAACTAAATGTATAAATCAGTAATATGATACCCTGAATTTAAAATTCGTTAGACTGAATAATAATACTCTATAACAATTGAAAAAGATTGACGATTTTTAGATTTTAAACAACTATTAAACGATTAGGCTCTGGAATATCTCCAACATAAAAGTTTATGCGTTCATAGACTGTCTTTTCCACTACAAAAACGATTTCACATGCAAATTTAATTCCGCTAGTTAAGGAAAAATCGCTGAGCTCAAGAGAATTTTATGAAAGTTAAACGAGCCGTGAACTCATTGCATTAAACAGTGGAGGACTCCGCCAACACTTAATTAAGAGCCCCTCCCCCCCAAAGCCCTCGCAGTCACAACAAAAGATTCTACAAGCTCTGATACCCCTAAGTTCATTAGATTTAATTCAATTTTTAATATCTCTTTCAAGGATGGCAGACGCGACACATTTGACTCATTTGGCTCTTGTCGTAAATTTAATTTTGGAAAAGACAAGTAATCTAATTTTAAAACCTAGACGATCAACTTAGAAGACTAAAACGTTTTAGGACATAGACAAAATACATTATAAGGAACCATTATAACCATATAAAAAGAAGAGAACAAACAATTTAAACACAGAAAAGTATTACATGCAAGACACAGGGCCGAATCATGAACTTTAATAGTTCTTACAAGCAGTTTTGCTATTACGACAAACTTAATAGAAAAAAATAAACAAAGAGTTATAGTAAGGTCCTTGAAGAATGACACACATTTTCGTCATTTTTCTCAACCGATTTTCAACTCAGAGCCAATCTAATTTATTGAGAAAGTTTGACGTTTTGTAGTAGGTTGATGTAAAAGCATATTAAATGTACACGAAAACCTAAAATAGCCGTCCCAGAATCAATGGAAAGCGATAATGTAGTCTACATATTTGATAACAAACATCTTCCCACACATCGATGCTTTGTGCTCAGATACAGACTATTTAGCGCTTACCAACAATGTAGGAATTCCTATACAAAATTACCAATACTTTCACGCCTAGTGAGCTCAGTATCATAAAAACGATTAGTGATATTTACGACTGCAATTGCAACACTTATGTCAGCCAACATTTTATTCGGTTGCAAGCCGTTTTAGTAAGCAACAATATTATACATGTCAGTGGAGAATTGGCTTCTAATCCCTATTTATAGTACTAGATTAACTATTTTAGGATGAAGTAATACTCATTTAAAAGCTACGACGAACAAATACTGCATTTCAAATGCAAGTAGTTAAATGTATTGGCTTATCCATTCCCTTTGATCAAGTGAATTAATAAGGTTCGCAGAAGGAATGATGTGTAAATTGTTCGTTTTAATCCTAGACGGTTACAAAATTGACTCTTAATATTACTTTTCGTTTAAGTGATTTAAATTAGGTGATCATCAACATCAGCAGAGGCTGATATCAATGTCCAACAGTGGATATTCACTGCTAGACATAGAATACCAGAGCAAGCAGCTTTGGTCCTTTGGAATTCATCGGCCTCTCGTAGCTTCAACTAGCATCGTTAGTAGAGAGTTATAAAAAAATTTTTTTTTTTATCAATTCTTAATGTCGACAGCTAAAAGTTTTTTCAAGTTGTCTGCCTTTGGTTGCGTGTATAAAGTATGCTTTAGGAGACTTGCATTCAAATTAAACAGAGTTGATGCCAAGTTAAGCCAAAACGCATGCATCACTTGCTTTGCGCAGTCTTGGGTACTCCCAACATCTTGCGCCAGCATTTCAATGACATCCATCCTGAAACGGAAGCGTACCATCAGTGTCCAGATTATTGAAGCTGGTACAGAAAATTAAGGTACGGGTAGTGTTATGAATTAGAAATGCAGTTGTATTCCTACGTCATGTTTATTTATTTTATCATTTTCGATGCCCAACTTGATAAAACAAAACAGTAAACAAAAGCAATCCCGATCAACGCATCCATAGCAATATATCCATCCAAATGACTAGATATCGCTAATTAATGATTTAGAGCTCTAATAGCTACCTAGGCTGTCTCGGGTTATTGACTGACAACGACACGCCCCGTGGTTTCCATCACTATTACTATTGATTAGGTATTCAGGCGCCATAAACCACTGTTCAAATAAACTATGTAGGCCATATAAACGACCTATTCGTAGTTGTTGTTCTGCTTTTGTCAGTCAGTGCTCTACTATATTATTCTATCTAATCAGGTTCTACGATCTATGAATATTGCTAGATTATTTCTGGTAGTAAACAATACGCAGGTTTCCTTGATAAGAATAATATTTTAGTTTGATGAAAAAAAAAACAATCCTGTGCGAATTTACCTCTTAGGGCTTTATCTATATAAAGACATAGCTGGAGTTTGACCAGGTCGTGTAGCAAGAGTTATTATTTTGTTTAGAGCGAATTACTATCATTTGACTCTAAGCAAATCATTTGAGGCCACGTACACTACTAATTATCTAAATGTCTAGGTTTCCTCACGTTTTTTTTCGAAACAGCGTGTGATATAAATCTGTACATAGAAATCTAAAAATCCTTGGGTTTGCGTACCAATAATTTGGAATTAACCACGAAAAAAAGCAATATAGTAAAGTGAAGTAAAGAAATCAACATTTTGTAATTTTGTAAAGACAACGAAGTCACACACTGCTTGTACTGCTTAAATGACTCACACTGATTTAAATGCATTAAGTAGGTACTTTTGTTTATGTTCTAAGTTTAGGGCTGTTTCCTTTATGATAGTATACTATTATGTAGAGTACATAACGTCATAAAATCAAATGTACATGGGCTAGTGTAGCAGTTCGAAATAAATCCATGTTGCTCGTCTGACAAAGGGGATTAAATCGAGTAAAAACGCCGTATTGTTTCATCCGAGGTTCTATTTAGTTGCGAGTGAAAGCACAACCGACGGAATAGACTGTACTTTGCCACAGAGATGCAAGCAATAATAAGAAGTTCAATTATTTAATTTAGCTACACAATTATCAATGCATGATTGAACACGAACAAACATACCTACTGTTTTTATTAATATATTTACTGACTCGATCGGTATGTAAGTGTACCTCAATAATAAGATACGGCTCATCAAATCGTACTGAGTGAAAGAGCAAATATAATTTAGTCGGCTGAAACTAAATTAATGCAGCAGCATCGCAAAATAATATCTTTTCTAAGTCCACTCTAGGCTCCAAATTTCCCCTTTCTTTTAAATCAATTAAACATAACTATTTCTGCATATATTGCGTCATGCATTTAACTAATTACTTTTAAACTTTCGCGCTGCATAATTTAAAACTCAATGAAACGGGAATTAACGCGATCATAATTTAGGTACAAAATGTTACCTCTTTTGCCTGACGTTTCGATCGGGTTACACCGACCGTGGTCACAGGCTGACTGGAACAGCGATGTCTTCACTCCGTATGAGAGGCAGATTCTTCATCTACCCTCATAATATTATTTTCACGCCAAGTACCGTCACACACTACACTCACTGTGTCCCTATTCTGCACACTAACCGCCGCGTCCGTATTCAGGTGAGAACTCGATCGCGAAACAAAACGAGATTGTTTATTATTTTTTATTTTTTTTTATCACTGGATTCAAAAGAGGTAACATTTTGTACCTAAATTATGATCGCGTTAATTCCCGTTTCATTGAGTTTTAAAAAATGCATTTAACTATTTACTTTAGTCTTAAGTGTTAATCCTACTTCCTATAGTAATAGATTCGTACCTACAAGTTTTCCTCTCCTGCGAATTATGACGAATCGAATTAAAAACGCATCGCTGTGGCATTGATACTAAAGCTGAGCTAACAATTTTATCGGAAAACCTATCTGTATGCACTCATGCGCAAGAAGTATGACATCAAACCGAATTATCGTCGAGGGGATCCCAATGTTCGGAATTGTTACAATGTACAAGGGTAAATCTATTTTGGGGATATAAAAATATCAATCAGGGTAAAAATGCGTCGGCTATTAAGAGATTGGAGAAAGATGTAATTTCTTGGTTTAATAGAAGATCCTCTTATATCGAATAAGCCGCCTAAAATTCTGTTTGCTGCTTTGTAGAAGTGTACCTTGTGGGTTCGACTGCTCATGGAAATTTATGAAGTAGTGATATTTTTCTTAATTTGGTGATGCTCTTGTCAGAGAAATCGCTGTCTGTTACCTTATTATAAATGAACCATCAATATGTTAGTTCCTTGCTTCGATATTTAACTTAATTAAACTTAATATGCATTAACATAAAAACTAAGTATGTGGTGAATATGTGGTTTTTGAATTCACCGAAATTTAGTTATAGAGTGTTGGAAGCGATTGCTGAAACAAATGCCGAGGTTTGGAAAACGGAATTTTTGCCGAAAATGCGTTAACTATTCGGTATTCCGAACATGAGCGAAAATGGTTTAAAGTTCGCTTTAAACCATCCTGCTTTGAATTCGGATAAATTGAAAAATTGTAGTTGCTTCCCTACAAAAATAAAATGTTTTCTAGATAAATGTACATATTCTAAGCCTAAGCTATTTATATGCAGACAGATCTGGGGGCACGGTAGTGCCCACATATTTGTACTATGGTGAAGAGTTTCTGAAGTTAGGCCTTTTAGAGTTAGGGCGTGTTAAGTACGAAGTTTGGCTATACATGAGATCTGATAACTTTTTGAAAATGCAAGTCATAAGGTCTCGTCTTTGCAACATTTTACATGAAAATATTTTGGTGGGATAAAAACTTACTTCAACTAAAAGGTTTTAATTATCAATTATAGTTACAAACTTCAGTTGCATCTCGTTACACAAAAATAAAAATAATTAATAAATGAGTCACTGTTTTAATTAGTAAGTCCATTTAACTCTTGCAGTTTGAAATTTTGACCGGTTGTGCCGTATTGGACGACGTTTTAATTGTGCAGACTAACTTGCTTAAAAACTGCAATTGCAAGCAAATTAAAGAGAAACTTGAGTATGAAAGTTCGTGATATTCGTACTATTGTGACCACGGTTTCAGTCTTGGAATAGGAAATACCAAAATCATACCAACTTGCAACTAAATAGACGTTGAATTTTCATTCTTCTACGTGTCAATGTCTAATTTAAAGATTATATATTATCTAATAGTTTAAAAATGAAATAAATATACACAAGACAATAAACCAGTTTTCACGGACTCAAAGTTATCAAATAACGCCCGAATATTACGTATTGTAACACAACAAAAAAACAGACTATTAATTTTTCCAGAGGTTTCATATCCCACACAAAATGGAACCAAAGAAAAAAACCGGCCAAGTGCGAGTCGGACTCGCGCAAGAAGGGTTCCGTACCATTTTCTATAAAAACGGCAAAAAATCACGTTTGTTGTATGCCCCCTTAAATATTTATTGTATTCTGTTTTTTAGTATTTGTTGTTATAGCGGCGACAGAAATACGTCATCATCTGTGAAAATTTCAACTCTCTAGCTATCACGGTTCATGAGATACAGCCTGGTGACGGACGGACGGACGGACAGCGGAGCCTTAGTAATAGGGTCCCGTTTAACCCTTTGGGTACGGAACCCTAAAAATTAAGCCAGAACCATTGAAACCCGGAACTCTTTGCTTACAATCATAATCACGGCACCACTACGCCAAACTGGGTTATTAAAATATGTATGCATAATATTAACCATAATTAACCAAAATAAACGTCCAATTCTGGCCATAAATGCAAGTTGCTATGTTCATTCAAATAATTATGTCCGAAACATAAAATATTGGTCAATAAAATACATGACATTTAGCCACCCCATGTACATTTGCTTTCCCCACCTTCGCCAGTAACTCCAAGCGAAACGTGCGGTATTTATTTGGCATCGCCGCTCATAAAACATCTGATTTATGAAACGGAGCTTATTATAAACCTGGCCCTTTCGGCTCGAACACGATAAAGTATTAATATGACATTAATATTTCCTTCAGGCGCGTTTTTATTTAAAGAAGATATTTAGCGGCTCGTAACTTTGTGGTCACATTGTCGCGGTGGCGACGGCTGACATAATCAAGCTGAGAATCATTTTATATGTCATGCTCTTGAATTATTTACAGTCATCGTAAAATATCATGTCACGAAAAGATATGGCTCTGTTTGTAATAAGTAAATTAAGAAAACGCTTTTTTTATTAAAACACTATGCCGACCGACCCGGGTGGTATAGGGAGTGACGCAGTACTCTGCCTGAACTCTATCGGTCCCGGGTTCTATACCTGGTGCGGGTTAGTTAAGAAACGGTTTTTTTTTAATTTTCTAATGTGTAGATGTTGTAGTAGATACCCTAGGAAAAAGCTAATTACACGTATTTTTAACACAAGGATTTTAATTCCATTCTTCAACTTTTGTAAGTCTAGTTCAACATAATTACCCGCATCCCAAATCATGTGAGTACGTAAAAGTCAGCTGTGTGTCTGACAAGTATATTATTTTGATACCAAATGTCCGAGGGTGCACAAATTACCATAAAACGTGGCCCACATTAATTTGGCTCATTCACTCATTGATGATGGCTATATGAAGAACAAAGAGTTACTCTTACTAGATGAGACTTCTTCAACAAGGGTAAAGTTATTTTTTTAAATGTTACTCTTTTTTGAATTTGCGATTACATGAGCTAGAAAGGTCCTTCTATTAGGTACCTCGGTCTTGAGTAAACAAGTTAGTATTTCGGGTAGACATTATACTAATAAAAACTAAGTTTGCTAATTAAGAAACCACGAATACTAATAGTACATACGCAGTTTTGATTTATGTCAAACTCTTTGAAAAATAACAAGGTTGTATCAATACTGTTATAATCATCAGCCTTCTGTTTTTATAGACACTAATATCAATTTGGCAAATACCGAAAATACCGCTTCAGAGGAGCTAGTACAAAACTACAAGTTAGTGTCTTATTCAGAGTGCATTTGATTGTCCGGGACTAAGATTAACCAGTGGGTTACCAGTGGGTTGGGTAGTACAGTGGGTGGGTATAGAACAGTGGCGTAACCTTAGTTCCGGACTAGCAAACGCACTCTGAATAAGACAGCAAATGTCTTTTCTAGTTAACTTGTACATTTTCGTGGCTACAGACAGCCATGCCTCAACCCGCAGGAGGCCTCGAGGGAGCTAGCGCACCCTGCAGCTAACCGCATGAACGTCGGTGCACTACTAATGTAATTATTATATGGACAGTAAAGAAAATTAAGTGTTGTGGTTTACTTTATTTTAAATAATTTAAAATGGAATGGAGGTGAGGTTTATAACTTAATCATAGCTATAAAATATACTTACTACGTACGCAAGAGACAACAGTTTTCAAGTGTATTTATGGTTTCATACAATATGTATTATTCAACATACCTAGATTCTAAACCTAACTACAAAAAAATAGGCTAGGTTTGAACACTTGTATAAAGATTAGTCAACGAATTAAAAATATTTGTTAATAATATGTCTCGAATGTCTGATGTGTCAACATTTCAAATTAGTTGACTAATTATAAACAAGAGTTTAACACTAGTCTATCTTTTTGGTAGTAAAAAGTCTATCTTTTTGGTCGATTACAAAAAATATCTTTTTGGTCGATTACAAAAAATATCTTTTTGGTCGATTACAAAAAATATCTTTTTGGTCGATTACAAAAAATATCTTTTTTCATTTTACAAAAAATATCTGTATCTGTATAATCAGTTTCACATCTTTTAGTTACACCTAGTGTTACAATAAATAGGATCAACAAGTTTTCGAGGTAAGGACATATCGGGGTAACGGAGTTCAAGGTTTGGCACATTGACATTAATTATAACATTTATAATGTAAACTATGAGATTTTTTTTCTTGAAATAAGGATTATTTTATTTTCATTTAATCTTTTCGGGTAACGACCCATAGTTGTAGTAAACTCTCGAGGTAAAGACATCGCAGTATTGATCATCGTGGCAATTTCAATCGATCTAGAATACGAAAGTCATACGAAAGCCTATCCTGCTCATACCTTTGAAGATACTGGACACAGAAAGTTAATAATAGATATATTTTACCTGGCATTTCATATGTAGCTAACTTATAATGAAATGCTCCTCATGAATTACAGCCGAATTCATAAGCTGGGCCTTTCTTTGTACGTTTTGGGGGGTAAACATAAATCAGCATAACGAGCTAGCCTTCCGCTCCGTGCCCCTCGTAACATTAAGCTCCTGTAATATTTTCTCACTTACGACAACATTCTGTCTCCTTATTTTATGTCTGGAAGTTTCTGCAAGGTGGAGTGACAGTTTAAAAAAGTAAAATCTTGAGTGCACTCACAAACGCAGGGCTAAGGAAACTTAAAAGCAGGTTCTGATTCTGAATAAAGACAAGTAAGATCTAAACCTGAAGTTGTAGTATTAATTATCTAAACCTCCAAATACCAGTCACCTGATATTTTAATGGTATTAATTAGAAATGGGCTATAAAATTCGGAGTTTGTTTAAGTTTGAAAGCAACTAAAACTAGATTGTCTAACACCACACATTGTAATACGATTTAAAGTTCAAAGAAAATGTTAATATTAATTTATTCTCGTGATTAAGGCAGATCTATACAGCTCTACTACAGAAAAGGGGTCCCAACATAGAAATCTCAAATTAAAATTATCCTTCTTTAATAATTATTAATTATCGGTTGTTTGATTTGAAATTAGGTAAAGATTTTCCTTTGATTTTTATCTTGGTCCTATACAAAAATGTTTGTGTATGAAGACAAGAGTTACCCTAAACAAGTTCTGCGTTATTAAATTGACACGTTGTATATTAATTAAGATTAACAGGGTAATAGAGTATTTATCTAAGATACTAAGCGTTTGCACTTAACTTTTATGAACGGAATAAAAATCCTATCAAACAGCATTTTAACTCCTTTTAGAAGAAGTAAACTTAATCGCTATCGTAAAAGTTTCATGAAGTCCAGTTTGCATGTGAAGTCTCAAACGTGTTTCAAAAACGTAAAATATAATTAAATTAAACACTCAATGTGTCTGGTCTGTGTGAAGGCATTTATTTTTATTTTACTAATCCTTAAATTTCATTATGAATCATGTATTTATATATTATCAATAAAACATTTTGGTTTGCTGATAACTGATAATAGCTGTTTATTAAGACTGTATTTACCAAACATCTTAACAACAATGTTAGGAAAAGAAAACAACTGTACCTGTAGTCTCTCGGAACTCAAATCTCGGTTTTTTTTTTAGATTTTTTTACGGACTACGTGTTTGTTTTAATTTTTGTTTTTGGTCTTAAGTACTTACAATAAAATACCTTCATACCGACATCGAAACGGTAGTTAAAGAGCAAAATATGAAAATCTAGTCAACTGTGAGGCGAAATCAATGCTAAGGATATTTTTTAAATTTGCACCTAATATTCATTTTAGTTAATGATAAATGTGAGCATAATAATATTCAAATTGTATTTATCTATTCTTTTTATGTCAAAGTAGTAGTAGGTACGTGCTATATTTTGTTCGATATCGGCTTCTCGTTCTCACAATTCACCACAAACTTTTTACAGGCCGCCTCAAAGTCTTGCCCACTTAGCCTTAGTGGGGGCTCATTTAAAATCAATCGGTGCCATTCTGGCAGGGGTGGCGGACTGCCAGAGATTTCGGAGGGAATTCTTAATTAAGCTGCCCGACATCCTCTTTACTTAATGGAGGCGTCCGAGATCCTCAGAAGATCTAAATGAGAAGCGGCGTGGACGTCAAAGGGCAAGGCAAGATTATCGCACACGATAAACTTTTCGTTTTAATTTGTAAAGGCCTAACGACGCTATTGAATCTAAGAAACGGTCCGTTTATTTTTATGAAGACGCTACTGTGTTAAAGAAAGGCGAATTAAATTAAGATTGCAAATTAGAACTTCCCTTTGAGAACCATGCTGATTATAAAAATAGTGAAAGAGTTAATAAGCCTAAAAATAGAGAGAAAAACATAAAATAATATTTCGTTAGCATTAGATTAGAATCATGTTTTGCATTTACTACTATTATTGTAAATCTCGCATGTAAAAGACTTGAGCAAGAGTTCAGACTTGTTCTTACAGTACTCGTAACCTTTATACGTCCAAATCCAAAATGTAAAATTTTTTCTACTTTCACCAGTGGCTTTTTGTACAAGTTAAAAGAAACTCTAGGTGTACCACGTGCCTTATGAGTTCAGAAAACTGATATCTAGATTAACTAGTATCAAACAATGATTATCACCGTTGTGGAGGTCAACTATCTCGTGTCATTACCATTAGAACCGCTATTGACGGTCGTTCCTGCTAACTGCGTGTTGGACTCACCTTAACAACCCTTAGGTAAACCCATAATACGTAATAGAATTTCATTTGTACGTTGGTTGAAAGGAGTCTGTGTTCGCTAAATGTAAATATACATTTTAATTGTGTACTATTTTGGAATAAAGATTATTGTCGGTGAGTAAAGATGACATCTGTTAAAGACTTACCTTATTGTATTTGATTTGCAATTATTTTATACCACCAAACCAAATTATTGAAACATCGTAACAGTTGTTGAAAAAGTCGTTTTCTACATTTTTTAAATTTGTTAAACTCTTAGAACGTATGTCATTGTTAACGACGTACCTACCGGTAACGTTCATTCTTTGCAATGATTACTTTACCCTATTTTTAGGTACCTACCTTAATGGTCTAGCAGTAAGTTGCAAACTTGTGGCCCAAACTACAAATACTAATCGATTGCAGCATCAAACCCAAGGAACAAGTGATCAAAAACCAAAATCATGTCAAATTTATTTCGAAATACGATATGATTGAGTGCCATAGGTATAATGTAACGAAACTACTCGTGTCCACTAAACATAACAACTAAACGTTTCATTGTAGCGTTACCGCAATTATATGCGACTGAAATCACACTATACCTCCGGCACGCTGCCTTAGCCCTTAGCAACGTACCATAGATGAGGTAACCTTACCAAATACGCTATCTCCACGTAGATAATGCCTATGTATTTAGTGCATCACAGTCATAAAGGCTTACCCGCCCAAGGAGGGTTCATTAATGGGGAATGGATGCCCGTAATTACGCTTTGTTCTGTTAATATTAACGTAGTATATTTTCTCAGCTAGCAAAGTTTTGGCTTTGTGTACAATGAAGTTCCTTTATGCATATAGTTTGAGTGTTATGGTTCCTGTAGTTAAGTCGTTCTGCTTAACTGCCTTTGGTAATTTCAATTTAACTCACTGAAATTTAGTAAAGTGGAGTTAACTAGAATTTGAGATGGTTGGTTTTGAAAAAAAATATTCCTTAATAAAGAAAGTGTAATAGAACTATCTGGTATTTTGCTTAAAAAACAACTTTGGTGCTCAAAACTTATTTTTTAGTTTTGTCACAGTTAATATTTTCTTTTTGAAACCTATTCTGAACGTGGGAATTTTTACTACGAAAAAAAAACATCTTTCAGCAAGTCTGCGTCGCGCTTCTGGGGCGCGGTAAACAGACGAAAGGTTAATGATACTTTTCATATAAGGTAGGTATCTCTAATTAACCGCTTTCATTCCGAACACTCCTCGCTTTCCCTAACAACAATAAAGCAACATGTCCTTAAAGAACGGGCGCATCATTCAAGCACTTCCCACACAGGTGCTCGCTCCGGATAGCACGTGTTTCTTCGACAATGCGCTGACAAACGATTCCTTCCGTACATAAAACTCTATCGTATATTTCGAATAGACAATGCATTCGCCATTGCTATAGCTTGGAGAGAACAGTAAGATCGTTTTATAAGGAGGCGTTAATAGCATTTTACTTTTTCTGGCGAATTTATGGCTGGCGGCTTTTGAAGAAGGAGTTTATCCAGCTAAACCGCTAAGCTTTAGTTGTGACGGGCGCGGTCATACTAGTGAGCGTAATATATGCTTCAGTAATAAGACTTTAACAGATTTTTATTTTAACGAGCAATATGCCAGTGTAAATATTTGCAACTTTAGAGAGACGTTAACATTTTTAATACCTACATATAATTCTTTAATTTAGCAGTGATTAATAATTTTAATTTTTAATATTGGTGGTTATGTTCCAAATCACGCAACAGTTTTTTTATGGTCAGACGATAAAAAAGATATCAAATACCAACTGGCTTGGAAAAACGAGCATTTTTTTTCCTTTAGAGCATAAGCTAACCTTTTGCAGTTTATATTGTCCAATGAGCTGGCTTCTATTATTGAACTATGACTTTATTATAGGTGATTAATCGAACTAGTCGAATTAAACGAAATAGAACACGTTTGTGCTTCATTAATCTTGCACTAAACAAATACGTTCGAAGAATGCTAACGGAACTTTTTGTAGGTGTCGTTGTATCGCTAATGAATCTGGCTGGAGACATTTCGAAAATCAATTGACTAAAAAAAATTAATTTGAAAATTAATTTATAATAAAAATGACGTAATTAATTTGGAAATAAATAAATTTTAAAGAACTCATACATTTATTTATGCTTGATATGTGCTCTGCGCTACAGGTTGCTGCGTTTTAAAATAAGTTTAAGTGTGATTTGAACTTAAAAAGTACTCCCAAATATCGTTTAAGTACCTACTAAAATACAAATTGTAAATTTTCGAATACCAAACCATAGTTATCTTCTTAAATCTATTATTTGTATAACGTTATTTATAAAAATATATAATTATCGAGTATGTTCAGAGTTAAGAACGATTTAATAAAGAGTTGAGTTAATACAGCAGCTTGCGGACAAAAACAAATTATATACATTTAACCTTTTCTTACAATAAAATTGTAAGCACAGTAAAAATAAACTGGACAAACAATAGAAATAAGCTCTAGCAATCCCCAAACCGCAAGGATTTTTTCGTTTTCTGCTGCAAAGCATTCCCGGAGCTATTAAGTTAACAACTCAATTTGTCTATTCCCGCTATTCTCTGAACTGGCTTGGATTAAATAAATAAAGGTTGTTATAATTAAAATACGTCTTGTTCTATAGCCAACACTGAATACATGGAAAATCAGTTAAAAAAATACAAATTGCTACAATTTGTAATTTTTGTGAACATTATACGTTTGTTGTCTTCAGATTTGTCAACGGTTTATCATTTTCAAAAGATAAAGTATATCCTGGGCAGTCCCTGGTCGCGAGTAATTACCAACTCTAAGGGTAGTAGAGAGTTTGTTTGGTCGCATACAGATCTATGCACTCACGGAATCTCATCTCATCACCTCGACTTTGTTTGTGTGTAACAAAAATAGAAGTGGACTATAGGCGAGCGATCATGCATTAGTCGCAAATTCGCCCAGTCAGTGGTTTTCGTCAATGACACGCATTTGTAAGTTTACTAGGTAGACACTGCTAAATACACGCGCTTAGGAGATCATATAATTTTTGTCAATTTTAGCTGTCCAATTAGGCAACATCTTTAGGTATTTATTAGTCATTTAGTTGCAACACTGAATACGTAAATGGTTTCGAATACCTACGCAGCCAACTTCAAAAGAAAAGAAATACTATAGTAAACTAGCTGACCCGGCAAACGTTGTTTTGCCATATAAATAATTTTTAAGTAAAAAATGTTAAGGGTGGACAACCCTTATCACTAAGGGGTATGAAAAATAGATGTTAGCCGATTCTCAGACCTACTCAATATGCTCACAAAATTTTATGAGAATCGGTCAAGCCGTTTCGGAGGAGTACGGGAACGAACATTGTGACACGAGAATTTTATATATAAGATTACCTAGTGTTTTGTTCGTCATCAATCCTGTTTTGGTCGGCTGTTAAATATGGGATCTTTGGGAGCGACACTGGTATTAAACCATTGGTCTATAATATTAGGAGGCGTCCTACTATTCACTCGTACTATTCATGCTAATACACTGATAAATCTTCTTTAATTACCTATTAATTAGAAAAAGCTTTTCCCGTCAGCTTTGGTAGACTAAATAAGTTTTCTTTTGCAAACAATTCCCACAGCTATTAAGATAACGGCTCAATTTGTCTGTTACCGCAATCCTCTAAACCTAGAGCTGGAGCATTGAATTAATCGCTCTAATAACCATGTTTCGCTACGATAATTTAGGAGCGTTCGGTTCAAGCCTTACCAGCAATTGCCGAGTAAGCTGCTCTGTGTAGTTGGAGACCACTTAGAACTTACTTTATTTACACTGCTTACAGTCGATATAGTCTCCAAATAATTTTTAAACGCTCCTGGTTGCAAAATATTGCGGTTTTTCTTTGCCCGTTCTAATCAGGGTTTTTCTAGCACTGTTAGCATTACTTTCTTTTTAGTATACTGATTCACGCCTTTGTCGAAATTCTTTTGGCCGTTAATAAAACTTTTAAGGTTCTTGAGTTCCTTGAAAGCTCAAAAGAATATTGCAGAGTCGGCAACGTAAAAACTCTGGTAAGTATTACCTATGGTTTACCGTATCTTTAAGCAACCGTGATCATCTGTTAGGTGGGCCGTATACTTCTTGTTTCTCATAAAAATAAGAAGTAGACACATCAGTAGCCATAGTCTCGTGAAACGAGAAAACCTCGTGCTGAAATTTGCCAGATATTGAATTTTGCTAGTGGCACCTCCCAACACACAAATTACACTCGGCGTTTAACCAGCTCGCTAAGGGAATACCCAAAGGTTGAGATACAAATGCGCGGTTGACACTGCTAAATGGGCAGGCCATAGCTGACTAATGCCTGCTGCCCAACTGTCTTAAACTATTGCAAACAAAACGGTCGGACGCCGCAGATTTGTCAATGGCGAAAACTAAAATAGTTAGCGCCGAGATAAACGAGCTCACTAAACAATTCGTATTATTACCAATATTTGTTGTCTGTTGTAAATTAGAGGTCATTTGTTATGAAGGGCTGTGGTTAGAGGTTGTAGCAAGACTGTTTTTTCATTTGAAGCAGCATAAAGCCTTAGGCAGAGAAAGGCGGCGCCTTAAGGATTTTCTTTTGTTATTTACCACTTTTTAGTCCGCGAGTTTTTTTTACAATGTTTTTAACAAAAGCGGGTAGATACATTTTAACTACAATTTTTATGTCATATATTTTAGGTTTTGTTTTTATTTGGGACATTTGTCTTTGAACCCTCAAATAGAAGCCATATTTATTAAACGAGTATCAAAATTCTTACTATGTCTAGTCGATAACAGAATGTTAAATTACGATTGTATTTTGGCGGATTTTACTGTAAAAGTATTTATTAATTAATTTCAATTGGGACTGTCCTATATCAGTTATCGGAATTGCCCATTGTAGGACTCGTAAAATTTTATTACCAGCCATTGTTTGATGTGTTAAGCGTATTCGTACGCTTTGTGTAATTTATATTAACACGTTTAATTAAAAGTTTAATCAATGGGGTCGACAATGTATGCATCGCATGGTTGGGCGAGATTGAGTACCTACTATAGATTTCCATAATACCTACCTGCTATGTCAAACTGCAAATTTTAAGTTCAAATTCAATTTTTCGGTAAATTAGTGCCTTATTGTCAAATACTTTATTTAAATGCTTAAAGCACGGCGCACAATACCACTACAACTATAGTCAACGCTTCACACAATCGCTATTGACAAAAAATATCGTTAGCAAAACCGCGTGTATACCGTTCCGAAAGCAAATTCTCCAACTAAAACTGCACAATAAAGAGAACAATAAAAAGGAAAAGCGCCTTTTTTGCTGACACTCGAACACAGTGCTTAGCAAAAAACCACGAAATGAGAACGTACGCAAGAGAGACGGAAAAGGTTTTTCATTCATTTCCCCATTATACAGGAAATTTGGACGGCCCCCTTAAGCCACGCGTCGCTTGGTTGACATGCATTGTACGCCTGATTAATGGTGTGCCACGCAATTTTCTTCGGCGTAAAATTCCCTTTTTATATTAGATACGTTGTCATGACGCTGAGGCGTACACAGTGATATTTCCTTAAAAAATCTTAATTAGTGAGTTAATAAATGTCTTGGGAACAGTAAACCGAGTTTCTATTTATTCGTTACGACTAGATTTTCCTTACACTATCAAATTCCTCAAGCGATGCAATCTTCTCAAAAGAAAAAGATTTTTCAGTTTTCAGATGTAAAAGTGTACTCTGTTCGTTCCGATAATAACTGAATAAAAACTTTTCCTTTCAAAAGGAAGAAATTCTTTAAAATGGAAATGCTCTTCCGGTGATAATTAAAAAGCTCCTTGAAACCAGTTCTAATTACGCAAAAAAGTTAGATAATTAAATAAAATAGTTAAATAATTATGCTGCATTGTAATTAAAAAACCGTTCTCTCTGTATCATTTTTATAGGAGAGTCGTTCTATCATCCTTATTTATTAACATCTAAAAATAATCACGAATCCACTGCTGTCGGGCATGTGTAGTTAGTTGGCGTCATCAAAGCACAGATAATGGAGGCAAAACAAGTCTAATGTGCCATATTAGGTTTCTGGACAAACAGTCGAGACGCCAGCGCCGCCCTAGCGTCGTATTACCGCGACATATGCTGGCGAGAGGTCATGAATAGATCGCTAATGTTTGTTCAGCGTGCGGTACGAGAAAACGATATGTTTGAAGAGGCTGTCGCTACATTTGGACGTTTTAAAACGCATGCATAAAAATACGAAGCAAATATTTAAAAAATATATTAAAAATATTTCTAGTCATACCCTTCATAAAATAGTTTTCATTTACAATTGATAAGATACAAGGAGTTAAGGCCTATATTGAATTCTCAATAACAAGTACCTGTTCTTTATTTTTGCCAGGTAATTACGTAATTATTACAAAAGACTTTATATGCTAATTCTACAGCTCAAACCAAATTGAAAAAGTTCGAAAAAACAAACCATTTTTCCATCATACTTACTTGTGTATGTATAGTTTAAAATTGCTTTGTTTAAAGTTGTTCTATTTAAAGCAATAAAATCACCCCTGGAAAAGGAAGTTAGAAAAAGGACCATAGTTCTTTATATTCCCTAGAAACGACGTTTGTCGGGCAATCACAAAAACTATCGCGTGACGGTATCACTGGCGGAAACTAGGCGCCGGAAGCTTTAACGTTGCTAGCCCATAAAAGCCTCAGTGTCTTCGTCTTTTTACGGGATATCTACGAGTGTAGATATCACATAGGCCTGTTCTACGGTGTATTTATTTAACCTATTATTTACTTGCGTGTTCCATCATATGAAACGTAAATTCTTGGAAACGACGTGTTTTTTTTCTTGTTATTGGTGATATTAGGAGAATTCAAAGTTACTTATTAATTCTTAAAAATATAGTTACGCAAAGATTAGTAATGTATAATTATTTAAAAACCTTAGATAAACCTAGCATGGTAATTGCTAAAAACAAAAATTTATAATTATTTCCTTTTAAATAAGGCATAATATGGCATGTGTTTTATTATATCAGACTGTACTTATAACCATGTTTATCATCTTAATTGGTAGTGAAGAGGTATATGGCTACATTATAGGGTCTATTACTATCCAGGATGAGCCTGTTTGGCTCAATTACTGTATTTAGGCCAGTGGCCAAATCAATAATGTCAATCAGCCAGCCATCCAACCTATGCCTAAACCAGTTTTTTGGCTTATTGGCCAAAAAACTGGTTTATCACACTGAGGTTGAATATCGCAAAGTAAACAAGTTGACTTTTTTATCACCATCCAAACCTCAGCTGAACCAAAAAAAAATAAGCTGTTTCATAAATATTGATATTTTGTGTGGGACAGCTGATAATTTTTGCAGTTAAAGAGTTGGTCCAATAGAAAGAGTTGTTCGTTTGTAACACGGGAGTCTTCTCAGAAGGTTTGGATGGTGATAAAAAAGTCAACATGTATAAATACTATTACATCTCTTTAATCAGAAGATCATTGTTTGAATGTCAACAATTTTACTCTACAAAATTACAAAGTTTTTACATGCTAATCTATCCTATTATCGTAGTACCTTTATGTTATAGTAGCATCTTTGGAATTTTAATAATTCCAAAGGCAAAAGAAAGTCAGACATTGCAATTGAGACTGGAATGATATTGGATTCTTTTCGTTTAGCATAATAGTTCTCTAATACTGCAAACGAAGTCGATAAAAAGCGGAATTAATGTAGTCTTCCTAAAAAGTAAACTCGATTCCGACGTGCAATTCCTGAATAAGCGAGACCCAACTTTCAACACTGAATAATAGAGAAATTCCATTGGAAATATCCTGACAAATCGTTTTTAAAAGGCGAACTGACTGCAAAGATAACTCTGCACTTGCACAAAAGGCTTGCATCTACATAATCGATGGCTTATTGGCATTCCCCCTTTACTTCTAAATTGCAAATTTTCCGCACGATTTCGTTCCACCGAATAAATTTTCAACTCGCAATGCAACCATTTTCCGTATTTCTTATACGTTTTATTGTGTTTTTCTTTTTTACTTTCCATTTTGTATACCCGAGCAGTTTGAGTTAGTTTTGCTTCTTTTTTGTTCTATGATTCTCGTTGTTTCAAATCGTTTAAATAAATGTAGGTAAATTCGTTTAAAGTATAGTAGTACATTGAAAAAAAAAACTTGCAACATTTGAATTTAGACGTAGCTTTTGTATAGCACTTTTAGAAGTCAATTCATTTATAAATACATGCTCATCTCTCGTCTCAAGTCTTTGTAAACTATACAACAAATTATGTGACCGCGTTATCAGTTTATGAAAAAAAACATTGTTTTAAAATATTTAATTTAGTTCATTAAATTTCTCACTGTGCTTTTTCTTCTATTATTGTTCTCCCTATTTTGCATACGTTCTTTTGATAAATGAAAACGTTAAATACAGAAATTCATACAAACATACGGGTCAAACAGAAAACCTCCTTTTTTGTTGAAGTCTGTTAAAAATTGTCTGCATCTAAAACTATCCCATCCTAGACCCTTTTTAATATAACAGTAGGTATGTTACATATCTACTTACCATTTTATTATTGTCAAACTATAAAAAAAAACAAGAATTACTATTTGAAAAGCTGATAGTTATGTCCGTGTAGGTATTTAACTAAATACAGCATTTTTCATAAATGTATATTAATGTGTGTGTCAAAATGGAGCTAGCAATTTATCTCTAATACAATTACTTAAAATTCCTACAAGGTTTCTTGTAAAACTTGTAAACACTCCAAATTATTAATCCATTAACTCCATTGACTGGATTATTAAGCTGTAGTATTTAAATTACAAGCGGTTATGTAGACATGTCGTTTCTATCTAATAACTAAATTATTAAGCTCGATATAAACTTATCAGTTTAATGTAAAATTAATTACTTAATATGCGTCTCATGAGCATAACTTACAATTATGGCTCAAATAAACAAAGGTAATTGGGTAATTATTTAGGGCAGCTTGAACCTCGTTAATAAGGTCGCAATGCAAAGCTGGCTGAAATTTATAGTGCCGTGTACAGGTAGGTACATAAATTTACAGCTTAGGGAAAGAACTCAACGTGTTTTTACTGCGTGTTTATTCGCACTACTAATGGAAAACACATAGCTTTTACAGAATTTTAAACTATTTCTCTGTACTATTTCATTGTCTTGCTAAAGTTGTGTTAGACCTTTTATAACGTTACTCGCAGCATGTATTATATTATTGTAGTATATAATCTGGTCGGAGCAGTAAATCTAACAAGTTAAACATAACAATTATTTATTTATCAATAAAGAATAACGTCTTTTGTAATCTTACATTCCAGGGTTTCAATTCATCATCATCATCATCATTTCAGCCACAGGACGTCCACTGCTGAACATGGCCTCCCTCAGTGACTTAAATTAACTCAATTAACTTTATTAAATTGTTTCTTTATAAAAAAAAACACTTCATTGGGATCAATTAATGAAACTTGTTCACTTATTTCTCTATTTTAATTTCTATTAAAATCAAGTCGTCCATTTACTAGATAATAAACATTAGTTTTTAAAAAGAGTAATCTTATCATAAAATATATTTTTATCGTTAGATGTAAAATGCACCTAACTGTAAACATTATACTTTAGCATTTGCACAATAGAAATACCCAGTAGCACCCCAAAAAAGTAAAACTATCGCCGGCTAATAGGTATCATCTGTACCTAAACACAGATATACTCAAAACTTGAACCCCTCGATATTTTAGTAACTTTATTCTGATTTAAAACCTCTTGCTTGGCGGTGAGGGATATCGTAAAGGAACCTGCATAATCAGGTAACATTTTATGAGTAGTATAGTCCAAATAATCTGTGTCTTGTGTCAACTTTTTACAGAGTTCGAAGATGAATTAGTAGACAGCTGTAGGTGCAATGCCTAATTACGTGATGTACAGTCAACAGCACGTCGACCTACTCCAAAAGTCAAAAATTCTCCAATAGATTTTCAACTTTAAGCCTGACATTTAGAGTTCATTTTCAAATGAGAAAATTTGACATTTTGTGGTAGGTCGACGTGCTGTTGTCCGTACATTGATCGTACTGTATTGGGAAAATCAGCATACTTACGAGAAACTAAAATATTTATAATAGTACGATCAGTTTAATTGTATCAATGACAAATCAAAAAATGGATTTATTGTGACATAGTCCGAAAGGAATGAATATATATTATTATAGAGTTGATTTTTATATGACTCTTTAAAAGATTCACTTATAATTGCCTATTCAGTTTCAAAGTCTTCATGGATACTTATTTACAGCTCATGAAACATAATGACAAAATATGATTCATGTTATTTGGCCAAACCTCGTAAAACAGCTGTTTATAATAACTGTTAAAATCAAATCTAAACAGCGAATCTACTGAGCATGTCTCTATTATTACATTTTGGTGTTCAGTCACGTGCCATACACGTTTTATTGATGGATTTACGACTTTCTACTTTAAATACATACGTTTTCTTTGTATAAGGAAATATTGGTATCTCATCTTTGACATTTTTATAGCTTACATTTGTTTGAAAATCAAACGGCTATAAGGGAAACGCTATGAAATAAAACAGCACTTTCGAAATGTGCGGTTGCGTATATTTTTCACGCAATTGCCTATTATGTGTTTTATGTTTTTTAGAAATCATGTTTGTTTTAATCAATGTATAACAATAATAATTTAATCATGGTCTAACAACAATGAACTATTATGTTGGCACGCTAAAGCCCTTCTGTTTATTAACTTAAAATTATAGATTTATCTCAACACACGTTCTTTTGCTTTCGACAGTGTTTCGATCCAAAGAGAACCATACTAAAATACAGCATCATTTGGTTCCTCATATATTTGCAATAAGTTACGGAAAGATTTCAGCAGAAAATAAAGATCTGTTTACAAAAAACAAAGCCAGCAACACCAACCTCTGACACGTCCCTAAACTGTCGTGTGGGCCCACACGTCCAACAGTCCAACGGGCCATTGACGAGTCGCCGCTCTATATGCAAATCGAATGACCCCCTATTTGAACCCGGCGAAATGACATCTTTGTTTCGGGCGATGCCGTAATTGCACCCCTTTCGGTGAAGCGTGTGAATGCAAAACTTTGAAATCGCGCAATCCGTGTTTGGATTGAAAATTATTGGGAAATGAGTTTGGCTTGCGTTGCTGTTGACTGGTTTTAGATGAACCTTAATTATCGTTTTCACAGGAATTGGGAAAATTGGCTTGATTTTGCTTAAATAACCAGACTATGTGCAAAATGGAATCTCGAATCTAATTAAAACATTTTCTGAAAATAACACCTTCAAGAAATCTTATTATTCTGTGTTATCTACATTTATTATCATATTTATGTGTTATCTATACATATATATCTACATATTAAGTGCCTTATTTTATCGTGTACTAAAAACTATTTAAATAAGCTTTGCTTGTCTAAATCTGTCCCTTTCCATTGATATCGCTGAAAGCTAATCTAATCGTACAATAATAGAAATTAGTAATGCCTATCAACCCAAACCGCTCATTATAGTTCAAACGAATAGTACAACTGTACAGTCACTCTCAGGAATTTATTTTCTACTTCTTAGTCTGCGGTATTAAGGTTTAATATTGCTTAAACCGTTCACCTTGCTGTAACTACGCCTATTCCAGAAAACCGAGAACATTTTCCTTTAACGCTCCACTTCCTGAAAATAATGGAGTCGACTCGAAGGCTGCGATAACGCTTCGCAGTAAATTAAAAGTTAATTGTATAACAAAAGCCGCGTTTGCAGCGAACTTCGATAAGGCAGCCTTAAATAAGTTAACTTCCCCGCGAAATAGACTTTGCTTATCATTTTGAGGATTTTAATCTTGATTCAATTGACGAGAAATGACTGTAAATTTAGTTCAATCAAATCGGAATAGATATAGTTTATCAAGCTTTTTTCTCTTCTCTAACTTTAATTTAATGTTAGAGAAGACAAATGGGAATTAAAGTTGTTTTTTTCTTTATGGCTTAGTGTGGGTAATACAAGTTAATTATAAAGAAAACAAAATGTTAAAAAAATATTATTCTATCTAGCAGTGCTTTTATAACCAGACTTGCACCAGCAAGCAATTGGTAATTTGTTGGTTAATTATGTTTTTAGACCACTAAAAACATAATAAAACTTATCAATTGCACTGCTAGGTCAACAAAGAATTAGGTATACTTAAAAGTACTACAATGAGTGTCTACGATAAATCACCAAGACTTTTTACACAATTTTGGTAGATTCAATGTCACCTTTTTTTGTTTATAGAATTTGAATAAAAGAACAATTCGTTTTCTTCGTTTTACAGAACAAGTTTGCAATGCTGGCTACAACTTTCTGAAAAGAGCAATTGCATACCTGTTCATACGTTGTTTAGACAAGACCCATAAAATTCAGGGAGGGTTCCACCGAGTCAAGTCTTCTCCCGTCGCTCACAAGAGGCGTAAATTCAAAATGTCGTAAAATATGAAAAATATATCCGACGAATGTCCAACTGTATGGATGCGGTTGTAAACTCCACGGCAAACCGTTTCGGGAAAACTTCAAAGTCTTACAATGAACTACAAAATGCATAGTAAAATGTTTTATCAACTTGCACTGTGTTTTTATTATTTCATGTTTACCTTGGGGTTTGGACTACTACCTCCCAACGAATATTTTCTCTTTTATGTGTTATTGCGAGTGTCAATTGTTTACAGGAAAAGTGAAAGTTATGTTTTCTTGTTAACTGTGACTTCGATATTATTATTGCATGCTCGTTTGACTGAAATATCGTAGGTAAATAACGTTGGTTTGTTTGTTGTCTGATAACAAGTGATGGAGTGTGATGAAATATATATTATTTTATTTCGAACCATACAAATTAGTTAAAATTGATTATGGAAAAAGCGGTACCTCACCAAGAGCATCTATTTCGTCAAGTTTAATTACAAATGAATGTTAACCCTGCGAGCAATCTTTCGCGCAATAATCTTCTAGTAAGTATTTGTTTCTGTTTCAACACTCAATGTTCAAGTACTAACAAAATGTTGGGTTTGAAAGAAAATTCTTTCAGTTCGCCATACGAACAATCCATCCAGTATTCCATTACAACTACAATACCGATACAAGTTCGGGAAACGAATACTCTTAGTAAGAACTGTCGTTTATATGCACTTAAAAAAACTTCAAAGCTTTTCTAGAAAAATATATTTACACCACACACACCACCAGCCTATAACAGTCAGTGGACTGTTAAAAATCCTCCTTTTGGAGAGGCCTGTGTCCAGCAGTGGCTGGACACAGGCCTCTCCAAAAGGAGGATTTTGCCATAATCGCCACGCTTGGCAGGCGAAAATATATTTACTTAGATTCATTCAAAATATTATTTTATATATTGTTAAATAACAAGGATGGATGAGACTATTCAACATGTAGGTTGCTAATGAGTCAATATCTTTATCAGTAAACATTATTAAACGAAGGTAATTAAAATACAATGTTGAAGGAGTTATTTGTAGTATGAGGTCATCAATCATCGAGAGCATCAGAAGACTGACAGACAAACAGTTTTTGTTCCGACTTAGTAATTATACTTTGTAGTCGTAGGTAATTATTTGTTCGACGTAAATATTATATTCTACTCGAAGATTCCATTTTCAAATGATTATGCCTATAATGTGAACTTTTTTGGTCTCTATTTATAAACATAAACTTTAGCAAGTTTTGTAATTTTTTGTAGCGATATAGTCTCATTTATTAACCGACTTCATTTACCTAAAAAGTCATTTGTTTTTTTTATTGGGTTTTTTGTGAGCTTTATATGTACTTGCTTGAGAGTTTTACCAACCGTTTTTTGTCTTTTCAAAACAAGACACTGTTAGGCGTTCATGGTTAAGCAGACTCGAGGATTTTGAATACAAAAATGACATCATTTGTTCTTAAATGTTATATTGCCGCTTCCAACCGGCCAATATGGAAGTCACTGGGGGAGGCCTATGTTTAGCAGTGGACGTCCTGTTGCTAAAATGATGATGATATTAATAAATGACACCTACATGGTCTAAATAATTACGATTTTTATTTTAGATAGCAAGAAATGAATGAATGCTTTTTAAAAATAAACATTAGGTTCGTTTCAAGCTTTGGTTTGAAATTAAACATTTTGAAATTGTGAAATTTTTCTCGGAATGTGAAGACAACTTTGTTGTCCCATTTTGTTTCGTTATCGTCCCATAAAGCTCCATTAAGACAAAACGACCCGTTATTAATTAGGAAGCTTTGTTCGGTCAGAGATTTCCAACCTTTTCGGGTCAATGGCGAGTTCGAGGTTGTCCAAAATCTTAATACCTAAAATTATATTTAGAAGCACCCCATTTAGTAATATTAGTATAACGGGTACTTTAGTAATGCTTTAAAGTTGCTGGTATTGCCTGCTGAAGGTATTACCTTCCTCTGACAATTAACAAATTGTTTTGCCTATTTGACAATTACTGAAAGGTAAAAAATAAATTTAGTTTCTTTTCAGACGAGATTTTAACAACGGATTATTCTATTCGCATCAGTTTTTATGCAGTAGGAGTGCGTTTCTTGCGTACGTTTACTGCAACGGCGGGTCTACTCATAAATGTCAAATTTCTTTAATTGATTTTAACCTCAAAACCAAAAAGTAGAGTTCTATCAATTAAGTTTGTTTTATGGTCAGTTGAATAGGTACTGTACTTAGTCTGAACTCAGTTTTCCTTTAAATGCTTGACAATTCGCAGCTCGTACTGACTCGCTTAGCGCCCACCAGAAAGCAACTGTTTCGTCACCACTGTCTCTGCCTTAGATCCTTAGTGACGCTACTTGGCCGAGGAGTGCTATAAAATTTAGTTTCGCGCGGGCAACTTATTCTTAACTCATTCTGTGCAATTTCCTATGCAAATTTAATTGTACCCAGTATTCAAGTAAATCTCTGCTGGCTGCAAAGTTAATTACGCGCCCGGACTGCTCGGTGCGATTAACAAGGCTTGCTTTTATTGTGTCTACATCGACAAATGCAAGAAAAACTGCAAGAATTATCTTGGTAATACGGTCAGTGTTATAAGGTTCAAGAATATTTCATGATAGCTCATTAGTAGATTATTCCATGCTGTATGTATAAATTGCTTCATACAGTTGAAAACTGTTTTCCCTGCTATTTCAAAGCGCAGTGAAATATCCTCATACAAACTTTCCCAAGAGAAGTGGATTCGCATGATATAAGATTGGCAGACAAAGCTTTGTGTCATCAGTCTTGCGACTTGAGGCAGTTGTTTCACATCTCTCATATGAGTCGCGAAATTGAAGTCCTTTGAGATTTGCGCCTTTTCACTTGCGCCGGCTTCGAGATGAAAATGAGACGTCTTTTGGGGAGCACAATAAACGACTTCTTTGTTTTATTTTAAAGTTTCTTGGCTTAAAAGATATTTATTCAGTGTATGATTAATTCCACCAACCCACTGCACTGATTCAGTCACTACTGAGGAGGACTACGTACTCGTATAAGGTAGCAAATTTATTTGTTATTTATGGACTTACCTTTTGATAGCAGCTTCACATTCAAATACTTTTGATATGTTGACAATTTTCTTAGATCTTAAAGTGAATTGGTGAAATTTGATTAATAATTTGGGCTTATTTACCTTATTTTTATTGACTCTCCGATGTAATGTTTTCGGCATTGCTGCTGATTTAAGCGAGTCGATTTGTAGGGCTATAAAAAACCGTTCACGACGACTGCCACATTGAATAAGTAATTTATTACTGAAAAATGGTTTTATAAAATATTTGATATTTGACGAGCAGATAAAAAACATATGCGCTGGATGCTTGGAAGAAACAATGTTGAAGTAGTTACCTTAGTATTTTTTAAAGTCTAAACTGAATTTAATCTAAATGTGCTGGCCAATTTTAACAGTTGATAAAATATTATCCAGACGTTAAGTATCATTAATATTTTTTATTGCTAAAGAAAAAATTCTGCCCGCACTGCGTCTTCATACATTTGGCCTGAATCCAAGCTTTATGGCGTCAACATCAACTGCTCCAAAGTTTTCCCATATAAAACATTCGGTGGCGTTTTATGAACTATGTTAGTATGTATTACCCATTGGGAAGTTAGTCAACTTGACGAACAAGCGTGTTTACTTTCTTTCGAACTAGCAAATGTAGGTGAAGTGGGAATGCGACCGAAAGAGTAATGATAATACGGGACTATCAAAAACAAACTTGTTATTAATATCATTTGAGTAAAACTGAATATTTTAGGTAGCAAACAAAATCTTGGAATCCGGAAAGCTTAGTGACTACTTAATTACTGTTTTTTTTTTGTTGGTCGGCTTTACGATTGATTTGAGATATTCTCGTAAAACTTTGAAATGTAAGTTAATATATTTAAAAAAAACCTTAGATGTAAACAAACGTAAAAACAAAAATAAACTATTTTTGCTAAAGAGCGCTAGAGTCTGCATACCAAAATATTGTATGTATGATAAAGTCGCACATGGCCTCATTGTTTTATTTATTTTTTAATATTTTCTAAGTTAAATAGTAACTGTGAGCAGTAAACCCAGAAGTTTCATCTCTAATTTCACGACATTTCTTATGTCAAAACAAACTATAGACTTAGGAAAACAGTCGATCATAGGGCGCCTGCCGCCGAAGCGTCGCCACGTCTCAGTACAAGAGCAAAGAAACAAGTTTATTCTATTATACAGATTGTTCTCGCCTCTGATGCCAAAATGTGCTACATTGTAGATGCCGGGATGTTTTGCTCGCCAACTAACTTTATGAGATATGTGTTTGCTTCAGACAATGCTTTTATGTTACCACGATATCAGTTACGAGCCTGAGTTATTGTATATTTCGCGTATTGTGTTGCATTTGTAATTGTTGAGAGCAGCGGTAATAATACTCGTATTTTGTATTGTTTTTGGAGATTTATGTGATATTGTAAGTATGCTTTTAAGTATTTCCTGTAGCAAATGGCACACAGTACTTTTCAATGCTCGGCTAAGTCAATATGGTGGTTTAGATTATTTATGTTCAGGATATGGACTGACTTTCCATTTAGCTGTGATACAGTAAAGTGTATGATCTACTAGTACAAAGTCCGAAGTCAATCATGCCATTAAGACTGGAGCCAGCAACTGGCACAAAATTAGCCCAATGCAAACATTTTTATAGCCATTTACCCTGCCAGAAATTTTGCAAGCGTCAGTTTTTTGTGTTATTACTGTGTAAATTGGCCTTAAACTTCTATAACTATTAAAAATAAATACAATAAATTATATTTAAAAAATCGACTTACAAAATGCATTTTATTTTACAAGAACTTTACTATTAATCATATTTAAATACCTACTTATCAGGTGACCTATATAGCTATATCAATATTACGTAGCTGTTTACACTCCTAACTGTTTTCATAATTACCAATGATTTATTATATCCATCGGTGTAGTCCACATTTGTTTAGCCTCCCTGGGGGTCTATTAGCGTTATGGATTATTGTAGTTAACAAATATCCGGTCTGGTAATGAGTATTTTCGGGTTCATTTGTCTATACCTAGTCTAAAGTAAATCATGTCATTAGAAACAACAAATTGAAATTACAACTGTTTGTTTTCAATTCCTAAAGGTATTTGAAAAATAAACATTAATTTAAGTTGATTAAGTTTTCAGACAGTCATTTGTTTCTAAATTTTGGACAGTTTAAAAATATTTTTCACACAAACATACTATTCACCTAATTTAACATTGAAATTAAAAACAAGCTGGGCTTTGTAAATAATACGAATTTTTATTGATTTACAAAACATACTTATCAAATAAAATAATCAAACCCAAAATAAAGCAAGCCATATTATGCTGTTTTTTTTAAGTTATTTTTTCCACTCACTAAAGAATGTTTAGGACGCAGACCACATAAACGTGAACTATTTACATCCTTATTCAAGTCAGACTCAGGACAGTAAATTTTAATTATAGAACTCTTAATAAGGGAAGCTCCACACGCCACGGTTTCATCACATTCGGATGATGGCGAGTCTAATTGGTGCCGTAAATTTAAATAACACTGACACTTCACTGTCGTAGCGAGCCTAATTGAGAGAGAAAATCGTAAAAATAATTTTACCCGCCTCATTTGTACTAACCGTAGTTTTAATTTTATTTCTTTTACGGCTAGTAAGTCTGATTGGCCGCCGTATATTCCGGTTTACAACCGAAACCAATCTTAACTCATGTTCTATTAGGTGTGAAAATTGTAGAACCTTTACGATGGTTCTATCGCTATAAAAATATAATGTCAGTAACGAGTGATAATAAAACGAACCTAGGAATATTTTATTTAACAGTTTTATTATTTTTTGTATCTATGCAAGCTACTTTACTTTAATAACATGTATAGTTTTGTATATTTTTACCACATCGATAAATTATAAATAGCGTATTTTTACTAATGGGATAAACGATATGCTCGTGCAGAGGGTTTCGTCACAACGGACTCTCAGTTCGCGTGCCGTAAGTGCGGACGAAAGTGTCGCTCGAGGATCGGTTTATTTAGCCACGAGCGACGATGCTCCTCTCGCGTAGGCGCTGTTTAAATCATCTGTCAAGATGAAAAACGCCTAATGATGATGATTTTTAATAAAAACCTTTTTAAATAGTGAATTTATTCAATGGTAGCTTAGCAGTATTAAAACATCAACTCCATGTAATCCTATTTGTACAGTTCTGTACACATAATTAGTTCTACATAAGCACTGACAACTTTTTTAGGGCAAATAGTGAAAAGAGATAAGAAAAGTAAGATTTTGAATAAAAATCAATTACTTATTATTTTTTAAATTCATGTCTCTGACACTAATTATGTCTTTTAAATCAAGCAAAGGTTAAAAACTCGAACTAAAAAAACTCGCGAAGTATTACACAACGGGGATTTATCACATAGGACTTCTTGTTTGGGACACTTGTCTGAAATTACTACACCATTTTGAATCGTAGACACAGAAGTACTTCAATATTTTGAGAATGGCGTGACAACACTGTTATCATCATCATCATTTCAGCCCATACAGGACGTCAACTGCTGAACATAGGCCTCCCCCCAATGACAACACTGTCATTCTACATAATTCATTAACCCTTTAAGAAATTGTTAAATAATTCCTCGCGTCCATTCCCTCGTAAATAAAGGATGAGATGGAATTTAATGTGACCGCTAATGGGTAATTTCCCTCGGGATCTCCATTTTCCGCGTCCCGTCCTGAAGTCCAGAACTTGGTTAGGAGATAAGCTGGGAATAAACATCGCTGTGAAATTACAACATTTTTAGAGATAAAACGCGACTTCTTATTCTTCCCAAGAGGTATATTGTATTACTAAAAAGTTTGTACTCAAATTAATCTTTCCGAAATGGAAAATAATGGTTCAAATGTTTGTTCATTTGTAACGTAATACATCGCAGTATACTCGTATAATTCCTACGAACACTCGGTTAATGAAATAATACTCAAAGTTAATGCAAATTATTTTCTGTCATTACGATAACATCAATGTAATTGCATGGTATCTATTCATATCTCTCAATAGATCATATAAAAGCTCTACTTTGTTTTAATAATTTACATGCCTTGTTTTTTAATAGTGGACTAGCTGTTGCCCGCGTCTTCGCTTGCGTGTTCTTTAGTTTATTCAATGTATCTCACAGGATCATTTATCGGAAATAAAAAGTATCCTATATGTTAATCCCGATCATATTCTATATCTATGCAAAATTTCATCCAAATCCGTTTAGTAGTTTTTGCGTGTTGTTATTGTTGGAGCGCGGCGCGGAAATTTTTGCGGTGTTATAGTAGATGTATTGGTTAAAAAGTATTGTCTGGTACCTCGTTACACAAAGACGTTTATTTCTGACTTTGAGACCATGCCAATTAGTGTGTTGTTTGTTAGGACACATTGCTAATTAATATTGATATTGGTATGGCAGAGCTATATTTTCGGGACGTATAAACGTGCTCGAAAGAGATGGTGCCGGTGTCTGAATAAATAACTTTGACATTATGAAAAGCATTTGTAAATACTCAAATCTGACGTATGACGTCAGATAAGTGACCCTTTATGTATTTATTTAGTTATTTCTAACTTTTCTATAAAATATTGGCCACAAATTACATGCCCTCATTCGTGGTAATATGCATCAGCATTTTACTACGTACTTTATCATTATAAAGAACCTTTAATCATAACATAATTCAGCTTTATGAGTGAAATAATTAATTACACTTCCCTTATCGGGACCGTCATGAACCATTATTGATTCCGCAGCTCGGACGAGGGGCGCTCAGTATCAACAAATAAAATCAACAAGTCAGAAATTAAATTATTTTTTGGTTATAAAGTAATTGAAAACTACGCTAGTTTATGTTGAATCAAATAGGCGATAGGCTTTTTAAAATGTTGTCCTTATACAAGGTGTAGCAAAAACGTTGACCAATCCAAAAGGGGTAAACTAAGTGCTCAAATAGGTAGGTACAACACAACCTACAACAATTTTAATTACGGGACCAAGATCCAAATCGCTTAAAAAAACATCTACATATATGCAAACTGATGTCAGCTGATTTGATTATTACGCGATATAATGGATAAATCGATATTTTGAATGTCTCTATAATCACAAATATCACTAAGGAGTCACTGTCATTATTGATGTACGACAGTAATTTTGTTATTTGTTTTCAAATAATGGATTTTACCACGAGCAGAAAATTTTACACACAGTAAACGTCAACATAACTTTTAAATACTCTATCTTTGTAAATAGCAAAAAGGGTAAATTGCAAGTAAACTTATGCATCTAGGGTTCCGTCCCACACAAGATTTGATATTATGATACAAAATGTAGCACGTATTATTTTATTATTACACAGAAAATTGCACGTCTTTAGTTTTTGATAAAAACCCGTCCGCCGTGACTAATAAATAAAAATATAGATAAAGTTAAAACTAGGACTGAAGAATAGCTAAGTAATTTTAAATGTAGACAATCTTCACAATAGTGATATTCATATTATTTATTAGTTGACTAATCTTAATTCAAGGGTTAAACTAAGTCTTAATTATTTTGTTGAATTAAGGAATCTAAAATTGACAACTTTGATTGGCTTTCAGTTCTCTCTTGGTTCCTTTTCATGTATTAATTAAACATTTGGTGTTAGGTCAACATTCTACAAAAATTCTAGGTGTGCTTCCCATTCTTTTTAATAACTAGATAGAAATCTCTAGATAGTACAGTCGGAAAGACAGCAGGATATCACAACAATAGGATTTCTGTTTTGCATTTTGGGTACGGAATCCTAAAACGCTATGTTAAGGCGTACCCCGTAAATTATAACCGGTTTAGCCACAACAAAACAGGAAGAAAACAATAATGTGTTTGTTTGAAATACGAGCTTTGGGGTATGCCCTCCCCTGAAACGTAATGGCACGATTTTTCATTGCAAAGAAAACTGTGAAACGCCGGCTTTTTCTAATAAATTGCACTCGGATTAAAACGTTTTCCGTTCGTTTAAAACTGTATTTGTCTTATGCGATTTGGATTTATGTGTTTTAATGAAATTTAAGACATGGTATATTTTTATATTCATATGATTTATTCAATTAGTAACTTTGAGAGATTTGCATGCTTCTGTCCATAGCACAGATGAGACGATTACTAACTGTGATCTACTCGTACGTCTTTTTGTTCATTAATAAATAATTTTATTTTATTTTATTTTATTTTATTTTATTTGGGATAAAAAACAATCGTACAATCGTTAGACAAAACAATGCTCTTATCAAATGGTTTGCGTAATCGTACAACCAACATCATTATCCACAAGTTATTGAACAATATATAATTCAATTTATAACGTGCTACTCTGCAGCACAACCGCAGAACCAGAATGCTCAGCAGTACACCTAAGCAAGCGGGCTGACGTATTTTAATAAACAAATATAACAAAATAAAAATTCAAGATAAGTTCCATAAACTGTTAAACACTCTGCCTCCGCAACCGCACAGCACAGGTAAAATATCAGTATTTAGTCAGTTCAACATACAAATTAAGTTAAGTTAAATACAGTTAAGTTTTAGACAAATTAAAAGTAACGTAAAAAAAATACCTACAGTACAAAAGTGTTATTAATTATTTGAGTGATAGTATAAAAAAATGATTCTGATTCTTAATCTGACTAGATTGCAACTAAATTATTTGTTACTGCCGGATTAACAATATATTAAACTAGCTATTTACCTCGACTTTGTATACGTGTTGTCTTTAATTTTCAAGTACGTAACATTCCCAAGTGCACAAGAACTCACTTAATAAATCATAGACAACCTTTTTAAAGTGCTCCTAGGTATATTCTCAGTATTGTTATTTATTGTTTATATAAAAAAAATCTTTCTTTGAATATCAACTGTAACTTCTTTGTTTGGTGTGTACTAAAGAGTCTCTATCTATCTATCAATGTGCAACAATCAGACCTAATTGTTCTACATAAATCTAGAACCCACAGAGCGCTATCTCAATTTTAGTCTATTTAAAAGCGGACCCAGACAATTTACTATCAATATCTGCCTCATATTAGTGCATTCTTGCGTCTATCTCAAAACATTATTGCGCAATTAGTACCCGTTTGATAGGGAGCCGTCCAACAAATATGACATAATTGATTTAAATCCTACTTCGAGACTGATATATACGACATGTGGTGACCGGATGAGGACAACAAGGGCTTTCTTACAGATAACGTGTGCACTGACCTCGTATGTCACGCAGATGTCCTCAAGCGAGACTATTTTTGGACTGTTGCTTTGGTGCTTAAGATATTCGAGTAACAAGCAAATGCGAATTTTTTTTTCACAGTTGGCTAAAAGTGAAATGGAATTGGTTCTTATAAAAATATTTACGATCAAATTCTTATCACAGATTCTTACAGTGTTCCTTAATAACAAAAAATATGTATCTAAATTAAAAATAAATGTTTCATAAATTGTGCACTGTGGATGAATAGTACAAAATATACATTTATGGTTACATATTCTGATACCTACTCTAAAAACGCACACTCATTAAATCAAATCAAAACCAAAATTATATTCCCGTTGATTAAGAACTATAAAACGAGAATAAAAAAGCACCATTGTAAAAATAGTACTAGATAGGTACGAGTTTTCATTTTCGATGGAATGGCTTTGTAATTAAAAAGTCGTTTTTTTTTTCTTAGTGTCAGCCCCTACTAAAGGCTCACAACTTTTACTAATACTAAGCATGACCCTGTTGAGACTTAAGCCATAATTTTCTACCCTGTACTTTGTAGTTTACAATCAAACTTTCTTGGTCATTGTTCCTCACTAAGCACAATAAGATTTGCAGCAGTAAGCAAACCGTTGCCAATAAGCAGGAAAGGTTGCCTCATAAAGTCCCAAAAGGATCGAATGTGCCAATTTCGCCCAACCTACACTAATTCACTATAGCAACCTAACCGGGTGACCCGGGCCAAACTGGCTACAACTCCCATTAGTGCAGGGATATATCCGAGACCGATCCCTGTAGGGCTGCCTGCTTATAGTTCCCTTAGTTTAGTTGAAAGGGATTTCAGTGAGCTAAAGGTAGCATCAAATTATGGAAATAAAACAGCATATAATTGACTTACAACTTTAGGGGTTAAAATTAGAAGTAAACAATTATATGTAGCTCAACGTCCACCTTTTGCAGATTAACTATCTAGTAAATTACAAAAATAATTATCTAATTATAGCTATATTCCTATCCTGAAAAGTTAACTTATTTTCTGTTACAATCTTAATCAACCTATAGATCAGCAAAATACGGCTTAACAGCTAGTTCATTTCTATTCTAAAAAGTTCCGGAGATATCATTTCTGAAGTGTAGGATTTCCGTCTGTACATGTTATGCCCAAATAGATATTTATTCGTTGTGCTGGGATTTCGAATTTGTTTTCAAAGGCGAACGTTTACTTTTCCACGAGTTGGCATCCTTGAGTCCCTTATCCAAAACCTCCCTCACCCGGGATCCGATCCGCCCGTTATTTTGCATTAATGTTCGAAACTTCCGCTCTTATTTCTCGTTGATGAGGGAAATTTTGTTATGGCGTTAATTAGAGAAAAATTGGTAATGATAACATTGGCCGGAAGCTCGGAAGCACCGTTGGTTAATCTTTTTATGAGTAAGCAAAAATTTACTTCTAAAAACTCTTTAGAGGTTATTACGCGTTTATTAGCACCCCTTCAGCCTAAAAAAGTGAGATGCAAAAAACATGTTTCGTTATCGCATCTAGCATGCAACTGATCGGTTAAATTACTTTCTTTACGCGTCTCAATATTTTTAAACATATTATCTATTTTTTAATAATCGTTATCAGTCTTTAAAAGATTACTTACTTATAAGACTTAAGTTAAGACTTTATATCTAGTACTTAAATATAATTGCCCGTGTAACAGGCTTCACGCTGTATTGTTTAGGTTGTAGAAAATACATGCGATTTCAATACACGGACTATACATTATTCTAGACGCGACAGATATTAGTGACAGGGACAAATGGAATACTGTAATTCTGTAAATTATTGTAAATAATTTATGACTGAAAGAGGAAATGCATATTTCAATGTAAAGTCGGCAATAGAAGTTACAAGTACAAGTTAAAATTAACTATATGCAATATTAAGCAAACGAACATGACGAGGAGCCAATCGGCGTACCATTTAAGTTTTAAAATTACTTACGTAAAATTCATTGCTTACTAACTTTCACGTTTGCTCCATTGCCAGTAAATTAATCTGAGAACCACTTGAATATGTTTTGAGCGTACACAACCAAAAATAACTATGATCCACTTTTGTCCTTTATGACAATAGAAGAAAAATATTGCCACTATCGAAGTATTTTGATCATTAAGCTTATCTCCTAATTAGCTATTATCTCCCGTGTGCTCGAAAAAACCACAAGCACCACCATTGTCCGCCACCAGACCAGCCTAATTATCTGCAAAAAAATATCTCAAAATCTCAGCCAGAGATGGCACAATATCAATAATTCATCGCAAAACTAAAAAAGCACTCGTCAGAGTTAATTAAAACGTCTCGGGAGGGACCACCATTAACGGGAATGAAAAAGCGATTTCCCAGGAGCGGGGTTTAAGGAATCGACGACTCGTATTTTAGAGACTTACAGGCTTCTGAAAGGTTTTTTTATTGATTGCCAGGATTTTTATTGATGGTCTCTATTCCCTTTGGAGTCGCGCTTCTATCACTCTTCGGCATTTTCGACTTTTTATGTATAAAATTCAAACAATTATTTATTAGGAGTGAATTGTTGCGTTGTTATTTTGTTTTCTTATTTTTTATTTGGTTTGCATTCACAACTTAGCATGATTTTGATAATGTAAGTATCTTTATTATTCTATCATCGTGATAACATTTATGGGTTCTTTGAGTAAATTTAAAAAAGAAAAAAAAATGTAATGTTACAAAAATATTTACTGTATACCTAATTATTTCCAAGAAACTTTATCGTATTGGATATCACCTGTCATGATAATATGATTGCAAGACCTAGTGTTAATAAAGAAATAAAACTGTAAAGAAGTACTTAATTAATTAGTTTTATAGTTTGATAAATAGCTAGAGATCAGGCTGGTTGAACTGGAAGATTTAGAGACTTTTGTCTACCAGTGGACTTGTGGATATTGATTCTTCAATATTGTATTTTTATATTGCACGAAACAATGTTTAAATTTAGCGGAATATGACTGACAGTTATTAAACCTCAATTTAATAAAATTCTGTGCTAAATAATAAATAATCTCAGTTAAGATAATTTAATTAGCAGGTCACATTAGTTAAAACATAACATAAACATAACACTAACAATAGTGTTATGTTTAAAAATATACAGAAAAATTTTAGGTTTTATCCTGTCTCGTTTGTATACGTTTAATAAGAATCATAAACTACAATCCAACTCAAAGCCGAAAAAAAATGATAAACTGCTTTTTAAACTAGCCATTCACGTAATATTTTCATTCTTCTTTTGATTAATGCACTGCTATTTGTCGAGGTCGTGCTTGCGATCATCGAAACGCTTTAAGCTGTAAAATCTGTATTTTTACAACTTGTGCAATAAATATAGATAAACGAAAAAGGTAATTTATTTTGAGACAGTTTAAAAACCGTATAAAATGTCTGAACTTAAGAGCATAGGTTCTTGTTAAAAACGCCTGTTTATGATTCTTAGTTTTATTAGGTAGGTATAACTCTTAAATATATAGTACTTATATTATTTGATTTTAAAATGTAATTATTGATGTTTATTGTGATTAATTTTTAATTTGTAATATATTGATAGTTACTTACGTCAAAGCGTCATTTACTGACACGTTATTGCCTTAGAGCTTTGGTTGAATGCTCTACGGTTATTGCAATAGACTTACATACTTCAATGTGTATTCATTACACATAATAGACATTGATCTAGATTCTAGAGGATTTTTTATACCGTTTTTGTGTTACCGTCTATTGTTTTTTTTTTTTTTGGCTAAAGTCTTCGCAGACTAATTAGGGTACAGATTTCGCAGCCGGGTTTTTTAAATATTGTAAAAGGTTCTTTTGATCGCGTTAGTTAAAACTATTTCTACCTACCTACACAATTCTTAGATACTATTTCAATCTTCGTTAATTTTATTTACTTATTACAAATTGTTAATTAGCAACATAAAGACACGCAATGACTTGATAAATTGTACCATTTTCCCTTTCTTAGCTTTGTCACAAATGGTATCTGATCATCCCAACCAAAACTTTTTGCTTGCAATCTTATTTATTATCTCAAGTCTCATTGTGTTGACTCAAAGCGTCATAAAGTTTAATAAAACAGAGTAATTTCGTTGATCCTATGCTATTTAGAGCGTCCTGTTTATTCCTTGTTTATATGAAGTGCTATAAACGGCAAACGCCTCGAGGAGAGAAGACGTTAACTGCCGCGTATGTCACATATACGAGTACGCTAAAATGAACCAGCTTTCTGGAGCATACTCTTGTTTTTAAAAGCGCATAAAAGATAAACACAATAAGATGAAGAACATACGAAAGTAACGAAGATGTTTATAGTTTTCCTACCTGCGAGCGAAGATAAAGGTTTTAATCATCATCATCATCATCTCAGCCTATTGCAGTCCACTGCTGGACGTAAGCCTCCAAAGAGCACGATCTACTGCTTTTTTTATGTATCCACTGCCAGCCATATTTTTAAGGTCGTCGGTCGATCGAGCTGTGGGGTGTCCTACACTAAAGGTTTGAATATAAAGCTACATTTTCTAATTACCATTAGAAATCATCAGGGTAAGTACTATCAGGGTAAGTAGTAAAAGTTAAATTAATCTAATATAATAATAAGTGTCTCTGATAACGGTCAATTGGATACGATAAGCATAGAATCGTATAACTTTTAGCCATTCGTCTGGATTATGTCGTGTTGATTATTAGTAAGAACCTGCATGTTTCAAAATTTCGTATTCAATATTTGCGCCTAGAAATATTCAGAAAATGTGCGACGTGGCCAGTATTTGTAATTGTCGACAAAAATAGGTAATATTTACTCCCATGCCTAAATATATTTTAAAATAAATAACTATTACTTGATTGCATGCATGCAATAGACAAGGTATTGAACTGAGTTGATATTGTACTTGTACGTACTTTACAAAGGAAAGTAAACAATATTTCTTCTTCCAATGAACGTTGTGTTGAAGTTTGTATTAGCAGCAAACTTAATTATACAAAGTCTGCAAGAAACTCGCATTAAGACTTCAGACATTCCTAATTGCAATAAAATATTACTTCTTTGCACTACGATTTTACTGGTAAAAGTAGCAATAACTCTTCATTTGCCAGATTTGAAATATGAAAGACTTGGCTTAAACTAATTACCTTATTTAACGAAGATTTAAAATTTCGTTTTGATTTATAATTTACACCTACAGAAAGCTAGACAGAAAAATATATAAATGGGGTGTACAAGTTCTTGTGTAATTTTATTCATTTCTGTTACTGACAATACTACGTGTTAGTAAAATAACGTAAAACCTATGGTGGTTGCTCAGCCCATGAAACTGAACAACTTTTGTTCTAAAACTTTCACGAAACCCAAAAAAAAAAATTAATTTTTACCAAACTGATCAGCTGACCAAGTAAATTTGGATGAAAATCCCAATTTTATATTTGGCATTTTGGGAATGTTGTAGATTTTATTTTTCAGTTTCATGGGGTTAATTATCACCTACGAGGTTTTGCGTTATTTCATTACCACGTTGTATAATGGCTCGTCTCGAAAATTATGAATACTGATTTTATATTTAAGCACGATTCCAAAGCGCTAAGTGACGTCTATCAAACGTATCAAACGCATGTTTACAATGTAAACTTAGCATAAACCCTTTGTGAGTCTCCTGTTATTCCTCCCTTCACGCTTCATTTAAATATCAACTCAGCATCACAGCAGGCTACATGCGTAAGTGCATTTTTATGAAGTCTTTAACCTTTAACTTTAGACTGGTTTGAATTTTAATGAGTTAATACATCAATACATCATCGAATTATGTACCGCGGCATTTCTGAGCGTATAAAGAGTTATTGACTCGTAGCTTTGCTTCACGGTCACAGCGGGATACCGCAGCCTGAGTCCCGTGAAACAGCTTGCTCATTCTTTGTATGACAAGCCGGACCTTATCATATTGGCGTGACGGGAGTGCGGGTTCCTTGAGAAAGCACATACACCAACACTTTCTAACGTGCAGATCAGAAAGTGCAAAGTTTCCGCAAGTTTCACGACGTGCAGAACTATTTTTTACGTACTTACTATACCTAGTGTTTTTCTCAACAAATATGGTAGGGAAGAAGTATTTATTTTGGGTGAAAATCGACATGGGAAAAGGATTTTGTCTACAACATGGCTGTCATCAGAGGGCATAATGTAACGGACCTACAGGATGATTGGTAATTTGAACAATTCCTTGCTTGAGGTAGTAGTAAAAACCAAAATGTGTACAACTTTTAAATCCCACAAAACTATTTATATCAGCTGTTTTGTTTCATTTTTACATTTTCGTCAGCTTCTGCAAAAAGTTGGTAAAATTACCAGGGACCCTGAATATAAATTACAATAAAAACATTTATTTTGGGCATTGCCCATATAGCGTGTTAGAAACAAGGTCCTAAAAACTATGTTAGTAAATAAAATTATGTAAAATGCAGATACGAGTTAGATATATCTCGTTCTCAGATAAACGAGTGCAGCAGAATAAGCACTTTCATCGCAATCGTTTTTTCCATCGTTCCTCAATCCTGCTCAGCTAAGCTAGAGCGGCATGAAAACCAAAGACCCATTGGGCTTGAATTATGCAGAAAAAAAAACCACTTGTTGGCAGCGATTGCAACAATTCAAAAGTAAGTGATCGCATACCGCCTGTCATCGTCCAGTGAAATAGTGGGCAGAAAAAACACACAGTGACATCGATTTACCAAGTGTTTGAAAGCTTCTACAATGGCCAGAAAATATTTAAACGCATATTTTAAATGACTATTACGCTGTCATGGCATCGCCAAAGTACCGCTACACAAATACTCGTTTTGTCCAACAATCAACTCGTATTTCTATTTTGACGTACTCCTAAGCAGTAAACCGAGTTGGTACGGACCATTACACTTGAGTATTTGTAAAATAGCCAAATGTTGGCTTCGAACGCGGATGTTTATCAAATACTCGTTAAGTTTGTGGTGTGTTTGAATTTGCGTGTGCTAAATCGTTGGTTAACCACTTCAAAGTCTCTAGAATCATATTTCACTGTCAAAAAAGAATTTAAAATGAAAAACGATGGAGTTCAAACCTTTTTTTTTCTCACTCTTGACTTTTTAACTGCTTAAATAATAAATTACATTCCGACAGAAAGCAGTCAAAACATTATCCATAAATTAACTTCACACTGCGATATCTCATTTCATTATTGTTGTTCTTCGTCTGTTGACTTTGGATTTAGTGCTATAATATAATGTTGTTTACATTAAAAATGATAAAGACCACCCGGTTGTATGTGCATACATTCGGATCCGTGCTCACAGTTGGTTCGAGTCAGCAAACAGCATGAACAAACAAATACTGAGGAGCGATGAGAGCTCCTTGAGACTACTCCGGTCTGAAATCGTACGGAGCTCTACACTGCTATTGCAAATAAAATGTTTGCCAACTAAAATGGATTTTAGAAAACCAAAGGGAATAGATAAGTATTTCTATCACATTATCATAACTGACGTTCTAGTTGAAAAAAAAAGCTCCCAGAATTTTCTGATTTTCATTTTAGATTTTAAATTAGTAAAGTTAATTATATGAATTCACATTCATGAATGAAAAACATTCAAAAACAAAATATTTATAAATAGCTGAACAATATGCAAAGACTTCATTTTTAAGATATCATCATTTGAGTTTGAATCTTCATTTGCCAAAAACGTACCAATTAGGTAAAAGTCTTACTCTAATATTTTTTTCACAATAGCATGCAAATCTGAACACATAATATTGGTAGGTATTTTATTTACATTGTATTCTCTTTACAGTAATATTTCTCTTCTACTTTATAATGAGCTTTCTCCCAACAAAGGCTCTAAGGTCTTTTTCTGGAAAACGAAATAAACATTATTTTGTTTACTCAAATGCTATCTCTTCAAACGGAAGGACAATCTCTCGGGAAATCAAGCCTTCGATTTTGGCTGTCCCCATCTTCAAATTGTTCGTTGTTGTCTTCATTTTTTAGTATGATGCACTTCAAAATATTTGCTCCAATTCTTATTTTGTGGTTAAGATATCTAGTATTTAACTAGTTTAATTAATAATCCTACGGTACTTAACGTGAACAGTACAGAAGTATAAGTTCAGAGGGCTCACAATGATTTAAAATTTATTTTGTCTTTTAAAAACAATGAACTATGAAAATATTGGAATTTCTGAATTCATTCAAATAAAAAACATCCTATATTCCTTACTACCGCAATAACTAGTGAGTTAATAAAATCCTTGCGAAAATAAATCAACTTTAACCGAAAACTAACTCCGAAAATACGTAGTGGTTCAAAGTTTGCCAATAAATACGATTGTTAGAAAAGAAAAGCGTGTAAAAGTACATTAACGCCATCAAACAGAAACTATCACGTCTTCAGGAACTCGAAGAACGTTGCTAACGACGTTATCGTGGGACAAAAACGTCAGTTTGAAAAGCCTGAAATGCGCCGGGGAGACTAGGCGAAAAAAATCGTTTCCGACAGGTCAGCGTACACACTATGACCACCCGTTGTTGTTAAGGAAATGAGAAGTCACAGACTAAAAATCTAAATTATAATAGTGTTTATGTATGTAACAGATATTCTATTACAAATCGAATTATAGTAACGAATTTTATGAAGAGCGGTAAAAGTCAAGCTGGTGTGTGAAGTTTAAGTTTTCTTTAAAACTAAAATTACGATTTTTGTATAATATTCTTTTGTGGTTATAAATTATTTACATATTACAAATTTACCGAATAAGTAGTTTGTAATATATTTTTTTAGAATCTTATCAGATTACCACCGTGTTTATTCTTCAAGATAATGGCAAATGTAGGCGATTAGGAATAAAAACTAATTTAATCACATTTTTTTCAGGACAAGATATAACAGTTTTTAGACACTGCCATTTCCTACTCTACGTGCCCTTCCAGTATTTTACCCTGTACAAGGCTGGACGTATTCGCGATCCCCCTCCCGATAACACGCACGGCACCGATGGCACAGCACGGCCCGCGCCTATTCGTAATTTACTCAAAAATATGGCCCCAGATAGAAGGCGGCTAATTCCGCTTACACCTTTGCAGTGTCGGGAATTTGTTCGGCGATTCTGATATTATGTTGGTGAAATTTTATGTAAGATTGTAATCGGGGAACTGAAAATATTCTTTTTTTGTTCGAGAAAGAACTTTAACCTGTATGTGGCCACTTAGCAAGATTTCCATTTTATCTGGTTTCCGTGGCTTGGGGAGTAACATGGTTGTTCTTTCCCTGTAGGGTAATAAACTATAAAAACACATAAATGTAAAAACAAAAAAAAAACAACATTCATTTGAATTGAGAACCTCCTCCTTTTTTTTAAGTCGGTTAAAAACGAGCAAGTTCAAAAGACATGCTTTTGAGACTCGTTTACAAAGATTTAAACGCATGAAAAACCTAAAACTACTTTTGAGACTCGGAAATGTATCTTCTTAGTAAATTTATAAGTGAAAAAAAAAGACAGGGTTAATACTAGGTAGGTATTAATAGTCTAGGTATTTTTGATCAACTCGGCATTAAAATTCAAAAAATATAACCCGACGTACTAAACGTTCTCAGTAAAAGTTGACTCTTAAAATAAGTTGCCTCTTTTCTTTATGTAACTTTATGTATGACATAAATAAATAATTTCAAGATAGTAAAAAATATTCAGAAGTAAAAATAGTGACGACAGGAAACCCGTATGTGATTCATAAATTATGCGGCTGGGGAAATGTATGGATTAAGTTTCCGCTTTTCAATATGGTAGAGTTGTTTTCTTGTCCAAACTTGTAATTTATGAGTAAACTGGTATATGAAAGTATATCATTTCTTATAGTTATATCTATGCCTTTTATATATCATTGGCTTTTAGTTTTGACTATGTTGATTGAAATTATTTACTTACTCCATGACAGTGTTTTTTAATAATTTCCTCATCGTACAGGAAAAAATAATTATTTAAAAATAAATTATAAATCAGAGTATCTACATATTTATTGTAGGTATGTATATAAAATTTCACAGTAAGCAGTCTGGACCACTTTCCCATTTCTTTGTAGTTGTCTTCTGCCTTAAGGTTGTCGGGAGACTTAGCGATAAGACCGCCTAAATATTTATGTAAATATCTACTATTATAACTTCTCTGTTTAGTGTACAATAAAGCGTTGTTCTAAATACCTATTATTTTATAACACACCCATTTTTTCTAACTACAAGAATGTTTTTATATGTACATAGAAAAAATAATTTGTCATTTTCGGAAAATAAAATCCACTGTAATAAATTTCATTTTAGGTCATGATAAATTTTGAACAATGTTAAGTCGTATTATCAGGAAACAAATAAAACCCTTTCCTAAACTTGAAATGAGTTTTCGAAACTGGCCTATAAAACTTTCGGGTGTCATTAATACTAATCCAGGATTAATCCAATAGTCTGCCTATGTCATTATAATTGCCTATTTTAGGTTAGGTAACTCCAAGTTATGACGTTTCATTTACATTTAGATAATTCTCGGTTTCTTAGACATATTAATTGGTTTTAAATTAATGTCTGCGGTAGATCTACGTTAGTTTATATTCATGATTATTTAGTAGGGTTTAATCTAGATATTTCAATATAAATGCCATGTAATTAATTGCGTTGTAAATTCTACATTGCGTCAGTTCTTTTACATAAAGAAAATAACTTTTTTGATTTTACTAGTAGCTACAAAATATTTGTTTCTTACTCATTAACTATTTTTTTTTCCATCGTATCAGACTGACTGCTTTTTGTACGCTAGCATGAAATTTAAATAAAGAAAATTAGCTTACTACCATTCTGTATTTTTATTTTGTTTTGTTTAGTTAGATAGACAAATTTGATTCTTTTATTTAGTTTTTATATGCCTAAAAATCAAACTCTGTCCGGAAACATCGCATAAATATATTTGTAACATATTATTAAGATTTAAGTTCTCGTTATGTAAATAAATGTAATTTCTTTTGAGTTAATAAAGTTTTCCTAACCTGATTTTTACTTCAAACTTGATACATACATAAAAATAATCTTTATTTCCAGTATATAGCTTAATTTTACCGATTATATATATCTATAATTTAAATTACTCTTTGCCTACCGAATTTCGGTACAAATTTTATTTTTTATATAGGATTTTGGTTACACCTTATATTATATCGTTAGTTCGCAATACTGTTCAATTAAGTTATGGATATACAAAAATCTATTAAATGAGCGTTATAAAACATTGTAAATACATAATTCATAATTGAAGGAAATATATGCACATTGCAGGCCATATAGAATAATAAATAATATTTCTATTATATGTAATAGACATATTATTTATTGAATGAAGGCGTTAGAGTTTAGAGTGTTGCCCAACTTTGCAATCGTCATAACGGAATACGAGACTATAAAAAAGATGAAATACGTTTATAGACAAAACTCTAAGAGTGGCATTAGTCATAGTAAATGCTATAATAAATCACCAAATTAGGCAACAGTCGTAGTAGAATCACATAATATACATATTTCAGGTTATGTCTATCGATATCCTAACTTGTATGTTGTATTTAAACCAGGCAAGTGCAAGTCGGTCGGAGAGTTCCATAATCCCGTATTCTCTATTTGATTCGGGATTCGGGACTTAGGTTCTCTATGGTTTTACAAATTAAGTGTGTATTAATTGAAAATTAAAAATTGGAATGATTATCTAAAAAACTACAATCCTAAATCAAACTTGACATTTACAGATAAAAAACGACCTATCTACTAAATATTTTATAGAAATATACTTGTAAGTATTAGTCATAGTGCGAGCGTATAATAAATCACCAAAAAGTAGCGCTTGTTGCGTGCGGTGCGTTGTGTGCGATGTCATAATTTTGTGTAGGACTCGTTCACCCGTGACTAATACAGGGGGCTTAATGATTGCTTCTAAATTAAACTTGAACTACGACATTGTTTAACTAGGTAAGTAGAGAACGGAATGAAAAGTAAAGCAAATTATTTGTACACTATTTTCACTTTTAGGTACTGGCAACTTCTTCTAATTTGAAGACAGCAAACCAGTTTTATTAATTTCTATTGCCGTTATAACAACAAATACTAAAAAACAAAAAAAAAGTAAGTATTTAAGGGGGCTTCCATACAACAAATGTGTTTTTTTTGCCGTTTTTATACATATGGTACAGAACCCTTCGTGCGCGAGTCCGACTCGCACTTGGCCGGTTTATTTTATTTTACGAATGTAATACTCATTTCATTCGTAATATGCTACATCACCCGTATAGTAGACGAAAGCGTCAACAAAATGTATCTATATCCCATTGATAGGAGATAGCGAATGCAAATCAATGCTAAATGAAAAATACATATTAACATTATACGTTATATATACCTATGTAAAGTATTACTATTATTTCTATCACCACAACATTATTATTAGGAATACTTCGTTCGTTCGTACTCAAACGAAAGAAGTAGGGAGGTTATTTAATGAGTAGGTACCTACCTATACGTGCCACTTCTGCTACGAGTCATGATGAAAATTTCAAAGCTTTATTAAAACTCAAGCCCAGTTTCTTCAACAGAAAACACATTTTATGCAAATAAGTGAAAGTTTTAGTCGTTAGACTAGCATCTGTTGCAAGAAAGAAAAGAGATAAGGCTAAACAAACTTTGCTTTACTGCCACCAGTTCCCATTTGTTATTCCGTCTTGTAGTTTGTGAGTAAGTACTACAGTCGAGATCAAAAACGTAAACTTTTACAACTTATTCCATTGTCTGGAGGATAAATTGGACATGACTGTACGAGCAACTTTTACAGAAACCTCACCTCCACCTCCGTATATTACAATCTGCAAGTTATCAGGCAATTGTTTAAGGTGGAACTTTCGGCGTATATTGAAAGCCGCGTAGGGTTGTCACCTTGCAGTATACTGAAGCAAATTTCGCAGATAACTCAGGAACAGTCTCTTGGCTCCCCTACACCTGAAGTACAGAACTGGAAATTGGAAACTGTAACTCAACAAGTATTAGGGGAAGGAAAACTCCCGCCATCTGTAGGCCTTATCTATGGCTATAAATATAGAGCCGGTACGAAGGACGAATTATGGCTCCGAAGGTACCTTCAGTCGTCGCGCTGTTATGGTTAATTCATGCACCCCAACGTTTGCTGTTTCATATTTTTAATGTTTTTTTTTTGTGTAATTATTGTCAGAGGTGCGTGTCTTCTTTCACGGTTTCACCATGAGCTTTGGATGTTTTGGTTAGGACAAAGTTTAACTATGAAACACAAACATGTTAAGTACGAATGAGACTAAGTTTTAGTACACAATTTAATTCGATTTTTAAATCTAAATAAATTGTGTACTAAAACTTAGTCTCTTCTAAATTTCTATGATTGTTGGCAGAACTTGCTTACTTTTTAATGATCAATTTCTGCCAACAATCATAGAAATTTATTTCGACCTTAAGTTGGACTTGCGCTCGACCGGATTAATTTAGTACGAGATGACATTATGTTGTGTCTGTCATCATTATACAAACTGACAGCTATAGATTGACGTTTAATACCGTGTAAGTTGATAGTTCGGGATTAAAATACCGCCGTTTTTTCTAATTCCATTAGAAAAAACGGCAAAGTGCGAGTCGGACTTGTTGTACACGAAGGTTTGGTCGAAAAAAAAACTTACACGTTTCTCTTCTGTAATGTTTTACTCTCTAGGTTATATTTTTATGTAATAACGGCAATTACATCTACCTAACAGTATATAATAAATTTAATAATACACTCTGTCAAAATTTCAGCTGTCTAACTATTGGTTTATGGGTAGGTGCATCACGCAGACAGAGAGACGGGCGGACAGACGGACAGCATAGTCTTGTAATAGGGTTTCGTTGGTTACCCTTGTTGTACCCGTTGGGTATGAATCTCTAAAAAACTGGCTTTTTTGTCACATTATTTAAATAAACCATACTGATTAGACACAAGGCTAAAGAAGATGAACAGTAACAAAGTTACGAAAAATGTGTCACCATTATGCTAAATAGCATCTTGCGTAAATGCTTAGCGACTGTTTATGACCATATACATTGAGCTATTTTCAGGTCTTAACTCGCTTCATGCATTGTCACTGATGGTCATCTATTACAATCACATTTTACAGAATTACAATGCAAGGTAAGTGCTAGTACATTTTCAGGAACGTCCCAAATCAGTTGCTTTATCGATCTTCATAAACAACATACAAATATTATACGTGTCATAGGTTTTACGAGTTCCATTTAATTTTCAGTGTATTTACTCGTATATAATGGAAGTTTTTAAAACTATAAATGCGTGTAAAGGATAAAACATTTTTTTTATTCCACTAGAGAAATACATATTTCAACTAAAAACATTTTTCAACTGCCTCTGGTGAGATTCAAACCCATTCGAGCGACTGCCCTTACAACTGAGCTAAGGAACACATATTTATGGTATGCAAGTAAATGTTTGAGCTGTAAGTAAGTCAGCGTTGTTTTATCTATGTCTTGGATTATAATGCACAAACATATGAAAGAAATATCATCGCAAATATTGAAAAACAATCAAGATGAAGCGTTATCAATAATAAACTAGCATGATTGTGAATGTAAAAAGGGGTTTATTTTTGTAGTTCAGACTGTTTTTAAAGGATTTACTAAAGTAAGATAAGTACCTAGTTAAATATTTGTACTTTAATAACATATTTCGAGCCAAAATAAAATACCACTTTTTCTTGCACACCGCAAAAAAATACTTTGTTCCATAAAATATGGCTTGCACTGTGTTAAAATAAAGCTGTTTTTCAAACTGCAAGTTGTATACTTATTTATTCTTACTAACCGAGTTTTATAGTTAAGTCCAGACTGGCCTAAGTAATTTGCGAGCTCATAAGCCAGCAATAAACGCTATCTACTAAAAATACCGCTACGAAGTTTAGGGGTTTGGCCGGTTAGTGGTTTCTTTGGCCATTTCAGTTATTCATTGCTACTTCGCGGATTTAAACGACTCAATTGCATTTGTTAATGCTAATGTTATACCTTTATACTAGCGCTACTGGATTTTCTGGGATGGAAATTTTAACCATAGGAATTCGAATTTTAACAAATTTGTTGCAAGTAAACTTACTGCTTTTAGCTGCTTAATTCTTAAGCAACACTAGTTGCAAGTACTTACATCAAAAAAATTTCAAACACGTCAAATTGGGTACTACGTCAGTACACTTCTACAGTTTCATTCAAATGAGCAAAGTTAGGCATTTAAACGTCTCGCTTACGAAATCGATCGAATGTACTTCAAACTCATTACCACTCGATATTTTAACGACTGTTTGTATCACACATCGGTAATACCAATCATTACATTATTACGTCTGACGGCTATAAGCGTCTGGATTGATTACGCGTGTAATATTAATCAAAAGCATCCCATTACGGTTATCGGATGTTGCCTTCTTGTCAAAGGACGCCGCGACTCATTTGTTTTACCCTGTCACTCTAAACGCGATTTCTTTCTCCCACACAATGACTTTGTAAAGCTGTGACCACACTTGCGAGATGCTGTATAAAACAAATTGAACTTTAGTTCGATTAGGCACATGCCTAACTGCACATGCACTGCTACCGTCTCGGTAACATTACTGAGACGGTAGCAGTTTTGACTTGTATCTGGACTGCCTAAGTATAGTGAAGAGCATTACCTACCCCGAGAGTGAAACAATTTTATTATTTTTAGGAATTATGGAATCCCGCTTATCATACATACCAAGAAAGGAAGCAAGACGTGCTTAGCTAGGTGCTTGTCATTTGACACCTGGCGAGTCTCGTAGCCTAACGTTGATGTATGTGTGTTATATGCCTTAGAAATACGATGCACTGTCGATTAAACGCATGAGCTTTTTTTAGCCTAATTTATTTTTAATGGCGATCGAGATATCGCGGGTGCGGTCAAATTAAACTAATGTCGATGGGTAGGTACTGTTTTAGTTGAATGTAAATAAAGATGCGTCACTTCCTGAAAGTAGGACTAGACATTATTATATTTAAAGTACAAATATCGATAAGTAGAGTTCGTCTCTCATTTGAGAGCGACATTATTTTCTACAACTGCCCAGCCCATTGCTGAAATGGATCTAAATCGAAAGACTACGTAAAATATGTTTTACTGACGAATTAAATCAAACGCTAACACAGCCGTAGACTTTTGTGATTCTGAGTTTTCAGCTCCATTAATTCGATAAGTACTTACAAGTATTTCGATACTTACTGGGCCGATTTTAAGCTACACTCACTAGAACCTTTCAAACTGTCTGTAACCAAAAAAATTAAATCGCTATGACAGTTTGTGTGTACCAAGCTCAATGCACGCAATTTTTCTGTCCCTTTGACTCTTAACTTGGGAGGGCTTTTACAAGAAACCGTGGGGAGAGCTTATTAATAAAGAAAATAAAAAAAAACTCGCGGCTTGTGATGATTGAAAGGAGTCACGTGCTCTGCTGCGGAGAACGGATTGTGAATTTTGATTTTCCCTAGCGAAGTGAAATTTAATGATGTATGAAACAAGGGGTTTGCTCGATTATTTTGTTTGTTTTAGTAAAAAATCATTTGTCTTTTTCTAAATAAACAAAATACAAGACACATATTTGCAGACAGATTCATACTTTAAAATATAGACTAGGTTTAACCCAATAGCCAATTAATTTGTAATGTATGTAATTATGATGCCTACTTTCTTATACAAGTTAGTTATTTGGAATATTTAGTATAATGCGTTATATCTCTCAACGCAACAAGTAGTATGAAATCTACTTGTGTTTTAAACACAAAACAAAAACGTAGCCATCAAAAGTTTGGTTATTATTTTTTCGTATTTTCCTATTTGTTTTACCTCATACCACCCTATAGAAAATCAATGTCAAAACCAGGCGCTACTGTATTAACTTTTTCAAACACTACGTATACGAACGATCTCACGCCTTATTAAACTCCCAACTACCGCCTCTTCGACGGCCTGTCATCCAACACCTGGTGAGAAATGCAATCAAGTTTAATTATTACGGGTATTAATAACAAGGGTGCACTTGGGGGAATGCGCGGTTGCCATGGCAACACCCCACGGGTACGCAGCCTGCAATACAAGTACGCGTTCGTAATTTATGGGGTAAGCTGATTACAGCTGTAATTGTTGGCGCTTTCAGGAGACATTTGCGTGTTCAAGATGTTGGCAAGAGGAGATGAGTGGGTAACACCATCGGATGTTATTATCTGATGTCAACTGAGATAATGTTGCAATAAGAACCCTTGACTTGGGTTGACTTAGTATCGATTATGAAAAAGTAAATGAAAATTCTAATTTTGGCCTGCCGCGCCGTGTGGCGATGTCCAACAATTATTCTTTCAAACCGTACACTTTGGTATGTTTTTTATTATCTTGGTTTAGCAAGGCTAAAAATTCTTACAACACTTTTCAATGTAATGATAGAATATTTTAAATAATGTGTTAAAATAATAAACATCTTTAACAAAATACATTTTTATCACTTCAAGCTGTTGGTACAGTAAGATTACCTCATAAAAACCGGCCAAGTGTGAGTCGGACTCGCGATTATCTATAAAAACGGCAAAAAAATCACGTTTGTTGTATGGAAGCCCCCTTAAATATTTATTGTATTCTTATATATATATATTATAGCAACAGAAATACATCATAAAATTTCAATTCTCTAACATTTCTTTTTTCGGCACTGCTTTGTCCATACATTATATTATTTATTTAAAACCTTTTTCTTGTAATGACTGTTTGTGCCAAATTAAATAAAAATAAATAAATAAATCACGGTTCATGAGATACAGCCTGGTGATAGACGGACATACAGACATACAGACATACAGACAGACAGACGGACAACGGAGCCTTAGTAATAGGGTTCCGTTTTACCCTCTGGGTACGGAACCCTAAAAATTAGTACCCGAAGTAATAATTAAAATTTATTTATTCGCACTAAGAAAAGTAAAGCAAACTACATTCTGTTCTACCTTCGAATGGCGTGATTATTATAAGAGAATACATTTCCAAATCTCCTATATCCTAATGAAACTTTTAAATCCAGACACGGTTAAATCTTACTGAAACATTTAAGTATCTCGTCATCACCTTTATAAAAGTACAGCTAGCTGCACATAGTTAGTAGTGTGTGTGTCCAACGAATGTTAAAAGCAACCTAGTAAACTCATAATTTATTCGCAAATAGTCACACCTAAATTAAATACTTCACGTAAGAAAGTTCAGAGGCAGATTCTCTCGACCGATTTACCAGCGATTCACGCTTTACGCGAGAGTAAAGCATTTTTAATTGCGGGAAAACGGCGCGATGTATTGGCCAATTAACTCTTTGTACAAGACCGTTTAAATACTATAAAATGAGAATAAAGTCGCGGGAAATGATGCAGCTGGTAAACTGAAATAACTTTAGACTGCGGATGTTTAAAGGATAAAGAAAATGTATATTTAAACAAATAAAAATTGTGTCGTGTTTGTGTTGATTAGGCCAAATATCTACTAAGTTTTTTTTTTAAAGGTTTAAGTTAATACTTTTCAGACTTTGCCGTCTTCTTTTTACTAACCTATCATTGTAAGCCGATGATATACAAGAGAGTAAATTAAAACAAACAGATGGAAATGTAAATTAGTTTAATAATGCTGACTGGTTTATGTTATCCTACAAAAATTATTGATTCGACACAGTATAGGAATCATTTCGTTACAAATGCTTTAGAATATTGTGTAAAGTTTAATCAAATCCTTATTGGTTCGTTTTGTATAGTGCTAGTCCACTATACGGAATAAATATAAAAATCAATGATAAAATTGTATAAGGATATCAAACATTTAAAACTATGTACAAAACAAAAATAGAGATAGGAAATTATACTATATCACAGTCACTAGAAAATATGAAATCTAAAATAGCCTACATTACATAGCAGTCTATTGAAAACACATCCACAAGAGCTAAGACTCCACAAACCGACTATTACACCGTCACGTAACCTGTTATTAACAGAAATGATACCAGATTGCCACACCGTAAAGTGTATCAGAGCGAACCAACCATAAATGTTCGATAATAAATATTGTACTTTAAAATGAAATAGTTAACTTCACATTCAGTGGACATCAACGTTTTCTAAGTTTTGCAGGTATGACGGTATAAAAGACATCCATCTCAGTATAACCACAAAATTTCCAAAATATGCATAAACATTTTTACAATATTTACAATTTTCTAATTAATATTGCTTGGGTTACGTACTAATGATATTCGTTTATAACATGGCTCAATATAATTTAACTTCGATACGTGTGTCCTGAACAACCTGATGCCCCTGAATGGCTTGCGAATGCATGCATTTCCCGATAAGGTGATTCTCTGTAAACAAGCATATTTTTTTAACAACTGTCCCAAGAAATTACAAAATTTCCTGCTAAGAACTTCATTTTATATGTTATTTTTTCTAACCTTTCATATGGTGGTGGCGGAAGTATATCACACAAATTCATCCTGCAGTTCTGATCACTTCGTCCAGTGGAATTTCTTGTATCTTGCGTCCCTTGTCTAAAACTGTTCTCTCTGCCCATCCAATGCCACTGAGGATAGTCATACTCTACTTCTGCCATGGCCCACTCCTTGTTTGCGTCATGATGACTTGAGGACCTTGAATGATGAGTCTTACAAGATGGACAATCGTCTATTGACATTTCTTGAATCTCGTCAATCTCATTTCCACATTTAGTCATTTCACTGTAGTCTTTTGTTAATGTGGAGCTACTGCTTCGGCAGCAAGTGGAGCATTCTTCATTAGAGTACTGGTTGCTTTCCCCATACGATCTGACCATGCTGTTGTCGTAGGAACCTGGACTTACGGCGCATTTCATACAAGAGTCTTCAATATCAGTGTGTTCCTGTAACTAAAGAAAATAATCACTGCATATTCCTATTAGACTATTTGAAGCCAAATTTGTTTCAGAAAACTTAAGAGACGTTGTACATTATTTTTTGTTTACCTGATAGTTTAATTCCGTATATATAGCGCTGGATGCATAAGGTTCAGGGGCAACTCTTCTGTGATCTTCTTGAGGCATTGCACTCATATTACTAGTGTGTTGTGGCATGGTATATTCTGCTTCCATTGCCATTGTTCCTATTGAATGTCCACCTACAAATATACATAGTTTATAATTCCTAAGATTTAAAAACTTCTAAAATCAAATGCTTTAAAAAACTAACCATGTAAAAGACTTTGGTGGCAGTTCAAAATTTCTATCCTAGGTTCATTGGAGCCTTCAAACATTGGCCTTTCCCGAAGCCAAACCGCTTCTTTTCCTAACAAACATTGTTGTGCATTTGCGATAGCTGTATCTAAAATTAGAAACACGTTATTAAAAATCTCATCTGCTAAATTGCTAACTTTCTACTATAAATGTAACAAAAACTTACTCGTGGCGTTTTGATTTTTCCTCTGCTTCAAAGTACGGCGTCTAATAAAAACAATAATCCCAGCGCCAACTAATACTAAAATCAATAAAATCACGCACAAAGCTAAGAGCCAAGTTTCCTGGAACATTGTCAATATTGCTTTATCTCTCGCTGGTTCAGTTCTGGAACAATTTTAATATGAATTAGATATTTAAGACTTAAGAGTTTAGCTCTGTCTAGATAGAGGCTAGATAGTAGACAATTAACAAGTTTTAGAATAACTGACGTAAATAGCAGGGAGATAGCAAATCATTTCACTTACTGGACATAATGCCTTTGGATCTGTGTGGGAACCATGTGTATATGTGCAGGGGTGCTAAAAGGTCCATGTCCACGTTTCGTAACAGCAGCAGCTCGGGCACTGTATCTACCACCAGCTCTCAAAGAACTAGCCGCAGCTGCACGCGTCCGAGCCCCCAGCGACATCTGGCCAACCACTCGCCCACCGTTTCCTCCACCAACCCTCACCTCAATCTTAAAAACCAAACCGAATTAAAACTTTCCAAAAGTAAATTTAAGTTGCCGAAGTTAAATGGATTTCAAATAGAAAAGAAAAGACTAACCAAGTAACCAGAAAGTTCACCGTTCCAAGTATGCACGGGCGGCGGATCCCACCGAATCCACGCTGACGTCGCATTTATCACTCCGGCTGAAATGCTTTGCGGCGGCGCCAATGGAACTAAAATATACTCGCAAACGTTAGCTATGGAAACTTAATACATTAACTGAACTTTAATTAAGTGCTAAAATATAAGGTCATCTTACCATCTTCATCAGTAAATCCCGTTTTCAAATTAGATGGTTTTCCTAACAACAATTTGTAAAACGGCATCAAAAACACATCATATTGAGCATATGGCATCAATCCAGTCAAAACGTGACTCGACGATCCACTATTATGGACAGTTGTCATGGATATGTTTTCAAATTTACTAAATTCAGCTAAACTATCGATTAAAGTTGTGTTATTGGCTTGGGAGTTATGAGCTTCTAATGCATATTGTCGATTTAGAGACGTTCCATTAAACCATATTTTCACGCCTTCTAAGTACTCATTGTAATCGGTCAGAACCTGAAATTAAAAGTTAAAAATAGATACAAAGTTCACTTGCAACACCAAGTAAGTTTGAAATATTTGTTGAACAAAGTCACTTACATCCCAGACAACTTTTAATGTCGTGGCTGACGTTCCCTCTACCCTTCTCAAAGCTAAAACGTCTTGTTGTAAATATCGACGTGCCTGTACTAATTCGTATTGCGTCATTGGCGGGTGGTTTTGAGGTTTGCCCATTTCTGGATATGGTGATGATGATTCCGATTCACCTTTGAAAGCGTTGGCTTCTCTTCTCAATACCTGAAATAAAAACTTATAGTTTACCACTGTACAGTTAAAAGTCCCTACCTTTATCACTATTTACTGAAACGTTTTCAAACCTGAAGTGTAGCAGTGTGTAAAGCACTTCCTGCTGCGCTAACAGCTACACAAGTTAGCCTTCCAGCGTGTTGTGTCGTCACTCGGTCCAAATATAAAGAACCCGTACCATGAGATGACTTTGGGAAAACTAATTCCTGATAAACAAAAAACTGTTAATGCCTCCTTATGTCGGTATCCTTAAAACCAGTAAATATAATATTATGTCTACGAATGTTACCTGAGAACCTTCCATAGTCCAAAAAACAACCGGCTTAGGAGAACCATCAACTTCACATGGAAAAGACACAGCTTCTCCTTCCCAAGCAGTTTGATCCGAAGGCACTCTGGTAAAATGAGGTAGAGCTACAAATTGAAATGTCAATGTTAGTTAAAGAGTTAGAACATAATATACGATTATGATTGATATCAATCAAGATTTTAATACTACTTACAGTGAACTGTTAGAATAGCAGAAGCCATACTGTTCCCGGCCGGACTTTCAGCTCGGCAAGTGTATACGCCAGCATCTGAAGAAGTGACTCTATCTATCCGCAAAGAACCTCGTCGAATGATAGCATAAGGTGATAAGGATCCATTATCTCGTGACCATATTACTGAGACGTCTGATTCTGGAGATGCCTAAAATGTAAAGTTGTAATTAGTTAACTTTGTTGATAAAAAGAAACCGTCATAAAATTTAAGTGACAAAATGTTTAGAACAATTTCCAACCTTCAGTTTATATTAGAGATATTGTATAACCATTCCGTTACAGGATAGATGAAATTAAATTTAGAATAATGGAAATTTAACTAAGACGTTGATTGAATAATAATAATGTGCGCTCAATGAAACGATTTGAGGTGTGTAACCATGTGTCGACTTACTTGACAGTGAAACTCGATGTTCTGGCCTATTAACGCTGTTATGTTATTAGGTTTCACTAGAAAATGAGGTCTGCGTAATACGAGTAAGGTAGCAGGACGAGACTGCCTTTCCCCGGCCACATTAGAGGCGATACATCTATACACACCACTGTCAGATGGAAGACTTTCGAGAATTTTTAAATTTCCTCCATCTACCACGGATATCCTGCAATATAATTCTTTGTTACATTTTTTCGTTGGATATTTATAGAAATTTAATAGAAATTATCTGTCAAAATTGTTACTATTTCCAGCTCATCATGGCTACAATTTGAATTCGTGTATGACTCCTTCGTTACTAGAGTCTAAATGAGAGCCGTTATCACATCAATTTGGCTACCGTAGCCAGACTGTCTGGTATGCGCATGCATTTAGACATGGGGTACGTTGTGGACTATGTTTATCGTTAGTAACATACGTTAGTTGATTAGTTGCAGCTTTGCACATCGCGTGTTATAATGCAATAAACGATGCTACTGAGACCTATCTACAATTTGTTGTCCGCCACGGCGTTAGCTTATAAAAATACTTAAAAATACTTTTACTAAACAGTTTTATTACCTACCTTCCATTGACCTCTACGTCTAAACTTTGTCCATCCTTGGTCCAATGCACGCCAGGATCAGGAACACCTCTTGGTGCAGTACATTCTAGTGATGCTGGCTCCCCACTTGCTACTTTAAAATCTCGTGGTTCCGTTCTGAATTCGTCTCGGAGAACTAAAATAACACTTCCAATATATCTATCTAAGCAAATAACAAAAATGTTGCACTAATTTAAAAAAAAAATATATATATAGACATTGTCATTTAATTTAGTTCACACCAAAAATAGAAACGGACTTTAGAAATATGACGTATTATGACTGTAGCATTTAAACTACCTACTACTCAGTTGAAATTAGATTATTGAATTAACATTTATTATTTACAATGACAGAAAAATATATTTTATATTGAAACTATGCTTATCTTTCCTAAAACTACGATAACCTAGGTTGAAGTAGCTTCGCTCACTTCTGAAATATTTTGCCACATTCCACAAGCTTACACATACAATATGTTTTATTAATGCACTTACCTGCTATAGTGAGCGTGGCGTTCTTACTAACCGCCTCCCCCACGGAATTGCGCGCGACACACCAGTAGACGCCCTCGTCACTCTCCTTTTTACCTCGCATTACCCTATAACACGTTGCTAGTGTTACAATTTTACGATATTTTACAGTGTAGTTATATGCATATGAAATTTAATTTAATTAGTATGCATTGTGGTCTTTTTCTGGTTTAAAAAATATCACAGCAACGTATCAGCCTTATGAAAAAAAAGTAATAAAAAAATTGGTCATGCTGCTTTTATAAATGAAATTTTAAATTCTCAAAATGTACAATATAAGCAGTAAAAAAATCTGGGAAATTAGTTAGAGAATTCAAAGATAATATTGTAAATTGCTAAAAAAATGGAGTGGTACGTGTGAATTAATCGTAGTGACGTTCTAACAGTTATTAATTATATTTAATTTCTTAAGCCTTTATCGATGTTTCGAGAAAACAGCACACAAACCTTTAAGTTATCATCCTATGCAAAAGTTTGATGACTAAACATGATTCAGAAATGTGTTTCATAAAGACTTTTAGACATTTTAAATTTTATGATTTTTGATCTGTGATTTTAAGTTGTTTAAGGCCCTAACCATGAACTGTTAAAACAATCACAAATCTGTCAAACATTATCATTTCTGACAAATTTTGTATGAAATGACGTACCAAAATTGACAGATTTGACAACTTTGTGATTGTTTTAACAGTTCATGGTTAGGGCCCAGTAGAACCAAACGATCTGCCTTACAAAAACAGAAACATCATTAGCTCATTTTTTTTATAAACCACTTGCACATTTTAGAACTACCGAATTTAAATGAACTATCATTCCACGCGGTAAATTCTATTGTTGTCAGTTTCTATATTGTGTGCCAGAATGCAAATTAATGTTTTTATCTTTAAAAACCTAACAGTAGAGCATAGTAACCAACGAATGCTTTTAACATAATACAGTCTATGTAATAAGTTAAGTGAAAACAATATCGATCTGGGTTTTTCTACTAGCAGAATGAAAGTAAAGTTGAATTCGGGAATATACCCTAATATTCGCTCACAAACAGCCAATTTAAACATAAAACAATGCTTTTTGTTTGCTACACATATTATTTCATTTGAATAAAGACCAAATAGATAAGCTCTAATACTGTAATCAACTAAGCGCATGAAAGGAGTAGGTTCTTAATTCGACATGGCTTTCTTTATAGTTGTCCTCTGCCTGAAGGTTATCTGGAAGAGATCGCTTTTTAGCGATAAGACCGCCTAAATTGTACATCTTTCTGTAAATATAAACTGTAACTTCTTTGTTTGGTGTGCAATAAATAGTATCTATCTATCTATCATCCATGCACATTTTTTATGACAACATTTTGACAACATTTTATTGACACGTGCAATTTTGATTGATTCAATTCCTTTTTTATTCCTGTTAAAATTTCGTTAAGTTTGAAACATTAATTTTGGTAAAGATTGATTACTACTTTGTGATACTTCTACAATATTAATAAAAAAAATGTTTATAAGAAAACACGTCCAATTCCGAAGAATCCTAACTCCAGTTGCTGCTTACTCTAATCAAAGCAATTGAAGTAAAAATTCCGCGAAAAGACTGAAATATCGGGTTTAAACTTGTAAAATAAAGTTCCTACTTTTAATTAAAGAGCTGTAGCAACAAACCTAAGAAAAAGCAATCCATCTTCAAGTAAAACCCTATGAGGGTTGACAGTTGGCGTGAGTGGTGCTCCATCTTTATACCAGTGGATTGTTGGCTTCGGCTTCCCCTCTGACACGCACCGTAGGGTAGCAGGTTCACTTCTCCCCACTATCGTGTCCACTGGGTGCTCCTTGATACGCGGCGCACGACTTTGCGCTTCACAAAAAAAAGCTCATTGACAATAGCCCGTTATAAAAACTATTTGAACAACAGGCAGTCAGACCAAATTTTTTTTATTTACAAAAGAACTGTCCCTATGTTTGTTTTAGGAGTAAAAACGAAGCGGGATGTAAACATGGGGTCACATTATGGACAAATTTAAATAGGCAGACATATTTGTTCAGCCATAATATTGCTTAACAACATAAAAATAAAGTCAGTAAATAAACTAGAAAAAAATCCTGCAATGATAATAAGAATCGATTTGATTAAGAATCAACACAAATGTAACACTAAGATGTAACTTTTAAGATAATCAAATACTTTGTATCGAGATTTAGATCAAACATAAAACCAGTAGCACTTTGCGGTAAATGTTAAAATCTCTATAACACTAAAGAAACAAGTTTTGACGCTTACTCCAAATCTCAGTAGTGATAAGAACATCTTCCGAGTACTTTCATGCATCTCATAAATACTAAGTATGAGTTTTACAGTATTTATCTTACAAATTTACCAGTTGTACTGTACAGCAAAATATTTTTTGTGTTAACTTTTTTAGACTTACCTCTTGTAGCGAAAGGAAAACTGAACAAAAGATGCAAAACCACGACACTCTTGAACTGGTTCCATGCACGTTTATCTGTTTTTATAGGTCCCGCGACCATAATGACACTAATTAGTTCTCACTTTCTTCTCACACCACATATTTCGGCACTCAATCCAGAAAAGTCAATTGTAATTTTCAAAAAAAAAAAACCAATAAAATATTATCTATGTAAATCAAAGTAAATATTTCGAAACATCGCGATGTATATAGAGCGGCAAGCGACACAACCTCCTCCCCTGATGGCCTTGGGCTTACTGTTCCCCCACTCTTATCGTCATTTTGCGCCGACTCCGTAGCGACGTGCTTTCGCGGACTGTAGCCCGTAGTCCGAAGCTCGATGATGATAAGCAAGTGGTCAGTTTTTGTGCGAATCCCAGCGATAAATGCAGTGATAAATCTGCATTCATATTCTGTGTCAAACAAATTAGAAATGCAACATGTATTTTTAAGGACTCGTTGATGTATCTTTCAACAAAGAAGATAGTAAATCAAAGTACTATAACTCTGCTAGATAAACGATCACTATACTATAGTTATATAATTTTCAGCTCTAGTTTCCATTGTTCAATTTCTACGTTGGTAATTTAAAATTTTCAATTAAACATGCAATGTAGATGAATTATTAAGCTACACGGCAAGTGGTAACCAAAGCTTTGTTTCATTAAACATTCAATTCAGTTCTACTCTCGCAAATTAGTTGCCAAATAAACATCGCCCAAAACCCGCTTAACCGATTTCATTTGAAACACCTATCCCAAAATTAAATAACCTGAGCCCAAATAAGCAAGGTTCGACAATTCTGGCCACGCGTCAGGTTGAACGTGTCAATTGGGACGCTGAGGAATTCAGATCACGTATCTAGTTACCTAACTGTTGTGCGGTGAGGCCACAGAAACTTATAAACTACTGGATAAGGGTGCTGCTGATTTTGCAGAATAGCTTCCTAACAATTTAGAAGACAGTTTAAAGTATCGCTGAAAGAACACCGAGAAAATCTGGATGCGATTAAAAAAGACAAGATTTTTGAAGCCACTGGATGCAAGCCCCTTATAACCAGCTACTGTCACTGGCAGTCTTATGTACAACAGAGAACGTTCTTTGGCTGAAATGATGATTATGATGAACGAATGCCTATCGCGCATTCAAAAATCAATTTCCTTCGCTCCGGTACAATGTTTTAATAGAACACCCGGAAAAAAGATTTAAATGATAACAATAATTTTATCAAGATCCATTGAGTTTGGTGTGAAGACAGACGAAAATAGCGAGTTTGTTTATATTATAAAAAAATAATAATAAATGAGTAAAAGGAAAGATGTTTAGTCTTCTCAAACTATATTATTTATATAAAATAGCCATAAAAATATAACGTGGTGACTCTGGCCGACTTTTTTATTGATTTGTTCATTAACACCGATCAGACCATTAATAAATATGTATGAATTGAAGCAATCTATCGCAAAATCATTCAATATAAATTAATAGATGGAAGGATAGTAAACAAGATATTTCAAAGAGATAAAGCACAAACTTGACTAATTTAATGAAAAATGATAGCAAATTAACTTTTTTTTTAATTTCAAAACATTTCTGAAAAAAAATTATAGGGAGCCCAGATACGCTATCAACGTACAATATGTTACGTTACGTATAATTATGTGTTGTGTACATATTTCATCATCAATGTCTTTGCCAATAGCCCACTGCTGGACGTAAGCCTTCTTCAAAAAACGCCAAAGAGCATGATCTCTTAAAGGTCTGTAGTCCTGACAAGGAACCTTTAAAGTTTCGTCATGTCCGTCTGCCTGTCTGTCTGTCCGTCTGAGGTTTTGCTTGGGGACTGTTGACCCTAGGGAGCTGTAATTTTGTGGAGATATGTATATCAATCACGCCGACTAATTTGTAGAATAAAATTTTGAAAAATATATTTTTTAGGGTAGCTCCCATACATGTAACGTGGGAATGTTTTTTTTTTCATCGTCTACCCCAACGTGTGGGATCGTTGAATAGGTCCTTAAAATGACTTAGGGGCTGCTAAAACTATTTTAGATTAAGGGATCCGTTTGCGGAATATTAAACTTTAAAGTGCTAATTTTAAACCATCTCTATCTTATTAATTAAAAATGGGATGTTATTTTAATAATTATTTTATTTATTTGTCTAATTCAAGTTAAGCAATATTCACCGTAACAGTTAATACATAAATAAGGTCGTCCTTAATATTAAATTTACCTGAAGACCTTGACCTGAGACAAAAAATATCTAATGCACATCTAGTGAATAGTTTATATCTGTAGCAATTCCCTCACCACGTCAAGCCCTGTGTAATCAAACTATCAGGTCGGGACAAAGGAGGTTTCCTTCATTAACTCCATTCTACTAAAATATTCATTAACTATAGTTTCTATTCACAAGACTGTTTCGGGATAGCTCGCTAAGGATATTGAGTCATTCAATTTATTTATGAAGTTAAGAGACTCAAAGGTCTACAGCAATACACTTTGTATTAGCATAATTAGTGCTTGTAAGATCTTAAAAGCTTGTTAGAAATTTCAAAGTGCCCAGTAATTTAAGATTTTAAGTTCAAAATCACCTGTGTTGTCTGTTAACACAATCAAAGCACATCTTTGCAAAAAAAAAAATGAAATACGCTTTGTGATACGCTTCATGAATATGCTCTATTTTAATTTTACAGGTGTTGACCTTAATGAAGATCATCGTCATCAACATCATTAACCTTTGGAAGTACACTACTGACAAAGCTGGGCCTCTCCTAAAAAAACATTCAGCCGAATATAGAAAATATTCCTATTTTGAAGTCAGTTGAAAAGTAAGATAAGGTTATTAAACTTTCAAAATGAATAACCCTGTTTGGAGTCGATAGAATAATACAGAACATTCTACAAAATCGATCATTATCATTGTTTTGCAACTAAATATTAACACAAACTAAAACACAAATTACTTTTACAAATTTGTTATTTTTTTAAGTTTCTTTAGTTCAATTTCTTACTTTCAATTTATTAAGAGATGCAGTCCACGTATACACGAACCCAACTCCTGTCAGGTGTCGTAAATGGCGATATGAATCACACGCAGGCGCCGGTAGCTAGTTCGAGATAGGTAAAGATAACACACCATGTGGTTAGACGGATGATGCGCTATCAGTCCAGCTTGTGTAACATGGAAATGAATTAGCATTTGTAATTCAACATCAAGCATTTATCCTATCACTGTTTATCTGTACAGATAACACTAATTCTGAGCTTTTGAAAAATATTCATACTTTAGATGCCATTCATAGATAACATACTCGATATTAGCATTACGTGTAGTTTTACTTACGAAAAATGATATTTAGCAAAGAAATAATTTATTAGTAACTTAGCGGTACCTACATAATTTAGTGATGATGATACGAGTAGCACTGAAGCAGCAAAGAGTGAATTACTAGTAATCGATCAATTCTTTAAAAATGAAATAACAACTACCTACACGATACAACCAACGTCAGTGGTGTCGACATAAAAAGCGTACAGAATAAACTGCCGAAGGTAGATAAATAAATCCTCATCTGTATGAAACGAGTCGGTATCGAAGCGCCTCCGGGGCCTCTAATTCAATCAATTGCCCGACCATAAATAAAGCGCTGGACAGTCCGCGATACCGGCCATTGGACGTAATTGAGAAGCAAGAATACAGACGGCTTTAAGCGACAAATCAATTAACTCAGAAGAAGATAAAAAGGATGCATTAATAATGATGCAGGACAAAATAAACGAGGCCCGCGCCGATACAGGAGGATATGCTAATGCAAATTCTGTGATAAAATTCTCGGCGTACCCGTGTGGCTCGAGCAAGAGAAATTAAGAATTTTGTAGCAGACTTTTATTTATTTTTGAAGAAGCACTTACTTGCAATATGCAACTTAATTCTCATTATAAATTAATGCCTCAAGTGTGGTTCTTTTTAATGTTTTAAACTCTGACGAGCTTTTTTATAACCGTCATTCCATATCGAACTTAAATATTTTAAGTTTTATGTATAATGTAAAATTGAAAATAATATTTAAGGACTGCTGGGCCTCGAGATTTGCGTTTCAAGTTGAGGTTGTTATAAAGAGTTTAGCAGTAGGTTGTTACACTGAGTAGACGTTATTATTTGCTTATGAAGTTACCGAAACCAAATCTTCAATATAGGTACACAAGGCTGTAATTTTATACGTATACGCAAAAAAGTCTCATCGCAAACAAACAGGAAATTAGACACCCGCGCCTAAGGGGGCTTATGCACTAATCCCTATTTTGTTAGGGTGGCAACAAATGGAAGTGACAGAGCCACCATAGAAATTAATCGTGAAAATCTCTTGAAGAGGACGCCGGGATAAGCGAGCTAAACCCGGGCACGTGCCCCGTCTATTAACAGTTGACACTATTGGGCTGACGCCAAAGGGATATCCTGATGCACTATTTTAGATAAAATATCGCTTGCAAAGGTGCAGGTTCGTGAGACGCTTCGATGGATTTATAGCCCGCTTCTAAAAATGTAAGCCTTGTTTTACATATTCTGGAAAAAATCGGGATACAAAATAAGTGTTTGAGATGGGAGTGGACTGTCAAACGAACACAGGTTTACTAACAAATCATACACGGTAAATCACGCGATGACGCGACGTCACTCAAAGAGTTAGGTAACACCATAGACTTAGGATTCGTACATTCTATATCTATGGGTAACACATTAACTGCCGCATTCGGAGACGTCAAATTCAATACCTAAAGTTTTTTTTTTCATTCAAAATCTTTACTCATATCGTATCGACTCTAATATCACATTTTTTTTAAGCGACATCTCTGAGTGCGGCAGTAAGTGTTGCAAGTTGTTTGCTTTCAAAAATTATGTATACATGTCGTTATTTTACATAATCGGCTTACTACAAAGCTTGAAGGACAATTTCTCTAGATTGCCGTTATACATTCGAATAGATTTCCTCCTTGGCATACGTCGATTCACAAAATATAGCCAAGATACAAAATCTATAAGGCAAAGCAATTCCTTGTCTCCTTCAACTTATTTCTTCTTACTTGTACTTATGTAAGTGTCCTTGCAACCAGATCTAGCCTGAGAGAGATTCGTGCGTCCGCCCCTTATCACGGTACTCCGTAACATTAGTAGTTATCGCGATCTGAAATGAGTAACAAATTGCGGTGGTGTCGTGTGTCACAATCTAATCATGAGCAGCCATGCTACTTTTTGCACAGTCTTGAATAGTTGAATAGAATGCTGTTTGCATTTGTTTTATTTAATAAGACTGCAATCTCACCTGATAGAAAGTAAAGTAAAGCGGGAAAGTCTTACTTAGTAAGTAAATAATCTTGCCCTTCCGAGAACTATGGTATCCTTACAGGTGAGCTCTAGCAAAGCTCTAATACCAGTACGCCATATAGGTCCAAACTTGAGCCTCGTTGGTTGTTCGAATCAACGAGTCTCAGGCCAAGTTGGATTTTTTATGTTGTGTTCCTTAAATCTCGATAATATTTGCATTATGTAGTTTATTTTACTGTGTTGTTTTTGTCGTCGGCCGTCGCCTTGAACACAAAGGCGAACAATTTTAAATTGACTCCTGCGGGGTAACCATGAACTCTTAAAACAATCTAAAAGCTGTCAAATCTGTCAATTTTGGTACGTCATTACATACAAGATTTGACAGATTTGATAATGTTTGACAGATTTAAGATTGTTTTAAGAGTTCGTGGTTACCGCCCAGAGTCAAAGAGTCGAGGGGTGGGACGCCTCTAGCAAAATTCGTTTTTGAATCATTCTAGATCATAACGTTAATTGTGTTGTCTGGCTTATAATTATTTATTATAGTCGTGAAAAAGACATATTTGTTGGTAAGGCGAAATTAAAAATTTAAAATAAGTTAATTTGTTCCGTTTCGATTTAGCCTGACTGCTCTCAACCACCTATGGCATTGTACGTGGGGAACGTTATCTGGGCTTGCGGTGTCACCTCGCTCCCTTCCTGAGGGCTATGCTTATCGAACCGCACTTCGATTGGGGAACGAATTTGAGAAACTCGAACGTTTTTGGAATTGATGCTGAAAAATTGGGTGGCTATTTTTAAATGTAAATGTTATTTCTTAAATGACGCGTCTTGCATTTCATGTTTTGAGTTTTGGTCAGATCAGACATTGATATGATTATGTTAAAGTTTTCTATGAATTTACATTGAAGATTCCTTACCTTTTAAAACGTCAATGATTTTTGTTTTCTACCACAGAATAAAATCTAATTTCTCAGTAAGTATGTGATGTTTGCATTATAACGGGCTTACTGCAAAGCTCTCGTCGTCACGAGCAGTGCGATTTCGTGGCAGTGTGCAATAACCCCATAGATTCCCCATGTGATAGCACACCCCCTCACTGACGGGTTATTTGTCGCGCGTTATCAGCTGCAAACAGTTTTTAGCGAGTGCGATGGAATGTGCCAGAAATGGCCTTTAGGAATTCGCATGTTTATGATTCTTTGTAACATTTTGTTTCAACTACCGTTCCTTGTTATATTTGCAGATTACTCATAAAAACTAATAAGTCTTTGTATTATCCATTTTTAATCGGTCTTGAATGTTTTACTTTGAAGTTATGTTATGGTTTTTATTTTCGTTTGAATAGTGTGTTTACTGTATATTTAATTGCATAGTCAGACAAACACGTCTTATTCGATAAGCGAAACGTTAATAATTAGACCCTTATTAGTGGAACCGTAAATCATTACCCACGCCCTTGAAAGCTCTCTTCCTGCTCACAGGTCTGCATTATTTAGTCAATGAATACCGATGTAATAAACTATTTTATGAGCTACTTTTATATACAAAATTTAATGAAATTGTTGGCCTTAGAATATTTAAATGGCAAAAAAACATTAAAAAATGACGTTCTTTAGTGTATTTTTTCAATAGATAAGAGAAAAAATATCATCATCACCAGCCTATATCAGTCCACTGCTGGACACAGGCCTCTCCAAAAGGAGGATTTTGCCATAATCGCCACGCTTGGCAGGCGGGTTGGCGATCGCAGTTTGGCCAATGGTGAAGAGGAGACGCTGCTGCCCGTCTTCTTATGGCGGTTCTCCTGTAGTCGCCTCTTACAACACCCACAGGCAGAGAAGGGATGGTGCAATTCTTTTAACGTGCCGGCACCACACGGCAGTTAGAAGAAAGAGAAATAATATACTAAGCTCTTATTTTTGTAAAAAAAAAAACATGGATTAAGGTTCACCCTACCAATAAAAAAAATTAAAAAATCATGTACATAATAGCTAGCATTAGATTAGCATTTCATGGCTCATAGCTATAGTTGTGTTTGTTGTGTCTACTCTTGAAGGGAATGTGATAAAGATGAAAATTGAAACTAATACTTACATTAATGGGTTTTTAAGTGTGAAAATTACAGCCTATCCTACCTCCACGCACTGCATGCTGCAGAAGTGCTGATGTGCCCACAGTCTACGAAACTTCGACCTAACAAAAAATTTAATATTTTCTTTACTGATACTAAATTAATACGTAAAGTCACATTTCAATGGAAAAAAAAATGATTTCTTTAGGAATTGCTGTGAAAAACGTAGCCTTGTCGCATTAGTACCATCATCTGGCTCATGTCCTAAGTATTCCTAAGATATAAAAGCAAGATATATAAACAAGGCAATCACAAGCACTTTAACATCTTATGTCTCAATGTAGGGAAATAATTGGCAGAGTTTGTAACGTCACCTAATTCATTGAATTTCGGTAACCCGTGGTATACTTAATTGAATACCCTTAACCATCAAGCTGATTATTTTTATTGACATGCCTAATTTTATGACGCAGTCCACGAAACAACCTCATCATAACCATCTGCCATATCAATCGCTTCACATTTACACACGTACAATCTGAAAGTTTCCGCGAAGCGCAGAAGTTTTAGAGCAATATTACCGTTGATAAAAGGCGCTCGTTCTCGTAACGACTGCGCTCGAGAAAGGGTGGAAACATATTCGGTAATACGCGTCTCTGATGTGCTCATTTATTTAAGGTAATCTCGTAAAAGTTTGCGGCGACGCTTCCTAGAAATGTATACGAGTGCGAGTGTTAAATTTGGATTGTACGTTTGTGTGTTAAATATTTCAAAGTACTTTGTGATTCGCCTAAAAAGGTTACTAGATGAAATAGCGCTTGGAACTAAATACCTGGTTTTAAACCTGGTGTTAAGAAAAGTAGAGTCGCCAACTGTTTTGAATGTCTTAATCTGAAATTGATGAAAATTACCAAGAAATATATACTTTAGGTGATAAACAAACAAAAATTATTGATCTAGGCAACTTGATCAAGATTAATACATTTTTATTTAAAAAAAAAAAAATATATAGCTTTTGTGAACATTTTCATTTTGGAAGCTCACGAATAATGAGGTATAGTGAGTGACTATATTCTCCATTAATTCGCATTCAATACTTAATTTTGAAATTGAACACCAAACGAAGCCTAGTACTACTATGTTTTAACTGTGAGCGTAAAACTATGGTAGTGTTATTGCACAGTAAAACACAATAAAGATAATTTTGTTTGAGCATCGCAAGCCCTGTTTTGTTTGATATACAAACACCGTTCCTTTACACCGTTTCACCTCTTTCCTAACCGACGCCCTTCATAAAACGGGGAGTGGATTGTTTCCAGCACTGCCGGAAGACAGAGAATGGATTCGGACTAATACGCTAAATAGTGACGTGAGTTGCAATCGGTAGGTCATAATCGGTAAAGTTTCGTTTTCGACATATTTTTTATGACAGACAGATAAAACAGTACAAAATATGTAATTAATTAAATGTTACTTTATTTAAATTCTGATGAATAATAACCGCATATTCATGATTCATTCAAATTGGCTTACTGTTTGTGGGTATTAAACTGCAATTGTTATAAAACACCTAAGTATGATTAATCGGTTTTTGCAGTACTTTTCTTTTAACGTCAATTACCTTAATGTTAATAAATATTCATATTTATATTAAGCACACTGATAGCAAGCAACTTGTTTTATAATGAAACACTTCATTATGATTACTAGACTATAGTATATCATATTGCATTGTTCCATAATTAGTATATCATACTGCATTGTTCTAATGCGCTAGGAACGGGGCAGGTTCCAAACCGGGGTAAACCGGAGCTTCTTTTGATAACTGTTTTTTTTTAAATTGAATTTTGTAAAAAAGTTGCTTTTTTTTCTGAACTAGAATCTAGCAAGAACTAACACAGTGATGATAACGGAACCGGTACGGTCAACAAAAGTCAAATCGGTTGCAAACAGTTATCCACCAGCACTTTGAAGCCCTTTCTTTGGGCCCCTCGCATAAAATAGAAAATGCCTTCGGCCCACGATTTCCGCCGGCCTATTGTCTGCCTGGGTGCGTGCAACCCTTCCGTGTATAGTAGAAAACTCATTTAAACTAAGGTGATTTGTTAAATATTTGTAGACGCAAAACCTAAATTGTTTTGATATTTATTTTCGAGTTGAATTTTAACTATTTAAAAATTAAGAAGATGCCTGATTTTATAGATGAGATTACTGCGTGAATAAAAAAAATATAGTAACCTAAAGAATTATACCCGAATAACGTCTGGTTGGCCTTATAGTTGACTATAGTTCGTTCTCTTGGTAGAGTGACTCTCTTGACTGGTGTCTACCAGTATTGTTTTTGCCATTAAGGTGCCAAAAAATGAACTTATCAGCTATGTACTACTTGTAATACTTGTAGTAGCAATTGCACTAGTAATATGTAGATAACTAATGGTGCTGATAAAAGTTTCAAAAATCTCGATCTCGTCACTGATATTTAATTAAAACTGTCTTCATAGTTACTATACTATGATGTTACTATACAAAGTTACAAAAAAGACGATGAAATAAACATATTTTATTATTAAAATTTTTGTTTTTAGCAATTACCATGCTAGGTTTATCTAAGATTTTTAATACTTTGACTTTGACAGCGAGAACCACTTGAAAGATTTCGTCGAGTTGACTAACGTCTCGGTAGCTTAGTGGTCAAAGCACTCGCCCGGTATGCGATGGACGTGGGTTCGGATCCCACCTGAGGTGGACGATTTTTTTCAAGTATTAAAAATCTTAGGTTGGGTTGCTCCATAGTATCAGTTAAAGTTAAGGTCAAAGTCAAATTTAACTTTAACTGTAACGCTAACTTTAACTATTTGAGCGACATGGGTTGCACCATCGTATTCGGTAGCATAGTTAAAGTTACCAGGGTTACAAGTCTAATGACGCCTTATTTACACCTAACTCGTTGTAGAAAACTATTTGTGACATGGCAATGTTCCACGTAACGTCAAAAAGCTGATACGGTGTTATCAGTTTATTTGATCAGTGGTGTTATCAGTCATTGAATTGTCAAATCATTCAGCTGTCAAACTATAACAAAGTTTTTCAATTTCTTTATTTTAATTACTTATTTAACCACTGAATTTGCGAAGAGCATCATGAGACTTGTTAAATAAAATAAATTGTATCAAATCGACGCTAGGTACGGAAATTAATGGACACCTTGCTCACAAACATTCCAACAAAGTAAGTATCTATGAGTTGCGTGTTATTTTTTGCACTGTTATGTATTGTAACTTCAGTCATTTAATTCTTAACGTTTCAGGGAACTTCAGGAAAGTGGAGATGGAGAGATTGCAATTAATTGTTGCTAAACATAAAAACATATAATTCTGCAAAAAGACAGACGGTGTTAGCTCGAAACAAAAAGACAGTGCGTGGAGTGTGAACCATTGTGAATTCAATGCTCTCGGAGACTCTCCACGCACAATGAGCTTAAACTGCAGGAGCTGGAGCTCCAGAAAATATGGGATTCAATCAGACACGCTCAGGAGGTCCATGACGTTACAATGAAGAGAATTAAAATTACAATTCGAAAATTTACATTTAGAAATAGAATTATTAAATAAGTAAATATTAATTAGTACCTATGTTCTACTTTTTTATCCCATACTAATAGTAGAAACTAGCCGTGCCCTGCGGCTTCGCTCCCGTGGGTTTATGGGATACTACTTATACACATATAGCATTTCCTCATAAATATCGCTATCGAGCTCGGTAGCAGAGAGGTGAGCATGCCAAACTAGGCGACGCAATCTCTAAGGTCCCGGGACTCCCGGATCAGTGTAGAAACCGAAATTCTCTATATTGTCTTGGCTCTGGGTGTAATGGTACCTACCGTCGTTGTTTCTGATTTCTGTAACACAAGTAATTTCGCTACTTACCATAGGATGAGAGCAATCTATGTGATATTGTCTTATATTTATTATTAGGTATGATAATCCATCACCAGCAAACTCTTCAGCTTTATAATATTAGTTTAATTAAATGTAAAGTATTATGTTTGTTTGTGGCTGGTTCATACTAAAACGGCTCAAAGAATTAAGATGAAATTTGGTGCACAGGTAGAGTATATCCAAAATTACTATTTATCTCAGTAAACCCATGAAATGAAATCCACGGGGTAAAAGTAATTTATGTAATAAAACTACAAGTAAATTATAAATTATATTTATTTGTATCAAACAAAAAAAAACATCACTTCGGCTCGCATACACAAAAGTTATTGGCTCAGCCTACTATAGTAAACTGTTGCAATCATCATTCTGGCCCACTCTAAACACAACACATAAACACATTATCATCTTCCTCATCGGATGATAATTTTTTGAGACTCGAAATGCCAATAGGAACAGATATTCGCCACATTTGGCAAATCGATCGGTTCTTGGGATATATACTTTTCTTTTTCTGGGTCTTATATTGACCACCAAATCACTATCGTCTTCAGAAGTAGTTTCCGCGAATATTTCTCGTATCGACATTATTGGAGGTTAGAATATTCGACATGCATGACAGATACTTGACAATAACTTTAACTGGTCGATCTTGGGCGGTTACGGTTAGAGTTAAGTTATGACGTCATTTGACCATTGTCAAAATGGTGCAACGCATTTTTTACCTAACCGGTGTTTTAACTGAACAGTTAAAGTTAAAGTAAGTTCGTGCAACCCAACCTTAGATATTTTATTGTTTTTTAAAAACAAACTCAGTCCTTATAAATACCTACAGCTAAATAAGTCTTATCATTATTACTAAATAAGTACTTGTTTTAAACACGGTAATAAATGACAATGCTTATCAACTGTATTTTCGCTAAGATATATAGATAGTCAAACTTATGATAAATTCAACGAATTTATTAAACAGCAGCATTTTGCCCTGCAGCTAATAAAGCGCTCATAAAATCTAGATTAACTCAATCCCTAACATGATTCACCCAATGGTCACGTCGAGATCTTACTCATATCAATTGGTCATCATTCGCGGCCTCTCGTATTGATACAGAAGATACGAGATACAGTTTATCCAATCAATCCCATTCATTCTGTCCACGATCGCTCTATATAAGTGTCGTCTCAAAGGCCGATCGTGTTTTATAAACAATACTTCGCTTCAATACCAGAGTGAATAACTGATTTGCCAAACGCGTCTGATTTTAAAAATATGAAGATTCAAATAGTATTCGTTCTATTTCTTTCCATCGTGTGGTGGGTGAGGGGTGATCATCTAATTATTGGTGATGCTAACAAGAAAACATTGCTTCACCACACAGTCGCTCACTACCATGCTATTCCATTTACTAAGAGAGTGAAAGAGGTGTTTTTCAACAGCCAGGAGCAAAGAGTGATAAATGTAAGTACCTACATCTCAACATAAAACTGTCTTATTTATATAGAATCCCATGGAATGACTTAATTATTTGTCAAAAAATTGACGATGTTGTTCTCTTATTTTTTCACAATTTTGGATTAGAGGAGATAATGAAAAACTTAGAAGTCAGCGCTTGATTCCGCAAGAATTTAAATAATTAGTACAAAAACTTGGACTAGGCTTATGTAGGTTAAAATAAGATTTTTGTCTATCCGGATCTAATCGTGTATAGGTAGTTTGGTGAGATTATTCAAAGAATTGAATATTGAAATTAAATTATAATATCAACTTGTGCATCGCAAACCATTTACTCCAAATCCTTTATTTTCTTGCTGATAGCAGCTGACGACTGTATGGACTTACTAATTTTTATTGGGTCTAGTGCATAATATAGACCACTCTTATAAATTGAGAGTTCATCAATAGTTGGTAAGCAAAGTGGAACAGCAAACGAATGTTCGTAAATATTTTAACGTCTATCAATCCAATAGACTCTAGTTCTAGCTCTAGCTCTAGCTCTAGCTTTGAATACTAAATGCAATATTTTGGGTCCAACAGTTTGATGTCCCACTTAATAATGCATAAACTCTGGCTTGTTTTGAAACCGATGACCCACAGTTATATTGTTATATATGTTGTTAAATATTATAAATAGCTTTACTATCTTTTATTGTACTTGATTTAATAATATTGTTTATTATTAAAGAAAATAAGGGTTTAATTAAACATTGAAAATTGCATTTTCATTTGTCAATAAGCGGCTCGAACTATACAGCGTATAAACTCCACTCGTAAAGTGATCCCAGGCGATTATAACCTAAAATTAATAAGACACTAGGTATGCTTTTATTGACAACACACTGTAAGCAGATATAGGGTTTATCGAATATACTTTTCAAAACAAACTTTAAATATAAAAAAAATACCTATTAAAACTATTTTTTTATTATAGGTTTGTAGTTTTTGATTTTCCTACACGACTAGGGTAAAATAACTCTCTCCAGTCTAGTGTGTTTGATAAAGATTACGAAAATGTTTGGTTCGTTCGGACGCATAAACCTTACAGATTAAAATTACCATCTCCTTCTATTAATTTTTTCACAAAAAATATGACCAACTTAAACTAGCCGTATAAAAACAACCGTTTTTATTAGTGTACAAATGTCAAAGGTTTGAAACAAGAGAATGGGAATTTTGATTTCATAGATTAATACGTCCGTACGAACGAAACGTTTACGTAGTAGGCCTCTGATTCGGATTGTTTTACCCAGCGAAATCCAAAGTAGCAGCAACCAAAAACAGCCAAGATTGTTTTGCATTATTGTATCCTATTGCTCAAACAAAAGAGTGTGTACATTGCTAACAATCGAAAGTGTACTCATTATATATGATTTCGATCGGATTACCATGTCTGTAAAATTTATCTATCACTCGTTAGTCACAGATGGACTGGACTGATGAAATACTGAGTATAGCCATGATAATAGCCATGTCTGCGACCAGCCAAAACAAACTAGGCTGACAAATTGTACAACGTTAATAGCTTGTTTACGCAATAACTCAGTAAGGGCTGATTCTGGTGCTGAATTATACAAATTTAGGGTAATTTACGGCTCAACAAAAAATTGCCAAAAACTACCATCCTACTCAAATCGTAACAGCTGGTCTGGTTGTTAAGTATGGGAAAATAAAAACATGTTCGCATCATAATATCTTTTTTTGTATTTGAACACTAGATTATACCCCATAGAGCTAATATAAAAGCCTCAAATTAAAATAGCGTTAATAGTAAAAAAACCGGCCAAGTACGAGTCGGACTCGCTCACGAAGCGTTCCGCACCATTATCTATAAAAACGAGCAAAAAATATCACATTTGTGGTATGGGAGCCTCAAGTATTTATTTTATTCTGGTTTTTAGTATTTGTTGTTATAGCGGCAACAGAAATACATCATCTGTGAAAATTTTCAAATGTCTAACTATCACGGTTCATAAGATACAGCCTGGTGACAGACGGACAGACAGAAAGACAGAAAGACCCGTTTTACCCTTTAGGTACGGAACCCTAAAAATGAACTTTTCATTGATAAATAGTACAAGTACCTAGTTGTGGTGTGGTATTTCCCTATGCTTTTTGTAGCCCATAGGTTAATCCACAAAATAGATAAATGATAATAATGGATGATGAAGGATTAAACCCTTGAATAGATTTCTATTCCAGGGTTTAGTCTTTCTTAAAATTCCTTAATTTTTATTTCCATAATTTAGTTGTTGTAAAAACTTTCATATTGGCCGGTTGGAAGCGGCCTGGATCTAGCAGTTTTATAAGCCATTTTAATATTTATTATTTTTAATTGTTACAGAGTATTGTGGTGTATGACAATCTACATTCCCAGGCTACTGCGACAGTAACAGCTGGTGGAGTGGGATACACTTATGTCAATATTCGCATGAAGAGCGAACGAGGGAAAGGACTGGACTATGATGTTGGCATTTATTCTTAGTTTATTATAGTTTTAATTAAATCTAGCTAAATTATTTTGTACTGGTTGCATTATTTATTATTGCTGCTTTAAAGTAAAAAAAATGTGATTAACAATTACGTCTTTGTTTGGGTTTCCGTCAAACAAACCGTAAAGAAATAAAAAGTCTTACGGCTTTGTTAATTGAATTATTATACTATTTAAACTGATATAACGACCATTATAAATATTATTTATTCACGAAGACAATGTAATACACTTGTGATGTTACACATTAAACTTAGTGCAGCTTATCTTGTAGATATTGATTAAATGACAATAATTACCAGTAATTATATTTCTAAATAAATACCTATCTACAAAATGCAATACTGCATGAATTTTAAACTTGAGATTGTTTCATATAATGGATAGTGCTTAAATGGAAAAACATCGTTTAAAAAAAGAATGCAATAAAAACTAAGAACTATACAGCCGCAATCGCAGTCTCTAAGCAAACTCACCAAAAGAAACGGATCCAATCCTTTCAGCGCGCCAAATCAGTTCAAAGTAAACCTCATCAAGTATTCTATTCTCTTTCCCGTCACGTGACAGTGAGCCTTTCTAATATTTCATAGTGAGGCGAAATTATATCAGCGCGGACGGGTGTGCGGGCGTGACGCGGAGCCAAATTGAAGGAGACAACATGCTTTTAGCGCGTCTCTGCGGCTGGTACGATGGGATCACAGCTCCTCGTTTGCCGCAAGACAGGAGAATTTTTATATCGAAACTTTTTGTTTGAACTAAATTAGATGACGCATTTAAGTAAAAATGTCTTGTAATTAAGTAAGCGAATGAAATGATAGCTATAGTAGAATGATCAGTAATGTGTGAAGCTCAAACCACCTAAATGCAGTTGCGTAACAGCGACGGACGGACAACAAAGTAATCCTATAGTATAGGGGTTCTGTTTTTTCCTTTTGAGGTACGGAACTGTCTCGTCTCCGAGGTCTGACAGGTATAGCTTAAAGGGTAAAGAAAGACGGTATGGTTGTTGTTGTTAACACCAATACTGTAGCCAATCTAATAAAGTCGATTCATCGTAAGCCTTCTGTAACATTTTCAGACTCCGAAAGACAAAAACACGAAATCCCATTGGCGATGAAAAATTTAAGACAAACTCTTAGTTCGATGTTTTTGTCCATTATGAAATTAGCAATACACACTAGATTACGGTATATGGTATAACTAAAAACAATACTGTATTTAATCTAATTATCAGATGTAGCTCAAACTCCGCGCCAAAATGGAAAACAGTTGTGCCAATCTAACAACAACAAAAAAAAAAAAATTTTGAATTTGGAACTATAAACAAATCATCAATTCCCGAAACTTTTTTGACAGAATGTATGTCAGGCACAAGCACAGCACACAGCACAGTTAAGTTAAGTTCTTGGAGACTTTTTAATAAATTATTTAAAAACAACCACACAATTCTTATTTGGAGCTAATAGTACAGTTCTCAAGAACGATTTCAAATTCTACCTAAAATAGTAGATTACTGTTTTTGAGTCACTCAGTATACTCCGATAAAAATAAACAGAAACAAGCCAATGATTATTTTAACTTCGTTCTAGAACAATGCTTTGAACAAGCACTACAAATAGGACCATAGCTCACTTCGTCATAAATTAGGCACCGCTCAGATTCTAGTTTGTTTGTTTGGTCAAGCGGCTTGGGGTGACGCGGGAGACAAGTAGCTTGTCCGCCCACTAAACGGAAAATTGATTGTACTAGTGCAACGTCCAAGTAAAACAGGAAACTCAGTAAGTACATTCATCACAAAAAAAGGTAAAGGTATTTAATCTGTAGGAAGCACGGAATCTTTTAACATGTTTCTATTTGCTTCATTTGTAAGTAACTAACTTTTTAATCTAAATGTCGTCTTATAACACAAAAATTTGACATAATATCGACGCGATTGATGGAGTTACGAGCCAGTTTATAGTTTCTATAAAAAATGTTGCAACATTATGAACTAAAATAAAAGTGTTTCTGTAATTAAATGCACGATAAACATGGTATGGTAATTTCAGGCATTAATGCCATAAAATAACTGAGATTTTGCAGCACAATTCATAAAGTGATAACGTCATGATCCATGATTCTCACAATATTTGGAGTATTCCTTTTAAAAAAAGCTGAGATAAAGAGCAAAATTGATAAAAAAATATCAAGAAGGTTTCCATAGTTTTAAGCTGAAATGATCAAACTATCCAATTCCAATCCAATCCACTATAAACTTGGACCACAAAATAAAAGCGTCTCTTTGCCAGCAATGGTTATGAGACGTTGTTTCTAAGGAGATGCGCCAAACTTACGCTGATACAATTATGGACTTATCTTTGTTTGGACTAAACGTAATGACGTCTTTTCGTTGAACGCTACAAATATCTGCGAAACTTCTGAATGTGAAATTGTTTGCCTATTAGTTTAATTGGGTTTCTGTTTGTTTTTGTCGTCAAAAGTTGTGTTAACCGTTTAACGGATATAAAAGAGTAATATATCAATTATGGGAGTGACAAGGAGTATGATATTTCCCGAAATTCCCACGGGAACAGAACTTACGCGGGAAAAACGGATCTGCCATACTGATAAACCGATTTTGAAACTTTCTATTATTAACTATGGGTCACATATTTTCAGTGCTAATAGTATTCAATACTTTATTTTCTAAAATTCCTACGGGAACACGTTTAATGGATTTCAACATATGATATGTCATTAGATTCGTCTCAGTTGTGGGAGTGACATAGGCTATGTTATTACCCGGAATTCCTATTGGTACATTAATTAAACGGGAATAACCGATTTCAGATACACTTACTCGAGTTAAAACCTTATTTTTCTCAATGAAGTTACATATAAGGCTTTATAGTTCATTGAAAAGTAGTAGTAGGACACTACAAACTAAAAAGTCAAAAATAAAATAAATTAATTTAAAAAAATTAAAAAAACCCGACTGCGTAAAAAGTGAACTAAAAAGATGAAAACAAGATTTAAAGAATCAATTTGCAGTCGGAGGCATCAAATCCTTCAACAGCAAAATGATGATTGACTTGGTATGCACTGCGTTAGTACCTAATTATGTAGTTAATTTAAATCCTTGTAGAAAAAGTCGAATCAAGTAACATAGATGCCATCAAAAACAAAACTTGTAAAAAAAAAACAAGTCTCGCAACTCAGTTCTTCTACCGTTAATCGCATGATAACACAGTGTATTTCACAACGAATACTTATTATATGAAATTAGATTATTTTCGATTGCCAAGTCAATCTATTTATTTTAAACATAAAATATTTTTAATATTGATATGGTCACTACAAGATGTTGTTAGGTTAGCTACTTACGTAATAACTTAAGATAGAAAGTCCCTTATGTAGAGACTAAATAAATTAACCGATTTGGTATTACATGGATCTCATATATTTTCACGGTAGAAGAACTGAGTTGCGAGACTTGTTTTTTTTACAAGTTTTGTTTTTGATGGCATCTCATTTCTTTATACGTAAGTTATATAAAACGTGGTTTGTGTGTATACCTGCGATATCGCCTTTCTGTGACGAACGGGAAGCGTGGAAGCCGCGGCGCGGGAATGCCACCTCCGCCGGCCGCGGTTATGATTATTAGTGTTCTTTCTTTCATGACAATTTCGGACAATTTAGTTTACCTAATAAGTACTTTGCGGGATTTTGGTATAACTTCATAAGACATGCCCCATTCTTTTTTTTTGCATTCCGTTGATTGACCATTTTTACTAGCTTTTAGTTAGTTTCACCTGTCCCGTTGTCTGTAATCAAATCTTGCAAGTTAAATTTGATTCCCATCCCTTTACTGATTGACTGAACTTTTGCAGATATGTGTAAGCCGCGTGACAATGCAATATTATGATGATTGTTCTGATCTGATGATGGAGCTGGAAAGTGGCCATAGGAACTTCACAATGAAAAGAAACAACCTCATCGAGTATGGGCTCGTTTGAATCGTCTTGACGAGTAGTTTGTCTTTCAATGGTAACCAGGGTCTGATGATGGAGCTGGTAGGTGGACATAGGAACTCTGTAATGAAATGACGCAACCCCATCGAGTTTCTTTGCTTTAAGATAATTGTTGCTAGCAACACAAGTTGTCTATGATAATATGATTAACATAGTCTGTTTTGTAGAGTTATTTTGTCTCTGAATAGTTCACTCTCTCTTTCTCCGACGCTGTTAAACCGAAGACATTCTGTCCGTGTAATTTAGTGAAAATAAATAGTTTTGACTGTGCCAATCTTGGACTTCTCATTTATAACGACCAGAAACAGTCCACACACTATCGAAAAATCAAACAATGGTTACTAGGGTCTGATCTGATGATGGAGCAGAAAGGTGGTCATAGGAACTCCGTAAAGACACGACGCAATCCCATGAATTCTCAGCTTGTTTTATTCATCTTGACGAGTATTTTGGTGCTAGATGGTAACCAGGGTCCGATGATGGAGCTGGAAGATAGCCATAGGAACTCAGTAATTAAACGAGATAACCCGATCTAGTTTGGGATCGCTTGATTCGTATTGGCGAGTTAGTGCTTTGGAGCTAGATGGTCACTAGGTTCTGATGATGGAACTGGAAGGTAGGACAGGAAATCAGTAATTAAACAACATAACCCGATCGAGTTTGGGCTCGTTTGATTCGTCTTGACGAGTACTTTGGTGCAAGATGGTAACCAGGGTCTGATGATGGAGCCGGAAGGTGGTCATAGGAACTCAGTAACTAAGCGACACAACTGCGTCGACTTTGATTCGTTTTGATGGGTGGACTGTATTTGATAGGGAGTGAGTGTGGTGACAGGACAGACAGGTGAGCCAATGTAGGTGGCATTAAGTCGTATCTTATGAGACGACAACTTCGCTGGTGTGGCCATGCTTCGCGTATGTCGGAGGAGAGAGTGGCGAAGCGCATTTTTTACTCTAAGCTTCAGGAGGACAAGCGAAAGCATGGCGGACAACTTTTGAGGTACAAAGATGTGCTGAAGCGCCATATGAAGGGATGTGACATAGATCCTTTTCTCTAGGAGGATTTAGCATCCAACCGTGGAGAGTGGAGAACGCGCGTGAATGTCAAAGTCGCTGACTTTGAATCCCGGCGGCTTTCTCATCTTGACGCCAAGCGCGATGAATTGAAAGCCCGACCACCTGCGGCTATCAGTTATAATTTTAATAACGGTGTGCTAACATGTCCTCAATGTACGCGTCCCTTTGTCAATAAAGTTGGGTACGTAGGCCATGTTATGGGCATGGGCACACGAACGACGACAGCAAAATGGGGAGTAGAAGTGGTCGCTGTAACCGAACTCGGTTAGGAGGATTATTAACAAGTAATAAAGGCATGTTTAAAAAAAAACTTTTAATTTTATTACAAGTTACCATTAAACATAATCCATAACCGCAAATGTAACTTTGTAATCCTATATATTTATATGGGATTACAAAGTTATTTATGCAGTTGGTGTATCTAGAAAACTGGACTAAAATTGTAAAATATTTTAGTTTTTCCTTGATTTATACACTAAACACTAATTGAATTCAAAATTTGAAGCTTCTATGTCTAGTAGAAGTGCCTTAGAGTTTTGATGATCGGTCAGTCAGTGAGTGACAAAATTAAGAACTTTGGCTTGTTATAATTCTTACCCTAATGGTTCAAATTGAATGAAATTTGAAATATACCGTGTTTATACAATGCTTGCCTGGTTACTAGAAATACAGGCTTCTAGTTAAATCCACAACGAAGTTATAGGGGGTCGAAAATGGCCCGAACTGCTTCGAGAAAAGGATAGTACGGCCGTGCCGCTTTTTTTTTCTCGACTTGGCGGGGGCACTACCGTGCCCCCAGATTTGATGCCTCAGACTGCAAATTGATTCTTTAAATCTTGTTTTCATCTTTTAAGTTCACTTTTTACGCAGTCGGGCTTTTTGTTTTTTTTTAATTAATTAATTTTTACAAGCTTTTATTTAGTTTCACCTGTCCCGTTGTCTGTAATCAAATCTTGCAAGTTAAATTTGATCCACTTCCCGGTTTCCGATTGAGCTAAAATTTTACATACATGTGTAAATCGCGTGACAATGCAATATTATGATAACATAGTGCTGATCTGGTGATGGAGCTGGAAGGTGGCCATAGAAACTCTGTAATGAGACGACGCAACCTCATCGATTCTCAGTTCATTTGATTCGTTTTGAATAGTACCTTAGTGCTAGATGGCAACCAGGGTCTGATGATGGATCCGGAAGCCATACAAGCCTTTATTTAGTTTCACCTGTCCCGTTGTCTATATTCAAATCTTGCAAGTTAAATTTAATCCACTTCCCGGTTACCGTTGAGCTGAAATTTTGGATACATGTGTAAACCACGTGACAGTGCAATATTATGATGAAATGGTTCTGATCTGATGATGGAGCTGGAAGGTGGCCAATGCCATAGGAACTTCACAATGAAACGAAACAACCTCATAGAATTTGGGCTCGTTTGAATCGACTTGACGAGTAGTTTGTCTTTCAATGGTAACCAGGGTCTGATGATGGAACTGGAACGTGGCCACAAGAACTCCGCAATTAAACGACGCAAACCCATCGAGTTTGTGCTCGTTTAGTTCGTCTTAACGAGTACTTTGATAATATATGAAAACCAGGCTCTGATGATCGAGCTGGAACACATGGCCATAGAAACTCCGCAATTAAACGACGCAACCCCATCGAGTTTGGGCTATATATATATGGTAATGTATATATATGGTAATGGCTGGCTATATATGGTAACCAGGGTCTGATGATGGAGCTGGAACGTCGCCACAAGAAATCCGCAATTTAACGACGCAAACCCATCGAGTTTGGGCTCGTTTAATTCGTCTTGACGAGTACTTTGATAATATATGGTAACCAGGGTCTGATGATGGAGCTGAAACGTGGCCATAGGAACTCCGTAATTAAACAACGCACCCCATCGAGTTTGGGCTCGTTAAATTCGTCTTGACGAGTACTTTGATACTATTATGGTAACCAGGGTCTGATGATAGAGCTAGAAGGTGGCCATAGGAACTCCGTAATTAAACGACGCAACCCCATGGAGTTTGGGCTCGTTTGATTCATCTTGACGAGTATCTTGTTTGGCGTGAATATGCATCTCCAACAAATTTGGGAAAGAAGTTCGTTCCGTTTGTTATGAATGTGACTTATGTCTGATTGATTAGATGGATGACCCAATGCGAAGTTGAGCACGTGCCGAAGGCTGAATGAAAAGTTGAAAATAAATCAACCTGATGAGAAAAATACCATTATAATATAGGTAGCATTGCAGCAAAAATGACACCTATATTATAATGGTATTTTTCTCATCAGGTTGATTTATTTTCAACTTTTTAGTTTATTTTATTAACAAATAATAAAAGCTTGTTTTTAAAAAAGTTTTTTTCCTTTAATTTTTTAATTTATAAACTTGGGGAATCGCTTTTTATGGCGCAATGGTATCAATTTAATTGACTTGAATATTTTTTGTAACTATTGAGCACACTATTTACCCATTGCGCAAGAAAATGTTCAAAGATAAACAATAAAAGCAAAACGCAAGCATAGAGAAGTTCTATTTATGGACTTTTACTTGACACTTTTTGTGACATCTTACATAATACCTAAGTTCAATATTTTTGTTGAAATATACTATGACGATTTTCACATAGCACGCTATGCTTTCGCAGCTGCATTTTCAGTTCAAAACTTGTTTTTATATTTATTCCCAAAGTTATTTGTAAATCCGAAAACATCGAAAATTTATTAGGGCTAGAACACACATTATAAAAGGAATTATGATCCGAACTGGGATTAACTCGCGTAACTACGGGCTGTAAAGTATAGCGAGCTCTAAATCTGTATGCAAATAGGGCGTTAAGCTTCAACGCTTCGTTTGTTTACTAGCACCAATAGGGTTGTTGGCTCATGTTTGGGCATGTTCATGAAAAAGTGAAAAAACTTCCAGCGAGTAAATCTGAAAATGAAAACTATAAAAGATTTAAGGGTATTGCATCATGAAAATACTGCAAGGAAAATAGCAATTGTTTCCATTTGGAAGGCGAATTATCGCAAGTCCTACTTTTAAACTAAAGCTGGTTGTTGATACACTGTGTGAAGATGAAAATAAATATAAGTTTTATGTATGGAACTTGTTTAAAAAGAAATGTTTATTTGAGTGTTACCACTCAAATAGTCTACACTACTCAGTCGACTGATGACCTAGTCAAGTTGTAGGAAGCCGCTGAATGAAGCGGATCAGAGCCGCTTGCTGTGGCATTCTATGAGTTAGACCTATCTCCAGCAACGGACTTTTAAACGTAAATGATGTTGATGATATTCAGATACTTGAGGTATCCAGGGTTTTGTTACAAACTTTAAAGAAAATACAAGGTATTCAGCTGGACGACAGACTTCAATTAGTTTTTAATAAGGGATCATAAATACCTAATGAAATCGAAAAGAAATAAATCTGCGCATTGTGGCCAAGTTGTACTTGGATTTGATTTCACTATTGGTCCTATTTGACCTGTAGATGTAGTCATCTACAACTACTAACTCGCGTCTACTTAAGACGATTAGTCTAACTATTGGGAATACTATAATATTAACATCATGCACTTTCAAAAACAGTCCCGATTTCGAGCACAGAGTACAGAAACACAAAGAGAGCAGTCTTGAAACACTGCAGAACTCGCTGGATCCTTGCGACAAAGCCGTTGTCTCGGAGACAAGAGTATCTTCTGAGACAGGCTTCTCGCGTGTGTTGCCAAACGTTTGTTTATCTACGGACAGATTTATTTTAGGACTGCTACCGAACGAGATTATTGTGTTGGTAAATCCACAAGACACTGTGTTATCACAGGATGTAGTACAAAATACCTAATAGGACACTTATACCGTCGGAACGACATTTAGATCATTTTATTTTTACACATTCTTCATACATTATCAGGTAGCGCGTTATTACCTTTGTATTCTATTAAAAAGTTGATGTATATAAGCAACTAATCGCGTGATTTATTTTTCTGTATATCCTGTGGTTCCTTTCGAAGTGTAGGATTAAATTGTATAAGCAGCCGTCGCTGTTCATTCGTAGATACCTCGCGCACCCGAGAAGATTAGTTGTGGTCTGTTGTTGATATGCAAAACTTTTTGTAAATGATTTAGCTACTATTTAGCTACTCTAGGATCAGGAGCAATGCATGTGATGTTGTCCAATATGCATTTATTTATTTATTTGTTTTTTGACTGGTTTGCAGCATTAAATTTTAAGTGAAAAATTAATCTTAATAAAATATATTCTATTGCTTTAAGTTTAATAGAAAAAAAGACTAGTAACTAAGCCAGGCAGGCCTATAAGATCTTAACTACGTAACTTACTTGTCTTTTTAGTTTTCTAGCCCCCACCATCCAAAAGTAATTGCACTAAGAAGTTGTAACTTCTAAAGTTAACTTAGATACTTTTGGATACCACAACCACCAAAGAGAAAATAAATAAGACAAAATTCTTCGTCGAACTTATTTGATTGTCATCTACGTCACGTAATAGCGCTTCGAAAGTTTTCAAGTTTAGTTTTATCCCACAAGTTTAAGCATCATGGCGGTTGTACAAGAACCTCACCTACATATCTGACAAAAGAATCTTCGCGTACTTTTCATAACACTTCACTATTGTATTCAAGAAAATTCTTTTGAAATGTTATCTTTTCACGACATGTTTTCAGTTACTGCAAACAAACGAAATACTAAACGATAGTAAGAACTTTTGTGTTTATGTAGAATTTAAACTTTTGAGTCAAGTATGTATGTACTTTTAAGTTAAGTAAAATTTTTGAAGGTTTCGAATATTTTAAAAGCTGAAAACCTATTTTTAATTTATACAAATTGTCAACAACAATACAATTAACTTATTTAGCCCCAAACTATACTTTAGCGACAAGATAACGTATAAAAATACATAAATGTAGTTGCATTAAATGTAAAAGTAATAAAAACCATCAATGACTTAGGTAATAAATTAATGTTCCTTTCATACAATATTTTTTCCTTGCTGGTTTCAAGCCCACCACCTATAGAAGTAAGTAGTTCGCGCTTCAGACTAAAGAGGCTTTAGTCTGAAGCACGAACTACTAGATCAGATGGTCGTCCAAAGATTTCACTTGTCAGTCTAAAGGTCAACATTTCATTTTCTCTTAAATTAAAATTGTGTAATCCTCAATTTAAATCTATAGAAACACTGCATTATTTCTTCGTTAAAATAAACTTATGACCAGTTTTGTAAGTGGTAGCAAACAGATCAATTAGGCAGTTGACAGAGAGACTAATAATCCTCATTTTTCACCGTCACCGTCAACCGGGTGGCCGGGCCAATTAGCCATCGATGGATATCCGGAAATCAACCTATCGAACTAGAGCGGGGGAATTAGATGTGCTTCGTTATCCAAAATCGAGATGAATGAGTAGAAAAAAAAGGTAAGAACTATAGGTAATAGGTAAGGTAGGTATTTTCTGCTAGTTTTTGGTCATGCGTATAGGATACTCTAGAATTGCACTTGTGAAACACAACTTCTACTTCTCTGTTTCCATAAACTCATCGTGAGCATAAATTAATTCAATTTGTGTATTAAGTAAGGCATTGGAATAATATCTAAATATTCTGAAATTTAGAAGGTACTGAATAACAAAAAAAATTGTCATCAAGAAGAATAGTTTTTATTCCCAAAAAAAAACCTTCGATTAGAAAAAAATATATTTAGATTTTGAGTGTCTCACATTAAAGAGAACGAATAAATTATCGCCGTATCTGCACTTTAACCGGATCATTTTCAGGCTACAAATGCAGCAATAAGCGCTTCCATACAAATCAATAGCTGGACTAATCCGGACGTACTTCATAGCCGGTCGTGCCGGGCAATTAGTGCAGCCCACTCGCACGGATATCCGTCTATCGATTGGTACGCGGCAATTAAGGGCTCCATTCGTTGTCCACGATCAGATTTACGACATTTTTCGCGACACCCTAACTAAAGACGTATCGTCAACATACACTCCGTTAGTGCTGACGAATGTAGTTGCAGTAAGGTCGTTCATCACGAAGCAAGCGTCCAATGTGTATCTTTGAGGTTAAACATGAGATTCCTTGCTATGGTCATTCAGATAGCAATCTGTGATCTCCTCGGATTTTAAGCAGACTATACAGGATGTAACAGAAAGGCACATCAGAACTTTAGGGAGTGATTGTAGAAACTTTTCCTAGAAGACTAACATGGAAATTTGAAGCTTTTGTGTCATTGATTAAGTATCATCACCATCATCATGATGATGTCGTCCGCGTCGTGTCCGACAATGGCGACCCTGGTTTATCTTCTGGCGTGTGCCCGTAGATGGCTGGCAAACCCGAACTTGGTCTTGAACACCCGGTCACAGGGGGCGCAGTACAGCTGGCCTGCGTTGTTGTATGTGTAGTTGTAGGAGGGTTTAGGTTTATTCTTACGAACTTGGCTCTTTAAGTCTAACTCAGATAGGCGAGTATTCTCGAATTGAGTGACTCCTTTCTTAACGTTTGAGCGCCAAGTGTATCTGGTTTGTGCGTCTTCCTCCCACTCCTCAGTTGACAGCCCGCAAGCCACCAGATTACGTTTGAACACGTCTTTATAGCGAAGGTACTGCCCGCCGGAATTACGGTTTCCACTGGAAAGCTCCGAGTAGAATATGTTCTTCGGTAGTCTGCAGTCATCCATACGCTGAACATGGCCACACCATCGCAACTGACCCCTCATCAGCAAGGCTTCCATTCCGTTGGTTTGTGAGCGACGAAGAACATCCGCGTTTGTTATCACCATCATTTAAGTACAAAGCACCATTTAAGCTCGGTGTGTTTTGTTATATATATTCTTATTGTTCTTGTCATGGGTTCGAGTCTCTTCGCCAGTATTGCTGTCTTAGCGCCAAATATGTCAGTTAGCTTAAAAAAACAAGATGTTTTCACACACACACACACACACAACTAAACTTCATTCTAAAAAGTATCGTGGTTTTTCGGCAAGGTAGTAGTCGTCGTACGACTTTACGGTCGGATCGTCTCCTATAAGCAAAGCCGTATTATCCGTACGTTATATCCGAGCATGCCCGGCTCCGTTTACCCACGAACAACGTAGGGTAGGGTCAATTATTGCGGCGTTCGCCCCAACTTCGTTAACGATTTTGGTTAAGCATCGCTATGTCTAACAAAACATGATGATGATGTCTAACAAAAGAGGCTTAATATGTATTACTGAGGACGTGTTTATAAATATTTATGCGTGCGGTTACTTTCCTAAGGGTAGTAGTGTAACTTGTACGATTTGGTATTTGTAGCTTGCAAAATAAAAACATTATATCTGCTTATTGTAAAGGGCAGGCACCAGCGGCATCTTGGTTGTTGAAATAATTAATTGGATGCATGCGGTTCCATGAGATCACAAACAATAAAATTCCTATTGAGTCTCTGAGGGGTTAATCGCCAAAAAAACCTGTGGGTAAATATCCCTGGTATTGCAGGCCATGATAGGTAAGGAGTACGGTAAACTTTATATCGGGGTAGCTACTATTTTCCATTTATCTAAGTGTATAATAAAATCAACACTCGCGAACCCGCAACCTATTAATTTACTTTTATGTATCCGTAAAAAACATTGTCAACTTGCAAAAATAACGCTTATCTTTTGCCTTTTCCTCGCAAACACGTATAAATAAATAAGAAAATCATCGTTTTCCTTTTGTTGCGAGTGTGTTTTCATCCATTTTTCCGTGGGGATCGTTACATGAGCCATTAACACAATCTATGCGCCATAGTTCTGATAGTAATGGGCTTGTTTATACGGACTCGCAGCGCCTCTGAGTACCTCTTGACTCGAGACGTCCTCATTGTTAGGGATGTCACCCATTCTGTACCTACCTACTCTTGTAGGTAGAGTTGGGATTAGGTAAGTAAAAGTAATGGGTATGGTTACGTAACGAGTCAAGGATTCTAGTTAGAAGGAAGGCTCTTATTCTAGAATGAATTACTTACATAGTTATTTTGGGCATACCTAGGAAATATCACATAAGTCTGATGCTCTTTTGGGAGGGCTAATGGTTACTTTGCATTTAAAAGTTTCAAAATGTCTCTCGACTATGTTTTTTCTTCGAAATTTGATTATTAAGGGGGTTGAAATAGCAAGCACCTGGGTTTATTTACGATAGTTAAAGCTACAATAAGGACGGTACATGTGACAATGTGCAATAAATTAATTGAATTTGAATTTACATTGTTATACTCACTGTACAATAAGACGTCAATATAGGTTTTTCGTAATTTAAAAGTTCTATGGGAGCTTATGCTGTAGGCATGGAAGCAATAGTTTTACTAGTTATTTTTTTATTGTGAAATGTTTTAATTACCTATACTTTAGAATCTTTAGACTGCCAACCCTATAAGTATTTTGTATCCCGCCCCTGCATCTTTCGCTATATCGGATTTTCGTGAGAGTCCCGTAATTCCATTTCCCCAGGATTAAAAAGGGTCTCGGTGTATAAATTGATCGAATTATCTATTGTAATTTTTGCCGGATGTACTTTGAGCTTCACGAATTTGAATAACGTTTTTCTGGTACTGAATTTCACCCTCGAAATGAGTTCGTGTATTTTGCGGATTTCTTGTTTTGTATGCAAAAGTAGGATGAAATATCATATTTTGTACTTCTATCAATATCATCGCTCGTGTTCATCTCATTAAAAATTTTCCCCTTGCGGGATTCGAACACGCTACCGCTTAGCTTTGTATTTCGGAGCTCAAACCGCAACATCAGCCGACTTCGATTTGCAAAGTTGCGGTATTTGATGCCGTTTATTTTTGCAAGCTACACTTTTTTTGGTTGGGATTAATAATGGGTGCGTTTGTGGGCGGATGACAAGTAAGAAAAGACGTAAAAAACGAAAAAACCTAAATAACAAGTAGTTTGTAAGGAAATACACTAAAATAGGAATGAAAAAGTAACTGGTCTGGCTAGGTGGCCATCATCTTTGTTGCTAGACAATACTTCATCTAAGTGTCGTATTATTCTCTATCTATAAAACTATATTTAATAAAAAATAATAAGAACATAATAATTCCTTGCTTTACTCAGTCATACTCCTATCAAAGTGAGATTACTTCTACCCAACTCGTCATAGGGTTTATGGCTACTTGATGAGTCAAAGTAGCAAATTCAATCTCGCAGATTCCGCTATGAAAGATTGATAGAGCCTACAGAGGGCTATGAGGATATTTGCGTTCGACTCTGGTAATACAATTTAAAGTTTTGCAGGCCACATGAGCCTCCGTCTGGTTGCTATAGCAACGCCCTCTGCATTCGCACAATTTCGGTAAACGTGAGTGTATGGATCAAGGAGGCGATTTTCCAAGAAGGTGAATATCATTAGGATCGAGAGATATCGCTTGAGTGCTTTTTGGGGCCATTAGCTGAAGATGTAGGATTGATTGGCTGTATCAATCACTCATTACTGAGTAGCATGTGCATAATGTTGTCTGAATTGTATCATTTAGGTATGCCTGTGTACGTCCCACTGCAGGGCACAGGCCTCACCTCAACTACCTATGAGGTGGTTTGGGCCATAATACTCCACCACGCGGGCCTAGTGCGGATTGGCGGAGGGGTATTATAAGGACCAGAAAATAAACCTTACTATCAGATGTAATCAAGCCGCCATAAGGCTGGCTCTGATTAGGCTACACGACTAATATCCAGCGATATCAGCCGGGACCAACTTTGAACGTGCCTTCCGAAGCACGGAGATGCTCGTGATAAATGTCACTAAATATGGTTGGAATGGTCACCCATCCACTAACAACCGCGGCGTTGGCTGCTAAACTTTAGTAATCGATACCAAGGCTCCTGTCACTGAGCTACGAACACCTCATTTAGGTCCTTGCAAATGTCTAAACTGCCAGCACCCACTAAGCTATCCAGAAAACCGAGGCATTATCAATACGTGTTACCATAAAGAAAGTTATTTTACCTTTGTCTATGGTGTTACGTATTAAGCACTTCATCCCATTAACATTTCTATTTCAAAAAAGTATTAAGTTGATAAAAATAAAAATGGAAGCAGTCTTATTTGCATCCATGAATTCATGACCCTTAAGTTAACATCTTGAGGAATAATATTTGTACCCACCATTTTCATGGTCTAGCTAGAAAAACATGTCAAAGATTGTGTTTCAAATTGTGGTATAATATGCAAATTGATACTGATAACACGTACTCGACCTAACATAAAAATTTAGGCTAGTACCTAAATTTAAAATTTGTTGTAATATGTTTCAGCGTAAAGTTATATTAATAAAATGCAACTAAATTTTCTACTAATTTATTAAAACATAATATGAGTATAAAAACAAAATCTATGGATAAAAGTTTCTAAAAATAAAAAAAACATATGTTATGTAATGAAAAGGACTTCATAAATAGATGTAAAAGCATGCAGCAAAATTATACAATATTAAAGCTCGAATAAATACCTAAACTTTTTCTCCAAAGGTTTAGGTTCTGTACCTTTTGTATCAGATATCAAAAACATATCATAATTACAAAGTTTAACCTACTATTCTATACCATGTACCTACCGGGTTTTCTTTCAATTACATTAAGAAGGATCAAGTGATTTAATAAGTAGGGTACCCATTGAATAGTCACGGATTTTTGTTAGGCCTGAATAATAGCATTATACTCACAAAAATGTGACCTTTATGCGTGAAGGTAAATTGGAGCGAACGTAAGGTCAGACTACCTTTGAAAAGATTATGTAAGACATGGAATACATTTTATTGATATAAATGAATCCCAAATGCTATTAGCTAAGTAAAGCCAGTTTAACTCTTTTAAAATTATGGTTGAAATTTAATCATATTGTAATATCTATAAAATAATTAAATAAAAATATTGCAAAACAACAGAAAAACAGATCGTAAACTAAAACACTTGTGTAGTAATCAGAAAAAAAATATTTAGCCTTCGATATTAAAAACACGTAAGTAGGTAATCTCGCTTGCGTGGTTTTGTTTAAAGAACCGAACAGGCAGTTTGGGAAATTGACTATTTTATGGCACAATGGTATCAATCAGATCAACCCATAGCGTTTTCGTGACTGTATAACATACTGTTTCAATGCAGAAACTAATTTCATTGACTTTGCGCAACTAATTAATCATTATACTATTTATAAATTTTACGACCTTAATCACATTGGTTGCCTTCACCCTATTAGAAAATTTTAATGTTGCGAAAATGAATTAGCATTAATAAATTAACGCATAGAGTTTTTACACAATATTCGTATAAATATTTATTGTAAATAAAATGTAACTTTACGCAAAACCCAGAAACTATAACGATTATGACGTAATGTTTACTAATTGCCTTCAAAATCATTAGTTAAAATAGATTAACAAATGTGTGTGTACCTAGTTAACACGTAGAATTGCCGACCGACGAAAACCAGCAAGCGCAGCTTAGGCCACGTACCAGTGCAGCGCATAATTAGGACGTCTCCACACAAGGTGGATAGACGAAGCCGCTGGATGCATGCCGTTTATAACTAACCGGCCAATTTAGAAAATATTGGGGAAGGCCTATGTTCAGCAGTAGATGTCCTTTGGCTGAAATGATAAATCTGAAATCAGTAAATTCGTAAGCATAACAACAAAACGTCCTCACTAATTTATAACACTTAACCGTTAAAATAAATTAGGAGAACGATGGGCTGACGATATAAGTAATTAAAGTAAAACGCTACAATGTAAAACACCATAACTTATTATTAGGACGGCCAAAATTTATTATGCTGAGTTTTACTGATTTCTTAAATAATGGGAATCAATTGAGCTTGGATAAACATTTTATCGTGACCTCGTAGTTTATCCCTTAAAGCTTACTTGTAAAACTTATATGATCGAGATTTAACCTAAACTAAGTCTTATCTATGTATTCGTCAGTTTGAATAAAAATATAGCAACACACTAAAAATTTTAAATAGATATTCTTTCGAACATAACATATTGACTATGGATGAAAAAAAGGGTATCCTTTCATTTGGCCAAATTATTTTTCGCCAAATTTCACTTCCCAAAAAACATATTGCCGAACTTTGATTTCCCAAATGAATATTTAGCAAATATACATTTCGCACTTTATTCATTTGGTCAAATTATCATTTGGCAAAATTTTAATTTGTCAATTTTCATTAAGGCAAATGTTAAAATAGCAAATGTTTTATTTTGGCAAATATTATATCCCAAAAAAAATTGATTGGTCAAATTGCCATATATACCATATGCCACAGAAGCGAACTGCTGCCGGAAAAGTTGCATGGTTGTTGACTAAATGCATAGATTAGGTAATATAATTACTTACTTAATTTACCAAAACTTACTTTACAAACAGAGATCTTTCCTACAGAGTCTAGGTTAGGTTGGGTTAGAACAGTGACCACACAAAAAATTAAAATTTTTGCTTCCAATTGTATATTTTCGAAACTCTTAACTTGCCTTAACTCTTAACTAAAATAAAGACTTTTTAAATGTTTTACTTATGTAAATCGCATGCCTTGCAATATTTTGGGAAGTGTAAGTTTTGCCAAACCATACATTTGACTAAATAATATTTGGTAAAATGAAACATTGCCAAGCAAATATTTGCTAAACAATAACTTGCCATTAATAGTGTTTGCTAACTGAGAAGTTGCGAAAAGTTGATTTGCCAAATGTTTTTTTGCCAAATGAAAATTTGGGAAAGATAGTTTGGGATGTGATACTTTGGGAAACGTTTTTTGGCCAAACATTAGTAATCAGAAAAAAAGATCTTTCGGTCTGAGTGTACATTTATTCACCCCTTATTTACAGTGGAGGCGGGATAACTGGGAATACCGAGATTATCTGATTTTATTTAGGATTTGCCCGCATGTCTTGATGCTAATATTCTGTTGTTTTTAAATTGTTTAGTTTGCTCTATTTTACGTCATTTTGTCAGATTTTGCATCGGCCGGATTGACGTAGACCTATGTTTGACGTAATCGTAAAAATCAGGTTTAAACACAGTAAAATAAAAAAGTGTTCTACGACTGCCGAAATTTTATACATTAAGTATTAGAACTTATATTGTTGAATAGCTACCAAAAAGAAATCGTTACAGAACGAGATTTCATATTAGATGCATTTGGGTTTTTGTATCCCGTCGCGTCATGTCAAAACTGTTGTTATTGCCACACTTTACAAGACTAACTAATCATTTTCATGTTTTGAAATCAGCGTTTAAATCCCAAAAAAGTAACCAAACTTTGAATGAATAACCTATGTTTCTTTTAACAAAAACAATAAGACAAAATAATAATCGTTTTAAAATACTAAATTGACTGTCATTTGTACCGTTGGACGGCAAGCGTGTCCCGACATTATTATACCTACTCCTAGAAGAACATTTCAGTCTCGATAAAATTTCATCTGGCGTAAAAGAAAGGTTTATTTAACCTTCTAAATAAAAGAAATAACATTAAAATGTATCGTACTTCCCGATCCCACATAAGCCGAGCTTAGCCGCCGTATCCCGCTGAGTGAGGGACAGTTTTGGATCCGTCGTCCGTATTTATGTTTATTATTATTACACGAAGATAGCAGTTCCTAGTACGATACTACGAATACAGTTGTTGGAATTATATAGCCGAACTGTCTGGTTTTAAAGTCTATGCCAAAACTGATTGGATAAAGTTATTTTTTGTCGTCTGTTTATTCCATTTAACACTCACGACCTTGTATCAACCTGTACGCTAACATAAACAAAACAGAATCACACAGCATTGATTAAAGCTTGCAACTTTAAATAATACAAACAAAAACCTTTTACACTCACAAACATTCTAAATTAACTTGATTTATGGAAACAACAGACTTCCTTTCGTTTTATTCGGAAATTACACGCCTGTGGAGAACAGCTGTAACACAAAACGAACGGCCAGTGAATGAATGCAGAGATAAGACAGGATAGCGGTTTAAATAATATAAAATGTCAATGTCAATAAAAAGTGATTTATCCTCTTGCTCTTGTCCATCGTTGTTCAATTGTTATCTTTTTTTCAAAGTTAATAAACGTTTCAAGTTGGTTATTTACCTACTTAGTAACTTAAGTTTTAATACCTTGGTAGTTTTCTACCAAGAATACCCTTTTTGTAGTTGAGGGTTTAATTTATTTTTCTTCGTATTAACCAACAAATTTATGTAAAATATTGGAATTGGTAAAATTAAAACAGTCAAAAATTATTAAATTAAAGCCTAAATGATTACCTATTTGGCCTGGCTGTTCTCATAGTCTGTGCCTTGGTAAAATAGGTGAGGCGAACAGACGAGCAATTAATCCAAATTAAGCCGTTGATGTAACCCTTTCCCTCACAGAAATATGGCGTGTATTAATTTGTGTTTGGACGGGAATTCTCTTTAATAGATCCGACACATTTACCTGTAAGTATACACAAGAATAGGACACTCCTTTAAACCATTATTGAAATAAGCTGATCCATAAGCAACAACTTTTACTATATGAGCAAAAAGGAAATCCTTATAACTAAACATTAAATATAATCTCCTAAAAATAAAAGGATTTTCCGTACAAAATGGTGTCAGCTGGTCACGGATTATGTTTTGGGTTGTGTTCAATAACATCTTGTAATAAATAAAGTAAATAAATTCCCCTAACAATCGTACCAGTGGCCAAAAACTAAATAATCAATAAGGAACTTGGTTACAAACTGTCGTAGTTTTCAATTCAACCTACATTTTGCGGGATTCGAACCAGCAAACACTTGGCTTGTTTGTAGCCCGGACCGCGCGAAGTACTAAAACGGAATAAAAAAATATTTTTATTTATTTACATTCTGTCAAAAAAGTTTCGGGAATTGATGATTTGTTTATGGTTCCAAATTCAAAATTATATATTTTTTGGTTGTTGTTAGATTGGCACAACTGTTTTCCATTTTGGCGCGGAGTTTGAGTTACATCTGATAATTAGATTAAATACACCTTATTCACCAGATATGGCTCCAGCCGACTTCTTTCTTTTTCCTAAACTCAAATTACCACTTCGTGGCACCCGGTTTCATTAGAAGACATAAAGGAGAATTCGCAGCGAGAACTGAAGTCGATTCCGGAAAAAGCGTTTAAAAATGTTTTGATATTTAGATTATTCGTTGGCGTAAGTTTACTGGAGGAGCATAATTTGAAGGTGATAAAATAAATTTGGCTGAATAAATAACATTTTGTGTATTATTAATCTTTTCCCGGTACTTTCTTGACAGAGTAGTATTTATAATTTAGGTATATAATGTTACCTTTTTTGCCTGACGTTAATTCCCGTTTCATTGAGTTTAAATTTATGCAACGCGAAAGTTTAAAAGTAATTAGAACAGTTACTGTTTTAAATATTTTTCAAGGAAAACAAAAGTTATTAACGAAATAACATTGCTTAAGAAACCGCATAAACTGAACATAACGTTTATTCTAAAAAAAAAAACAAGTTAAACATTATGGCATTTACAATGGCAAGCTTTTAAACAGTGCCTAATTATACCTTACAACGTTTCTGACACTTCCCTCAAGTTCATTAAAAATTTCGAAACTGTTTTATGAAGTTTCGAAATCCACCTGTCAACTTGAGACTGACTAGCAAATTAATCATTCCGTTTGCACAAAAACAGAAGCCGATTTTTAATTTCCGCTGGCTATAATTCATATCCGAATTCAAAAATAAAATTCTGTTTTTATCCCCTTTTTATGATGATGCTACAATATCACTACCTCAACGCGTTTAAATAGAATCTATAGTAGGTGATATTTAGTTAGCACGGACCAAAATATAATTCAGTTATGACAACAATTGTTCGTGTCTATCCATTGTCCCATTGAGACGATAAAACAAACAAATTACGACCTTTCGACGGCTATCTCGTCAGAAATGTCCAGTCTAAACACTATTAGCAACTATTTGGAATCGCTCGTTAAATTATTGCGTTTTGGTTGCTTTGTGTAAATGTGAGGTTACTTAGCAAGTCAATAACGTCATCGTATTTACGTTATCGGTGGGAGGTTATCGTGTCATTCGTCGCTCTTCGCTGCGAGTCGATGCTCGAGTCTTACGAGTTTTGTGCAATATGTGAAATGAGTGCGAGTTTGAGATGCGTGTGGTGCCACTGTTAACTTTATTCGTCTGTCTGTTGTGTGCCTGTGCAAGCTACGACATGATCGTTGGAGATACGGTGCACAAGAAGATGGTGTTCCATCAGAGGATCAAGGACTTTGCGATACCGTTCAAGAAGAGGATAAAAACAATGACGTTTACGGATCCTGAGAAAAGAATTATAAAGGTAATTTTAAACTTTGTTCTCGATGTTTCCAAAACTTTCACTTAAGTATGTACTTTAGCTGATTAAGTTCCATTAAATATTCTGAGTTCTGTTTAGTGCAAACTAAAGCGACTTGTACAATAACAGATCATTCTAAAATTGAATTATAGCTCGACTTATAGCAGTGTAGGTACGTAATCGAATATTTCTATATTTTTTTTGAGATCGTAACTATCATATATGTTAGTACCTATTGCTCCAATTAAGTTATAATACCAGTCTGTACAAATCGAAAAAAAAAAATTGAAACCTTGGAAATAAATTTGTTACAAGTTGAAAAGTCTTATCAGTTAAAATAAAAAACAATCTTGTCGGACACTTCAATAGATCGTTTAGAGTAAACGTGTTTATTTCCCAACTGGTCCATACGTAGTTTGCAATGGATTCTTAACAAGCAAGAAATTAATTTACATTCTACCTTCAAGTGCAGTTTCACTCCCTGTTGCTGGACTTATTGATAATAGTTTATTTAACCAGTCAATCAATTTCATAAGATTACCGACTATTATTCACTCATATCTACAATATTCAAAAACTTAACTGTCATCTTGTTTTGAATACACATTTAAAGTTGTTTGATTACTCTTTTCCCAGTTTTAAACCAGATTTTTTTATTGTATTATGTGCAATTATGTTGGCATTAGACTTTTTAGATTTATGTCAAATAGAACCAGTTTCGTTGGTACTAATATTTTACAACAGTTGTATTAGCCGTGACCTTTTTATGATCATAAATATTAACCTTGTTTATTTAAAGAGATTAAAAAGATTTAACTCTTTAAAGATTCCCAAATCAAGGGCGTGAACTAATGAACTCTAAATAAGTAAACAAATAAATACCTACCTATGCGCCAGATAACACAAATATTTTTCCAGGGCCAAATCTAGAAAAGAGATTGAATTTTTTTATTCACTCAGGAATCGAAACCCACATAGCGTTAAACGTAAACTATGTATAACATATCTATTCAGGAAATACTAAGTGTCCAAAAGTTTTTCAACTTTGAAATCCTAAATAGACTTATACTTGCAAAAACCTACCCTTCACCAACTTAACTTCAAATCGAATGCTTAAAACGAAGATACAGTCTAAATTACTGTCGTTAGAATAGAATAAGTTTTGTAACACATAATAAGATAGCTTTATGAGAGCGAGGTCAAATAAGACTGTTTAATACAGTATTTTACAAAACATTCTTCATTACCATAAATTATACAACTCAAAAATTATTCATAAACCTAATTAACTCTGGCTTCTGAATTTTGATAATATTATCTAACTAACATTTATCATTCATTTCTTGTTTTATGATCTATTGAAACATATTTATAATACAAAATGAAAATTAGCATGGGAAATTAATGTATCAACATAAAACTTCAGTATCAATCAGTATAGAAATTCATGGAATACACACTTTTGTATCTTGGGATCGAAATGAATTTTAAAGTCTAAAATGAAAAATCCTGGATATGGAACAAAAATCAAAGTTTAAGTTTCTAGTTATAAAATATTTCAAAAACTATTTAGTAAATACATAATTCAAAATCAGTGTAAAATATTAAATTCAAAATAAAAAAAAATCTGTGTAAAATAAAAATAAAAACTTTTTTGAAGTCATATTAATTATTTTAGGTAATTTAATACCATAGTTAAAAAGAACACGTTTTTAAATGCATTGTATTGAAATCGTCAGAACGAATCAAATAAGTCCAAACACGAAGGTTTTACATGTAGCCAATATAAGTTCCTTCACTTTCCTGACTCCATCAGATCTGCATAATGGTTTTAAATTATCGTATAATTGATAAGACATGACATTCAGTAATAGGTCAAAACACTTCCAAGATTTAAATTTATTTATTTAATCAGCTGTTAGTTACAAATGAAGAAAAAATAAGACTACCTATAACCGATATACTTAGATTTGGAAAACAAATATTTTAGAATTAAGAATTTATTCAACATTTACGCTGCAAAATAATGACCTTAACAGAATCTTTTTTTTTCCAGGGTATAGCAGCTATTGACAATAACTTCTCACATGCCAGTGCCAACGTTACAGAAGGAGGTGTTGGCTACTCACACGTCACAGTCAGGATGAAGAGCCAAAGACACCACCCATTGAACTTTGAAGTCGAGATTTATGTGTAACAAGAGTAGGTAACTAAAATTATCAGAATCTGTGTTAATAGCTTGCTAGGATTGGTTTAGTGTTTATAAATCACTATAGCAGTTAAGTTAGGTTAGACGTCATGATGATTGTAGAAACCAAAAAAAAGTCTGGTACGTAACAAATGAATTAGATTACAAATGAATATTGTTTTTTTTTTAATGTTTCGTTGAACGAGTAACAGCATTGTTTTAAAAACCATAGATGTAGGTATTATCAATAATGAAATTTAATTTACGATGATTTGTAAATAAAATCCTGTCATGTCTCATGTGTAACTCAATAGTAACAATGTATGCATTTAAAACTTTGTTTAAATTGTTATTATAATTATCATGAAAAAACAAAAAGAAAGAAAAACGAGTAATAGGTTTAAAGAACTAATTTTTAAAATAATTAGTTATTTAATAAGTATGTTACTTGTTGTTTTCATTAATTATACAAAATAAAATAATAATTGAACGAATTCGTTTTGTAGTAAAGAATTAATTTAATACCTTTAAATAAGTCATCATCATCATCATCATCACCAGCCTATATCAGTCCACTGCTGGACACTGGCCTCTCCAAAAGGAGGATTTTTCCATAATCGCCACGCTTGGCAGGCGGGTTGGCGATCGCAGTTTGGCCAATGGTGGAAAGGAGACGCTGCTGCCCGTCTTCTTGTGGCGGTTCTCCTGTAGTCGCCTCTTACGACACCCATAGGAAGAGAAGGGGTGGTGCTAATCTTTTAACGTGCCGGCACCACACGACACCAACGAATTATAACTTTACATCGAATATAATATTTAAATAAGTGTATTGAAATAATTAATTTCTTTGTTTATTAGTGGAGTACTTATGTAACCAAAGTTTTAAAGTATCGTTAATTGTGTATCAATAAAAACAATAATAATTTAATTTAATTGCATATTATACGCAATTAGGTGATAAGTTATTTTTTAGAAACACAATTGTAAGTTAGAGCAATAAAGACAAAGTAGCTTAGGTATTATATTTTTTAAATAAATAGATTGTAATTTTTTTATATTTTTCATGACATGACACAAACTTAGGAATCATAATTAGTCGATAGTTATTAATAAGAAGTACCAATGTGAAGTATGTTTAAAGTCCCTCTAAAAATAATAGATTTTTATTTTTGCTATCGGTGTGCAATCTAGATCTGTCGTTTTTTTGTGTAGGTCATAGTTCTATGTTTATTGTAACAATAAATTATAAGAATGTGTTAATGACCCTGATTATTATGATTTTAAGTTTAATTATTAAAGTTCTTGTTCATTATACATGTCAGCTTAATTTATATTTTTAATAAAAATAAAATAAATGAAATGTTTATTTTACTTATGTTATACGATATATCCTACCAAATCGTCGCTTATTTACATTACTACGACATGACATTAAATAATAATCAATACTAGATGTGATCGTTATTATTTACAAATTATACAGATAGTTTAGAAGCTATTCTTGACAGTTAGGCACTAGCTTGCAGTGTTAGCACTTTTTGATGAAATTCTTATTATTATTCAGTACTTATCAAAGTAACTAAAAGTAGGCACACAATTGTTGTAGATATGTAATAAAAATAAAATATCTTTATTGACAAAAACACACAACGAAATATTTTTGAAACACCTAGCTCCTAGGTATGCAAACCTGTGCTACAGAAGTCAGTGCCCACTCTCGCCACTTAATCTAGTTGTTACAAGCTAATAAAAAAATATAAGTTCTAACATAACCACTAACTTACTTCATCAAACGCCCGTGCAAGAGTAATTGTATCAGACTATTGTCGTCTCTGCATTTTTCCCGGGAAGTCCCAAACAGATTTCCTCTGAAACTTAATTTCACGCCTGTCAGTCTCTGAAAACAACGTCGTATGTTGAAACCCGGCTGTTGTGTTATCCGGAAAACCATTATAGATTCTATCGACTCGGTAATTTGTCTTTCAGATACTGGATATTAGAGCTGTCAAGAGATAGAAATTAAGAAAAAAATCCATAGTCACTTTAATAATGATGTGTGGTCATTTAAAAAAAAAACGGTTTTGTCCGAAAAAAAAAAATTATAATAATAGCCAACCAAACATACAACACTTTTTGGAATAGAACATTTACTAACACTACTGTTAGTAAATGTTCTATTCCAAAAAGTGTTTATTCTCATTTCTCATAATAATTGATGTAACAAAACTATCTTGACTCTTTCTTTAAAAAAAAGGTAAAATACTCTATTTACGTAACTTTATGAGGATATTCATATTATAATTCCTTTTAGTACCTACTTATTAGTAATTACTAAGACAAGCAGGTGAAATTAGTATTATAACAAAATAATTGGGAAAAAACCGGTAAACATTTTTAGGAATTCCAATAGACAGATAGGTACACAAATAACCTTTCATTTTGAATGTTGGTAAAATAAAGTTCCATAATAAATAAATCTCAGAACTTAGATTGTGGCGGCTATTGAAAAAAGCTTTTATTTGCCACCGGAACCGTAAACAATAGGAGAATCGCAGAACCAGTCGTAAATCAACGTAACAAAAAGCAAGATTAAACAAAAGTAGGCTACGCGTTCGTACAAAACGCTTACGATGTGGTTCCGTGGTTTTTGTGGCCGGACCCGCGATAAATCAGAGGAGCCACTAGTGGTCACTGCAAATATACAAACTTGTGGATAAGTTAGCTAGGTATGCTTCTAAGTCGCTCGGGTATACGTTTGCGATATAAGTAGGTAAGTATACAGCCAAATACTTGTTTAACAACACTAAAGGCGAGGCGCCGTGCGTCGTATCCAGCATTGCACTTTTCTTCTTTTTTTTTTAATTGTTCGTTCCGCCATCATATACATCTTGGCGATAAGACCGCCGAAATTGTACATTTCTGTAAACATCAACTGTAACATCTTTGTTTGGTGTGCAATAAAGAGTAGCTATATCCTTCTCTTCTTTACATAATATGGCATCCAATTTAGGTACACAAAATGCTCGTGCTCACTATCGTATCACACTCGTATCACTCACGGGATTCGAACTTGCTACTTTATAAATGGCAATAAACTGTTTTTAGGTTCTGTCATTGGAGACGCTCTGCTAAAAACAACCAATGTTTATGAGGTACCAAAATGTATTTTGCCAAGTACGTCTCCCAGTACCTAGACTCGAGATAATTTAGAAAATATCGTTTAGGTAAATTACTTGAACCGGGAAGCGAACCCTTTGCATCGTGAGTCTCCGCGCTACTACAAACCGAGACGCTTAAAAGTACTTGATGAAAAGTAATGAGAAAAATGTAACTATGACATCATTTAAACATTTAATTTATCCTAAAAACAAAAAATATCTTGAAATTTGCCTTTTTACATCTTTTTGTCTCAAAAGAGAAAAACCTCATCAAAATATGATGTATAAAACCGGTGTTTTCATCACAACAACCCGGAAGCAGCCTCGAGCCCCAGGGATAAACAAAAGGGTAGGGTTTTTGCCACCCTTGTTATTAATGTAATAACTGACACTTTGTTTTATGCATGTTCCTACTTTACTAGTTTGTTCTTGTTGGGCGAAAGCTAAAAGATGCTACCCCGTTTTGAATTTTAAATTACTAATTAACAGTGTAGAATATTTAGCGCTAAATTTCAGGATCATAAATCGTGAATAAATTCTTTCAAAGATTTAAAAACAAATGAAGAGTACATTTTCTATGAAAATTATTCTAATAAATGTGGATCGTTACAAGTAGCCTTCAAATTCTTTTTTGAATCAGTAACATTGGTTCACTGTGTTTAGTTTTCAATATATTTGAAGCTAAAACAAGATTAGCTTGACTGAAAAATAATCACTTTTATAAACAATTTATTTGATTGACATTTGGTCTCTAGACTGATTGAATAAAACATATATGACAGAGGTAAATTCATTCAAGTGAAAAAACTATACTCCAGCCACGAATCATATTTTGATGTCAATATACAATGTAAACCAGAATAACTCATTTATAAAAAAAAACGTAGGTAAGTACTCTCTATTTGCAAAGATTTAAATTTTGGGACGAAGTTCAAAATAACATTTATGGAATCTCGTTTGTTGCCTTGTCCAATTATATATAAATAAAACGCTATTAATAAACATTGTGCAATAACAACGACATAGAAATCATTAATATTTAGTACTGAGAATGAGAGATAACAAATTCGTCTAATTAATAAGATAATTACAAAATATACTAGTGTACCTACGTGATTCAAGCCACAAATATTTCTCTATCCGAAGACAAATAATTTTTATTTACAGATTGCGTAACAGGTACGTAATGTTTTTATACTGTTTCCCTTACAATAAAATATTCCTACAATAATAAACAATTCTTAAACCATAGGCATGTGCATACAAAATGGACTATCAAACTACAATGTCACATAGTAGCACTGTAAGTAAAAAGAAATCATCGATCTAATTTACAAAGGATTCAAAAACCAGATTCAGACCAAGTCGCTTGCGTGTCAAGAACAGCAGACACTATTTCTAACTTACAAAATTTGACATCTCGTTCTAAAAGCTATCCACGTCCCCACGTCTAACACAAGCCTTCTTCCAGCAATCACAGCCTTCACTATTGTCTACCTTCCTTGTCGAAGCTTTGTACGCCCAGGAATTTCCAATAATACTTCTTGGACCAACTTATTTTGGTCCCAAACAACCCAAAACCACTTTTATTCCAGTCGCCCAAGGAACACATCTAGTGATGTGAATGCAAGGGTTACTTTGCAAAGATATTTTCGCGATACTAAAAAGGTAAATTCGAAAGAGTTTCAAGTTTTCAAAGCTATGGTACCGTTACTTCGTGGGGGTTAAGCCGAACGCAGTAAAAGGAAATTGCTTCTGTAATGGATATTTTTCCTTAACATCGTCAATAAACGAAATGGGATATTCAGGATGAAAAATACTAATTCGTTTTCTGATAGAAAATCTTCTGGGAGTTTTATTTTCTCATTGTTATTGGGGATATTATTTTACGTGTACAATGAAATATCTCAGAACCTGTAAGACACCTTATACTTATTGTCAAAGTGGTTAAGTAGCTGATTGTTAATATTCTAGCTAGGTGATTGTTTAGTATACATAATAATTCCTAGTCTACAACAAACACAGCTACAGTGCGCTATTTGAGGATAAATTGGAATGGAAATAAAGGAATTCCGGGGAAAAACGAAACGGTCCCAACTTTTTAAGGGCCAAATGAAATGGGAAACTTTCTACTTTTTTATATACTCAATAAACAAAGTTTCTTTGAAATATACTTTACGAAGGGGGTGATCGCATTGAATGGCAGTCATTAACCCAGTTTCTCTAGATATTTTTAGTTTAGTTACAGCTTGTTGAGTCAGAGCTATCAGCGTACGTTAAACCGTGCGATTGTTTAAAACTGAGTGTTCCTTGTTATGAAATTGAACGCGGTCTTACTTCACGCAAATTCCTTAGTTCAAAAGTATTTTCTTTCTTTTTAAGCTTTAGTCATCATTCGGAGGACATTAATCATATCCGTGCATAAGGCACAGTACCTATGTTTATGTTGTGGCTACAGTCTGTGACACAATTATTTTCAAGTTGAATAACTGTCTGCTGCTCACTTACTTTCTATTAGATTTTAAGATGTGTTCACTAGAAATTGTTGAATAAATCACTGTCACTTGCACTTTGGTCTTTTTTTGGGATTTCAGTGCACTATACATCAAAGATATTATTTGTTTTACTATAGGTACCTAAACCTAAAACCAAAGAGCACAAGTAGGTACATGTTTGTTGGTTGGTAGGAACAAAGCAACAGGAAACCAAAGTGGCGATCTCTAAAGTTTTTATTAATTTAATTTGAATACTAAATATGCTCTCTTTACATAATGTTTAAATGTAATTTCAAGGATCACTGTTGTTTTAATCTGTATGAAATATTTTTTATTAGTCTCTTTAGAACTAACATGTAAAAAAAATATCAATTGGACTATGTTTTCTACACAATCCTCTGAAAAAAATGGTTGCCTTATTCACTGTCCAGGCGACTACTCTTCTAATAAATTGTAAAATAAAATCAAATACAAAAGCATCAAATCAATTCAAAAAGTGTGGTTTAATTTGGAAATGATTTAAAGTTATTCACAAATTGTTATTTACTAACTTTTATAACAATTATTAGGAACAATGCGGGACTGTTACAAATTGCAACAGTATCTAGTATAGGAAGCTTACATAATTGTTCCGTTTACAATGTACCCTCGTCTACACGTCCACAAAGTCAACGGATTTCGTTGAGAAGCTAATTGCATAAGACTGCGGGCCACATCCATCAATCAGGATCTGTCGGGCAAAGGGCTAATTTGCTCATTTGTTTTTCCACTAAGCCGTGGCTTTCGCGGGTACTGATAGATGTTTGATTACGGCTTTCGGGTATCTAGATAGTACGTAATTAGTTTTAGGCTGACTATAAGTTTAAGTTTAACATTAAACGTCACAAAAGTAGAGTTGAAGATGTAGGAATACGCACACGAAAACACTTACGCGGAGATCTCGATTATTAACTAAATTGAATGATATAGTAGGATGTAAGAATTAATTAACTCCGATCTAGGCTCCCTAGCATGCCAACAAATCACGATTTATGATATGATATAATATAGCGATTTATCGACACCCAAGTGTCAAAATATATATGCACAGGCGCCATCTTGAACTTTTATCGAAATAGTTAGCATGTCCGTCCGTGCCGGTGACGTCACGGTCATGCTCACTGTTGTATTGATAAAAGTTCATATTTTGACAGTCGGGTGTCGATAAATCGCTATAACATATCGTCTTTTGTTTGTTTTTGTTTTTTTGCTTTGGGGGCAGGTTCATGAGTGTGCGTGGGTGATGAATGACATAACAAATGAAAATGATTAAGAGCCTATATAACTCCAGCTCAAATTCAAATTTCCCCCCCGCCTCACTTCATGCGCGATTCGTATGCCTGTCAGTTAGCGGCTGACGTCTCGCGCGGATATACGATAGGGTTGACTACTGCTGAGTAACTACTGTATAGACGTAGGCACAGAAGTAAAAACTAAAAAGTATGCTTATCGTTATTTTTATTCAAGTAGACTTTGTATACTTATAAATATATTTTTTTACATATGGTGCGAATATGCAAAGCTTCATATAAATGAAAATGTAGTCTCAAAATGTATTTACATAAATAGAAAATCATAAATTCGTTTAGAACAATAAATGTTACACAATAACATAACAATATGGGTAAATAAGGTATTTAAAACTACAATACTAAAAATCGAATTATCCCTAACTGATAGTTTTACTAAACAAACAGCACTCATAACAAAAACTCGACTTGCCGACTTGATCTTATTATGTATTCTGTGTATCAACGTCTTATATCATATAAGAATATCGTAGAACACATTTAACACTGGAAACTGCTAATATTTCTAATTTTTTTATAAAATTTTAAGCAAAACCGAATATTTACTGTCACAGACAAATAATGACACGACTGTTTGACGTTCCGTCACTCATCATTATCTTTGGATTTTATGGATGGGAAAGGAGAATGGAATGAATGACTTCATTGTGAATGTAAAGAAAGACTGGTGGTACACCAGTCTTTCCACCATAACCATAGATCTATCATATCAAAATAGATTGAGCACTATGCGAAATAACGTGTTGCGACAGAGAGACAAAGCCGAAGAGGTTTTCTCTTTCTAGCGGTGACCAAATTGGCAAAAGTAAAATAAGTTCTTTTAGGTCTTCTAATAGGTCCTTCCAATTCCATCCATCCATTTAATAATGTATTTATATGACAAAATTTGTTATTGCTGTGGTAACATTACCGCAGCAAAAAGTTTGGCGTAGCATACACATTGTTGGTATATAAGGTCTAACAGTTTCCACAGATGTCTGTTTTGTCTCGACGTTAGATGCTGCGTTCTATTGCTCTAAAAGTAATTATTGTTTGTGATGTTGCTTATGAAAATCGTTAGGTCTAAAATCATGGTTCATAATTTTGGATTATTGACGAAATAAATACGATTGAAAATATTATTAAATATGAATTTTATAAACCAGCTAGCATTTGCTAGTAGATGACGCCATTATTTTAATGACTATGCCTGAATGCATATTCACTGCCACTGGGTGAGCGAGAACAAATCCCTCTGGTTTGTGCCTTTCACCAGAAACAGTTTTTCAATTTGATAACAATTAACATCAATGGATTACTGTACTGCTAAGGCCTGCTAAAGGTAGCAGGACGACGCTGGATGCAGGCCGCTTCCATAAATCAAGTAAAATACTTAGTCAATGGCCGCTTCCAACCAGCCGAACTGGAAATCACTGGGGGAGGCCATGTTCAGCAGAGGATGTCCTGTGGCTTAAAGGATGATCATGAAGGCCAAAAGTGTGTTAAAAACATTTTAGAAGTACTCATCCAGTTTCATCAAAAACTCATCTATCCAGGTCCATGACATCAAAAAGTTATTCATAAAAAGTTAAAGAAGGTTTTTATCATTTTGGATTTCATTCACAATTTCATTCAATATCCCAACCCTTTTTTGAACCTATTTTTGTCTTTAGTCATCCGTCCGCCATTATTGTTTACTACGAAGACCAAGTTAGAATAATTCGACTATACACTACTAATTAATTTTATAATTAGTATAAACTAATTTAGTAGCAAACGTGCTGACATTTTCTGTTATTTGATACACAATACAAAAGAATTGTTAAGAAAAACCATATTTACATAAAAAATCTATTTTCTGCTAATGGCTTTTGCTACAACAGCTGGCTTACACTTTGTGGCAGATTGATGCCATTAATGCCCTTACCTTTACCTTACATTTGCCCTTACCTTTCCACTCCAGTATCTTGATGACGTCTTCAAGTGCGTTCTTAAATAATATCGAAGAAATACATAACACCTACTTGTTAAAGTCTAAGTCATTTATTTCTGTAAATCGGCCATTAAAGGCTCTTTCAATTACTCTCCTCATAGCAACTTAATGGATATCTTCTAGTGACTTTAAATTTGACAATCATCGGTCAGTCGAGGTGCTGAGAAACATGCCATGTTGTACAGGCTTCCTAGCATCTCGACCCACCCGACTTGGCATTGCTGTAAGGATTTCAGAACAGCCCGGTTCTGCACAAAAACGAGGGGATTGTGTTTGTTCTACAAGTTTGGGATAATAAATATAAAGAAAACATTTTAAGACCAGTGAATTGATGATACATTGAGATCTCAAAGTAGAGATTTAGAAAACCGTAACTTTTCGTGGTGTAATTCATAACCTTCGTGGGCAAATGATCACGAAAACAGTGTCACGAAAGCACTCGCCCGGCATGCAATGGGACGTGGACGTGGGTTCGAGTCCCATCTGAGGTCGATGATTTTTTTCAAATGTTATTTATCTTCAATTAAACCTTGCATGGAAGTGCTAAAAACAAAAATTTTCAGTGTCACAAAAGTTACAAAAACTAGATATTTGCATAATTGTACAAATAAATAATTGACCTATTTTAAAAGTAACTGGCGAAACACGATTTTGTAAAAACAATACACAAGAATTTCTACCTTTACAGGACATGTTTTTTTTTTTATAAAAATTAATAGAAATAATACTAAACGCTACCACTCTACACAGCTTTTAGATTTTTAAAGACCTCTGTTTAATTAATAGAAAGATAATGTTTTTAAATATGTTGTATGCGTTTCCGAATGAAAGCTATTGTTGTCTGACAGTGACAAATGTCGGATTTCTTTTTTTCACTCCTTATACAGGCTAAGGTCTACCAGGCCCATACTGCCTAGTCATTAGTTATTTATAATTACATTCTTGGATTTGTTAAAAAAAAGTTAAAACAACTAGGAACCGACTTTCAAGAATGAACTAATAGGCGAAAAATTATACTTATTTTGTAAAAAAAAACTAGGTAACAAACATAAAAATAAAATTTCTAAACTATGGAGACACAACCTTTTTGGAGTCGGTGCTCCATGGACTCCATTGAGAGTTAAAATATGTTTATTTGCACTGACTCCAAAAATAACTGATTAGGTACCAATGTTTGTTTAAAAATATATTTTTTCGCCTTTTAGTTAATTTTTCAAGTCGGTTCCTAGTTTTTATTTTTATTTTATTTAACCCTTATTAGTGCTAGGACTTTAACAATACATTATCGTCCAATTGAGCGTCTATTATTATAGAAGTCGTTTAATAAAAATATCGTTATGAACAGAAGTGTCGTCGTAACCAACGGATAACCGTTCAATGCCTAAGTAAAAAAAGGCAAAAGTTTGTGTCGATAAATCTGCGCTTTTTTAAGGTATTAATGATCCTTTGTATAGCTGTTTTCGTCGTTAGTTAAAATATTTTTAATCACACTCGTGAAGGTGAATAAATGAATAACACATCAAAATTTATTACTGAATTTATATTATAAATAGGTTAAAAATTATGAATAACTGCCTAAAAACAGTCTTTGAAGTATTAGTCAGTACATAAAACTTTAGTTCATTCTCGCCTTTGGAATATCTGCAATAACAAAAAATTACATTACTTGTGTAGTATCGCAACAGGTAAAGAATATTAAGGGTAACAAAATCTTGTACAGTTTTTGGAACGACAACCCTATAAATTTTTGAAATTAGTAGTACAGACAGCAGAAACATGTCAATTATTTTTATATATTATTTTTATATTTTTGAATTTAGGATTGCTTTTATTTATTCTGTAAGAAATAAAATCGCTTTCTGTAAGTGCAACAATGTCCAGTCCCAGCATGAGTTCAGAAATACTTCGCCTTTAAGATTCCTACATTTGTAAAAATAAATAAATGTTGCTAATACTTACAGGTTCACTCGTATATTTTCGTTTTTGGATTCCAGGTGTGTGCGTAAAAGAAGTTTTTTATTCCTCAAAACGAAAAATGTACCTATAAAAAATATTTAACTCGTGTAAAAAATTCTACTCTTATTTTAGTATTTACAACTTGGTTAGTTACTTACCTTATTATTTAATTAATATGTTTATTTAAATATTTTCACCAGGTCCTTGATATTTTCTTTTTGTTGCGTTTATTTGCCATCCTTACAATAATGTCAGTATACGTTCCTCGTAGCGAGAGAAAGCGACACGGGTACCCCGTGCGAATGCTGGGGCGGTACTAAATTTGTTCTGTTGCGCGGGTCGGGGAGCGGGGCGGCTCAGTATATACTGGTGAGCTCAGGCATTATTTCAGAGTTTTACTTCTTACAACGTGATTAAATACTTAATTCTTTTTTTGATAAATATTGTCACCGCATTTCACTTAGTATAGTTTATTGCCAGAGTTTAATTCGTATAAGTAATATATCCATTAAATAAAGACGAATCTTCGTAAAATTTTGATGCATGTTTGTGATTTTATTCTATCGAGAATATTTTTCAGAATTGTGTTTCCGAAAAATATAGTCGCTTGTAAATATCCTGAAGTTTGCTATATATGTTTAATAACATGCCTGATTCAGAACTGTCATTGTAAAACAGAATCTCCGCAGACCCAGAAACGCCATTTGGCCTATCATCGGCTCTTAAGAACATATTTTTATGTCATTTTAAAAGATGGTGATTTAAAATCCTTACCTACTATTCGATTCTAATTAAGTATAAGAATTATGAAAGCTTCGGCAAATGGGTATATAAGCTGAGTCTTATAAGCTGAATATTGCCCAAACAAAAAAAAACTCTATCTGCGAGAAAGTCTTATAATTTCCCATTCCACATTTAATTGATTTAAAATTGTCTTCTAAAACCTTGTCCGAGTATCAGCCCGATGCCAAAGGGTACACATTTTCATTTTATTACAGCCAGGATTTACTACGTAAACACGCTAAAACCACTCTTTATTAAGCACCTAAGAAGGCCTATAAAGTGTACACACGACACAACAGTGCAACAGCCCTAACATGAAGCGTCAGCATCAGACTTGCAGCCATAAAATAGTTACAACCCAACAGGGGAACCGTCCTAGCTCCCACTCTTTTTGATCCTAATATAACAAGGTTCAGAAAGTTTGCTTCATATCCACATGTCTTGTTAATGAGATTATTGCTGCTACTAATAAATCGCACATTATTGTATTTGTAGTCACTTTGCAATTTGCCTAAAAACACGTAAGAATACAATTGATTTTCCATGTCGGTCAGGTTGAGAAACCACATGATACGAACTAGTCAATGTTCTAATTCTAATCTTCTAATTTTTCTGCAATTTTGTCAATTTTTTATTGGAATTGACGATTGATAAGTGCAGAAAGTCTGTGCCAATAGTCATGGTGAATTAAGCAATGAATCAATGAATGCGATACCTTTTTGTACAAATGTTCCAAGATAGCTAAGCTCATCTTGTATACCTACCCTAACAACCCTAAAACACGAAGACATAATCTCTTAAAGCAGTAGGTATTACTAGAACCTTGTTTTATTAAACTGTCCCCAATTCAATGTAAAAAACAATCCTGCTGACGTTCTATCTAGCGTTCATGGTGGGCGTGAAGTACTCGTATTATGATTGTAAGCATGCAGCATTATGCACACCTACTGAGCTCGTTTTTATTGTGCCCCAAATCCTCTCTACTCTATTACGAAGGAGGTTACCCTTCCTCAGATCGATGGACTGAGAATTTCCAAACTGAATATGGCAAGTTGTAAAGATAGAAATGACAACAAAACTTTGGGGTGTCCCTGTTTGGGGAGCTGTATCGATAGATATGGTTATTGATCCACAATTCCTCGCAAAACGTTAGGTAAGTTTGTCTAATCATCTTCCACTAGTAGGTGGATAAAGAAATCTTGTGTGTGACGTGTTCATTGACCATCGAGACTCAACAAATAATCTATTTTTCAGTGTTAATATACATGGATTTACGTGAAAAGAAGACGTTATGATGTTTTAAAATAAATAAATAAGATTTAAGCGTTATACAATACACTTATTGCCATTGTCAAAATAAAGAATGAACATCCTTCTGATACGTCATACCGGACAATGAATTTATCAAGAGCGTCTCCCATAATTCCAGACCTGGAACAATTTATATAAAACCGTTTTCTAAATTGACTCGAACTGGGAATCGAACCCAGGGCCCAAGGTGTTTTAGGCGAACTTACACTACACCATTAAAATTGGGTCATCAAATCTAACCTCTTGAGAATCTTACTAAACTATCTACCCGTTTAGTAAATGTTTCTGATGACCTGAGGGCTGGTAGCTACTTTGGCTTGCGAATAGGCCTAGCTATCCAGCGAGGCAATACTGTCAGCCTTCTGGGCATCTTTATCTATTCTGTGGGAATGGGTGATTTTGGGTTTTTTATAACCTTATTTTATTATGTATATTATATTTTTTTTAATGTAAACTTTTGTAAATATTTTTTACCTATCCTTAGCATTAGTTTTGATCATAAAGTGTTTAAGTAAGTATAGATTTTTATTTACTTACATATAAAATAAATTTCCCTTTCAAATCACATTCCCACTTTGTAACTCCTGTGTATGTATAAAAAATCATAAATACCACTAGTACGCCGAATCTTCTTGATTAATTATTCATGACATCTATTAAGATAAATTGATAGCAATACGCCTTAAAAATGAATCGCCAACTATCCATACAAAGAAATTTATTAAGTGCTTTATATTCGCGTATTAATAATAATTCAGGATGTATTCCTCGGTATTCCAATCACGACCCACTCGAAGAAACTTGATGAAGGCTTTTTGGCGGAGCAAAGTTTGTAGGAGTCCTGCCGCACATACAAACGAGTGTAAATGGACCAGGAAATGTTCCAGAGAATTATTATAGTCTGCTTGGCTCAGTGAAAAGAATCACCCGGCTTGCTGTTTTGCTTAATGTAAGTACTTTTCTATTTCGTGTTGGAAAGCGTGTAAATTTATTATTGTAACTGTGGTACCTAAATATTATTAAAAATTCTGAAAACGTTACTGCCAAAATAGTGTCAGAGAACTATCTAAATACTATCTAGGTATCTCTACTTTATCCTGACTTCCGTAACCAAAATAATAAATATATTGGACAACATCACATACATTGCTCTGATCCTAAGGTAAGTAGCTAAAGCACTTGTGTTACAGAAATCAGAAACAACGACGGTACCACAATACCCAGACCCGAGCCAATATAGAAAAGTTCGTTTTCTACATCGACCCGACCAGACCATATCTAGAACTGTTTTTTTAAAGGGAAAATCTAGGATTCATACTATGATGTGAACCCACAGACCACAGATGTATGGTAAGACTCTAATCTAACACTAAGCTACCACTGCTGAGTACTGCAACAAAAATAATAAGTCAATATTCATTGTTGTTTTGTTCAACGAGAAGGCCTACGTACCGCCATTTCTCTTTTACTCCATTATAGCTCCTAGTGTAATATTGAAAAAATAACCTCTCAATATATCTTTGACCACTAAAACTGAAGAGTAACGCATTTGCGGAGCATCTTGTTTCATGGGCCCCATAAATCATTCTAACGACTAGCCTTTTCCCAAGGTATTTTCACACGTTTTTCCGCTCTGAACGATGATGTTTTTCCTACTCGAGTTCAGCTTAGCAGTTTGCCGCTTGCGAGACACTTTTTTCGGTGTCATTTTCTTTGGGATCATTAGTGAGGTGCATGTTTGAAGCCAGTGTTTTGATGTTTGTTTATGTTTCTATTTTATTTAGCAAAACTAAATACTAAAGGAACTAATAACTAATAATAACTAAGTAGAATAGTGTTTTCGTATGATAAAACGGATAGTAGTTTTACAAACTGAATTTAAATTTTATGTAGGCATAAAAATTAAGAAATCAAACCCATGTTTATATCGTTTCATAAACGCTTTACCGCAAAACGTTTAATACCAAAACTAAAACTGTCGATTTTGGTATTAAAACTCCCTGACTAAATTCAGAAAAAATGACTGTTTAAAATTGGCTCAATACTCTACATGTCGGGATGACCTTGGTAACGACCCAGTAAAATAAAATTCATAGTCTGGTCTCTCAAACAAGAAGGATGTCATTTCTTCACTCCGAGACTAAGAGAAAATATGGCGCAAAACATTCATTTATTTAAAATTAATATTAAAAAATGTATGCCAAATTAAAATTGTAATATATATTAATATTATAATGATAAACATGTCATGTTTATGTTAATGTAATTCGTCGATTATTTACTATCATCATAATTGTCTACGCCAACCAAACCAACATTAAAGTCATGGACTTAGAAAACGCTACGGTTAGAGCTGTCTTAAGTCGCGAAGATGTCAGTCCCAATCCATCGAGCTCAAATGCTTACCATATCGATTCCGATCCTTAGCTATTCATATAGGTAGAATTACGATTGCAACAACTTATTCAGGCCATGTTTTATCTAAAATAAGATCATCAATTTAACTCATCTAAAAAGCATTAGTTAAAAATCCTTAGTAATACTATGAGTGACAGCTGAAACAGAAATCTAAAGCGTTTCTAATTAAAGTGACACTTCCATAATTACATGTATAAGAATAGAGAACTGAGACCGACACTGTAGATGGTAAACAGAAAAAGCATAGAAAAGGGATGAGTAATTCATATTAAATGTCAAATTGGTGAACCACCATTTTAATGTTATTTTTATTATTATTTTGTATTGATATTTGTAGAACACACAAAACTTGAGTATTTTGAAACATTTTGTTCCTTTGTGTTGTTAAAAACATTCATTTTTACAAAAACTGTAAAGTAAGATTGGACGCGTCACTATATTTTTTTAACGTCATCAAATATAATCCATTTGATGAAATGAATTGCATATGATTCATTTATTAATGTGGCCGTTTTAGGGTTTGCAAATCATTTCCGCTACATTTCACTAAATGAATCAGATTAAAAATGAAACATCCAATGCGGCCGTTTTAGACCCGCTGCTGTCATTCGACAAACTAAAGTTTTGGGATATACTGCAGTTATTTGTTTATTTTATGGGGTTTTTATTCTTTCTATACTAACTTTAGTGCAGATTCGATCAAACTATTGAGAGTTCATGAACTCAATAGTTAGATCGAAAACACTCAAGGATCATGTCTTTCATTTATTAATGCTTCTATGTATTTTTCTTTTGCCGCCCGGCGACAAGGAATGCTTATACCTAGGAGCTATTATAATATTTTTAGGGCGCTTTACCTACTTATATTTATGGATCAAAAAATAAAAGGAAATGCAGGCGTGAACCATGGGTAACGAATGTCAGAAATGCATTAATGTATGCTCAATTTTGGACACGGAAATGTTACCGGCATTGATATTAAATTTTTACTGTAAGTTGGAAAATGAATGGTGATTAAAATGTGAGAGCAGAGCATTAAATTTAATTACGAACATAATTTCAACGTGTAATTCATTTGCGGTGTCAAATTAACAAATAAATATGCAGATAAAAGGTATATTTTTGGCACATAATAAAATGTTTTTGACGCAGTGGCTGTTTAATAATAGTACATTATGATACGAGTGTGCTATGTTGATTATTATACACGAGGCATTATTGTAAGCGCGAGCCGCAGACGAGCGCGGTAAGGAAGCCGAGAGTGTAATTATCAATGCACACGAGTTGCATACGACGTTTTTCAACACAATTGCGAGGAAAAAAACAAATTAATAAACTAAAAAGACCTTCTCCGAATATGACGGCTTTTTTGCTGGTTTTCCACTGATTGAATGTTTCGTTAGCAGCTAGCCATTTTTCTCTGGATTTTGGCGGCAGCAGCAGAGGCTATCACTCGCGTTTTGTGCCTCGATAAGTATTTCCGGCGCGTTAAATTAATATTTTACTCGTCTTCACTATTTAAGCTGGACATTTTTGATAGTAATTAATGAGTAATTAACCACACAGCAACAACTTTACCAAATATTTATGTAAAATGACACGTACGTTTTGTCTTTTTCGCGCGCCGCACTTTCGATGCGCGCGCAGGTTCAATAAAGGCACAGGAAGAACCGGATGTTCAGCCGGAGCAGCAGCAATATAAAAAATAAAATAAAACTATAAATTATTGTTTCTAAAAATGATAGTTAAGTTAATTAGTGTTCATTATTATACAATTTGATAAAATGAAATATTTATTTGTCATCTTAACCCTAAAATAATTTAATTTTCGTAAAATATTTAAGGTTTTTAGACATAAACTTTTACTGAAATTTAAAAAATAATTTATATTACCGCACTAGTGCGATAATGTTATTACAGCACAAGTGCGTAATATGATGAATTATGAGACTAAAAACGGTGTTATAAGAGTCTATTTACGAGCAACTGTGTTGAAAATACATGTTTAACTACTCTGTCATTATCATCATCGACCATTGACAGTCCACTGTTGGACATAGGCAATAGAACGCCCCAGCGAGTAGCTTTGGGCCGTTTGCTCCAGCAGCTACCTCCAACCTTAACTAGTTCGTCGGTCCGCCTGGTTGGAGGCCTATCCAAGCTGCGTCTTCTGGTAAACTACCTACCTGACTACGAAAATCTTAATCTTTCAATTATCGTATATAACGTTAATTTAGACGGAATCTTAAAAATGTCATAACAATAACTCTTGTGATGTAAGTTATAAACAATGATTAAAAGTTAATGTATACTGATAGGCAGTAATGATAATTAAATGTGCCTAATGAGTTTATGTAACCGGTGATATCGGTGGGAAAAATTGCACTTACGCCTCTGTCTCTTTGACAAAGGCGTAAAAATATTAAATCATACACATTAACATTCATAAAACGTAGAACCTATCTCTTATGACTATCTACAAAATACCGAAGACAAGTGGCGAAACTGGAGATGTTAGCCAATTATACAAATGTCTGTTGATTGCTGCGGCGACATGGCTATTAATTAATGAACTATAGCGGCGGTCATTCTTGTTGTTGGGTGCGACATCAAACAAGTTTGGGTGTAACTTACCATCACAGTAAGATCAAAACAGCCATATCGGTTTTGAAGATAAAATAGAATAACGTACATACAAAATATCTACACTTACAACATTTTCTGCTTATAGCTAATAATAAATAATAATTCGTCCAATATTCCTTAGTCCCTAATGACATAAGCCTAAAACCACACCTGTGTTATTAGTGATGATATATGAAACAGAAAGGTGGCTTAACACTATGGGCCTCATAAGAAAACTCGACGTTGAATAACGTGTTAAGGAAAGGTCTATATATGCTTGGTGTTTCTTCGCGAGATCGAATCAGATATGAGGAGATAACGTTAACGTCAAAAATTCGCTGACATTCCTGATGGATTAGCAAGCTAAAAGCAGTGGACGGGGCAATGTAAATTGATTTAGCACAGAGTGAACTGGTTGTTGTTTTTGTACTGTACCTACCTGTAGTAGCGAGATCAGATACATAATACGTTATACAACTTTACTTCACTAAAAGGATTGTAAAGCCACATGTTTGTGAGATAATTTGCATTTAGTAGTTGCGCGTGTTGGACATGTGGTTGAATAATTTTAACAAGTTGACCACATGCAACGTTCATAGGCAATATTTAATTTTTGAATACTTTAACGTTACAATTTCATGAAAATTCATTTGTTTTAAATTGCCAATTTAAAGTACAAGCATAGGCAGTTGTTGACTTAACACCAAAGTTTGTATAAAATTAAAGTAAGTAATCCGTATTTATAGACATCGCTACTAATCAGTGAAAGAAGATAAATTGTGATAAAAGTTTACATTGGGCAAACCTCATCAGCCATAAGGCAAATTTTATTTTTACTTAACGACTTTATAAATCATATTGTTAATTTTTGCGGTACCTATTAGGTAGTAAAGAGAGACATTTTAACGCGATTCCGATTTCTTAATAGATCATAGGTAATGCAAAATGAATAATAATATTAATAGTTAATTTGGGTCAGCGGTTTAATATTGTAGAAAGTAGGTAGGTATTTAAGTAGGTTAGGTTCCTATTTTTGCTCAATATAGCAAAGGTATCATTTCCCAAATTCCCTGAAACAATGACCAATTAGCTGTAATTTTCGTACGCTGAAAATTGCGACCGCCTCGGGGGAAATTTTTCATTGGAATAGAACCTGACAAAAAACCGGCGAGGCATTAATCAGGCTAGGAGAGGGGAAAATTAGACAACCATGATGGTGGACTGGAAAGTCGAAACCGCAAGGGGGCACTCCTATAATGGATGGTACGTTGGAAAACATATGCGCTTTTTGCTGAAAGTGGAACAGCCGTTTGAAATAAATGAGAGTTTTGGGAAAAGCACATTAGGCATATTTAAATAGATTTCTTTTAACTGAGTGTTGTGCCATAAATCAATCATTCAGAGAAAGTTAATATCTTAGATTAAGTTCCTAATAAGCGTAGCCTATTCTAAAGTCTATTGGTTAATTAACGCGAAACTTTGTATGTAGGTACCTATGTATGTATGTATGGATGTTTGTTACTCTTTTACGCGAAAACCATTGAACGAATTTGGGTTTAGAATTATCTATATATATATATTAGAATAGGATCTGGTTTAACATATAGAATACTTTTTATCCCGGTATAATTTTCCGGTGGGATATTTTTCTGTAGATTGTCTTTATTTAAACTTTTCTTGTTTAAATATCATACCTACCAAACATCCTGTAGGTAGTCTACGCAAACGAAGTTGCGGGCACAGCAATCATAATAATGTGATTGATAGACTGATGTAAAAATGCCACAATCAAACTGACAGAAAGTCAAATGAATTTAACAGCTAGAGCATAGTAGGTAATGTAAACCCGATTGGGTATTATATCTATCTACACCTACCCTAATACAAAACTGAAGCAGATTAAGTTTCCAAAAAAGGCAACTTTGTTTGAAATAGAATTAACAGATGACATTCATAAACTCACTTTAAGACTAAAATCAATCACAGAATTAGGTAATATATAATAGTGACTTAATTTAATGCTAATGTGAAGCGCAGGTACAAGACAGTTTATTTATTTGCAATAATCGCAAGTGGGACTTTACTTGTATAATTAACATTTTGTTCCCTTCCTATTTTTTTCCAATAGGCAATTCCAATTGCGTCAAATAAACGTCTAGAACGCGGGACGGTGCAAGCCTTGTTATTATAGTAAACCACTACTCTATGATTACGTTGATTTATATGCATGAACTCTTTCTAAATGATGCATTTTTGAGCCTGCATTTTTATTTTTAACCTATTAGACGGCTTAAAATAAATCTTCGTCACATTGAGTAATAAAACGGTTTACGATAAATAAGATGTTTCTAAAAGATCACTTAAGTGTGTCTTACAACAAAAGGTTCCATAAAAAATGGTAAATGAATTTTACTATAATACTAGCTGACCCAGCAAACGTTCTTTTTCCATATAATTTACATTTTATTTATATAATTAATTATTAAAGTACTAATATCGCTTCTAAAAAAATGGGGGTTCGTGGTAGAAAAGTGTATTTTATAAAGCCGAATCATAAAAAAGAGGATTTCTGTTACAACCACTGTGACACGAGAATTTTAACGATTTAGTTACAAACTTAGCATAATCTCATAAAATAGCATTATTTTGTTTTGTTTTTTGGATAAAGATTTACGTAAAGACAATACTACTTAGCACAGTTCTCGATTTTATGGTTAGTCTGCTCCTCGCATTTAGCTACTGCAATATCGAAATGAATAATTCAACTTAGTTGTATTATGTTATTAGCTAATAGGTAATTATTATGTTTTTGTTATCACACCATAACAATTTTTACCTTAAATTTGAGAAGAGCCTGGAATTTACTAAATTACAAACATATTCGACTGAACAACCACTTCTGCATACCTACACCTAACTTACCTAAAGCTCATACTTAGTCAAAGGCTTTGAACAATACAGAATTTTCAATTCAGGCTTTTATCGGGAACTCCGGAAAATCCCCCGCCGTGCAGGCATCGAACCGATTTTGCCGGAATTTTCAATAATAAATGCGCTGGTTCGCTTTCTTGGATTGTTTCTGTGCGTGTGCAAGGGGCAGCAGCGGCTAGGGGCACTCGCTCGTAAAATTGCACCCGACCTGGGGGAGACGTCTCAAGACGCCTTGCATTCTTATTTGCATAGTATAGTTTGGTTGTGGAGATAATTTATAATTAAGAATATCTATTACTATTAACTTACAAAATTAACTCGAACAAAACGAGACTACATACAATTTGTCTAATGCGACCGCTTGGCAGCCAATCAGTTATTTTTGATAAGGCTATCTATCTACTAACATTATAAGTCAGAACACGCGGATAAAGATCTCGGGGAGTTAGGTAATTCGTAGCAAGTAGGCACCTACCTAAATTACTGTGAAACAAAATCCATTAACTAAACTATAAAACAACAAATAAAATTTGACGACATTCTTGTAAAATGAACCCGCACCGGACTACAAACCCTAGAGTTGCAGGTTCGAATCCCACAAGTGGCAAGTTTATGTGATAAACACGAGCATTTTACTGAACAACTTTTTTATGTGCTATCTTTCCATATACTGTGTCATCCAGAAATCAACCCGGACTTACAGCAGGCTGGGGTGCGGCGAGGTCATAAAAACTACTTCCCCTAAGTCCGTAGGTTGTGTTACGAGTCTATGTTTACTGGCAACACTCGTTTTCTTACACTTTCGACCGTTTTCCTACCTCGTCTGACACTTTTGACGCCGCTTCAATGGACCAAGCGTTTAGAGATTGTCTTGAGGGGCAATTTTAGTAGGAAGCCTCAATTGTGTTTTATAAGGCTTAAGTTTTCGGTAGATATTCAAAATTTATCACTTGTTATTGCCTTTTAAGGGTTATCGTAGGTTAATAACAGTGAAATGAATTGATATATTTTTTTATTAAAATAAGTGTATGGTGTTAAATCAATAGAAAAATGCAATGTCCTTCACAGACAAATGAGTTGGACTTGGCCTCCAATTAAAAATCATTCGACAACGAATTAACAACCGATAAATCACGTGATGCTAATATTAAATCTGTGTTACGTGGTTTTCGGGTCGACAATTTGCTATCGAACGGCTCTGAATCAAGGTCCTAGGCAATTAAGATATCGAGTTCAATGTGAATGTGCACTTGTGCAGGTATCCAATGTTTTACCTCATAACCGAGTAATAAGTACCTACCTACCTACCTAATAAATCCTTTCTTTAGGTACATAGATTCCGGAAAAACTTGAAGTAGGTACTTTATGAGCTGAGATTACCATACTAACAATTTAAATATGTGAGGCTAGACTCCGACCGTAGACTGAAATAACCGCTTAAAACGTATCTAGGTAGGTACTTTATACCTATCTAAAAAAGCTTTCGTTGCGACCTGCTGCAGGATAGACTCTTACCAATACGAAATTATCGCAATTCACCGAGTAAGAACCATTATTTATTAGAATAGGGCATCCAAATCTTACTCATAATAGAAATGGGAAAGTTTGTTTGTACCTACCTACTTACCTATTCAAACAGGTTTTACGGCTGAACGGAATTAGATAAAATTTGGTACACATATTGGTTTCGTCAGCCCAACAAACTAGTACCTAGTTAGAAGTATAATTTTAACTCGTATTTAATGATAAGGTATTCATTCCTTTTGGCAAGCTGAAGTCTATGCAGATATAGTAGAGGGCAGAAGCTAGTCTGCATGCACCGGTTACCTACTTTGCAACACGTCCAAAAGGGCGTGAAAGACCGACAATGCTTTGGTGCAAAGCAAAAAAATGGAAACACCAAACGAAATACCTAAGTATAGGTAGGTATTATGGACAGCCATGCCTACAACCTACCACGCAGATGTAGGTTCCCACGTGGGTAGATAAAATTTTTCGAAATTCTTTTAATTCTTATGCAAATGGATTAGAGACAGTTTTCGCATAGTAGGTATATTGTATAGTCTATACCTAGCGCATCCAGAGCGCGCATAGCAAAGCGCGATGGCGGATTTAAAATTCCATTTCCTGACTTGTGAAAAAGTTTTAACTGGCTGCGAGTTAAATTAATGGCTGTCTAAAGTGACTTAACCCTTTATTTATTATGGATAGCGCTTCCTAGATTTAATTATTAATTAAATGTGAGTGTTAGGTACATTACACCCAAGTAAGCAGTTACCTATTTTAGTAGGAATTCCTTTTAAAATGTTTACTGAGTGTCAAATTATTCAAAGTTTGATTTAAAAGTAAGGTACATCTAAGTATTGAAAGAAGAGTCTATGCTTTCACTGAATACCTACCTACTTAAGTACAACTCGACTAAGGATGAAGGTATACTACAAGGACTTATTTAAAATTAATGAGGTATAAAATTCTGGGGGTAACTGCAGAATTTTGTAGCACTATTTTGAAGCTGAAATGACTTGACTCTACGTGACAACTTTTAAGGCAAACTTAAAGAAGATAGTAGTAGGTAACCACCAAGTTGCATTTCATTTAAAGGTCAATTTGTATTGTTTTGTTTTGTTGGTAAGTCAATGCATGGACACAAACACAACCACGTTTCGAAATATAACTGGATTTTTATGATATAATTTATTAAAGCTCTCTCTCTCTCAAAGTTTATTTCACTGGATGACCTTTATGCAGTCGCGTCGCTAGCGAGAGTAGCAGCAAGTAATAATACTTATCTACAATTTGACATCACCTACCTACATTTATCTAATCTTAAGGTTAGTAGCTAAAGCACTTGTCTTAAAGAAATTGGAAACAACTACGGTACCATAACACCTAGTACCGAGGCAATACATAATAATACTTTCGTTTTTTACATTGGCGAACCGGGAATAGAATCCGGGACCTCAGAGATGGCGACGCCAACTATTTCCAGCGTGCTCGCCTCTCGGCTACGGAGGTCGATAAAAGAGTACCTAAGAGACTTTGTAAACCCATTTTAGGCATTTAAATATTAGTTAAAAGTCCTTATTTATAAGTTTTATTTGGTAGGTGATTTTACTGTTAATTTTTAAAAAAAACCTGCACTACACCAACATAATATGGTATGAGTCCAACATTGATATCTTAAAAAAAAAATGTTTCTTGTTCATATTAATATCAGCTGGCCGGCAGCTAAGATTGGGAGTGTTTTTAGGGTTCCGTACCCAAAGGGTAAAACGGGACCATGTTACTAAGGCTCCGCTGTCCGTCTGTCTGTCTGTCTGTCTGTTCGTCCGTCCGTCTGTCACCAGGCTGTATCTCATGAACCGTGATAGTTGAGAGAGTTGAAATTTTCACAGATGATGTATTTCTATTGCCGTTATAACAACAAATACTGAAAAACAGAATACAATAAATATTTAAGTGGGCTCCCATACAACAATCGTGATTTTTTTTGCAGTTTTTATAGATATTGGTACGGAACCCTTCGTGTGCGAGTCCGGCTCGCACTTGGCCGGTTTTTTTGCTATTTCGATGTTGCTGTATATAAGTAGTCGTATCAACCCCTGGGAGGAAGTTATCTATTCGTTGTTACCGAATTTTATTATTCAGATACTTTTCAGTAATTTTATTGAGATAAAATACTACATCAAGTTGTAGGTACCGCTCTGCCTCGGGTACCGATTCCTAGTCCCTAGTATTTGTGACAGAGGGCGCTATGAATCTGAGGATGTGAAAGCAAAAGCGCCCTCTGTCCCAAAGTCTAAAAACATCATTCCAAAGCCTACATTGCTAGTCCGGGGAGGCTTACGAGCTACGGCTACTACGCGACTACGAAACCAATGCCGTTTTGTATTTTTAACAAGTAGGTACGTGTACCAACATACATAGATAGATGGAGTTGTAAAGCTTTTAGAGGAGAGGTTGGTAAGCCTTCAGAGGAAATTAAAATATAAAAAATGACAGGCATATTAATGAATAAAATGTGCGACGTTAATAACGCATACCCTTTTAATCCTCCCAAGCGGTAACCGCCGTCCTTATTACGTATGGTAAAGCAATGCGATAGCGAAATTTGAGCAAATTTTCAGCAAAAAACAAAGCAATCTACTGACGGTGCAGCATGGTGCAGTCGTTAGATTTTGACATCGCATCAATTAGACGGTGGCAGCGCGATTATTGCGGATTGCAAATTTTTAGGAAATAAGGGTGCTGTTAGGTACTGCACGTCCATTGTTATTCAATTGTTATTCATTTGCTATTTTTGCTGGGAATTTAAGGGTCAAGGGTCGATTCTGGCGCTTAATGACACCACAGGTATTGTTGATAATGGTATCCAAAATTTTAAAAAGCCTTAAGTAAGTAAGTCTATTCACTACTAATGTCGCTATGATTTGTATGAGAGATTAGGTTTTTTATGATTTTATTATCCTATTCAAAAAGTAACATGTATTTAAATGAAACTACTTTTACGGATTATTTCGCGATTTATTAACATTTTTTTTAACCTGACGTTTCGAACACTTTACAGCGTTCGTGGTCACAGGTAGACTAAGGTGTTATTCGTCTTAACCATATTTTGAAAAAAATATATAACTCCTACTTTCACTTAGTTAATATTATTTTTGTGTTCCTATCTACGCAAAAAGAGCTTATCGTATCAAGAGGTCTTGCAGTGCGGGGCCTAGTATGGGATTTCGTTAAAACAGGATCCCATGCTGGTGTTATTTTCCAACCATCTTCTCTGTTGAAATTCGGGTGTCTTCAACAGAGAAGATGGTTGGAAAATACCGGTTGGAAAGTATCGTGTTCGCGTAAATAAAAGACAATAATAAGTTAGATGTAGTAAGCACCAGATTCAGACCTTAAGAAGAGAATTTGGAACTCCCGGGAAGTGGGGACGTGGCGAAGACGTTTATTTATACAATACGATTTTGTGTACTAACTGTAAACAATCATGCATTATCTACGACATTAGAGAAAGGTCCTAACCTGTATTAACCCTTTAGCGGACGATGGAAGAAAACTAAACTTCCATTGCGTCTGGAATATATACTGTCCGCGAATGAGTGAAATTCATTAAGTATGAGGTTATTAAATTTATGCTAAGGGTGGTAGAATAAAAAAAACATTGCGTTTTCCAAATATTTACTACTTAATGCCAAATCAATCTTAAACACACATCATAACAGACATAATATGCACAATCTCACTTAACTAAATAAAAGTATAAACTATTTTTTTGTTTGTTTTCGAAAACAATTTTGTAAGATTCTGTATTTTTCACTATAATAATACTTTAATTGAAAAATAATGATAATATAAGTATGTACATAGTTCATTTAAGGCACTTAATTAGTGAATTGCCGTAATGTAAGAATAATAAGTACAAATCAATAAAAAACAATGACATGAATAAACTTGTCTGCTGATGGCACTAACCATGTTTCAAGAAATAATATTGTTAGATCCATGAAACACAATACGATATAACTAGTAATAAGCAGACGTTACATTTAGTTTGTACATTATTTCTTCCATCACAATGCGGATAAAGATTTTTCTCACACGTTCTTTTCTTTTCTTATGGCATATGCATTTTATGATTTCATCTTTAAATGCTGGATTTTGTATTAAATGTGTCATTTGTACAATAAAAAAAAACTCCTTGTACCTAATATTATCATGAACACATAAGAATGACGTTAGGGTAACGCTAATTGAATAATAGAAAAGTTATAGGTTCAAAATATTGTGTGAAACATGTTGGTTTGTAAAGGTGAAGTAATTTGTGCGCCTTTGCAGCAAGTTAAAAAAATATATGGGGAGCACAGCTGTGCCCTCCGCCAAGTTGAAAGACTATGTAAAATACGTTTATATTTAAGGTTTACTTGATGTTACAATAAGCATTGTGAGATTTTTTTTTCCAAGTGTTAACACGCTCTTTAAGTTTTTTAAACGCTGGCATTTACACATGATCAGTAAGAAACCAAAATTTAAGTACTTATAACGACAATATCATGGACGGAGTGTTAACAACTTTGACAATAGATATGAATAATTGCCAGTGGGTAGTTAAACATACTAAAATATGACATACAAAATTGTGATATCATGTAGGGCGGTAAAACAACTTTGCAGCGATATGTTAACTTTTTCAGTATAAATGATTTAAAACTAAATATAAATGTGAATTTAGCAACTCAATTTGATTTAAGGAAGCACCTAAATGCATAGCCTGAGTGTATTATAATAATTAACTTTAACAACTAAAACCTAAAATATAAATGTTAAATTTTTAGAACATACATCATATAATATTATATTTTCACTCAAGAATTTAAACGACTGTGATAATATTTTATTAAATGTATTAATCTCGACATCAGATCTCTATTAAATCTTGTATAACATCAAAAAAACTTTACACTGAGATTTATTATTAAATTATTTCATTTAGATATAACATCTCTATTGCACTTAACTTACTGAAATTATTGAATATTGCTTCTATATATTAGAATATGTAAGCTATATACATAACACCTACATAAATTACTAATTTGCCTAGTTACTTTATTAAATCATCGGAGCAGATTTTTGAAAATTAAATTATATTGAGTACTTTAACATTTTACGGGTTTTTAGAATATCAGATAAAAGTTAAGTTTCGAAGTATCATGAGATTAAACAATTTGGAGATTCTAAGGGAGATTGTAACAAAGGCACCTAATGTATTAATAATATGCTTCCAAAACTACACTAATTAATATATTTGGACATCATTATTCGTTAACCAACTTCCTTTTTTTGAAGAAATAGATGTCTAAAACTAACATTTAGCAAAGTTAACAATAATTTAATATTTTCTAAATTCTAACTATCAATTAAAAAGCATTTAACAATTTATATAGAACCAAGACGGTGCGATTGTACATTATTAAGGCACTTAGATGCACATAGATCTATTATTTTTTTCTTATAAATATTAAGCACTAGAATAATATAAAATACAATATATGTTATATCTCTAAAATGTGTAAAATTCCATTTTAATATTCCACGCACTCACAGATCAATTTAAAGTGAATTTTGTAAGGAAGACATTAATTTTGTTTTGAAATATAGCTCTCAAAAATACATTATAATATTAGTCTTTGGTTTAAAAGATAAAATAATTTATTGCCAAAATATAATGATAGATCTATGAATGCGTAAAAGATTCAACATTTCTAATATCAGTCCAATATAAGAAGACATATTATGGAGCAATCGCTAAAAATACACCATCATTGATACTTACATGGGCCATCGTGTGAATGCCGCAATCTTGTTTTCTTTTTCTTGTCAGATAGCAAAATGATGTAAATGATGCTTTCTTCTTATAATTCAGCACTTATTGATATTGTGAAATTCATATTGTATGTAAGTAAGTAGATAGACAAAACTCAATCACAAATTTTAAATATACGTGACTCAGCTGAGTAGAATTAGGGAAAAAAATCCTAAACATTATTTAATAATCTTGAGATTATGTTATCTCCTTAAACCATATCAAATAAAATTGATTTTGCTCCTGCCTTATATGGCATATATAGTGATTAAGATTTAAAAAATAAGAGTAAATAACGGCGTTAAATGTGCTACCCATTAAGATTCGAGTTCTACAATAAAAATATAAAAATACTAAAGATTCACACTAAAACAATAATGTGATGAGTATGACACACATTTAACACCGCGAAAGGTCTGGGTATCCTAACAACACTCGTGCTTAAACAACAACACGATCAAGCGACAACAGAAATACAATAAGTTACAATACAGTAAATATAGTCGATGGCGTGTGCCATATCAAAAAAAGTAAATATATAATTGTTAATAAAGTTCATCATGTTATAAACATAACAGGCATATAAATGTTAATAGTTAGACTATTATAATACATAGTATGTGTTAACGTGAAAGGCCCAACAGCTATAGCTACATGGTGGTCGATGTTCCGATGATAATGTTACGCGGCGACATGGGCCGGGCGTGGAGCGGCCGGCCGCATCTCCTGTTAATTCCTCAGCGCCGTTAGCACTCACCTAGCCGGGTTAACGAGAAGAGAGAAAAACAGAATGTTAGTATCGATCAAAATGTCACGGTCCAACGACACGAGCGTTACAATCGAGCTACCCTTTAACGCTGTTGTTGAGCTGCCGGCGGTCTCGTCCTTTTGATATTCATAAACGCACCAATAAAACGATCGATAGACAAAACATTTAAAATCAATTATTTGTACATTATTTTAGTTTGTTAATTTAATAGCCTGACAAAAACTTAATAGAAAAACTACTAAGTTGACTTGGCGTAAGTTCACTCAGTGCGCCTAAAAATCAACGAGTCGTGTCAAAAAGGGCCGAATTTTTCGATAAATCGGTATGGATATATCTAAGCTGGTTTATGAATATCAAAACCTATTAAGTAACTTGGGTCGGGTGGTTAGGTAATTCATAAAGGTCTGCTTTATTAAAATGGTGTTTGATAATTTGTGAATTGTCGTTTAATTGGGTACCGTCATGCAGCTATTCAACAAAAGCTATAAACCGTGAACTCGGATTGATGACTGGTGTGCGGAAATTGTCATAACAACAAAGAATCTGATAAAACAAGTATTAAGGGGAGGCTATCAGGCATTCGCGCCGCGTATCGACTCGTATGGCCCGGTTAATTTATTGTTGTAACGGATACTTATTCATTAGTTTACGCAGTTAATGGTTGAAAAATGTTAAAATAATTTAGTATGATAATGATAATCTACAATATAGGATTAAATGCCCAATAGTTCCCAAACGAGCAATGCTCGAAACAAATATTTCTAAGCGTATGCTTCGAGCATTGCTCAACAAACAAGCATAATAAATTTTATCACTTATGTATAACCATAGCACCCAGATGCAAGTATGTAAGTTAATCAACACATCGCTGCAAGATTTCAGTAATTGCAATAAAGTAGCATTCTCTTAATTTGTTAATAAGACTGTGATAACATAATTTAATGTCATTACATATTTGCATGTTAGTGACTCATATAATATAAATACATAGTTACAGATAATCTGCAAGTTGTAAAGTGACAATAGCAGTTATGATAGTGCACTTAATAATATTATGTAAACAAACGGGAACTTGGCCTTGTGGAGTTGCGTGTTAGTCGTGTGAGGCTACAATTTTATTGACCAAAAGACTGCACGTCATCAACTTTATCGACTTATCGCATACACAATAAACAACTTTAATTAATTAAAATTACCCGCGCACCTAACACAGCTAATAAAGAAAACTCTTAATCAAATTTCAGACAAATTTATTGCATGTATATTTTCTGAAAATGCATTTATTTACAATCAACAATTGAAACAATATCTTTACAAAAACATCATCGTTCAAAAAACTCATCTCATTAAATTACGAATAGCATTTTTATCTAATAAATCATTTCAATATAAAGAAGCGTGAGAATACGTGATAAGGCACATAGGCCGTCATAAATCCACAAGGACACAAGTGCAATCTTAATAATACCACTTTCAAATAAGAAAGTTATATAATACCTAAGGCAAATAGAAACAACTAGTTTAAAATTTCATATAAAAATCTTACATTGACTAAGAAAAGTTGTGATGAATACGAAATTGTGAAGTCAAAGGAGGGACATTTTTTTTAATACTGGATTGATGGCACGAATTCTGAAAATGCTATCCTTTGACTAATACTGGGCGAGAGATGGGAGAAGGATTTCACAACCCGATTATAGCACCGCCGTTATGTATTTGGCTGGACTGGACTCGACAATAATGTAAGCTTCTATTATACTATCTCGAACATTCTAAAACATAGTTTATCAATCCTATCTCCCATACAAAATAATGTAACCTGAAAGAACATAGTGACTGTTCAAAGGCACATGTTGTGATTTCAAATCAAAACGGTTATTTCAAGACATAACCGTTTACGTTGACATTCAAATTATAATTATAGAAAATACTCCGAGCATAATGCATCTATAATAATGCTTTGCATCACAACATGTAACAGATCTAAAAATCTATAAAAAGAAATATAAAAATCACAGTTTTCAAATTATGCAGTGTCACTTCAGATCCGGTATGAAGTAGCGATGGACATAATACATCCTATCATCATACTAACTACTCGAGCGTAACTAATAAGTACACATTAAATAAATAAAATATAAAGGACACAGAGAGACAGTAAAGCAGAGACACCCACGCATTCTAGCTGACGAATATGGTTGCTGGAAAACATGAAAACTGCGTGACCTTTACTGTCCATCGAAGCACTGAACTTATTGCTTTAGAAGAAAAAAAATCCTAATAACATTAACGTAGATACTTGTATGACCATTGTAGTTCCTCTAACAACCGCAAGAACGATGGACGTACAAACATTTTAGAATGCAATACAAAAATTATAATAGTGTTATCAAAATCATAAGCTATTGCTAGTTCAGTGATTCGAGGTGTATTAAATCTACAATGCAAGCAAACTTATTCATCATGGCGTATGCGTGCGCGCGCTTCTCACCTTGTAAACAAAATGGCGGCGTGAGAGCGTTTTGGCGGGAATTAAGGCGCCGGTAAGGCAGTGCGCTGGTAAGGGTGCTCCCGCACTTGCGCTAGCCGTCCCGCCCTCCGCACGAGACCTAGCGGCATATACATATTTAACATCTGTGTCGATGCGAATAAAAACTCCAATCAACACTGGCTGTTAAAAAAAGTTTTATTAAAACTTAAGGTAAATTTTTAGAGCGTTGATTTGGGTGACTATGTTTTAAATGCTGAAAAGAAATTCAATCTCCATAAATAAGAAGCTCTTACAGATTTCTAGACTTAAAACGCAATACCTAGTTAACTATCACTGCCAAATACTCGTCATTGTCAACGTGATAATACTAATAAAATTTAAAAGAAGCTTATTTTGGCAGTAACACTAACCTCTATTATTATGCTAAGGCCTACAGATTACCTATTTTATTGCTTTGGAAATATAACAAAATAAAACATTTATATATCGCGGGTCCGCCCGCCCGGTCAAGGTACAGGTAATAATGGCTGGCTTTAATTTCATTTTAAATAAATTGACTACAGTGTTAACTGCGGTTTAATAAACCTACACAATAATATACGGATGTATAATATTTTCATAAAGCTCACTCTTTACTAACCTATCTAAATCTTTTAAAGATAAAAATAATACTTAACCTATGGTATGTTTATAAATATAGTATGGCTAATAAATTAATAAATTACGTTAGGATTGTAACAATAACACACTGTTCGATTTCGTTTAATGTTATTGTTACAATTCATAAGCATTTTATAACCGCCTAGAATGTTTTATAGTTTTGATCGCTATTTGTGTCTATCTAAATCATTTATTAATCTTGTCAGTGTTGTTAAAAGTTCAAAAGAAATAAATGTTGTTTCTTGTAAAATCAAATCGTATTTGGTCCCTTTTGCTTGTAATCGCTGAATTTTAATGCAGTCCACTTTGTCATTCAGAGATTTTACGGTTAATAAGTTTCTGTTATTTACAAAAAAAGACATGAGATTCACAGAATATCTTGAGAATGTAAGAAAACCACATGCAAATGGTAGAAATTAACAATTTATGAGAAGGCTACAGCGAATCAAATTGTTGGTTCTATGTTCACGGGTGAGCTTAGACATTAAAAGTAGTCGTGATCGGCAGCTCTATGCACAGTGTTTTTTAAGAATTACTGTAGCATGCATTATTTAATTAAAGCAACAAAATCTTTGAAAAGATTTTATAACTTGTTTTTTTTAACAAAAATTTGGCAAGAGATAAACATAATTCTAGCTATTCGTAGCTTGTTATTTTACCGAAATATTCTAATAACACCAAAAATGTGTTTAATAATTCGCGTACATAGAACTGATTCGTATAATCAATAAAAATGGATCTACAACAAAGTTGTTAATAGATTAGTTATGTTACAAGCAAGGGTTATCACAAGAATTACTATAAATGATGGACTCAATCTATGACCATTTAAGGACGTTTGTATCGTGTAAGTAATAAATAAATATATAAAACTCTATGTCTTTGTATACGAAGCATCGGTAACTTAAGAGTTCTACAAATTGGCAGTTTCAGATTCAAAACTTAAACAATTTCTACTTTAACGTAACTGCCATTACCCTAACACGAGGCAACGTTGATATAAAATTTGCAATAAATATTTGATCATTATATTATAATTATTTTAAAAATATTAAAAAATCTGCAATATAATAAATAATTAGCAATATATCTTTGATTGTTCGTAAACAAAATTATAATTTGTATGAGACTGTACAAAACAGTTAGAGAAAAAAACACAAGATATAAAAATTAAGACAATAACAGTGTAGGTACAAAATATTTGAGTTACTAAGCTAATCGTACTTAAAACAATAATCTTATTCTACGATTGATCATGGCTTTTATTATGACTGTATAGAGGCGTCCTGTGAGTTACGAAGCGTATAGTGTCATAGTATCAAGGACGGTAATATTGTTGCGTCGGGCGATAGGTCGCTTGCAGCCTGCCGTATCTTAATGTAGGCTGGATGTATTCCGGCCATTGTCAAAAACCGGCTAGTAGATATCTCGACGCTGCAAACCCGATGAAAATATTTTATTTCACACATAGTACAATATAGAACGACACCATGTGTTACGGAACGCTACATTAGTCGGTTAGTACTACGGTCACGGCCTAAGTTTCTTGTTAAACACTTCGCTGCCTACGAATTTCGATGTTTGAATTATTTGTGTTATTCTAACCGTTGTTTGTAAGGTAAGAGTGAAGCCAAAGTTAAAAGGCAAGACTAGCTAAGCTTGGACGATTGAAAACAACGAGCATGCAACGAATAACGAAGATAAAAAATGGTATATTTAAAACACTCTATCGTAACATGCGGTTATTTTTTTGTAAGTGGTGTAATATCACTAAATATCTGTTTGAATCTGTAAATACTTTTCTAACAACCTTAATTTCTATAATTATTATGACTGATTATTTAACATTCGAGTTTATTGGACGATTTAAGGTAAAACCCGGTACCGTATATTCAGTTAGTACGTATGTTGAACGGCGACGTTTGATAACACCTGATTAATATAATCTTACTAAAATGCATTATAATATGTTTTGTTTTAACAACTAAATGTAAGGTCAGAGAATAACAACAAAAACAAAAGATGTTATCAAACGACATATGAGATCAACGGGCGAACAACCCACCCGTATGGTCCGCGGTGGCGTACTCGGCGGTCAGCAGCGGGTTGCCGGCGGTGAGTGCCGCGTAGTTCGCGTAGTCAGCGTACGGAGACGCGTAGATCAGCTGGTGAGCGGGCTCGCCGGGCGAGAGCAGGCCGGCCGCGGCCCCCGCGCCGCCCCCGTTGAGCAGCCCTGCCTGCCCGCCGGGGCCGCCCGACATGCGCGGCGATAGAATCAAGGGCGCCCCCAGGGGCGCTTGAGTGCGTAAAGCGACCCCCCCTACGCCCCCACCTGGGGCTAGAAGTCGCTGAGTCTCGGCCGCGGCCGCAGCGACCCTCCGCCACTCCTCGTCAGCTGTGGAGTCACTCATTGTTTCATTGTATGCCACTGGAAAAGAGCAGGTCCGGGTAGCAGGGCATAATGAAGTGTTATCGCAGAGTGATGTACCATTCAGGTGGCAGATTGAGTTGATATCGAATTTCGAAAGTATGAGGGTCATTCGTAAACTAATTCATATAATTTGTATTAACGAAATTTCACTGATTCGTAGGCACTCTTTCCCTTAAACTGTCAATTATATGTCAATAATTTATTACGGACGATTGATATGTTAGTATTGACAACAGACGCTCAAACCAACTGATGGCTATTAATAGTCAATTTCATTAAGTATTTTATTGTGAAAAGACGTCCATTTTGAAGCCATTCGTATACTTAAAGTCCGTATTTCTATATTAATCGCAAATTCAGTTGAGACACGTAAAACGGTTTGGGACAATCTACCTTTTTAAAATTATACTTATACCCATTAATTTTACCACTGAGAGATGATTGATCTACTTGATTGAAGTAGTGATTGATCTATAAATATGTTCGTCAGACACAATCACTAGATAACATAACAGATTTTTTCTCAATTAATAAATCAATAAGTAGTTTGAAATCATTTTTGCGCATTTAATTTATGAATGACCCTCTTACGCCATCTTTATTTTCATGATTTTACAAAGTACCATGTTACAGCCACTAAAAAGGTTTCATTGATTTGCTGTTTATTGTTCGTTGTCAAAGCAATTGTAAAATAAATAAACCCTGTTGTAAATTAGTGAGTTAACACCACGTGATTTGTCGCAAATAACCCAGCAGTGTCTAAAATGAAGCAATAAAACGTTTTAAATCCAAATGGTCCCTTTAAGCTCTCGGTGATAAGGAACTGGGTGATGTGAAGTCATCTTGTGTTAATAGTTAACAACCGTAACATGCGGCAAATCAATTAAGTTAGTCATCTCAAGTCGTTGAGATGACTCATCTTTGCGAACAATGGTATGTATTTCGATGAACAAACGTCTCGAAAGCACGCAAGTGCGTATTTCAGAACACACTCCAACCTATAGCACAAAATATTGGTACACCCAAGTTTTCAATGATAACTGATAAATCAAAATAGTATCGACACCAGGCCCGAATTCGAATCATTAATTTCATAATATATAATTTGAAGAAAACTTTTCTTCTAGTAGTCAATTTCAGTGTCATATCCGAAAATTTCCCTGTGATTTATATTTATATTTTATGTAAAACTACAATGACACATCATTATTTTGCGTCTCGTGTCTTGCTTCCTTGTTAGCTGTCTCATATCGACGTCACATAACTCGTTATCAGGGTGCGAGTTTGCAACGAGTACGATACGACGATCACTCGACCCCACCTTAATTGACCCCTTGATCTCAAACACGAATTCAAAATATACTATGAGTCATTCATTATTCTTTAAAAAAAACTTGTTTCTTTTTGTAGGTCTAATACAGTTTAAAATTCGAACACGAGCCTGTTACCCAAACCCGAATAGGTATTAGCAAGACTTAAAGTAGTGTTAGTTACAAAACATGAATGCGACCATACTTATGAGGCACTGACCGTTGACGGGCACGACGGCCTTCGCGCTCGAGTCGCGGTAAGTGCCATTGATGATGGCCAGCTCCATCAGCTGGCGCTTCTTCAGCTCGTCTTCGCCGTCGGCTTGCTGGAACAATATCGTAAAGGGATCGTGAATTAATTGTACAATTGGGTCTGGTAATCATCATGTCTTGTTGCTGAGCTGATGATGGAAGCTACAGAACTCCTTAACAAATAGGAGTTAGAAGATAATACTGCTATTTGTCGACAGAACGTATTTCGCAGTGTGTTGAGCGGACGTGGAGCTTATGAGGTACCAGACCGCCAATTTTAATATACTGGGGGCGTACCCGCACACCCAGTAACGAAAAAAAAAAGTTCCTTTCTTAATTTGACTTATTATTTAACGCAAGACCTGATCCTCTGATTACGACACTAAAATAGCCGCCGTTTTGGTTGGAGTGTAGGTAAACCCTTTCCATAAGACTTAAAAATTTTCGTCGAAAAATTGACCCTATATAACACCTTATTTTTATCATACCATTGGATGGGGGGTCCATAGAGGACCAATATTAGTTAAGGTTCTTTGCTGTAAAGTCATTTTTGGCGAAGTTTGGAGGGAAAAAATAGAGGACTTAACACTTAAAATTGTGAAATAAAATAAGTTTAATAAAAAACTAAAAACCGACTTTAAAATGAAACTAAAAAGCGAAAAATAATATTGACTAAAACATACCTAATCAGTTCTTTTTGGAGTCGGTGCGAATGGACACACACATCGATAACTCTCGATGGCTGGCACCGACACCAAAAAGAACTGATTAGGAATGTTTTAGTCAATATTATTTTTCGCTTTTTAGTTTCATTTTGAAGTCGGTTTTTAGTTTTTTATTAAACTTATTTTGGTATCGGGGATCCGCGATTGTCCGTAAAGTAGCAGAATGGTAAGACTTTTATTGGGGCTACACTGATCGCGCAACTGGTAAGAGCGATTGTGATGATTATCTCCAACAAAACGAATGTCCCAGATGTGGGCATAAAAGAAGTCTGTCATGTCCCGACGAATCATCAGATCAAATGCAAGAAATTGTTTATTAATTGGGCAGTTGCCCAGTTGCAACATAGTAGCAGTAAACTAGACTTTTTTCGCGCAAATATTAAATTAATAACCAATCGTTGTTTTTAGCAGTTCGAGCTGTGCGTTTACTGTCGTCAGTCAGTATTTGAGGTAATTATTGTTCGTACAGCCGACAGCAGGACCACCTATCCAAGAAGTTAAAGGTCATTTTACCGATTTTGTACTCTGAGGCCGACTTATAGAGATATCAATTTCATTTACGAAATTCTTACGTTTTTTTGTAGGTTGACGAGCCAAAGTTTAAGAATAGTATTCTTCTAATAAGTCCTCGACTTGATGCCGTGATTATTTGTACACAGTGGAAAGACGTAGATTGTAATTATGACCTTTTATAGGAGGTAAATCTTACCTACAAACCTTTAGCTATAACCTGAAGTCTGATCTTGAGAAGTTAATTAAAACTTGTAGTTGGATTTAGCCATTTGCGGCCCACCAAAACTTTAATCGATTGATTTAATATTGACTTATAAAGTCATTGAATAGATACATGACGTCAATAATCTCCGATTTTTTATTACTGTTAGTAATTAATGTTTAAATAACAGAATCTTAATATCACATCTTTAAATCATACGTGTATGGCAATTGTGTGGGCTGAAAACTTTTAGACCTAACCATATTAGTTAGTACTGATTTGAGAGTAGACAAATAAAAATGAATAATTCATACTTAACTATCAACCTACAGACTGAAATACTAATAAATTGTAAACAATATTCATTTATGCCTAAACATAGCTTAACGAAACCGTAGCGAATCTGTCATAATACGGTAGTGTACTTTGTTGGTTATTAATATGACTAACTAGTTTTGCTATTAGTCATGTGCTAGTACTGTTCGGCGACATCAAACACATTTGAATGTCCTTTTACATCTTAAGGATTTCTGACGTAACAAATATAATAAAGCAATCATTATTTCATCTTATGGTTCAGTCATCATTATAATCATAATTTTAGTCATAGGACCTCCACTGCTGAACATACACCTCCCCCAGAGACTTCCAGATTGGCCGATTGGAAGCGCCCTATATCCATGCGGCTTAATCCTGCAACCTTTACCAGGAGACGTATTTTTAAAGCATTCGAAATGAATCTTGAATTCGAACACGAATACGATTCGTGTACTATTTTCGTTTCACGCAGAAAATATTTAAAACCGGAATGCAATAACTAATTGATTTTAACAAACCGGCAATGAATCGCATGGAACGGAACGAAAAAAAAAGTTTTTAATCTGTGAACCATATGTTTACTTGTCAAAGTCATACTTCTAAACTTTCTACTAGTAGAATCGAAATACGAGTGGGTCGGACCACTCGTTGCAGAATTCACAGAATGAATTTTCAAAAATAGCGATTTTAGTCATTCGCATGCGAATCTTGCCATTTCGTATTCGAATTGGAATTCGCATGATTCAAAAATACATCTCCAGGTCCTCTGTCCATGTTGTGGGTGGACGTCCAATGGTTCAGATGTTTAAATAAAAGCGGCCCTCGTTTAGACTGATTACACACGGCGCCGTGTTAAGAAGAATAAGTATAAAAAGAACACTATAAGCAGTACCCGGCGTCGTGTCAAACGGAATCAATCCAAATATTAACTATATACTGCATTTTAAATTTCACCAATTTAGATTAGCAATCACCATGCTAGGTTTATCTAAGATTTTTAATACTTGAAAAAAGCACTCGCCTGGTATGCGGTGGACGTGGGTTCGGATCCCACCTGAGGCGGACGATTTTTTTCAAGTATTAAAAAATCTTATATAAACTGCATATCTTATGTTGCTACGGTATGTAATTAATGCACGAAAACCGTTTACTAATATTGTTAATAGTCATAACTACATAGTACAAAATTGATGTTATTTATAAGAGTTTTGACAATTGAGTAGTTGATCAGCAGCAGGTGAAGCCAAATGGTTGTTATATGCCTTTTTGTGTAGGCTTAGAGGTGATGTTCATTTAAAACGATTTCATTCTTATTATTAATTGCATCGACTGGCATAAAAATAAAAGGTGTTATCTTTTTGCATTATTTGCGATTTTAATATTTCCTAAGCTTTATTTTACATAAGTAAAACGCGTTATTTTGGTCACTACTTAATTGGATTTTTTTATTTATCTCCAATCAAACGAACAATAGAGCGATTCAGAACCTAAAATAAATACAAAAAGTAGACCTTAATACATTAATGGACAAGGTAAAATTCGTTAAAATACGTTAATGAGAACAACAGCCAGATTAAATAGCGGTGCAATAAAAATTCGGCAAATGATGTCAGCACACAGTCTGTATTCCCAAAGCATATAAAATATACATGCTACTTTTTTAAGCACAGCTAGATAAACGTACAAAAGGTTGTTTAATGTCATGTGGCTTCCATAGCTTAAATACTTGTTTATATCTAACTAAATATTATATTTTGAGGTATGTTAGCCTATAAAGACTACTGTTGATTTCGATAGGGTTTACTAATTTCAGTTTCAGATTGATTTACGAGAAAGGTTTATGCAGGAAATAAGTACTCTAAGACTCTAAGATAAAGAGTTGTACCGTTGCAGATAGCTAGTGAATACATGACACCATTAACTTTTCATTTAAACTCATAGTATGGCCAGTGGAAATGCAGTGCTGTTCCTAAATCAATTCAAGTCACGCATTTACTGATAGGGCGATGTTGCAGAATACTGTTCCTCAAAAAATTGTTGAATTGTCGACAGTAAAAAAGCCGCTTTGATTTGTGCTCTAGAGTCTAGACTATAAAGCCAGGTCGCGAGTTCAAATCCTACCAGGGATAGTTGTGGCATAAACACAAGCTTTTGCCCGGGTCATGACTGTCATTATTTTGTATACTCACTTTAATACTTCTTCTTAGTTAAGTGTTTTTAAAAGAATTAGTTATTTAATATAGAGGTGCTCGTAGCTCAGCGGCGACAGCGCTTTGGGTATCGATTACTAATATTAAGCATCCAACGCTGCGGTTGTGAATGGACGGGTGACCATTCCGACCATATTTAGTGACATTTATCACGAGCATCTCCGGTCCCGGCTAATATCGCTTGATATTGGGCGTGAAGCCTAGTCAGACGCCTTAAGGCGGCTTGATTACATCTGACAGTATGGTTAGTCACTGGCCTTACAAAACCCGTCCGCTGGGATTCATCCATTTTGAACACTTTCAGATGATAAAATTTGGTGAAGATGTACCCTTTCTACATCTTCACCAAATTTTATCACTCAGGACACAAATTATTCAGGCTAAATAAATTAAACCGAGTTTGTTTAGTAAGTATTAAAAATGTTAATTTACAATATTTTTTTCACGTCAGTTTTTTTATTTTTTTTAATAATAGGTATTTAAATAAATCAATTATCAACATCAAAAAAAAATCTGATCAAAGGTAAATGTATGGAGCTGAAACACCTGTGTTATAGAAATCAGAAACTGATGGTACCATTTCACCCAGACCTGATAATATGGAAAAAAATCTACATTGACCTGAGCAAGGAACCAGTTCAATACTTACAGGTACAAGCAAACGTTTTACTTCTTCGACCGCCCTTGCGAGCTTTATCTTCGCCCGGTTCTCAGTGTCCTCGACTGTAAGTAGAACGTGTAGATCGTCGGCCAGGTGTTCCCAGTTCGGCTTTCCTCTGTTTGCGTCCTCCTGAAAGGCCAAAAGTGGTATCCCTATAAGACTATTTATTCTATGTGTAGGTATGAAAAGCGTAACAAGAAGGTCCAGACATTTTTAGTGTATGGTTTAGTTTTCCAAAAAAACGTGCTATTTTAAAATATAACAAAAATATAGGATTGACCTTCCTTATTTTGGTCCAGAATTAATATTCTAATAATAATACAATTGTTTGTACAGATCAAAACAGCTGATTATAAATGTTACACGTTGTTTAAAAAAAAAGGTGTTTTAATGCAATGTTATAAAAAAGTGATGAATTAGTGCATTATTTACAATTCCCGGGCAGTAATAATAACTATTTAGATTGAAACAAGTAAGTATCAAGTATTAAAATACTGCTACGTGAGTGTTGTGAAATTTGATAATTTCCTTCATAAGTTAATTCAGTCGGAGGAGCTTTATGCGGTCGTTATTGGCCCTGTCACTCACTAGAGCACATCCGTACCGCTGTCTCTCAATCAAAAACCGTCTCATTCAAAAGGTAGGATAATAATAAGTCTAAATTATTTAAGTATTTGTGATAATAACTGTCAGTTCTATCAGTATAGTGATCTAACGTCCTTTGCAAGGTCGATTTACATCATAATTTAAAAAAAAAACGTATTACATCATTTACATACAAAACGCAAGTGAAGATTAAACACTAAACACATCAGAATATTAAAATAAAATTAAAAAAACATTTTAGATTTGTAAACATTAAACCTGATTCAAATCCATTTTGTTGCTGCGTGAAAAACAATTGAGATGTTAATTTTGGTAACAGTTAACACAAAAACGTGTGCGTAAAGGAAAAACGAATATGAATTGTGTAATAAAAGCAAATATAATACCTTTTTCTTATCTCTCATGGATCCTTTGCCTCTAACCATGATTTTGCATCCTGTTTCTTGTTCTAACTGTTTTGCTGTCATGCCTCTGGGTCCTAAAATCCTTCCCACGAAGTTGAACTGCAATTGAAAAAAACATTTTGTTATTTTCGTCAATGTGTGTTGTTTTAAATCTAATACATAATTTGTACCATCGTCATCACTACGTAATAGCGACACCAAATGTATTTCCAGTAATGCACTCCAATTTCAAAATGGCAGTTTAAAATTCTTTGGCTACGTCTTGACTCTTAAATACTATGATATATTAACACGCAAATGTCTCATCCTAAATTAAGCCAGGCAATACGTAACGCCATTAGCTCCCGAGATTAATTACTCGCATCGCTTCACATAAACCACGTTTCCTGTGTACATGCATGTACATAAAGTTAACCTCAATATCTAAGCCTCACAGCTTCGGTCAGATGAACGCACATGAACTGTGAACTAATATCATTCCTCCGTCCACCAACTAAGAAATGGACCAGTTGGCATCGAGCCAACCGACAATTTCACCATTCTTTTTCCAAAGGGATTTCCAGAGAAACTGAAACATTCGTTAAATGATGCACATTGATAAATAATAGCTAAAATTTAGGCTACTAGTTCGTCACATGTCATGCGAAATTGTTTTGCGTGACAGCGTGAAAATTGCTTGACGATGTTAATACTTGCGACTAAAAGGTTTACTCGAGCGAGAAGAATGTGACATCAATAGAAAATTGAATATTGGCCGAAGATAATACTGTCACGAAGGTCGTAAACCTGTGTAAGGACAGTTTCTATCTGATACGGCGATGGATTACTAAGCGAGCTGTGGCTGTGACTTTACGGGTGAACGAGAAATATGAGATGCGGAAATAAGCGGCTCTAACAAGTCAGCATTCATTATCCGTTTTGGTCCAGCAATTGCGACGGTGATAGACGACGGATTGTAAATCACCGAGAGAACAATTGGATCGAGGTTTGGCAAGCCAGCTATCTGATTAAATTGAATTATACCTGTGTCCTCGTGTGAGGTGAAGCAGATTTTCTCTTGCTCAACTAGTGTAGAGTTCAACTACCTACTTCAAAATTTTAATGCTTCAATGACAGAATATGTGGGGCTGGTTTGACATAAAGATGCAAGGTAATGCTTGCCGGTAATTATAATATAAATGTAATTAATAGCTGTCTTTTGCATTCTGCTAGTGTTAGAGTAGACTCTAGCTAGTTAAAGCCACATGATCGCGGTTTCTTAGAGGCACGAAATCCCTGTAATCTCACTGTCTACGCAATCTTAGAAGTACAATGCTGTTTAGCGGTTCGCCGCAAACGACTCGTTTGTGATATTTTTCCTTGCATCTCTGCTATTATGCACTTCCTATTAACTATCCTGCGTGCAAACGCGCACCTTGAGTAAAGGCACTTTTTGCCTCACAAAATGCCCACATACAATAATTACATAACATTAACATCCAAACCCGTAATAAGTGTAAAGTATCGTAAATACCTCATTAGTCGTTTTGTTAACACTGTGATATTTGTCTTGCGTAAATACAAGAGTTAAACTTTGTAAGTATCCTACCGCTTGGCAAAGACCTGCAGCATCTGGCATGATTAAACAAAAAATATGGGCGAGACGTTTCATTTGCCTGCGGTCGGCTTTTGCTGTCAGAGAATTTGTCGCGACCTATCACGCTTAAATTGATTCTGTTATTGTTCAAAGATCTATTACGGGCTGTTGTCAAGAAGTCGGGAAAAAAAGAAAATTGTTTTTCCCGAGTTTTCTCAGTATTCGGAGACCATTGTTCTTGACCGAGCGACCGTCGGCGATGTCGAAATAGCGACGGGCTACTTGGCCGAGCGCCCGTATCCACTTCATTGCATTTCCCCAGTACGTAACATTTGACGACAAAACTAATAATTTACCAAAATAAAGTCACTAAATTAGTAAAATGATTCACGGTAATAGAATTTATGATAGATGAGAAATATTTAATTGGACTTTAAAGTCTTGCAGTAGAAATGACTCGTGAATTATTAAACGCTGCTTGGATCTTTACACAACTGTTTTAATATACATATAGGTTACTTGTGATGACGAGCAGGTCAGCTCAAATTATATTAACCTGTCAGGCCATGGAAACGAGACACAATGGAAATTTTATTATTACGCAGCCACATATTTGGTGGTTTCAGGTTGAACAGATAACAAATTATAAAACGACTTAAAAAAAAACACAACAAGCCCTCATTACATTTGTTGACTGAGCATATTATACTCATTTCTGCATCATAATCTTTTCTACGCTTTTTAGGGTTCCGTAGCCAAATGGCCCTTATTTATGGATTCGTCATGTCTGCCTGTCTGTCTGTGTGTCCGACCGTATGTCACAACCCCTTTTTTTTCGAAACTATATGGACTATACTGTTGAAACTTGGTTAGTATATGTATTCTGTGAACCGCATTAAGATTTTCAAACAAAAAAAAAAACAATAAATTTTGGGGTTCCCCATACTTACAACTGAAAGTCAACATCTTTTTAAATGAAACCCATACGTGTCGGGGTATCTATGGTATATATATATATTTCTTAACTGAAGAGAGTGCGCGAGAGACACTTCCAAAGTGGTAAAATGTGCCCCCCCCCCCCCCTGTAACTTCTAAAATAAGAGAATGATAAAGCTAAAAAAAAAAAATTGTGATGTAAATTACTATGCAAACTTCCACCGAAAATTGCGTTTAACGAGATGTAGTAAGTAGTTTTTTTTTAATACGGCATAAATCGTAAACGGCAATTAGATAATGGTACGGAACCCTTCGTGCGCGAGTCCGAGTCGCACTTGGCCAGTTTTTTATTATTCATTCATATGGATTTGAAAGTATTTCCAAAACCAGTCCACTTTTAAAAATTAAGGATTTAACGTAGTATTGTTTGCCATTACGTATGACGGAAAAAGTTCGCCTACTAACTTTCTCGTGTAAAAAAGCACACTTTTAACGCTAATTTACTGCTGGACACAACTAGATTTATTTAGAAAAAACACAAAATTCTGATGATGCATTGTCTAAGACATATAAGAAGCCATAAAACGTACAAAACTTATATTTCACGGACAAGATTTGTAAAGTTACTGCTGCTAAAAGACTCAAGTGCGTGTTTACTTCACTGGGTTCGGTAACGGAACTGAATAAATGTATCCCCAAGTGTATGGATTAAAGTTATAACAACCACTTTGCGATTTACCGACTAACCACGATTTCACATATGTACATTCTCCAAACTTCGTTAGAAGATGGCACTACTTATATATGACATTGATGAACTGTAGAAACAAATGAAAGAACTTTTTCAGTACCTTAAAGGCACCATTCACACATGATGTTTAAAATAACCATGATTCTACTCAGGCTCGATATCTGGACCAACAAATAAACCATGGATGGATAAATATGGCTTGCTGTTTGCATCTATCTAAGCAATATTGTGATATCTTATTTTCCTTTGAAGTGTAGACCGTATAATAGCGTGCTTTCTTATCTCGGCACAAGCTTTTGATCTAATTGATGAAGTTCATTACACCCTGGTATTCTTAGCAACAATGTTTAATAGTAAGTATGGCCAGTGTTATAATAGTGTCTGTTTTTGTTAATTACATAAAAACGACCCTTAAGTTAGCAACATATTTTATCATAGGTACTTACTAGTTGTTGCCCTCGTCCTCGTACTATTTCAAACTTCTATGTTTTAAAATCATATTAAACGTTTTTGTTATGTCATGTAACCTAAACATCTTGAGCCTGTTTATAAGTACTATAACAAGACTAACTAAGTATAGCACCATCGTGAAAACGAAGTTTCTCCATACAATTATGATTTTAATGAAAATAATTTTCTTTAAAACAGTTTATATGTGTTGTACGAGCAAGATAAAAGTCAAATTCTCATTCTAATTGAATAAAAACAGAAAATTCTTGGAATAACGATATTACTGACGTATTTCTATATAAACAATGGAAACAATTTATATCTTGATATCGCCTCCGGCACATCTAATCGATAAACATCGCCAATTGAAGCCTAGCTGCACTCACATTGCACATTTTGTCCAATACTATAATCAATTAATGCAAATCACACTATCTGGCCAATAACAGCCATAAATTAATTTTATTAAAAGATGAACGGATAGGTATATGATTGTTGAATAATATGATATTATTTAATAACTGAAGTCCTAGCTAATTTAATCGTATTTATGCAAATTGCGAAATGATGATTGTAACAACATGGTAATTGTAAAATAATAAAATAAATAAGAATATGTGTAAAATAGTAAACTTACAAATTACATTAATTTTATGAAACAAAATGAAATCATAGCAAATGAGATTTTCATTGATAGAGACAAAGAAAATATATTTGCCTTTTTAACCAGCACAGAAGGTACGTATCGGATTTGATCATATTCTTACAATCAATACATGTTTTTCACTTCTTTTTTTAAAAAAAGGTCAGTGTCCGAACTAAATATAGGCTAAACTTAGCATTATAGATATTATATCCCTTAAAAAAATACAACATCACTAATAAATGTTACGAATAGTGGTCTGTCTTTCTCCTAAACTCTAGAGAGATATACTCATACCTAAATCTAAATTATTGTTAGTGGCTTTCGGTAATCGATCCTAATATTTAAATCCTCACAGCTCAAAGTACCTTAGTATGCGTAATGTATTCTCCTTTCACGTTGCACATAGCAGGTGCATTCGTTTCATTAGGCCTATCTAGGTATTGCATACCCAACTGATCTGACACACCCATGCTGACAGCCTGGGTAGCATTTCAATTTCTATTTTCCATAACATTGCCACCGTAATGGTTAGTTGTTCATTCACGTAACGCACCAGAACCCGGATTTATAGGTTAAATTATAGTGACATTGCCCTCCAATACACAATAGTGTTTCGTTGTAGAAATGTGCAGTTTTGCTGTTAGTAATTGGCTGGTAATGATATAGCTGCGAGCACCGCAAACCACGTGGACCACATAAGTGGTATACTGTGCTTTAGTAGGGAGATATAACTAAGGTTGTAATGTACCCTGCTCACAAACTCTGATACTCTCTGGTTGAAGCCAAACGATTGAAATGATAAGATAAAGACTGAACTACGAAACAAAACAGATACTGGACTAAGCAGATCCTGAATTAGCTCCGTTTTCACGAGCTAAGTATAGAAATAAACTCAACAGGGGCGATTCTGAAATAGTGTGCCGGTTAGAATTAATGTATCCTTTTTGCAATGTTACCTATGAATTCCATATTCTATTTGGTTTGACCAAGGATATAATTTCTCTTTCATATGGTAGGTAGTACGTATGTGAGATTTAAAACAAAAGATTTATGAACGTCAAAGAAACCACTATAAGATCTATACCATTAAATAACACGAAGCAAACATAGTAAGCATGAACTATTGACCGACTCGATTGCCCGTCATTATACAGTGTGCCGGATGACTGCAGGTGGGTGGGTATTACGAATCTCATATTGCGATTGATTGATGGTTTAATTCGTACATAATTGTCGTACTACGATTGGTCACGACGTGCAACGCTAGCCGTGTGGGCTGTCTTGTAGATAGCCACGGAGCACACGAACTGATTTATACATAAAGATAAAGATACCTAGAGTTTAAACTGAATAATATTGGCGTAACCTGTCTATTTCTGTGGTACATTCAGTCAGATCGTTGGCTTTCCCAATGAGCCATAACATAAGTAGGTTGCGTTACATGCATGAAAACATACAGTCAAATGAAGAAAATCTTCTTTTTTGCAGTGGTTGTGAATGCAACAAGATAGTTTAAAATCTCACAATATCCAACATGGTTAGTTTTAGATTGGAGATTTAGGAACGAGTTTTTAGATTGTGACCTTTAATTTTAGAGTGTGACCTAAAGCCCAATTTTCGTAATTTAACAGTATCCAGTCGCAATCCAGTTTCGATCTGGTCCCTGTAACATGGAGATCAATTATGGTATTCTCGTAAACATACTTATAGTATTACGACTTAAAACTTACATAATTTTTGCAATGCGGATTTTTATAAGTTACCTACTCTAACGGTTTACATGTTTCATTTAGAAATGTAATCTGTGAACCCTGTAGCCTTAAATAAATCTGTATTAATTTTGCGACAATATCTGGATCGACCGCGCACAAATGACTTTAAATGTTTGTTCAAAATGTCGGTTATTAAACGCCCACTGACTTGCATAACTGTATGCATTGCATGACTTTGTATTATTTTTATGTATTTATTACGTTGTGTAAATGTGACGCGCTTTTGCCTTGCGATTTGCTAATTAGAAATACTTTTTAGTGCTTAGTAATAGCAGCTTATAATAATATTTATTCAAGTTACGTGAACAAGAAATTACAAGTTACAGCACACAAACAATCTCTAAACGTATTCTATAGAGTAAAATAAGTGGATAATAAATAAAAATAGCAATTCTTTTCATTTTTTAACAATAGATGATTATTTTTAGGTTTACACCATAAAAGTTATACATAGATGATTAATATAACATGATTATTAATATATATATGATTTTAGTATCTATTAAACTAATAGGTGTACAATCCCTATATTTGCTGCCACGTAACTGTAAAGTATTGATTTATAAATCAATAGGAAATTAATGATTTAATAAGGCTGTGCCCGGGAATTAGTCACGAAACATTGTTTTATGTGTTCATAACAATGTTACTTTATAGCGTTTTCTTTGGAATTTTGACGTATCTAATAAATCTAGCTGGAAGCGTAGTCATTTATTTATCAGTAATATCACGCAGATACATGACATGACTTTAGGGCATTCTGAGAACAATGCTTTTTGCAACCATTACTGTCTTTAGACATAAAACGTCGTGCTATGGACCACTATTATATTAGACCATTATTGTTATAGACAGGATAAATAAAATAAGGTGTATAAATACACCTTAACTGTTTTGTTAAATGGTATTGCTTGGGGACAGACAGTTGTACTATGAAAAGATACTTTGCGTCCATCGGACAACCACCTAAATTCACGAAATTTGTCTGCTTGCAGGCAGAATACGAATGACTTACCAAAATATAATAAGACCTTAGTGAAAAACTGTATCCTTGCAAATAAATATTTGAATTGATTTGATTATAAAAAACAAGTGATTATGCAAAACCGCAAACAATCATTTTTAGGGCTAGCAAAACCATACCTTGAGAAAATTTAATGCAAATTATTCGAACTGGGTCTTGACAAAAATTGTTGATTGACCCATTTAATAAGTAGCCCATTATTTCTTTATTTTTATATAGTTTAGGTAATTTGCATTTCTTCCATTATTTAGATAATACAGAGAAGTTAAGACCGTGTACTAGTAAAACAGTTTTGATGCATTCTTTAATTAGCACACACTAGTATTTTTATTGGGAATAATCATCATAAATCTGGTAAACAAAACACGCCGCGAATGAGCGCCTCCATCACTGCTCGCGAACTTCACATCAGATTATAAGTAGGTAAGTATTAACTTGGGCTTTGATCAACATAAAATAAAAATAAATTCTGTAATCGAGAGAGAGAGAGAGAGAGAGAGAGAGAGAGAGAGAGAGACAGAAGACAGAAAACAAAACAAAAAACGACGTGGTGATGTGTGTTTGTAGTATTAACAACGTAATGTGTAGCTCGTTCCGACGTTCAAACAGAGACTGCATACTGAGGATTCGCTTACGCGCTAGCGTGACCCGGAGGTCGCAGGGCACCAGAGCGCGACCGATCCGATCGACCCCATTACCGGGGTCCAGGGCATTATCGCTGCACCTACTGAATTAGCTGGCTGATGCTACCAGCTAGGAATGCTTTGGCGGTATTGTACTCAATATGATTATTCATGCGGAAGAAATATACTTTTCTAAATAATAGATAATATCACTTCATTAATGACCAGTAGGTTTATTTTTATTTTAAATTTAAATGTAAAAAGAATATAATGCTCAAACTTTTTGTTAAGCTCGTCGCGACCTAATTAAAATAGGAAAAAGTTTTATACAAATCCCGTCGAAATCTATACTTTCTTTATAAGCGATATAGTGGACACTTTTATAGTGTCAGAGATAAATGTTTCTAGTTTTAGTTTCCGGGACAGTAAAATGTTACATTTGACTCTAGTTTGGCATCCACACAACAAATGTGGCTTTCTAAATGCCATTGATCGCCAAATGTATTTCAATGCTGGATCAACGAACGGTTTGTTTGTGAAAAAAGTAATGAAATTAGAGTTCAATGGAATCGACATTCCACCATTTGTCCAGGATCGTTTGTGTAGGATAAATGGAGCGGAAATTTGTGGCACACCTACACGGGTTTACTGCACAAGTTATAGCGTTTGTCGTGTCATAAGAAAAGTACATTAAAATACAAAGTAACACGGCAAAGATAAACAAGACGTTACGCCCACGCACGCACGCGCGTGAAATCACGTAAAATATTTTGATAAACAGCAGTGACCATCTTTTGGTGAAAAAGATTTCGAGACCACAATTGAGATGTTTTAAATAAAACATACTCCTCTGAACCTATGATATAATAAGCTAACATCAAACCTATCAACTAATGGTCGAGACGTACTATAAGCAAATGCTATACGATTAGCAATTTACACGTAGCTAGTGTAAACACGTCGTTGCATCCGATCTGATGTTTAATCTTTTCGGAACACATTCGGCTTTTACTGATGTTTGCACTTACGAATGATAGAGCACACGCTTGCGCCAGACTTGTTTTTACTAAAACAATCCCAATGCCTGTCCGTCGGCAAATATAATTATGTTTAACGCTCCTTCATAAAACTGGAGCTAGCTTTAGAGCAGCTTGCGAAAAAGATGACTCAGGTTTTGGCCGAGATTTCCTATGTAAAATGGTACATCCTCGAAAAACGAGGTTTACGTTAAGTGTAAAACACACTGAACGAACAACATCTAATGACCACTAATTCGCAGTTTTTAGCAAATATTATTTTGGTGATAAAACAACAAATATTACTGAAACTCTATTACGTCGTTTCATTTTTTTATACGAATAATCGGCAGAAATTGACGTCGTCATCGGCAAATTTCCCGCTGAACGTTATTAGTAGTATAACGACGAGTCCAAAGTTCTTGAAGAGATCACAGCGTGTCATCAAGAACGTTACTATCGCGGGATAGTTCGTGATGCCCAGTAAAAAGAGGTAACGGTCTACACCGATATGGCAGGATTTAATAACGCCTCTAGCTCTATAAGGCTAGACGAACATTCTTCGGAAGGGGTCTGAGACCTTGTCGATGTCGATGATATACTATCATGACATGTGCTAGGTACATTAACCTAAAACCAAACCATTCAAATACCATAAAATAATCTTGGAGTTGAAAATTTTTTAAAACAAAATTAAACAATATTAAGCTAAATTAAGAATAAGTGAAAGGAAACAAACGAAGCAAGAATTTTGCAACGTTCGTTTCACAATTTTGCAAATCTTACAATAAAATATATTAAACATTTGTGTTGTTATATTTCTACATACTATAAGATCTTATTCTTTCGAAGCCTCTAAATTTTTGACGATTTTTGTATTTTGGACCAGTAAAATTTTACACATTTTCATACTAAATAGCCGATCTCCTATAGCTTCTATGGGGAACTGTTACGGGAACTGAACTTGTTGTTATAATATTATGAGCAGTTTCACCACGTTGAAGAAAGTTAATTACTTAATTATGAACTTCTATTAAAATATCTTATGACATTGAATAAATAAGCGAGAAGACCACGAGACGGTTAATTGTGGAAAATGTATTTAACTTGGGACAAATCGATATTTAAAACCCTCAACACTACTTTGCAAGGACCTGTGAAACTGGTATAGAAATGAGCTTAAAACCTGACTCCGTCAAGTGAATGCAACTATGATTGAACGAACAGTCCGTTTCCCTGCGCACGCGTCGCGTCGTCCTATCGCTTGCTATATCGATAATGCGGAATCAACAGTGTTCCGCATTTGGTAAACCTTTTTTTCTATATAGGGACAAGGAAAATAATCTTGTAGTATAAGATATTTTCCAGTCTCTTGAAGAAAAGTTGACACTAACAGTTTTGAATTACGCACGCAGTCCTCACGGTTAACAATTACTAATATTTGTAAATTTATAAGTTTTATATTATGATAACTCGTTTTGAATGACTAATGAGCAATTGGACGGCAATTTCTTAGATGTGTTTAACGAACATTTTAAGTCATTATAGTTCTCATTTTTAATATTCATATCACTGTCGTTAACATGTGTGTGTAGGTATTATTAAGAAATTCAGACAATTACGAATATTTTAAGCGTAGCAAAATATGCCGCTCTACAAAATCAACATTTGTTTAAAGCCTGTGGTTAAAAATAAATAAGATATAGGTAACGAGTAAGTAGAAAACGTCCAACTAGAAATGCGTCAATGGTGGAGAATCAAAGAATCAACACACGTTACCGTTTGTTTTAGCAATAAAGGCAGGCGTTAAAGTCACAAAACTAAAACAGTGCGGATTAGTCACAGCGAACGTACCGAAACTATTGTTTCGACAGTATGCTCGACATAAGAAACGCATACTGTCGATGTATTTCTGGAACGGTTAAAGTTTACATTACAACTGGAGTTTTTGCGGACGAATGCAGAGAAAACAACCACAATTCCGCAAGCTAACATACATTGACTACGACATTATTGCTATTATCATCTCTCACGTTCATATCTTTCAGAAGCTTAAATCAAACTAATACTTAAATAAAACCTCGATACGCTCGGTCAACAGTATTTTATTTATATGCTTTATGCACTATGATTTTAAAAGTACCTATGATTTTAAAACCAAAGTCGGCGATGTGAAATCGTAACTGGTTTTACTATAATTACTACAATAATTGCGTGGATTGAAATAGGTCTAAGTCTTTACGGTGATTCTAGGAATCTATCAAATGACATTCGCATCGTTAAAGATACGTTTCTATCATGATTTCAGCGTACGTGACCGATGTCTTGGTACGGCTCTTTTGATCGACAATCAATATTATTCACCATTCAATTTATCTCAAGATTTACGTTCTCTTTGTTGAATTCCTTACAATTATAGAGTGATCTATGTAAGGGTAATGTTTAAGGTAACAATGATCATTTATAAAACGAACGGCCCCTGGTTACCATACGAGTATGTTGGAAGTTGACCTATTGGAAGCCTAAATCTAAATAAAGCTATTATAATAAAAGTTTATCAATATAGCGGCATTCCAAAAGGCTATTATGGATGAGCAAGAACAGAACATTTCATTATCATTGTTTAAGAAACTTAGCAGTTCATAAATAGGCAATTTGTGAATTTGCCGGCTGCGTCTAAACGACTAATATGATGTATGGGCGATGAGTTAATTAATTCATAGGCACCCGGAGCTTTCAAATAAAACCTTATAGGGTAAGCGAGTGGACATGTGGGTGGCGCCAGAAGTTTATCATTCACAGCCAAGAATCTGAGCCCAGTTAATTGGGCAGACTTTTGGATGGATTTATTAAATAAGATCACTGTTAATCTCTATAACACTTTATTTATAAATTCAACCATTAAGTAGATTACCAAATGTATCCAGTATTTATGTATAAATGTTTAATATTTAAGGGTTATTGACTCCCCTTGACACATGACACAAAGCACGCATCCAAAACAGATTGCTTTGTACAGATTGTGCTATTATAAAAATAAAGCAACGAAAAAGATTTATGGTACAGCGCCGAGCGCCATGCCAGCGCGGAGCTAACAGACAATATTTTCATTAACGGCAGCAATCGAACACCATTGGTAACATAATATGATGCCTAACATCAATAAATGATTCACACAGATCATCGAACTTTTCCTAAAATGGAATCGTGAGAGAACGTGTCATTTGCAAATGAGCCTGGATTGGTAGGTGCGATGAATGGAAGCTATCACTGAAGGTCCAATAGGCTTCAACTAGTCTCATAAGCCACTCCAAAGCCGAGATAGCCCTGACATAAGTCGCCAAATGTAGCAGGCTGACAACCTTGTCTTTCTATCTTGTATGACTAACGCATGTACGTACATTCCCCCTGTTGTAATAAAACCTGCGAGATTTATCTTGATCGACTTTTAGTAAACCAAATTGCATTATTATTATTAAGTTGGTATACGCCTATGGTTGGTATAACTTAAGATAGTCGAATGCATAGCGATACTTTACTCCTAAATGTCATTTTGTATGGCTTGATAAAGTTAATTATGTTGACGATATTTTCGTTACTGAAATGAATAAGCTAACGGAAATTTAATATGTTACTCTGCAGATACATAGTGAGTTTAATGATGGATGATTTTAAAGTGTTAACCAGGTAGCAGGATGGTAACTGTAGTATTTAAACTCGTCTCGACTCGTCTTTGTAAACATCGTCGCAAGCTGAGTTGACATTTGACAGTTGAATAATGAATGAGTATATAATTACTTAACTGTGTGCAAACAAAAAGTTCTCATTCACATCCGAAATGGTTTATGAATGACAAATAAGTAATTGATGCAGCAGGTACATGCTTACCTACTTCGGAACTTGCTAACTCATCTACAAATGATCATTGAAATTCCAGATTCCATCATCGTTTACATCTCTGATTACAATTTTAAATCTCATGTCGGCGAAAACACAGACAACAATATTTTAAGTTTAAATTACCGAAGACTCAATTGACGATGAGGAAAATCGATTATCTTTATGAATTACAATTTTAATTGAACTTTCACGAAAGTGTAAGTCGGGGATTACTTAAAGAAGATGAACACTTTATGTGAAATACGTTTTTGTAGCCGGAAGCAAAAATAAATCTTTGTAAACTAATTGGCGACGTAAAAGTTGATATACCAGTGATGATGATGGTAAACAATAAACTAAATAAAGAATCAAAATATTGTGACGAGTTATACTTACATCTGGATGTTCTTTGACTGGCACGTATACTTTTTCTGTGAGGGTGGTGACCATGCCTTCTGCTTCTGGTAAGACGAGTGGTTCTTTCTTGACTCCATTTATTTGGAATAAACTCGCTCGAACTTTTGCAATTTCTGGAAAGAAAAATAAATAAAATTATTTATTTGTTACCACGTAAAGAAGTCGGTTTCTCGATATGAAACAATGGATGTCATAAAAGATATTCTAAATAACATAATGTTAAAGTCCGCTTGTATTTTTAATTAGCAAGTACAACTTAATGTGCCATGTACATTTTAAGTTTTACAATCTTTATTCTATAAGCAATATTAATAAGACAATTGTAAGGTTTTTATTTATCAGCACATCAGCGATACCTACATAATTTTTTTATTCAATCTTTTCATGTCGTCTTTTTGATAAACGAAATAAAACCTCGTAAAGAATTAGAGTATATTAGATTGATGATTAAGGCAGTTTATACATTAACAGTTTAAGCAAAAATTTGAGGTACATGTTAAACATTGATTGGTAAAGGACATCCCGAGATACAGCTTGATCTATCCACGTATGTAGCCGCTTATCAAGAAGGGGCAGTTGTTACTAAGACGATTATGAAGCCAACGTAAATTTTTATATCAGGAAGATAGAGCTTTTAAGGCTTAATTTTGTTTTCAAACTGCGGAATAGCATAATTAATATTTAAACAAATATAACAACGATAACAAAATATACAACAAAGAATAAAGATTGTCATAGTCAAAGGGTGTCATCTAAATGGCATAAGATACAATCTTATTATTTTTACTGACCACAGCATCAATAGTAATCCTTTTTGCAAAATTAATCTACAAGCTAATAAAAATTTATTCGTCTTTCGATGAGATATATGTTTCCTTTGATTGGTTCTAGAGTAATTTTCCTGTAACATTGTATTGTTTGAGCTATAAAGGCGGTCTGTGCCGATTCCAATTCGCCTGAAGGCTGTACGCGGATGGTTATGACATCATTGACAGAGGTATTATTGATAGATTATGAGCTGCACCTCTAATGATACGACATACTGTCATCCAGCGGCCTCCTGCCATGAGCTGATGCAATAGATATTCTCTTTGATGACTCGTGACTGAACATTTTGAGATAAATCTCCTTGCTATAACTTCGATTAGAGGCACAAAGTTAAACAATTTTCGCTTTAATCGGGACTTAATATTTTTTAGTTTAGTATTACTTATATACAAAATATTTATAACTATATCGTTATATTAACGAACTCATAATATTTAAAGTCCATTGTAAAAACCAAGAAAAAATTTCGAATATTATACTTACTCTGGTTTTTCAGTTAATTGCAAAGCAAACTTGGGGTAACATATTATCTACCTTATCCAGATAAAGAGGCGATGACTCATTGGCTAATATCCGGACTGCGTAATCAGTCGACCATCTGTTTTTGCTACTTGCATAAAAAATGTGTCAAGACTTAGCGCGAGTACGATATAACCGGGTCTACTGTGGCTGTTCTGCTGTTTAAATCGCAAACAAGATTTATACACGAGTACGTAAGTACATGTGCATACTTTAGGCGCTACTCGGACAAATGCAATCCGGTTTCATTTTGGTTGTAGTTATTATAACAGTACTTATGGTATTTACATTATCAGATATATTTGTCCAGTTTGCAAGACACAGATGCCCATCTGTTATTGTTTTCACAATTGAGTCACACGGGATTTGTAAACATTTAAGTAGATGTGAGGGGCTAATCACTGCCAGATGCAGCTGCTTTCTCTAGCGTTTCCCAATCTATTAACACGACTGCTAATTCGATTACTTTGGATCCGTTAATCTTGGAAGCAGACGATACATGTGCCAGCGCACGTTTCGCCTCACCAAAGTGGGCCCAACGGGGAGCTGGCGACAATGCTGAGGAGCTTTCACACCATATAAGGGTGGCCGAGTGCGTAAACAAGCCACGGGTCATGTGACCACCGGTGGATTATGTATTTAATTGCCACCTTCTCGCGCATATTGATGGCGGGAGATTTTTTAGGATGGAAAAGTTTGACTTTTAAAGCCAAGGAAACCTCAATATGCAGATGCCACGATGAGCTTAATTTATTAGTAATATCAAAGAGAGAGTATGGTAAATTATGACAGAGATTTGAAAGGTAAGGCAATCAAAACAATATATTCAGAACGACATTCAATGTATATTGGAAACTTGGAACAGTACAATAATCACAATCTAGACTAGAAATATTAATCTGGATTTTATTAAAGGTTTCGACCAAAAATGTGTGATTCCGAAGTAGTATGCAAGGTCGGTAATTATAGTAAGTAATACGTAAGACAATATATTTTCTCACTGATTATTACATTTTTTATTCTGCTGATGATAAAGTCATTTGCGAGAAGCGAAAATTCATTGCCCAGCTATATTATGATAATTATACAGACATCATTTAATTTCGTATTATAATAGTGACTTTATAGAGCTATATTTTTAGTCGATGGATTAATCAAGTCTTCGCATTATAATAATGTTTGTGGAAAATTGAGGTCAATTACAGTTCCCATTGTTTTGGCTTACACTTTGGCAAATCATTGAACATGTGTATTTCTAGTATTTAGTCAAATTCTGTACTTTCTGTAATGAAATATATACATTCTGTCAAAAAGTTTCGGTAATTGATGATTTGTTTATGGTTCCAAATTCATTTTTTTTTTTGTTGTTGTTAGATTGGCACAACTGTTATCCATTTTGGCGCGGAGTTTGAGTTAAATCTGATAATACGATTAAGTAGGTACAGTATTGTTTTTAGTTATACCATATCTAGTGTGTATTGCAAATTTCATAATAAACAAAAACATCGAACAAAGAGTTTGTGTTAAGTTTTGCATCGCTAATGGGATTTCGTGTTCGGAGTCTCTGAAAATGTTACACAAGGCTTACGGTGAATCGACTTTATCAAAAACACGTGTTTATGAGTGGTACAAAGCGTTTAAAAGCGGCCGAGATGTTATGGATGATTTGCCTCGCTCTGGTAGGCCATCAACTTCTGCTACTGAAGATAACATCGCAATAGTGAAGGAAATAGTGACTGAAAATCCTCATTGAAGTTTGAGAGAGCTAGCCGTCGAACTTTCTGTGTCACACGAGTCGATTCGTACCATTTTAAATAATCAATTGGGTATGAAACATGTTGCCGCTCGGCTAGTCCCAAAAGACCTGAATTTTCTCCAAAAACTCAATCGCAAAAGAGTCGCTGAGGACATGCTAGACCGAGTCAATTCCGACCCAACATTGATAAAACGCATTGTTACTGGTGACGAGACGTGGGTTTACGAGTTTGACATGAAAACTAGTCAACAAGCTTCGGAGTGGCGCCTTCCAACTGGACCGAAACCGAAGAAACCGCGCCAAACTCGATCGAAAGTCAAAGTCATGTTGACTGTTTTCTTTGACTGTCGCGGTGTTGTGCACTCAGAATTCTTGCCAGAAGGTCAAACGATAAAAAAAGAGTATTATTTAAGCGTTATGCGGCGTTTAAGAAACCAAATTAGACAAAAAAGGCCAGATTTGTGGAATGAAAATTCTTGGATTTTGCACCACGATAATGCGCCTTCCCACAAGGCCAGCATTGTGAACGAATTTTTGACCAAAAACTCATCAAATACCATCGAGCAGCAACCTTATTCACCAGATATGGCTCCAGCCGACTTCTTTCTTTTTCCTAAGCTCAAATTACCACTTCGTGGCACCCGGTTTGATTCGGTAGAAGATATAAAGGAGAATTCGCGGCGAGAACTGAACTTGATTCCGGAAAAAGCGTTTAAAACATGTTTTGATGATTGGATTATTCGTCGGCGTAAGTGTATCGCTTCTGAAGGAGCATACTCTGAAGGTGATAAAATAAATTTGGATGAATAACTAACATTTTGTGTATTATTAATCTTTTCCCGGTACTTTCTTGACAGAGTAGTATTTTAAATTAAAACAACGTCTAAGGATAAGCGCCTAATCTACATGACTCTTCCATCAATCAGAACTTCAAATACATAGCATTTATCAATTTGACAGACTACAAAACTGGTCAATGTTGCAAGGTTGCGTCAAGTTTAGAAAAAAAAAACCTTTTAAAACTTGTCTCGAGACGTTGACGGGTGTTGAAACACTTGTAATGGATGTCGGGACAATACAGCAGTATTGTGCCCGCAAATGAGACTTGCAAACAAAAACAAAGGCTGTACATAATAGAGGCAGTATTCGAGGCAGGTGATCTGAGGGGCTGTCTGTACGTCACTCTACTTGCGCGCATTTGATTAATGTATACGAATTTGACGTGAACTAGAACTGGGATGTCGTTTGAGGTCGGAGTTCTTGCGCATTTGACAAGGACTACACGCATATAATTATTTGTTCTACCTGTTACAAAAACGATCAATTTAAGACTCCTCCTATTTATTTACTTTTGATTAATCATGACTTTATATAGTGTGGCTCTGATGTTGAAATCCCGGTTCTGATGATACAATGACTCGATACAATCTACGCGGTGGCCGTCTTCCAGTTTTTAATAGCAATCTAGCGACACGCCTACATCAATAAGTACCTATCATTAATGCAAATTATTAATGGGCTCATTAAATGAGCTATGTTATAATAGCCATAATAAGGATGATGTATCAAAAGTCATTTAAATATTCCGTTATAAAGAGATCTACATACACAAAACCGTTATAATTTTACAAACGCGTAATTTAAAAAAAAATACCAAAAGCTTTGTACGATATCATTGAACGATATTTGATTAAACATGTATGATTTATATGATGATAAGGGTTTAAAAGCCACAACATAGTAACATAGATCGCTAACAAGGTTTAATTTTACTATTTACTCGTGTTACTGCAACCGCAATAGTGATTATTCATTGCAGGTAATTCAAACCACGCTAACCCGGCTTTAAGCAGAAAAGCAAAAAGATCTCTTCTTACCAACACCATTAGACTGGTATTAAATTACAGGTTCCATGGTACCCTGCAGAAAATGACGATTTATAGGTTAGTTTTGGAAAAGGCAATGTATAAAAGCAAAGACGATTAATACTTTAGATTTAAAGCTAAATTTGCTACAGTATCTCTAAATTATCTGTAGTATTAATAAAATGTATTAGCAACTTGATTTTTTTAGCAACTAAAGTTTTAATTACTACAAATAATTTTGAAATTTTTGCTGTAGCAATACCAATGTACAATACCAAGGAAGTAATCTACCTCATTTACCGGTTTAGTATAACCAACAATATAATTCAACATGGAATTAAACAAACATTCAATTTGCACCTTACACGCTTTTAGATCTACGTTTGATTAGATTAGATAGTTTGTATTTGTATTATTGTGGTACAGTTTTCTCCCTAGAGCATTGCGACAGTGAACTATGTACTGTTACTAGTACTAGTTAATGTAATGCGATCTCACTTCCATTGTCAGCGGTAACAATGGTACAGCCAGCGTGTCGCTTTGGGTTATAATCCCTGTCTCCCGTATTCTATTCTTATACACATCATACGTAGGCAGTCGACTTATAAGGAAGAAAGATAACAACATCAACGACGGAATTGGATAGAAGACGTGATTGGATCCATTTATGCACAACGAAGTCATTTCTGTTGGATTCGAGAAGACTGTTAATATAAAAACACAATAGAAGTAGGTTTTCTGATGGAGTTATTTTTATAACATACTTAATTGTTGGTAAATTCTCGTAGCCTTCGCTTATGACTTGCTAGGCAAATTATTGTATCAAGATTAATTTCACGATATCTTTATAGGTATTCGTTTGACACAACAAAGTGATATATTTTTTGCGACTAGTTAATAAGAGTAATGATGAGTAATTTGTATACTCATTTGTTAAAATATTCACACGCATTCTTAAAGCTTGCGAATGAAGTGCTAAACGCAGAGCATAGCAAACTCAATGTCAAAATCACTCTCGTTCTCCGATTCATATTGCGGAAACGATTACCTCTTTCATCACCGATGTTCCAACTGATATTCTGTAATTTAACGACGCAAACGCAGTCATAATAACGTGCGTGGTGCGAGCTGGACGTGCTGTCTAGACGAAGAAATTACAAGGTGGTGCATTAATTACAGCCTACAACGAACGCTGGTATTTGGAGTATAAATGAATGATAATCATTCAGGTTAAGGAGGGTGTGATCGATTTATCAAATCAGCCCAAATCTCCGCAAACCGGTGTTAATCAATTAAAATTTGTTGAGGGATGACATACTGCAGCAATATGCCCCAGGTCTCAGTTCAGTGGGCGCACGATTCAAATGACGTCGGGATTTATTTTCCGTCTATAAGCATGGGGTGAATTTAAAACAATGTAAGTTTAGATAGAATATTCACACGATGAGCGACGATGCGTAAACGCCGCGCTACGGTTAGTTTGCGTTCGGCTGACTTGCGATGGTGAACTACAGAAACTTGAATCACGCAACCAAAATGGTATAGCAGATAGCAGCAATAGAGACAAACTCTACTTGTCCCGTCGTTATTAAAAAAAAACAAAACGAATTATTTATTTTATTTATATGTACCTAATTACTTTTATATTGTCACTTTAATTACAAGATAGGTACATCGCTAAAGTAAACGAAATAACTTACAACAGTAGACATTTTTAATTACTAAGCAACATTTTGTCTAATAAATAATGATGCTATTTTTTTATGATATGTATTTTCTAGGTAATAAAAAAACTAAATAATTTCAACTCCAATCCTATCGAAAAGCCTCTGAAAAAAGTATTTGTTCGTAATAGTGGGAAATAACGAGAGTCGGTTTTCTAAATATCGAGGGAACTATTGTTGCATTGTGTTGGCTTGGCAGACATGTGGCAATTTGTACTCAAGATACAGCTTGACAAATTAAATTAATAAGAAATACAACCGGACGTCGTTATCTACGGACATTAATGACAATAAAACAAAATGAAGGTTAATTATAATTTAGGTAACTGCATAAGAAGTCAAAGGATATAAATCTGACTAAGATTAGCTAATGATATTAACAAACGATACGGAAGATCTGAAAGGGTGTCCCATGGTCATTTAATAAAGATAAATAAAAATATAAGATTAATCACAGAAGCTCACAATGATGATGAAGTTACACAAAATGTAAGACTAATCGATGATATAACGGATCTAACACAAATGATAATACGGAGTGCCTATTAGTACCAATAGAAAGCAATGCACTTCCAGATGATGAATTAAAGTACGGTATTAAAAGGCCCCATTAAGTCATGTTCCCGGAACAGTAGCCTCGGACAATAAAGCAGTACCAGCAGATGTATCGGCACGTCTAGACGCCGTATCACCGACGTATTTTGTAGGAACAAAATGCAGTTGCAAGCGAATAATTGTCGACGGATGAAATCTGTACTATACAGAGGTTTCTTTAATTTTCAAACAAAGCCTGTATTTAGAAATCTTTGTCAATTTTATGTTAAAGTACCTATAGTTTTAAAAGTTTATTGAAACGAAATGGATATTATTACAATGTTCTGTATACAGGGTTTATATACAGGGTGTAAAAAAAGGCTTAACGAAGCCCTAAACCACGAATTCTATACATAAAACCAAGTAGAATGCAAAAAAAAAAACTGGGAAATGACTTTTATTTTTGGGTATAAAAAAATAACTTATTTCTAACCCGCAATGTATAGCGCGCACGCCACAGACTATGCCTGTGTGTATAAGCGGATCATGTTTCTTTGTAAAAAAGTTTAGTATTATCAAACAGAAGTCAATTTTGTAAAAATCTTTGAAAAAAAAATTGAAACTTTGACTGTCAATAACTCGGTAACCCGTCATTTCCCAGGTATAGTGTAAAAGGAAAAAAAATCGTAATAATACGTAGAATATGTAGTATTCGGCTTCGTTAAGCCTTTTTTTACACCCGATATAATAAATGTTGTTGTGTATGATGTTAGCTATCTAGTTGTGCGAGGTTGTTGATTTTTATTCAAATAACTCTGTTTACTTAAAAATAAATGTTTGATAACTGTTTGAAAAGTATGCACTGCACTTGATGAAAGATGAAAGTCTGTTATATACATATAGGCTAAGGATGTTGCCCTTTAAGAATATTAGAAAATGCTTTTAGGTCAATACCAGAGGAAATTTCCTGCCGACCATGTCAAGTGTAAGCGTGAATCTATGCGCATCCATTATTTATGCATGACTATAGATAGGATAGAAGTGCTAGGCGGAAGTGCAGCTGTCCGCATCTACTAACTTCAAATTATCCGATTATCTTTAAAGGAAGAACCTACAAAATTAACTTATATAAGTAATTCAATGTACGTGTCGGTACTTCAACAAACATACCGGAGCGGAGGCACGATTTCTACGGCCTATTTAACCCAGATACACATCTGTCAAAGCTTATTGTTCAAAGCAGTTTAATGATATAGGTTAGAGCACAACAATAACAAGAAAATTACAACATTAAGGTAACGCGTGGGATGGATGACTATAGTTCTTCTTAGAAAAGTGACGAAATGAGAACTGATGACTCATATTTTAATGAACACATGGTGCATAATGTAAGGATACGAATCAATTAATACGATGGGCATTACAAAACACCAAATACATATATCTTTGCCAGAAGCATATTGGTTACTTATTGCGAAACGGACTCAAAATGGAAACCAGTTGGAAATGTCAGCGCGGGGTGCCTATACAATGTGATTGAAATGCTTTTATCATGATATCTCAATCTATTTAGAATCATAGGGCTCCCGCTTATGATCATAGAATATTTATGAGGGAGCAAAAGATGTGTAAATTCTAAGCAGTTACAATAATGGCGATAAGACAACTAACTAGTGAATCATACATAGATCTTCATCTGGTAAACCATAGAAGCGTTATAATATTTCTACTTACAGATCCAATAAGAAAATTTCAGGATACTTCAGATTTTGTAGAAGTTAACGTAAATATCAAAGATAAGATAACGTTGATAAATATTTAAAATGCTTTAGTTTATTAGTCAACCTTTTGATAAATTCACAAAACTGACATAAAAAGGAAACATATATATTTTATACGCTATTAGGCAGTGCCTACCTGAAAAATAAATGAGGTAGGCAGTAGGTACTTACAAATCTGTTTTAGTGATGAAACCATTGATTTTCATCAATAAAACACCTTAGTAAGTATCTTCTGCCTACCTTCAAATAAAACCAATACTCGCCACTGCGCCTGCAGCTAAAAATACTGATGAAAACTTCATTCTTAACGAAAAATCAATTACATTTAAGAATACATGAAATTGTAGCTTAAGATATTGTTCAAGAAATTAATATCAAGATATAATAATTAAGCACATCCTCAGACAAGTACTTACGAACGTTTAAATTTTTTATCAATTTTCCAATAACTGGTCTTGGAGGAACAGCTACTTTTACGGCCAGTTTCACAAAAGTTAACGGCACCTCAAGTGCGTACTTTTGCGGAGTGCATGGGAACACGACATGAACTTAAGGCAGTGACCAATACAGAATATCTTCACAAATATGAGGAGAATAGAAACATGTCCAAGACTGTTTGTTGGTAAATGTGTTTTCATAGAGGCTGGACTTAGATTTACGGCGCTATTCGTTAGAATTTACGCCTGTTCGACTCGAGTAAATAAGCGTGCCAGTTAAGAGCGCCTGAATGTGTCGAATTTGAAACCGGACCAATGGGCGTGCGTTACGCGGTTGAGTTTTCAGAATGCAGGCCACGTCCCATACTATTTATTCTCTGAACACTGTCCGTGGTTGACGGTTCTTTTATTATAGCTATAAAAGCGGATGGAGTAAACCAGAGATTTTCGCTGATTTATCGCCCAATATTTATTTTTCACGGTTTACATATAACACGCGTTTACAAATAGAGCGCGGACGCGCTGAGGAAACTATGGTTTTCTTTTAAGTTTGAATAACGGTGCCAAAAGTTGACGCGAGGGTAAACTTTATCGCATGTGTAGTAAAAATAGCTACTGCGCATGGTTTGTGCGTTGTACAGTAGTTTGCAACTTTAATGCACCATAATAACGTTCAATAGGTAATAGAAAGTTTATTGCCTCCGGTGTAGTGTCCACGAAATATTAGTGTCAGAGGAAAGGTATAAATGCTTAATCTTGCAGTAGACGAACAGTGTTTGTGATGTCAAGATATAACATTGGCTTTCGGTAGGCGTTGTGAGGACAATGAGTGAGGCCCGTCAAACGTCAACACCTACCCACAGTGGGCAGAACACTTTATTCAATGAGACTTTGGTGGGCGTGCCTCGTAAACATCAACAAGTTGCAGACAGAACAGTAGAAACTCATAGATAGCGATCAACATTTTTAAATCACCAAAAAGAAGCTGTTAAAGCCAGTTTGTTGTTTGAGGTGACAAATACTAACGATCAATAATTTGCTAAATTATTTCTAGGCCTGGTTTTGATCTGCAAGTGATCAGATTCAGGGTGCAGTCACTAATAAGTATTTGACAAAACCTACGTTATAAAATAATAAGGGAATCATGAAATGGAGTATCGAAAATTCACTTGACCTAACGATGTAGCCAACAAACAAGCGATAGTAATTGTAGTAAAGCAATACAAATAAAGCGTTTGCATCTTGCTTGAGGAACTGGTCTAGAGCAAACATTTGCCGACATGAGCCAACTTCAGCAGCTCTTGGCACATACGATCGACGCATACCTGTCAGCTCTACCATTCATAACACATTCTTGATGTGGTCAGAGGCAACGCCCCCAGCACCCTAGTTTCGATTTTGATACAATGTTACAGGTGATTTACACACCGTTATCGATGTGTAGTATTCGTTTTAAATCGAAGTGGTTATAAATATTAAAATATTTGCTTTTAATATTAAATGAGATCTATTTCCTTACAACTTTTGAGATTCTAAACTCAAATAATTAATTTTTTGAGAGATCTTCATTGCATTTCATTATAATTTTCACTGTTGGTTTGTTTTGCAAATGTGACGCATTTGCAAAACAAACCAACAGTATATTGTATGAATGTATGCTTAGAGTACGTATAACTATTGTCTTTGAAAGGGCTCTGTCAAATAAGATGTTTTAAGCAGGGAGTCAGTCTTGGGTTTGCACGACCACACACAAACTGCTGGAATTTGTCAACTTGTCATTTTTTTTCCAACGTAAATTTCTCACTGGTGAGATACCATTGTTTATCTGCAAAACACTGTTTTTCTTAGCTTTTATTAAATACTAATTGACAGAAACAATACTCAGTTTACTCAATCTATTCTTATTTATTGCAAAGTGAAATAGCAGTGTCGGCAGTCGGCACCACATATTTTATCTGACTGTCCACTTTGCCATCTTATTATATTCAAAACTTTTTAGAGAATTTTTAGGTTCCGCTTAAGTACTTAATATCTTCTTTTTCTTATCTTGGATCATCGGTCCACTACCACCTAACCGATGTTTTATTTAGTATTTCGATAGTCAACTTCTAACATTAATCGGAACTTTGAATATATGTATCCCAGCACTATTGTTAAGGCAAATAGACTTATGCACATATTTTACTGTAGATATGACATCCACCCACACGTCAAACATAAATGACAAGGTACCATAATCACGTCACTCAATGATTATAATGGGTAACAAAATGATATTTTTATGGGCAAGTTTTATCGGGATTGTTTCAAGGTTTTAGCACAGCATCAAGTAATTGCTTACACAATAATTAAAAGGCATTAATGTTGGCAACAGATGTCATCGAAGGGTTTGTGTCTAACGCTAGAATCAAATATAAAATCTATATCATATCGAACTAAAAATATAATCACTTATTCGGATCTCAGACCTTCTCCTGAAGAAAAAATAAATAGTAAATTGCAATTTTTGATTCAAATTGTCATTTAAAATCCATAATAAATTATGAATTAATTGACTGCTTTATTTCTACTAAGTTAAATGTGTAAGCTAGGAGCACCATAACTTTGTACCAAAATTTTGATTCCAAAAGTAGGCGACTATAGGCACATCACTAGAGCAAAGTAGGCGTGAGGACAGTTACACGTCAAGTTCTCACTGTGTAGCTAATTTTAGTAATGAATTCAGTGTCCCTAACCTAGTATGTAATAGAATGGTTATAAAGTTACATTCCGTTCCTGAGTAGAGTCACATTTGCGCGAGTTATAGCTACAGATTTAAGTGGACAAACAGCTAAATCTGTTTTAAATAGCAAACTACTCAAGAGTACGAATATCTCTAGATACATCAAAACAAGCTCGGGAGTAAGGGAATCAATGTTTATAAATAGATGAATATTATTAGAAACCTAAGTATTCAACATGGGATTTTTTTTTCCAGGAAAACAAATAAAATGCAAAAAAACCGTCTTTGTCAGTGATAAAATTACAGGCGAAAGATAAATCAAGCGTTAAGTAAATAATAGGGCACTAACAGCATTTAGAACAATTACACAAGTCGTTAGATACATATCAGATGCAAATGATTATGAGACAAGCGTTATGCCCTTAAAAAGGAGCTTTGGATCATTGCATCACATTCATACCCATATTGCGCTATGCACGCACTACTACTTGACATGTGCGACGCTTGGCGAGTGCTAAAACAACGATTAAGGAAAACGTAACGACAAGAAGCGATGGCTACACTGGGCAATATATTTGCAATAAAATTGATTAACGTAAGATTGACTAGCGTCAAATCATCAATCTAGCTAAACACACTTTTAGATTGCCCTGATATCTAAATTTAAGTATTTACAAACCGGAATATCGTACACAGTTGTATTTTTGGCGTAATTAAACCAAGGCTAAAGTTGATGACATTTATTTTTGCTTCTACAGCGTCGATAAAGAATACCGGCCTGCATCTGTATATTTATATTTTTAAATTAACACAATATGAATGCCTTTATGGCACGTGTAAATAGGCTTAATCTTGACAAGCCTGCTTTTGTAAAAAAAAAAACATGCTTTCAAATTGAAAATCAAATCTATACCTCTGATAAAAATAAAAACATTCCCATGACTGACGCTTAATTGAATTAACTTAAACCCAACTATTCTCAATGTCTGTCTGTCGATGAAAAGCAATAAATACATTATATGGAAACCGAGGACTTCTGGTTATTCTATTAGACCTGAGAGTATAACAATGAGGTGTTAAAATTCCTTATAGCTATATTATAGGCTCACGTGGGTCTATTGAATTTCTCGCCATCCGAATACCGGTTCTTGCGAGTCTTACCTGAAAATAATATGCAATTGTTATTAAAATTATCAATAATAATCATATATTATACTACCGTAGATTCTGTTGACTAATATTCGGTTACCGTTAATGTTGAGTGGAGACATGACAACAAGTACATTAATTTTGAATGTTTGCCTTCAGTGTCATAAATAGTGATGGAGTTCTACGGGTATCTAAAGAAGCAGGAGAAACAGGTTTCTAATTGGATAACAGCTCTAGCCAAATTGTGATTTTAAATTTAGTTTCCTAGTTTAATTCCCGTGACAAGATAAATATTATCATATAAAATATTTGAGTGTTTACCATTTACGAGCGTAAGTTCCTACTTAACTCATGTTAAGAGCAGAGAAGTAGTTGTTGATGTGGTGTTAATTAAGAGTCTATTTTAAGACCATTTTTCAAGAATTAAAAAGGTCAAATATAAGTGCACAATGAACTCAAAGTTACGTATTGTCTGGGTCCATTTAAATATCAGTTGCGGCACTCGTAACCTGCATACTAACAGCAATGGACTGTTACGAATAATAGCTAAGCATTCAATACGGTCTTATAGATGACGAACATTAAAATCGGGACAAGTGCGTGTCGGTTCATGCGGTTCCAAATTCGTTATTAGTCCATGGCACTGAAAAATTTAAAATGACCCTTAATACCTTAGTGTAAAATGCAAAGCCAAATACTTTTTAGATCTACCAAACGATACAACTTAGAGCTCATTGCTCTAAAACCATATCTACGTAAAAGACAAAATGTAGAATTTAAAAACAAAAAGTGGGAATGTGGTATCTAATAAGGTATCTTTTTAAAATGTTTAAAAATAAACGTTATGACAACATTGCACACGGATAATTCTGCCAATTTTCAGAATAAGAAATCATATGCAACAACTTTCATTCTACATATATCTGCTCGGCTTATCCTATTTAAAGAAATCTGCCAATTTTCAGAATAAAAAATCAAATGCAACAATTTTTATTCTATCTCTGCACGGTTTATCCTATTTATAATATGCTAAGCTTGAAAATACTATTTGACAACATCACATACATAATTAACATACCTTTCTCTAGTCCTATGGTAAGTAGCTAAAGCACTTGTGTTGGTTTCTATACCATAAAAAACGACGGAACCACAACACCCAGTTCCGAACTTATACAGAAAAGTTCGTTTTCCGGCGTGTACAATGTGTTTGTTAATAGTTTTTCGATTTAAGAACCTAGTTCTGGTTGGATACTTGTAGTTGGCATATGGCGAGCGTATGATGTAACAACACTTTGACACCACTTAGTATTTGTCTGGCAATGTCTACTGCAAATCTGCAACTGGGTACATCGTCCCGTCTGACCACTGAACAGATGTTTTAAAAGAAGCCGATTGATGAAATAATTAATACTTCGTAATATCGAAATACTTAAAAACCGAGACTTTGTGGGAAATTGGGTAACAAGAATAATTAGGCGAATCAAGTCGAGATGTAAAATTATTAAAGACAGTCAAGGACGTTTCAGTTAAAAGTTCATAATCAATTGAAGACTATGAATACTTAATCGGGTTTTCTACTACCACGATGATTGTTTTTGTCAGTAATAAACTAGGTTATTTTTTTTATTTTAGACATTTATATTTGAAATCATACTGATATAATATATTTCATCAAAAAAGATCATCCGAATATTTACAATCCTTTTCATGCCACTGGGCCTGATCCTCCTGTTCCTTTTCTTTAGATGCTTTACGAATATTCTTGTTCAACCACGTTGGGAGACGCCCTACACTGCGGTTGCTAGGTCTAGCTCCCCACTCAAGAAACAGCCTAGACTATTTCATGTTCCGCTAGCTCAAATTTGAGCTACTCGGTATCAATTACTTTAGTTCTGTCGGGTAACCTCATTTCTAATTTTATCCATTAGAGAAATCCCGAGCATAGCTCTCTCCATAGCCTGCTGAGCAACTTTAAGCCGAGACTAGATTAGACTTAGATACTCACGGTATGACTGTACCGACACCAACTCCAAGTACAATAGTCGTATCGTGATTACCACGTCTCAGCTCCGTATGGCTACGCCTTGCCCATGCGATCTTATTTTCATAAGCAAATGATGGTGTCAAGTAAAAGTTAACTAAACCAAAGAAACATAAAACTATACACACAGTTCTTTAGGGACACCTATGTAATAAAATCAATATGTGGTTATCGGTTTTTCGCGGGCATTCGTTATATTATAAGAACCTGGATTTTCATCATCAACGTTTCAGCAATAGAAAGTTCACTACTAAACACATATGCCTACCCTAGCTCAACTGCCTCGCCTTGCATTTAAGTCATGCATAATTCAATTGTTTCATAAAAATCAATGAAGATTATTCATTAAATCACTTCTATACGTTTATACCTATTTATTTACTACAACACAAACGTTCATATTAAAAATTTCTAGATCCACCTGTGTAGGTTGTGCGTTTTCTGTCAGTCACTTACTCAGGCACAGTACAATTTTATAGGTGTAGAAAACGAGGGCTTTAACATAAAACGGCCCTGTATCTTTTGGGAGCATTAGCAAGTCTTGGCAGCTCACGGCAGTATAACAACCGAAACTAAACACATACTCCGCTTAATAGCTTTGTTTGTAAGTAACGGACATTCTTCCGTGGTGGTGACGGCTCATTTCGTCACGACCGACACTGAAAATTCGATTTAGACAGACTTTTGAGGCACGCTTTTGTCTTGGAGTGACCATTGTTGAAGGCAAATGAAGTTATGCGGCGCAATATTAGTGAACAGTGGGTTTAACAGAGGATAATCTTTGAATTTTTAGCCTTTTCGTTTCAATATTCGATTATTACGTGTGGTAAAATTGCAGCTAGACACATCCCACTGACATGGTGACATCACTATTAATAATGCTAGTTTTTCACGAGTATCATCATCTTCATAATCAGCCGTCAGTCCACTGCTGAACATAGGTATGCCTCTCCTATTGCAAAATCAAACACTAAGCCCGATCCTCAGCAATTTTTTGCGTTTTTAATCGATATAACATCGTATTTATTTATAAATAGAATATGCAGTAGGTAAATTAGTATCATTTAAACCTCCTCTTAAACGAGAGAAATATATTTCTCTTATATTAATGTTTCGAAAACTTTTATTTATTTTGGCATTTAACGAGAGTACACGTTAGATCGTAGTTGGCCAAATTCCCAATAGATAGCATTATTTAACTAGGGACTTCTATGAAATTATTTTGCAACACAACTCACCCGACTCTATTATTTTAACATGCCGATATAAATAATTAAAACAATAATGTGGCTACTAAAGGGGTAGTTACATTTAGTAGCATTAATGGAACATTTAAACATCTTTATTTGAATAATCTAAAATAAGGACGTGATAATTTACTAAAATTGCTAGACTCATTTTATTTCAAACGCTAGGTTGCATCTAATTTATGAGCAACGTCAATTAGTTTATCAGTCAGTTAAATTAAATGAAGTATCGTTTTGCTTATTTAGTCAATACATGTCAAATAAATCGTATCAGGAAATATGAGTTTTTTATAAATCCTTTAAACATTGGTAAAATTTTGACATCTGATGATTACTACTAAACAAACTTTACCCTATAATAAAACATGAGTAGGTACCTATAGATTTAGTTAATTATATTTTCAATAACAAAATGACGTGAACTCTGATAAAAAGAAAGTAAACTCAAAACGCTGTCAAAAAGTGTTATTCAAATTGAGATCTACAAGTGCGGCGCTAAAAAACCACAAAAAGAATTATTTCTTCTGGCGCCGGCACTTCTTTGTGTTTATTACACAATTTGGTTCCGTATAACACCAATTAACCTATAGCCGTCAAGACGTCATTTCACCTGACACATTCACTAGACGCGCATTTTAGGGTTCCAAATCCAAGAACGAAATATTTATTATAATTCATCTCTTCTACTGCGATTTTTAATTCCATGATTCGTGAATTCCTAAACAAACTTGAAAAACTGCTATTAAAACCCAATGACCCTTCATTGGGTTTCAATAGCAGTTTTTTCAAAGTCTAGCTGTGAGATTGAAAATTTAGATTCAAATTCTTTATTAGTCTAAAGGCACTCTTAAGGGCACTTATACACGTCCCAAAATATAACTTAGCCCTACCACCGCTTCGGGACTACCATATCGGCTGGTGATGAGAAAACACTGCGCAAAAAACCTCTTACTATAATTTCAAGTAAGCAAGCTTTGTTAGAAGGAAACAGGCGCATTATGATTTATACAGATAAACGTCAAAATATAGTTTTTCAGTGCATCCTACAATATTTTCGATCATTTGGTATCCAACCAATTTATAATTATGTGCCTTTTATTTATTTTTAATGAGGATAACGTCAAATGAATGTAAGGATACTGAACTTCTTAAACTTGACACTAGGTACGCCATGTGCCTTAAAGGAAAATTAAATACCTACGGAACTCCACATATGAGCGAGCTTGACACATACTTGCTTAGCTTTATTGATTATAGGGCAAAGGAACATACTAGACCACCCATGGAGGACGCAACATCTACTAATAGAACTTAGACGCCATTGTCCAGCGGAGAAGTTCAGAGGTCTTTCGATTACATGTCCATCAATTTTTTTGTCAAAGGCGTCATTACGCAATAGGTATAAAAAACTTATAGATTTCAAATTAATTAGCATTGTATCGAAATTGATTAAATTAGCTAGTCATCATTCAATAATAACGTCACATACCTAATCCAAGAAACAGGTAATAGGACTTTAAAAACGTCATTGATATGAAGGCTGGTAGAAGCTCATTGAAACTAGCAGAATAATGATGATCTGATCTTAGGAATCGCACCCTTAGGGCTTAAAGTTTAAAGACTAAAATACCAAGAGATATTTTGGTCGAGGCGACATTTATTATGGTTGGAATGGTCGCCCTGAAAGTGCTTGCTTATAACTTTGGTAATCACTGAAAACGCCTGTGCGCTTACTAATAAATAATATAATAGTGCTAATTTGCTTGTTAATACAGATTAACAAGCAAATTGGTATTACTCGTATAAAACGATTTAACACAGACCTTAAGTAGTAGATTAAGGAGGTAGCTTTATTACACAAAAAATACATGTATTATCGGCAATTAGTCATGTTCGCATCAAAAAGATAGCAAATGAGTATTTAATAGCTACAAATCAATCAAATAATCGTTGTACACAAACAGTAGCCGGTTCGGGTTTTTGAAAACCAAACACGTTTAGTTATAGACAACCAACTATTAGTTATTAAAGCAAATAACCCGTGAAAATGTTCATGCAAAATTAATTGCGGTTAGAAGGTGTACTACACCCGCGTTATGTCATCTATTTATTTATAACTATGAACGCCAGTGGAACATGAAGTAGGTACACATAAAATACTCAAGTGCCTACTTAAAACCAGAGGAATTATAATTAAAACAGATCTGGAAGCTTAGAACGCCACTTCAGTTTGTTCGCATGGAACTCTCCATTACGTTACTAGATTGAAGTCGGCCGTTAAGGCGTAATTCTAAAGGTCACAAGACTACCACATCCACTAAAATGATACGTTATGAAGATAATAACATAATTTTGTATTAACAACTGTTGAACTATAAACAAGAAGGCAATTTTCCTAATGCAGATTAAGGTGATCTCCAAAATCATATTGTTGGGTTTATTGAATTAGTAACTTTAAATACTTATTTAACATTTTTTGATTTCAAATTTTTTTTGTTATGTCTGTGAGGGCCAGCTACATTTTTAATCTGTAAAACCGAAGAGAATAAACGAAATTTAAGTAAAGTAGATTAATCAGGGAGTAGAAAATATAAACGTGCTGAGTAATATTAGTCGTCCCACACAAGTCGGAACTATCATTACTAAACCAAATCATAACATGACTGAAGAATAAGTGGTAGGTACAAGGCACCACCTACACCCCAGATAATCTTAATATCGAAGGTGAATCGCCCACGTGGCAAACAGTCATCAAGTCGGTTCTAACAAAGGTAGCTGATTCGCTGGCCGATTCAGCCAAGCCGCCCATAATGACGAATATGGACATTTATGTACTGCGTGTAGGAGTCATATAGAACCTGGCCCCTAACCTTATAAGGTACCGTGAAATAATATCTATGAGTTAAGACGTTTGTTTGTTAGTTAGTTTTTATTCCTGGATCAAACTTGAGTTATTGAAGAATAATGGCAACAAAGGGCATATCTTAACTTTCATCGGTGGATTAAGAGATCCTAGTCGGTCGGTTCACTATGCAGTGGTTCGACCCGAGATGTTTAATTTGTAATCGCTGATGCCCTCAGAAAGCTTTAGCCTCGATGAAAGGCCCAAAATTAATAACTCTTTTGCTTGGAAATGGGTAATACAAATTTTGAGAAAAATACTTTCCTTCTCATTCATAATTGATACTTAAATGTCAGTTACACGTCAATTAGTTTAAGCTAACTATAAAATAATTATGGAGACTCTTAGGCAATTTAGGTCCGACGACACACGCAGTTCCTCAAATCTTAAATTCTTTCCTTTAGTTTAAATTCATTTGGCCGAGCCAACAAAATTATGGTTTGGCTGGGACCCTAGCAAATATTGTCATAAGTACTTGAATATATCACGTTTTATGTAACGCACTAGCTTGGTGGTCTTAATGTTAAATGTTAGTAAGTTTACTTACTTTCATCTTATTGTATTGAGCAAGTGGGGAATAACGCTTGCACACATTATCGGATACTGTTAATTAAAAAAAAACTAACAAATTATGGACCAAATTGATCAGGGTAAGAGAAGTAAAAGATGTATTTCAGCAAGGTTGAATGAAGAAACGTATACTTAATAGTTTTTCTACATTACCATTCTGAAATTTCTGACGCATCAGGGTTTGGATTATCATGCAAAATGACGCTTATTACTTATACGTGAAAGTCTTCAAAGTTGAAACAACAAACAACGTTGAATTTTATTAATGTGCCGTTCATAAGGTTGTTCAAAGTCAAATTGTGGAAGGATTTCAAGCATATAATTTTACAAATCTGTGCTGTATAGTTCCATGCTAGGAGCTAGATTTATCAAGATATCTGTAATGCATCAAACTGGCAAATAAATCCATGCAAGTAATAGTAGTGATATGCGTCAGTCTACTGCAATAGGCTATATTTTAGACAATATATGGCCTATTGTATCTATAGTAGTGACAAATCAAAGCAGATACGTACTACCTAGTAAAAGAATAACAATATGTTTAGCTTAATGATAGTCTAAACAAATTTTATATATGCCTGGATGAGAATTAGCATTTACCAATTACGAAATTATGAAAATTGCAAACAAACATTAGATAAATTGTGAAAGTCAAACGTTTTCACAAAAGAAAAATTCCAAAAGTATATAGTATAGTAGTCATAAATACAGATAAAGGATCAGTCACGACGAAGCCGCATAATTTGTCACAAGTGTTTACAATAACAGGCAATGTTTTTAATTTTCAATAGCTATACACGCATTGCTTGTTTGTAAGCAATCGTGACATGCACATAGTTGCTGATATAAACTAACAGTAACCTTAACCACACCTTTGCTTTGTCACGAAAAGATATTATCCTTTATTATTCTGTCCACGATCATTAGATAATGCGATTTTTTGGATTACCATATTATTATGAACATTTTAATTTTCATGGTCAAGCTATTCACCTTAGTCCAGCAATATAAATATTTTTAGCTCGACCTTTTTTTAATTCGCATTTATTCACATTTAACTTCGTGTGGCAATTGGCAACTACGACTTAATTTCATGGTTAATTTTGCATGATTCATGTGAGTACAATATTCGAAGAAATAAATCGAAAATAAATTCTGTGGTAAAATCAATTTCGTACAGTGAACAGGACCAAAGAAGATAAATAACACGAGAACACATGCTCTCGTCTGTCTGATTGATTAAAATAAGACAGAAATAACTCTTCAGACGAAGTTCATTACCAACAAAAGACAAAGAACGGTTTAACGTCTGCAATTTCATAATCAGGCACGCGAATGGGCTGAACTAAGACAATAGTCAATGCTGAAGTAGGTAAATTACAGTGGTTTTGTACAAAGAGCGTTGATCATCGGACGCTAACACCTACCATGCCTCCGTAACACGAGACGCCTGCAACCGCTCCGACTGCCGGCCGACACACTTAGAACTGTAAACAATCGAACTCCTAATATAGATTTTATTGCCAGTGCAATTGAATTCAATGTCGATGTAACTGAAACAATAATGCCCTTTGTAGACTGCCCCAGATTCAATGTAGATCTTAATAACAGAGAGCTAAGGTCTAACATAGGTTAAAGATGCTGGAACACTAAGGAGTTTTCATGCTCCGCATAAGATTTGTGGTTGAAGCCACAATAGAAGCAGAACAGTTATTTTGTTGTTACAGAATATTTTATGACTTGATTGCGATATTAAACAAAATACCATCAAATAGCATACCTATATTTGATTTCAATTAAGTAAATTCAGTTACGGTAGATTGGGCATAGACGGTCAGTTAAGGCAAGGCTAGGCATCAGAAAAACATTGATATAGCATAAGTAATTATAGAAAATGACAATGACTATTCTTGAGTGCTCTGAATGTAGCTACCAACATTTTAAACGGTATTATGGAGAAGTTACAATGAAGATATAAAATTACTTAATATTAATAGTTGGAAAAGCCAGCTAAAATATGTAGAATTTAGGGCAACACAAAAGCATCAAATCAACTTAAATAGCAAAGATCAGTACTACAATGCCCACTTTAACTTACAAGCACTATGTCGGAAATTGCTTAAGTATAACATGTCATTTGTAGTGCCTAGCAAGAAGTTTGTAGTAAATGTAGAACGACAAGACAACGCAGCACGTAGGACGTACAAAAAAGACACTAACGGTCATCCTTTTGTCTTTGCGAGTAGGAAAAAATCATTGTGCAATGAGAATTGTTCTACAATACCACCATATATGAAGAACAATCTAATGTTTTTTTGCTTGTTTGGTTTAGATACTAAGATTTCTGCAATAAAACAATAATATTGATGACACACCTGCATTTTAATCAATGTTTTCATTTGTATATTTTTGCTTTTTTCTCATAAATAATCTCTAGAAGCACTTGTTTTTCATTGCGCATATAATAACATTAATATGCACTCGTAACAGGACCAATATTAGTCATAGTCATTAATATATTTTACCTGTTATGTACGCGTCACAATATTCCTGCAAGCTGTGACAATTCCAAAAGATCAATCAGGTATTATTGTAGACATTTTTCCTTGAAATCGGTCACAATATTTTAGTACAAACAGTCGTTGAAATATACTTCAGGGACACATAAATATCTGTCAATGCGTTTAACGTTTTATAATTACCTACAGTCAAGCCATTTTACAGGAGAAACATGTTTTTCGAACATAAGTATTTTAGGTTTAGTCATAGCAAAATATGTTGTCTGCAATTTTAACTACTTGAATTAAAAAAAAAATACATTAAGGCCTTAGGGCAAAATAAATAGCTTTATTTTCGCAGATATGAAATATTAAGTAAAGCGATTGACTAAGTATAAACAGTAGGAAAATTATGAAGTAGTTCAAACACAATCATGACTATTTGATAGAAAAATAAAGCAAATGGTAAAATTATCAAAATACACCATCATCTAAATAAACTGACAAAACTAAAACCTCCTATACGACTCAACGTTGTGTCAGACGCCATACGAATGTTAATAATTGAATGAGTAATAGATTCCGAGATCTGTGAAGAGGATCAACGCAAAAACTGACTAACACTTTTTTATAAGGTCTTTTTGAGATTACCTCATTCTTAACATGGCGCTCCCCACACATGACGTCAGTACAAAGAACCCTGTAACATAATAGAAATCCCTTGCATAACAAAAACGAACCTGCAGACTTAACAGAAAGACACCTGTCGTACAAACTTACAAAGGTAAATAAATAAATCTACTTTGAAAAGATAGTATCGACCTTTGTTGCTTATATTATAAGTATACTGCAGCAAGAATTTATATTTACAAACCGTATGATAGAAATGATTGTCAACTGAACTTTATGTTAAATTATTTGAATTAAGTCATTTGATCGCAATTTGATTAGTTTACGAACAAGTCAAAGTCTTTACTCGAAATAGAAACATATTCAAATCTTTTAGACAACTTTGTTGCTAATTTAATACCGCACAGAATTTGGCTATGAATCGCATTTGATTGATTTATTCAGATTTATAACCAGATATTTTCGAAACGTTTGCTAGCGTAGGATAAACAGACTGAGTGACCCAACTTACAAAACGTAAGCTACACTGTTTGTTTACATTATTACTAATCTTTTTAGCATCCGAAAAGTGATGTCATGCGTGCGCACAGTTGGAAACATTTCTGATTCGACTTTGAAAGGATGATAGTTCATGTGATAAATAAAAAAACGTATTTATAAATTTATAGATATAATTGATGATTGAAACCATAAATTATGGCAATTTGACCGTTATCGCGTCACAGCGCCTCGGGTTACTATTCAACTATAAAGGTAAGAAATTTAATCTTGGCTACGAGTGTCTGCGTTATTTTTGTGAACATTCAAAAATAATTTTACGAGAGCAATATCAGCCATTCGAAACCGTCCCAATCACAAGTTCAAGTCAGATTAAAAGCCGACAATTCACGCCGGTATGCCGTAGGTCTTATGACGATGGTGTAAAGTTTAGATTCGCAACGGTAACGTTCACGATAAACGGTTCAAAACTGCAATCACATTGTTACGTGGCGCGGACGGCAACAACCTGGTTGTACCGTTACACGAGCTCGACAGCGCAAAACTGACCTAGTGCCGGGAAAGCTATCAGGGAGAGCAGAGTCCGTTTCGTGGGCCCAATGGCCTGTATGCCCAATATCGCGATCAATCATCTTTACCGCGACTACTTAATAAACTTTTTTTTTTATTAAATCTTTAGAAGCCGAAGGTCGTCAACATATTATTATTAAGGAACCTTCTATCTTTATTTACAGCTTTTCCAAACCCTCAAACGTTTTGCAAGAATTTTGTCTTTAGTCTGCCTGCAATTTCAAGTCGATTTTACCTTTGGAATAATAGGTTTTCAATACAAAAATCTTGGATTCTATGAAGTCACGTTACACCAGGTCACACGCTTACGATAATATCACTAAGAAATCAAACCGCTGATGTCATACTACAGACACCGCAGGACGTCCTAATGGCTCTTTTACTAGATCTACAAGCCTTTACTAGTGTACTTTTATTATTACTACAAAGACGGTCAGTGGTGTCATATCATTCGCTCTTAATGAACACTAATTTGATGCAAGTGGAACTGATTCAATTGCTATCATCCATCTAGAAATGGCATTGACCTCTTGTCGAAACAAATTGTATCAGTTGGCTTGTCGAATATATTTCTGTGTCTTATTCAAATGAATGAAATATTGTATGCCGACTGCATCTTCGACTGTCCGTCTTTAGTTTTATTCATTCGTAAAAGTATGTAACACGGATGTATAAACGAATTAAATTAACTATATATAAAAGTTCATTTTTTGATTGCGTTTATGTCTCTTTCTGTCTGCTTTTCAACGGTTGGTCTGCTTAATTTTAATAAGATGTTTGTGCATTTTTAAAACCGTCGGCAATCATTTTGATTCACATGGGTGAAAAGGAGAGTGCGGTATATTTATAGTTAAAAGCGGGGTCGACGTTCCTCTCGGATCTCCCACGCTGCGTGTGCCACGGGTTGCGATGGGATCTAGGAGTTAGAATGGGTTGATTTTTTTCTAAGCTGATGCAAGCATTATGTTGGCGATTAACTACTTACTAAACTAAACTAACAGTCCTAATGGCTCTTTATCACTATAATTATGGGGCAGCCAAATCGCCGCTATTGCCAAAATTGTAGGTACCGAATACTTCTTGTAAACTTAACAAATAATCGTGATAAAAATATTCTTACTACCTGAACCGTTCGTGAATATAGAGCAAAGCAACGGGCGGTCAATGAAGGTTTAATTTGTCAAGATACTTTACGCCCTAGAAACATATTTGTGATATTACATTTAACTAAGTAGGTAAGTACCTCACCGGCGCGAAACTTGGAAAGTTGTAAACAGGTAAGTGGGTTCGTTAATGCAACGACAGTTCGTGCATTGCCTATTACGGAGATTGGACGCAGCCACGTTTTATGACCTCTGAGCTCCAATCCAAAATGCTGGTTACATCACATGGAGCCTGTGGTGTGGACATCTTGAGTTGACTCATGACAATGTTGGTGACCAAGTTGCACATGATTAATGAAAGCGCGTGGGGAAAATAAATTATGCAGCTTCCAAGTCGGTCACATGCAATATGATAGGATTTTCTTGCAATTTATTATGCTCGAATGTAATTTCTCACCCGGCTAAACGTTTTAAGTCAAATTTATGGATAATTTTGTAACAAATTGCAAAATCACAAATATACCTTATGCTATTTTGTAGATACAGGAATATACTATATTCCTATTATATAAGCTAAAAAAATATTATACAAGCTAAATACCTATAATGCTCTATTCCAACAACGACATAAAACGCATACATAAAATAAAAACTAGATGCGATAGATAATGAAGGAGTAGATTTACAACTACAGGCTACAAAAAAACTGCTTATTAATAGCAATCTTCCTCGTGGTCTAACAAGATGACTTATTTAAAGCGACGGCATGCAGAGTCTGGTGACATTTGTGGCGACTCATTCATAATGTAAGCAGGAATTAAAAATAGCGACAGACAACGACTTCAAGACGATAGTGAAAAATTAAACAGGTGATGCGGGGAACTCATGGAGACATGTGTAGACAAGATGTGGGATGACAACCTGAGGTCGTTCAACTTTCAAGAAAATGTCCGCTGGACGGATTTCAGACATCAATGTTTACGTTACCATTTTAATTTCCCAATCATGCGTTTATTTTTAAAACGCTGTGTACTCCTGGCATTTAAATAATTTAAGACGCCTAAATTCGGGATAAAATTTGAACAATGACAAAACATCTAAAGCAAATTGGCATTAATTGCGTACAATGAGTGTTATACTCTCGTGGATTTTCGAGCAAAACATCTCGACAGGCATCAAAAATAAAGTTACACTAACTAATTACTGCTTGGACAGAGTCCCAGAAGATAAACACCTAAACCCCAGCCAAAAATACACAAGATGGCGTCGGGTTCATAATAAAACAATTTAATGGGCCAGCGCGCTTTCCGCGGTGACGAAATCAGCGCCGACGCATTCTGGTTGCGCAACTTGAAATGCGATCTGTGCAAGAGAAAACTTAAGGTCGAAACAATTATACCACATTTGCGGATATTTGGTAAAAAGCCTTATCAGACGAACCTAAAAATCAAACTCATTCCAATCACGGAGCATTGCTTCACGCCGACTCAAAAAACCAATTCCTCCATGTGTAACGAAAGTTAACAATATAAATGTATGTATTTTACCTATAAATGGCATACTTATTTCTTAATTATGATCACGAGTTCATCGATATTACTTCTTGTGAGCCTATTCGTATAATTTCCAACCTGCTTATGTCTATCCGCTGCATGCATTGCATTGCGACTGATTGCAACTAGCTTCCTCTAGTTACAGGGGATCGCTAAACAACAAACGAATCTGGGCGATTGTTTACGCGCGAGTGACGGGACAGGCGCGGCGGAAACACTGCGGTACCTCGCGTCATTGGCTCGCCAGCCCAAAACTTGGCCACCACCGCTACGCTTCATTCATGCCGCACGTCATCCGTTCACCATTCGTCATTTTCTTCGTATCAACAGCGTTTATCTGCCTATTTATTAATAGACGAAACTATCGATCAAGCAATTTTCATCCTCGGTTTCAGCTTAATACAACACGTACCTACACTTTCCACACCTAAATTGAGACTACCCAAGCAGTCATAAAGATCGGTATCCTGATTGACTCATTCAAAGTAAAGCGAGCGAGAATTCTTTGCGAGGATGATTAGAACTACATTGTAACAAGAACTACTAACGCTTGAACTCCAAATAATTAGTAGCTACAAAATAAAATTAAATAAACGTCAACTTTGTTTGGGGTGCAATACGTTAAGATCCATATTATCTCGGTCCATCGGGCGAGTATGGCCCATTAGGCGCTCCCATCCTGAGCGTCTTGTAATTTTTATAGCTGGCGACCCCGCCTTGCATTGTTGTAAGGCTTAATGAGCGTACAATCGTGCCTGACTTTATTTCTGTCGCGCGAACTGCAAAGACCTACAAATCATTGGATATGACATAAGACATTCCAATCTGAATAAGGTAAATCTTGTAAATATTTTTTTAAATATTAACACATTTTGTAAAAGTAAACGACTTCAGGGAATTCTCGTTTGCTATTTAATTGTAGAGCTTTGACAGAACATGTTAATAGTAATTCGTGATTACAATAATGTTAAGCAAGAGTTAGTCATCGCACAATTCTAATTAAGTTCATAATTTATGACCGTCACAAGAAATTATGACGTTAATTGCAAACTTCTTGATTACCATTCATAGAATGAATAATAAAATACGTCCCGTATTTCGCATTAACCGCTATTTGTATACGCTTAACTGTTTATTTTACCGGCGACTAATACTCCTGGAGATTGAGCTTACCTGCAACAAACAATAAAATTATTAAAATACTGCAAAAGAGGTTTTCTCTACATGACTAAGAGGCAATATCTTCCCAAATATCTCATCCACGAGGCACCAGACTTCAGATGGTATATAAATAACCACCGCCGTGTCATTAAAAATATCCAATTAATTCGTATTAAGTCTTATTTGCAGTAAGCCATCACACGAAAAACAGCCCTAATATAAGATCCGTAAGGTTGAATTACGAAAAAATAATGTGGGGATTTTAATCTTTCAGTTGACTTATGAATTCATCTATGTAACTCGCTACAGGGTTCCGGCGTGCGTTTGATATTTTCACTTTCCGAATATTTTTATTTGAATCATGTAAAAGAATTTTATGATACCGAAGCGTCAACATTTAGTTTCATGTGCAACGTCGTAAAGTTGAAAATAAATAGTAAAATTGGTCTCCTTCGAAAAATTTATGATTAATGTTAGGTACCTTTATTTATATTTAACACGAAGAACAAAGTCGTTTGGTTAAATAATGCTTTAACGATCGTTATAGGGGAGAAATGTATCAGTCATTGAGGATTGAATAAAGCGTTGCTTACTATAAAAATAAACGCAATGCAGGAATGGTCGATGACAAAACATGCGGGTTAAGCGAATGCCATATTATCAGTTAAACAGTTAACTTTGATAATAGTAATATGGAAACAGTGAAATTTCTAATTTAAATTTTTACTCGCGACTTCTAACTTCATATTTTTCTGAATTTATATTTTTTAACTTTATTTATTTTATATTTTAGGGATTACAAATGTGTTACATAAATTGACTTATGGCTAAACTTATGTACTCTAAATGGTAACACTTCCCACCACGTACCTAATCAAAGTGTAGGTGTACAAAATAAAGAATTTAAGGGCAAGGTAAAATACACCCAGTAACTTTGTTAGGTATAATAACCATACTATACATAATATCTATAGCTTTAATCTATTTATTAGATACTATATTCTATTTATTTACTTACTAACATATTATTCAGCTACTCAAAACAAAAAACTAAGTTTTTTTTAAATTTTGTACCTAAATAAAATTGGATTGTAAATAATTTCCAGTCATAATCACGTTTACGATGTTTTTCCTAAACCTATCGTTGTAACCTATTTTCAAGCGTTAATTTCTTGGGACTTTAGTTAGAAAGAATCTAACAAATTCGTAATAGAAATGACAGAATAAGATGACTTGGCCAAGATCCAGGAATCAATTGGGTGCAGTTCTCTGTATTTAAAATACCGATTTAATTTGTTATTTCGCCTATTTTGCAGCATTCTCCTTGAACGCAAAGCTCTAGTATTAAGCAGCGTATTTACTTGTAAATTAATCTGATGCTCTTGTAGAGTCAGGCTTATTTGTAATCGTCATTAGAAATATGTCGTTGAATTTATTACGTAAGAAATCACAAGTTATATACGAATGGCCTCAGAATACCTAAGTTGCGACCTCCTCGTCATTGGGACGGGTTCTTTAATAACATATAGGTATTATTTGGTGTTATTAGAATTATTCTTACCTATCATCTAATGTCAATTAAGGAATTATATTATGTATCCACTGTACCTATTTGATATAATATTGCTATTTTCATAATTAGTCATAGATATGTAAAAATATAGGAAGGCTGTTAATATAATTGCACCAATAAATAATCATATTATCAAGTAGATGTGCGTTGATACATATTAAATATCATTATATTACTGTTTACACTTGATACTTGATAAACAATTACTATGTAAAACCATTTTCTAATGCGCTCCAATGTTCATCTACTTTGCGTATGTCTCAGCTATTTAAAATATTTTAAAATTAACCTCTGCGGGGATCAAGTCATATGTCTTAAAATAAAATTGACTTAAGTTAAAATGGGTAAGTAACAGTAGGTTCCACTATCGATGGCACATTAAGAAAAAATGCGAAGAGGTTTTATATGCCGTTTAAAGTAGCAGTTATTAAATTAACACATGACGTCGCGTAGGCGATTGAGGAAATAATAATGTGCTAGTCGAGGCAGACAGTGACAGATATATCTGCAATAGACAAGTAAGAGTGAGATGATATCAATCATCTGAAAGTGCGGGCGACCAACTTCACTATAGTGAGTCACACAATGCGACCTTTTTAGTAGCTACGATCTAGAACGAGACTGTTGATTGATTTGGCTTAATATTCATTAAATTTCCGGTTCAAACCACATTTGTTGACTATTAAATTATTATTTTAAAAATTTTGTTCACATTAAAACATCCCAAATAGGTCATTTAAATATACTTAGTATGTACACGACTGTATAGGTATTCAAAAGAAATTCGAATTTTTAAGCCGTAAAACAAGATTTAGCCTTATAGTTAAAATATGATTAGAATTTGATTGATATATAAGGACCTCTAATACTCTGTTATTATGTTATCGATTCGTCAATAGAGATAAGAGCAACTGATGCAAGTATTAACCATTACCCAATCAGATGAATGAATCAGTAAATGTTGTGCGTTCACTAAATTGCTTAATGCGAAATGAATGGGACCCTCAAGTCGGTACACTAGAGCTGACGCCGTCGGGAGGCCGGCGCCTGCGCATCCCACACATGTGGCGCAACAGAAGCACTTTCAACATTGTTTGTGTTGCTCGTTAGTAACGCCTCGTCTTTCGAGTTAACTTTAAAGAAAGCGAATCTATGAACACCAACATAAATTTTGGAGCCTTAACCTCATTTATGACTGAATTTACATGATTAACGTCATCATCCCAACTTACGCAAACGGAAAACGTTTGCAACAGTTTATTTCCAAAAATAAAGGAAGCTATCTGTCTGATGGAGCTCGATGCGGTAGATAAAACTGTCACCGAGACAGACAAGTCTCTAGATGTCGTCGAACAGCGCCACCTACATACCTTCTCTAGTAGAAAGTTGAAGAACTAGACCGGCCTAGTTTGGAAGAGTTACGAAACATCGCAGAATCACACGGACTGTTTTGATTTTCACTTTGCAGAAGCAAATGTGTGTTTATGACGAGAACACGTGGGCGCGGGCGTCGACAAATTTGGAAATTCGAGGCGATTTCATGAATAATTTTGTTGCCCAAGTAAGTTAGGTACACTTGTTGCGGATCAGTATATGAGAACAAAGTACAAATAGGCATTATTGGGTTATAATGTGATATGTTACATACACATTGTGTAATGCAATAAGTAATAACTCTTTATTGGAAATGGTTGCTAATGAAAACATTAAATAAATAGCAGGCTGTGCCCCGCACTGGTACGTGCACCGCGATTAGTACGAAGCGTGAAGGCCGGCCTGACGCGTTATCGTACCGAAGTCCATCACTGCTACGGTGAACAATAAAAAAAATCCTTTTTATTCATGATTTTTATATACAAACTGTGAAAATAGCGATGTTGCGGCACACTTGGTAACACCTTTCATGGCACGTTGTACTTTTCAACAATCGACTAATCCGATCATCTAGGTACTTCACACCTCCAGATTAGCCACTTAATTACCGCGAGGACTGATAAGAACAACTAAATAAATAATAGCTCCTCGTCACAGTACAGTTTAATAGCATTTATTTACTATCGAATTTTGTAAAGACAGCCTAGCTAATTTTAGTAACATTTTAATTCAATATTCACAACAAAAAGGGATATATAAGTAAGTCCTCTTATAAATTATAACTAAAGAATGCATAGGTCGTTTCAATGGTTTTTCATTTGTTCAGTTATAGTATAATAGTTTTGTTCAGTATTTTCTTAAAAGATAAGGGGATATAGTTTTTCATGACTAAAGCCTGGTAGCTTTAGTATCTTATTAAAATGACAACAATTCGGATGAATCGGACAGGCAGGCTCACAAACAAGACCGATGCCGATACTAAATGAGCACATTGAGACACTACGGGACAAACGGGTATAAAGTAAACAAGATGTTTTTAAATTGCATTTGAAATTAGTTCAAAGGTCAAAGAATAACTCAATACAAAATATTAAGACCACTCAACTAGATGACTAGAACCTACTTTACATTTTATTCTAATACCAGGTCAAGGCTCTCTTAAATCTGTCAAACGTTAGGCGCAGTACCCTATCGGTAAACACATCCGACAAACCATTCAATAAAGTAACAAAAACCTTTTTTGTCTAATCATTAAGATTTATTCGCCCATTGTGCTATGTGGGTCAACAGTTTACCATCATTACATAGGTAAGGTATGTGCCGATATTATGTTTACTCTAGCCGCCAACGCTCTTTGGGATGCCTAATAAACTAGCACAAGTTTATCTTCACATTAGTACTAATAATAATAACCACGATAACGGAAAAGGAAAAAAAATCAATAAAGGTCAATAAAATAAAAGGCTTTATAAATGTTAATGTGGTCATTAGTCTTTTTCGGCCCTAGTTACCTAAGAAGAATGAAGAAATTCCGTTAATTTTAAAGGCCTGGAATGAGGAAACCGTTATGACGATCAGACGTTTCCCTTTGAGCGTCCTTTACTTTTGAAGCCTCGGGCGGTAACCGGCAACAGCCTCTTCACATAACGCACCCACCGAATTCCATTTTTGGAACAGATAACAAAAAGACATCCGCCGGATTGTGTAAAGCTAGGGAAGTTCTTAACTTATCAGTTCCACTATTGCAAGTGTGTTTCAACAGCTAACGCGAAACAACTCTGTGATTTTAATATTTATCAGGTTTAATATAATTTAATGCAAGAAATGTGTAATCAGTATTGAAATGGATCCAAATAAAAACGTGACAAGAATAGGCAATAGGTATGTATGAAGACGTACGTTACACAGAACTAAAAAACTTCGGTATTTAAAAAATGTAGTCAGCCAAGAAATATTGATCCTTCGCCATAATGTCAAACTTCATACCAATTTCCGGTAAAAGAAATCTATTTAATGAGGATATTGCCATGGTTCCTTGCCATAATTATTTTGCTGTTAATGTAGTCAAAAGTTTCGTGAGTGTAGGTTTTGAAGATTGTCATTGGAATTTTGAAGATAAGCTACGCTAAGCTGCTTTGCAAGACCTCATGATAATGTTCAATGTTTATACACTTCAGTAACCACTTTGGCTTCAACTTATGTCACAGACGTGTAAGTTGTCTTGCATTGCAAGGACTAATGAAAGTACTATAGCATTATTTGAAGTTGACCTAAACACAGCCTGCAACACTGTCAACCGCCGTAGGTGTTGCGAGGGCCACAATTAAACTAAGCAGGTCCACCCAGCAAATCACCTTCGTCACCCGTGGGCTGTTAGCTCCCACGCTTCGACTCCGACCTTTGTTTAGGCAAGCACGTTTAACAATCAGTCTTGTTCTTAGCTCGATTGCACTCACTGAATATTCACGTATGTTAAATTCAGCTCGCAATCTTGCCTATACAATTTACCTATACCTGCACATAACACATTTAAATACTGCAATGTATACATAAAATATACTAGATAAACTCGCCAGTTGTCACATAAAAGGTAAGGCTATAGTATCTTAAATATCTTGTTTAACGTTTAGCATAACCAGTTTTGATTTACTTTACCCAATTCAACTGTAAATTGATTGAATCGATGTAAGTTAAAATAAATGCTTCTTTGAACGTGTGTGTGTGTGGGCAAAGTTTTTTATATGCAAGTTATATTTTATTACACGTCAGAAAATTCTCAAACAATAGGCTAAAGCTCTGAAAAGCCTCAAAAGCAATAAATCATTCGATGACCCGCGTAGGAGTCTAATGGTTACAGAGTTACGGAACCGCAGCCGAAATGTAAAAGCAACATTAGGATTGTTTGGCGCTATGCGTAGGCCTCGGCGTCCCACCCACAGGACAGGTTCAACTCAGCATTCTGAAGCGATCGATTTTCATTTCAAATTACAGTGCTCTTGCGCCGCCTACGCGCCCTTCCCGAACGCATTCTTTGTATGTTCAATTACACTGAGTTCGTTGGTTACCCCTTTCATTAAAATTCCATCAAGTTAGTGTCATAGATTGAAAACAAGAAAAAAAAAGTTTTTGTCGGCATATTTGTCATTGTTCTAATGCCCAAGTCGCAAACAATAAAGATCCTCGAAACGTGTAATCAAGAGACAGTTGAGTTGGGTAAAACGTGTGACATTCATGTGAACTTAACGATTAAGGGTATTGTTTTAGATTTACTAATGCAACCCACTCGCTTACAGGCGTACGCGTTTTCACGACCTTAGAAAAAGTGTACCTCATTAGCAGAACGATCACGTATTTTAAGATGAAGTGCAGATACGTATTTAGTAGCAGTGTCGTGGGAACTGCTGAAGAATAGCCGTATCGCATGATCCAGTTTTCTAAAGATGCGACGTAGCTTTATGGAGGTCGGTGTGATAAAGACTCGCATGTTAATATGTGTCGTGTTCACTGTCTTCTGAAGCAACACCGACACAAAGGGAGAAAGCTAAATGTGTGCGCTGTATAAAAAAGGCATCTTCATACTTTATGTTGGCCTGATTATGATTCACTTTAAAGTCGAGTCCATATAAGGCAGTTGCCGATCCAGTCGCGTTCGGGGCTCATTATCGGGCGACCATAACATCTTAATATCGATGGCTGTTTTGAATCATATTAATTAAGCAACCCACAGCATGTTACAACGTGTTGGAGAGCGGCTGGAACAGCCTTGGCTCGTACACCTCCACGCTACCCACGGCTACCCTCATTTGGTCATCGATGTGGGCGCAAACACCTAATCACCGACTAAGCAACCTTATAATGACCCAACTAAGACTCACTTTTGCTACAGGGTTGCGGAACCGTCAACATCAAAGGTAGGTGGCGCCTACGCATCAAAACGCAATAATTACAATATTATTATTAATAATATAATTAGATTTCATTTTAACACGGTCAACGAGGCCAAGGAGTTAAGCGGTAATTACAGCATTTATGATTTTATTGGAATGAATTGGAGATGGTGAAGATTTCGCTTAAATAAGGGTTTACTGGGATATTGTAGAGTAATATTGATATAATTTGCAGATGGTGAAGATTTCGCTTAAATAAGGGTTTACTGGGATATTGTAGAGTAATATTGATATAATTTGTTACCAAGATGTTCAATTTCACTGATAAACTTATCTGAGGCTATTAAACTCACACTATCTCTTATCATGGTTTAATCTGCAAACCGAGTATGTGTAACATGCCTTGATAAAGATAACAGTAAATCAGGTATTTTATTGCCCACACTATTGTTCATATCTTCTAATCATAAAATTACAAACTGATAGATCATTGATGTCTTTTTATATTGTACCTATCGGAACATCCATGTCATGCTTTATCGATATTGTATGTTATGATTGATTAATTTGAATGTTTACTTTTGTTAAAGCATTGTTATCTATTGATGTACAGAGCTCTTCTTAGAATGCAAACATCCAAATAATCAGTTTAATATGCAAACATGATCAGATGAAATTGCTTGTGATGATCAAATATTCCGAGCTATTGAATGTCAGCAAACATTACAATGGGATTACACGACTTGAACTTTTGTGCATGTTGAACTTTGGAGCTTTATTATTCAAACTAGAATAGACTGCCACAGCCAACACCGGCTTAAGTATTTTTAACTTGATACTGGTTTACAGTTTTCAAATAGCAGTCACAGTAAAAATAAATGCTGAGATTCCTTAGATTAGATTATGTGGTTTTGTAGTTTTATTCATGCGCGGCATATTCCAGCGTCCAAAATAGCTATCGTTATTTCTTAGGTCGGCGGTAATATGATACGCCACGTCTGTCGGCTGTCAGCTCACCGTCGATATTTTTGTCAAGTCTTCACACATCACGGTGGACTGGCGATGTGTCAAATAAACCAGAAACTAATTTTTATTACGCCATATTCTCATCATTATTATCAAAAACTGTGGAGTCAAAATACATTTTGATTCATCATTCGGAGAAACTAAAAAGTTGCTCAATCTGTTTTGTGAAACTCAATGCAAACCTTGTCATATCAAAACGAAATTAAAGAAAAGACTGGGCTCTCGAGTCAAGGAGTCTCGCTTTTTATGGCAAATGTTAAATCAACAAGTTTCTGAGAATGATGCAAGAAGAATATTGCAAGTAAGTAACACATGTTTTCATTACATCCACTCAATTTGACTGCAATAAGTTCATAAAAATATCACCTCTGGAACGTGTCATTTACGAAAGTTTTGTTATTTTGATTTGAATCAGCACCGATAAGTAATTTTGAGGTACGATATTGACGTCTCAGTTAATGCCGTGACAAATCTATTACACTCGTGTACCACCAAGTAATGAGATGTGGAGCAAGTGCTTATTTAAATTCTGTTAAACTGTGCGATGGTAGGATGAGAAAAACAAATCGGACGTACGGAAAAGCAATTATGGACTGGCTTTTAGACATTTCAATTTCACCAAACCCATCGCTAATAGAGCGAGTCGACCATTTTGGAAAACAATGTGAATAGTGCTCAAGAAAGATGATTATCCATATCTCCATTCGTAGGATTTTATATTATATAACTAAATGGATTGTTTAAATATATTTGATCTAAATAAGCAACGTTATTACTTATTGTGTAAACTTGAAGTTGGCCTAGCAGACTTGAATATACTTTTACAAAGCGAAAAGTTAACAGTAAGTTATTATAGCTGCGACATGTCATGTTGGAAGTATCAGTAGAATAGACCTTGCTTTGCTATGCGACGTGACTAGGTTTCTTAATGGATTTTAAAGTCGCGTACTGTCTTCGCTGTTGCTAATTTTTGCTTTACCACTGTTTCTAATACAAATCAAGTGTACCCATATAATGCGTTGAAACATAAAATTATCTTTTATTAGCAGCTTATATACGTCCTTACCCTGTGCTTGTGTATGTGAAATTCCTTTAAACCAAATTTGTATGTACATTTGTGAATAATTCAGATAGGTATTTCAGTGTCGGTGTTTGTAACAAAAAAATTAGAAAAGGCGTTTAAGGTCGAAGCCACGTCTTAGCAATGTTATTTTGTTTAGGCAATATACTATTACTATTAATGTTAAGGTTTCTTGTCTATCAGTCTTCTGATCAATGGTTGGTCCTGTTTCATTATTTTTGTAGGATTTTCATAATTTAGCTAGTTTATGTACATGTTATATGCTTTTTTCAGTCCTGTGATGTGAAGAACACTTTTTTGTATATTTCATTTTGTAGTTAGTTTTGAATAGCATTGCACTTTTGGCTCACTGTTTTACTTAACATTTTAAAATCAGTAAACAAGAGACCAATTTCCTATTTATTTATTTTTATAAATGTAGTAGATGTAATGTAGATGTATTGGAATTTTACATATTATTATGTGACCGATAATAATATAGCTGTTGAAACAATAATAGGTAAAAAGGTGATGCAATTGTTGTTTACATACTTTTAATTGATTTTGACTTACTTGTCGAAATTCATACATCAGCAATATTGTGGTCCTCTGAACCAGATGAATAAAAATTCATGCAATCGAAAACCAAAACGACAGTTACTTTTGTCTAGAATAATGTTCATTGTTTCTTTTTGTACAACTCACAACAGATACATTTATAAAAACAGATTATTAACTTATTTTAACAACTTCTGCGCCTACATAGTAAAATGAACAGCAACCAGTTTATAAACTATTCGCATGGCCGGTACAGCTAGGTATCTACTTAATATGGAGACTTAGTTGTCATGAACTAGTCGATACTTATTGATTATGAACAAGTACTCTTGCTTTATTAGTTACAACTTAAGTAAATACAATTAAAACATTATTAAAAACATACATAATTTCGTTTTGAGAAGTTATCAAATTTCAGGGGGGTTATTAAGTATTCTCAAAAGTAGTAGGTACCTATCTACGGCACGTAAATAATTAAGTGCTTGTATTTGCCTGTCCAAGATTAATTTTGTTACTCGTGCAAAAAGGAAGCGTGTAACTTTTATGTGCTAATATAATGGGAAATAAATAAGGAGACGGTAAAAGAACAACAACAATATTTTTCTCTTCCAATGTATGTTTAATGCAGCAGGCATACTGATATTTTCAATTTGACAATTACCTCATCTCCCTTAATTGATTCAGCCATGCAAACGGTGACAGTCAGCCTAGTAGGAGGCATTCAGTAGCCGAGATAAGGGCTACATGTAAACGCGGACTGGTTAGCGCAATAAAACGAGGCTACGACAAGGAGTCATGCGCCTGCGCTGTGCTGCGTACAAATCTCGTATGTCTGAGAATTGTGGACATACGGTACCTACCCATGCGAAGTGGCGACATTCCTCCAACTCGTACGGAATGCACGACCACGGCCCTTAAACAGGTTACCTCCAGGACTCGTGATCCTTCGCGTCAAGCGCCTCCGTTAAATTATAACCTCAAAATTAACTCGGTCAATCGAGAAAGATTTATTTACAACAGCTGCGTCGGCGAAATTGAACACCAAACCAGTTTACTGCATCCATTTCACCGATCTCTTTCGTCGGCGACAATCTAACGACCGCTGACCGCAAATCGTAATCGGAGAGACATTCTGCTTTATTTCGCTTTTCGAAGGATCGCGTTACAAACACCACTGGACCATAACTCGGCGGGGCGAAGACAAAAATAAACTTAATATCGAGTGCGTTGTAGCATTTGTCGACGCATCCGATTTATGATCGCCGTGGTGACAAGAAACGGCGATGTTTGCTAGTACACTCGGCTGCCGATGTATTATAAATAGTTCGACACGATTTTGACCTACCTTCGTCCAGAAGTCGTTCCATGTGCATGAAAACATTCGGGAACGCAGCCAGTTGCTTCCTGTCTTTGAGCAACTGAGCTAAGTAGTCCGCTATACTTTGCGTCGAAGGATTGTTATTATCACACATTTTGAATACAAATTGAACAACTTTTTACACGTCAAATGTATACTCCAACACGTTCAAATAAGAAATTGTACTTTAGTTACTGGTTACTGTTATTTTTGTGAGATTTTGTTAGAAAAGTTAAAATTCACTTCCACACACATCGAAGTTTCGATCACCACTAAATGACGAAGTTGACCGAACTGAAGTTGTGGGCGAATATAGCGCTGCGCTTGCGCTCTTGTCGAATGGATTTTTTGTGAGCGCGTGCGACTTCTGTCCGCTGTGTAGGCGTAATAATAATGTATTGTTATCTCGCTCGCACTTGTTAACGCCGCGGAACTCTCGCTCGTAGCTGCAAGACCGTGGGGCAAATGTGCCGCCATCTAGCCAATTGACGTGAAACTATAAAGTCATTCATTATGTGCGGCACTGATTAATCTGTTTAGAAACAAAGTGTCACCAATTGCGAATGAAATGGTCATACTCAATATGAATTTGGGTATTAATTATTAAGAAAAAAAGTCAAAGGGGGCGCAAATCGAACAGCTTACAAAAATTGAGTGGATATTACAGAAACAGAGTATCACAAAAAAAAAGTGATAATGGTAATTACGAGATCGTCTACTTCCGTATGACATAGGGCAACCTTTTCTATGGGGCCGAAACTGACTAAGTACCTATGTGAAAAAAAGAGCCATACAAATTCCGTCTAGGCTAGAAGTTAATTGGTCCTAAAAGATATACCTAGTATCAGGAATAGAGATAAGAATTAGTATCAGCAACTGATTACGGGGCTAAAACGCAGTTCATGATTTTATATTTGACAGCGTGTATAATATTTCATCTTTTTCCTACATCCATTTAAAGGCCATAGTCGGGTCTCCATAGTAAGTCGGCCCTTCAGTCAATTTGAGGCAGGGTTTTTTTATGAGGACCTCTTAAGGTGAAATAATATTTATGCTGAGCATTAACATCCTATTAGTGACAGTTTTTTATTTATGATTTTTTAAAGTTTTTCTTTAATGTATTGTTTTTCGGGATATATTCAAAAGATTTTCTTCAAATTTTGAAATTAATATGTTCTTTATTTAGATATGCATGGAGACCGGATGAAAAAACGAATACCTACTAATAACTATTTTTGATATGTACGGACAACAGCACGTCGACCTACCACAAAATGTCAAATTTTCTCATTTGAAAATGAACTCTATATGTCAGGCTTAAAGTTGAAAATCTATTGGAGAATTTTTTACTTTTGGGGTAGTTCGACGTGCTGTTGACTGTACCTACAAATTTGTACGGAACCCTCGGTGGGCGAGTACGACTTGCACTTTCCCGGTTTTTTTTTGTATTCTAGAAAGCGACGTCACCCTCATACAGGATTGAAAAAAAAATGTTTTTTAAATTTTAATAAAATACTTAATCTGATTTTAATTAAAAAATCACTTTTATTTTTATTAGGTTTTGCGATCATTGCGTTAGTTATTATTCCGGGAAACATTTTTATTTAGATAGAATTGATGTATAGTCAAGGTAACACCGCCAAAAAAAGGAAAATGTCACATCGACCAGAAAAAACCGATTTGAAGTTATGTCAGTTCAGTTCAAAATTTTGTGTTTGTTAACTTGTGACGTGCAGAAAAGATGAGTATTGGTAGGAGAAAACACCCTATTTGGAACAGTTACCACGAAATATTGAATGCTTGATTTAAATCAGTGATTTAATTTAAAAAATCATGCAATAAAAATCGTGATTTAAATCATGCAACCATCCCCTTATACACACCAAGGTCCATACATCATCATGTACATGCATGTAGACCAAGTCAACAATTAAGCATTTTTTATGAGCATATCCAGGATTAATTAAAAGAAACCGCACGTTTCGACAAATCAACTGACACATTTATATCATCATCATTTGCCTGCTCTGTTCCCAGGTTTTTGGGGTCGGCGCAGTATGTCTTCTTCTTCCATGCAATTCGGTCACTCGTCATCGAGTCATTCACTCACTTCTTAGACATATCGGCCTTCACACAATCCATCCATCTCTTCTTACGTCGCCGTATTCCATCCATCAATACTCATACCCATCAATCTCCTCGTTACGCCTCTCTTTCCTTCTCATCACATTTCCGTACCAAAACAAACGGTTTCCCTTGATCTTTTCTGTTACAGGTGCCACTTTCATACTTCCTATATTATATTCATTCCTTATGTTGTCCTACTCGTCACCCCATACATCTACCTAAGCATTCTCATTTCTGCTACATGCAATAGTTTCTCATCCATCTTCTTAACGGCCCAGCATTCTGATACTTATAATAGAACAGGTCAATGGTTTTGTCAATTTGCCCTGACTGACACATTTATTTACTACAATTTTAACGGTTCTTTCTTCGATTGTATATTTATTTCAATCTATATTTTAAAGATGCGAGAAAGAACTTCTTCTAATGTAGATTTATTTTGATCTATGTGTATTGTGATTCGCATTTGTGGAAATTTAGTCATTGTATCAAGAAATAAATAAAAAGTTCACTTACGACTTTAAGATATGAAGGAGGAGGATATTATGATTAGGGAATGCTACTTCGTTGTAGTAACAGTGAGCTGATAGATAATAAACAAAAATCAGTTGAACAAATTAAAGAAGTAGCAATCAAAAGAGGAAGTCTCAGGTTTTGTTTGTTATATTAGGTATAAATTACGTGCCAACCACTTCATCGATAGATTAAAGATACAGCTAGGCTACTGCAAGAATAGAATTTTAACTTGGGTAATCTGTTAACGCTTTTAACTTATTATTTAATTCCGCAGCGATAAACGCAGACTCGCGGCCCCAATAAAATTCGTTTTTAACTATGGCTGCACATTTGATCAATTAAAATCACCCGTTTAGTTAGTTACGTTTTATCAATTTCGTTAAAAGGATAAATGGATAATTGACCCCTATCCGATGTTCTTGGTGGATCTATCGAATTAGACGAATTAAGCAGGGATGGGTTCCACGGTCTACATTCCAGAAACAAATAGGTAAATACTTCTAAGAAATATCTGTAGAACTAAGTTTATTGTTATGGACTCGGTATAAAATATTCCAATAAATTATTTACTTTACGTCCGAACGGAACATTGTTGTTTTAATAAAATACAATTACCAAGTTTAATCACAATAAAACGTGGAATGGTGTGGTTTTAAGTAGGTAAGATGTTATAGGTTTATTATGAGCACCAGCCAGTTTGAGAGAATAATAAATCTAGGTTATGATGAGTGCTTCAAAGTATCTACTTTATCTACTCAACATACCGCACATATCCTACAACTAACGTAGTATGTTAAGATGAGCCCTGTCTCTTCTTATTTAGATAAGCGTTTTTCCCTTAAATACATAATGGGTACCATTAGCTAACAAGGCGGCTAGAAGCGAACTGAATGTACTGCGAAATGTTAAAGGAATTTAAAATCGTTTTATGACGACATTTTTCACCGATAGTCAGGTCTTACTTCCATAAAAGCATCGCGATTATGCGGCCGATCCGACTATGGAAGCTCGCTTGGAGCCTAATTATCTAAAGCAAAACTAGGATATACGAAGATGAACTGCGGATTCGCTCTTAGTTTTTTTTTCTTACACAGACACCTACTAGACCTCAATAATTGTACTTCCTAGTTTATTTAAGTTTTTTAGACAAAGACCTCTTATCATGCTCTACGAAGCGCAAAATACGTTTGATGTAAAATAATGCAAAAAGTATGTAGCATTATTCAAACAGTTGCGCTTCTTAATAATTACTTTAAAACATGGAGGAAATATATTGTGATTGATAATTACTAGAAGACGAAGTATAACACATCTTAATTTTTTATGCACTATTATTAAGCTTTTCTCGGAAGCCTTATTGTCTGTCGAACACCTAACAATCAACCAACCCACAAAAGTTCATTAGAGATATGTTACAACTCTTTCTCAGTAAAACAAGCAATGGTTGCTGTACAAATGCCAAATTCAAAGGTACTGTGATACATGTTAATCTTCTGCGACTACGTAACTAGGTATTAAAACCTAACGTGATACTAGATGTAACGGGGTACTAGATGCCAAACGTGTTTAACCCGTATGCTCGGAAAAAAAAAATACAATTTAATAATGGCTTCGTCACACATGTGTGCGCGAACTGAGCGACAGGATCATATACCAAATAAACTTATTATATAGATGCGGATGGATAGCATGTATAATGCAGTCTTCAGGCACCGGAGCACTCAGAATTAATAATTTCTGCTTTTTTTAAATACGGGAACAGTACATAAATACGAAAAACTTAATTCGATTATTGTCATCACGAATTATTGTCATTTCAAATTTTATAATTCCGAATGGTTTATAATCCCGAAAATGTAGACGCCTATTTGTAATAAGTCCGATTTTTAAAATTGCGAAAACAGATTAGTTTTAAAAGTTTATAAATCCGAATTTCAAATGGCGAATGTCAATACACCGAACCATTAAAAAATCCGACTCAATAATGACCCGACGTATTAGTGATATGAATATCGATTAAATACCATGTTGAATGATTTAAACTCCAAAAATTATTATTACAAACAAAAGAATCGTCTTTTGGCATTTGAAAGGATTAGAAAAATTCTTGATAAAACTGTACATATAAACAGTGACTTTTATCAAAAATCAGAAATAAGTAAACGCAGCCTCCGTTGACCAAGTCTGTTTTTTTTGCTAAGAGTAGGTACGAACTAATTATGCCAAAAAAAGTATCATATTTGAGGGAGCATGGCTTTATAATAAACTGTCATATTGTTTGAAAAATATTAGTTCTTTTAACAGTTTTAAATCCAAATTGTCCAAATTTATAATTGAAAATAGCACACTGTTTATTTAAGAAAGCTTTTATAATTATTTGTAGGTACTTTATTATTTCTTTTAATTCGGCGTCCGATCGGCGACGATTATATTATTTTACTTTATGTTATTTTATTCTCATATAAGTAGATTTATTTTCTTGAGAATAAACTCGTTAAACCTAAACCTGAATACAATTTTTGAGTAAAAATTTGAATGTAGCGCTCGCCAGCCGCTGCCACGCTTCGCGCTTTGTGTGGTCACTGTTCTAACCTAACCTAGATGAGGTTTATAAGAAGATTAACAATTTGTTTTTTACTACTAAGTAATTATTTTTTAAATAAATTCGTTAGTAAAACTTCAAACCTTTTGGCAAAACGCCAATTGAAAAACTGGTAAGTAGTCGTGATTCGCTAATGTTTTATATATTCCAAACATGCAAGCATACATTCAAGCAGGCATGCAGCATGCAAGCAGGCATCCAGTATACAAGCGGGCAAGCAGCATGCAACTAGACAAGCACCAGGGCAGGGAAAGCATGCAAGACGCAATCAGGCATGCCATGCAGCATGAAAGTAGAAAAGCAGGATATAAGCAGGCATGCAGCATGCAAGCAGGCATGCAGCATGCAAGTAGGCAAGCAAGGATGCAGAATGCAAGCCGGCATACAGCATGTACACATGCAGTTGTCATGCCTTTTTCCGGCGCTGCGGGAAGTGCCGCCTTACCGCCCTTGCGTAACAAATCTCAGTCACCCACGCTCTGCTTTTGAATTATACTCTAGTATTGGGCAGACAAGTATCACGGCGAGTCCGGGTTAACTTAATTGGTTTTTCGAAAAACTGATATTCGGAATACTGTTTTGGGGTTAGTAGCGCTGTGGTTGAAATTTTCTTACTAATGATAATCGAAAAAAAAAATGATTTCGGATGATTCATCATCTCATCATCTCAGCCTATTGCAGTCCACTGCTGGACGTAGGCCTCCCCCAAAGAGCGCCAAAGAGCACGATCTCCCGCTTTTTTCATCCATCCACTGCCAGCCATCTTCCTAAGGTCATCGGTCCATCGAGCCGGGGGTCGTCCTACACTACGCTTGCCTAGGCGTGGTCTCCACTCGAGAACCCGTTTACTCCACCTTTCATCGGTTCTGCGACAGATGTGGCCAGCCCACTGCCACTTAAGCTTGCTACATTTTTGGACTATGTCCGTTACTTTAGTCCTCTGCCTGATGATCTCATTTCGGATTTTGTCCTTTAACGAAATCCCAAGCATCGACCTTTCCATAGCTCGCTGAGTGACATGTAGTCGGTGGGCCAGCTTTACTGTCATATTCCACGTTTCGGCTCCGTAGGTCATCACCGGTAGGACGCACTGATCGAATACCTTGCTCTTCAGGCATTGTGGCAGTGGCGACGAGAAGATATGACGCAGCTTCCCAAACGCTGCCCAGCCAAGCTGCATCCTCCTAGCGATTTCCCGCTCGAAGTTGTCTCTACCCAACTGCATCACTTGCCCGAGGTAGACATACTCATTGACAACCTCGAGCGCCACGCTTTCGACGGAGACCGGTCCGGGGATGGCATGATCATTGAACATGACTTTAGTCTTGTCCAAGTTCATCCCCAGGCCCACGCGTCGCGAGGCAGCGTTGAGGCTTTGCAGCATTTTCTGCAAATCCTCCAGCGATTCCGCCATAATGACAATATCATCGGCAAAACGGAGGTGCGTGAGGTGTTCGCCGTTGACATTGATGCCCGCTCCTTTCAAATCCAGTGTCTTGAAGACGTCCTCCAGTGCGTTCGTGAACAACTTCGGAGATATGACATCTCCTTGTCTCACACCCCTGAGCAGCTGGATAGGTCTCGTCTTATGGTTTTGGACCTGAACAGTCATCGATGCCATTTTATACAGGCTCCTCAGCACCTCTACATACCGCCAATCGATTTGGCATCGCTGTAAGGATTCCAGAACAGCCCAGGTCTCGACGGAGTCGAAGGCTTTCTCGTAGTCCACAAAGGCTAGGCACAGAGGCTGATTATACTCTTCTGACTTCTGAATAATCTGCCTTACTGTGTGGATATGGTCTACGGTACTATAGCCTTTACGAAACCCAGCCTGCTCCGGCGGCTGGAAGGCGTCAAATCTTGTGGCTAGACGATTTGTGACGACTCTTGAAAACAGCTTATAGACGTGGCTCAAGAGCGTGATCGGTCTGTAGTTCTTCAGAAGAGTTTTATCTCCTTTTTTGAAAAACAGAGCCACCACGCCCTCGCTCCACGCCTTCGGGGTAGTCCCATTGGCTATTACGGAGTTGAACAGTCCCTTCAGTTCCCTAAGAACGGGTATTCCCCCTGCCTTGAGAAGTTCTGAAGTGACTCCATCTTCGCCGGGAGCCTTCCCATTACGAAGCTGTTTGAGAGCCGCCTCAATTTCGTCTACGTCTAGCTCTGGGAGATCATTGGTGTAGTGGCGTACAAGCGTAGCTCTAGGATCATTTGCGTCAGTTGGAGGTTTCAGGGCATGCGAGGCGTATAGGCGGCCGTAGAAGTCCTCGATCTCGGCGAGAATTTCCGGAACTGATGTGACGGTTCTGCTATCCGAGGTTTTCAGCTTTGTCAGATGCGATCTCCCCATTCGTTGGGCAAAGACTTTTGACCCCCGGTTTTGCTCGATCGCCTCCTGTATGAGGCGGGTGTTAAAGCTTCGGAGATCGCGTCTCACCAATCTTCGGATCCTTTTATGGATGGCATCTGACTGAGCTCCCTCTGGCGTTTCACGTCGCAGTCGCATCAGCTCTAGAGTCTCCCCCGAGAGTTTGGACCCCTTGTTTGGTCGCTTCCTTTTAAAATGCCTAGCTCCCACCTCGCGTATAACGCCTACTACGCTGTCGAGGTCCTTGTCAACATTATCTGTGGTTTCCAGCGCTTCGAATCGATTTTTCAGCTCTAGTTGGAACGCTTCGGAACCGTGTTCAGCTTGAAGCAGTGTCGGACGAAGAATAGACCTCACCATGCGGCTTCTTTCCAGCTTGAGATTGATATTTAGAGTGCCTCTTACTAGCCGGTGATCACTTCCGGTGTTAAACCTGTTGATCACTGAGACATTTCTAAATATGTGCCGTTTATTCGTCATGATGAAGTCTATCTCATTCTTCGTCTTACCGTCGGGACTCCGCCAGGTCCACTTTCTATGGGGCTTTTTTTGATAGAATGTGTTCATGCAAAAAAGCCCCTGCATGTTGAGAAAGTTGACCAGCATTTGCCCCCTATGGTTTCTGCTTCCATAGCCATGCGGTCCAACGTACGATTCGCCATGTTGCTGTACTCCCACTTTTGCATTGAAGTCTCCGATGACAACTGTGAAGTGAGTCTTGGTGGTCATTTGTATGGCCTTTGTTATATCCTCATACATGGCCTCAACCACATCGTCCGAGTGTGCTGAAGTCGGTGCGTACACCTGTACGACCTTAAGAGTGTATCTCGTGGTCAACTTTAGTACGAGGTACGCTACCCGGGTCGACACACTGGATATCTCCAATACGTTGTCACGGAGATCTTTGTTGACAAGGAAACCTACGCCACCCTGGGATGTTTGGTCGCCCTCTCGAAAGTAGAACAGGTGCCCCGATTCCAAGGTTACCGTCTCCTCCCCCTGTCGTCGGACTTCGGATAAACCTATAACGTGCCACTTTATCTTCTCTAGTTCTACTTCGAGTTCCACCAAGCTTTCGTCCAGCCGTAGACTGCGTCCATTATAGGTCGCCAGGGTCATTTTGTTATGACAGCCATCCGTAGCCCGGGGATTCTTCGCACCCCCTACCCCACCGTAACCAAGGCCGCTGTCATGACCTGGAATATTGGGGCGGCCGGGAACTGGGGGCCGTACTTTTTTGTGGCTTATCATTAGGGGGTATATGCCCATACTCACCACGCTGGGCAAGCGGGTTGGTGAGCGCAGTACCAGGTCTCGTACCGATGACGCTGCTGCCCGTCATCGGCCAAAGGTATTTGACCTGGCCTGTAGATAGATATCCCGCTATCGGTTCGGTCGTCAGAGCCTCGTCCGTCTGTCAGCAGGGCGCACCACGGGCAGGTGAGGTTGACTTTTGGGACAAAAGGTGTTGTGTGTCCCCTTACAACCCTTAAAAAAAGGGCACCAGATGTTGGGGCAAAAGTAAGTCCCTTAGTCGGCTCTTACGACACCCAAGGAAGAACTGGGGTGGTCCTATTCTGGCCCGAGACCACACAGGCTCGTAGGCTTAAAACTCAGGTTGCAGCGAAGACACAACCCTTTCCAAAATAAAAAGGCCCCACGTACGGGTGCTACTGTTAAATAAAAGATTTCGTTTCTCTTTTCTTATCTATAATTTATTATTTATTTAAGACAATAAAAAAAGAGTTACAGTGGTGGGTTGAATCTGGTATTTAAGAAGCTACAGAAAAAAAGTTACGAGCCAGCCAGTCAGCGGTCGGGAAATGTGGGTATTTTAGAATAAGTTTCAAGCCTACGGGGTTGAGCTAGTATCGATTTGGTTGAGCTTATTTGGTTAATTAATAGTGGGCGCCATACCCTTAAGGTGGGTAAACCCTATAAAAAAAATAAAAATAAGTTTCTTTCCTGAGGTCGACTCGGCACACCTTCCCGTTGCGTTTTCTAGGACCCCAGGGAGGCAGGCCTTCCCCAGCTGCGTGTAGTCCGCAGGAGTGGGGGTAGAGTTCCCAATATAAAAAAAACACATGAGGATGATTAATATTATTTAAAAAATCGTGATTTTAAATCATCCTAATTTTAATAATTCCGAATTATGAAGTTCGGAAAAAAGAAAATCGGAATATCCAAATTCGGAATAAAATATTTCGGAATATTTGAATGTTAACAGTATTCCATACTTCCTAAATTATAATGCATATTTTTTGGTTGGTCAATTGAAAAAGTTCTCGTCTCTTATTGTCTATGTTATACCTACGTAAAATAGATCGTTACAAGCTATAAATATGAGAACGGCAAACATCAAAATACAGTAACTTAACTAATTAGCTAACTTATAATCGAAGGCACATAGTGTGAATAGTTTGTCCTAGAATAAAGCTGTAATAACTGATGCCGCATTTAATTTAATGAGATGCTCATAAACGCTGTTTGTTTACTAATTTCGCCGGTAGAGCTTCGGCTGACCTAACTGCACAATACGAAATTAAAATAACGTCAAGTCCGCAAAGATTTTAATGTTCATGTATGTAGGTTGGAGTGCCGTGCGCACAGCTAGTCTTCGATGTCCGGCTTTCGGCCTACGATTTGAGCCGAGGAAGACATTGCGTCACTAAGGCAATGTAATCATTTTGTATAAAACTTTACATCTTTGGTCTTGCTTCTTAATAAAACGAAATGTCTATCAAAAGATTAAAAACCGAATAATTATCATATTTATGCATATTCAAATATTACGATTTTGAATGACCGTGGCTTCTTATATACATTTTGAATTTTGGGTCGCACATAGCAAGCTAGATTTATGTTAACAGACCTACTAGATTTTATAATTTAAGTTTGAATATTTATTTAAATTATATAAAACACATAAATACATCATCACGTCCTACTATCCATATTTATATTACTTACAAAGTTTCAAATCGATACGAAAATTAGGTAATAGGTTCAAAACGTTTCAGGTTAAAACATGCTAACAAAAGTGTGTTGTTTAATAAATCATCCAGATTTTAATTTTAAAACAATAACCTCTATTTTTGGTGCCATGATTTATACTTAACTTATGCTCAACTTTAGGCTACGTAAGTTAGCAGTAGCCATTTTGTGATTACATGATTACGTCATTTAGATTAACAAAGATGTCGCTAAAATAATACGAGCTTAGCCGGCAAGCTGCGCTTTAAAACAAGATCAGAAAACTTTCTAACGCAATTTACCTCGTTAAACAACTTTAATATCACGACTCTGGTGTAAGACTATCCGTTACTTATGGAATACCTAATTTTACATTTTATACAACGAAATTAAACATAATTTTTAGCATGTATTCGGCTAAATTTATTGCTTCCTGGAAATGTAATGCATTAAACGATACATAAGTACATGGAGTACAATATGAAAATATGACATTACACACAACCCACTAGATTTGCCGTTTCCTATAGCTTATCACAGTATTGACGTTATACATTGCAGATTTGAAATCTAGTGCTCATTTATGTCTTCCTGGTTTTAATGTCGCATATAAAATGGGTAAGTTTTCTTTCAAAGAAAATCATACGCTCTATCCTGTGCTAAATTCATCAAAGCACCTAATATTTTAGATAACAACGAAAATTACAGCCACAATTCATTAGACGTATATAAATATAGAAGAAGAACTGACAAAGATGACATATTCAAACATTCTGAGGCAATCTGTCGCATTTCTGAGAGCGGACGCAATATTTGTTATGAAATCAATGAAGAAAAGAGGCAGAAGACCTACGCAATCCTACAAGAAACCAGAACCGAATTTACGAGTAGCAAACTACGGACAATTTTGATGATATATTCAAATCCTGCATGGAAAGTATTCATTCTTACGATTCTTTTTATCTCATACCTGGTTGAATCATCCTTGTACACATTCTGCAAACCCAAGAACAGACCGTCATGGATCATCATTCTTCTAATATGTTCCAACTTTATTTTTTCATTGGACGTCACTATCGTTTTTGGATTAAAATTCTTCAAAAAGTGGAGAAAGACGCTGAATCTGGTTGAGCCTGAAACCAGTAGAGTTATATTAGATGTAGTATTGGCCATGCCATATTCATTTCTATACTTAGTAACATACGAAAATACTTCATTCAACTTTTATGCGATTGCGCCAATTATGGCCCTGATACGTGTCTATAGAGTCATAGAGTACTTTTGCAACAAGTCTTCTCAAGCAGGAAGTAACCAGTGGACTACGTTTTTATTTCAATATTTGATATTATTTTTGCTATCGGTTCACACCTGGACTTGTGTGTGGTACCTTTTCTCGAACAGGAATTTCAATATTCACAAAATTCGATCATCGTGGTCGACCGCGGCAATATACTTGCCGACTGAAGCCACCTTTGATTGGTACTTCGTTTGTTCATATTGGTCGGTGATGTTCCTAACAACAAATGCACTAGGTGACTTATACCCTGTGACTACAACTGAAAGAGTGACAGCAATAACTGCTATACTATTGGGTTTTCTATTGACAACAATCGTATTTGTGGGATCATTGACTTCACAGTTCATAACGATTACAACAAGGCGTTCGATCTACGTGAGGCAATTAATGAAAATAAGGAATCATCTCCATCTGATTAAAATGGATCCGGATACCACCAAGCGAATTATAAGGTAGGTTTATATTTTACATGGTCAAATGTTAATGGTTCATTGTAATTTCGAAGAAACCATCTCTTATGTTTTGACTAGATATTTTTGTGACGTTATTTACGTTAGTAAGAAGTAGGAACTCGTTATAAATGTTTGATCAAAATATACGAGACGTGCCATTTTAGAAATTGCATATTCAGTTGTTAATCCTTGTCAAAAGGTACTACGAAGATCTCTGGTATCAAAAGTCCGGTGTGTTCAAGCCAAAACTATTGAAGCTCTTGCCATATCCGCTACAAATGGAGATCTGCTATGATTTGAACGCTGTCCCACTGTACAGTTCATTGATATTCAGAAAGCTTCCGGAAGCGTTCCTTAGAAGGCTCTCTCTGGACATGAGTCACCAGTTTTATTTACCAGGCGACATTGTTTACAAGCATAACCATAACAAGACGATTATGGTAACTTATTATAATAAACTTTACCTACCACATTATACACCTACATAAAATATGGAAGGTTTTTTACGATTAGCTTTCAATAGATGTCATTGAGCACGCAGACCTCTGTGGAGGTGATCTGGTACTAAACTTTTGATAGAAACAACATCAGAATTGAAATTGAGATATTGATATTGGTTCCATAAAAAAAATTGTTATATCTGAGCATCAATATCTGCAAGAGGTTTTGCGTTAGATATTCAAAAACCAAAATAAAAAAAATAAGATATTGCGTAATATGGCATAAAATAAACCCTTTTACAGTTTTGCTGTTTGTATGTAAAAATATGGTAGATAATTTATTATTATAGGTGTGTATCACTAGTGGGGTTTTAGAGTTACTTTCAGATGAAGACGACGAAAGTCCAATGATATCGTTTGCTAAAGGCACGTGTTTTGGTGAAATATCTTTGGTCTACAATATACCAGGTAATACCTACTATATTTTTTAGGATTTAAGTATAGTCAGCCTCAAAAGTAGGAGATCAAAAATTCAAGATTGTAAAAAAATAAAGTGATCCATACAGGTTGTACAAGAGAATAGGACACTCCTTAAATCCACGTGATGCTGGTATAAGTACAACAACTTTTCGATTTTGTTTTCAAATGCTCCCATTTTATCATCGAGGTATAAGAGTAAGTTTGTATGGAGTAGCTAAACAAGAATTATCGATTTCGATGTTGCTCCCATAGTCAAAGTTATTGTATATGACTACCTGATAACTCCTCTACTGGGTGTCCTATACTTTTTCTACACCCTGTATAAATAAAATTACAATACTTTTCTAATATATCAACATAAACTGTAATAAGTTTCTAATACAGTCAATGTCAACCATTTAAATTCACTGTACCCAGTTATTCTAGAAGCTGACTGCACAATTTCATTTTCAGCTCGATGCACTGTAAAGGCGGCAACGTACGTGGAATGTCAAGTCTTAGACAAGACGAAATTTATAAAATTAATGATCACATACCCACAAATGATTGATAAGATAAAGAAAGAAATAGGTGAAAGAATCAAAAGGAGTGAGAATAGCAAACGTAGACAGGGTCGCCAGACTACTGTATCCCTGAATATTTATGCCTCAAAAGACCGTAAGAAAAGCAGCATAAAATGCCTCAAGGACAAACTAAGATACATTCAAGGTTAACCGTTTCAATGTCTTATTAGGTCTACTGCTGTAAATCTTTAAAGGAAATGATCTAAGTAATATATAGCAGCATCCTACACCTTACCGCAGAGTCTCCCTACAATCTGCAAGGTGGTCAAAAGGTCTCGAGACCCTTTCTGTCTCAGTTTTAGTTCTACTTACTAGGTCCACTTCAACTTAGCTGGCTACTGGGATAGTATCCTAAAGATTGGTAGTCCCTCCATTACCTTAGAATGCCATTCTAAGGTAATGGAGGGTAGCTAACCCAAAAAATATCCCGATAGTATAACCCAATCCAACGTATCTATAGTGACTTCTGACTTTCTTTCTTATAAGGTACAAAGTAAAAGACCTCGACTAAGTTCTAAATTTAACTAGAGTAAAGAAATATACCCTGTGTTGTAATATGATCGGTCTTTATCTGTTTTACAGGGAAAACTGATATCAACTTGACTAAAGATGACGAACTGGACACGACCTGCTTAGATCTATACATCTTATCTGAACATGTTAAAAAGAAGACTTCATTATTTACCTGCCTCACTTCTTCATTCCCTTGGGTCCTGGAACACGAGTGCTACCTTGTGAAGTTCTGGGAGCACTACATGATATGTATTGTGTTCTACATCTGCATTGTGTATCCTTACTTCATCGGCATCAAAAGAAGTTTTCCTGGTGGACTTTTGTTCTACACCCAAATTTTGATCACTATCTCCTTACTGCTAAATGTCATGATGACGCTAGTAACTGCTGTGAAAACAAAGAAAAGTTATTTAACAAATATACGAAGTATCCTAGACTACAGGATGAATACTTTGGGCTTTTATCTAGACGTGATAGCTATTATACCGTTTGAATACATAGTCACCATTCATACGACAGTCAATTACTACGATAGCTACAGAGACCATTTATTTTACTTGTGCAAGGGTGTCAAACTCTGTCTCGTGTGGAGGCTGTCAAATTTTTTCGAAAACCTTGAGCGCAAACTATTACTGAACTCTCTTATAGTTAAGGTATGATATTTTACAGTTTACGAAACATTACTGACTCTAAATTATTTATAACAATCTCGTTCAATTGCAGGTGGCTAAGTATTGCATCTATATCTGTCTTTTATGTTATTGGTGTGGAGTAATTTTATATATGGAGTCCTGTTTTGTGAGCCGCTGTTCTGAAAACTCATGGTACAGTAGAGCATTACTTTGGGAAAATAAAATCAGAGGAGTGCCAACAAGCAAGTAAGCGGACCCTTAACCACGAGTATCTAGAAATATAATATCAGTTTATTATGAACATTTTGCCACATTAAATAATAATTATAGTAGCTAATAACATTCATGTCAGATTAAAATAAAACCATATGCATAGATGTGAAGGTGTTTGTAATGTAATCTTACTGAAAAAAAATACTATTGTACAAAATATATTATGCAGCTAGCATGCTGCAAACAGATGCAACTGTTAAAATAAATAATGAATAGTCCAGATGTTCCAAAGATAACACACACTCCTTAGTAAGTATATATAACAGATCGGTCAATTAAGACATTCTTATAGAAGATCGAAATCGGTAAATACTAAATGCGCGGTGAGAGAGGGATGTAGGCACGTGACACGTGACCAATAGTGCATGCATTTAGCGTATTCTCCTGCTGAATTGTATAGTGTTTATAGTGAAGCATGCACGCTGGGCGAGGCAAACCCGCGAATACACCTACAATTTAAGGACCGGGGCAAATAACGTGGCATTTTCTTCTTAAATTAGTACGAATAAAGCACTAATAAACTGGGAGCGAAACAAAACCGTCGAATTATCGTTAACTTCACTTCCAGTGGGGCCTGAACTTTATATGATAGAAAAGGGGCTCCTTGTGTATAAACAGCATGTATCATAGTCTACCTGTTAAGTACGTAGGTAAACTATGGTATAGTGTGTGTCCTTTGTTTCTAGGACCCAGTACCCACTAGTCACATCAGTGTACTTTGCAACCACAGTGCTTTTATCCGTGGGCTACGGAGATTATTCGCCTGGTGACCAATATGACATGGCATTAGTAGCCTTTCTTAGTCTGTATGGAGTACTGCTCATTGGTTACTGCGTGTCGGAGTTTTCTGCTGTCGTCACGCATTGGTCTAGGTAAATAATCGAATTATAAATTACAAGTCTTCTTCCTGTCCTCAATAGCATAAAGAAACACAAATGCCCACATTTATTAATCCCAATCCTTCCTAACAGTAATAAGACACTCAGAAACCTACAATAGTCACCAGAAAAGTGCCACCCCTATTAATATTAGGCTGGTTTTCCACTAGAGCAGAGCTATGCGAACAACAAAGATAGCTGGTCATGTAGCAGCCTTTTCACTAAACTAAAACCTTGTGTTTTAGATACCAACCTATTATAGAGATATAGCCAAAGGCTTAAATAGATATTAATTGATTTATACTGCTACAGAACAAAAACGGCTTTCCTGGAAGTGATAATAACAATAGACAAGTTTATGAAGGAGAACAATATGCATCAGGCAATAAAATCCAGAATAATGGCCTTTTACGAGCTCCAATGGCAATATAATTCGGTAAATAATAACAATAATTGACTAAGAGCCTGGCATACTGCGACTTTCAGCATTTGTGATCGGCGATCATTTGATTAAGATTTAGCTCTAATTGGTTACGGGACTTATAATTTTAGATCGCTGATACTACAAGTCGCAATGAGCGCATGCTGTTACTCTAAAAAAAAATATGCATAATTGTATATTACGTATATACAATTATGCATTTTTTTTTTTAGTATCTATGGTTAATTGTAACGATAAAACCATAGGTACCTACTATAGTTCAAATTTAAGATTTTCTTAATACTCGAACGTAAATCGATACACGATTTAAGCATGTTTTCTGGTTAAATCTATTCAGGTACTAAACACGATTAGCTAAAGCTAGCAATACAACTATACTTAGACAAAATTAGAAATAATAGTACTTTAATACGCACAATATTGGCACTAATTTTACGTAGACTTTAGTCCAGAAAATAAAATTATGCTATAATCAATCCCTGTCTTTTCTTTTAGGGGGTTGAACTCACTGACGAAAACTGGCTTGAAAGGACAGTAATACCGGCTGAACTGCGGAAGAAAGTTCTGCATCAAGCAAGATTTAAAGCTCTTACTTCAATAAGATTTTTCCAAGTTAAAAACATTGCATACATTCAAAACCTAACCGAAAGTACGTAATATCAATATTTGTGACTTTAGCAGATAGAATAGATTAAAGGCCCCGAGGTAAAACAATCGTTACTGAGTAAGGATTATTCTGAATAAGGTTTTCTATTTTATAATATTAATAATGTACATACTGTACAGTACCCGGCACCGATGTTGAGCGCTGGGGCAAAGAGTGGAGTTCGCTTTGCACCTTACGGGATGAAACATAGTATCAGAGACGCGTGTGCGCGAAGCTAAAAACCATCACGGCTGGCGGTGCAGGCGCGTCGCACTACTAGCCAAACACGTAATCCTAATGGTCTTCTGTGCATCTTTCGCCCAGCGATACAACTTTTTTCTTCTTCTAGCTGCAAGGGACATAATACTTCCACCAGGCGAAATTGTGTACTACGGAGGAACAGTTTCAAGGGAACTATACATAATTGAAAGTGGTTACTGCTTGGTAACGTGTAAAGAGATGAGGGATTCAAAGAGAGAACGGGTTATTGGACCTGGAAACCATTTAGGGTTATTGGTGCTTTTGTATGGAGTACCAGCTGTTAGCACTGTGATAACGTTGACTCATTGCAAGGTTTGTAAACTTAAAATTGAAATAGCTACTAATACTTTGAATGATTAGAAGTCTAATACGCGTTCAAACAAATAACTACTGCCAAATAAAATTAAGCCAGTACATTAATACCTATGGTGACAGGTATTTAGGATTTCAGGAGGACCTACTGAAATGAAGACGCTCAGTAAATAACGGCTGAAGCGAAACAGAGCGTATAAAGTAAAACGATACCGCATGGGAACCTAATATTTATAATTATATTGCAGCTTATAAGCATAAGTTACTCGGCATATACATCGGCGCTAAGTTTATTCCCCGACATGAAAGAGCACGAAGGCCTTTTAACGCCAGATGAACTTCGTAGCATATCAGTGCAAGCTAAGGCGCAAAACTCAGGTCCTGGTGCTTATTTAAGACATTACAATACTGTGACTGGGAAAACACAACGAGTTAAAATTACCAATATCCTTCAACAATTCTTAAAGAGTAAGTAAATTAAAAAACAACAAAAAAGATGAAGCCGTCTTGCTTGCGCAAAAATCGGTCACTTTCCAAATATAAATCAAAATCATTAATTTTTGCAACCCAATTTAACGCTTTGAAGCGCGTAGAGATGGCCTAAAGCTTTGAACTGCCTGTGTCTATCTGGCATTTGCAGTCATGATGTACGAGAAAAGCCTTAATAACGGTTTAGCGTTTGATTTGTATATATGTATTTTAGGTACTTTTTCATTTCATCAATAAATTATCTATCTACATCATAGAAATCTGCAAGACAGTCATGAAATTATGGGCATGGTTAATTTAAATCATGTTGACAGGTGGAAGCGTAGTCAGTCAATCATGTTGTGTTCAATCACATTATCGCAACTACAATCGCCATCGTAGATTGAATTTAAAAGTATTGTTAGAATTCATTATTTAAAAAAATTTCAGATTCTTTTATTAATGTTTATGATGACTACAAGAGAAACAGAGAAAGCTACTTCAAATCGTTCGCACAGTTTCGCATTTTGAACCATTTTGCGCCATATCTTCTTATGCCAATCGCAATCAAACCTAATGGAATATTTCTGAAATGCTGGGCATTTATGAGGATTACTTCAGCTTTCTTGCTGTGCCTATTAATACCGGTGAATTTTCTTGTTGTTTTTTTATCGGCAATTTAAGAAATTGGCAAACTTCACTTTAATGTCTAACTTTATATTTAAATTTTCAGATAGTGGTGTCTATGGCCCCACTGTGTGGTATTTTTAACATTACAATTGTAGTTCTAGAGGCAATATGTTATGTTGATCTCTATTTAATGCTTCATGTTGCTTATTACGGATCCAAAAACCAGTTGATTTATCACCCATACTTGACTGCAAAAAACTACTTGAAAGTAAGCATTTCTATACAATCTAGAGATTTTAACATTTATTCTGAGATTGGTCTGTTTACATCTTAGAGAGCTCACAGACGAGCGACAGAGGGACGGTCGGCGACTGTCATGACACGACTCGCGGTGCGACGGCGACGGTAGTCTAAATTGAATAGGTGTCGTCGCAAGAAGTAGCCGACATAATGTCGCTCGTCTGTAAGCTCTCTTACCAATATTTAAAATACGAAGATTATAGGACGATACTTTATCACACTAATTTAAAATTTATTTCGTCCGAGAGCTACATAGAGAGAAATTAGTGAAATCTGCTTTGCGGAAAAATGCGTTCAGCCTTTCAGGTTATCCTTTTCACATAAGGAAGTAACCGGAAATACAACTACCAAAATTCTGGGCATTAACCTTCATATTAAACTGAATTCAGTTTAATAGGAGTCACAATGATGCTAAAACAAAGGAGGCCTGTACAGCTTTTTGTCAATGCGGCGGACTGTAGGCAGAAGTTTGGGGTTTCTTTTAAAAAAAAATACTCTTTAGCTGTATACATCAGTTATCAGACTGCTCTTACCTTAGTTAGAACACAACTGACCACGTGAAAGCAATACTTAAGAGTTTACAGCGCCTAGCGAGTGTAGCAACTACTGGATGCATAAGAAACACCCCATCAGCCGTGCTCGAGTTTCCCCTGATCCTAAGACTCTTAGATCTTGTCATACAAGAGGAAGCACAGATCGCCGCCTTGAGACTAATAAAGAGCTAACGAACTATGGAAACAAAATATAGAAACAACACACTCAAAAGTTCTGCAAGGGATCAGGAGGGAATGCTGGAGCGTGGCAGAACAACAGGCACTAATTCTCCATCACCAGGATCACTTCCGGTGGCCTTCGACAGCCTGAAAAGGCTGCTGACCTTCTGGGATGACCTGAACTGTTTGAAATTAGAAAAAAGATGCAGCATGCACAATGGCCCAATCAAGAGGCTAAGTGCGGAAACACTCTAGTACTACAAACTCTAGTTAAACTAGAGTAACGCCGGCTTTTCACGTAAATGTCTCCCGTTTGCTTATTCTATTGTTTACAGGGCCCTTTTGTGATTGATTTCCTGACCTGTTTGCCATGGTACGCGATATGGAAGCTGTTCGTACCGAAACACGACGAAGATCACACAAGTGAAGACCATTTAATAAACCCTCACATATTTCACTGTATTTTACGAATGGTTAACATTCTACAAATATACAAACTTTATGCTGCATTTTGGGCTCAATCTATAGGTGCATTAAGAAGGGTAAACATTATTATATTTTTTACCTTTAACGATCTGTTTTAGTTTATAATGTCTATAAGTAAAATGGTCCTTACAATTCCTTTCAGGCTTACTTGATGAGTGTTTTACAATTTTTTCTCTTGACAATATTTTTTTTGAACCTGTACGCATCTATGCTGATTACTATGTCATGCAGATACGTCACCGGGGCTAACTCAGATGATATTGAGCGCAGAATACAGCGTTTGTCACTTAGAGGCCCTTACATGAATGTTTCATATCATCCTCATGGGTGTATGATATGCCAACGTGGTATGTTTTAAAACGGATTTAAATTTTCTTAAAGGCGAACCTTATGTTTGAAATCTGATGATCAAATATATTTTTAGGGTCTTGGGTTGACGCACCAAAAGTGTTAGGAGATAAAGAATACCTAACCCCATTAAAAGTATACCTGTTAGCTTATTATTGGTCAGCGACGAGTTTTAGCGGGGCTGGCTTTGGTGACATCACTGCGCAAGACACCGCCCACATGATCTTGTCCATTTGTATCAACATACATGGAGTTCTGTTTTTTGGGTATAATGTCATTTTACTTATCTGATTTGGAATTTTTAAATTACATGCAAGAAAATAACAAATAAATACGAGAGGCTTTTTCTGACCAATATCCTCAACCTTACTGCACTTTACTTTAGATACGTGTATGCAAAAATTGCATCGCTAAAAGCCATGGCTGAACAAGTAGTAACTAAATTCCAAGAGAATTTGAAGCATTTAGAATTATTTCTGAATAGAGAAAAAGTACCTTTCGTCCTCAAGAAGATTGTGATAGAGTTCTGGAAATATCAATGGAAAAGGACAGGTGGTTGGTCGGTAAGTCATTTTATAACGGGCCCATAATGTGCAGTAACTTATTTCAGTCATTGTTTGACCCTTGTTACTTAATCTTCCGAGTCTTAAGACGAGATTCGGATTCGACATAGATTTGGACACGTACATACAAAGCGTCAGTTATAAAAAACAACTTTAATTCAGTAAAGTGATCAAAACCACAAAAACGATAACAACTGGCAGACTCAGCGGAGGCAGGCTTTCACCCGGTGCACTGACGAACTAGTCAAGGTTGGGGGAAGTCGCTATATGCAAACCGCCCACAAACAACAAATGGGACCCGAGATCTTAAAAATTTACAAAGGACAACATTGATCTTACACTAACAGGAACTTAACAATTAGCATCAGTATTCTGAAAGATACAGTGATTTCCTTGATACCTACTGAGTAATATGCATGTAAAGTACTTGATGACAATTTACCTATCAGAATTAAAATGCTATGTTAATCACGCTGTTTGCTTTTAAATGTTATCAAATAACCCATAATAACATCTATAGGTATATTTAATTATCCTTGTTTAGCACCAATCCATACTTGGTAAACTACATGCAAATCTAAACGAAGATGCAGTTTTATACATGTATGAGAAAACACTACGAGAAATACCGTTGTTCGAAGACGTCGAATATTCGTTCTTCAGGGCTTTTGCGAAGAAACTTAAAGAACAATACTTCCAAAAGGGTTACATGGTCACTAGATCAAATGAGGTCATAAGCCAGATGTATATCATCTATCGGGGAAAGGTAACTTGCTAGTAGTAACTTACAATTCAGCTTGCTAGAGTATCCTTCTTAAAAGGCTGACTTCAAAATTGTTTCTAAATTTTGCAAAAAAAAAACTATTTTGAATATTACTTACAACTTTGGTGTAGGTGGACATAATATCGGATATTAATGAAGTGGAAGCCTGTATGGGCCCAGGTGGCATATTTGGAAATATCAGAGGGGCAAACAAGTATTTGACCATGTCAAATATCGTCGCTTCCAGAAACATCGATTTGTTGTGTATTCAAGGACGAGATTTTTACACTCTTTTAAAGGTTTGTTAAAAACATTTTTTCATGTAATATCATATCATCTACATAAAATAAATACTCGTAGTATTGTAATTATAAATCAACTATAGACTGTGAGCATATTTATAATCATAACCAACGAACATGAAAGGTGGTTAATCAGTTCATTGCGAATCAATGACAATCCTTAATTGTTAAAATATTTTCCAGAGTTATCCCTCCGTTTTGAGAAAAGTAATACATTCTGTTAGATCGGCGGCAAAAGATTATGTTCTACCGACTACCATGGTTGAAAGAACAAGTATGGATGTAAGTTAACAAATTTTAGTTTAGCCCGACTATTTGACCTAAGCTTTGTGTTTAGGGCGTTGAAATCATCTTTCATATAGCTTTCAAAAGCATCCTTTTTTTTTCGTTTGTCCTTTATTCGTTCTATTACATTTTTAAACTGAAAACCGAAGTTGCGAGCAACAGTTTAAATTAAAGTATGAGATAAATATACCGGTACGGTGCTTATGAAAATGATAACTCAGACTTTAGGTATAGTAAATAACCGGATGATTATATTACATGAAGTAATTTTGTCCTAGGTTGAAACGTACCCTTTGTCTTATGAAGCTGGTGATGAAGAAGAAGACGGAGATGACGACCTTGATTTAAGTATGTTCTTAGAAGTAAGTCTATAGCTCTAATATTGTATTGTATGATAATTGTCATCTTCTAAAAATACTTACATGACTTGTCTATTTCTAGAGCCCAGAAAGAAGCATTGCAGAGTCTCATGGATCAAGGTCTATTCAGTCTGGAGGAAATCTTGACTATGTTGGAGCCACTTTTTTGCTTTTGAAGCCACATAGGTTTATAAACTATATCTTCTTTCTTTCTTAGATTTTTCCCAAGACACGTGGAGGCATTTTTGAAATGCCTGCACATAAGAATAAATGTAAGGAAGTTTGCAATAATACTTGCTCATTTATGACAAATGATGCAGACATAAGAACTAAATAATAAGACTTTAGGGTCCTTGAACATCTTCTAACTCTATTATCCCACTTCATTTTCTATCACATCCTTTTTACATAACTTTCGCTAGTCTTACCAGGAACCTTATCAACTTACTAATGAGCTCTAAGAGCAGGCTACTTTAGTATTATCAAATAAAAAGCATGGCAGTCCAAAATCAGGCTTGCTTTAAGAGGTCGTAGTAAGAGGCCTGCTTTCTTCACCTAGGTAGGACCGCATTTGCGCTGTAATGCACGACGATAATGATACTGATCATACAGTAAAAGTTGTATTTGAAAATGTAACCTTTTCAGCACCAAAACAATCGAAAATTAACCATGTATTTTTTACAAACTATGTAGTAAGCATAGTATTTTAGAGTAAAAACTCAACATTCTACTTTTCTATGAATACTTACTGCGAATTACTTACAGATGGTTCCGGAGCAGTATTCTGCCAGACTGCACGTTGGTTCTGTTCATGGGTAAATCTCTTTTCAGTGTTGTATTTTGAAATATTCTTCAATAGACTTGATCATAAAACTAGTTTTTTTTTTTCAGAACAATTAACACTTGTTCTTGCATATGCAGACTTTATGCTACTGGTGTACCAAATGGCTTTTCTCTCAGTGCCTTACTTTTTATATATCTCTATAACTCTCGATGTGATTTTTTGGTACAAATTGTTTTTGGATCTTCATAGTGGCTTTATGAATAGATATGGCGATTATATTTTGAATCCAAAAAAAGTTAAGAAAATGTGAGTTACTTTATCGACTATAATCTCTATCTAATATCTACATAATTATGCAATTTGCCTAAGATACACAAGCTCTAGGACTAAACTACACTTAATACACTAAAATCGTCGTCATCTAATAGGCCCGTTTTGACACTTGGAAAAACGTAGGTATTATAATTATCTATTCTCTTTTAACTTTAAATTTGACACATAAATCAAAATTAAACGGTAAGTTTTTAATTTAAATTTTGTTGTTGTCATATTAGGGTACAGTCAGCAGCAGGTCAAAAAGTTAAAGGTCATCCAACTGATTTTCAACTTTAAGCCCGACCCATAGAGATCATTAGTAATTTAAAAAAAGTATTTTGTGGCAGATTGACGAGCTGTTGTCTGTACATTCTATCGTAGTTAAGCAGGCGGTCAAAATGGGCTTCTTAAATCTCAGCGACTTTAACTACGGAACTCTATGACTCAAATTGACATTGAAATTGCAGGTACTTCTCGAAGGTGTATTTACGTAGGCGTGATTTCCTTGCGAACATACCTATTTGCTACCTGGCGTTTGCTTTGCCCTTGCGACCGCCCATGCAATTCGCATTTTTCGTCTACCTACGCTCCCCACAGCTACTTAGAATATCATACCTGTTCACCTACAGAATACACTCGGCGAGAAAAATAAGCATCGGCTCTGCTAATCTCTTGTTCAAATTAACGTAAGTACACAGTCTGTAAAATAAAATTAATTAATTTAAAAATCTAAAAACCCGACTGCGTAACAAGTGATCTTAAAAGATGAAAACAAGATTTAAAGAATCAATTTGCAGTCTGAGGCATCAAATCAATGTTACTTGATTCGACTTTTTCTACACGGATTTAAATTACTTAATTAGGTACTAACGCAGTGCATACCAAGTCAATCATCATTATTCTGTTAATGGATTTGATGCCTCCGACTGCAAATTGATTCTTTAAATCTTGTTTTCATCTTTTAAGTTCACTTTTTACGCAGTCGGGTTTTTAGATTTTTTAAATTAATTTATTTTATTTTTGACTTTTTAGTTTGTAGTGTTCTACCTCTACTTTTCAATGAACTATTAAGGCTTATTTGTAACTCTTCATTTAAAAAAAAAAGGTTTTAACTCGAGTAAGTAGTATCTGAAATCGGTTTTTCGCGTTTCATTCATGTACCAATAGGAATTCCGGGTAAAAACATAGCCTTTGTCACTCCCACAACTGAGACGAATCTAATGACATATCTTATAATGTATCGTGTTCGCGTAAATAAAAGACAACAGGACATATCTTAGGTTAAAATCCATTAAACGTTTTTACAGTTTTTCAGTGTATTTTTTTGCCTGTTCCCGTAGGAATTTTGGAAAATAAAGTATTGAATACTATTAGCACTGAAAATATGTGACCCTTAGTTAATAAAAGAAAGTTTCAAAATCGGTTTATCAGTAATGCAGATCCGTTTTTCCCGCTAAGTTCTGTTTCCGCTGGAATTTCGAGAAATAGCATACCCCTTGTCACTCCCACAATTGAGAAGAACCTATTGATATATTATACTTTAATATCCGTTAAACGGTTAAGGCTGTAGGGCGTGCCAAAGAAATGGACATACATACGCTCGAAAAACATAACCCTCGTTTGGCAGTCGGGTAACAAGAATAGGGCAATTCTTAAAACACGTAATCAGCTGGTCGTATAAAACTTACTCGCATACCGCGATGATAATGTATGCAGCATTTGGAAAATAGTGGAAAAAAAGATGTCGATGTTGCTCCCATAAGAAAAGTTGTATACCACGAGCTAATTGGTTTAAAGGAGTGTCCTATTCTTTTGTACATACTGTATAATTCTGATACTTACTTTTTGTAAGGAGTAATTCACAAATCTGTTTTACTAAATAAAACTACGGCTAGTTTCCCAAGTCGCGGTGTACACTCGAGAACACGTTATAAATGGCAAATAGCCGAAGTTTGACGTCAGCTGGTCTCGAAGAAGTCTATAATGGTCACTTTAGAGCCCGTACACACTAGACTTTATATCGGTTTGCTTTAAATAAAACGATTTGTAATCGGCCGATTTTCATAGTAATTTAAATGCCGATAAAACTATCAGCCAATCAGAAGACTGTACTAATCGCGGAATGTTACTGTGACGACTGTTTGTACTTGCAATTTGCAAGAAATATGTAACTAATTTTTTTATGTCTTTACAGGTCCATAGGTATATGGGCTTCGATACTAGCGCATGTTAACGCGTGTCTGTTCTTCAAGCTGTCATGTCTCACACCTGTCCATTGTAATTCTGCTAACTGGATGGCTAAAAACGAGCTTAACTTGCGGTCCAAATACGCAGAGGTACTGACATAGTACTGTATAGCACATTTTACTATTTTTAAGAAGCTAGTTTTACATAAATAAATAAATATTGCAGGCCAATTACTTTTCACTCTACGTAGCAGCTCTGTGGTACATGATCAATTTATTGACAATCACTGGAACGGGAGACGTCTCCTCGCAAAACGACTTTGAGGCTATAGAAACTATAATTGTTATTATTATAATCAAATTTTGTACAGGTTAGTATATCAACTAAGTGTAAAAAATCTACGTAATTAGATGCTGATATAAAACAACTTTTACTATAGGAGGCAGGATCGAAATTGTAAAAAAAAAGCGACGCGACGCCGCATGCATTATTCTCGAGGTAGGGCGCTAGGTTGTGTTCTAGTTCTACATCTATAATTTTTTTCACAATTATCGTAATTGTTACTCTCGTTGTAAAAGTTGTTGTATATCAGGCTCAGCAGCCGACTGATTATTGTGTTTTAATTAAGGAGTTTTCTATTCTATTGTAAATACACTCTATTTAGTTAACACTTATCCCTTGCTATAAGTATTTGCTCAATAAGTATTATTCGTCACTTAAAACTTACATGTCTAAAATACATTTATAGCCATCAAATATAGTAGTTATCATAACTTGGTTGTCAAATTCCAGGACTTCTGATATCAGAAATGTCCGCAATGATCACGGCGCATTCGTCATCGCGCATTGCATATGATTACGGTATTAATGAGCTCAGAGACGGACTCCGAGACATGGACTTGAGTGACCACCAGATGAACAAAATGTGGGACTACGTTCGCGAGCTTTGGAACCGACAGCAAGGACGACAGGTATGGAAATACTGTCCTTGATTTATGCATTGATCTCACTCATGTCATGTCAGCCTATTGCAGTCTACTGTTGGACGTGTTCATCTTCCGAAGAGCTAAAAAGGACATACGCTACTTTTTAACATCCACAATCCACCCTATTATCAAGTAAAATACATAGCGTCTCGTTATTGGAAGAAACTTGGGAAAGCGGGTATGGTGGCAATTGTCAACAATAGACTGTTTTGACATCCAGCATAATATAATAAGTAAAGATTTTATTTAAGTTTTCTTTTCAACAAATCAAACGCGAAATCTCTGTTGGCAAAAACCTACTCATTCATACATAAAGGATAGAGTAGAAAGACCATACCAATGTCAGCTGACAAATCACTTATAAGTTTTGTGAATGTATTTTGCCAATTTAAGACTGCGATTTATAAAATATTTCACACAGATGCCCGAGCTTGTATTCGAACTGCCTTTCCGTCTACGCTGCCAAGTAATGCAAGCTGTGTATGGCTCGCACATAAGAGAATCGATGATATTCAGTAAAACCGACGACGATTTCAAGAGAATGCTAGCTATGTGGATGAAACACTGTGTGTTTTTCCCTGGGAATTATATCGTGCAATGCGGTGATTCGGATCAGTGTATTTATTTTATACACAGAGGGGAGGTAAATATTGTTATTTCCATCAATATTTAGTTGTAATTTTGGCCAGTCCATAAGTTTTCACATCACCAGTAAATAATAATAAACATTTGAGAACTTAGAGTAAGTAATACAATAGTCTTCTGTGCCTTTGACTGTAGGTTAACCTTATGATGGCAATGTAAAAAGTATTTACTTAAAGAAATTTATGAACCTACAGCACATAAATTATTATGAGCCATATAGGTGAATTTTAGATAAGTACTGCTAGTAAAACTCTGTGATAACAAACTTTATTATTACGCAAGGATTTTTCCTCTGCGAGGTAAAGGCACCTCCTATATCCTTTTAACCGTCACAATCTACTTAAGTAATACAATAGTCTTCTGTGCCTTTGACTGTAGGTTAACCTTATGATGGCAATGTAAAAAGTATTTACTTAAAGAAATTTATGAACCTACAGCACATAAATTATTATGAGCCATACAGGTGAATTTTAGATAAGTACTGCTAGTAAAACTCTGTGATAACAAACTTTATTATTACGCAAGGATTTTTCCTCTGCGAGGTAAAGGCACCTCCTGTATCCTTTTAACCGTCACAATCTACTTAAGTAATACAATAGTCTTCTGTGCCTTTGACTGTACGTTAACCTTATGATAGCAATGTAAAAAGTATTTACTAAAAGAAATTTATGAACCTACAGTACATAAATTATTATGAGCCATACAGGTGAATTTTAGATAAGGACTGCTAGTAAAACTCTGTGATAACAAACTTTATTATTACGCAAGGATTTTTTCTCTGCGAGGTAAAAGCACCTCCTATATCCTTTTAACCGTCACAATCTACTACCAGCCTACTACCAACTCTACCAGTCTTAGAAATAGCCGTCCAGAATTTCTGCCCACTTTCTCCAGGGCTAAAAAATAGGCAACTACCCGATGCGATGGCTTGAAATGCTTTTACTAAGTGACTATCTGAACCATTTTCCAGGTATTTACCTTAAAAAGGCGACTATTAAATAGCCTAATCTATGAATATTTTTCATCAGGCGGAAGTTCTGACTGTTCATCCCAATTTGACTGAATCAATTTACGATATTTTAGGGCCTGAAGATAGTTTCGGTGTTGCGCAGGTATGCGATCAAATATTTAAATTGTTTCTAATTACCTACAAAAACGAATTCATGAATAACTCAAAGTACTAGTCAGAACAGAGCATTTTACCACAGACTAAAACATAGGCATCAGAAGATAAGCTTTATAACCTATGCGCGGTCGAGAAAACGCACACACGCAACACTCTGACAGTCTATAATTCGATTTCAAGCGTTCCGAGATTTCGTGTCCTTGAGCGATGCCTATGTGTGTGTTAGAACCTAAAAAATACTATTATTTGTTTCTGTGGTTTTACTGAAAAACATGCAAAGCGCATAGCTGCACTTTTAAACCCTGTTTCTGCAGAACTGTTGGAACGACCTAATTTTATCAAAGGCTTAAAAAAGGCATGCATTAAAAGAAGACTGATAATTATTATCACCTACAACTTTTGGTATTGACGATCAATTTTGTCTAGTTTCCGCTCCAAACTACATAGCCAGCGGTCGCAGGTTCAAAACCCGCGAGGGCAAGTTTCTGTGTTATAAACACGAACATTTATACCTACTGAATCATGGATGATATATACGGTAAATCTACTTTAGTTTTTAAACCGTAAAAGTCAAATCTTACTCAAATTCCACAAGTTACATCCAAATTGCTTTTTGTATGTAACTTAGAGTATTTGAGCAGGTGAATGTGAATTTTACGCCTCCTAAACGCAAATTTACCGTGAAATAATATTTATAAACTAAGTATGTTACCTAACTGCCATAGTACAAGCAAGAGCTGTTTACGGCTAGATATTTTTTGTAATAACTCTAACATTGCCCAAACAATCCGATAAAAGTCTGGCGAGTAGTGGTTAAATATCCCAATAATATATAATAATATTAATGATTTCAGGGGCTGTTTGTAGGAGTGGCCCATCATTTCTCATTCAGAGCCAGAACTGTAGTAGATATTGTGTATTTGAAGCTTGAGCAATGGAAGTATTTACTCGATTTCTATCCGAGATCAGCCAAAATTGTCAGTAGGAAAGTAGAAAATGTTTATTTAGCAATATAATACCATCAATTAAATGGTGGCAAATTTTATTCTATTTTAAGAGTATGAGAAACATTATTTTACAGGAAAAATAATTCGTTTCGTTTGTAATATTATTTAATAAAATATGATTAATATCTATACAAGCTTTATTTGTACTTTCACCAGAATATCAAAAATCAACATTTCAACTTTTTGTGCCAATTCAATGTGTTTAAAATACAATCAGAAATCATCAAGGTTCCGAATTAAGTATTAGTATAACAAAAACTTAATAATTAATCTACTATACTAACTACAGCGAAATAGTAATAATCACTCACAGTCTCTTTCTCTTTCTATTAATTCGTTGGGATATCTCCGGTATTATGTCTTGAGTTGTTGGAATGTCTTCTGTGGATTGTTGGGTTTGTTCAAATACTGTGGAATTACCCTCAGTTTGTTGGGTCAGGTCTAACTGCTGAGTTTGTGAGAACCTGGAACTGAGATGTAAATTAAGTGTTAGTGAGATATGTTAGCTTAACGATCTAGTTTTGGATTTTATCTGTAGATTGTTACTTCAAATTCTAAGATGCAAGTCTAAGGCTGGGTTGCACCACCATAACTTTAATAACTATTACTATAATCGATGATTTTGTATGATGACTTACAGATTTTTGACGTTTGTTAAAGTTTAAGTAAGATGGTGCAACTAGGGCTAAATGTTTTAGAAATAGCCATGGCAGTGTAAATATATTCAAGTTGTAATTGAAATAACGTAAAACCTATTATGAGCTGATTCTTGAGCAAATATAACAACTTTTATAATAATATAATAAAAAAACATTCCCATACAAATTATAACAGCAACCTAGTTATTTAGTAGGTAAACAAAGTATATATTATATGTATTATTACATTTAATTTTTGTATTTGTGCACTAGAACTAGCCCCTTAAGTATATTGCATTATTTTATTATTACACATTGTATAGAATGTCCATTCACAAGGTGGACAGAAGACCTGGTAAAAGATCCTGCAACCTTGCCGCTAGATGCAGGTCACTTCCGATCAGCCAATCTGGAAGTTATTGGGGAGGCCTATGTTCAGCAGTGGTCGTCTAATGGCTTAATTGATGATGATTGTATAGAATATGTAAAAATGTTTCTATTACAAGAGGTTTTCACTTACATCTCTGCACACCTAAGTTGTTCTAGCTGTTCAGCACTGAAGTCAGTTTTACAACACGGCCATTTCTCTACTTTCTCCAAATATTTGTTGAGGCACCTAGTGTGTACCGCTTGACTACATGTTAAGCAGTTGCAACCCTGGAAAATATCAAGTTATAACTACTTAAAATTAGCTTAAAAAATCGGCTAGCTACGGATGTCACCATCCAATGACATAATTTAATAGGTGGCAGACGCACCTGTTGCTTAATATGATTACTGTTATTTGCTGTAACAGGCGCGGGTAAAGACCTAGTAAAAATTGAATACGTATATCTTATACGACAATACAGGTCCTCGATAGTAGTTCATGACTGTTCCTCGATTTCAGCGTTAGGATTTTGTTTTAAAAAAGATCGTTATAGGTAACTATATGCAATAGAAAATAAAGCTTTCTTGCGGCTTACTATACGTGCAAAAACTCTGTTGCGACATGACAATGCCAGGTGGATAGCTATAGTCAAGGAATCAGCCGCAGCCTGAATGGCATCATCGGGATCACGAGCTTTGGACATTATCAATTACAAAAGCAATGGAATGCGACTCATAAACGTATTTTAATAAAAATAAACGCGGATTGATGTAAATATGCGGTTTGATGAGTGCAATCACGGAACGGAGACAATAAAATAAAATATGAAATGCGGGGCGAGAAAATCTTTTTAGGGAGAAAATTTTGATGAATATATGCGGAGGAGGCCGTTTAGCGCAATATAACTTAAATAACGTGAGCGGATTGATAAAGATCTGGCTCGAAGGACAAAAATAAATGGTGGCGCCACGAGAAGCAGCGCCTTGGAAAACATCTAACTTCTAAATCATACATTTAAATTCATTGAAGACTAGAACTTGGTTTAGATCCTTAACTTGTGACCACACCATGCATACACTTAATTTTATCACTTAGCTAATTTACATACATGCAATAAAAAATAATAGTAGCAAATTGTATGGCAGATCAGGCATTTTTTGATGGCCTGTCTGATTCGTATTTTAGCTGAGAACCAATAACAATGTTTAAAATGCTAATGTAACTTTGAGATGTGATGATCGTTGGTGTAGTAAGTAGTTCATGTTTCGGACTAGAAAGCCCGGTGGTGGGCGGTTTAAGGCTCCCTGGGAGCAAATTCCTATTTGTGATGAGCTGATAATTAAAGATTGTTTATTCATTATCTAGTCACCATAGCTAAAGCTAAAGTAAGCTTTGCTTAGTTTAGAACTAAGAATAGGTGTGATAGTGAACAGAATAAAAAAAACTGAAACAGCCATACAATGGGGTTGGGGTATTATGACAAACATTTGTATTTACCAATTCATCCTTCTAAGCTAACTTTAATATATTTTTTTAAATAAGTAATAGCAACAGCACTTACTCTAAACACAATCTGCTTGCAAAGGCAGCACTCCTCAATTGTATCTGGCATGTTCTGACGGAGGTAACCTTCAAACTCATGGATCGCTCGCACCCCAAGTGCGTAGTTATTTTGATCCTTGTCTAGGTATCTCATTCGACACCAAGTATTGAGAAGTTTCTGAAATTGTAAGAAACTTTATTATGTATAAATAGATGGTATATACAGTAAAAACGTACATTTTAATTAAAAATATTTAAATTAACTGTGAAAAAATTTTTGGAGTTAGTGCTTCAATAACATTGCATTTCTGTTGTGTATCTATGTGCAAGTTTGTCATTTACAGGAATTCTTTTTTATTTAGCTTTCACCCAGAAGGAGCCTGGGTTGCAAAATTATATAGGCAGTATTTCTATTTTAATACACGCAAACCATAGAATGAAGAATTACATCCTAATAGTAGTAGGACACATTTAAAATGTTGCCATAAAATCAAGCAATAGAAAGTTTTATTTTTGTTCTACTTATTAGTTTATGGTTAGACAAAGTAGCTAATCTTTTAGTATTATTTTGAACTATCTCTTCAGCTCTTTAGCTATATCAATACATAGTTTAAACATGTAAAATTATTGTTAACCTATTTAAAAAAAGAGGTTCTCAGTTTGAGACATATGTTTGTATGTATGTAAGTATGTATATTTGTCCGCGATTTTCTCACGTTTGGCTCATCCGATTTTGATGCGATTTGCAAAAAAGTATTTGTTACATTCTGGAGATGGTTTTGTATGCATTTATACTGCTGCGCTGATGATGGAGGCCACAGAACTCCTTAACAGTTGGGAGTCAATAGATAATACTGCGATTTGCCGACAGAACATATTTCGTAGTGTATTTGCCAGACGTGGCGCTTACGAGGTACAAGACAGTAATTTTATTTACTGGAAGCGTAAACCAGTACACCCAGAAACAAAAAAAAAATATTTGCTCGTTTTATAGGGTTCCGTATTTTAAATTGACTTAGGCATTGAGCGCAAGACCTTATCCCATGCTTATGACACTTCTGTTAATAACGATATTTTTAAACAACTTCTATAATAATGATATATCCTCAATTAGACGAGAGAGTATTGTTAAAGTCTTAACACTAAAAATGGAGAAATAAAAAATAGTTTAATAAAACTAAGAACCGACTTCAATAATTAACTAAAAAGAGATAAAAAATATTCTAAACTAAAACATACCTAATCAGTTCTTTTTGGAGTTGATGGCATTAATGAACACATTTTAACTCTCTATGGAGCACCAACTCCAAAAATTAAAACTAAAACAGAAAAATATTAAAACTGATTTGGTATGTTTAGTTCAGAAATTTATTTTTCGCTTTTTAGTTAATTTTTAAAGTCAGTTCTTAGTTTTTTTTATTAAGTAAAACCTAAATACCTGTGCAAATTATAATTTTAAAAAAGATTTAACTTACTTGTGCATCTGTTTTAGTGAAAGACGCTTTCATACCTCCAACCAAGTTGATGGCATGTATACCAGTGATCTGCCTAGCTTCAGTGGTCATGATCTGCTCAATCAGCAGCCTAAAGTACTCCAGCTCAGTTGCATTAAATACATTTTGGGCTTTAGTAGCATCATCATAGCCCAACGATAGAAAGACGACTACTTCTTCATTAGTCAGTTCATCGTTAGTTATTTTAATAGTTTGTTGCATAGGTTTAATTTCGTCATTAATTTCCTTTACGAGGACTTGAACTGGAGATATTTCTTCATCTATGAAATGTAATGTAAATCAGTAACGTCAAGAACATTTCTGTTGTAGGAATTATTTTGATAGATAAAAGACTTACCGGTAAAAGAAGTAAGAATTTGTTCAACATCAGTCACAGTTAACACGCCGCGCGCAGCTATAGTACGCAATAGATATCTATGTACGTTACCATAAGCCATCATTATTTTCACTTCTCTAATAAAATCTAGAATACGTAAATCTTGGTACATTAAATTCAATAACCAAAAAAGGCGCAATCCAAGCAAAGCCAACAAAACTTTTACAGAAGAAGACACTTCTCTTCTTCTTCTTCTCTTTTTGTTTGGCGGCGAACGTGTGTTTTTCACCAACACACAAACGCAAACAACATACACTGATCAAATAATACTACGACAACATACAAGTTACAACGTCAAAGTCAAACAAACGTCAATATCAACGATAATAGCACCGATCAAATAAATTAAAAGAGCTGCAGTTAGTGAAAGAAGTGCTTCATAATATTTTAGTTGACTTTGAGTGACCTTTACATTTTAGGTTTTTTTTAAAAAAGGATTGCTATCTTATTATTTAAGAATTCGGTACGTAAAGTGTTTTAAATGGTTTTATTTTAATTTTTTGTAATAAAAATATTTTAGCACGATTGTGCCGAAAAATAACCACAAAAAAAAAACACCCGAACCGATCGAGAATCGATCGAAGCGAATGAAGTGATACTTTTGTGGCACTCTTACTAGTAGGCAGTCTTTCGCCTCTAAGTGACGTGATTATTTTGTGGAATTTGCACTAGGCCCTCTGATTGCTTAGCGATATAGTTAGTACGACTAAAAGAAGCTTCCAGGTTCAGATACTAAAAGACACTTTTTCACTAGAGATCATTTATTTGTTAGAACATAGAAACAGAGAGAACATGTGAAAGAATGTTTAATCTATCACAATAGTTTTTCACATGTATTATTTGATCAGTGCACATGACAAGCATGAACTCCTCCTTTTTTTCAGAACGTTCAGAAACCAGCAATTTTCCGTTTTTAACCACAGACTATTAATTATCTAAAAAAAATAAAAGCATTCAACCAACTGGAACGCCATTGCACTGTGGGACACCCATAGGTCATAAATCGTAAATGGTTACCCTCAAATTTCACATATTTGTACAGTCACCAGCAAGTCGACCTACCCCAAAAGTTAAAAATTCTCCAATCGATTTTCAACTTTAAGCCTGACATATAGAGTTCATTTTCAAATGAGAAAATTTGACATTTTGTGGTAGGTCGACGTGCTGTTGTCCGTACTTTTTACTACACAGTTCATTAATCAGGCGTTCCCCTCTGCCAAAAGTATATGAACTCCGATCATACAGGTTATAATATAAAAATTACCCGTTCCGCCGTCATTTGCAAATCACGGTGAGCGTGGAAGGAAAGCAGCAAAAAATGCCAAATTACGCCGTGCTCGTGTTAAAAAATGATCAGAAACATCTTATGTGCTAAAGGACAACGTGAATTTTCATCTTAAGTATAATTGAGACACAATATTAGCAAATAATGCCTTAAAATTGCAAAAACCTTATATTTGTCAATCAAAAAGTGATACCAATAAAAGGTAGAAAAACAATTTAGCGTAATTTTTCAAGCTGAAGTACCCAACTTTAAAATCACACTGGTATTGCACGTTTGATATTGTTAACAATATTAAAATTTACGATAGATGCATAATTGAAATAATGATATATCACAGTTAACAAAATTATGATTATTGTTTAAGTTTTTCGGATTTTTTTAGATTAATCCTAACTTCTAAAAGTATGAATACTATAAATATTTGCATATAATCGGTCTACTTCATTATTATAATATTTGCGATCTTCACCTTATTCTGAAAATTTTGTGATTTTTATTGATACGCTGGCCACTCTGCAGCAAAGTTGGTGCTGAGATAGCACGGACAACAGCACGTCGACCTACCACAAAATGTCAATTTTTTTCATTTGAAAATGAACTCTATATGTCAGGCTTAAAGTTGAAAATCTATTGGAGAATTTTTGACTTTTGGTGTAGGTCGACGTGCTGTTGACTGTACAAAAACAAAATATCGATATCGAATTAACCACTTGACCTTTAGGTCACCTAGAGTTGGGAATCCACCCGGATATATTCCCAAATGGGAATAATATTCAGGAACATTCCCAACGAACCCATCCGCTGGAAAATAATCGGGTGGATTAGATTTTATTGTTTATATTTATTTGTACATACAATTACAAACAGTATGGTGTTAAAAAGTTTAATTTGGTTGCTTTAGGCTCGGTCTATACTCAGTCGGAAACCGGACCGGGTTGACGCGGATTCAATCCATCGCGTTAGGATTCTTGCGGATGCTTACGGATTCCGGCAGCGTATAGACCAAAACTTACTGTATGATCCGTATACTTATTATTTATATTATATTAATAGGCATTATAATGTGTCCATCCATATTATGATGTCAGTAGGTAAATATAAATTTTCATTATAATCAAAGCCATAACTTTATGAGTCTGGCACGCATGATCATAGCATAATAAACTCACAAGGATGAGCAAGCAAGACGTCACTGGAACCAAGTTTTGTGCTAGGCTAGCGCAAAAGCGTGATGAGGGCAATTGTTTTAGTTGAGGACGCGCGTCGTTTAGGAATTAATTAGCCTGCCATATCTAAATGCTTGAAAGAAATAAATGTAATGTGCGTTTTTATTTATTGGAATTTATTTGTTGTTAGTAGTGACATCTAGTTATGTTAGCAAAATCAAATAAACAGAATACATATGAGGTGGTTAAGTTCCCAATCACTAGATGGCGTTATTATAGCGCGCTTTAGGCTTGGTGCGCGATTCGCGCACATAGTCTGAAGCCGGCGTAAAGATGGCTGTGTATTTTGCAAGGGTATTTTGTGTCTAGATACTTTTGTTAGCAAGGTTGAATTAAATTAAAATAGAGATACAATTTAAATAAATATTATTTAGCACGTTTTTCAACGTATCAGGTACCTACTTGTCCAGCAGTTTATGATTCGTTATTGTATTTACAATATTGAGTTAAATATACCTATCAAATGCCTATCAATGATTTAAATACTTATTAACTAACTAGGTAATTCGAATCTTGACGATCGTATTCGTATGGTGTTATGTAGGAGGTAGTGGCACAATAGTGGTTTACGCTCCGGACTACAAAGCTTGGTGGTTGTTCGATCGAATCCTGCAAGAGGCACTATTTTTGTGATGAGCACGAGCATTTGTAGCTTAGTCATAATAATAAATAATTATTCAGACAATTTTTCTTACTAGGTAGCTTGTGTTTTTGAGAAAGGCCTTCTCCAACTGTGACTGTGTATCTCTATCACCAGCTACTCTTGTCCTGCCCCTCTAGCACGAGCAACAAAACACGATAATTAACTAACTAAACTTAACCTTTATCGTAATAAACCCATCTTCTTCCAGCCTAGTTGCCTTTTTAATGAGTAATAAACCAGACCTGTTGGTTTTAGACCATTTTTTGTGCCTCTTATAGAGTCTATAACTTTAGTTTTGATATACCAAAACCTAAGTCATAGATGTTAATAAGCGTATAAGTAGGTATGTTTATCTGTGATAACGGATCGAGTCGTTATAGTTCAAGCTTTATCAAATAAACTATTCTTAGTCTACTTAAAAAACGCTAACTTGAAAGACGTTTATGCAAATTGTGTGCCTGAGGTGCTTAAACGTAGGTAAGTCCAAACTCAAGTGCGTAACCCACTGCATGGTGGGTCCAAGACAGACGAATTAGACAGTATCGGCGAAGATGCAATATGCAGCAAAAATAACTTTTCGATGTCGATGAAAAAACCTACCGATATCTTACTGCTCGCATCAAATTCTCATTAAATCTATTGAATTTACCTACCAATTACACAACAAGTTACATTGTTAAGGAGAGCAAAAGTACCTGCCGGAGGCATCGCAGTCCTATTAAAGTCGTAATTGCTTCCCCTTCCTAATTACTGCGTCCTGCCGGTCTTCTCTTATCAATTATGGGACTGTCCCTTGTGATACCACAACCGCCTATTTTCAAAGGCAAACTTTGCCCATACAATTATGCGGTATCAACCAACAAGCAGAAAATCGTTAGCAACCTTATTATAGCCAAATGAAATCAGAACTTCGATTTGATGGGACATGTGAATAGTAGGGCAATGGATAGAACAAAAACCGAAGAATTCCGTTCAACCGTATTAATATTGTTGTGTCTAAACTTTACATTTTTTTTGTAGTTTTCCATTATATAGATAGATAGAGGTACCTAAAACGGTTAATGTATTACCTAAACTATTTAAAAGATACAGCCCTGTGACAAACGGCCAGACAGAATCGAGCCTTCTTTGGAGGGATCTTTGGCACCCTTTAGGTGCGGAACCCTAAAAATGAAATAGGTACGTACGGTGTACGTACGTAAGTACTTAGATTTTATTTTTACCCAATTATTAAATTATTAATATAATATTACCCAATTAGATGATCATAACTTTTACCTTTGGTCTTCGTACTCTCGGTTTTCCAGCACAAAACGGCCTGTTTTTGATTTTTATACATTCCAAATTTTGGATGTATAAAAATTACTAAAACCATAAATTAAATAATCATTGTTGCGAGTGCTGTATAGTGAGGGGCTCTAAAACTGTTCTATTTTGAATCCAAGGAATTCATATCTTTGAAACTCAATGAAACGGGAATTAACACGATCATAATTTAGGTACAAAATGTTACCTTTTTTGCCTGACGATTCGATCGGGTTACAACGACCGTGGTCAGTGGTCACATGCTGACTGGAACAGCGATTTCTTCACTCCGTATGAGAGGCAGATTATTCATCTACCCTCATAATACTATTTTCACGCCAAGGACCGTCACACACTACACTCAGTAACCCTATTCTGCACACTAACCGCCGCGTCCGTATTCAGGTGAGCTCACTCGAATGCGAAACAAAACGAGATTATCTATTTTTAATCACTGGATTCCATGTCGCGGATAATTTGAACCCGTCTTCCCGATTGACATTTTTATACTTTTTGATTTCAATAGCTTCACGCACAACCATAGAAATATTAATGGATGGTCCTTTCTCTGATCTGAGCGCACAACTCTTGAATAAAAGTGGCGATCCGTGGAAAGAACTTGCGTTTGATGAAATTCAATTCAGTTTCATTGAGTCTTAAATTATGCAACGCGAAAGTTTAATAGTAATTATATGTTTGAATCCTAAAATACTTTATGGCCGCATAGAGCTAAATATTATATTAATTTTTGACAAGCGATACGTTTATTTTTCCACTCTCTTAGTTTAGGTACTTACCTACCTATGCTGCTAGGATAAAGCCGATAATAAGATAAACACGAACAGAAATTCATTAGTTTTCAGTGGGCCCCATGCATGCTTTTATAGACGGCATAACTCTCGCCGTAAATTATCTAAGCTACGAGCGCTTTCAAAACTTTTAATGGAGTCAATTTGGCTCCGCATTCAAAACACATCGTAGTGTATGAAGAGGCAGGCAGGTAAGTGCGATTTATACAAACATTAATGCCGTACCGTTTATACACGAGACAACCTTAAATATTTTACATTGCTTACTGAATGCCTGATACTGCAGTCACAGCTAAAACTTCATTTCCGAAGAACCACAGAATCGAATGTGCGGGTCGTGCAGTAAAATTCCGTTTTATAGTTTCATTATTTTCAAGCAAGTACACAAGCGTGAGTGTATTATTTTTATCGAACATAGCCTTTGCTGGTTCGAAGCGATATTTACGATATTTTTTCGCCACTATTTTCAGTGGACGTGAGTTCACAGTAGGTATAATATTTGCCACACACCTTTCTGGAAATTCATTCAAGTGTAGCGCATACATGAATAGAGCGGAAAGAGCGACTGCATGTTTTAATCGAACTGCAAAAAGAGGGAAAAATCGACATGGCCCATGGCAGGCACGGTAGGAGTTTGAAAGTGTGCCAAATAGTAGTTAAAGTTTACCGTTTCCAGCGCTGGATGATTACACAGCGCTGAAAAAACTTCACTGCTACGAACTAGAAATATGAAGTCGCTTGGTTGTTAAGTAGCTAGTCTAGTTTGCAGAACTTTGCGCGGAAGTTTGAAGGTGTGATCATCTGGCAGCTATTTCTAGTGCAGCGTCTAAATTAAGATCGTCAATGCCATATGTACCACTGAAATTTCATAAACTAATTAATCAGGTCTTATCAAGAGTGATCTGTTTTAGCTGTAAAGTTTTTTTTTAAATTTTATATCGGAAGTTGGTTGACTTAACTCAGAAACAGTCAGGAAGGTATCGATAATAAGGAATTTCGGAAATTAAGGGTTACTAGGTACAATGGAAACAGATTCAATTAAACAGCTGAATCACTTTTAAAAAGTTTGGTTCGTGGTTCGCGTTTAATAAAAAGCCAGGGGGTCGAACGGTATTACTCTAACCTTGTTTTTTTTCTGCGGTGTATTTTATAGTAGTATCTATAATTAGTTTGTAAAATTTTGTATAAATTGACTTACGGCTTGCTAATAAATTATTATATGGACTACTTATATACCCTGAAGAACTCCAACATAGTAAGTAATGAAAAAATAGCGGTGTACTTATACAGCAGATGTGTCTAAATTTTTTTTGTCGTGGTAACTAAGTGGTGTATTTCAAAGTCTATCTTTAAAAGAGTTTGTGTGTTAATACCGTATTCACTATTAAAGTTGCTCGTTAATAATATGCTTTAATAAGATATGAACGGATGCTGTGACGGTGCTTGGGGAGTTTTCACTAACAATTACAAGCTTCCAGGAATCCCACACAATTCCCAGAATGACGCAAACGTTACCTACGTCAAGATTTAATATTGTACTTGTAGAAGGCTGTTTTGCATAGAGCAAACTGACCGGGTCCATTAAAAGTTTTGGCAAATACTGCATTTCAGTATGAATGTGGTTTTAGCTAGCAACTAACCGGCTCTTCGGGAATACTCGTTATTGGTAAATTTCGGCATAAAATATATTTATGTTTGCCCGCGACTATGTCTGTGTAGATTTTAGAATGAAGGCAGAGTAGTGAATAATGCTTCCACGGAAACACAAAATACGGGGTAAAATAGTAATTTATTTTAGAGCTATCAATATATGAATTAATTATGTAAATAAGTAAACCTACTTACATGATCGGTAACATTAAACTTTCAAACTTTGCATCGTTCCCAATTACATTTTTTACTAGATGAACACGCACGGTACATGCAACTTGATGGAAACGTCGGGAGAACCAAATCGAAAACCATTAGACAAGCAATCTGTTGCTCTACCTGGACGAAAATGAATGACGACTTATAGATTCTATTCGTATAAAATTAGTAGTCCTCCATCAATTTCTAGCCCAATCTGGTGATGGAGAATTTATCAATCAATCCAAATACATCGTTAGGTTAACCAAATCGTCGCATCATCTATTCTAGGGTCTACCTTCCACCTGCCTACCTGCCCGTTAGCCGTCTGTAGATATGTACCCATAGTTTGTCGATTCGGGCCCTCCTATCCTATATCTGGAATCCAGATATAGGATAGGAGGGCCCGAATCGACAAATTCCAGATTCTGGATGCATTCTACAAATACATTACCTATAGATAGAAATCTGCCCCAACATGGTGTCAATGCCCATGAAATAGTGTCCCTCCATTTTCCAGCAGTGGAATTACATAAACCTTTTAGGTTAAAAAACCGGCCAAGTGCGAGTCGGACTCGCGCACGAAAGGTTTCGTACCATTATCTATAAAAACGGCAAAAATTTGACGTTTTTTGTATGGGAGCTCCCTTAAATAATTATTGTATTAATTTCAACTATCTAACTATCACGGTTCATGAGAGATGACCGACGGACAGACGGACAGACGGACAGACGGACAAACGGACAGACGGACAGACGGACAGACGGACAGACGGACAGACGGACAGACGGACAGACGGACAGACGGACAGACGGACAGACGGACAGACGGACAGACGGACAGACGGACAGACGGACAGACGGACAGACGGACAGACGGACAGACGGACAGACGGACAGACGGACAGACGGACAGACGGACAGACGGACAGACGGACAGACGGACAGACGGACAGACGGACAGACGGACAGACGGACAGACGGACAGACGGACAGACGGACAGACGGACAGACGGACAGACGGACAGCGGAGCCTTAGTAATAGGGTCCCGTTTTACCCTTTGGGTACGGAAAAAAGTTGTCGTACTTGTTCTGCTAAGTAATAGTACGTTCGCAGCAAAATAATGATATAAATATGCTCATGTTATTAGGGCGGCGTTTGCAAATAATTTAATTTCTCATCTCATCTATGAGGGCAGCTTTGTGTGGCGGTGAGTACAGAATAATTTCACGACTGCTTCGCGCTCGCACAACGATTTGACCAAATTGTTTATCGTTTTGCCTTTTAAGCGATTTCGTTGAGAGCCGGTTCATTAAGTGGGAAATAACGATGTCCGCAGCATTAAAACTATTAATGCTGGTACTTTTTGTAAACTGTAGGAACTAAAAGCTTGGCTTTTTCTTTTTATTTATTAATAAAATTGACTTGTGTTCTGGGAGATCGATACTGTAACGACCATGCCCTTTCAAATCAAAGTATGGTTTAAGTAATTAATAAAATAAATATTATTTTTTTCTCTTCAAATTATTTCTAACTAAAAAGGGCAACTCATTAAACACCATGCTTTCTTTGTAATTTTTAACCAATTCAAAACCCTAATAAAACAAGCTTTTTACAGGAATTGACCGGAATGGACACATAAACAATAAGATAATTTGTTTAACGGATCCTTCAGTGAATTGCGCGAGCGCACGTTGTAATGTTTTTTGTGCCTGACGCTGGACATATGATGCAAAATTGTGAGCCATAGCATAAAAAAAAGAGCTTTTAGGAATTTTAACAAATAGAAATGTGAAACTATACAAAAAAATACTGCATTTGAAAGAAAAGAACAGTGGACGCACACGTGAGCACTTAGGGTAATACACCCATGTGCAATCCATAAATTTGAACAATATTTTAGAAACTTCGGTTTTTGTAAGAAGGGCAGGATAGGCCGAAATTTGTCACCCCACCACATTTTGGAAGCATCGTAGTGCTTGGGTATAAGAGGGACTGACAGATGAAGGAGCGGGGCTTTTTAGTTGGGATAGGGTTCGATTTGCATCCTGTAGATGCCCGTGTGTGGTCTACGGCAGAGTCCAAGGAGGAGGTAAGTTGGACAGTCAGATTTGGGCGGTCTGACGTAGATGGTCTGAATTGCACCCGGGATGGTGCTCGCGTGTGTCCTTAGAAAAGATGCAGAGGGGTAAGTGTTTTGATTATTACAAATTCCTTTTGAAAGTATTTTACTTAAAATATTTAAAGACAAAGTAACTTTTAAATTTTGATGATGTTGATGCTGATGATAAAGTATTTAATATTGCATTATTTAAATCGTCATTATAATATTTTACATAATTCTCTTGTTTTTCGTAATTTCTTATCAAAAGGAATTTAGCAACTTTTTTTTCATGTCCTCATAGAAAGCAAAATGGGATTTAATTTGATATGATTTAAATAATAATAAATATAACGTAAATAATTGATTTAAATCATAACTACTTATTTCACAGATTTAATGCCAAATAAATTTAAATATTGTTTATTTTGTAGCTTAGTTATTTTGATTTTAAAGATTGACATGTTGTTTGCTATTAATTTACCTAATTTCGATTATTGGGTAACATTTTGTGTGTAATTATTTATACTATTAGTTTGAACCCATTTTCTATTTCATGATGACGTGATGCATGTTATTTTATTTGACTTTTTTTGTTGTGTTTTATTTTGAGTGTTTAAAGTTCATCTTACGTGTTAAAAACCTTTGAAAATATTTAATGGGTTTTGAATATGATTTACGTATCATAACGTTTATTAATTGATGATTTAGTGCTCATTAGAGCCATTAAACTTTGACATATTTCTGTGGTAAATCAAAGGTCATTTGATCTTGTTTTACATAAAAACAACCTTATTTTTTATTTAACAAATAAGACTATCGTTTATCTTTTAAATGTTTGCTCGATTATTAAGCCAATTTACAACAAAACAACTTTGAAATCTTCATTTTACATTTTACTTATCATTATTTTACGTTTAAGACTACGCATATTTGACCTATAAACCTTTACGTTTACCAAATTGACTTACTTGATCTATTTTAACTAACATTTGGAGAAATATTGAGTTCTCATAGATATCATAATTTTATTGTAGATAACTACAATTAGGTAGACAGGTATACGTTCTGACGTTGAGACATCTGACATCAAAAACAAACAAACTTAATTATTTTTTATTGTAGGTGGGAAGTAGGTAGGGTACAGTTAGGATTATACGTTTCTTTGTAGGGTTCTAGGTTCGTAAATATGTAGTTCAGGCAGAGGTACCGTTAGGTAGGAGTAGGAACCCCTTTTTCCTTAATAACCTATCCTTCCTAATACCTGTTCCATCCTACCTTCTAAAAATAGCTTCATTTGTTTAGGTTTACCGTTGTAGTAATTAGGTAGTTAGGAAATGGGCTATTTTTAGGGATCCTTATATATATTCCTATATCCATAAAACTGAGAGAAGAATTTAATAGAAGTTTTGAGATTATTTTAAAATTAAAATATTTTGTAAATCTTGTAATTCAAGGGCCACAATTTTAAATTCAAAATAATACTGGTTGATGTGGGAGTATCTATGACTTCACATAGGACATAATGCAGATTTCAGGACCCGGTCTTATACGAGTTGTCATAGATACTGTCTGATCATCTTGGTATTGTATTGAACTAATTAAAACATTAAATCATAAGTAATTCACTGCTCACTTCCGACTGCCAAGGATAGGCTACCAAGGGTCAATTTTACAACATTTATTTCAAATTCAAAATAATACTGGTTGATGTGGGAGTATCTATGACTTCACATAGGACATAATGCAGATTTCAGGACCCGGTCTTATACGAGTTGTCATAGATACTGTTGGATCATCTTGGTATTGTATTGAATTAATTGCAACATTTATTTCAAATCCAAACAATTTTGATTGATGTTGATCCATCTGACATTACTTGGTGTCATGGATATTGTTAGGTCAATCTATATTTCATATAGAGGGGTTTAGTATAAATATTTTGCTAGTTGGAAAATAATCAGAATCTTTAATCTAAATAATGCTGGTTGATGTGGGAGTATCGATGACTTCACATAGGGCATAATGCAGATTTCAGGACCCGGTCTTATACGAGTTGTCATCGATACTGTTGGATCATCTTGGAATTATATTGGACTAAAGGATTCAGATTATTTATTTAGGTAATTAATTTAAGGACCCCGAACCCTTGGTTGACTTATCGTGCAGTCAAATAGGTAGATTTTAGTATGTCATATTAAATTCTTTAAACTCAGTTGTTCCCTTAGTTGCGCATAATTACGCTAAATGCGTTTTGTTTCAGATTTAGGTCCTATTCCTGGGGGTGGCAGATTGCTTGTTTGGGATGATTTTTTTTATCACATGGCCACCACTCCTGGTGAGCGTTTGGTGTTGGGGCTCACCAGGCGCCCCTCGGGGCGTTCTTTTTCCTCTTCCTTGAATGCGCACAAACCCATGAAATTCTCGAGAAAGCTTAATCATAACATCCACGTACCTCTAAAAGAATTTGGTTTACTACTATTAACACAACGTACGGTCCTACCATTTAAACTAGACGATCACACTGCCAATTTAAATTATCACAGCTAAACGTAATTAACGTAGTCCGTTTCGATCACAATTCATTATTAAATTTACATATATTTTTTTAGAAATAGACGAAGGGGGTTAGTTACAATTGTTACCGTGTTCCAGGATTAAAAAAATAACACTGGATCATGTTTAGTAGGCTTTTTAGCCTACAATTGCTGTCTGTGAAATAGAAAGAGGTTGAAAACGTGGATTTTTGATTTAAGTGTATAGGAGTTATTTTGTTGTGCGCATTTAAGGATGTTGGCGAAATGTTTAGGTAATTAATCAGGTAGGTTGATAAAAGATTCATAAATAAAAAAGCTTCATACCAATACCATTACATAAAGCATTTATATACTTATAGGTTCATTTACGGAATAGTATTTTTTTTTACAATAAATTACAATGTTAGTTACTCTTCAGAATTTCATTACAAGTTAAGGTTTGATTAAAATATAATTAAGTTTCGTACGTGTTATAAAAAGAGTGGGGGCGAGATCTTTTAGGTATTTGTTAAAATATGTTTAATTGTTTGTATTAGGTCATTTAGTATTTCAATCAATCAATCAATTAGATTCAGTGGTACCTTCTTCGATAGGTTCGATATTATGTTTTACGGAAAATAATAATGTGATTGCTGATTACATTATTTAGGTAATTCAAGGATACATGGGAATGTATCACTTCTTTTGATAAAATAACACAGATCGTAATAATGACTGAATCTATTTTTAGAATAGTACAGAGTCTAAGAATGCGTTTAGTATTTGTACGACAATAGTGTAGCAACAGTGTAAGTTTCAACGCATTTCATTTCAGCCAGTTGATCATAACAAGATTACAGCAAGTTCTTTGTTCAAATATCGCCGAATCAGTTCATGGTATTAGTTCATATTTCATTTCTTTAGTCGCCTAGCAAGAGCGGTCACATTAACATTTTGCGTATTATAAACATAGAGAACAAAGATTTAGGTGTCCCATGATCGGCATAGGCATTTTAAAAATGTAATAGGATATCGAGTTTAAATAAACAAAACTAATTAGCCATAATTTAAACGGCACTCAACTTTATCGTTTCGTTGTAGATTTCGAGCGTGAGAGTTAGACTCGAGTGTGTGTTTTTAGAGTTACAAAACTAACGTTATAAGTGTTTCACATAAATAGTCTTTAGAATTGGCTATTCATATTTTTTGTACCCTGTTGTCATATTTACGAGAAATGTGTTGGAATTTAAAGTGCACTCTTGGTCCTAATGTTGCGTCAAACGGCAATAAATTTTAGTTTAGGGCATGTTAAGTGTTACAATGTGGCCAAAACATGCTAATCGTGCGACAATATTTTTTTTCCAAAGTTTGGTTATCGATCCCAGAAACGCTTAAGCTTGTTAATTGATTGATAAAATATTAGAGAGATTTCATAATATGGTTCATTTTATTCTTTATAATTATGGTTCTTTTCATTTATTTAGATTGCGCACATTATTTTTGAATGATTTATAGTTTAGTTATATCATTCAATTTTTAAACTAATGTATAAAAGTTATTACCTTATGGCTTAGTAGTTATTAAGTTCACGTGGACTCTCTAGCTAGTAACTTAAATGCTTATTATTGTGGGGGCGATAAAATAATGTAGTTAAAATAAGTACCATAATAATATTTAATAGTAGTTGACTGGTAGATAAAACTTAGAAGCAGGGAATCAATTGTTTTTAATTTACTTGTAAGTAAGGTTATAGAATAAGGATTATAAAATAAAATTTAATTTAAATGAATCATTTTATATCAATAGGTATAAGTGGTTTGCTTTATCTTTGTCTCTAAGACCCGATGACTTAGTGATTAGGAAAAAATAATGCAGTGTGGACCCGGATTCGATTCCGCGGTCAACAGTAAAATGGTTGTTTTTAGTGTTTGACTACCTGTATAAATTATGGTTTTGTTAAGTTTATTATAATCTAATAGATCATTAGTTAAAGCTTTATCTTAGTCCTTGGTTAGATTCCAGGACATGGTCGTACAGATTTTATTAACATTTTAATCATTTTAGAAATTAAAGATTCCAATTAATGCTAATAGCTCGGTGGTATAAAGGTTGACTAAGTCTTCGGTTCGATTCCAGGACACGGTCATATCGTTTCTGTAGAAAACTTTCAATTAATTGTAGAGTATTAATTTTAATAGCGCAGACGGCTTGTTGGTTGTAAGTTAAATTAGTCACAGTTACGACTTCGGACATGGTCAAATTTTGCCTTTACCGGGGGCGATAATTAATAATAGAAATCACTTAGTTCAATGGTTAAATGATTAACATAGTCTCTGGTTTGATTCCAGTAACAACTGTTTATTTATCATAAGACTGGTTCGACTCCAGCTTAGTGTTAGATAGTTATAGATCATTGAAGGGGTTTAGGTGTTTTATCTAACACGAGGGTTGTAAGTCACTAAAGGAGATTGAGTAATCACATAAGTGATACATATAGCTTAGTGGATCAAAGAGTAACGTAGTATTGGGTTCTATTCCAGTACATTGGCAAATAGATGGTTGATCTATGACACGTAATTAATTAAAAAAGTTAACTTTAGTAATAATTTAGTGCTAAGAATTTAATAGATATAAAACATCATAGTCACCGGTTCGATTCCGTGACTAGTTACTTGTATCATACTGCGACTGGTTTGATTCCGGTTCAATGATCAAATGGATGATTGACATAGGAAGGAGTTCGTTTAGATTTAAATTATTAATAAATTTAGATTTAAGTTAGTTAGTAAGTTACTAGGTAATTTTGTGATAGGAGTTCAGTGGTTTGGAAATAGCATCAGGTCAGGTCACGTGTTTGATTACGGGACTATAGTTATTTATTATAAAGGCGATGACTTAATATTTTAGGGTACCGTGCCCTGGGTGAAACGGGACTCTTTACTAAGATTTCGTGAACCGTGATAGTTGGACGGATAGGATTTTCGCAGATGATGTATTTCTGTTTCTATTGTATCAGTGAATGCTAGGATCCAGAATAAAATGAATGTTTTAGGGGCTCCCTTGCAACACACTTTGATTTTTTCATACGTTTTTTTAGATAATGGTTCGGAACCCTGCGTGCGCTGGTCCGACTTGCACTTGGCCAGTTTTATAATTCGCAGCCCTTTATGGTCATGGGTTCGATTCCCACTTAAATTGATGTTTAACAAAGTTTGTTTTGAATATACCTAGTTAGCTTTATAGATTAATAGAAAGAGATAACATAAAAGCTTGTTATTTCGCAGATGGGCATAAATCTTATTTTGCAATAACTTACAACGTTGACTGATAGAAAATAACTCATGGTGTTGAGTTTCCCTATTGTATGATTTTTTCAAATCTGTGCAATGCAATGGGCTAGCTTGAAAAAATAAATAAATTACTTAGGATTGACTGACATAACAAGTCTTGGCGTATTAAAGTTTAGTTGGGGTTAATTCGGCGTTATAGCGTACATCTTTTGTAGTTAAATAAGTTTTATTAAATTGGAACAGCGTTTTGTTGATTTGAAGGCCCTGGATCTTTTTAAATTTTGAAAATTCTTATTCCAGTAAACTGTCTAAGAATTTTGGGGGCGAATGTAACGACCATGCCCTTTCAAATCAAAGTATGGTTTAAGTAATTAATAAAATAAATATTATTTTTTTCTCTTCAAATTATTTCTAACTAAAAAGGGCAACTCATTAAACACCATGCTTTCTTTGTAATTTTTAACCAATTCAAAACCCTAATAAAACAAGCTTTTTACAGGAATTGACCGGAATGGACACATAAACAATAAGATAATTTGTTTAACGGATCCTTCAGTGAATTGCGCGAGCGCACGTTGTAATGTTTTTTGTGCCTGACGCTGGACATATGATGCAAAATTGTGAGCCATAGCATAAAAAAAAGAGCTTTTAGGAATTTTAACAAATAGAAATGTGAAACTATACAAAAAAATACTGCATTTGAAAGAAAAGAACAGTGGACGCACACGTGAGCACTTAGGGTAATACACCCATGTGCAATCCATAAATTTGAACAATATTTTAGAAACTTCGGTTTTTGTAAGAAGGGCAGGATAGGCCGAAATTTGTCACCCCACCACATTTTGGAAGCATCGTAGTGCTTGGGTATAAGAGGGACTGACAGATGAAGGAGCGGGGCTTTTTAGTTGGGATAGGGTTCGATTTGCATCCTGTAGATGCCCGTGTGTGGTCTACGGCAGAGTCCAAGGAGGAGGTAAGTTGGACAGTCAGATTTGGGCGGTCTGACGTAGATGGTCTGAATTGCACCCGGGATGGTGCTCGCGTGTGTCCTTAGAAAAGATGCAGAGGGGTAAGTGTTTTGATTATTACAAATTCCTTTTGAAAGTATTTTACTTAAAATATTTAAAGACAAAGTAACTTTTAAATTTTGATGATGTTGATGCTGATGATAAAGTATTTAATATTGCATTATTTAAATCGTCATTATAATATTTTACATAATTCTCTTGTTTTTCGTAATTTCTTATCAAAAGGAATTTAGCAACTTTTTTTTCATGTCCTCATAGAAAGCAAAATGGGATTTAATTTGATATGATTTAAATAATAATAAATATAACGTAAATAATTGATTTAAATCATAACTACTTATTTCACAGATTTAATGCCAAATAAATTTAAATATTGTTTATTTTGTAGCTTAGTTATTTTGATTTTAAAGATTGACATGTTGTTTGCTATTAATTTACCTAATTTCGATTATTGGGTAACATTTTGTGTGTAATTATTTATACTATTAGTTTGAACCCATTTTCTATTTCATGATGACGTGATGCATGTTATTTTATTTGACTTTTTTTGTTGTGTTTTATTTTGAGTGTTTAAAGTTCATCTTACGTGTTAAAAACCTTTGAAAATATTTAATGGGTTTTGAATATGATTTACGTATCATAACGTTTATTAATTGATGATTTAGTGCTCATTAGAGCCATTAAACTTTGACATATTTCTGTGGTAAATCAAAGGTCATTTGATCTTGTTTTACATAAAAACAACCTTATTTTTTATTTAACAAATAAGACTATCGTTTATCTTTTAAATGTTTGCTCGATTATTAAGCCAATTTACAACAAAACAACTTTGAAATCTTCATTTTACATTTTACTTATCATTATTTTACGTTTAAGACTACGCATATTTGACCTATAAACCTTTACGTTTACCAAATTGACTTACTTGATCTATTTTAACTAACATTTGGAGAAATATTGAGTTCTCATAGATATCATAATTTTATTGTAGATAACTACAATTAGGTAGACAGGTATACGTTCTGACGTTGAGACATCTGACATCAAAAACAAACAAACTTAATTATTTTTTATTGTAGGTGGGAAGTAGGTAGGGTACAGTTAGGATTATACGTTTCTTTGTAGGGTTCTAGGTTCGTAAATATGTAGTTCAGGCAGAGGTACCGTTAGGTAGGAGTAGGAACCCCTTTTTCCTTAATAACCTATCCTTCCTAATACCTGTTCCATCCTACCTTCTAAAAATAGCTTCATTTGTTTAGGTTTACCGTTGTAGTAATTAGGTAGTTAGGAAATGGGCTATTTTTAGGGATCCTTATATATATTCCTATATCCATAAAACTGAGAGAAGAATTTAATAGAAGTTTTGAGATTATTTTAAAATTAAAATATTTTGTAAATCTTGTAATTCAAGGGCCACAATTTTAAATTCAAAATAATACTGGTTGATGTGGGAGTATCTATGACTTCACATAGGACATAATGCAGATTTCAGGACCCGGTCTTATACGAGTTGTCATAGATACTGTCTGATCATCTTGGTATTGTATTGAACTAATTAAAACATTAAATCATAAGTAATTCACTGCTCACTTCCGACTGCCAAGGATAGGCTACCAAGGGTCAATTTTACAACATTTATTTCAAATTCAAAATAATACTGGTTGATGTGGGAGTATCTATGACTTCACATAGGACATAATGCAGATTTCAGGACCCGGTCTTATACGAGTTGTCATAGATACTGTTGGATCATCTTGGTATTGTATTGAATTAATTGCAACATTTATTTCAAATCCAAACAATTTTGATTGATGTTGATCCATCTGACATTACTTGGTGTCATGGATATTGTTAGGTCAATCTATATTTCATATAGAGGGGTTTAGTATAAATATTTTGCTAGTTGGAAAATAATCAGAATCTTTAATCTAAATAATGCTGGTTGATGTGGGAGTATCGATGACTTCACATAGGGCATAATGCAGATTTCAGGACCCGGTCTTATACGAGTTGTCATCGATACTGTTGGATCATCTTGGAATTATATTGGACTAAAGGATTCAGATTATTTATTTAGGTAATTAATTTAAGGACCCCGAACCCTTGGTTGACTTATCGTGCAGTCAAATAGGTAGATTTTAGTATGTCATATTAAATTCTTTAAACTCAGTTGTTCCCTTAGTTGCGCATAATTACGCTAAATGCGTTTTGTTTCAGATTTAGGTCCTATTCCTGGGGGTGGCAGATTGCTTGTTTGGGATGATTTTTTTTATCACATGGCCACCACTCCTGGTGAGCGTTTGGTGTTGGGGCTCACCAGGCGCCCCTCGGGGCGTTCTTTTTCCTCTTCCTTGAATGCGCACAAACCCATGAAATTCTCGAGAAAGCTTAATCATAACATCCACGTACCTCTAAAAGAATTTGGTTTACTACTATTAACACAACGTACGGTCCTACCATTTAAACTAGACGATCACACTGCCAATTTAAATTATCACAGCTAAACGTAATTAACGTAGTCCGTTTCGATCACAATTCATTATTAAATTTACATATATTTTTTTAGAAATAGACGAAGGGGGTTAGTTACAATACGTAGAGTTACCGATACCTACTGGTTTCCTGCAAACTTTATTTAAAATGTTTTAGAAAAGAACTAGCACAACCGAACTAAATACAGCTTCTGTTTTAATAAAAGTAATTAGTAGCAATTGTGAAAATATTTAATTGAAAAAATTACTAAAAACTTGATTCAAATAATGCATTGTCACGGAGCACAATAATACCTACCTAATCAATCACCCTTTAAGAACGCCGTCCGTAACGTAAAAAGCTTTTGACCGTTGTAAGTAACTATACTGGTTTTTAGAAAAAAAACAGGGTCATGTAGGTCCTGTATAAAGATTTCTTCAATCCGATCGTGAATAGAACTAAACCTACCTACTCTTTTTTTTGCACAATTGCACAAATGGCGGCTAAGTTCGATAGCTATTAGATATCTATTCTGGACGTTGAGTAACCATTACCATTTTCTTTATTTCTAGTTAAATAAGTTTACAGTTTTCTACAGTTAGTAATTGGTCTATCGAACTGCATCTGCCGTATTTTGAGAAGGGGTTTTAGGTACAGAGTGTTCGGAAGAGGGTTAAGCAAACATGTCAGGTGTAAGCTATTTTAGGAATACCAATTTAAAGATTTAACCTTAGGTGATAAAATATGTTTGTTTTGTACTAAATTAGCCCGATGTTATCTTTTCTACACTACAGCCAATAACCCTTTCTTTTATATTTGTAGTAGTAGGATAAAAATAAATAAATTTTATCTTTACATCAGAATATTTTAGACACACACAACCCTTTCTGGGGTGCTGTGGACCGATCCAATTTGGCTCATATTTGATCTACATTGAGCAGTCACGGGTTCAATTGGATTCATCACTGATTCTGTTTCAAACGAGATGCACTGGATGCCCTAAAATAAAAAGTGATGCGGTCCTTTTTAGCGGACGGATAGCAATTTAGACACAGCTATCTGACCGAAACGCGTTGGGTTATATTAATTAAAACCTCCTCTGTGTGAAAATGTTTATTTGGTTTGGAATTTTATTTGTAAAAATAACACAAAGTTAAAAATCGGTCAATTGAATACACCATTCAGTTCGAGACTATCAGCGTGACTCCGACTCATACCTGACAGTTTCTTATTTTTTGTCATTTAATTAATTAGTTCCATTTTGACCAACAAGTTTGTAGCCTGTATGTATGACCTTTTGCTACTCTAAATCCTATAAAAAATTAATGAAATTGGAAACGCCAAAAACACTATTATATTATTAGAAAACTATTACAAAAAATTACTTTGTAATATATTTCTTTAACTTCGTCCAAAACTTGAAAAGAAAGCTTGTATAGTCCATAGCCTATTTCGCAGCATTTTTTAAAACTAGTACCTGATTTTGATGCACAAGTAAAATAGGTACCACAGTAAAAAAATAAACGTCAAAATTAAATAAAAAATATTTATTTTCCATACAAATCGTTACAACTGATTATCAAAGCGCATAACACGTAGAATTGACGGCCGATGGGGCAGAAATGTTCTGGAATGCAGGCAACGTACCCGCAAGGGCAGTGTGGGACGTCCACCCACAAGGTGGGCAGAAGACCTGGTAAAGGCTGCAGGAAGCCGCTGGATGCAGGTCACTTCCAACCGGGCGATCTGGCACTAGGTGAGGCCTATGTTCAGCAGTGGCTGAAATGATGATGATCAATGCATTATAAGTATGGAAAAGAAAAAAAAAATAAGTAGTCAATGTAAATTTAATTGTGGTGATTGAGCGTCAGAACTAGGCTGACCTTGCAAATGCTTAACAAATTAACAAAAAAGTAAACTAATTAAAATCTTTGTATTTATTGAAAGGGTTCGTCTCTACGATTACGATACTAAAATGTTCAGCGTAATTTTGTAGGAGCTAATAAAAAGCTAACTTCTAGGGAGCCAAAAGGAGACTTCGCCGGCAACCCGCAAAAAATGATAATTAGTAGGTGTTCTAATTAAAAGTGGTGCATTTTACTGGGTTTGAAAATATTCCGAAAACTTGCCACAAAGTGCTTGAGCCCAACTAATTCAAAGAAGATAAAAGTTGCGGCGCTAAAGAAGCGATTAAAAGAAAAATTAGCATTCTTCTAAATTAATTACTTCCATAATAAAAGTTTTTACGGCAGAGTCTTGGGAAAGTTATACTATGAATAAGTATTTTGCATCAATTTATTTGTCTCTTAGTATCCGGCGTGATAAAAAGATTCCTTTGGCGACACAATATATATTATTATTGAATCCTCAAAAAAGTTTTCTGGCGTATATTTTATTTTAGCATTAGGTATTTGACGATCGTGTGGTTAATCGATACAAGAATCGGACCACGAAACCAGCAATTTGTGATAAGCACAAGCAGTTGCAGCTATTAAGCCATGATTGTCTGTATGTGTTTCGTATTTACCATAGTATAATTATGTTTAGCTTTACATTTTCGGAGATTATATAAAACAAACTTTTATTAATTTCTGCCAGCTACGATTTCATACGCGTAAGTCAACAATCGTGGAAATTCCTGCCTATATTACCTTAAATCTATTCTGTTTTATATCAAAACAGTAAAAAATGAATACGTTAACTCTAAATCAAGCTAAAATACTTTTCCGAAAAAACTGAACAAAACTTTTGGTTAACTATAAAACAACGGCACGCAGTTTCCCAAACTGCAGTATTAATTTGCAGTTAGTTTCTTTCGGCGGCGGCGGGTTCCATCGATTACTCGTTATACCCAGTTAAGCTAGTTTTTCCCACCAAATTTTGTTTCGTTAAACATTTGTCTTTGCCGCGGACCCGGTAGTTTTTACGGGTCAGAAAGTACGGATTTTCCCGGCACTTTTTAACGGAATCTAATTTATTTATGTGGGTAAAGTCCTTGATTTGTTTTTGTACGGCTCTGGTAATTAAGTTCAATTAAACGTAACATACTTTGTGAGTGGGTGGATTGGAAGTTAAAAACAAAATGAAAATATCCGAATAAGTACATTTTACGAACAATACGGTTTAATGGAATGCTCTAACTACAATAATATTTGCAACTAACAAAAGAACATTGATCCGGTAATAGTGTTATTTTTACAAGATAGATACTAATAAGCTTTTTAGGGTTCCGTACCCAAAGGGTAAAACGGGACCCTATTACTAAGGCTCCGCTCCGTCTGTCTGTCTGCCTGCCTGCCTGCCTGCCTGCCCTTTATATTTACGTATTAAATTAGAAGTAATTTAATCATAGTAAGGTTTTTTTGGATTTTTATGCGCCCTGAATAGCAGAATAGATAAAAACATTGGAAAAGCTGACGAAAAAAAACTGTCAGGCAGTACGAAGCTCGCCGGATCAGCTAGTTATGAATAAGAGTTGTTGTTTTTAGGAGCTGATTACGTACTTTCAAAGATTTACACGTTACACCCTGTTAACCCTGTCTCATCATGAAAAAAGTATATCGTAAAACACTTATTTATGTTGTCTGGCATAGTTATTATGATCATCTTTGTGTACTTTTAATTGTGGTGCTAAACTCAAAAGTGTAATTTGTATCAACTTGATACTATCAACTACTTTTACTTCTACAAAGTCACTGCGTGGCCAGCGTTAAAAAACAAAATTAACTTCACCGATGTTAGTTCATAGTTCAACTTCACCCTATTAGGTATTAACTCAGCTCACTCGGATGTACCCAGCTAGTTGGGTTTTTATTTAGTTTTCGTGTTCGCATGCCCGGTTTAGTCTTATCTTGTGTTTTTTCCGCCTGCCTTAGCGGATTCACTCCGTGTAATCTTGTTTTAGCTTCAACTTATGCGAGGAAATTTAATTACATTATTTTAAACATTTTTAACTGTTTTTGTTGGAAATACTCAACGTTTATGATAAAAAAAATCACTGTCGATGGTAATATAAGAAATAAGCATATTATTAGTTTACTCATTTTTAATTTAATTTATTACAATAATCTTAATATATAAATCAAAGTCGGGTTTGTTATAACACTTATAACTCGAGAACGGCTAGGCCGATTTTCATGATTTATAATTTGTTGGATTTGTCTCCGCCCCGAATAGCAGAATAAATAATAAAAACATTTAAAAAGCAGACGAAAAAACAATAGGTGGTACGAAGTTCGCCTGGTCAGCTAGTATATGTATAAAACAAAGTCGGGTTTGTTACAACACTTATAACCCTCGAAGGGCTGGACCGATTTTCATGGTTTATTATTTGTTGGATGTATCTCCGCCCCGAATAGCAGAATAAATAAAAAACAACATTGGAAAAGAAACGAAAAAGCGGTAGGTACGAAGTTCGCCGGGTCAGGTAATTTTAATTTCTGTTGAAATTGTTAGATTTTGTAGAATATGATTGACAAAAAAAGTTTAAAAAAAACTAAGAACCGACTTCAAAAATAAGTACAAAGCGAAAAATAATGCGAATTAACACATTTTAACTCTCAATGATCCAAAAAGAACTGATTAGGTATGTTTTAGTCAATATTATTTTTCGCTTTTTAGTTTAATTTTAAAGTCGGTTTTTAGTTTTTATAAGACTTATTATTGTACGTTTACGTTTATGGTTTTAAGTTCCTTCTTTAAAGCTTTTTAAGTATGTAAGTAGTTCAAAATTGTTATTAATGCAGATATTTCTGATGTTAGAAATAGGGTTATAAGAGCGATAAGAAAATAACTATTTAAGCGAGCCCATTTTTTACAAAACATATTAGCCATGGGAAGATAGTCCGAGTAACTGCTTGCAAATCACGTTTAAGTTTCACTCAATTTGATAAAAAGAGCAGAACGACAAGGCTGAGGCAAGGATAATATTTTAGCAACGTCACGAGTTGTTTGGACAATTTTAATAGCTGCAATACCGCTTATATTCCAAGTGTAGAATGTTGGGCGTTCGTCAATCACTCACATTGACAGGCAGTGTTGCGAAGCGTGAGGAGCAATACATTGCGCATTGCATGAAAACTCTTGGCTCCTGGAGACGTATTTTTGAAGCATTCGAAATGAATCTTGAATTCGAACACGAATACGAATCGTGTGCGAATTCTATTTCTATCGCTCCCAATTTAACGCATTTTTGAATCACTCAATTATGTGTTGCTATTAAAGTAAAATTCTTGTAGCTATTTTCGTTTCACGCAGAAAATATTAGAAACCGGAAAGCAAAAACTAATTGATTTTAAAAACCGGCAATAAATTGATAGAACGAAACGAAAAAAAAAGGTTTTAAATCTGTGAACCATATGGTTACTTGTCAATGTCATACTTTCGAACTTTCTACTAGTAGAATCGAAATACGAGTGGGTCGAACCACTCGTTACAGAATTCTCGGAATGAATTTTCAAAAAGAGGGATTTAAGTAATTCGCATGCGAATCTTGCCATTTCGTATTCGAATTAGAATTTGCATGATTCAAAAATACGTCTCCTGCTATTATCTTCATGTGGAGAAAATGAGAATATCTGAGTTCGTAGGTAAATTAATTTAATATAAGTGTCGTCAATTCAACGGCATATTGCAACGGCATATTGGGTATAACAAGGAACACAGTACGTTGTTCTTCTCCTAAAGAGTAGGTATTACGGGCAGGCCAAATGCGAATCATGGTTCGGTATCAGTTATTTAGGATTTCCTTTAATTGAGTTCGGGATCTTAAGTTCGAGCACGACTTAACCGGTTTTTACGAAATGTTTCTTACCTTTAAGTTATTATGTAACTAATAGTCAAACAAAAAAGTCTAACATATGTTTTAGTTGGAGATTGGTGTAAAATTAATTTACCTACTATCGTTTCAATCACGGAGGAGTTAAACTTTTTCGTGATCTCTACCATCATGCATGAAAGAGCTTATTTATTTTCTACAATAAACTACTTTTTTGAACTTTTGTAAAAAAATGCTGATCGTGAGAAGAACTTGTTGAGTGTGTCCCTCGAAATATTGCATAACAGTATTATTTTTCTTGTTCATATGTGAAGTCAAGATAAGTTGTAAATTTTTGTTTTTAGCAATTCAATGCAAGGTTTTAATTGAAGATAAATAACACTTGAAAAAAAAACATCGACCTTAGGTGGGACTCGAACCCACGTCCCATCGCAAGCCGGGCGAGTGCTTTACCAACTAAGCTACCGAGGACGTCACGTGACAAGATGAAATTCCTCGACGTGGGTGGGAGTCCCACCTGAGGTCGATGGTTTTTTTTCAAGTGTTATTTATCTTCAATTAAAACCTTGCATTGAATTGCTAAAAACAAAAATTTACAATGTTTAAGCATTTCTGATCTCAACCAATAGTCAAATATTTATAACAATATTTCTATAGGGTGTTGACGGTAGTATACTACTCAGTTATACATATAGCTACAACATTGATAGGAATACGCTGGCTTTGACAGCGAGAAAGAATACTTGAGGAATTTCATCTTGTCACGTGACGTCCTCGATACCTTAGTTGGTAAAGCACTCGCCCGGCTTGCGATGGGACGTGGGTTCGAGTCCCACCTGAGGTCGATGATTTCTTTCAAGTGTTATTTATCTTCAGTCAAGATAAGTGTTGAAATGGAAAAGAATTCACTAACATTAACATACATTTTTAATTTATAAAATCTTTCAGTTTAGCGTATCTAAAATTTTGCTTGTAACCGGTTGAAGATATAGTCATGTCTGGTGAATAAGGTGGCTGCTCGATGGTATTTGTTCAAAAATTCGTTCACAATGATGGCCTTGTGGGAAGGCGCATTATCGTGGTGCAAAATCCAAGAATTTTCATTTCACAAATCTGTCCCTTTTCGTCTAATTTGCTCTTTTAAACGCCTCATCATCATCATCATCATCACCAGCTAATATTAGTCCACCGCTGGACACAGGCCTCTCCAAAAGGAGGATTTTGCCATAAGCGCTAAGCTTGGCAGGCGGGTTGGCGATCGCAGTTTGGCCAATGGTGGAGAGGAGACGCTGCTGCCCGTCTTTTTATGGCGGTTCTCCTGTAGCCGCCTCTTACGACACCTATAGGAAGAGAAGGGGTGGTGCTATCCTTTAAACGTGCCGGCACCACACGACACCACATAACGCTTAAATAATACTCTTTTTTTATCGTTTGACCTTCTGGCAAGAATTCTGAGTGCACAACACCGCGACAGTCAAAGAAAACAGTCAACATGACTTTGACTTTCGATCGAGTTTGGCGCGGTTTCTTCGGTTTTGATCCAGTTGGAAGGTGCCACTCCGAAGCTTGTTGACTAGTTTTCATGTCAAACTCGTAAACCCACGTCTCGTCACCAGTAACAATGCGTTTCATCAATGTTGTATCGGAATTGACTCGTTCTAGCATGTCCTCAGCGACTTGTTTGCGATTGAGTTTTTGGAGAAAATTCAGGTCTTTTGGGACTAGCCGAGCGGCAACATGTTTCATACCCAATTGATTATTTAAAATGGTACGAATCGACTCGTGTGACACAGAAAGTTCGACGGCTAGCTCTCTCAAACTTGAATGAGGATTTTCAGTCACTATTTCCTTCACTTTTGCGATGTCATCTTCAGTAGCAGACGTTAATGGCCTACCAGAGCGAGGCAAATCTTCCATCACATCTCGATCGCTTTTGAACGCTTTGTACCACTCATAAACACGTGTTTTTGATAAAGTCGTTTCACCGTAAGCCTACTGTAACATTTTCAGAGTCTCCGTACACGAAATTCCATTGGCGATGCAAAATTTAAGACAAACTCTTTGTTCGATGTTTTTGTCCATTATGAAATTCGCGATACACACTACTATTACTAAAACAATACTGTATTGTATCTAATTTTCAGATGTAACTTAAACTCCGCGCCAAAATGGAAAACAGTTGTGCCAATCTAACAACAACAAACAAAATATAATTTTGAATTTGAAACCGTAAACAAATCATCGATTCCCGAAACTTTTTTGACAGAATGTATGTCATCAGCTGCTGAAATTCAACCACTTTTACTAAGTCGCCGAAATCGACATCACGGAAAAACGGTCACATGCTTCAAACATTTATTTAGTATAATAGATGATTTTAAGGTAATTCTAGATTTCATATTTTATTATGCTGATTTATGTTTCAAAATGTTTTTTAACAACTGCGAAATGCTTAATTGTGCCAAATAATAGTACCAAGTCATTACGAATCGCAACGACAGTCGCGTTCCACTAATTACTATTTGCTCGCAAAGATTGTCCAATGATGACTCATTGGACAATCTCCTTCCATCACATCGCTAAACAACAGCAAATATCCCTTTGATAGCAATCGCGTTTGAGGACCTACTACTTACGAAAAAATTTCGTTCGTTTAGTTTAAAGTTCGTCCTAATAAATAAAAATTAACATCTACTTGTGTGAAACCATTGACAATTTATGAACAAATGAAAATGGTCGTGTTTACACGGCTATTTGAGCTGTTCATATTTTGTCAAAGGATTGAGTAACACTAACTGGTAATTTTAATTTAATATGTTTAACGTTCGAACGAACGAAACATTTTCTTAGTAGGCCTTCTGTTTCGGCGTCATACTAATTGAAACAGAGTAGGTACCTAACTAGTGGAAGCAATTTATGATGACTAATAAATGACTGAGTATATGGTGTGTACGATCTTCGGAGTTGTTTACTTTCGCATAATGGATATTACGATACGACGCTGTGTTCAAGGCATGTCGAAACAAAGTAGCTTGACAATATATTAGTCAGTCAATGAACGTTCCACAAGATTTAACCTTGAAGTAGTTTTGTTCAGAACAATTTACCATTAATAACGTACTTAATGTACTATACAATTGCAAAAAAAAAACAAAATTAAAACAGTTTCACTCTCACCACAGAGAACTTTGAAGCCAAAACAATAATATCTGTTGGTGACTTAAATATATTAAGAGTAGGTGGTACACAAACTTTGGCTCTTTGCCATTCAGCCATTTAAAACCTGTGGAAAACGGCCTTTTCATTATTTAATTCAACAACCATCGTATTTGCACCGATGCCAGAATATATTGAGCGAGTTCAATAAAAGTTTGCGTTCGTGCTATTAAATCCGTGATAGTCCCGATTTATAGTTTTGAACATTACGCCCACGTAATTAAATGTATTTTGTATTAAAAAAACCGGCCAAGTGCGTGTCGTGCCACGCGCAGTATAGGGTTCCGTAGTTGCCCGTCTTTACCATGATACATTTTAGCAATTAAGTACTTCATTTTTTTAACGACTTAGTTGAACCACAAAATAGAAAAAATACAGAAGGTCCACTCCCGCCGTTCTTGAAAACAACTGCTTAAATTGGGCTGACTACCTAGGGTTGCTATTCTGAATTTTTGAAATAAGTTAGTGTGATTTATTACTCCGATACATCGATTAGCTTATACATTCATCTTATCATACGTCCAGGCCTAAATGGGAAGACAAAGCAATATTTACTCTCCTCAACTTGGCTTTTTCAATGACTGTCGTTTTTAACAGCGGCGGCAGCTGCGCGTTGGTTAACAGAAATTATACGTATTAACTTGTTATGTTCAATAGCTATTTTCAAGAAATGGTCTCCCATCCACATACGGCTCACCCTGCAAGCAATTCTGCACTTGACGATCATACTTCGGGTGATATAATATCTAAATTGAATATTCACGTGGACACTGTACGCAGGCTGTTGAAAACACCAGACGTGTCCAAGGGACCGGGTTGCGATGGAGTTCCACCCCATTTTCTGCGGAATTGCGCTGAATCACTAGCTTTTCCCTTCACTTTGTTGTTCAATCGTTCAATGCAAGACAGTATCTGTCCAACCATTTGGAAAAGAGCCTATGTTGTTAAATTAGAATTTCATAATTATAGACCAATTTCTATACTAAACACTATAAGCAAATTACTTGAAAGGATAGTTTATGAAAGTATATACCCTACTATCAATAATGCTATAACCAACCATCAGCACGGCTTTTTAAAAAATAAATCTACTATTTCTAACTTAGTAGAATTTACAAATTATGTTCTCTGCGGAATGGAGGAGGAGGGGCAGGTTGACGTGCTCCATACCGACTTCGAAAAGGCATTTGATCGTGTGGATCACGTCTTCCTGATCAATAAATTACACACACTGGGAATACGGGGGGATCTGCTTAGATGGGTGGAATCCTATCTCACAAACCGCTCTCAAGCTGTTGTTGTGGGTGGATTTAGGTCAGATTTCATCAGATTTCATCAGATCAGGTCCCATCAGGGGTTCCGCAGGGATCTCACCTTGGACCTCTCTTTTACTGCGCTTACATATTTGACATTTATAAATGCTTCAAATAATCAAACCATCTACTATATGCTGATGACAATGTGTAAACTTTAGCAGAAAAACAAATTCAATAATTTACCCGTACCATTTTGAAGGCCCTGTTATTGAGAGGACCAATATTGTGAGAGATTTGGGAGTATTCATGGATTCGAAAATGCCTATCGCAACCTTGGGTTTTTAATGAGATCCTGTAAGCCATTTAGAAATATTTATAGTCTGAAAGTGGTCTACTATGCGTACTGCCGTAGCATTCTCGAATACGCAAGCACAGTCTGGTCCCCACAGTACAAAATATACATCGACAGAATAGAGAGAATTCGAAAACTTTTTGTAAAACACCTCAACTATAAAACTCATAGGCTGCGCACATCTTACGAGGAGGACTGTCGCCACTATTCACTTATGTCTCTCGAGGCTCGCCGCGAACTGCTTGACATGTGCTTGCTGCATGACATTGTTAATAATAGTATTGATAACCCAAATCTACTCGAATGTGTTAGGTTTTGTACCCCCAAGTATCGCACAAGACACACTCCTTTGTTTAGCGTTCCCCTGCGTCGCACCAAATATGCCGGAAATGCTACTATGTGTCGTTTGCTTAAAACCTACAACCGGAAATTTAATTGCATAGATTTATTTTCCCTTTCAAACCGATCAATAAAGCTTGAAATTTCAAAACCACATACTGAGTGAACTTGAATGCATAAATAATTTAAACTTTTTACTTGTCTGGTTGTGGTGAAAGACAACGTTATAGCTAGCTAGCTTTGTTAACTTCTGACGATCTCCGTAGCCGAAAGGCAAGCACGCCGAACTGTGTATGGAGCCGCCATCTCTGAGGTTCTGGGTTCGTTCCCCGGTCGGGTAGTGTAGAAAACAAAATCTTCTATAGTGTCTCGGGTTGTGGATCGTCGTTGTTTCTCATTTCTATGACACAACTCATTTAGCTCACTTACCTCAGGATCGGAGCAATGTATATATTTAAATATTTATTTATTTTATTGCTCTATATAGTTAACCGAGCATGTTATTCTCACAGTAGCCAATATACAGGGTGTAAAAAAAGGCTTAACCAAGCCTTAAACCACGAATTCTATACATAAAAGTAAGTAAAGTAAAGTAGAATGCAATAAAAATAATTGCTAGGAAATGACTTTTATTTTTGGGTATCATAAAAAAAACCTTTTTTCTAACCCGCAATGTATAGCGCGCACGCCACAGACTATGCCTGTGTGTGTAAGCGGTCGGCGGGCGAGCGGGTGGCGCGAGAGCACTGTGCACGATTCATTGCCGGCTGTGCCCTTTAAAGGCCTTTTATGAATGAAGCACTAAAAATTTTTATCATGTTTCTTTGTAAAAAAGTTTAGTATTATCAAACAGAAGTCAATTTTGTAAAAATCTTTGAAAAAAATTTTTAACTTTGACTGTCAATAACTCGGTAACCCGTCATTTCCAAGGTATAGTGTAAAAGAAAAAAATGATCGTAATAATACGTAGAATATGTGGTATTCGGCTTGGTTAAGCCTTTTTTTACACCCGATATATGTTTTGTACTGCAATTGTTCAAGTGGGTAGGTAATCGACATTTCTTTATATAGGTACCACCGGCCAACCAGAAGTCTCGTTATTTAATTGCTTATATAGTAAATTAAGTACATAAAACCTAAGTATTCCATTATTTAGAACTTTTTTAGAAAGTTTGTATTAACTTTTAACTTTTTAATCTGCTGCTCTAACGATGTTACCTTACGCAAAAGTGGTGGAACTCTTTAATTGGCTAGTGTTATTTTTTAGATTAAATGTAATGTCAACTTATATGTAAAGCTGTTGAGTTTCCTAATAAAAAAATAATAATCACATTTAGAGGTGCTCGTAGCTCAGTGGCGGCAGCGCTTTGGTATCGATTACTAAAGTTAAGCAAAGCAACCAACGCCGCGGTCGTGAGTGAATGGGTGACCATTCCGACCATATTTAGTGACATTTATCACGAGCATCTCCGCGCTTCGGAAGGCACGTTAAAAAGTTGGTCCCGGCCAATATCGCTTGATATTGGTCGTGAAGCCTAGTCAGAGGCCTTAAGGCGGCTTGATAACATCTGACAGTAAGGTTTAGTCACTGGCCTTACAACACCCATCCACCAATCCGCACTGGGCCCGCGTGGTGGAATATGGCCCAAACCACCTCATAGTTGAGGTGAGGCCTGTGCTCTGCAGTGGGACGTATATAGGCATACTTTACTTTACTATTTATAATCACATTTTAAGGTGATGTTGTAACCACCCGCCTCTCGCGGTCTTAGAACTAAAAAATGAGTAAATATATTAAGATCGAAATTGACTACGTAAATAAAGTTGGCCTGTGATAATTTGGACTGGCTGTGTGATCGTCTAGTTTTATGGTAGGACCGTACGTTGTGTCAATAATAGTAAACCAAATTCTTTTAGAGGTACGTGAATGTTATAACTAAGTTTTCTCCAAAGTTTCCTGGGTTTGTGCGCATTCAAGGAAGAGGAAAAGGAACGCCCCGAAGGGCGCCTGATGAGCCCCAACACCAAACGCCCATCAGGAGTGGTGGCCATGTGATAAACAAATATCGCCAAACAAACAATCTGCCACCTCCGGGAATAGGGCCTAGTCTGAAACACGCATTTAGCGTAAATATGCGCAACTAAGGGAACGACTGAGCCTAAGATATTTAATATAAAATACCAGACTAACTATTTAAACTAAAACCTACCTACTCGACTTCATGTAAAGTCAACCAAGGGTTTGGGGTCATTAAATTACCTAACCGAAATAAGTAATCTGAATCCTTTAGTCCAATACAATACCAAGATGACCCAACAGTATCTATGACAACTTGTAGAGGACGGGGTCCTGAAATCTGCATTGTGTCCTTTGTGAAGTCATCGATACTCCCACATCAACCAGCATTATTCGGATTAAAGATTCAGACCACTTTTCTAAATAGTAAGGTACCGATACTTTATACAAAACCCCTCTATATAAAATACAGATTGACCCAACAATATCCATGACATAAGTAATGCCAGATGGATATTCCCACATCAATCACAACCGTGTGGATATGAAATAAATGTTGTAATTAATTCAATATAATACCAGATTGATTCAACAGTATCTATGACAACTTGTAGAGGACGGGGTCCTGAAATCTGCATTGTGTCCTTTGTGAAGTCATCGATACTCCCACATCAACCAGCATTATTTTGAATTTAAACTATTATGTATAGTTGACCCTTGGTAGCCTATTCATGATAGTCGGAAGTAAGCAGTAAAATTGTATTTTATAAAATACTTATATTTTTATTTAATCACAAATTAATATTAAATTCTCTACTCAGTCTCGAGGATAAAGGAGTTATGAATAGGATTTATTAAGGATGGATACCTAAAAATAGCTCATTTCCTAACTACTGTTAGCTAGGAATCGATTGATGGGAGCATACCTAAGAGCGGTTCCCGACACTAGCGGTCATCTGTCATCGGGACGTCATTCTACTACGCACGCATCGTACTACGCTTTCGCGCGCTAATCCGTATCAATATATTTTATTAGTAATTATAACGTTTTATTTAGAAAATCCCTGTAACAGTATCAGAAGTGGGATAGTTACTCACGCGTCGCGAGTGTTTACGCGCCCTTTTAGTGATATTTCAGATTAAAACATGGCGTCATTTGTTGTGACGCTATCCCATCTAAAAATATTTGTAATACAAATGCATGTGCAATGGAAGGGTGATGGGATGTAAAACTTACTGAAAGGTAAACCGAGAGCCCAAGTTACCCGCAGGTAAAACGAAAAATATCGACTGTAAGTACCTTTTATTGTTAACTGCGTAGACGCAAACACCGCGCCCTTTTGTAGACAAATTGAAGTTGTCTGTACGAAACAAAGGTGTAAATATTACATTATACTTATGTTGCATGAGGTTTTAAGCTAAATAACCAAGACGAGTGAAATATTTAGTAAACAAAAAAAGTGAAAAGCAATGGCTGAAGGACAATGTATTTATTGTGTGCTGATACATCAGCTGTTGAGCTTAATTAACTTAAAAGCTAAAGGAATGAATGTTTCAAGGGCTTGTGATTCAAAATTACTAAACTAAACATGAATATGGTTGGGCATCAAGTGTTCTTGCTTATACGTTATTATCACTTTATGCTCTTTAAATTGTTAATAAAAGCTCTTTGTGTGGTTTTGTGTTGGAGGACATCAACAAGCATTCATAACAAATTAACAATTAATTATATGCTGGGCTGCGCTAAGTGTAATATTTGGTTATACATGTGCTGGTATCGACTTGAGTGTTAATCTGCTTCAAAGACTTCAATTAATTATAACTTTACTTACTAATATTAGGATGAAATAACATTGTTACATTCGCTAAGATTTGAGTTGATGTTTAAATGAGTCGAGCTCTCAGCTTAGTAAACCTTTATCTAATTCTTATTTCTTAGCATACAGTATAAATGATGGTAGTTGGGAAATGCCAGATGGGTTCTGAACTTCTGATACCAGATGCCCAGAAGGAACAAGATTTTATGGTATGTAAGCATTTTTGCAATACATGTTAAGCATATGGGTTTGAGGTTGAAATAGGAAACAGAGGATGTTACTGAAGTAAACAGTGAGGCTTACTGTGAGTTGAAGTTTCTACTGGTAAATATCAAATCAATTAATGATTACAGTAAATAATTGTGCAAGGAACACTACAGAGTGTTACAAACTGTGATGAAGTGTTGGTTAATTTAACAACTTGATCAGTTATTAATTTTGCAATCTAAATTAATACTAAACTTAATAAAGTTTCTTAAGGTACATAAAATAGGATGCAAACATCATTGTGTATTATGAAGTGTGATTATAGCAAGTTGTTTGCAGTGATGTTACATGACTGAATATCTGAGTAATATTAAGCACCCAAGCAAAAAGGATTATTCACAATAATGTGCAAATCTTATTGAATTATTAAAATATAGTTACTTAAAGATTCTCTAGCCGTGAGCTAAATGATTCCCTCCTCTGGAGTCTTAATTGGATAATGCGGCTCAGCTCCGTGGACATAGTCACTTTAATATATCACAATCCCTTGGCTTCGCAGTGAACTGCTGGTAGCCTATATTGTATGCTGACTGGTGATTGATAGCATAAATATAGTGTGCAAATTTTAATGATAAATGTTAAGTTTTAGTTGTGCATGTGCGACTGCACTGTGATGCTGCATCTGCATGGATGATGACTAACAACTGCAGCTGATTGTAACACTGTATAGGAATTCATTGAAGGTTGGCACAGTGTTAATGTGAGGACACTTAAACTTGTTGTAAGTGAGTTTTGAAATAGAGAGAAGCGCAATGCTTGGTGAGTATCATTAAATATTGCTGTCTTATTACTAGATCTTGTAATGATCTGCAATATCCTTATTGAAGTTTGACAAAGAATGGGAAACAAACATTGCTCCTGCCAGGTTGTGATAGTGAGAACTTGATCTTGCTAATGGTCTTGTTAGTCATCAAGTTGAGCAAGTTAAAAGCTAAGTGTTAGCCTGTTCTTGAAAGTTATGTTATCTATTGTTGAAGTTATTAAACACTGACATTCTTAATTAGCATGAAAATTCATCAATTTTACTAGGTTTGGATACACTGACTTTTGGTTTTACTGGTCAAATATTGACAAATGATTATTAAAACCATTATTGTAACAGAAGGACCTAATGCCTTGTCGTGTCCTCTACCAGTCAACCACTGATACTGCTGACTGAATGAAAACTGCTTAGAGCTTAATTCTATGTAAAGTGACTATATGAGGAAATGAATAACCTTATAGAACTTTGAGCTAAACAAGTTAATTATTATAGACTGTGTCATTCATAACTACTGTGAAATAACATGTTGATTGAATGTAACGGAAACTAGAATAAAATATCTGTGATGGATGTTGGGTTTACTGCTTTAAGGGGGAAGCAGATCAAATAAAGATCTTGTTGCTGTGTTTTATTGTTGTGGCTTGCAGGCAATGGCATGGAGAAAGACTAACAGTATTAGAAGCATAAGCATTACAACAAAAATAAATGCATGTGATGGAGTCCTGTTTGCATGAAAGAGCTGTGATCTATGACTAGCTGACTAAGAAGACCACCTTGGTGGAGTGACGGATATGAGTTCGGATGCAGTTAAGACCTATCACAGTAAAATGGTTTGGTATGAAAACATAAACAGGTCAGTAATGTCATTCGGATTCCTTCATGGCTTATGAGTTGTCTATTTTCATGTATGTTGGGAGCATGCATCTTTTCATGATGCTAAACTTATATTTTGAGTATTGGAGGATGACAGTACAAGTTAATTTTAATGATACACATTATGTTTATCATGTTGAACTATTATGTTTCTCATGTTTGTATTGCCAGCATACAACATGTGTTGTTATGTGGAAATCTGGTGAATAACATAAATTGATAGATACAGGGTGAGTAGCTGTGGTTTATGAGAACAATCCCTTTGTACTGTTGGCAAGTTGTCGCAAATACTTGCATTGGCATTTGACATAATGTCGTTTAAACAGTAAGTTTAATGGTCATGATGGTCCGAAATGTGTATTGCCAATAAAGTCTACTTCATCTGTAAACTGTAAAGTTAATGTCGTAATATACTATCCATGCTATTATTATGTGAACAGATGTCTTGGTGTGGAGCAGTCGTGGCTCGCCAGCTGCCTCAGGGGCTAAGCTGGGATGTCGCGGCTGCGTGGCTGACTGCGGGGCCAGAGCCGGAGTATAACTCCGACTATGCGACTGCCGAGCGGGGCGATGGTCGCGTTGTTTTTGGTAGAGCTTTGGACCGCATCAGCAAATATAGTGTAACAATGACTGCCCACAGGGGAATGCATTAACACTACATCCAACTAGAACGTAGCTCTGATGATGGCCGCGAGGGGATTGCATCAGTAGCCACAGTGTAACAATGACTGCCCACAGGGGAACGCATTTATTCTCGTACTAGAACTTAGCTCTGATGATGGCCGTGAGGGGATTGCATCAGTAGCCACAGTGTAACAATGACTGCCCACAGGGGAACGCATTTATACTCGTACTAGAACTTAGCTCTGATGATGGCCGTGAGGGGATTGCATCAGTAGCCACAGTGTAACAATGACTGCCCACAGGGGAACGCATTTATACTCGTACTAGAACTTAGCTCTGATGATGGCCGCGTGGGGATTGCATCAGTAGCCACAGTGTAACAATGACTGCCCACAGGGGAACGCATTTATTCTCGTACTAGAACTTGGCTCTGATGATGGCCGCGAGGGGATTGCATCAGTAGCCACAGTGTAACAATGACTGCCCACAGGGGAACGCATTTATTCTCGTACTAGAACTTGGCTCTGATGATGGCCGCGAGGGGATTGCATCAGTAGCCACGGTGTAACAATGGCTGCCCACAGAGGAACGCATTAGTACTACGTTACATAAGAAAGTAGCTCTGATGATTGCCGTGAAGGGACTGCATCAGAAGCCCGTGTGCAATAGCGAGTGAAGAGAGGGAAACACATTACCAGTATATCGTACAAGAATATAGCTCTGATGATGGCCGTCAGGGGATTGCATCAATAGCCAGAGTGCAACAATGAGTGTAGAGAGAAACATTACCAGTATATCATACAAGAAGGTAGCTCTGATGACAGCCGTCAGGGGATTGCATCAGTGGCCAGAGTGCAACAATGAGTGCCGACAGGGAAACGCGTTATCACTTTATTTATTACGCAAGAAGGTAGCTCTGATGACAGCCGTCAGGGGATTGCATCAGTAGCCAGAGTGCAACAATGAGTGCCGACAGGGAAACGCGTTATCACTATATTTATTACGCAAGAAGGTAGCTCTGATGATAGCCGTCAGGGGATTGCATCAGGAGCCAGAGTGCTATAAAGAATATTGACAGGGAAACGCAAACGCAGGCTGTTAGGGGATTGCGTCAGTGAGCAAGTGTAACCTATGAGACTGGGGACTGCATTGCACTTTCAGTAAACATAGTTCTGATGAATCGCCGACGGAAAACTGCATCAGTAGACGATACAAAGGTGGCCGATCGATAGGGATCTGCTAACGTAATACGGAATGCATAAAGACACAGGGTGGCCGACAAAAGACTTGTTGACGGAAAACTTGATTCAATGAATGTAAGTTACTTATAATATTATCTAGAGGTGACATATACCAGCGATGTCGTTTCACCGATGGGGTATGGTGGATGTTGTATCAGTCATCACAATCATGACGTGAGAGTACTGAGAAGGTGCCGGCAGTTCCACACCCCTAACTGGAACCGCGCTGAACCTTAACAATGTTATTGGTGTCTGTGTCGCTCAAGACATACAAGTTTAACCAAGGACAGTTGAAAGTCAGCTTATGCTAAACATAACAGGTATGAGGTAACCAATAACACTATGACTGAATGAAGGCATAAAGCAATTACTTTTGGGGGTAGGTTAGTGAATGGGGAGTAGAACCTAAATTGGTCCAATATTAAAGTTTTGTGACTTTTAGATGGATACTTGACGTAACTCTATGCTCAGGTTGGTGTATGTGTAGTAAAACGAATTCAGTTCAATATCAAGGATATGTAACATTTGAGTTAACTTAATAAGTGATGTGACGCTCCATGTGTGTGAGATTTCGCCTGGTAGAATGATTAATCTTGTTGATGATAACTTAACCTACGCTTTCTTGTTGTTGGGTGAATAATGAGCTGAATGAGATGTTAGTTAATCTACTTTTGACTATGTTACAGTACAAAGTCTAACCATGTGAGTAAACAAACATGCTATCTGAGGCGCTTATTGTCGTATCTCGTGGTTAAGCAACTACGCTAAGTGTAGTCTCCGAATTTCACTTGTGATAAATAGCCGCCGCCTTTTGGTGGGAGAAGAAGAGTAAGAAGAAGGGAACAACTTTATCGTGGTGGCTATGGTAACCGAACAACCAGGCGCCCACGGATACATCGGAGGAAGACGCAACTTCACGTCGTGGCGGACCGAGTTCTCCTTCGGGACGAAGGAGCTGCAGGATGGCCGAACTGTTAGCTAGGAATCGATTGATGGGAGCATACCTAAGAGCGGTTCCCGACACTAGCGGTCATCTGTCATCGGGACGTCATTCTACTACGCACGCATCGTACTACGCTTTCGCGCGCTAATCCGTATCAATATATTTTATTTGTAATTATAACGTTTTATTTAGAAAATCCCTGTAACACTACCTAATTACTACTTCCGTTAACCTTAATAAATGAAGCTATTTTTAGAGGATTGGATTAGACAGGTATCAGGAAGGATATGATTTAAGGGAAAAGGGGTTTTCCCTGCCTAACGGTACCTCTACCTGACCTACATACTTAAGAACCTAGTAACCTTCAAACGAACTTCCTAACTGCACCTACTACCTATAATAATTAAGTTTATTTGATTTTGATTAAACGTATAATTTGGAAAGTCAGATGTCACAACGCCAGAACGTTTACCTGCCTACCTAATTGTAGTTAAGTATCTACAATAAATTATAATATCAGTAGGTACACAATATCTCCCCAAACGTTCGTTAAAATAGGTCAAGTAAGTTAATTTATTAAAGGTAAAATGTTTATAAGTCACATATTATTATGCGTAATCTTAGACGTAAGTCTAAGACGTTGTTTTGTTGTAATTTGGCTCAATCAATCGAACAAATAAGTTTAAAAGATAAACGACAGTCATATTTGTTAAGTAAAATCACTGGGGTTTTTTATGTAAAACAAGATCAAATGACCTTGATTTAAACCAATCAAATTGATTTACCGTAGAAATATGTCAAAGTTAAATAGCTCAAATGAGCACAATACGTCACGTTTTGATACGTAAATCGTATTCAAATCTGTTAAATATTTTCAAAGAGTTTTAACACGTAAAGCTCAAATGAACTTAAATAATCCGCATTAATTTAGGTACCGCAAATAAATACTCAAAATAAAACACAACAAAAAGTCAAATAAAATTAACATGCACACAGAATCATGAAATTGAAAATGGGTTCATACTAAGATTATAAATTAATGCACACAATGTTACCTAATAATCGAAATTAGGTAAATTAGTAGCGAACAACACTGTTAAAATCTTGATTAAAAGGAATGATGTGGGATAAAAGAACATTTAAATTATCATAAATCAAGTCTAGAATAACTGTCAATTACTGGTTTGAAAAAGATTTTGGCATTAAATATTTGAATTAAAATACACAGACTTCTTAAAATCTATAACTCACGTTCTCAGCCGTAGAACACTCGCGAACACCACCCATCCAGGTGCAATCAATGCGAAACACCAACTGTCCTGAAACCTAACCTGCTAAACTATTTAAACATAACATTTCTTCCCTGCGTCCCACGCCCCATGTCTTAAGAGCTGACGTTCGAAATCTTTCAATTTGCAGGGGTACTCAACCTTCTATGATCCACGAGCCCCATTTCAGCATAACACGGCAAATATTCTAACACATACTCTAACCTTCCTAAAGTCCTATTATTTTACTATATTTTACTATAACAAACATGACTGTCTGTGAATATATATTTACTTCCTTTTCCTTTATTAGAAAATATATGAATATTGCGTGTCCATGTTTACTTACGTATATCAAATTATTTGACATAATGTAAATTACTAAACTAAACTAGCTTATATGCCTAGGACTTGCGTACATTATTGAGGACAAATCAAATCTTAATATTTTTTTATTTTAAGATCATTCAAAAGTTGACAACATCTGACTTTAAGCATAGTAGAAACAAAGCTTAAAGTGCCCGTTCCGAAGCGTATGGCATACACATGGGTTTGCCTGCGGTGTTTATGATAATCCTAGCGAGTGAAAAATTTAATATTTATTTTATTAATTACTTAAATCATTATTTGATTTGAAAGGGAATGGTCGTTACAATGAGATTATCCTAGCAACGATAGGTAATGTAAAAATACCAATGAATAATTTAATATGTCTATTATCTTTTATTTAACGCTTACCTAAAACACTGGTGTTATACCAGCAACGATATGTTAAGAAAATTTAAAAGCCCATTTCTGCTGAATGTGCAATGAAATGAATAATTGATCGCTATCAAAACTTATCTTTAGCTTTACTACTTACTTACTTTACTTTACTAACAAGAAAAAACCAAGACCTAGTTTTATATACCTTTCAATATTATTTGGAAATTTGAAGAACGTGTAATCACAATTAATTTTGTGTTGTATTAAAACATCCAATCACACTGCAGCAGTAATAAAAACGCTTATCCATTTTTTGCACGTAACAATGATCAATGCGTAATAACTGTCGTGAGTGACAGTCCGCTATAGCTCTATCCCCGATCCGAGATTTCTAGGAAACGCAATTGTCAATCTGTGCGTGACGATTTTAACGCTTAGTTCCGAGTGGACTATCTGTCTAGCGCGCCGGCGCTATACATAATTTGTGGTTGAACGATTATTACTCTTAAATCTATCTTAACTGTTATGATTTTTCAAGCCAATGTTTAGCTTTAAGAGGTTGGGACGCGCTACTCGCACGCTACTGACTATGCCTGTGTGTGTAATCATCATCCGGATCATCTTTCTTTGTAAAAAAGTTTAGTATTATCAAACAGAAGTCAATTTTTTTTAATCCTTTAAAAAAAGTTACTTTGACTGTCAATAACTCGGTAACCGGTCATTTCCCAGTTATAGTGTAAAAGAAAAAAATAATCGTAATAATACGTAGAATATGTATATATACGGCTTCGTTAAGCCTTTCTTTACACCCGATATATGTATGGGAGCTACCCTAAAAAAATATTATTCAATTTTTTTTTCTACCACTTTGTCGGTGTGATTAATATACATATCTGCACAAAATTACAGTTCTCCAGAGTCAACAGTCTCCAAGAAAAACCTCGCACGGACAGACAGACAGACAGAAAGACGGACATGACGAAACTATTAGGGTTCCTTGACAGGACTACGGAACCCTAAAATGACATTATGATCTAATAAAAAATATGTAATTTTGTATTTTTGATGCAATTCTGCAAATCTTATCACAAACTTGTTTGGTAGTACAGTACCTAACCTAAACCACAGAATACATAATAGTACTACTACCTGAGCACTTAAATCCTAAACTAAAGCAAATTGAAGTAAGCAATTGCATTACGCATCCGTCTATCGCCGAAACAACTCAGCATAATGTAAGTAGTAGAAGCTTTTGTAACTGCAAAATGTGATCTTTTATGTCCTCATATTGTGTCTCAACAATGTTTCTTAATTTCAAACTAAAAAGAAAATACTCAAGACGTCGCGTCACAGGCAGAACAAATTCCTGCCTCAAAAGGAACTTACGTACGTAAAGTTAAATTCAAATAAGAGCTGCAGTTTCGGTGAATGTATAAGTCGTGCAGAAATTACATTCCACAGATCTCGGCTAACAGTTTGAAATGAATTGTCCGGGAAATGAGAAAACATTTTTTTTTTTAAAGTATACTACCTACTTTCTCAGCGTTTAGAATCATATCACATATCATACTGATGCATTTTAGTCCGTAAAATTGTGCGAAGATTCAGAAGAGCGGAAGACATCCTATTGAATGAAATATATTTTTGTTTTATTTTTAACAACAGTGCCAGATATCGTACCTATTAGACATAATGCTGCATACTGGTTTACAACTGTAGAGTAAGCCCACGGCAGCATAAAGGACAAGGACAATTATAAGTTGTCAATTTGAATCCCAAATAGGTATGTTGATGATAGAACTTCTGCGCCGCGGTTATTCGGCTTCAATTCCATAAGTCATTAATCAAATGAAGTGTTAAATGACCCAGAGTTGTGGCAGCGAGCAAAAGATTCCGACAGAAAGATATTTCCGTCCTTCACCGACTTTCTGATGATTTTCCTGCCTAATATTTTTCTTTATGGATCGATGAACTCGTTTACAGTAACGATTTGTCGGAAGCTTATTTTGTCGGCTCCGATTTTGTTTGCTTGACTTCGTTGAAATGGTCCCCCTTTTAAACCTATTTTTATTCAGTAGACTATTATTCTGTCTTGTTTAGATGTCGGACCTACAGATTAATTAACTCAAGTAGAACATACGTAGAATATCGTTTTATTTCTTTATGTTCTACCAGAGCTGTGCGAGGAAAGAAACCACAAATAGGATTACTTCATTTCCTAGCATCGCTCAGCACTACTTGGAAGAGGGTTAAGGAGAGCGAGTTCTTACGTACAGTGTACGCCTCATTAACCAACAAACATTTTTGAACTGATTTGGACTTAAAGTCCAACGAAAACATTTTGTAGTATGTAGAAAAGCAGTCGAGTGTACGTCATAAAAAGCTAGCGGTAACTGTTTTCAAGGAATGTGTGCATGGAGTGCGAGCAAGGGGGTGCGAAGACAGAATGGAGATAGAAATATTCAGTAGTTCTACAGCTCCTTCCTTGTTCCTGCAGCACTCACCTCCTTTGCAATAAATATTCTTATTAATGTGCTCAAACCTTAAGAATCGAACAAATCTTTATTATTATGTATCTTCTTTTAATTTAATATCTTAAAAAATGACTACCTATGTTCCTATTTTTTTATAAAGATTTTTGATATAAACTGGGACATTCACCCAGCCTACGGAATTATATAGCATAAAATGAGCCCTTGGCCTTCTCATAAACACAGGAATTCCACGCCATGCTCATCTTTAAGCTTTAACAAAGTGCTTTAAAACCATTGCCAAAATAATATGCTCTTATCGCCCTTAGTGCGTTGTGACAATGTCTAAATTAGCTTGGAAAATTTTATCGTTGAAGGTGTGACGTACCAAGAAGGTTGGCTTCTACAAATAGTTGACTGCATACTCCAGCGGTATCTCTGTATACGGCCGCAGTATGCTAGCTAGATGACAATGTTAGTCTTGTGCCGATATTCAGACTATGTGAAATATCCTTAGACCACGGCTACGAGGCATAAATTATTGACACCGTGTCTCTGTGGGAGGAATTCCATAGACGGGAAGATGGTAGATGGGAATAACGTGATGTAATTCCCCTGCGGTACTGAGACATTGTACCGGGTTTGTTTAGATTAAGTTATTGCAAATCTAACAATCTCAATCATTTGGAAGCGAATTGAGTTTCTGAGAATGAATAGCACTAGATAACTTAAATAAGCTTATCAAAACAAATATGACATAAATTAATTTCGTTATTGAGGGTTTTGAAACTATTCATCTATTTTTTTACCATATTTCAAACAGTCTAAGGATATAAGTATAAAATTTTGTTTGTGGATGATAGAATTTATAAATATCAATTCAGCCAAGATGCGCGAACATAATTATTATGTTGCAAACCCAGGCTACAAATTTCGTTACACACTCTACCCACAAACAATAAGCATGTAGGTATGTATTCCTTGGTAGTGGTACGGTCATGAAAGTTTCTGAAACGAAGATTCTCGGTGTCAAGTGTTTTTTCGCCTTGAAAAGTGTTTACCTGCCATAAAAATCTATTGTGATAAAGATAAATGTTAAAGGGGCGATGGACATTTTTAGACGTACCTGCATTATTTTAACACCCTCGTCACCCTTCTGATTTTTTGACATTTCCCTTTTAGCTTTTCTACTTTATAATGCTATTTCCCCGCTTAGCTCTATTTATTTTGAATGAGACATTTATCATAATATTTCCTGCCCAAGTTTGCGTTTTAAAGATTTCAACTAAGTCAACGACATGACAATGTTATGTCGATGAATTGTGTGTGAATTCAAACAAGTAACACTGTTGTAACAGCAATTGTGTTGTTTAAAATAATGTTACTTTCCTTAAGAAAGACTTGAAAAACACTTTTGTATGTATGTAATAAAATCTTCTTCTGTTCTTAGTCGTCTAGTCTAGTCGTCGTTTAGTCGTCTAGGCAGAGTGGTCGTGGTCATGTCTCGATCGATTCTTATGTCACCGCTGTTATTAGTCATGCCGTAGCTGTAATTTCATTTTTCCAGTGGCAAAGTATCCATAGGGCGCCTGGTCGCCCCGACTGCTGCGTCATGGCCGGTAGCTGATTTCACACCCAGGTTCCCGGACAACTCAGGGCGCCGGTCGCTTCGCAGATTGTTTGGCACACGTTTATTCTTAAACGACCTTATCATGACTCTCGTGGGAGATTAGTGCAGCGTTTTCCCGTTTGGGCCCTAAGGTTTCAGGAGTAAGGGGAGATCGGCACCTATAAAACTTTCGCCGGCTCAATTGTCAACCCCACCTGTACGCACCGGATGGCGACGGTGACAAACTGGTTACCGTCTTACCCTGCTAGAAACCATCGGGGCACTGGCGACCGAGCAATGGCGGTATAACCATTTACACCTGACCTGGCAACCTGTACGGAAGAGGCGTATTAAAATCAAAAGAGCCCAAAAACCAAGCTTTTTAGTGGTATGTGAAGAGTACCTACACTGTTACACTTCTTGGTTCCATTGTTAGATCGCCACAATGGTATCATTATTTTTATTGCCATCTGTAGACCTATGTTAGAATCGATACGACTACGGTAAGGTTCGTTAAAATGGACTATCGCGATTTGACTTTATTGTTGGTTAGTTACATTACAAGTGAAACTAACAAAATGACAGATCTTATCTTAGATAAAAAAATAAGTAGGCATCACCTGATAGGGTCAGTGATCGTCATTATAGTTTTAATAGTTTGCTAAATTACCTCTTTTACTTACAGAAAAATAATAGGAGCTTTTGCAAATCGGCCAACGAAACCACAGGCGGTTCCAGTGACGGATTTAATAAATGAATCGTTGTCACGTCATAAAAGTCAGTTATGCTTCGCAACAGTAACAACAATGGTGGAAGGGTGAATCGATTGGTGCCATCAATACAGGCATAATAAGCGCTCGGATCGCACAATTGATGGCCATGATTCGAGGCTGGGCTGGCTCGAATTTTTATTGAATTTGGGCTGGCTGGCATCAGCTCAAACACAACGTTAGCAGAATTAAATTATGGTTGCGCCAATTACAGTCGTTTTTGAACCGCACGATGGCCGATAGCCAATTTATGCGCTTATACAACCAGTTTCAGTTTTAATATTATCCGTAATGAATTGCCGAAATGAAACGCGGTAATCTGATGGAAGTAATATGATATTTATGTTACGAGCGTTGGTAATTGTTGTAAATCGTTTTTAATTTAATTGATTAATGACAAATCGTGTAATATTTGTATTGCGTTGTTTGTAATTGGGTAGTTAGGGATTCATATAAAATTGGAAAAACAAACACAGCGCACAAAAGACAGCGTACTTTTTATACTCAGCCAAAGTTATTGTTCTAACGGGGAAAGATTTCCATCGCTTTTAAATTGGTTTTTATTCACAACTAAAATCATGAAAGTCTTTAGTCTATCTTGATCTTTGGATAACGTAATTAATATAATTGCCAATAACGATAAACCATCCAAAAAACTAGGTAATCAATCAATCCTTTTTCAAATCTCGCTTCTGCTGAGCGGTCACACAAGACCACGTTACAATGAAAAAAAAATGTGTTTCGTTTTGCAGCTAAGGGGTTTAAGTTAATTATTATCGTAGGTCAGTGGCGGGTATTGGTTTTATCTTGAGGCAGGCAGGAGATACTTACTAATGTATATTATTGATAAAAATCTGTGGTTTTCACCAATAACACACATTCGTCAGTACCTACTGCCTACCTCGTAGATATTCAGGATTTGAACTATTTTTTTTCTTAACGTTGATGTTAAATGTGACATAATTCTCTATAGAAATAAAAAAAATAACAACATTGACTACTTTTTTTTGGTACGTACATCTAGGTCACATAGACTAAGTCAAAGGTAGACATATAAACGGAATGGACAAAAGAAAAACATTTCATACTAGGTACTTTTTAAATTAGGGATCTCCCAAAGGCTTTTTCATATTTGACGAGTTTGTTTAGGGCTCAAAGGGAAAATAAGAAAATATTATTTACTTAAAACATCATGTGGGTAAAATCCATAAACAACGTAGTGTCCAAGGAATAAAATCAATCTAACTCTCGTTTGGCAATTTATTTGAGTTCGCAAACAGTATTTTTTTCGTGTCCAAAGAAATTTTCAACTATCATTTTTCTTACGATCCTACGCACGATATATTTTGTAAAAAAATATTTTGAATCATCTCTCATCTCCATTTATAAGATTGATATTATTGAAGTATTTTAAGGCCGATATAAGAACCTATCTGATTTGTACATTTGAATAAATATACAGACATGTACCTTACTATGAACTCTAAACAATGTACTAGTATTGTTTTACGTCAAAATATACAAAATAAAAGTTAAAGTCATTTAAGACTTCAAGGTTAGGCCTTAGATCGTACACGGGTTGTTACAGTCGCAATCATTATTTTATCACGTATCATATCAATATTAGTCAAATCTTTCATTCGACTAGTCCTAAAATAAAGCTATTTGCACATTTGCTCGCCACAATTCATTTCTCATTTCCGTAACGTTCACTGATCCCCGCTCGGTCACAAACTCTCATCTTGTAACAGGTAATTTATTTTACTTAAAATGCCTTCCATTCCAACAAATACCGGTTCGGACTGGAAAGAGCTGGTTAGTTTGGCTTCAGCTGCGGTTATAAGCTATCTCACCTGATTACAGCTATTTGCTCTGGAGGTATCACCTCGTTAGTAAAGTTGGATTTATTGTGATAAGAGCTGGTAAAGTTTTAAAGTAGTTACAATGTGAGAACTATTATATTTTAGTCACATAAATTTACTGATGAAGCATTTTATGATAGATAGATACTCTTCATTGCACACCAAACAAAGAAGTTACAGTTAATATTTACAGAAAGATGTACAATTTAGGCGGTCTTATCGCTAAAAAGCGATCACTTACAAACAACCTTCAGATTAAGCTTTGATACGAATAAATTGAATGTATTGTAGGTATCCATTAAGAGGCTGCGGAGAAAATTTAATATTATAACCACGATAATTCTATTCTTTTTTATGCAGCGAACAACGATATTAAAAACCCTAATATCGTTGGCAGCCAACTACTTTATAAAACCATTTTTTTACATCGCCAAGCAACAAGTCTAAAGTCTATGTTTACATGAAAAGAAAGAAGAAGATCTTTGGGTTGATCTTATTTTTAATTTTTTTACGAAGTACTTCAGCCCAACGCCTGAGTCATTTAGCTAGTTTTAGGTTTTAGCATAACAGCACTTATACTAAATCAAGTGTAAGTTTCCTGAGAATATTGTTGGCTTCTCGGCTAAGTTCGGGCAAGGCCACAATTCTGCCCTCATTTCCGTGGCATCACCTCTATAATCCCCGCTTGGCCTCTTCAGATCCTGCTCTTATGCATACAGGCTAATACAATAGTTGTCTGCCAATTTGTAGCTTGGTGTTGAAATGCAGCGTTGTTACAGGACGCTGTTGAAATGTTCTGTTTACGTAATTATTTAGAACTATGGTAATAGGGCGTTTTGCATAGGATTTTGAATAACTTTCCAAAAGTTTATTGAGATCTGGAGTCTGGAGTTACCCAGTAGGCGTAGCTTATTTTGTTTTATTGGTCAAGCTATGTTACTTTTTAAAAATTTTGAATGAGTAGCATGAAAATATTTTTTTAGTATAATAATATTATACTGTTACATTTATTAATGTTTATGAAAATATTTCTTAGTATTTTTATAACGGATTTCTTAACCTAATTTCATATTTGAAATATTTTTCCTTTTAGCACTTTGTGCTATTAAATTACGAGATAAAAATGACCAGGACCCTAGACGCGACTAGTCTGGACATGATATTTAGAGACCAGTTTAATTGTTACATACCCTTTTATAGAAGTCAGTGTTGGGATTCGAATTACATAACTACCTACTTCTAAATAAGAAATCTTTATAAGTACTAACTCATATTTTTACAGTAAAAGAAAAACAAAACCAATTAAACTAATTTTATTGTTATCTATCCGTTCGGAAGCTAACTTTGTAAAGTGAAATAAAAATCTCGTTCAATGTTCATCCAATTAGTTGACATCTTTACCTTTCCATCTAGTCCACTAGGCGCTGGCTCGTTTGCCTTTACTATGGCGTTTATAGTCAATTAAAGGATACAGTTTTTAATTGAGCCCCGTATCCCCTTGCAAAGTAAATCAATTAGGGCGTATAGAGGCAGGCCGTTGCGGCAAATTGATTTGATTTACTCAAGCGCCATAGATTTTATGGGGCGGTGAGCGTACTTAGTTAACTTAGTCTAGGCATGTTCACTGCGGTAGCTTTATAAGAGCTAGGTTCTGATTTACCTGTAATTACTTACTATACAACTATGATAAAATTATATCATAAAATACAAAGCTATAAATTCTCTTTACAATGTAAGGCACATTTTTTGAACTACGATCAGTAATATTATTTTGAAACCTGCCTCTTGCTCCTTGCTTGTCTTTGGATTAAAAATACACAAAAAAAAAAGAAAAGAGATAAAGTTACTGTTATACTGTTAGACAAAGAATGAAACAGACTCCAATTTGTAGATAACTTGGGAAAAATAATTGTGACATAGGTAAGTAAAGGGGCCTTATTACCACAAACTATACTGTACGTTTAAAGGTAAATAAATGATTTAAGTAGCACTGCTTTAAAATACCATTACTGGCATGTCACTATATATATATATTTTTTAAACACCGCACTCAAGCTTTGTTATTAATACTGTTAATAAGTAAACAAGAATTTTAAATAATTTCAAGAAACATTTATTTTAATGTTGATAGTCCTTCTCTTGCTTATATTGATCGTTAATTTGTTAGATCGTCTATTATAAAATATGAATACTGGCAAGCTGCGCCAGGAATCATTACAGCGCTATTTATCCCGCTCTCGCATTAATGCAGCGCTGATTAATTTATTAAGGAGCGCAGTGTGCGAACTGATGGCTGCCGCTGCTGCTGTTTTAACATATTTTATGGTAATGCACACAGTATCGATCATCGTATTTAATAATTCAAAAGTTTAATGTGACGCTATCAGCTATAAGTACGATATGTTAAGATGTCAACGATCTGTAATTAATAAATCACAATATACGAATAACGAAATAAAATAACAGGTACTTTTGCTAAGTAATTTAGGTTTTTTAATCGTCTTTTTAACGTAGACTTGGCTCATTCCGCGTTGCGTTATCTTTCAAGACGATCATCGTATCAAAGACGCGTTTGCGCGGAACTAACAACCAATCACGGCCGGCGTTGTAAGCGCAGCGCAAAACTAGCCATTCGTAATCGTAATGGTCTTCTGCGCATCTTTTGCCCACTCTAGTTTTAAGAACTCACGATGTTGTTTTCACCAGTATCATTTACGGATGTTTTTGAATTTGTTGAAGATGATTACATCTTGCTTAATAGCTGCAGTTTGTTTTATAGTGTGGTGTGGTAAATGCGGTGTCGAAATATTTCCAAAAAAAGTTTTAAGCTATAAAATTGCTAGAGTAACCTATTTTTGCAGACAAAAAAAACATGGTAGGCATTGGTAGTAGGTAAATCGGAATCGTTGTATTGCGATTTATCACAGTCATGTATTATATTCAGCGTTGATTAATTTATTATGGACCGCAGTGTGAACTGATGGCTTCCGTTGCTGCTGTTTTAACCATTGATGTAAAAAGTAAAGATACGGCTGACAGAACAAATCGCCTTGCATTTCCTCCATACATGACACACTAACCCCATCTGTTAGACTTTGATGTCAACTGTCAAATAGCAACCTTGTAAGAGCGGCTAAAAACGAAAGAGGAACTAAGAAAAAAGTTTTTATTGCACAGATGTTATATTTAAAGTAGTGTCAGAGTAAATATAACTTTTTGCTTTTTCAAATTAAATACGTCAACATAAATTAAAGTAAAATAAAATAATCTTTATATGCTTAAACACGGTATGCATGTTGTATGCACGGTGTACATGAACGTGCCAAGCATGTTTAGCCAAAACGAGGCATGCAAATTAAATATAAAATTGATCTAAAATTAAATATAAAATTTAGTCTAAAATTGCATTAAATTAAATAGATTTCAGTCATATCATAATTATGTTGAAATTATTATTTATTATTTAAAAAAAACTCCCTTTATGGTAGGTATGTGAGATTAGCCACTTATTCAGTTTTGTTTTAAATTGATTGTTATTCAATGTTTTGAATTCATTAGTAGGTATATTATTGAAGATTTTTTTATACTCATTATCATGCAGCTTTTTTTATACTGCATTGTTATTGTAGTTTTTAGTAGTACCAGGATATTTTGATTTCTTGTGTTCCGTGGATAAATCTCAAATGCCCTATTAAAAATATGCATAATTTGCATTACGAATACACATGTTTCAAATATATACAGGGACGTCAATGTTAGTAATTACAATTGTGCAAATAGAGGACGACATGATGTTCGTGAAGGGACACCGCATATTGGTCTTATGCATCTTTTTCTGGCAATAAAAGCTCTATTTATATTAGTGCTATTGCCCTACATCAGTAAACTGTAGCGTAATTTAGAGCCTACAATGCATAAAAGGTAGCAATCGCAGTTTTTGTTATGCTGGGGCTTCACCTGCGTCTAGTGTCGTTATTTAGTGCTCTATTTGACGTAATACGCAAGTGTGGCCGGTCTTTGTGCGCTAATTTGCTTTAATAACATTAGACGTTAGTCGATAGCTCGGACCGCGGTAACTTTTGACACATTAAAGGGATTAAGCGGGCGTTTAGTGCGTTGTTGTGGCTACACCTACTATACTAAACATGTTAAAACACGGTCACATTCAAAAACTCTTTGTGAAATAAATGTTAAAGTGCATAGTTATTAAGTTAGGATGGAGTAGACAAAATAATAAAAGTATTGAGTTCTTGGAAGCGTTTTATTTTATTTTAAAGACACACTCACAGATCACACGCTAACTAAGTCGTTAGACGCTAGAATCAAACGTCAAATAAGTGTGGCCAAGCACTTAGCACGTAGCTTAATGCTTTAATTTAGTTAACGCTAGTCATGCTTTTATTTGAACGTTAGGCGTCACGCAAGTGAAGCCCCAGCATTACTGCAACCGTTTGGTGCGTCTCTTTAGCGCAACTCATGCAAGACTTGTACAGTGCGCGTGAGCTGCGCGCGTGCGGTTCTGGTTCACATTCAAGCCAGTTTAAAGGTCGCGTTCGCGCGGCTCGCGCGCAGCTCTTGCCAAAGCTCTTGCCTGCTGTACAAACATTATCTATATGCGTTTTCCAGTTCACGTCTTGTTCTATAGTTAAACCTAGGAACTTCGTTTGTTTTACTTCGTTAATTTTCGTGTCAATAGAATGAATATCAATAAAAATAAAAGTATTTAAGTATGTTTGTTAATGTATTTAAGTATGTTTATAAATGGATTTAAATATGTCTATTATCTGTATCTAGTCGCAATAGCACAAGATTTGCTTAGTTTGGCTAGATAATGGAGTGTTTGTGGATACAATTTATTTTTATATACAGAATCATTACCTTAAAACTTAAAAAAAATATATATCAGATAATTTATATTTTTATTTATGACATTTCACTGTCCTTCGAATAAAACATTTTTTTTTATCTTTTGCCTTTTGTTATTTTTGGCATGTTTTCAATTTTTAACTCATAGTGCATCACGTAAACTTAAAATAAGTATTCAATAAATTATCATAAAATAAAATATTTATATTACATCGCATGTACTGGACTGCACTTAGTGCACTGTGAGCACTATTATGGCTATACTATAACCATACAACTAATGCACGCCGCTACAAAGTTGTATCGGTTTTGCACGGTAAATATGGCGTTGCTTCGTAAAATTGACAAAGAAGTTAGAAAATTGTTAAAGTAATGTAAATAAGTTTAATGTTTATCAAATATGCGGCTTATTGGTGAGAAGTAATATTAGAATTTGTTTTAATGACCTTTCTGTCGTAATTTAAGCAACCTTTCAGTGAACATCTAGGCATTTTTATTTTTTCATACAAATGTCAGATCCCGATGACCGCCGACCACTGACTACGTCACATCGGCCTCGGTCGGGTCATTTTCGGGTCTCTTTAGGTCCAACACCCAGACGTGTGGTCCGCCCTGTCCTTACGAAGTAATATATAAGTCAATGGTTTTAACACATTTTATGGTTATGCACATGATATCGATGACGTCATTCAGTGAAACTGTTGTATATATGCAAATGTCATAAAAACTGAAAAATGTTTTTGTCATTTATAACTTTATAGTGAAGCCTTTTGGAATCTTCTTAATATATAAAACAAAGTCGGGTTTGTTTAAACACTTATAACTCGGCTGGACCGATTTTCATGGTTTATGATTTGTTGGATTTGTCTCCTCCCCGAATAGCAGAATAAATAATAAGAACATACGAAACGTTGACGAAAAAAAAAAAAAAAATTGTTAGAATATACGAAGTTCGCCGGCCCAGCTAGTAATAAATAAATTAAAATAAAATAAAAAGAAGTTCACCGCTACGTAAAGGTTGTACAATAATAACTTAACGGAAAGCATACCCAAATACTATTATTAAAAAACTTGACTCAGGCACATAGCCTCGATCGTGCTGAGCACACAAACAATTGGCCGTTACCGCTGGTTTTGTAGTCACAACTATTCGTAATTACTCAACAAGTAAAAAATTAAGCAGTGCTATTTCATTTAACGATTGGACTAGACATTAGAGTTAAGACCCGTAGTTTTTAAACCGCTATGCAAGCTATTTAAGTGGATGGCTGACACTGATACGCTATGATAACTGAGGTAATGTATAGAATATCCAATCTCAGTGAAAATGTCTAATAATATTTTTCGTTGTATCGTTGTCGGTACAGAGTTAGAGACCTATTTAAAAGATACGAAGCTTACTTTAATTTATTTGTTAATAAATAGCATATTGTGTTATGTCAGCGTCAGACGTCTGTGTCGAACAGGATATTACAGATATGTTATTGCTTCTAATAATGTTTGTTGCAAAATCGAAATATACGAGAACCAAAATTGAACTATTCTAAAATAAAACAGATACCTATCACGTACAGGGTATTTTTTTGTATCATCGACTTGATATTATACCCGGGAACCCCCATAAATAAATAAGCGCCTATCTACTATATATCTTGGCCTCAATACGAAACACACATATCTTTTATTCATCCTCAAGTGAGTATACTTTTTGCCTTTGAAATAAGTGGGTTGTACAAAATCGATCCTGTTATTGGTTTAGCGAAATCCTAAGGAATTTACTGTCAAAGTCAGGGTTAACGCGTCACCTCCTTGTAGATTGCTCGGGTCTCATCGTAAAACAGCCTAATCTGTTTAGCTAGAATAATTCTGAAAAGTAATTTATTTTAAAAAGAAGATTTTTTTATTTATGGAATACCAACTACAAGTGTGTATGCAAAAAGCTTAGTTTGCGTGGTCTTTGGTTTAATAAAAATTCTCGCCTTTTTACCCGACTGCCAAACGAGGGTTATGTTTTTTGTACTTAAATATACAGGTTGTCCCGTAAATCAAGGTCAACCTTGTAACCACATATATAGAATATGTAATATTAAAGTGAACAAATTTGATTTTATCACTTTTGAAAATTTGCATGAAAATTTATCGACATCCCATACAAAATTAACAAATTAGTCAATTAGATTTGTAAAGACAGTAAAGAATAACATATGCATAATTTAAAAAGTAATAGAACACCAGTTGTACAATATGATGTATAGAATATGTGGTTACAAGGTTGACCTTGATTTACGGGACATTCTGTATATACACGTATACACATACTTCCTTTTAAATAATTTTGTCTATTTATAAAAACTGCATCAAAATCAGTTGCTAAGTTTTAAAGATCGAAGCGCACAGGCGGGAAGTGGTGACTTTGTTTTATACCCACTATGTAGGGACACAAAATTTGTATGTTTGGCGACCCAATTGGCGCAGCAGCGCGGAAATTCGACTTGAAGCGGTGGTTACCGTGTTCGATTTGCAGTTCGGGTAAATTTGGGAAACATACTCTATTATATTATTTTGGGTCTACGTATACTGAGAGATGCCACTGGAAAAATCCTGGTACCTTGCAACACCCGGATGTTGATTCTTTACTTCAACACCATGACAGTGGTGTTTTAAGTGACACAGGCCTTTCCAGAAGGAGGATTTTTAAGGTTGTCGATCGCAGTTTGGCCAATGGTGGAGAGGAGACGCTGCTGCCCGTCTTCTTATGGCGGTTCTCCTGTAGTCGCCTCTTACGACACCCATAGGTAGAGAAGGGGTGGTGCAATTTTTTTAACGAACCGGCACCACACGGCACTTTTTTAAAATTAGTAAATGTTTTAACTGCAGTCAGCAACATTGGACACAAGTATTTTCCTGATCAGGAAGAGGACATCCGACACTTTTGCAAAGTCGTGGTCTCCATCAAAAAACACGTTGACCTCATTATCATTGCTGCTATAATGTAATATCCTAGGCACACAGTAGTGTGTCAAGCCAAGTTTCAAGCAATCAGAGGCATACTTATGTACATTAAACAGTGCTTTAACGATCATTTTCGTCGAACTCAATATAGATAAAAAACCGGTCTCGCGCATGAAGTGTTCCGTACCACATTATTTATAAAAACGGCAAAACATCACGATTGTTGTATGGGAGCCCCCTTGAATTTTTGTTGTATTCAGTTTTTTAGTATTTGTTGTTATGGCGGCAACAGAAATAAATCGTTTGTAAAAATTTCAACTCTCTTACTATCATGGTTCATGAGATACAGCCTGGCTGGTGACAGACGGACAGACAGACAGACTGACAGAGAGACAAACAGACAGACAGACAGAGGGACAGCGGAGCCTTAGTAATAGGGTCACGTTTTACCCTTTGGGTACGGAACCCTAAAAAACAAAATTAGGTTTGATGATACTATTTATAGGATATTATGTTTAGTCCACAGTCGTTGTTGCATGTTAAAGCAACAAACATGCATGCATTAAATTGATAATGATGATAAAATTCGAAAAAAGAAGTAGTGTTTGCCTTTCTGCCACTTAATTACTAAATATAAGTGAGTTATGATGAATACCGTAATAATAAATCAAAGGTAATTTCCAATAAACGCATAATAATTCAAGCTGACAGCACGGTTCGGAAGACTCAAGTTCCAGAACTTAGGATATTGCTGTCACCGCCCGCGGTTAAACCCTTGTAACGGTAGCACGTATTTGTGGTTATCAAAATGTTTGGGTTTGACTATGACTGCTCTTACTAATTATTATTATTATGGGAAGTCATCTGTGAGATGATAAGGCTACAATTTGTGACTAGTTTACGAATTGTGAGATCTCTTTGTTGACTAAAATTTCAAACAACACACTTGTTATTGTGTGAAAGAAACATTACTATTTGATGTTGAGATTTAGATAGAGTAGGGGTGCAAAACTCAAAACAGTCCGATTCTCACATTTGAACTCCGAATGTTTTCGCGAGATAGCAGCCAAATGAGTCGAAATTATTATAATAAGTCCGATAAAAGCCGTTCCAAACACTGTGAGAGCATGATAAGGACTCTAAAAGTAATTCATAAATATTTTGATATGTGTCTCGTGGTTTGGTTGTGACTCTTACTTTGTATGACCATAAACAAAGTATTTTGTTAGATAGCTGGGTACTAAAAATAATGTAAATTTTATTCGAACGTTGTATTTTACGGTGCATTGACTTGCATAATATCTGCGCATAAACTTTGTGTTTTTGACGCATTGCGTAAACTGCTCGGTGTCAAATAATTTGCATGCAACTGTAATAAGCATTTGGTTAATTTCTATAAAATAAATGTTACATGAAAAAAAACGTAAATATTTTTTGTCGAAATTCAATATACTGTAGTGTTAATATAATATTGTAATCTTGAATCTTAGTTAAAATTGACAGTCGGCGAAAATAATTAACTAATATTATAGCGTTCTTTTTACAGTAATCTTTGTCACATAAACAGATTTAATTCATTAGAAAGCAAAGACAGCTAAAGCATGGCAGACGCGGCGACATAATAATTTAAATTCTACGTACGTAACGTAGAATTTGTTTTTTCCTGATATCTAAGTTACTTAACAAAGGATGACACCCCCACGAAAGTCAACCCACAGAACGCCGGCACGCATCCCTTGGTGAGATTTCAATAGTTTATCTTGATAACCTGAATTTCGTGGGCAACACACAAAGGCCTAAAACCGTCCACTCAAGTATGCCTAATAACATCCAATTAGCTGAAGAATGGGTGTATAATATACAACCGTTTGGAAGGGATATAAATCAATTTTATCGACACCGAATGCCAGCGCCGCACATTGTCTGCGGCCAGTCTGTGTAACTATTATTCCTGTAATTACACTTAATTCGACAGAAATTCTTCACATTGTGCCGGGGCTTTTGTAGTTTATTCGACGGAAAATAGGCGTCAACAAAGGATAGCCATATTGTTGTGAACCAAATGCGGCAGTTGTGGTGAATTCGAGTTTTATTTCCGTTACTGCCTAATGATCGATGCCTACCACGAAAATGTATCTTTCGTTCGGTCATATAAACCTAACAAATTGAAATAACCAGTCTCATGTGTCAATCCTTTGTTAAAATATGACCAACTCAATCTAGCCGTCTAAAAAACCCGACCGTTTTTAATTGTTCATACCTTGTTAAACCTTTAATACAGGTGAATGGATATTTTAATTTGATCGGATAATACGACCGAACGAACGATGCGTTTTCGTATTAGGCCTCCTGAGGATCGTTCCGACGTCTATCGTTTTATCACCTGCCCTCTGCCGTGGGAGGCAAAACATTTTGTAGTACTGTGGGTAATAGTGCTTATTTTATGGAAAAGGGCTAACAGGGGCATTCATTGGATTAAGTCAACATTTTTGTTGCCTATCTGCTTTAGGTAAATCGTATCAGAAAGCCAAAGAGTAGTTATATAGTACCTATGCACCAGACAACACGCCAATAATTATGGTCTCGTATTAAGGAATCGATCACTGTAATACGAATTTAATACGAAACAAAACAACGTTTTTTATTATTGTAACTGAGCACAATTCGGAATTTCTTTGCAATTCGGAAATTGAATGCAGGTTGTATGACATTATAAAAAAAAATAACTGAAATAGAATCCACGTTTTAACGCTATTCAGTAGCTCGAGCACGAATATTTGATGTATTCGCAACGTCAACGTATCGAGTCTACTAAACGATTACACAGCAGGTCTGCTCTTCCAAGTGAGCTGCCGTAGAAATTAGTTAGTCCAGTATGTTTTTTAAATTGTTTCATCGATCGATGTTTAAATTATATAATGTGATATGGGTGGTACTTCTAACCCGTTAAGGCTACGTGCGATATCTAATATTATCGACAACAAAAAAATAATCATTTGGGAGGTCAAATCCTCACCCTCTATGAATAACGGTCATTTTGTTTTTTTTAACACTTTAGGCAACCAAGGTTTCATGTATCGTAGAAACATGAAAGAAATACCACAAGATAGCTAAAAGAACAGACTAACCGACCATAAACTTCAATTCTGATGTTAAGGGTTTTCTTGGCTAAAAAAAAAATAATTCAATAAGTTATTTACGAAAACAAAAACAATTTTTGAATTTTTTGCAGATTTGTTTGGACCTCAAATTATTTTGTTTGTCAATAAAATTTGATACCAAACTTAGCCTAAACGGGTTAGAAGTTTCGCCCTTATCACATTGCATATGTTTTCGACTCTCGTACTTAAAAACAGTTTTTTTTTGTACTAATTGAGCAACTGAGACAGACGATTTTTATACCAATAGGTGTAGTAGGTACTATGCCACAACAAGTATGCATCTTCAGAATTCGTTTATAACGTTGAAAAGTTGATAAGAACTCAAATACTATGATTTCTGTCAGATGGAGTTCATTGTAAAAAAATGATTAATCGATGAATGTGCCATTATATACAATTACCTAACCTAACTTTATAAAGTAATATACTAATGTAATAATGTAGTAATATAACCATTCAATTCACAATCCCAGGTCGTTCATTTTTCAACAAACATTGAACCCAGGTCCAATTCCATTACCCAAATAACTTGCAACCCACCCAAGACTATATAGAAACATTATGAAGTGCTGAAGTGTTTAGTTTGAAATCCGTCCAAGTTTCTCCAATACGATTTTCACCAATTTTGAACTAACTCAAATACATCTATATTAAATGAAATGACTTAAAAGCAACCATTAGATACATCATTTTGCAGTAAAGGGTTAATTTAGAATAGAGTTTAATGAATACGGAAAATAGTTACACACTTCATTATAATTTATATAAAAATTGTAATATTCACGATGGACCTACACCACCTTAAAGAACACAATTATCAAAGACGTAGGACAACCACCTGTTAAATGTTTTTCCCCCTTGGGTTCGAACCCAGAACTGAGATAAGCTGGCATTTCGATCACTGCATAACCGAAGGCGTCATAGCTTCCAATTGTTTTTTTTTAATATTTAGGCCTTAACATGACTAAAACGCCTAACATCTCGGTTGTGAAAATCAAATTATCAGAACACATGTTACTTGAATGTAAAAACTAAAAACACATTATTCTACAAGAGGATTTTATAAACATGTTGAATTGAATAATATTGTTTTTTTGTGCATAAAAAAAAAACAAAAACATGACTAATATCTTGAAAAACATGTTTTTCCGATGTTTAGAGGTCGCTATATTGTATGGCCGCGTCATTACCCATCATATCAATTTATTAATTGAAATGGAACTGCGTTAGACATGACCTGTCTCAAGTCTTATACGGGGAAGTTTCGATAGCGACCGAACTTAAGATTCCCCCGGTAAAATCAAGACGGCAACTGATAGTCAGGACGCGTTTCTATACGGTTTGATGCCAACGCGTCAATGCCCGGCGTCGGATTTTTGTTTATGAGCATGATTGAAACCAAAATAAGTAAACCGAGTTTCTTACTCTGCTTTCTGACAGCTGCAGTACTATGCAGCATGTTCAGGTAAAAAAGGAACTTGTAAGGAGCTTAATTCATGCCTGTTTGCAAAATTAAATTAGTTTAATAGGTTTTGAAAACAATAATTTCAATTTGCGCACGATAATTCAAGAATGAATACAAGTTCTTAGAAATTAAAATAAAAACTCTAATGCTATTTAATTTTATAACTCTAGAATGCTTGGTTTCGTCATCCAGCACCGGTCAAAAATCGGATGAAATCCATTTGAAGAAACACTCCCTAGACTCCTTTGCCGACTTCCTGAATTACTATGCAATGTAAAGAGAACATAGAAATAATTAAATTTCGTTTTAGATAAATTTTAAAGTGGATACTCGCACATCCATTAGTTGGTGATTGCACAAATCGCATACCTAGTATTACATACTACCCGTGCATACAATCGAAAGCGGATTAATTTGCGGTGTTCTAAAACTGGAAATCCATCTAATGCTGCTAATCGTGTATTACTATTCCGCAGTTGGGTATAAATCACGATATAACTTATGTAACCAACTAATTATTATGGAAATATAAACCAATGCTTAAATAATTTGAAAGGTCATAAGAGGATTGTAGGTATCTGAATCCCAAATAATAAATTAATTTTAATAAAACTTTTATTAAATATTAATGCCAGTCTGCAAGGTATTTAAATTACTATTAAATTAATTATATGCATTTTATTATAATATTAAATACAAGTACCTACGTTAAATTCAGATTCAGTATAAGTCTAGATTTATGAGAAATTCAGTGACACAAGCAAACCGCATTTATGGAATATAATGGCTACCAATTAATGATGGGGCCTGGTTAGGCCATGAAATCTTAAAATATATGTCGGTACCTCGTGGGCGTCCGAGCTCTACCTGGTATTATAAAACGCCATCTCTAAATTTCTTGAGGTAGCAGTTGATTTTTATCCGTCGGCAACAATGAAATTATTACAAAAAAATACGAAAGGACGCTATGGGAAATTGTCGCCATGAGAGCTGATGAAATCGTTTTTAAAAATATTATTTTGTGTAAAATTGCTTTTTTACAAGAAACACACTTATAAAAAACGTTATCTAAATACAAAATTTATTCAAATCGTAAGAACCGTAAGTAATTTTACTATCTTAATCTCGTTTTGTATTTTCTATATGGAGTTTGACGTAAAATCAATACTGCTTAGGTATCGCTTTAAGCTCATACTAAGCCCCCTGTTACGACGTATTGCAGACTTTAATAGTTAAATTATAAAAATATATCAAATTATATGACTGATTAAATCTGTAGATTCGGTGGGTAGGTATACATATTAAATGCTGTTTGTAATCAAAATTTATGTTACACCACGACTAATCTGCCTGTCACAACATAAACCCTTTTTAAATGAACCTATTCCAGTCCATCCCTTTGTTCTCGACAGCTTTTGAACTCGATACCGCACTTAAATTACTTTGATAGATTCCGATGAAATTATTTGATCATAACAAACACAGTGGAATGCTTTTATTATTTCAGGTTATGAAAATCAAAGTCCTTAATTATGTTATATTGCGATTTAGTCTCACACAAGATGGTTTGTGAATTCAACGGAATAAAAAAAACACCTTTGGCAACCCTTAGGTAATTTATTTATTTAGGTACATACCAGAATCCAATTGATAGATTAGATCCTCTTTTAATAAAAATTATAAAATATAATAGAGAACATTTTTGTAATTCTATCATATTTGTTTCCGATTTGATCCATTCGAGCGGTATAGTATTATAACTCATTATAAGACTATGGTAGTACCCAGTTCATTCGACCAAACATTAATTCGTCTTACGTTAAACGGCGAAATGCATTTCGACAGCCTGTAGTAGACTCTAAAACAGGTCTACCAACATTAATTTCTTTTGCTGCCTGGGCCTCCGTACGACCTCGTTCATTTTAGTTATCATTTGTTTATAATCTATTTATTGTAGTCAATTAGTCACAATAGAGAAGGGCCACTGCTGGCAGCGATAGCTTGCGCAAACAGCACAGCGGATAATCCGCAGGAGTCGTCCGCCGGCGCGTACAACCAGACAACAGGGACTTGCTAATTTGTATAATTCGTTTAGTAAATTCCCTATAGATGTTACAGTCAAAATTCATAACCAGTAATAACTACTTCATTTGATGGTATCGGTAAAACTATTAATTATCCTATTAATTTCCTCAGTTAGACTGCTGTTAAACGTTTTCACATATCCCTGTTAGTGATTAAGAACACATAGATTATATTCCTATTTGCTTTAAAAGTTTGACTTTAGCGCGGTCCCCATACATCAGATGCTACGTTCGCTTTGCTCGCTCGGCTCGTGTATTATTTTGTTCAATATTCTAACTCATAATAAAGGATACCAACTACTTTTACTGTGACATGGAGTCATAGATAATATTTGTGTACGGTGGTTGTGATTTACTGGTCAGCGCTTAGGTATCTTGTATATTTTGCCGCAGTCAATCAAGTGGGGATAAATAACCATAAAAGGTCATATTAAGACTGACTTTTACCACACATTTGAAAAATGTTTTAAAAGTTCGTCAGGGAAATTTTTTCTTAAAGTCAGTCAGGAAGAGGGCTCTGAAGCGGATTGATTACAGAAATTAGATAAGGTTGGTGATTTGTTGACAGATCCTCCACCAAACCAAATTGGACCCGTCTGAAGTATAGTTGTATGGCCATGCGTAGGTACCTAAATATTTGACAGTATCTTTGGAGGGAAACAAATAATAATCCAGCGGCTGCGGCTGCTAAACAAATAGACCGCGATCCTTGACGCCGCTCGAGCGCACGGGATGAGTGGCGTCGCGCTCGCGTCTGACTTGTGCGATAAATGTGGCGAACGTCCGTGAAACTCAAGGCTCAATAGCTAAATACACAAAATTAACATAACAACATTAATACAATTCAAAGCGTAAAAAAATAATTCGGTAGAAAAAGTGATTTAAGGGTTTTTTTTAAATGAAAGTATAAATTTTTGTAAGCCTGTACAAAGTGGTTACTTGATCATTGAAAGTATCTTCTCTCTCACTCTCACATTCAAGTTTGACATTTGCTGTATTTTTTTATATTTTTGTAAAAATAAACATTATCTTGTAATTTTAGGTGATGTAAATACCAAAATACAGTTTATATGCGTAAATTTCGAAATGGTTTTGGAATTAGCTTAAGTTATAGATATTTTTCTTTACATACCGAATTGTGATTTTGGTTCCTACCAGAATCGGTTCTTTTTTTCATTATTCAGAATAGGATAGTTTAATCACTTGCGGAAAGGTATTAATTTTTGAAGTAGAAGTGAAATAAAATAATTTTAATTCTTTCAACATTTTTGTATAAAATGTGAAAGTATGCACTTGCTCGTATTACCTACGTGTTTAAAAAGTAGGAAATTAGACTTAGTGTTACAAGCTATATCTGCATTTCCCAGCACAAATGCAGGTTTTAAATGCCATAATTTTATCACTTTCCAAAAACATACTGAAGCTAATTAGACAAAACGAGAACGGAATGAAGAGGTCTTCATTCAATTAAAAGAGACGGAGCACCGCAGGCGGACCGGCGCGCGAGGCTTAGGAGACAAATTTGCCGGGAAACAAATGCGATTCAAATTCAGACAAATAGTCCCCGCGCGGCAGAAGCCGTTTACCGGGAAATTCCTCCATCACTCTTGGGCCGGTAACATTTGTTTTTCCTTTTCTTTTGCCGGCCCGTTGCAAGTATGGGCTAAGAGGATAATTGACTGGTTCAGCGTAATCATACTTGAAATTGAATATTAAACACATTACGTTTCCATAATGATTCTGGCTGTAATGTGCAGATGCTTTCTTCTAAAGCTTCTCAAACGTGGCATAGGTCACTTCAACTAAATAATATGTAAAGGAGTTTTTATTCACTACTACTTCTAAACTTTTTCATCTCCTGAATGGTATGACCGACAGGGTAATAGTATGATGTATGTGGGTAGACTATTCCTGGGAAAATTTTATGTGTTATAGGCAAAAAACAACATAATATATAAAGTAATCAAACTTGTTAAAAAAAATTGTACGTAAAGTGAAAACAGAAATTAAATGTATAAATTAAAACTCATCGGGCTAACTTGAAACAAATGAATTTCAGGTGTTAGGTAACTGTTTCACCAAGCTATAGATAGCAATGTTCACTAATAAGCAAACTGGTTTATGTATAAGGCAGACTTCTGTAGTCGCCTTAATAACCTGGATCCGGAATATTAAATTCCGCGGAACCGTAGTGGCCACTTATGTAAAAGTTGAGCTTGAGTCGAGAGCACCTTTGAAAGCTGGTGGGCAGAAAACGAGCCACTCCATCTACGGATCGCCTTTGACATAATTGGATCGACTACGGGAACTTCCTTTAGTCTGTTCAACATTTAACTGATATTACATTTTGTTATGATTCTAGATAATAATGAGTCTCATAATGCTCACTTACCTGCTGAGGCTCATTAAGAACAATCAAACTGAGGTCTTATACTCTGACGTTAATAACATTCCCCATCCGACCCACCGATTGTCGGATTGGATCCGATTTACGACAATCGGACTTGAATCTTAACTTGCATAATATTGCATAAAAGGAGTTAGGTAGATTACATGGAGGAAAAAACGCATTGCGCCGCCTCTAGATGACCAGGGAGCACAATATTCACAAACATTTAAGAAAAATACGATTCACTTGGACAACATGTATTGCTCTGACCTTAAGGTATGTAGCATTAGAACCTGTGTTATATAAATCAATATAGAAAAGGTAGTTTTTAAACTGCACTTCACTGTGATCCCGTTTCTATTGTCGAATATCAAGAAGTACGAACACGTAATATGCGACACGATGCTCCAAATGATTAGCTGTCGCCGTTAAATAAAATACATTTAAGAACATGTAAATGGAAATACATAGAAATCAAGTTGAGAAAGTTAATAAAACATCCTTCAGTACAATTTATCGGCAGAATTTTGTATCACACGGACGTGACGCACACAGCATACCAGCCGTCGCGTCTCCTAGACAAGACAACCGGAAAATTAGAAAGTAAACACTCCATACTGGATTTTACACTGGAGATTTATCGCGATAATAAAAGCGAAATTAACTTTTGTTTTACTGCTGTAGAAGCATTCGTGACGTTGACACGGATGACCTAGATATGCGTGTTCTTATGTAAGTATTTAATTTAGCAGAAGTGCTGGGCCAGATTTCATTCCCACTGTAACAAATTTATAGTTAACTACAAAAAATAGAGTCTGATAAAAAAATTACTATACTTTAAGTATTTTGTCTTGAAGTAGTTACAATCATTTGACTGCAATCAGAAGTTTTCGAAAAGAGTTTTTGTTTTAAATGCTCTTATTTAATTTTTACTTTACCTATTTGTGCCTTTTTTTAGCCTTCGTTTGTGTTGTGTTGCGGCATATTTTTTAAATTGGTAAAATATAAATAAATGTTGTAGATTTAAAGTTTGTTACATAAAGTAGGTATGCATAAACACGGTGAATATACATTGTTTCCGGAGCCGCAAAAATCCATTTATTCTTCTCTAAAGCTTTTACTACGGGATTTATATAGAAATCACAATAAAAATTCATTGTGTTTATTAATGAATTGCAATTTTCCTGTTTCTGTAAGAGAGTTATATAACATAATAAACAAACTGCTTACTAGCATTTGAAACATTTATTGTAAATAAGATTATCTGAGCTTCAATATTAGTGAGGAATATGGAAAGACCTTCGACGCTTAGCTTAGCGTGGCTCAAAGCAAGTACCAATTATTTACCAACGTACGATGTTTTCATTACAACTACTTTACCTACTACGATCATAAACAGAGCATCATCTATGACAATAAATAGAACAAGTCAGTCAGAAATCTTTACATTGCATTGTCCTAATTATGTAAACTTTATTACCTATTTTATTGAGCATTTATCCTCACCGCTCGATATAACGTGTCCCACTTTGTTTCTGGAGTGCAATTAAGACTTTATCCTTTACATTTATCTTAACGGTGTGCTGATTCTCTAATGGTTCATATAAATTGCTTATTATCGGCCCGGAGAAGCATTAGGGTTTGATAAGAATTTTACTATTAGGTGGGTAAGGTTCATGGCCTGCATCCTCATTGGCAAGATTTATGTGTGTTAAAGTGATTTACTACTACCTACCTACTGGTTGATCTAGTTTGAACTGTGTACTAATACTATACTGCCGCCATAGTAGAATCAAAGAATCACAGACGTAGGCCAACTTCATAAATACGTACCGGGCCCGGTTTGTTTGTGAGCGCGCCCGTCCGTATGCGTCGGCGTACACACATTGACAAAATTTATCGGTGATAAAGGTGCGCCAGTCGTGCGTGGCTACGCGCCGCGCCCACTCCACCGCTACGCTGGCGTTAATCCTATATCGACCGTATTTTATCAGATCACTTACGACGTAGGTAAGCCTAATAAATAAATTACGTCAGCTCCTGATTTTTGAAATTAGAGCTCCCTGCATACCCTACAGGGACCCTTTTTCACGATTGAATAAACTACAAGCGACAGCCCTACGTGTTTAGGCTATTATCTCTCGTTCGAGGCTCGAGTTGGCGTACTTTTTTGATTCTACTACGAGTAATATATGTGTAAATAAAATCACCGCAAGTTCTTGAACTAAGCAGGTTGTCTTTCAAAAAAAGTTTTCGACCTCTAACTTGCACCAATTAAAACGAGAAAACGCCATCTGTTGTCAATTGTAATTTTTAAACTAATTCTAAACATATTATTATGTGGCCTTATTACAAAAAAGATAGACTGGGTTTAAACCAAGTCTAAAAATAACCAACCAATTTAAATGTTGACACATCAGACGTATCTCGGTAATAATGACCCATATTTAAAATTGGTTGGCTAACCTTTAGACATGGTTTAAACCAAGTCTACCTTTTTGTAATAAAGCCGATGAGGTCTTTTTGCAATAAAACAACAAACACACAACAACGGCGCTGTCTTTACTGTCGCGCAAGTAACTAGACTTGCGCGATTCAAGTAAGGACAGCGCCATCTATTGACATTCGTTTACTAATTAAATGTAGTTATTATCAACGTGAAAAACTATGAGCCGTATGGATCAGGGAAAGGAAGAATCCATCAACTCATCTAGGATGTCTATCTTATTCATTAAATATCGCTGCAGCTGTTATTACTATTTGTTTTGTAATGTTTTTGTTTATAAGCTTTTATCCCATCTTAGAACATTAATCGCTACAACGCACCATTTTTAAGATGTTGGTGAAAAACCTAAAATTAGAACTTTCCCTCCGGCGCACCTCCTAGACGTCAGGACTCTTATTATGTTTTCTCCCTAAGCACACTAAACTGAAAAAGTTATCTGCTTCTGAAAAAGTTTCTGAAGAAATCGCTTAGATTCCCGCTGACTCACTCTATACCTTCTTTTGAACTTTTGAACTATAGGTTTACAATCGCAAATCTTTTTAAAAACAAATGTTTATAGAAGGTCCTCAAATTATTAGTATTTTTTTTCAAACTGTTTATTTTAAAAATGAAAGAAATGAAATAAGTTATTTTCTTTTCTTTTATTATATGATTATTTTAGATGCGAGATAGACCACTTAGTACACAAATGAAGATTTGAATTTGAACTACGGCGTAGTTCGTAGCGTGTAGCAAACAAACAAATGACGAATCAAACGATCATTACTGAGTTCCTATGGCCACCTTCCAGCTCCATCGTCAGACCTTGGTAGTACTACTATCTGGCACAAAAAGTACTCACCAAGACGAATCAAAAGAGCCTAAATTCGACAGGTTTATGTCGTTTAATTACCGAGTTCCTATGGTCATCTTCCAACGCCATCATCAGACCCTAGTTACCACCTAGCACCAAAGTACTCGTCAAGATAAAAAAGTACTTTCACACACATTAATTAGTACCAATTATTAGTATTTGTAATTTGTTAATTCATAACTTACAGGATGCATTTTCTTAGGTTGCAATTTAGCCCTTAAGACTAAAATGCTATAGTCCGTGAAATCATAATTGTAATCTGTTTTGCATCTTAAATAAATAAAATAAAAGACAGTTGTTGTCTTTTAATTTGTTCATTTATGTCATAACATCATCTCCATGAACCGGAATAGATTTATTGAAAACAAAGTACTTAATACTTGGAACAGCGAATCGTCCAAGTTTGTTTGCTCCATGAAACTCATTATCAGTTTACCAGTTCTGTATATACAGTCGGGTGGTTAAGGTTTATACAAAGTTATTCGTTTATAAATCGTCGAAATGAGTTAACAAATAAGAATGTGAAGAAAGATAAAGCCAAAACTTTACTACAAATTACCCCAGAGACTGAAGCCTTTCAAACTAGTTTATTTATATTTTTAGAACATGTTTATTGTTATTGTTTTATCATGATAATGTAACCTTTCGGTTTTAGGTTGAACGAGGTACAAATTTCTCTACAGGTTCTTCTTCTCATGAATACAAACTTCTTTAACTAAAGGATTGTGAAATCAGGAAAATATATTTTCTTTTCAAATTCAAATCGCTCAGCCAAGAATTGTATGGAACTGGGGACATAACCATGAACTCCTAAAACAATCTCAAAGTTGTCAAATCTGTCAATTTGTGTACGTCATTTCATACAAGATTTGACAGAAATGATAATGTTTGACAGATATGAGATTGTTTTAAGAGTTCGTGGTTACCGCCAGAATATGTTTTTTGTCTTAGGTTACGGTTTTAAGGTTACTATCAGGTTGAAGGAATTGAATCAAAGTCAAAGTCACAATCATTTATTCAGAACATTTTAAGTTATTTAAACTTTCTAATTCTTACTTAAAGTATCGTAAGGCCGTGTAAGAGAAGTTGTCAACAAGTCTACAATTTAGGTGCAGCTTACAAAGAAAAGAGTTTATTTGATCTGAATTTCAGTTCAGTAAGTCTCAGAATACCCTGCGATCGCTTCCAATAAAAAATATATTATGTCATTGAATAATTATTTATATCAATATCCTACATAGTAAGTTATTCTCCTAATAAGTGTAGCATTTATTCTGGGTCTCTTACTAGTTAATATTTTAAATGATACTCAAAACAGTGTAGATTTTTTGCTTAGCTCACACTGTGTCTCGTAAACATACAATTGTAAAGACTGGTAATAGTGACCGAGTTTCTTGTGCTGCTTCGTACCGCTACATAATTGTCGTGATGCAGTGGTAGGATAAAAAATTGGGAATTATGAAATTCCCGCTACGGGCCTATTAATTTAAATTAATTTAATGTAGGACCCCTAAATTTTCTTTATTTAAAGATTCCAACTGGCCATCTGGAAGTCACACGGGGAGGCCTATGTTCAGGCGGACGTCTCGCGGCTGAAATGATGATGATGACAACTGACTTCCTGAATAAAAATAATATCAATCTATTTTTTCTTTTCGTCACATTGTTACGATAGCCAAAGTTTAAAGCTCCATGCAATATAAAAGATGTAGTAGTGGGACTCTTAATAAGGAAGTGATTTCAAGAATTATTATTCTCATTCCGCAATAGAGAACTTTTAACAAGAAAACTTTCCAATGTTCGCGGCAACAATGTTCGTGGGAAGTTATTGTAGCTACTGGAGAATAAATTTTGATTTTTCTATTAAATCGATCGGGCAAGTTCAATACTTTAACCAATTTTAAATCAAAGTCTAGGCAGATTGGAATGGACTGCGATTAACAGTTTTTAACGTTTAGTTTACGCTTTTCATGTTTAGGTTTGCAAAGGCTCATATTTTTGGTAGCCTTTATTAATATTTAGAAGGCTTATCAGTTCAATGATAAACATAATCATTGAGAGTTACTAGACATGGGCGTTTTCGATATTTTACAGTAACCGATATGTAACCGATATGGAGTTTCAATATCGGATATGATATCCGATATCACATATCGATACGATATACTGTTTATTCAGTTATGATGGTTATACGGAATATACGGTTTATTCAGTTACGGCTCAGATATCGATATTGCCCAGTTGTAGTCGGTTTGCTAACTAAGAGCAGATATACGATACGGTTATTCAGTTACGGCAAAGTAACAAATTTGCTTGCAAATAGAAAAACGCTGAGAAATATCTTCAAAACATAATCGATACAAGATAAATTGACTCTTATTGCTAGCAAATAAGAGCGAAAATAGCCTTCTCGTCACGCCACAATATCTGAATAACCGCGTCATCTCTTTTACTCGAATGTAAGCATACCGACTTAGAAAGAGACGAAGCGAATATCAACTGGATATCGATCGATAGTACGTTCGGTTATGAATAGTTTCGGCGATATGAGTTTTGTTGTTTCGTTGCAGTTTTTCGATATACAGTTTTAGGTTTTGGTTGAGATACTATAGTTTTTTAAATATCAGTTACGTAAAATCGTATATCGATACGATATGATATTGAACTGATAGCCGATATAAGATACGTTTTGATATATCGGGCTCATGTCTAAGAGTTACTCTTCAAATTACCTCTGCCATTAGACTTTTTACACATACCTATATTTCTTTTTCTTCGTCAGTTAATCCTTTTCTTAATAATGAAATATTTTTTTTATAGCAGACTTTCGGAAATTTGGTAGACTTCTTCTCTACAAAAAAGAATTTATGATTATCAAGAATAACAAGTATAAAAGTGTCGAAATGGTTTTTTTTTTACAATTCATACATAACTCAATACCACAATGCACTTTTGCGGCACTATCGGGTCTTATAATACAGGTTGAGCGAGAATTCTAGATTGATTGCGTCTAACGAAGGACTAACGGTGCAAGTTGCTCAATATAACTTAGTTTCGGCTCCTTGTTTGTTAGCCGCTTGTTTTATGAACTCTATTCCGTACTTGAGTTCGATACGAGTACAAGGCACTGTTGGATGAATAATGTAGGTGCAATGCAATTAAAGTTGTGTAAATGCTGTGAACCGATCCTGCAGTTGTTTGATATATTTTTATTGGATATGACATTTACGTAATTATATGCACCCTATATTTTTAGGACGCTGAATAAATAAATGTCAAGTCAAAAATGTGTGATACAATCTTATTCATGAAACATAACATTATACTTAAATCATGAAAAAAAGTTGCTGGTCCATACATTATCGTCGAGAAAGAGAGAGAGAGAGCATAAGTTTGTGAGGAACTAAAAAAAACCATTGGCGATGTGTACCCTATAGTGAAACTAGTTTCTATTTATTATGAAAACATTTGCCTCTTTAATTTTGGCATAGTTCCAAACCACCTCCATACACTCCTTTTCCGAATAAAAGCGTTACCTATCATATACAAGCTTTTAAAGGTTGACTTGGGCATGGGATGGGACCATACTATTTTCACAAAATAGACCGCGCCGCTATACGTAATTTGTGCTATTTTAGAACGAGATTAGACATCAATCTGCCTCTGTCATTGTCATACAAACTGAAACCTATAGAATGATGTTTAAAACCGTTTTGGAATAATTCGCTAATCCTAAAATGCGCAAGTGAGCTTTATTGTATCATGTAACAGTTTTACGAAATAGGCATTTGACAAGATGGTTCGTTCAAAAAGCGCGGCCACAAGATGTCGGATTGCAGCGTCCGGGAAATGACGAGGAAATTGCCCCATTATACGCGCGAGCCGTGAGCTGCATCCGAATCACTTTGCTCGTTTTGCATCACGAGACAAGGCTTAAAAGCGTAACTACGCAGGACAGGATTGACGGGAACATATTTGGGTTCAGAATTAAATTGTTCGAGCCAAAAACTTTTTGTCTTCTGAAATTCGGTTTAGGACTTGCACAATAGCACTGACCGTGAATAATATACCACTTAGGCCAGATATCACTGGACCCTAATAACTAAATTTTGAATTGGGAAGCAATACCACCCGGTCACGCACAATCATGGTCTAAGATCACTAGACAAACTCTGCTCAGACATTAAGACGTTCGTTACGGGGAACATATTATGTATTAAGTTTTATTTTAACTTGAAAACGTATATATACAACTGCCTCTTGTAGGATTACAATCCACGACCTTTCGCTATTCGGGTAAATGCTTTTCCAACCAAGTCAAACTGATGTTAGCTGGGCCGCAGCTTAGCACGAGAAAGTGATATTTAGGATTTCGATGTCAATCTTCAAAAATTTGTTTATTTTTATCGGAAGGATATACTGTTAATAAAACCAATAAAACCAATTTATTTCTGTAAATAGGCTTAAACTAAGCGCTTTTACACGTCCCAATATTTTTTTCCCTACCACTACTTCGGGACAATTTTGGGTTAGCGCCGAGAAGAAGTAGCGCAAGAAACTCGGTCACTATTGTCAGCCTCTTTTTAAATAGTATATAGTTTACATTACAAGATAAATGTACCTGTGCGAGCAGGGCAGTATTTATTTCCAAATATTTTTATCATTAATGTCTCTGAAAACGATTAAAATTTCTCGTCGTATGTTAGTATCTACATACTAGAGGTCGATTTCGACACAGGTACTCATGACATATAATTAACAATGTGGATTTTCTATTTAAATATAAGTAGATAAATCCTTAATTGGATGGTTAAGTCTGTTCAATGAAAACAAACATCGCACGCCCCGGCCGGCTAATGAAAGTCCATCTGTAATAATGCGTGCGCATGTAACAGCTTAATTGCTTTTCAATTAAAACGGATGCAAATGAGCTGACGTCCAAATGCAAGCAATAACAAGCGAATACACTTGCCCGTTTGCTTTGCTGCGGAGCTATTGATAGTACTGCTACTGATTTAATCAATCAGAATAGATATAGTATTCATTTATGATGATTGCATCGACTGAAATTTTAACTTTTTAAGATTAACAATGCAAGTTGTATGCTCTTTTTAGTAAAATAATAGTAGCAATGCACACTAGTACAGTGTTATCAGAATAACCATAGTTTTGGGGGCTACCTCTGCTATTGTTTTAATTTGCAAGTCACTATGTATGGTCTACCTTATAAAATTGTGACAATATGTGGTGACTGGTAATTAACAATTAAAAATTAGTAGTGATTACCAAAGTAAAGCCGAAACCGTGGATGGGATTGGACAGGCGACTATTCCGATAATATTTAGTGACATTTGTAAAAGAAAATCTCCGTAAATCAGAATCTTTGTTGATATGGTGCCAGCTATAAAAAAAATAGAATAAATAATCCCGAACAAGCAAGTTCCTGAAGAGGTTTTAGTCCACACCATATGGATACACTGCGACAAGTAATACAGAAGACCGAAGAATATAACTTGCCACTATGCTTGGCGTTTGTGGACTATGAGAAGGCCTTCGATTCGATCGAGCCTTGGGCAGTGACTGTAGAGTCTCTACAGCGGTGCCATATCGACTAAGTATCGGTACATCGAGGTGCTGAAATGTTTATATAAAAACGCCATCATGACGGTCAGATTACAGGAGCAGAGCACGAAAGCTATTTCTCTGCAGCGAGGCGCAAGGCAGGGAGACGTTATTTCTCCGAAACTGTTCACCGCGGCATTGGAAGATGCTTTTAAACTCCTGGAATGGGAAGGATTCGGCATCAACATTAATGGCGAATACATTACTCATCTTCGGTTTGCGGACGATATTGTGGTCATGGCAGAGTCACTGGAAGACCTCGGTACAATGCTCGATGGCCTTAATAGAGTTTCCCAACAGGTAGGTCTTCAGATGAACATGGCCAAAACAAAGATTATGTCGAATGCCCATGTTGCGCCCTACCCAGTACCAGTTAGGAGCTCTATTCTCGAAATTGTTGACAAATATGTTTACCTGGGACAAGTGATCCAGTTGGGTAGTTCCAATTTTGAGAAGGTGGTCAATCGACGAATCCAACTCGGATGTGCAGCGTTCGGGAAACCACGCAACATATTCTCGTCCAAAATACCTCATTGCCTAAAGATGAAAGTCTACAACCAGTGTGTGTTACCAGTAATGATATACGGAACAGAAACGTTGTTTAGTCCGAAATCACCTCCGTATCTGAAAGAGCGCTTTCAATTTCTGCAGTCATCACGGGGTCATGACATGCGGTCATCCAAAAGCCTGCTTCTTAAATTTCCTCTCCATACTACAAACTATTATACGCGGTCGTTTACTGTTCAGTCAACCCGTCTATGGAACTCCTTACCCTTAGTAATTCGGCAATCTGAATCAATTTCTGTTTTAAAAGTCGGCTTAAAGCACATTTTCTTGCACTGTGAGAACAAATCGTCTCTGGTTTGAGAATTGCTGTTTCTGGAATATCACTGGTTGTTAGTCATGCTATTTCCTGGCATATAGGTATATGTATATATATGTATTATATTTATGTATGTATGTATGTTTATTTTTATCTTAGCATTTATATTTTTTAGGTATTTCTTGTACGTGTATGTAGTTTATACTTATTGATATTAACATTGTAGGTATATAAATAAAATTACACAATAAGCACTCTGCAGCACTTTCCCCTTTCTTTGTAGTTGTCCTCTGCCTAAAGGTTGTCTGGAAGAGATCGCTTTTTAGCGATAAGACCGCCTAAATTGTACATCTTTCTGTAAATATCAACTGTAACTTCTTTGTTTGGTGTGCAATAAAGAGTATCTATCTATCTATCTAAACGTGACTTCTTACTATGGGCCTTATAAGAAAGCTCAAAGTTTCACAGCGCGCTATGGAAAGGGCTATACTCGGTGCATAGCACGTAGAACTGACGGCCGATGGGGATGGAAAGGTTCTGAAATGGAGGTCACGTACCGGCAAGCGCAGCGTGGGACATCCACCCACAAGGTAGGCAGACGACCTGGTAAAGGTTGTAGGACGATGCTGGATGCAGGCCGCTTGCAACCGGCCGATCTGGAAGTCACTGGGGGGGCCTATGTTTAGCAGTGGACGTCCTGTGGCTGAAACGATAAGAATAAGAAGCAAACATTTTTTTCTGTAACTACTGTAACCTAAAACTTGTTTTATTTTACGTTTTTTGCATAATAAAGTCAAGTACCTAAATACATAAAAAAAGCAAGCAAGAATATAAAACTATCGACTAAAACTGTAGACTATTTAATAACCGCAGCACTATTTTGCTTTAAGTGGCAAGTTTTGCTATTCGGAACCTAGCCACGCGGTATGAACATCCTGTGATGTGATATTCGGTTCAGTATTTGTTAAAAGGATCTTTATATCTAAAACATTTTGCGGTCATGTAGTGATATCCAATTAACTGTAACAAAATCTTCTAAAACGGGGATTCTTTTGAATGTTGATACATAGTAGTAATATGATATAGTGGGTTCGCTACAAAGATGAACGTAATCTAAAATATTTTAAACGGTCCTTTACATGGTATTGTGCTCAAAATAGGGATGAAACAAGATAGATTGAATTCATTAATGCTGTCAAGATCAAAACACCAAATTTTCATTATGTGTTGTTTCCGTGGCCCGTAGGGTTATCGTTCAGCTAAACATGTCGCGGTTTCATTGATTTATTTTAAAAGTATGTTTTTATGATTTAATTATTTTTAGGGTCGGTGTAAGTGAAAAAAAAATAGCTGGCACTCAACCAGTCCAAATTTAACCGAAATTCTTAGCTTTTATCTTTAAGTGAGGTTTTACTGACAGCCATCCACATAAATGGTAAATGGCAAAATCTGTACGTACGACAGACAAGTAAGAAATCTACAAGTAAAAGGAGCCAAGAGATTTTGCGTCAAATAATCATTTTAAAAATAATCATGAGCGTCGCCGAGAATCACAATGTTATTTTTTGTTCGTCCAATCTTTTTTTGCAATCACTGACAAACTGACAAAAAACTGTGTAAAGTTTAGTCTACACTGTTATTAGTCTCACCTTAAAATAAGTGTTCAAAATCCTAGAAACATACATTTGCAAAAATCATGTTAACGGGTGAAAGCCAAAATATTGACGCATTTGCCCAATCCAAAATTTCCCAACGATTTTTCTCAAAAACCATTTTAGATAGAATTTTACAAATATTGGCACTAAATTAAATGGTTATTTGCCCAGCATGCGCCATTCTAAATATATCGTATACTACTTGATTGCAGACTAGAAAAAATAATTTCTCCGCAAATCGGGAATAAATGACGTGAAATACGGCATAATATTTGTATAGGGTAAACTTTGAGGGTAATCCAATCAAACTTCTACGTAATTTATGGACTGAGTATCAAATTATACAACAATAGAGTATATTCGGCAACTATTTTCGTGTTCGCGGTGTAAGGAAATAACACAATAATGCATATTTTTACTGTATTTGATTATTTAATGTGATTACAAACAATTGTGCTACTAAGTTTGTGCAACCGTTTTCATCGACAGTAGTAACTTCAAACATGGTATAATTTCGGTTTCGTGAACTGGCAACACTGTACGCATATTGGCTATGGACACTCAGAACATAGCCGCCATATTGAATCAGTCTAATGTCAAATTCGAAGCGACTTCAACGTGGTCAGAGCATTTTCGACAGGTTTTTCGACGATTTCTAAGGTAAATTTTGTGTTTTGACTCGGATTTATAGTGCGTCAGGTACAAAAAAGCATAAGCTTTTGTGTAGTGTTTATTTAAATGCGCTTATACGTGTAATTTCGGAGCAATCAATTTTTAGTTACTGTGCTACCGAACAATTGTGACACGTTTGTGTTACTTTTGTATCACTAGTTGCATAATTTTTGTGTCACCACAATTGTGCTACCATATAAGGTCGGGATTACACTAAGGGCTGATTTTTCAATCCCCAGATGAAAAAATCTGTCAGATAAATGTTAGCACGTTAGGAAAACCAGGCCTAGATTTAGATTTATTTAATTCATGGAAAGAATTACAATATACACTTAACGTGTCTCACTCAACGCGCACAACGCTACCAGCACGCTGCGTTTTGTGTCCAAGCTTGCAATGCAATTCGTAAATTCGGCTGAAATTGCTCTTCGAATAATAAAAATATTCGAATATTTTCAATTTTTGAGGTGGATACTTCTTTGTTTGCAGCTTGTGATAGGGGTTCAGTTCAAAATGTACCACGTCACTTCCGGAATAACTTTTTGTAGCGAAGACTAATCTAATTTCAAATAATTGTTTGTTACATATTTTAATCGTTCTTTATTTGCCATTAGTCGTTAGTCACAAATGTTATTTAATGTGGTGGATATGAAAATAATTTAAAAATGATCGCCATCATCAATACATCGAGTCAGTACAGCTGCACTATATATGTCAGTACTGTGATGTCACTTTTGCAATAATAATAATATGAATAAATAAATAAATAATATAAGTACACTTTATTGCGTACCAAATTTACACAGAATACCTACATTAATATAATATTATTGTTGCAATATTATTGTTATCGACGAAATCTTTCACAATTTTTAATTTAAGACTTAATTTAATCAAAATGAGAGTGTAATATTCAGTGCAAAAGGAGCTTAAGCTTTTTGCAAATTCATATCGTTAATGTGTGTCATAAAATTAGGTAGTGTATGACTTGCAATATGTTTAGTCTTGTAAGTATTCTATTCCTGTTTGAATGCTGTTGATTTTAAATAGTCCAAGTCTAAATGACTGCTCCTGCTCCTGTAGATTTAATGATCTTATTGGCTCTCTTGGCTAACTGGCGGCGACTATAGGTATGCAACGTAAGAAGTATCTACTTACACTCAATTCGGTTGTATCTCCGACACATTCCGCTCCTTTTCTGACGTCGTTTCATTCAGGCAAGTAAATCTAACGGGTAACTTTTGTTCGCAATGCCGCATTCCTTAACGTTTGATTCGAATATCCTTAGTTAAAAAAGCGAAGCGGGCCACAAATGAACTAAAAGTGCTTGTTTCTGTGTGCGCCTTGAGAAATACTGACTAGATCTCACCTTGAGGACTTTCATGTTGGTTGTGTAGATATACTTAATAGCGAATAGTGGCATGAGATAAAATGACACAGAATAAATTATATTTTTTTTTTAATTTTAGATGCCACTAACGTCAGCAGAAAAGTCCAAACGATATAGAGAAAGGTTAAAGCAAGATAATCCTGAAAAATTTAAAGAGATACAAAAGAAAAATTTAGAAAGGACTAAAAAATTGTACAAAGCCAAGACAGCTGTTTTAACAGAAGAACAGAAAGAAGAGCGAAGAAAAAAGTGGAGGCAATTTAACGAACATAGGGATGTACCAAAACAAACAAACACAGAAGGAGCACAGCAAAATACGGCCTGGAATGAATCCACTGCACGGAATATCCAAAGAAGAGTTGAACGCAATTTGCGGAAAGAAAATACATTGCTTCGTAAAAGTGTACTTACTCTACAAAAGGGTTATAACAGACTTCTTAGAGATTTAAAAGTACAAAAGCTACGTTTAACTAAAATGGAAGAAGATTATGAAGTCCTGACCAAAAAGCTCCAGACAGCACCTAACAGTGCAAATGGTGACTTAACTTCTAATATACGCCTCGAAGAAATAACGCCTACTTCTTATATAAATCTAGAAGAGATCACGCCGCAAAAAAGAACTGATAACTTCGTAAATGAAAATATGATCGGTGTTGAAACTCCTAAAAAAGACAGCGTAAAAAAGGTTGTACTTGCCCATAATGTCCTGACGGACGCACTGAAAAAACAATACTCAACTCTAGCCAACAACGATAAAAATAAACTTAAAAATATAGTGAGCAGTGATTTAGTAAAAAAATACAAATTGAAGACTGCGTTGTCAAGCGTTTTGGGATTAAAGACTGGCATCAAAAAATCTAAGATACGACCTAAAAGTAATGTTCTTCGAAACAAAATAACTGCATTTTACCACCAAGATGACGTGAGCCGTGCTAGCGCTGGAAAAAAAGAATGCGTAACATTCAAAAAATGCAAGAAACAAAAACGCTATTTGCTCGATACATTAAGCAAACTGCACGAAAAATATACAAGCGAAATTGGTCCAGTTAGTTTGACCACTTTTAAAAGGTTCAGACCCTTTTACATAGTTCCACCTCGGATAAAAGACTTGGAAACTTGCGTTTGCTTAAAGCACGCCAATATGCAATTTATGGCTAATGCGCTGAAATCTTGTGGCGTTATAAACACAAAAGATCTCAATGATATCATCTCAAAATACGTATGTGATACACAGTTCAAAGATTGTATGTATGGCACGTGTGACACTTGCTCAGATAAATCTATAGATCAGACTGAAAGTGATGGACCAACTTCTTGGAAGATGTACATACTTAAAGACCACGAGTATACTGATAATAAAGGAATTACAAAGAAAACAAAAAAGATGGTGAAAGAAGATAAGAAAGGTACAGTGAAAGAATTGATACAATTATTTAATTCAGAGATGAAAAAATTTACGACACATACATTTAATCTTGTCCACCAATACCAGCAATACAAAAAATGCATAAAAAACCTGGAATCAAATGAAATTGCCATACACATAGACTTTTCCGAAAACTGGATTTGCAAACTCAATGAAGAAGTGCAGGCCATGCATTTTGGATCCTCCAAAACTCAAATAACTTTGCACACAGGAGTTTTTTATCTCAAAGATACGGAAAAACCAGTCTCATTCTGCTCAATTTCACCCAATAATTCACATACTCCTGAGGCGATCTGGGCTCACCTCGACCCAGTTTTAAAGTACATAAAGCTTCATTATCCAGAAGTAGATACCATCCATTTCTTCTCCGATGGCCCAACATCACAATATCGTCAAAAAAAAAACTTTTTTTTGTTAAGTACTAACATCTTTGAATATGGATTTGCCAATGCTACCTGGTCATTCTTTGAGGCTTCTCATGGTAAGGGGGCCGCCGATGGTATAGGAGGGGCAGTGAAAAATAAGTTGGACTTCAAAGTTGCACATGGAACTGACATTCCTGATGCAGAGACAGCATACGATGTCCTAAAAGAATCAGAAACAGCAGTCAAAATGTTTTATGTTGGTGCTGAAATCATCATACCCCTGGACTCCAACATTGTAACTATGCTTACTCCATTGCACGAAACTATGAAGTTACATCAAGTGGTAGTAATTGATAAACGTATATTAAAACATAGAGTACTATCTTGCTTTTGCCAAAACTTAAAAGGAAAATGCGAATGCTTCAGCCCAAAATCACACAAATTTGAAATCATTGCAAGATCGGAAATACAAAGTGAAGATACTGACTATGAGTTCCAACTGGATGAGAATACTGGACTTCTAAGGAAAGAAAAAAAACAGATTGACGAAAACGGAGAAAGCGAGCAACTAGAAGGCGAAGATTTACTAGATTTTATCGAAAAAGAAGAAGTAAACAACAGTGTGGAACTTAATGACTCACTAGTGGAATTCACGGAAAAAGAGGTGCAAAAACTTTGTAATACAAATGACGAAAAATATCTGAAAAGAAAGCATACCGGAGATGAATTATCACACACTGAATTAAAAAGACACAAAAAGAACCAATACTACAACCACGATAGCTCTGAAGAGTCCAGTGATGGCTATTCCATTCATGATAGTTCAACTGAAGACATAGAGTACCTTGAAGACGAGAGAATGGGAACGGAGTGTCCAAACCCCGACATTGAAATGTGTTCTAAACAAGACAGCAATACCAAAATAGAAATCACCAAAGATTCACACATACTTGTTAGATTCAAATTGGAAAAGAGAAGTAAATATTTCCTTGGACAAGTCCTTCGATACGGGAAATCCTCTTGCGAGGTGAAATTTTTAAGACACAAAAGCAATGGGAAATTTGCTTGGCCAGTAAATGATGACGTGTCAATTGTAGACAATACAGATATTGTGCATGTTTTACCAAATCCGATCTCAGAACGACGCGGTATTAAAACATTTGATCTTACTATGGTGAAATATAAAATAGATTAATTAATTAAAACTTAAAAAAATAAGAATCCTGATCCTGACTGAATCTACCTATTCAATAGGGCACAAAAAAAAAAGGTCAAAAACTAAAAGGTAAAAAGTGGAATATTTGAATAGTTTATAAAGTATAAATAACAATTTCAGATTAGAATATTTTCTTGTTTCATACTTTTTTAGAGCGTGATGTTTCGTCGGGTCTTAGTTTTGAACTTATTTTTCAAGAATAAAACAATTTAAAACGGATTTTTATCGCGTATATTATATTTTACATACATCCCGACGTTTCGAGCCCTTTAAATTGTTTTATTCAATGAGTAACTATCGCGGGAACCGGAGACAATATTATTTTTCAAGATTAAATATTGTGTTTTATTTTAGCTCCCAATGTAACCTTAACTTAATAGCTATATACCACCATTTTGTGACACTATTGTGTGACTGTAGTACAAATTGTTGTGCAACGTTTGTGTCACTGCAGCACAATATTTTGTGTCACTATTGTGTCATTTGCGTCATTATTTTGGCTTTCACCCTAACAATAAACAGATACTCCTTTTTATACCCTTTAATAAAGCGTCCAACACCACAATCGAGGTCCAAATTGTTGTAATAACTCCAGCTATTAGCCAATAATACGGCGCGGGTTGAGGACTCACGCACAAAGAGGAGCAAACCAACAGCCACAAGGGGGGTTAAGGGTCCTCGAGCACTAATCGCGCAGGAGGGGCCTTCAAGAGACCCTGAGGGTTCTTTCCACGGATCACTATTCTCAGAACACGTTCGAATGGCAGATAATGAATTTGCCTTAATTGGATTAGCGCGTCGAACAAGTGGTCTAAACGCAAACGTTCGCGTGCGTGTCGCTCTTCACGAGGGATGTAATTTTAGTTCGGTGCGGTCTGGCTCCCTTGAAAAAATAGTTTTTAAGTCACTTTAAGGGCAAGTTTTTCTACTTTTTCGTAACAGGCGATAGGTCTTGTCACACATTCGTGAAAAGTGTGTTAAACTTGTTAAAGACTAAACGCTGCGAGATTTTTTTAACTTTTCTAAAATTATTTTCGTGACCTTTTTGAGTGTACTTTTGGTAAAAAGTCGAAAGAAATTTCATAGAATTTTTTTTATTTTTATTTACACAATTTACTACCTTGTATGTAGGTAAGTCTTCATTGAAATCACAAAAAATGAAACGTATTTTTGGATGGATTAATACTGAGTGGAAAAGATAAACCTATTAAATGAATACACATTTAAAATTAATAACTCGTATATCCAAGAGCAATTCAAAGCAACTTAAACACATTCTACTGTTTGTTTTAATACACCAAAATGTCAGTGAAACACGACCGCAAAATTACGTACATGAATATTCAACAGAACACAAAGCGACACGATTTTATTCAAAAAAAGAAATGCTAAATGTCTGCCCTTCTTGTTCACTAGATAAAAGTAGATAGAAATATGTGAAGTGTTTTAAAAGTGCCGCAGAAATGCCGCTTATTTATACCATACTGATGTGACAAAACTGGTCTCTGTAACATTAACATCGATATTTTTAATAATGGAATGATATATTTTTAATAAGAAATAAAAACCCAAATAATTTAAACATAAAGTAATTAAGTCTAAAAAGACTATCGATTTTTACTGCAATAACGTCATGTAGTGCTTTTTATACAGGATGTACAAAAAAAGGGGACACTCCTTAAAACCACGTTATCAGCTGGTCATATACAACACAACAACTTTTCCTATGGGAGCAACATCGAAATCGTGATTTTATTTTCAGATGCTTCATAGATTATTATCGAGGTATGCGAGTAAGTTTGTATGGAGAAGCTGAAAAAAAAAATCTCGATTTCGATGTTGCTCCTATAGAAAAAGTTATTGTATATGACCAGCTGATCACGTGGTTTTAAGGAGTGTCCTATTCTCTTGGACACCCTGTGTATACAAAATTCAAAACATAATTAATGCTATTAATGTGGTAATAGAGATATGCTATAATCACGTCTTTCATTAAAAAATACCTTTTTAATAGTCACAATCCCAGTGATTTATATTTTTGTTATTTTAAGATTACAGACAAACATCGGGACAGGTGAAACTAAATAAAAGCTTGAAAAAAACGGTCTTTACCAGCTTCTGTTTCACTCAACACTTATTCCGACCTTTCCTACTCGTATTCCACATTAATTTATCTATCCTTAAATGTGTGACCGGTTATCGATATCTTAAAACTTTATTTAGCCGCAACACTAGTATTCCAAGTAGGTAGGCCTTTGAATTTTTATAGAAGCCACGCAGGCGTATGGTTTTTTAATAAGCTTTTGATGTCAAAATAATAATAAGCGTGAATAATTTACTCGTTTGAAGTGTTTCTTACGTGCGGCTTTCAGACGAATGGAAAATTATTTGGTAGCCATTTAATTTTGACGATAAAGCTAAAGATAACGTACCAAAGTGGGTGGATTGTGTTTATTGAATTCACATAAATAAACAAACAACCTATAACCTTATACGCCTAAATATACCTCTTCTGTTTCGCCGTGGAAACAGGAAAAAAATATTAGTTTTAGTACAGTCTTACAGTACGAACTGTTATACTTAGGCATTTACAAGTGCGAAACTTGATGTTATATTCAGTACAAACTTCAAAGTTAAAATTGAACTACAAAAATATATAATAGAAGTGTGAGTTGAACTCGCGCTATAGGAACCCCAAACAAAGTTCAAATTGTAAAGAGGAAAAGACGAAAACAGGTTTCCAGTAGCAAAAGAACTAAAATATCGGGTTCACTATTAATTACTAAACATGTTACTCCAACAAAGTTCATGAAATAAAACGCAAAACTTAAAATACGTATGATGTAGTTCCATAATAAAGAAAAGTACAATAAAAAGTGAACCCTCTCCGTGACGCGTTCAATATTGCAACGATATGAGAAAATAATTAGTATTCGCGGATAGTGTGCCGTTTTTCCCCTACGTACGAACAGGCACTAACAATTATGAAAATGTAAATGCAACCGTTTTGCACCCCATAGCGTCGTTCTTACTCTTAATGACATCTGGGAATGGGGAGCGCGTGGCGTGAAAATGGGAGCCACACAGCCACACCGCCATGTAAATTTGCTAAGCTTTAATGAAAATAAGGAACCCAGTGTCGAACGCCTCGGATTTGATTAGTACGGCACGCGGGGCACGTAGCCGTTATGTTCATTTGATTAAATGAATGCCTCCGAATAGTTTTGCTAACAAAGCCTGGCATCTGACAGCGTCAAAGGATAAGCTACTTGTATGGCAAGAATGCTAATGTTGGGGTCTTGTACAATATCAGTGTAAACGGTGTATCTTGCGCGTAATAAAGGTAAGATTAGATTATACTATTTGAGCGTATTAATATTTTTATTAAATGAAACATCTTGTATAGTTTTGCAAAAGAGTGATGGAAAAGGAACATTACTAGTTAAACAAAATGCTTATGTATGTAACGAAGGAATTTGAATCAGTAGCAGAAATATTCTAAAATATTTCTGATAGTTATCAAACAATTTCGGAAGAAATAACAACTTGCAGTACTTTTTCTTCATAATAAAATGGTTGTAATCTCAAAGCATCTGCATGTTGTTGTAAAATATTTTCTCCTATAAAATATGGCTTCGCTTCGCTCGCTACAAATCTCGAAGAAATCACGTTTGCATCCTTTAAAAATATAAGATTTAAGCCAGGCATACAAATTTGCTAAGAAATTGAATTTTATTACAAAAATAACCCTTGTTTGTCAGTCGGGTAGTAAAAAAAACCCACGATCTTCACGTAAGTAAATTCGGTCACCATTCCAATTAATACGACTTAGATTATATTTTCCGTGTATTATTGAGAGAGACTAATATCTAATATAATGTACAAATTTTAATATTATTTTTTTTTATTTCCAAAATAAAATACAAAATAATAACTATTTTATAAAACTGCCACTAATGCTAGTGTAACAAGTCCCTACACTCTTTACTTGAAACATGACAACGTCGCATAGTAAAACATCGAGAGAGCTGACAACGTTGCGGATTTTAAACAAAAACCAACCATAGTATATATTGGACAACATCACATACATTGCTCTGATCCTAGTGTAGTATTTTAGAACACGTTTCTTAGAGAATAGTATGTTTTAGTTCTAAGGTTGAGTTATTACAATTAAATAAATACACGGTGTACAAATAAAAACAATTACAAGAAAACTTGAACGAACGCATTCCACTTAGACTTATCTTTGATCGCAAGACCGCAAACAACGATGTTATTTTCCTGTATCTAGAAGCAGATTACTAACCTAATTATCCTTTTTGATCACAACAATTTTGAGAGGAAATGTATATTTTATATAAAATATTTTCCTCTCTGCATATTAGAAATACAACAAAAGCTAAAAATAAAACTGTTACTTTTACACAAATTAATATTTAAGAAAAATACCTACTCAGTAAAATGAAACAGTCGAAGTTTAGAGATTACAGTCGTTACTTATTACTTCATACGGGGCTTTACTAAAATGAAGTTTTGTTTCCTCGCATCTTGAAACCGCTCTAAATTAATTATATGTCCCCCACAGATGTGTGCCGGGTGACACCCGTGAGGACTCGAAACTCAACCTTCAGTAGTTTTCCTGTGCTCAAATTAAGGCTTACAGGTCGCTTGTGGGCGGACAGATTTTGGTAATATGTAAATTACTCTCAATTTAATGTGAAACAAAATCATATAATATTAATTTTATACGAGTAGGTAGGTACCTAGAGTATTAGTACGCAGTTACAAGTTGAAAAAACAACAAGCAAGTAAGTAGTAGACAGTTACATATTCATGATCTAAAGCTCTACTTAGTCCAAGGAAAGTATTCCCAAATTAATATAAATACAGGGTGTAAAAAAAGGCTTAACGAAGCCTTTAACCACGAATTCTATACTTAAAACCAAGTAGAATGGAAAAAATATAATTGCTGGGAAATGACTTTTATTTTTGGGTATCATAAAAAATAACTTATTTCTAACCCGCAATGTATAGCGCGCACGCCACAGAAGAAAGAAGTACTGAAATTTTTTATCATGTTTTTTTGTAAAAAAGTTGAGTATTATTAAACAAAAGTCAATTTTGTAAAAATCTTTGAAAAAAAAATTGTAACTTTGATTGTCAATAACTCGGTAACCCGTCATTTCCCAGGTATAGTGTAAAAGAAAAAAAATATCGTAATAATACGTAGAATATGTGGTATTCGGCTTCGTTAAGCTTTTTTTTACACCCGATATAGATTTAATTAAACTATAACTAAAGGTAGGCTAATTATAATTTATGTATGTTACCATTATCGAGATTTAAATAATTTACCAATATTTCAAATTGTTTATTAAATAGAACCTTAGTGTAAAGTTTTTTTAGGATTTAACGAGTTTATTAATAAGATGGTTGATTAATCTAGTGCCATATAGGTAATTGGGCAACATTGACATTTCATGAACCAACGTTGAACCTCATTAAGTAAAATCTGATAACATTTTGACAGTGACAGTACAGTGGCAACATTTTACATGAAAATGTTTTGATGGGATATTAATTTCTACGAATACTTTGGTAAATGTACTCGACTAATAGATAGTCCCTACCATCATCATCATATCAGCCTGTCCACTGCTGGACATAGGCCTCCCCCAAGGAGCGCCACAGCGCACGATCTCCCGCCCTTTGCATCCAGTCGCTGCCAGCTGCCTTCTTCAGGTCACCGGTCCATCTAGCCGGGGGGCGTCCTACACTACGTTTGCCTAAGCGTGGTCTCCATTCGAGAACGTTCCTGCTCCACCTCTCGTCAGTTCGGCGACAGACATGGCCAGCCCCTGCCACTTAAGCTTGCTATATTTTTGGACAATATCAGTCACCTTAGTCTTATGTTGTATGACTTCGTTCCGGATCTTATCCCTTAATGAGATCCCCAACATAGACCTTTCCATAGCACGCTGAGTAACGTGTAGTCGGTGGGCTAACTTGACTGTCATGTTCCACGTTTCAGCTCCGCAGGTAAACTAGTAGGACGCATTGGTTAAACACCCGGCTTTTCAGGCACTGCGGCAGTGTTGACGTGAAGATATGACGCAATTTCCCAAATGCTGCCCAGCCAAGCTGCACTCTTGTGGCGATTTCCCGCTCGAAGTTGTCTCTACCCACCTGTAGTACTTGTCCAAGGTAGACGTACTCTTGGACAACCTCGAGCGTGCCCTTGACGAAAATTGGTTCCGGGATGACATGTTCGTTGAACATTACCTTTGTCTTGTCCAAATTCATCCTAAGCCCCACACGTCTCGAGGCAGCGTTAAGACTGTGCAGCATTTTTTGCAAATCCTGCAGCGATTCTGCCATAATAACTATGTCATCGGTAAAGCGAAGATGCGTAAGGTATTCGAAATTTACATTGATGCCCAGTCCGTTCCAATCCAGCGTCTTGAACACATCCTCCAGTGCGTTGGTGAACAGTTTCGGAGATATAACATCTCCCTGTCTAACACCTCGGAGCAGCCGGAGATAGTCCCTACAGCCGGCGATTACTTGGAGGGATTTTTGCTTCTCCCGCGACCTTATCGCAAGAGTGGGCTTGCTTTTTTACCTTGCATGGTTGGGAAACTGTCAAATCTGAGTAGGCATTTCGTCCATGACCACACGGCCATCTTGTCTACGGCTTAACAGCGCTGCGGACACGCCGGCAACAGTGGACATTGTGTGAAGTGGCGGCCATTACGCATCCGACGCGCTGTCTTGCACGACTTGTACTACGACCACAAACTAGACGCACCTGGGATTTGTAAATTAATGATGATTTGTAGGCTCAATACGTTATGCTTATTACGGTTTGATAACTAAGCAATCATTATACAATTGAGAAAAAGAAGAGTGGTGTGATAAGTGGAACCTGGTAGGTAGCTAACGAATTATTTGTTAGATTTCAGTTCATTTCCTGCATCTGAATTGTTTCGTTATAATAAAACCGTTAATTTAAAAGTAGATTTTCACTTATTTATTACATAGTATGGTTGGGAAACCGACAACCGCTGAGTAACTATGACAGCAGGCATTTCGTCCGTTACCACACGGCCATTACGTCTACAGCGCTGTGGACACGTCGGCGGTCAGTGGACATTGTGTGACGTGGCGGCCATTACGCATCCGACGCGCTGTCTTGCTCCAGCTTGTACTGCGGCCACTTACTAGACGCACCTGGGATGTGAAAATTAATGAGGATTAGTAGGCTCAAAGCTCAATACGGTATGCGTTATATAGTTTGATGGCTTTGACGACCTCCGTAGCCGAGAGGCGAGCATGCTGGACTTTAAATGGCGCCGCCATCTCTGAGGTTCCGGGTTCGATCCCCGGTCGGGTCAATATAGAAAACGAACTTTTCTATATTGACTCGGGTCTGGGTGTTGTGGTACCGTCGTTGTTTCTGATTTATATAACACAAGTGCTTTAGCAACTTACCTTAGGATCAGAGAAATGTATGTGATGTTGTCCAATATTTATTTATTTACGGCTAAGCAATCACTATACAAAGGTTAGAAATGCACCTTGGAATTGGATCTCTAAGTTGTGATTATTCACGCAGGAGCATGTGCGAAATTAGGACAATTTGATTACAAAAATAAATTAGAGAAGACGGATAACGCTAGTTTCCGTAATGAAGTTAGTTGTGTAATTACTAACAAAGTTACGATTAAAAATAAAGTAGGAAATAAACTCTGACTGGGTGAAAGGAAAAAGATATACCTAAACTATGACGTAGGGTTTTAAAAGGAAAGGATTTTTTTTACAGTCTTAACAAGCAACTTTTTCTATACATGTAAGCAACATCGAAATCGTGACTTTTAGGTACTAGATGCTTCATTAAAATTAACGTTTACCTACACCGGTGATTTTATTAAACTAGAGCCACAAATAAAAAACACACAAATAAAATTACTGTTATTCCCAGAATTGTTACAAAGTTGTCAAGAGATGATATTCAAATAACGTATATTATACATTTTGTTCCCCCACTGACCTGGATTCCCATCATCATTGTCATCGAAGCCGGTAATTATTTCGAGAACAAACGACGGAGCTCTACTAATTACATAGCTAGAGGGTTTATCTGCAAAACGGAGCCTCACAGCGATGGAAAAATATATGAATAATTTTTACGAAACTTTATTAAAATATTTTTTAATAATTTATTAGTTTTTTTACAAGCTACTAATTACTACATTTTAGATAAAGGAAAATACATTTTTCTTTTCATTAAATAGTTACCGGGTTTATTGGAAGTCAAATTATCTTTTTTAATTAATCTTACGAGGTAACTGAGCTTAATTCTGCTCAAAATGTATATTGCCAATTTAATTCAAATATAGCCTCTATTCTAAAATGAACTTGATCAATAGAGCTTTGAGGGCCAAATATGTTTTAGTGAAGACTTTCCGTAACGCCTCTTTCGTATCCTTATCGCGTTTCGTTGTTTTTTGTGGACTCTACGGTTAATACTAAACTTTTCCGGCCTTACTACAAAAAGATAGACACATGTTGAACACCTGTTTACAGATAAGTCAACCATTTTGAAATGTTTGTTAGTAATATGTCTCGAATGTCAGATGTGTCAACATTTCAAATTGGTTAATTAATTTTAGACAAGTGTTCAACGATTGTCTATCTTTTTTGTAGTAAGGCCATTCGAGTCTGTGTCACTTACTCGTAACTTTGCATATAAATATCAAGATAAAAAACCGGCCAAGTGCGAGTCGGACTCGCGCACGAAGGGTTCCATCATACCATACCATTATCTAATTGCGGTTTACGATTTATGACGTAATTAAGAAAACTAATTACTAGATCTCGTTCAAACCAATTTTCGGTGGAAGTTTGCATGGTAATGTACACCATATTTTTTCAAGTTTTATCATTTTCTTATTATACACACACACACACACACACACACACACACACACACACATTTTACCACTTTGGAAGTGTCTCTTGCGCAAACTATTCAGTTTAGAAAAAAATATATTAGAAACCTCAATATCATTTTTTAAAGATCTATCCATATAAAACCCAAATGTATGGGTTTGAAGAAGAAAAATGAGTTTCAGTTTTAAGTATGGGGAACCCCCAAAATTTATTGTTTTTTGTTTTATTTTTGTGTGAAAATGTTAATGCGGTTCAGAGAATACATCTACTTAACAACTTTCAACAGTATAGTTCTCATAGTTTTGGAAAAAGTGGCTGTGACATACGGACGGACAGACGTTTTTGCTATTTGGCTATGGAACCCTAAAAAATCTAATAATTATTTCTAATGCAAAGTCTCGAAAAAAATCGAATAATTATGTCTCAAAGACTTTTAAAGAATAGGTTTAGACGGAAACTTCTTATTTGCTCGTATCTACTTATAAGTAGGTAGATTTCAATACTGCAATAAGGTTTTTTAAAATGAATTCAACTCAAGAAAGAAGTAAGAATTAGTCTCGCAGAGACAAATCCAATCTGAGCAAACAGCCAAGTCCCGCTGCGAGTGAAACAATGAATAAAGTTCGGAAGGATCCAGTTGCGATGGGATTAACGCGACTCAGGTGCCCCTAGATGTCGCTGTTGCCACAGTATAGTTAAGAGAAGTAGGCCTAATACCTGCATCATGTGTAAAAAATACTTTGGTTGGACATAATAATAATAATACAGAGTAAAAATGACCATCACCGGGCGGCGCGCGGCGTTTGGATTTTTAGCCTTAACATAAACTTTATCCTTTCCTTATCCTGTAAAAATATGCAAACAGAAGTTATTTTATAGTAAAAAGAAAACCAAGTTGAAATAATAATATAAAAGGTCATGGCTACGCTACAGAAAATGCAATAATACAAAAACCTGTAAGATTTTTAAACGAGACTTCATTATGGCGTGTTTTTTTGTTGCTTGATTTAGGTTTATTTGAGCCCATTCAATTATTTCCTTTATTAACGTTGTTTTTCCGTACCCAAAGGGTAAAATGGGACCCTATTACTTAGGCTTCGCTGTCCGTCCGCCTGTCTGTCTGTCTGTCCGTCTGTCTCCAGGCTGTATGAGATGATCATGAACCGTGATGGTTAGACAGTTGAAATTTTGACAGATGATGTATTACTGTTGCCATAACAACAAATACTAGAAAACAGAATAAAATCAATATTTTAGCGGGCTCCCATACAACAAACGTGTTTTTTTTGCCGTTTTTGTAGATAATGGTACGGAACCCTTCTTGCGCGAGTCTGACTCGCACTAGGCCGGTTATTTAATCATAATCATGTGCAAGATTAAGCTTTCTGTTCCTACGTGCTTTGTGGTGGCTTCAACGCCTATTGTTCTGCAGTCTTTTACTGGAGCTCATCTGTGTTTGCAGATTATACCTTCGAAATGAAACGAAATTCCTTCTATATTATAAGATTTTTTTTTATTACTGACTATAACAAAATACAGAGACTGAATTAAAAATCATTTAGTATCATAGTACCAGTTAGGTTTTTTTAATATAAGCCTAGAAATGTTCACATTTTTTAAATCAACAAAATATAAAAATCAGAGAAATAGATGGTCTTATTTAAAACATGGTTATGTGTATTTTTTTGCAAATTGATACAAGAAACAGTTATATTTATCAAAATAAATAAAACTTTACTTTTACACAAAAAACTATTTTAAATAGGGCTATTTAAATTCTATTTATAATAGGTAGCATAATTAAAACAAATTCTGATAGCTTTAAGAAAGGATACAAACACGATTTCCATAAGAATAATTTCAAATCAGTTTAAATCTCAACAAAAATTTACAAGTTGCGACTCAACAAAATGTATTTCTGAAATACTAACTTCATCTTTTTACTTCTCCACGGCGCTGTTGGTCGGAAAGTTGGTCCGTTGATATTCACTATGTTAAGTGTTTACGGCAAAACTTTCAAGTCTGTAAAGAAAAGATAATACGGCTGTACAAACTTCAGGTACGTTTATTTCTTTTAAATTATGGAGTAGATGTGCTGAGAAAGGTATGGATATCTTGCAGCATTTCAGGCCCTGTATGTTTGCCCTCTACTTTTTTGTAAACCTTGAATATCTAGAAGACGGTAACTTTTAGTGTAGTCAATAGTACCTACTATTAAAGGGATTTTCTAAATAAAACGTTATAATTACTAATAGAAATATATTGATACGGATTAACGCGCGAAAGCACAAGGACGATGCGTAGTAGAATGACGTCCCGATGACAGATGACCGCTAGTGTCGGGAACCGCTCATAGGGATGCTCCCATCAATCGATTCCTAGCTAACAGTTCGGCCATCCTGCAGCTCCTTCGTCCCGAAGGAGAACTCGGTCCGCCACGATGTGAAGTTGCGTCTTCCTCCGATGTATCCGTAAGCGCCTGGTTGTTCGGTTACCATAGCCACCACGATAAAGTTGTTCTCTTCTTCTTACTCTTCTTCTCCCACCAAAAGGCGGCGGCTATTTATCACAAAGTGAAATTCGGAGACTACACTTAGCGTAGTTGCTCAACCACGAAATACGACAACAAGCGCCTCAGATAGAATAACTAACATCTCATTCAGCTCATTATTCACCCAACAACAAGAAAGCGTAGGTTAAGTTATCATTAACAAGATTAATCATTCTACCAGGCGAAATCTCACACACATGGAGCGTCACATCACTCATTAAGTTAACTCAAATGTTACATATCCTTGATATTGAACTGAATTCGTTTTACTCCACATACACCAACCTGAGCATAGAGTTACGTCAAGTATTCATCTAAAAGTCACAAAACCCTATTATTGGACCAATTCAGGTTCTACTCCCCATTCACTAACCTACCCCCAAAAGTAATTGCTTTACGCCTTCATTCAGTCATAGTGTTATTGGTTACCTCATACCTGTTGTGTTTAACATAAGCTGACTTTCAACTGTCCTTGGTTAAACTTGAATGTCTTGAGCGACACAGACACCCTCAACAATAACATTGTTAAGGTTCAGCGCGGTTCCAGTTTGGGGTGTGGAACTGCCGGCACCTTCTCAGTATTCTCACGTCATGATTGTGATGACTGATACAACATCCACCATACCCCATCGGTGAAACGACATCGCTGGTATATGTCACCTCTAGATAATATTATAAGCAACTTACAGTCATTGAATCAACTTTATCTTTATGCATTCCGTATTACGTTAGCAGATCCCTATCGATCGGCCACCTTTGTATTCGTCTACTGATGCAGTGTTCTGACGGCGCTTCATCAGAACTATGTTTACTGAAAGTGCAATGCAGTCCCCAGTCTCATAGGTTACACTTGCTCTCTGACGCAGTCCCCTAACAGCCTGCGTTTGCGTTTCCCTGTCAATATTCTTTCTTGCACTCTGGCTCCTGATGCAATCCCCTGACGGCTATCATCAGAGGTACCTTCTTGCATAATTTAGTGATAACGTTTTTTCCTGTTGGCACTCATTGTTGTACTCTGGCTACTGATGCAATCCCCTGACGGCTATCATCAGAGCTACCTTCTTGCATAATTTAGTGATAACGCTTATCCCTGTTGGCACTCATTGTTGTACTCTGGCTACTGATGCAATCCCCTGACGGCTATCATCAGAGCTACCTTCTTATGTGATATAGTGATAACGCGTTTCCCTATTGGCGCTTATTATTGTACTCTGGCTACTGATGCAATCCCCTGACGGCTATCATCAGAGCTACCTTCTTGCATAATTTAGTGATAACGCTTATTCCTGTTGGCACTCATTGTTGTACTCTGGCTACTGATGCAATCCCCTGACGGCCATCATCAGAGCTATGTTCTTGTACGATATACTAGTAATGTGTTCCCCTCTCTTCACTCGCTATTGCACACGGGCTCCTGATGCAGTCCCCTCACGGCAATCATCAGAGCTACTTTCTTATGTAACGTAGTGCTAATGCGTTCCTCTGTGGGCAGTCATTGTTACACCGTGGCTCCTGATGCAATCCCCTCGCGGCCATCATCAGAGCTAAGTTCTAGTACGAGTATAAATGCGTTCCCCTGTGGGCAGTCATTGTTACACTGTGGCTACTGATGCAATCCCCTCGCGGCCATCATCAGAGCTAAGTTCTAGTACGAGTATAAATGCGTTCCCCTGTGGGCAGTCAGTGTTACACTGTGGCTACTGATGCAATCCCCTCGCGGCAATCATCAGAGCTAAGTTCTAGTACGAGTATAAATGCGTTCCCCTGTGGGCAGTCATTGTTACACTGTGGCTACTGATGCGATCCCCTCGCGGCCATCATCAGAGCTAAGTTAGAGTTAGAGCGACATCCCAGCTTAGCCCCTGAGGCAGCTGGCGAGCCACGACTGCTCCACACCAAGACATCTGTTCACATAATTATAGCATGGATATTATATTACGACATTAACTTTACAGTTAACAGATGAAGTAGACTTTATTGGCAATACACATTTCGGATCATCATGACCATTAACCTTACTGTTTAAATGACAATATGTCAAATGTCAATGCAAGTATTTGCGACAACTTGCCAACAGTACAAAGTGATTGTTCTCATACACCACAGCTACTCACCCTGTATCTATCAATGTATGTTATTCACCAGATTTTCCAATAGTCCACATAACAACACATGTTGTATGCTGGCAATACAAACATGAGAAACATAATAGTTCAACATGATAACGATAATGTGTATCATTAAAATTAAGTTGTACTGCCATCCTCCAATACTCAAAATATATGTTTAGCATCATGAAAAGATGCATGCTCCCAACATACATGAAAATGACAACTCATAAGCCATGAAGGAATCCGAATGACATTACTGACCTGTTTATGTTTTCATACCAAACCATTTTACTGTAATAGGTCTTAACTGCATCAGACCTCATATCCGTCACTTCACCAAGGTGGTCTTCTTAGTCAGCTAGTCATAGATCACAGCTCTTTCATGCAAACAGGACTCCATCCCATGCATTTATTTTTGTCGTAATACATATGCTTCTAATACTGTTTGTCTTTCTCCATGCCATTGCCTGCAAGCCACAACAATAAAACACAGAAACAAGATCTTTATTTGGTCTGCTTCCCCCTTAAAGCAGTAAACCCAACATCCATCACAGATACTTTATTCTAGTTTCCTTTACATTCAATCAACAAGTTATTTCACAGTAGTTATGAATGACACAGCCTATAATAATTAACTTGTTTAGCTCAAAGTTCTATTAGGTTATTCATTTCCTCATATAGTCACTTTACATAGAATTAAGCTCTGAGCAGTTTTCAGTCAGTCAGCAGTATCAGTGGTTGACTGGTAGAGGACACCACAAGGCATTAGGTCCTTCTGATACAAAAATGGTGTCATTAATCATTTGTCAATATTTGACCAGTAAAGCCAAAAGTCAGTATATCCAAACCTAGTAAAATTCATCATGCAAATGAAGAATGTTATAGTGTTTAATAACTTCAACAATAGATAACATAACTTTCAAAGACAGGCAAACACTTTGTTTTTACCTTGATCAACTTGATGACCATTAGCAAGATCAAGTCCTCACTGTCATAATCTGGCAGGAGCAATGTTTTATTTGCCATTCTTTGTCAAACTTTAATAAGGATATTGCAGATCATTACAAGATCTAGTAATAAGACAGCAATATTTAATGATACTCACCAAGCATTGCGCTTCTCTCTATTTCAAAACTCACTTACAATAAGTTTGAGTGTCACATTAACACTGTGCCAACCTTTAATTAATTCCTGTACAGTGTTACAATCAGCTGCGGTGTTAGTGATCATCCATGCAGATGCAGCATCACAGTGCAGTTGCACATGCACAACTAAAACAGCAGTTCCCTGCGCAGCCAAGGGATGGTAATATATTAAAGTGACTATGTCCACGGAGCTGAGCCGCATTATCCAATTCAGACCCCGGAGGAGGGAATTATTTAGCTCGTTGCTAGTGAATCTTTAAGTAACTGTATTTTATTAATTCAATAAGATTTACACATTATTGTGATGTTTGCTTAATATCACTGCAAACAAGTTGCTAAAATCACACTCCATAATACACAATGATGTTTGCATCCTCTTTACCTTGAGAAACTTTATTAAGTTTAATATTAATAATAACTGATCAAGTTGCTAAATTAACCAACAACAACCAACCTCATCACAGTTTGTTACACTCTGATACTGTTCCTTGCACAATTATTTACTGTAATCATTAATTGATATTACCAGTAGAAAATGCAACTCAAAGTAAGCATCAACATTGCTTACTTCAGTAACAACCTCTGTTTCCTATTTCAACCTCTAACCCATATGCTTAACATGTATTGCATAAATGCTCACATACCATAAAATCTTGTTACTTCTGCGCATCTGGTATCAGAAGTGTAGAACCCATCTGTTATTTCCCAACTACCATCTTTAATACTGTATGCTAAGAAATAAGCATTAGATAAAGGTTTACTAAGCTGAGAGCTCGGCTCATTTAAATATAAACCACCAGCATCATCAAATATTAGTAAAAGACACAATCTGTTATTTCACCATAATGTTAGTAAAGTTATAAAATAATTCAGTCTCTGAAGCAGATTGCAATTCAAGACAGTACACACACATGAACGACCATTATATGACCCTAAGCGCAGCCCAGGCATATAATTAACTATTAATTTATTACAAATGCATATTGGTGTCCCCCAACACACACTCACACAAAATAATTTAATTCCACACTGCACTGCTTGTTTTAAATAAAATAAAGAAATAATAAAGTCAAAGCAAGAACACCTTGATGCCAAAATCATATTCATGTTTAGTGCCAATTTTGGTGCAAACCACAAACCCTTTACACAGATATTCCTTTAGCTTTTAAGTTAATTAAGCTCAGCAGCTGATAGAACAGTATGTCATGAATACATTGTCCTTCAGCCACTGCTTTTCACACACTTATTTGTTTACTAAATTTTTACTTATCTTGGTTATTTAGCTCAAAACCTCATGCAACATAACCATAATTAAATATTTAAACCTTCGTTTCGTACAGACAACTTCAATTTGTCTACAAAAGGCGCGGTGTTTGCGTCTACGCAGTTAACAATAAAAGGTACTTACAGTCGATATTTTTCGTTTTACCTGCGGGTAACTTGGGTTCTCGGTTTACCTTTCAGTAAGTTTTACATCCCATCACCCTTCCATTGCACATGCATTTGTATTTCAAATATTTTTAGATGGCATAGCGTCACAACAAATGACGCCATCGGACGCCGGGTTTTAAATCTGAAATATCACTAAAAGGGCGCGTAAACACTCGCGTCGCGTGAGTAACTATCTCACTTCTGAACTATTAAAGGGATTTTCTAAATAAAACGTTATAATTACTAATAGAAATATATTGATACGGATTAACGCGCGAAAGCACAAGGACGATGCGTAGTAGAATGACGTCCCGATGACAGATGACCGCTAGTGTCGGGAACCGCTCATAGGGATGCTCCCATCAATCGATTCCTAGCTAACACTACCTACTTTATAACTTTACTTTCAACAATAATAAAAGCGAATCTTGTTATTTATTTACCCATTTAACCTCGAGGTCGTTTAGTAGTTATTTAATTCTCAGTGATAACGGTACTATTTCACAGTAGTCAATTTAATCAGTTGTGTCTTAGTTTAGGATTGATACATTTCATACCCCGTATTATACTCCACAAGCTAACATTGAGAGATATAATCAAACAATTATCACTTGTTTAAGTATTCTAGTCGAGGATAATCACAGGAATTAAGCAAAGTTATTACCTAAAGTCAAACTTTACTAAAATTTTTGCATAAATCTTGCTACCGGCTTCACTCCTAACTTTCTCGTTTTTGGTAGAGACGTTTCTTTTCCCAAGTAAATAACAAGATTACAAAGGGACAGGATTCCCACCCGGGGAAACCTAGGTATAGATGGGAGTCTAGGTATGATAACTGGTAGACGCTCATGTCTGAATTAATTATGATAATGTAAGTCGCGACTAAAACCATCTATCATTAACATTAACGGTTTTTTTACTGAATAATGTTACTTATGAGTTTTCGTGTGATCAAATTATTTTAGAAATCGTCTTTATTATAAATGTAAAAGGCTGTATGTTTAGATGTCTGTTTTAGACCAGGTTTCGGCTGAACGGAATTAGCTGAAATTTGGCAATCCTAGTAAATGGATCTAGTTTTTCCCATATGTTATTTTTATATCGTTTTTGTGATGATCATTCATATTTTATAATATTTTTTGGTTTGAATCTTAATACTAGCTGTAATTAAGATAGAAGTAATTAGGCTTCGAGACGGGATATCAGCCCTGATACATATGCAGTAAAGTCATGCACTGCAGTGAATCTAATATGTTGTTAAAGTGAGTTATGTATACATATTGCCTGTCAAGTTTATTTATAGAGCTAGAGGCTTAAAGCACCAGATTTTGGCCGAATATACCTATATGTGTGTATGTTTCTGATTTACTACCGCAAAAGTTTGAATTTAATTCTATCAACAAACAGAACTATCGATTTTATTGGATTTATATAAACCACGTATAGTTTTAAATCGACTTGTCGACGGCCCCACCGAATAAACGTGCAAAGGAAAAACATGAACTTTTCACTAGAAAATAAAAACGTATAAATGTGAATATTTCAACCTGGGCCATAACCATGAACTCTTAGAACGTCAATTTTGGTACGTCATTTCCTACAAAATTTGACAGAAATGATATTGTTTGACAGATTTGAGATTGTTTTAAGAGTTTATGGTTACCGCCCTGGTGTCAAAATATGCCTGTAAAATGTATGACGAAATCAAAGATGAAAAAAATACCTATAATAATAAGAAATAACAATATGGAAAATATTTACAGTTTTCAGGAAATTCTAATACTACGTTTGCCATGGCGTGGTCTCCACTCGAGGACCCGTTTACTACACCTTTCATTGGTTCTGCGACAGATATAGCCAGCCCACTGCCATTTCAATTTGCTACAGTTTTGGATTATGTCCGTTACTTTGGCCTTCTGCCTAATGATCTCGTTTCGGATTTTATTCCTTAATGAAATCCCAAGCATCGACCTTTCTGGCTGGGTGACGTCAGTGGGCCATCTTTACTGTCATGTTCAACGTTTCGAATCCGTAGGTCATCATCTGTAGCAGGGGCTTGGGGTGCCTATAGGCAAATTAGGCAATGCCTACCCCTACCTGATAATTAAAATGAGATAGGCGGTGGGTACTTGCAAATGTGGATTATTGATGAAAACCATTAATTTTTATCAATAAAAGCTACTGGATAGGTCCTTTTTTATGGTTTTGGACTTGAACATTCATCGACGTCTTTTTTTACAGGCTCTCAGCACCTCTAAATATCGCCAATTAACCTGGCATCGCTGGAAGGATTCCAGAGTAGCCCAGATCTGTGGTGGTCGAGGGAGTCAAAGGTTCTCACGTAGTCCACAAAGGCTAGGCACAGAGGCTGATTATACTCATCAGACTTTTATATAATCTGCCTTTCTGTGTGAATATGGTCTACAGTACAATAATAACCTGTACGAAATCTAGCCAGGGCCCTAACCATGAACTTTTTCACGACCGAGATTGTTTGGCAGCACTTTGATATGAGCACAAAATTTTGGTCACGTGATTTGGTACCATGAACTACCTAAAACGATCTTGTTTAGTGGTGTGAAAGAACGAGTGAACTGTAAAAAATTGTCTATGCGTTGAAATAATGTCAAAAAATGATGCACGCGGTCCGAATTAGATAAATTAAATGAACGAAATATTGAAGATAAATAACACTTGAAAAAAAAAAAAAAAAAAAGCACTCGCCCGGTATGCGATGGGACGTGGGTTCGAGTCCCACCTGAGGTCGATGATTTTTTTTCAAGTGTTATTTATCTTCAATTAAACCTTGCATGGAATTGCTAAAAACAAAAATTTACAATGTTTAAGCATTTCTGATCTTAACCAATAGTCAAATATTTGTAAAAATATTTCTATAGGGTGTTGACGGTAGTATACTACTCAGCTATACATATAGCTACAACATTGATCAGAATACGCTGGCTTTGACAGCGAGAAAAAACACTTGAGGAATTTCATCTTGTCACGTGACGTCCTCGGTAGCTTAGTGGTCAAAGCACTCGCCCGGTATGCGATGGGACGTGGGTTCGAGTCCCACCTGAGGTCGATGATTTTTTTTTCAAGTGTTATTTATCTTCAATTAAACCTTGCATGGAATTGCTAAAAACAAAAATTTAGAACGAAATATTATTAAACACAATAAATACCTGTGTTTGCTTGCTAATTACTTGAAAATATAAAAAAAAATGTATTTTGCTTGTACTAGGAGTTATTTTTGTAGAAATGTTACCTATTTTTAGCGTAAATATCAGCCTTTCTTAATGAGCTATGACTGAGCTCTTGATTTTTAAAAATCATTTCGGACCAAGAGTCATACGTCATGAATGATCAAATTCAAACGTAGTGGTTCCATTCTCTTTGGTAAAATTAGAAAAAAGTTAAAGTCAGTATTTGATGTAATCACTCGTGTTTACAATTTATTTTACAATTATTTTTTTCTAGACTCGAAAGCACATTTCAAGAATGTGTTCTGTTAATTTATGTATTTACTTTATTTATATGTAACACTTATAATAGTTCAATTGTATAACGATGTTTGCATTGACAGCATAACACAATAAATTATCATTTTAATGGGTTTCTTGATTCATTTCGAGAAACTTTAAATTAAGTACCTTATATATACCAGAGGGGAAAAAAGCTAACAGCGTCTGGATAAGGTACCCCTGGTACCGGAGCAGAAGAAAGCTAGCAGTGTCATGATTAGGCATCCAAGATACTATACAAAACTCGATGAAGACAGAGCCTCACAAGTGTTTACTATCCGTGTTTCTAAAAATATTCTAAAAGCCAATCGTTAAGAATAAATAGTGTTAATAAATGTATACCCATTAAATTATTTTAATAATACAAACTGGTACACAAGGTACTCTGAAATTATACTAATCCACAGCTACTCACTTTGTCTTTTAGTACTTCACTTGCTATTGAAAAAAAGGTGGCATTTACTAAACTAGGTATTCAATGAATTATCCGCAACGGCCACATCTTAGAGGCATAGGAAGCGGGGTGCTTCATCTTACGCAGCAAAGCTGCTCGAGCGATTTCTGCTTCGAATGTAGGTACTTGTTTATCTTGACTTCACCACTCTCCAGCCAGCAAGCATGCTCCACCATCTCAGCAACCAGGAGCAGAGCGATACGTCCGTCACAATTTTGTTTCCCGAACCATGCGGATCTCGCCGGTAAAGGAATAGTAAACTAAACTAAGAATAGTAAACTAGTTTGGCGCGTTACATGTTCGAGTGTAGGGGGCCCTCTACCATCTCCTCAACATCACACTATTACATGACTGGCCACCGGACGATAGTCGGTGTGATGAGCCCAGCAGGTTCACACCGACGGGAGCCGATTTGTATGGCGTAGATTTTTATGGGAAGTCCGGCCAGCCAGTCTATACATACTGTCTATCTATTCAGCCTTTTGCAGTCCACTGCTGGACACAAGCCTTGACAATGTCCAAAGAGCATGATCACCCGCATTTTTCATTCATCCACTGCCAACCATCGTCCTAAGGTTGGTCCATGTGGGGCTGGGGGGCGTCCTACACTACGGCTATCTCTCATTTATATATAAATAGTTCAAAGTATGTATACTACCTCATAACGATACTATTTTTAGGGTTCTAAAAAATCTAAAAACCAGCCTAGTGCACGTCGTGCCACGCGCAGTATAGGGTTTCATAGTTGTCCGTGGTAGTTCCCACAATATATTGCAGCAATCGTTTCATTAAGTCTTCATTTAAGTCACTTTAAAAGTTTCCCTTTAAGAAATTTTCGAACGACGACATAATTAAACGATTATTACTCGTAAAACTAACAGGTCTATCTTAACCGTTATAATTTTCCTTAAAAATTCATGGAAAGCACTATAAATATGTTTTTTTTTTCAAAATTTTAAAACCAATAGTTTTATTTACGCCCTACCCGAACAAAAATTGGCATTTTAAAGTTTAATATTTGGCAAACGGAACTCTAAATCGAAAAGTAGTCTTAGCAACCCCTAAATCATTTTAAGGGACCTATTCAACGATGGGTTAGACGATGAAAAAATAATCACCCCCACGTTACACGTATAATAAATAAGTATTGGACAATGTCGTGTGGGGACGGCCGTAAAGAATACACTTCCCCACCGCCGTGCAGGAGGCGTGTCGTAAGAGGCGACTAAATCCTGTAGCACGAGACGGGGAGCAGCGTCTGCGTGCGAAACAATATAAAAAAACTGCGCTCGCCAACCCGCCTGCCAAGCGTGGCGAGTCTGGCAACCACCCCCCAATGACAGACACGACAAAGACCAGGCCCCCAGTCTCCGGTGGTCCCGCTGTTCCTGGCTACGGTAGCGGTCAGGGTGACGGCGGGTCAGGGGGTGCTAAGAATCCCCGGAGGAGGAACTTCGGCTACCAGCCCCAAAGAAGACTGGCCCTGGTAACACACAACGTCCGCACGCTAAGGACTGATGAGAAGATCGTTGAGCTGGAAGAGGAATTGAGTAGGATGCATTGGAGTATCGTGGGAATATCAGAAGTCCGAAGAGAGGGCGAGGACACGATAACCCTGAAATCTGGCAACCTACTCTATTACCGGGAGGGCGAACAACTGTCCCAAGGTGGTGTCGGGTTTCTCGTCCACAAGTCCCTCATTAACAACATCGTCACCATCGGAAGTGTATCGAGTAGGGTGGCATACCTGATACTCAGAGTGTCAAATAGATACTCGCTGAAGGTTATACAGGTATATCCACCGACCTCTACACACCCCGATGAGGAAGTGGAGGCTATGTATGAGGACGTTAGTAGAGCCATACATACTACTAAAACCCACTTCAATGTTGTTATGGGAGACTTTAACGCGAAACTGGGCATGAGAGGCGATAATGAGCTGAGAGTGGGGCGATTTGGATATGGGCAACGGAACCCTAGGGGACAAAGGCTGGCCGAATTTCTGGAGAAGGAGGACCTCTTCGCGATGAATTCCTTTTTCCAGAAGCCGCCTCAGAGGAAGTGGACCTGGATGAGCCCCGATGGGTCCACGAAAAATGAGATTGACTTCATCATGACCACAGAGCGACGAGTGTTCAATGATGTCTCCGTGATCAACGGGGTGAAAACCGGTAGCGATCACCGAATGGTTAGAGGCACATTGAACATCAACGTCAAGCTAGAAAGGTCCCGTTTGATGAAGTCTACGCTCCGACCCTCTAATGCCCATATTTACTGCCCCGAAAGCTTTCAGCTTGAGCTGTCAAATCGCTTTGAATGCCTAGAAAACTGCGAGTCAGTGGACGAGATTAACAACAGGTTTGTAGAAACTGTCCAGGCGGTCGGGTCGAAATTTTTCAAGCCCCGTCGAAGAGACAGACCGCAAAAACTTACCGACCACACCCTCAAACTCATGGCAGAACGACGTTTACTGGCACTGCAGTCCTCTGTTGACGCTAAGTTATATCGGCAGCACAATAGACGGATATGGAAGTCCTTGCGACATGATATCCGCAACTTTAATACGAATAGTATTAAAGAGGCGATAGAGCGGAACCAAGGCTCCAAAGTGTTTGCAAGAGACATGTCTATTGGGCAGAGCCAGCTGACGAAGCTGAAGACGGAGGATGGTAGTATAATGTCGACAAAAGCCGAAGTTTTGAGGGAGATCGAAAAGTTCTATGGGCAGTTATACACCTCGGTCACTAAACCTGTTAGTAGTTCAGCCGCAGATCCAAGAGCTAAGCTTACCCGACACTATACCGAAGATATCCCGGACATCAGCCTATATGAGATTAGGATGGCTCTCAAACAGCTCAGGAACAACAAGGCGCCGGGTGATGACGGGATTACCTCAGAGATTCTGAAAGCGGGTGGAACACCGGTACTGAAGGTCCTTCAGAAACTCTTTAACTCCGTCTTGCTCGAGGGAATAACGCCGGAGGCATGGAATAGAGGTGTGGTGGTGCTCTTCTTCAAGAAAGGAGATAACACCTTGCTGAAGAACTACAGACCCATCTCGCTTCTGAGCCATGTCTACAAGTTGTTTTCGAGGGTCATCACGAATCGTCTCGCACGTAGGTTCGATGACTTGCAGCCTCCCGAACAAGCAGGTTTCCGAAAAGGCTTTAGTACCATAGACCACATCCATACGCTGCGACAAGTTATACAGAAGACCGAAGAGTATAACTTACCACTATGCTTGGCGTTTGTGGACTATGAGAAGGCCTTCGATTCAATCGAGACTTGGGCAGTGCTACAGTCTCTACAGCGGTGCCATATTGACTATCGGTACATCGAGGTGCTGAAATGTTTATATAAAAACGCCACCATGACGGTCCGAGTACAGGAGCAGAGCACAAAAGCTATTCCTCTGCAGCGAGGCGTAAGGCAGGGAGACGTTATTTCTCCGAAACTGTTTACCGCCGCATTGGAAGATGCTTTTAAACTCCTGGAATGGAAAGGATTCGGCATCAACATTAATGGCGAATACATTACTCACCTTCGGTTTGCCGACGATATTGTGGTCATGGCAGAGTCGCTGGAAAACCTCGGTACAATGCTCGATGGCCTTAATAGAGTTTCCCAACAGGTAGGTCTTCAGATGAACATGGACAAAACAAAGATTATGTCGAATGCCCATGTTGCGCCTTACCCAGTACCGGTTGGGAGCTCTATTCTTGAAATTGTTGACAAATATGTTTACCTGGGACAAGTGATCCAGTTGGGTAGGTCCAATTTTGAGAAAGAGGTCAATCGACGAATCCAACTCGGATGGGCAGCGTTCGGGAAACTACGCAACATCTTCTCGCCCAAAATACCTCAGTGCCTAAAGACGAAAGTATACAACCAGTGTGTGTTACCAGTGATGACATACGGAACTGAAACGTGGCCTCTTACTATGGGCCTTATTAAGAAGCTTAAAGTTGCACAGCGCGCTATGGAAAGGGCTATGCTCGGTGTTTCTTTGCGAGATCAAATCAGAAATGAGGAGATCCGTGAACGAACCAAAGTCGCTGACATAGCTCAACGGATTAGCCGGCTGAAGTGGCAGTGGGCGGGGCACATAGCACGTAGAACTGACGGCCGATGGGGCAGAAAGGTTCTGGAATGGAGGCCGCGTATAGGCAAGCGCAGCGTAGGACGCCCACCCACAAGGTGGGCAGACGACCTGGTAAAGGTTGCAGGACGACGCTGGATGCAGGCCGCTTCCAATCGGCCGATCTGGAAGTCACTGGGGGAGGCCTATGTTCAGCAGTGGACGTCCTGTGGCTGAGATGATGATTGGACTATATCACATACAATGCTCTGACCCTCTAGCACGAGCAACAAAACACGATACGATATGATATGATATGATATAGCGATTTATTGCCTCTTTTCTTTCAAAATATAAATATATATATGGATAACATAGCCTCCAACTTGATCTTTTATTGAAACAGTGAGCATGTCCTTGCCGGCGACGTCACGGTTATGTTATACGCTTTTTTGATAAAAGTTCATATTTTGACAAAAGATATGCGATAAATTGCTATATCATATCATGTTTTGTTGCTCATGCTATAGGGACAGATCCTAAGGTAAGTAGATTAAGCACTTGTGTTATAGAAATCAGAAACAACGACGGTACCACAACACCCAGACCCGAGACAGTATAGAAAGTTCTTTTTCTACATTGACCCGACCGGGAATCGAACTTGGAACCTCAGAGATGGCGGCGACATATCTTTTCGGGCGTGCTTGCCTCTCGGCTACGGAGTTCATCTAGTATCGGAGCTACCCTAAAACTATATTTTGCAAAATTTTATGCTATCATTTTGTCAGCGTGATTGATTTATAAATCTTCACAATATTACAGCTCTCTAGAGTCAACAGCAAAATCTCGGATGGACAGACAGACACACAGACGGACATGACGAAACTATAAGGGTTTCTTGTCAGGACTACGGAACCCTAAAAGCCGGAATAAAATAAGTATTTAAGGGGGCTTCCATATAACAAACTCGATTTAATTGTCCATTTTTATAGATAATGGTGCTCGAAGGGTTCCCTTCGTGCGCGAGTCCGAATCGCACTTGACCGTTTTATAAAGTAAACTATTTACTAAAACCTACTCACTTAACCAGGACCAAGGTGCTAACTAACGTACGGTGAGTGGGTATAGAACAGTGGGTTAATCTTAGTCCCGGACCAGCAAATGCACTCTGAATAAGACGTGTTTAATATACAGGGTGTTAGGTAAATAGTATATCAAGCTGAAACTAGTCCATGTTAACATTATAATATGCATTAAATTCTATCGTGAAGACAGAAAAGACCATGCAAAAAAATCGACACCACCCACCAGCAGACTTCAAATGTATCTCAGTTAATAGATCTCGACTGCTGGTGATTTTATACTATGACGGCATCTCTCGTAGGAATGAGATTTTCATGAAAAAAAAAACTTTGTAAATATGTTTTTTTTTTCATTGATTTTCCGTATTTTTCTATAATATAGTGCAGTTAATTCTTGTAAAGAACGTACTTAAGCACACTGTGGCAAACCATACTCCGTTGTAACGTTAAAGGCTGCGACCAGACTACATATGGTCCAGATCTGGCGAATGCGCCGCGAACACGACGCTCTCGACTTTTGTCCCTATAGCTAGTGTATGCTAGTCTAGGCCTATAATACTCAAACTTAAATATTGTCATTTATTGAAGGTTAACACAGGGTTTCATTGTTTTGGTTTTCGTATACCTACAAGAAAACGTTTACGTTTAATACAGGGTGTCCCAGAACTCAACGTTAAGCCGAAACGGGGTGACAGGATTGATTGTAACCATCATGAGAAAAATCAGAAAAAAATCTTTCCCATGCAGTTTGAAAATTATGGGCATTTAAGAAAACCCTAGAAATTTGGTCAAACTGTAACCATTTTTCGGTTACTGTGGTTAATTTTTATTATTTTTGTTCATTTAAACTTTGGAACCGTAACCCTAAATAACATTTCTAGAATCACAGTCAAAAATAATGACACAATTGCCCCAAGTTTCCGAGAATTAAGACTATTTGTTAAACTATGAATTTAATTTTTTTTTAATTTGTCGACTTTGGAAGGCCCCCTCCTTTAACCTGTATACTCAAACATTTGTGCGCGACCCGAGCTTATTGCTTAAAAAAATGTACTAGAGTGCCTTGACTCCTCTCAAAATTATAAACTTGACTTGACTGAAGTAACCCGATTTTTGCTAACCCATTTTACCCAGTTAAAATGTTTTTAGGGTTCCGTACCCAAAGGGTAAAACCCGGACCCTATTACTAAGGCTCCGCTGTCCGTCTGTCTGTCTCTCCGTCTGTCTGTCCGTCTGTCACCAGGCTGTATCTCATAGACCGTGATAGCCAGAGACTTGAAATTTTCACAGATGATGTATTTCTGCCGCTATAACAAAAAATACTGAAAAACAGGATACCATAAACATTTACTTTTATTATTTGGGGGACTCCCATACAACAAACGTGGTTTTTTTGCCATTTTTATAGAAAATGGTACGGAACCCTTCGTGCGCGAGTCCGACTCGCACTTGGCCGGTTTTTTATTCGCCCAAGCTCTTGGTAGGTTCTTAATTTTATGGCAAAATGATGAGAGAGAAGGATAGTGGACATGTTTGCCAAGAGTAAACAAGACAGATAGTGACGCCACTTTTACCAAAGTCAACAAAAGTAAGTAAAATTAATAAAATAATGAAATATTTTGACCTAGTTTAGTTAAGGTTTATTGGAATAAAAGTCAGATAGGAATTCTTGTAATAGGATATGTTATTTCCCATATGAGTATGAGAGTATGAGATTGGACTCCCTTTTCCGCACTTAAACTCAAAGTCGGTCCTTTATACGTGGGGGAGATGTGATGGTTACGGTTGCAACCAGCCTAGCTCCGCCTAGAAGCGCAGAAGTTTCCTGGGTTTTTCACAGACTTCGCGGAGCGACCTTCGGTTTTAAAGGATTTCATTACTATGTGATGCTACCGCCTCGCATTCCAAGACTACGTGGGCGGCGGTTTCATCTGTAGTTAGACAAGCCCTGCAGAGAGGGCTGTCTGTGTTGCCTATGGTGTAAATATGTATGTTTAGGAGACAGTGACCGGTCACTGTCCCCACGATTATCCGCAGATTTTATCTATCAAGGTTGAGTATACGCCGAGTCAATTTGGGTGTGACCCCTGAGAGGGTCAGTTTCGATTGTCTGCATGCTGTGCTCAGAGTCCATCGTTCGTTATGTTGGGAAAAAGCACTGTGTCTAATCCAGGCGCGCAGTTGGGAATATGGTAAGGGGAGGATCGAGGGTGGCCCCTCTATGACCATGTCCGAGCCCCTTCTCGCCAGTACATCTGCGGCATCGTTGCCTAAGGAATTACTATGCCCTTTTATCCACGGCAGTGTTACCTTGTTGACCCTTCCAATCTTTTATATTTGAATGAATTTGTTCTTAGAAAATTATTTACAAAATGTCAAGCGATTGCCTGTGGATCCGTACTCTTCGGTTTGTAACAAAACACGTACCCGGTTACCTTAAACCCAAAATAAAATATCGTTATTATATATATAAGTAAAATAAAGTTAATGATCAATAAGGTCCTAAGATAATAAAGATATTAATTGACTTCCTCTTAGGGGATAGGGGATAAAGCCTGTCCCAGACAGACGCGGCCTGAGGTGGCGGCCGCGGCCGCGGCCTGTTGTGTAGTATGAAGGTCTTATTTACTATTCAAATCCACGTAGCCGCGGCCGCAAGCTGCGCCTAACAAAAGGAGAATTTTGTCTTCTAAATGACTTAGTTTAGACATCCATCCGCGATGACGAGTAGGCAAGAAATGGCGGTCTCGGCCGTGGCCTGGAGAGTCATTTCTTTATATCTTACTATGCGAGTGTGTTTCATAATGAAATACCGAACGACCAACGTACCTATATTTTAAATTGGCCGCTGCGGCTAGTTGTAAAAAATTGCAACTGGCCGCACCCCGCGCGAGCGCACATACCGGCTGCTGAGCAGAATCGGGCGAAGCTTGCGGCCGCGGCTAGCCGCGCTCCGGCCGCGCAAGTCGCGTGGATTTAAATAGTACTGAGACTTTCATACTACACAACAGGCCGCGTCTGTCTGGGACAGGCTCTCTTGCTCCCATACAGCAACTTTTTCGACAGAAGATAATTTAAACCTTAAAAAAAACTTACATTGTCATACGAAACTGCCGACCAGATTACATCAGTTTTTACAATATAAAGTTTAAAAATATAATATAGGTAGGAATGCTAAGGGATGTTATGTCTCAATGATGAGTAAATGCAGAATGCATGGAAGAGAAAACAGATTAGAAACTAGTGAAAAAAGACTTGGAACATGGCACGCGAACGGTGATGATGATGATGGTGATTGGTGATGCCAGGAAGGTCATGATTTATCTATGCACCGAATTTCATCGAGAGCGGATAGGTATATCATTTCAATACTTGACTATGTTTAAACAACTTCTTTATGTCTTGTACCAAATAAATGATTTTCTATTAGAAATAAAATAGAATTTATACAGTTTTAAGACAAACATCCAAACGTTATGGATTTAAGAATTTTTTGCCTACCTTGCAATGATAACTTTACATGTAACTTGCTAGTTGGACTATTGAAGCGTTTCTTTTTTGCTAACGCTGTTCCCTTGAATCGCATAAAATATACATTAAATAATCACTTTCTCTAGAGAAATTCAACACACGATAGGTACTACTCGTAAAATGCGTACCTATCTGATTTTGCATAGTGAAACGTACCTTGTATTTATGGTATTACCAAGGAGTAATCACTACGTATTACTACTAAGTTATATGGTTTCCAAAAAGCCGGTAATTTAATTAATTTATGTAACGGTTATTGATTTCGATTCAAAATTTTGGTAATGTCATAATTTGAAAGCTGTCACAAATATAGATTTGAAGTTGACTTTTTAATCTATTCCGAAACAAGGTCTCAACTTTGGTCAAAATTTATAGCTCAATTAGTTCATTGTTCGGATTCAATTTTGTGCCATACAAAAATTTCTAGCACTTAGCATACAATCTCAGTTTTTAAAACCATAAAACCTTAACATAATTGCATTACCTCTCGCCTAAAATTTTTCATTTCAGAGTATATTGCTCTATTCGTTTTTTATTTAATTTTGTTTTCGGACAGCTGCTCCGTGTTTTTCATGGATATGACATTAGGCATAGACTAGGCAGATACAACAATAGAAAGAGACAAAGTTATCTGTTGACAGTAGTTTTGGATATTGCGTTCCTTTTCTTTTGACGACCAAGATATAGACTAGTCGTTCATTCTTTCACATCACTAAACAAACACATTTAAAGCAGTTCATGGTACGAATAAAAAAAAAGAAAAATCAAAATTGCTAAATAGCATAATTGCTTTTACGATTTCCGGAGAGTCAAGCGAAGTATCATAATGTTTTATGCAAATATATACATATAATTAATCCTATTTATGTATCTTGCTACTATTTTTACAGCATTCATTTAGAAATTAAGAAAACAATAAAAAATAAATTTTCCATACAAATTATTTTGACATATGAAATCAATTTCTAGCTGTCATTAGTGTCATAATAAACGTCATTTGTACTGAAATGAGTGAATGATAGGCAAAATTGTTTGTTGTCAAAATCCAATAAATGTGATTGTTTTTACGACTTCATGGTAGGAAATTGACAGATTTTGACAGATTTGTGATTGTTTTAACAGTTCATGGTTAGGGGGCAGCTCCGGTGGCTGAAAGGCGTCAAATCTTGCAGCTAGACGATTTGTGACGACTCTTGAAAACAGCTTATAGGCGTGACTCGTAAGAGCGTGAAATGAAATGAAATGAAATGAAATGAAATGAAATGAAATGAAATGAAATTCTTTATTCAGTATATAGGCGCTCTTCCGGGCACTTATACACGTCCCAACATATAACTCAGCCCTACCACCGCTTCGGGACATCGGCTGGCGATGAGAAGAAACGGCGCAAGAAACTCAGTCACCTTTGTCAGCCTAAAACTTATGATAACGGGTCTAAACGCGACGTATGTAGTATGTAGTAGTATTGATACTACTTACACTCCTCGACGTTTCGACCGTGATGCTAAAGTCGTGGTTACGAGGGGAGCATCAATTTTTTACACATAAACTTATTTGTATTGTAGGTTTATTTGTATTTACTCTGTGCACAATTTTACTAAAATTTTATACAATTTATCAATTTCTGAAGTGGAAAATTGTTTTTGTTTGGTTGAGATTGTTTGTTCCAACAAATCGTAGCTTATAAGGTCAAGTTCTGTTATACTTGCGAAGTTATACTGAAAAGTAAATAGATTTATTGCCTAACTTATTAAATTTACCACTTAAATTAAATTAGACAGGGTTAAAAAAGCTGTCAGATATCAATGTTGGTAGTAAGAATTCCCAGAAATAAATACAAGTTCACACAAAGCCTCAAAATTTTGTTTTCTTTAATCAACTGGTGATAAACAAAAACAAAGCTATAAATCTTTTTATCTTATTATTTGGATGGTTAGGAATATACAATATACATATTTGTCTTTTATACTCCATCATTCAATTAAAATAGACTTACCAAATACTAGAAATACACGTTAATGTATAGTTCTAAAAGTTATTAACTGATAGTGATGGGTCTTTAAATGTTTATGAATTTATTATGACTTTACTCCTAAGTTCTAAGCCTCTTAGTAACCTAAGTCTGTAATTTGTTGTGCAAATGCTGTTAATATTTGTTAACCTTATCATCAGTTACACAAACATCTTAGCAAAGAGCTTTCAAAATAATATGAATGAATGAATGAAAATCGTTTATTTGGCACAATTTACAAATATTAATATTCATGTTACACAATTTATAAACAGCCATGTACCAAATAGACCCCCGCTCAGCATATCATGTCGTTCAAGAGATATCTGCGTTACCACAACGTACTTAATACTTTTGAAAATCTTATTTGGATCCTCGAACCGGAATTTAAACACAGCTGGAAGCCATCCGATTATAAACCTCCGATCCGGATTTTACGTAAAAAAATACTATCGGAAAGCAATTAATTCCGGAATTGGCCGGCTGGGCTGCGGCGTGGTAGGGCCCGTGAAACCGTCGACAAACGGTGCACGTCATTTAATTCTGCCGATCTCATGTTTGTGCCGCGCCATCATATTTAAATTGAATTTCGTAGTACGTACGAACGCAAACAAAAGCGGATTATTACGCCGCTCTCAATCCAACTGAGCGAGTTTTAATGCTTATCCTTAAAATTTAATTTGGATTGTCAACAGTTATTTTAATAACTTGACGTCACGGTTTATTGACGGCGAAATCGATTATGAATATTATCATTTTTACAGACCCGAAAATTGTAATAACCCTTTCCAGACTTAGTCGACGTAGACGAGTTATCAATGCTTAAGTCAACTTAAGCATTGATAACTCGAATTGTAGAGTTAACTATAGGTAAATTTACATAGTTAATTTCACTCGCTTTCAGACTTTTCAATAGGCAGTAAAAAAGTGTCATTGAAAAAAAATGGAGCCTTAAATTTTCGCTATAATTAAATTTAAATTTAACCGTTTCTCAATATAGAGTTAGATATTTACTACGTTTTTGTTATATTTTAAGCTTGTATAACGGCATCAGTTCATAAGGTTACTAGAATAGAGTTTTAACAATAAAAAGATAACCCACAACCTAAAAATTATACGTCATAACAACTGAATGTGTGTTTTCCCCTCATTGTTACAGCCAGTGATTCACAAAAGACACGTTATAATGTGTATTAGCGGGTAAGTTGGCGTATAACCGCATAACAGGACGTTGCGCTGGTAACGAGCTGCGAGCAAATATCTCAGTCGGTGCATGTACAATGCTGCGTCGGCATCCGTTCTGCCGTAATTAGCTATTCAAAGAAACGGTCGTAATACTGTTTAAAAAAAAACAAATGATTTGATATAGCCTTTATACCTGTTAGAATAGTCTTGCGTACTAAAAGCATCAGATAATGAGTCTGAATCATTCAGAGTTGTTATAGTTCTTTATCCAAACAAGCAAAATACTGTGTTGTTATATTTGTTAGTTAGCAGTATTTTACTATAATTGTAGATCATTTAAACCAATTTATTTCTGTAAATAGGCTCAAACTAAGTCCTTTAACACGTCCCAACTTTTTTCCCCTACGACTGTCCATATTAGCAAACATCTCGGCTGGGGCGGCTGCATAAGATATGCTGTTCTAAGGTATTACTAGTTATAAACTTAAATTAATAATATATCTAAATAGATATTTTTAGTAGAGGGAGTTAGGAAAAGATCGTGACATTATAAAATTTAACTAAGGACCATATGCATAGCCTCCTTAAATTCTAGATTCAGTATGACTTCAAGTTTTTATTTACTAAAGTCAACTTGCTTGCTATAATTGCAAGGTATGATTGAAAAGATGCTAAAGGATATTTCAGTTTATTTAATATCCGTTAAATCGGAAGCAATTTATAAATCCTACTCCATATTTAAATTTATTTATCTTCGTGAAACCTGCAAGATATATACGAGTACGATTACAGTAGAGTAATTGGTTGGGCACCTTAAGTGACCCAAATTAATTTTTAAAATATTTATTATTACTAAACCTAAGTAAAGGTACTTTCTTTAATAATAATTTATTATTTTCAAATGGTTTCTATAAGTTAGTATCTGAGGCTATTTGGTTCGCGCCATAAGGATCGCGCTCTTGAATTCGCTGAACCTGGCGACACCAGCGCCACATAGTTTTGGCTATCGTTAACCGAGCGCCGACCATATTGAATTGTCATTCCTAACCTTCACGACATCGCGAGCGCGTCTTTTAGCGTAATTTTGGTGAGGAGTTTGTTTTTCACCGTGATGGACAGCTGAAAGTTGCCTGAAATGAACCCAACAGTGATTTGACTATCTGTTTTCGTGAAAGTGCTTCACGGTGTGAGCTGCTGATTGGATTTGGTGAAGCGTTCCTGAGCTGGTCTGCAGGCTAGTGGACCTATAGCTTGCAGTGCTGACGACAAAACCATTTCCCTTTCTTCAATTCGCAGGGTCGGTTTCATAGGAATCAACATAATTAATCTACAAACATAATCTTTCTGAGCTCCCCGCGGTTAGCGGCTATTTATACGCTGCTACATCAGTAATTTATTTATATTTACACGACTAAAAAGTATCTTTGTAAAAAAAGCTTTTAACGAAGTAAAATGACTAGCATATTTTGACTTCTTATATCTAAATTGCAAGGAAAAATCTCGTTGTGGGTGCATTTACAAAAAGCCATTATCAGTCAATACGCTGTAGTAAGTAATAAGCTGCTCAAAGACACTTGAGTTGTATTTTCTAGACAGACCGTAAGCTACTTGAAAAATGCATTTGGTAACGTTGATATATCTTATATATTGCAATCTTCATTGCAAATATTTTAATAATTGTATGTTTGAGAAGCTATTTCAGCTGTGTGATGTGTTCGTACCATAGGCTAAGTAATATGGTTCGGTACGTACGCGCTGAGTAACGAAGACTGCGGTTACGCGAATATACTCGTAAACTAGCGACTTGGTTACTCGGTTATTAATAAAGCCAGATGTCTAAGAGGTTTTTAAGACTGTCATATTTCAACTTTCGCGTTGTAAAATTTAAACCCGATGAAATGGGAATTAAAGCGATCATAATTAAAGTACAAATGTTACCTTTTTTGCCTGAAGTCTATGAACGTGTTCATTCCCATTTCAATTCGTGATATTTGATACATTAAATATATGACTTAATTATTTATTCTTGCTTCATTTAGGACTATGTCCATTACTTTGGTCTACTGCCTAATAACCTCGTTTCAGATTTTATCCCTTAACGAAATTCCATACATCGACCTTTTCATATCTCGCTAAGTGACGTAAAGTCAGGGGGCCAGGTTTACTGTCATGTTCTACGTTTCGGCTCCGTAGGTCATTACTGGTAGGACGCACTGATAAAATACCTTGTTGTTACTTTTATCACAGAACCTGCTGAAGAAAAGTGGAGTGAACGGGATCTCGAGTGGAGACAATGTCTTGAAACGTAGGACGTTCTCTCTACTGTAGCTCGATGGACGGACGACCTTAGGAATATGGCTGTGGCTGGATGGAAAAAAAGCGGTACAGCTCTTATTGGGGGAGGACATCTAACAGTGGACTATCTCCTGCATATTATGCTGACTTGAAACACAATTTTCTCATTCTTAACACATTATGATAAGCGCTTCACTTGTTATTAACTTAAAATGACATAGTGAAAGTCGACTTTAAACAACTTCTAAGAATCGCATCCACGCGTTCCCGATGGAAAGTGTTTTGACAGATACACATACAGACGTACAAAGTAATGATCCTGTTAGGGCCATGTTGGTTTACATGTTCAGGCACAGAAGCCTAAAAAAAGATTATAATTATACTATTTTGCAATTTTTAGAATACTTATTTCATGATGGATCAACATTGTTATGCACAACACAATAAGGGCCGGTTTCACAAAATACGGATAAAGTGCCAAATAGCTAAAAATATGTAGAGGATAAACGTTATTGAATTAATGTGTTTATTCAATAACGTTTATCCTCTTCATATTTTTAGCTATTTGGCTGCTGTGTGACGGTGGTGAAACGTTAAAATAGTTTTTTACCTTCATATAGGTAGAATAACTTAATATGTTGAACTTACCCGTACCATAGTGCCCGTACATTGTGAAACAGACCCTAAGTATCTGGTTCTGAGCCACAAGGAGGCCGTCATCACTCAAGCCCTCCTAATTGGGACGCGGCGTAATTATTATGCATAACTTTACAAGAGCCATCGTCGGCCAATAGTGCCCTATTAATAGTCTAGAATTGATTTCAAATTACTCCGCTTCGTCTACAATTATCAGAGCGTCCCTCTATTGTGCTAGATTTATTGCAGCAATTATTTAGTTTGTAGAAAAATCTTCAGTAACTATTGCTCCTGGCATTGAGATTTGTAATTTTTTTTTGTTTCTTGTTACAGAACGGCAACATTTATAAAAATGATTGAGCTTAAGAATAAAGAAAGAAAGGGGATAACAACATGGAAAGTGTAAAAAAGATGCGAGGTACCAACAGGTCATAAAAAAATATTTGCAATTATTTATCATTCGTTTAAACGGATACCTATTTCTGAGGTTTGGTTGGTTGCAAATGAAATATTTACAAATTGTTTCTAAAACTCAAAATTTTTTGACAGTGTCAAAAAATTTTTGAAGGTTACCAAATAATTGTTAAAAGTGTATTTACATAAGTGACTACATAATTTATCTTGGCTATTGTTAAATTTTGTAATTGAGTATTTTAATGTCATTTAATAATAGTCAGATGTATCTCTGTAACAATATACCTGATAAACAAACAGCTGAATATCTATCAAGTACTGATTTATTTGCAGCTCGGAACCACTGAAGAGGCAATATTTGATACCACATAATATACTTACTCAATATCACGAGTCCTTTCATGAAATAATTTCTACTGAAACACAGTTAAAGCAGTATCTACGTCAGATTTATTTGTGTTTGCCTTGGAAACGTATCTACTTGCTTACCTAATGGAATATGCTTGTACCGAACACAGAAGAGCTACGATTACATGACTCCTAACAAAATCAGAGCAATGGCAAACCTTGCGATTTTGTAAATTTAATTTGTAACGTTTACAACCACTTATAACGATCATTTATCTCTATTACGCTGCGTGAGACCGCAATGATATATTTCTACTTTTATCTTCGCGAAACCATAAAGTGAGAGAGAACAATTTTAAAAAGCTATGAATACGCAAACAAAGGCGAAAGAATTAGTTTCCGCTTTGTAAGTGTCCCCGCTTAGATTTTAATATTTATAAAATTCTGTTGTAGACCGAAGTTGAAGGAAGTGTCTCAGTTTTTTGTGTGCCCCCGAAGTTGGCGTTTTCATAACTCTTTCTTTGCCGGAAAAGTTTAACAAGTTTTTTGCTGACACAACAACCCCTTTACTTTCGGCCACGTCAGATAGAATGTTAAACGATTTAGTACTTCCGTTTAGAAATATAATTACGCCAGCTAAAAGGAGGTGTTTTTTAACTCCGTCATTTCAATTCCGTTTGAAAGTTACGGTGCGATGTAGGAACGAAAAGAATTGTGAATTTTCAGTAGGATAAGACAAATTGCTTTAATATAATGAGTAAAGAAAGAAAAAGGCTTTATTTATGACGTTTCCTTTAGTAAATTAAATTCGAATAGGTCATCATAGTTAAAATCGTTAGTCCATTAGATCTCCAATTTGTGCCAGATTTGTATTTTTTGATGTATTAATCCTTATTTAATATTAAAAGGAAATATTTTAGTTGAAAAAGACATAACAGAGGCAGTTTTTATAGAATAAATTTTAATTAATTACCTACTCAATTTTTTTAAGTTTGTGTGCTTAAAAAGATACTAATTTATTGAGTGCTTCCTGCAATATTCCTAATAATAGTACCGATTCTAAATTAATTGCCAATATTATTTCATTAAATTAAGTGAATGCGGCTCTGGCTTCCTGAATTATACCTTAGCGGCAATGTACAAACAAAATGATATTCGAGCTTGTGTATGATGCCGTTATCTGGTCTCAACTCGCGAGTGTGACAAAGTGACATCTTTAAAGACGGTTCCAGCAAAATACTTGAATGTGAATCGCATGGAGCTAAGAATAACTTGGGAGTTTTATTCGAGTCTATATTTTCGGATGGTAATAAATTTTAACACTACCCTTCACCTTAAAAAAATCCCGTCATCCCTGATGACCTGGACTCGTCATAAAGAACTGGAAAAAAAGTTATTATGCATCGAGAAAACATAATCAGCTACCAGACAATTATTTGTTACGGTAGACTTTTAAAACACTGAAAACCGAGCTATATAAAAATATATATTGTTCCAGAAAGAGAATAGGTACCCTGATTCCGTATCTTGCAATAGCAATGCGATAGCGAAAATTGACTAATTCTGGCTTCTTAAATCGAAAATTTATACAAAAAACAAAAACAAAGCAATCTACTGTCAGTGCTGCCCATAGGTTTTGATACTAACCATCAATCGGGCGATGACTGCGCGATTATTGTTGATTGCTAATTTTAGGGAATAAGGGGGCAGTTTCACGTAGTGTTTCATGCAAATTTCTGCACAGATCACACAGTCGAAATCGTAAAATATGAAGAAGGAGTGCAATGATTTTTCCCTTAATTTAATTTTTTTCTTCTTCTTATACGCCAGAACGTAAGGTATCGCCTCATCACAATATCGTGTCTAAACTATTTTATGCGGCTCTCTACCATCTTATTTGCATTGGGAGCAATTTGAAGAAGCCTCTGTTGTACTCATTGCGTACTTTATCGAGCTTCGTTGCCCTGCAGTGGAACATTAATGACAATTTTATGTTGTTTTAAATTACAATTATTTCAAAAACCTTCTTTAAAATGAGGCAAGGAGGTAAAGAAAGGAAGTGCAAGATACTGCATAGACTGCAAACTTTTTTTAATATTAAAATAAGGTGTAGATTACTATTATTCAGTTAGTGTAGGCAAGCTTTGAATTAATAGATCATAATGAATATACCCCAAAACAGCCATAACACTTAAGAACCTGTATTATACGAGTTAGGCATTTCAATACACGAAGTTAACTGTTATATGTTCTAAAGATTAATGGCACCTTAATAGGTGTTAAGTTTGTTCGAGTGTCAACTACTAAGTTCTACGCATTATTGCGGTAGAAATCATTTTAGAGCTGCTTTAGTAAGATAAAGGAATGTTATGTAGAATAAATACAGGTACCGTAGAAAAGTTTAAGCAATGTTTATTTTGGATAAAAAAATAACCTTACACGACACTTACTTTCGTATCTTTAATGTCGCTTGTTCATTATTTAATTCACTTACAGAACCATCTTAAATCTGAATTCTAAACTAAACCTCGTTGATGGTAGTTTAGAATGTTATAAGTTTGAAGTTCACGTAAACAAATACTAAATATTTAAAATCAGTTTTAGGTTTAACTAAATTTTTAATAGTTTTGCAAGTAGGTCCTAAACCTTTTTTATGCAGTTAATATCAAGCCAAAATCTATCAGCTGTTAGAGGTAACTTATAGACTTAAAGCTAAGATAGCCTAGCAAAGAATACTCACATGCTATACTGTAACACTAATCTTGCACACGTTAACTTGCTATGTTAAGACAACACGACACATTTGTATAGATCTAATCTCGTATCTTCATAGCTCCTTGCCACTGTATTGTTCGCGAGTTTCGGCACTTCGAAACAAACTTCCCCACTCGAGTGTTTGCCCCGCTCGGCAAATTGTTATTCATAGCTCAGTACCAACCCCCTCGAAAGAGTGCTCATCTTATCTCCCAGTTAATATCGTCTCTAGTTGTAAGGAAATTATTTTTCCCTTACCCGCTTTGTTTCTAAGTAGTTGTAAACTTTGCTCCCGGCTGGCTTTGCTTTTGTTTCTTGCAGGTCAACCCGTCACCCATGTAGAATATTGGGAAAATAAAAATTGTTTTGATCTTTAAATTCTACTCTGCCATTTTTTTACCTGGGGGGTAACCATGAACTCTTAAAACAATTTGAGATTGTTTTAAGAGTTTATGGTTTCCCCCCTGGTGTGGAGGTAAAAGACCTTATCCGCTTGATAAGAAGCTTTTAAATATTTTATTATGATCTCTCTTTACTTTAAAAAGGTATCCTTAAACGATAGAAACATGGAAACTGATAATTTAGAGATTCTTTAGACATAATTCCTATTTTATTAAACTCGAGAACATTATGTGCCGCAACTTCGTCAAATTGAAGGAAAGTTTAGTCAAACTGAGGAAAATCGAATTTTATTACCACCGACGGTTTATCAAAGCGTTAAACTTAGTTATTAAACAATTAGATTAATTTTATTAAAACCACTTCGCAGCTAAAGGGTAAGATATTATTTCAGCTTTCTCACAGACTCGAAACATTTACATCAAAACTCAAAGAAAAATAAGGACGGCAATAGTTTTCGTAGTTCCACGATCGTAAGATTGATAACGGACATGCGCAATTCCGCTGTAGCGCTATCTCTGAATGAACTTAGAGCTTTTCTGTTACTGAAAAATAGATCTTGAGGCATTCTGTTACAGTATATAATTATTGTTTTGTAGTTTTATTGTGTGCAGCAACGCATTCGCATGTTACCATGAAGATGCGTCTTCGACGAATGACTCACATATGCGCGGGGCTACGTACACCCGCAAAAATACGAACTCGGACTAACTTGTCGTGTATGCGTGTACGTACATCTGTGTGTACATAAATTTTCGTCAAAGCAAGATAGGGCAAAAGAGGAAAAGCCCGTAGTAAAAGCGGGTAAACGCCGGTTGGGCGACCAGACTAGTCAGTACTTTGTGGATCGCAGGGAGGGATGGTAGTGTCTCCCCGTTCGATTTTGGCGGTAAATTTTACGATCCGCGCTCCCGTGACCACGTGTTATACGAACAATAAATTATGCTAAACTACTATCGAAAGTTATGTTATGAACTTTGAAAGTACCTGTGACAGTATGAGACTGTTTGGTTTGATGAAAAAAGTTTTATCGAACTTATGATCGGGCTGTGCCACTTACATCTTCGATGGTATGAGAACGTAAGTAAAACTTTGACTTTTCTTAAATAATGTGGAGGCTCTAGTATTTCATACTTTAATTACCTTACATTGCATAATAAAATTATTCGATGAGTTTAAAGAAGCATGTTTTAAATTAACGACAAATTTTTGTTTTGGAACATTCTTTCTATTTTTTAATACTACTTAACGAAAGGGATTTTGTGAAGACTTTTTTTACTTTACAAATTACTAGATTGATCAGTTATTCAATATTTGGAGTAATTATGCCCCGTTTCTATTTGTTTAATTTTATCGCAACTTTTACATTCAGTTTCAAACGACTAGTTTCCGTAATTAATATAAATTATTTAATTACCAAATGATATCGATCTTACGAGTTTTAACCATAGATTTTAATAACATTTTAAGTTTTTTAAATAAGTTATATTTTTTAAATTACTTTGGAATTCTACTTAACGACGAAATGATTATGGTTTTATTCTATTTAAACTAAAGCATATTCTACGACAACTGAATAACCGTATAACACTGCTACGGCGTAGCTGTTGCTACGATTATCGTAGCAACAGCTTCGTATGCTATTATTTTAAGTAGGATGAAGACTAGTAGGTGTCTAGGTAAAAATCTTATGTAGATTTTAGCCTACTTTCTTAGTTTGTACAATATGTCAGGCAAAGACTTAACCCCCCAAGCGTCCTGCGCAATTGGGGGGGGGGAGGGGGTTAATGTGTAAACTGATAAACGAAATTTGATATTTTATCCCAGTAATAAGTTCCCGGGATAGCTCAATATTTAGGCTGTAGTTAGCGCTCCTGAAAAAGGAGCCAGAAGAAACGGATTCGAGTATTTATAAAGTGCAATTGATGAATACAGGTACCGTGTTTATGAGTTTTACTTTTAATGAGATATGATTGCCTTTTATTTATACAAGAATGTTTGGAGGTTTGAATGCGTTGTTTGTATATAATAAACTATTGTGATGGTGTTTTTTTTATTTACAAAGAAAAAAACTTTATCAAACTAATAATACTTACATAATATATAAATAGTATAACACCTGTAATAAAAATACAGTAAAAAAATTCAATAAAGTTTTAATAAATGAATAGCTTTGTAAGTCCAAAAAGCTTGTGTTATTTCAAACATCTGGGCCCTAACCACGAACTCTTAAAACAATCTCAAATCTGTCAAACATTATCAAACTTATCAAATTTTGTATGTAATGACGTACCAAAATTGTCAGATTTGACAGCTTTGAGATTGTTTTAAGAGTTTATGGTTACCCCGCTGTTTTATGTCTAGTATATACTACTAATAAATGACAATATGACTTTTTCTAAGAGTCAGTCCATTATATACAGTAGCACTTATACACTTGTCAATCTCTTCATCCTAGCGCTTTTTCATGCACAATTCAAAATTACATCTAGTTTTATCTGATTACGCAGGTTTCATCACTGTACTTGTCAATCAAATCGCTTAATTGCTTAGGGTCCCATAATATACAGTACAAATCACATCAAATGAATAAAATCACACCAATTGAATAGGAAATAAAATAAAATGATGAAAATTGTTTTGGCGATAAAGCTGGCGCATTTGATTTCGTTTTATGGCCTTTACGAACCATCAACGCGGGTTGAGAGTCGTTTAATTAAATTATCACGTCGCGTTTTAAATGGATATGTGTTTAAGGTTTTTTAAATGATCTATGTAGGTACAATAGAATCGTATGAATTTTAATATAGTATTCCTTTTGATACGTTGCTATTGCTATTCCTATTTATACGTTAGCTTTAATGAGAATGTATTTGCCAGCGCGGTTATCTGCAAATATTGCGTTCTACTTTAAAGAATTAACTCAAACAATGACAGTAGTTTATTTTATTACTATAATAATATACTAGTATTCTTCCTTTTAGCACTTTGTATATCGTTTCAAGAAAGAGTACACTTGAACACTTGATTGTGATCATAGATAGGTCCTAGATCATATAAAAACAGGGTGTATACTTAATACAGGGTGCAGTTACATCAAGGTGGCAGTATGAGGAATCCTAAAACCGCAAGAGAATCAGGAAAACTATATCCTTTTTTTTTTGATTCGGCTTCCATTCATAAATTAGAATCTTGACCACTTATCAAACCCATAAGTATCGTTTTTAAACCCAGAAACTAACTAAACTTCAAGAAAGAAGGAGGTTCTATTATCACTAAACCCTTTCAAAAATATATTTCTTGTACAATTTATGTTACCAGCCTACTTGCCTTAATACAGCGCACGTAGGACTTGGCTACCAAAAGTGAAAAACTATAATAATGCAAATCGTATTACCCATATAAAACTTTACAGCTATACAAATCTTGTGAATTTTCGACTACAATTCGTTTGACATACTTTTTGATTTTAACTATTTTTGCGATGTATCTCAAAGAAATAAAATATAGCAACGTTCATGTTAAATACTTTAATCTGTTATTTAAAAATATATAACTCAAGTAGATCGAACCATACGATTTATAAACTTATAGAATAGAATACGCTTTCCGTCTTCATAATTAAACTTCTTCGTTGTCTTTCTCGGTTCATATCAAAGTAACATCTCAAAATGTATCTCGTACAGAAACTAATATAACCAACACGTATTTATTCAGTGAGATTATGAAATCTGTAACTACAATTGACTGTCTCAGCGTTGATATACGAGGAGTAGCGAGGATATTATTATGATATTTATTTGACATCTGCCGGCTGCGGTATCACGTCTTAGACAACGAAATATGAGATTTTGCGGTGACTATTTATTACGCCGTACACGTAGAACTTAGTTATTGCCTCAACAACAAAAAGGTTATGTAACGTTACACTGGCTTAATGTGACTTTGTTTGTACATTGTTGCTTTTTGTGCTAAGATACACTTTGTATGGCTTTGTTGTCTTAAAAAGTTTTAAAACTCTGTTAATTATTATACTTTTATATCGTCGTAAACATACAATTTTAACTAATATCTACAATTAATCATAATAATCTGAGTCATGATTTTTATTTAGTATACAGGTTGTCCCATATGGATCAAATTGAATAATCGCACAAGTGGGGTAATTTCCCATACTTTTTGGCTCTATAAATGTAGGTTTTATTTTCTACAGATAAAATATATATAAATATTTAATATTGCTTGGGCCTTAACAAAGCTTTTAGAAACAAACTATCAAAGATGACAGTTTTTTTTTGTTTAGAATATTGTAGGAAGGTTTGCCATTCCTTAGGTAAGTAGTTATTTTGATCAACTAGCAAACATGTGTATCATCATCTCAGCCTAATAAAGTCCACTTCTGGACGTAAGCTTCCCCAAAGAGCGCCAAAGAGCACAATCTCCCGTTTTTTTTATCCAGCTACTGCCAAACATCTTCCTAAGGTCGTCGATCCATCAAGCTGGGGGGCGTCGTACACTACGTTTTCCAAGGCGTAGTCACCACATGAGAAACTGGTGTAGGTTTAGTGGAATGAGAATGAAAATTTTGTCACACTTTTATTTACCATAAATGAAACCTTCATTTAAATAGACAAAATGTCTGGGAATTATGTGACTATTCGATTTGATTCTTACTTTCAGGGACACCATGTGTATACCTCTGTTTATGTCAGAAAAAAACATATGATTCGGTTCATTTGTAAGCATGGACGATTTAAATTACTATTAGAAGTTTTAGACATTTCCTTGATTTTATATTGGACTTGCCGTCGCCATCTCTGAGGTCCTGAGTTCGATTCCTGGTTGGTAGAAAATGAACTTTTCTATATTGTCTCGGGTCTGGGTGTTGTGGTGCCGTCGTCGTTTTCGGTTTCCATAACACAAGTGGTTTAGCTACTTACCTTAAGGTCAAAGCAATATATGTGATGTTGTCCAATATTTATTAATTTATAATTTAGTCGATTTAATAATATAAGAGTAGATTTCTAACTTTTTGATAGCTTATATTCAGGATAAAATAGGATAGGATAAAATATTTTTCATATCAAGTAGAAAACCGGCCAAGTGCGAGTCGGACTCGCACACGAAGGGTTCCGCACCATTATCTTTAAAAACGAGCAAAAAATCACGTTTCATGTATGGGATCCCCTTTAAATATTTAATTTATTCTTGTTTTTAGTATTTGTTGTTAAAGCGGCAACAGAAATACATCATCTATGAAAATTTCAACTGTCTAGCTACCACGGTTCATGAGATACAGCCAGGTGACAGGCGGATAGACAGACAGACAGACAGACAGACGGATAGCGGGGACTCAGCAATAGGGTCCCGTTTTATAAGAAAGAAATCCTAAAAAGCAAGTGAATACTACCAGTTTTCTGCATGACCCAATGGTTGACTGGCAGAGAATGCTTTTAGCATTAAGTCCACCATTTGTACACTTATTGTAAGTTTGTGCAATAAAGTTTTGAATAAAAATAAATAAAATTAGTGACTGATAAGAATATCCGATGCGATATTGATACTCTGCCGTATTTAATAAAGGTAACGTACAAAGTAATTTTTTAACGCCGTACCTTTAATAAAAGGGCTGATCTGATGCACAAGTATAATAACCTAACTCTCATCCATGCTTAACAATAAATATCCATTGCTTCTTGTTTCCCTGGGCTACGGAGGGGTTGAAATGAGCTGTTATATTATGACATTCGAGATTGTACGTCCAAAATTAACGTTGTACTAAAACTGGATAATTCTCATTCAATACAGTATTTGCAATGGTGAACAAAAGAGGCATACTCGCATGCATTTGAACTACAATGAGAATTATTGAGTTGGTAGGTTGAATTTCGAATATTCTAACGGTAAATAATATTATTGTCAAAATTGAAAAGTAAATGATTTGTTTTTAAACTACTACTACTATTTGTTTATGTAGGTGTGACAACTTTAAAGCTTCAAAAATAGCTTGTTGCCAGCCAGTGCAAGTTGCACAAACACATTTCGAACGAAAAACATGTCATGCACCACAAACGCGTTGTTCCTACATAAAACGTCACGAAGCACACCTGGTTTGTTTCAACACGCTATGTTATTCTCACGTATGATTTCCAAATCGTATTACCATGCATGCTTGAATGCAGTCGCCGTAATATAAGACTTTAAAATCCTATGTCACCCTAACTTGCGCTGTGATGTCACCTGCATTTTCGTGCATTTGAAATGCGTTTGCACAATGAATGCCTTTGTTCCCGAAGCCAAACAAAGGAACAAAGAATAGCTCCTGATTACTCTAGTTCTGATTTAGTTCGCTTATTTAGAGATTTAATTAAAGTTAAGACTTCTGTTGGTTACATTTTGGTTAATTACACTTGAATGAACATGTTTTATGTTTTCATTAAACAGTTCAAAGGCTTTGCATTGTATAAGCTAAATAAGCTCATAATTTTAAACGCAGTAAATTGGTTTTGTTTGTAAAATACCTATAATCCAGTTATTTTTCTAATATAATATATGTTCAAATCAGTTGGAAATTTGTTTAGTGCAGTGCTGAATTATGTTTGTTAAAGTAATAATACCATACATATATATTAAGCTATTAGTATGCTCTTTTTATTTTATCTTATTTAATTTGTTTTTGAGGGTTCTGTACCAAAAAAGGTAAAAAAGAACGCTTATATTATAGGATTATTTTTTTGTCTGATTGTATGTCTATCTGCCAAGATCCTTCTTGTTATGAATTTACTGTGATATCAGGTTATTAACAAATTGTAAAGTCTGTTATTCCTTAAAAATGTAAAAAAAAACTAAGTTCTAAGTCAAGATATAGGTACGGCATATTTCAACACTCGCAAGGGAATAAAAGCCTACCTACTAGGTACTTATGGTACTTTCCGTTAACCTAGAATAATACAATTTGACAATAAGTCATTGACTTATATATTACTTCGTAAGGACAGGGCGGACCACACGTCTGGTTGTTGGACCTAAAGAGACCCGAAAATGACCCGACCGAGGCCGATGTGACGTAGTCAGTGGTCGGCGGTCATCGGGATCTGACATTTGTATGAAAAAATAAAAATGCCTAGATGTTCACTAAAAGGTTGCTTAAATTACGACAGAAAGGTCATTAAAACAAATTCTAATATTACTTCTCACCAATAAGCCGCATATTTGATAAACACTAAACTTAATTACATTACTTTAAAAATTTTCTAACTTCTTTGTCAATTTTTACGAAGCAACGCCATATTTACCGTGCAAAACCGATACAACTTTGTAGCGGCGTGCATTAGTTGTATGGTTATAGTATAGCCATATTTAGTGCTCACAGTGCACTCAGTGCAGTCCAGTACATGCGATGTAATATAAATATTTTATTTTATGATAATTACTTGAATACTTATTTTAAGTTTACGTAATGCACTATGAGTTTAAAATTGAAAACATGTCAAAAATAACAAAAGGCAAAAGTTTAAAAAATAATGTTTTGATCGAAGGACAGTAAAATGCAAATCTTGTGCTATTGCGACTAGATACAGATAATAAACATATTTAAATACATATATAAACATACTTAAATACATTTATAAACATACTTAAATACATTTATATTTATTGATATTCATTCTATAGACACGAAAATTAACGAAGTAAAACAAACGATGTTCCTAGGTTTAACTATAGAACAAGACGTGAATTGGAAAACGCATATAGATAATGTTTGTACAGCAGGCAAGAGCTTTGGCAAGAGCTGCGCGCGAGCCGCGCGAACGCGACCTTTAAACTGGCTTGAATGTGAACCAGAACTGCACGCGCGCAGCTCGCGCGCACTGTACAAGTCTTGCATGAGTTGCGCTTAAGAGACGCACCAATCGGTTGCAGTAACCGATCGCGTGCCACGCGTGTGCAGCTCGCGCGCGACCTGCGCATTCGTGGCGCGTTCGCCAGATCTGGACCTATCCTTACAGAGTCATCAAGTTTATTTATGCCTTAAAGCAGGTTAGATCTGTAATAAAAACTGCGATTGCTACCTTCATGCATTGTAGGTTCTAAATTACGCTACAGTTTACTGATGTAGGGCAATAGCACTAATATAAATGGAGCTTTTATTGCCCAAAAAAAGATGCGTTAGAGCAATATGCGGTGTCCCTTCACGAACATCATATCGTCCTCTATTTGCACAATTGTAATTACTAACATTGACGTCCCTGTATATATTTGAAACATGTGTATTTGTAATGCAAATTATGCATATTTTAATAGGGCATTTGACATTTATCCACGGAACACAAGAAATCAAAATATCCTGGTACTACTAAAAACTTCAATGACAATGCAGTATAAAAAAAGCTGCTAGACAATAAATATAAAAAAATCTTCTATAATATACCTATTAATGAATTCAAAACATTAAATAATAATCAATTTAAAACAAAACTGAATAAGTGGCTAATCTCACATACCTACCATACAGGAGTTTTTTTTAAATAATAAATATTAATTTTAACATAATTATGATATGACTGACATCTATGTACCTAATTTAATTTAATGCAATTTTCGACTCAATTTTATATTTAATTTTAGTTTAATTTTATATTTAATTTGCATGCCTCGTTTTGGCTAAACATGCTTGGCACGTTCATTTTAAAACACCTATGCATACCGTGTTTAAACATATAAAGATTATTTTATTTTACTTTAATTTATGTTGACGTATTTAATTTGAAAAAGCAAAAAGTTATATTTACTCTGACACTACTTTAAATATAACATCTGTGCAATAAAAACGTTTTTCTTAGTTCCTCTTTCGTTTTAAGCCGCTCTTACAAGGTTGCTATTTGACAGTTGACATCAAAGTCTAGCAGATGGGGTTAGTGTGTCATGTATGGAGGAAATGCAAGGCGATTTGTTCTGTCAGCCGTATCTTTACTTTTTATATCAATGCAATAAGTAATGTCTTTTAGCACACGAAAAGAGAAAAAAACCTAAACTGTAAATTAGTTAAACCACAAAAATAAAAACGAAATGGACGGATTATTTACATATCTGCATGTCCCTTAAATATAGATAAAATCAAACAGTTGCATGTAGGGGGTCATTTCCGGACTTTTAAACTCTATTCATTTTTGACGGATATAAACTTGTGTCTTTATTTTCGACCTCCTCTAATAGGCATACATGTGTTCTAGTCAATTAAATAAATAGTCAATTTTAAGACTTCTCTAACTCTCACTCACATTTATCAGTCTTGCTAGAGGATAAAAAAAACTCAATAGTCCACAAAGCCTTACAAAAAGAAAGAAATTTTAAAACAAAATTAATTAAATCTTTCTTTAAAGACATTTACGTACATCAACAATGCTTATAAACTATTGACGACAAATATTTTTTTTCGTTAAGAACTAAGTGCCCAAAAAACTTATTTATATAAACAAAAGTACTTTATTATCTTACTATTGTACCTACTATTAACATCCATTGCATTGCATACTATATTTTTTATTTAAACAACTGTTTATATTTTATACAAATACACTTTGATATGCATCAGTTTGCAAACATAAAATATTGTATAAATACCAATTAAACTGATTGAAGTATTAAAATGCCCAATTATTAGAAAGCCTTCTTGCTGCCTTTAAATCTATTTTATCACAAGATTATAGTTCAATTTCATAAATAAAATTGAAATACAGCTCGAATCTAATACGAAACTTGGTTTAAAGTTATATTTTCTAAGAAATAAGTTTAAACAGTCAAGAGTAGTAGAGAAAAGGTCTCGGCGATACTTTCTTAGAAAGACTCGCAATCAGCTGTTAGAGGAAGTTAGAGTTGGCGAAGCGAAGAATCTAGAATTGCTCGGAACAGTTTTAAAACTGTAGCCACCTGTTTTACTAAGAGTAAAACTTTAAAAATATTCACGTATCTCTCTCTCTATTAAGAGAGCTGACATTCGAACTAAATCCAATTCGAATTGCATTTCTTGAAGCGAACTTTTTAAAGGTGACGATTTGTAGACGAAGTTGACTCCATTCTATTTTGATAACTTAGTTTGAGGTTTTGAGCGTCCATAACTTTGTGGTTAACTTCTTAACTGGCGGCTTAATTTAAAACATCTTTGAATTTAAAGTTAGACGACAAGAAGTATTTTAATCCACTGAAATACTTCGACATGATTACAAACTGTCTATGTGATACATAAATAATTAAGTCCACTTTTATGGCAACATATTTCTAATAAAAACTAAAAGCAATTAGGCAGATTGATCTCACATTTTTTTAAATTATAATGACGTGAATTGGCATTTGACGATGGTCTGTATAGTGGTTTGCGCTCCGGACTACAAAGCCCGGGGGGTTCAAATTCCACATAATGTTTTCTGAGCAATTGTTTATAAACAAATTTAAGTATGTTTATTCGTTATGTATTCGGGGCTAGATTATCGAATATTAATTAATTTATCATTTCAACCCATTTAAAGCGGATCAAAGCGAATTACAATCGATACATCGCAGTAAGTTAGTACCACATCAGTCATAACATGAAACCAATTTTAATTTAGCGAGGACAACGATTTGAATTTAAAATGAGCCGAGTTCTATTCGCGGCAATCAACAGTTGCAGCGTTGGAGACTGTATAATTTGACTGGATTTATTTGACTTCTTAACTGAATAACGGAAACATCCTTATTTGATATTCAAACGTATAAATTAGCAATACGCCGTTTATCCCACAAGCTACAATTAGTTGCTCCATTAAGGAATGACTGCCAAATTATTTAGTCCCAGTCGAAAACTAAAATAATAATAATAATTGATCTTTAGAATAACATATCTTAAAACAAGGCAAAATCAGAAAAACAATAACAAACGAGAAAACTTAGTTTCGTCGTCACTTAGCTGATCATCAATGCCCACATGTTATGTTTTTACCTTGTTTTTTAACATTTGCTTTTTAATTGAGGTACTCATGAGTCTTCTAGAAACGAATAAATTAAAAATAAATCTTATGATTATTTTATAGTACTTGCTTATTAAACCCAGTTCTGTGCACACGATGCCAGATTCGTAAAATAGACGAACGGAGCAACCGCCTCCCAAAATTATTCACTACCACACAATAGCATTTCAATCGATTTTCGATCTATAAACGGTCCATTGGTAGACCGGCCCGTAATCACTCTTGAATATTTTAAAAATAGTTTTCAAATTTAGTGAATCCTTAAAATGTTCGAATAGCTTAAGGTTACTCTGTAGCTATTACCTAAATAATGGTGTAAAAGAAAAAACCAAAGTAAGTTAGGAAATCTTACAACTCAATAGAAACTTTAGAAATTACGAGTCTTTCACCAAAAATAATTCTTTTAAAATCGTGTTTTGATTACGAATTTTTTTTTCTCTTAGATATAAATACCAGCATTGCTTGTGTAACTTTAAGAAGATCTACTAACTCAAAAAACTTTTGAATAGGTAAATAAATTCTTATTATTTTTACAGAAATATCAAATCGTTCAATATTGGTTAGTCAGCTAACATAATGGTCGATGTAATCAAGCTATGAAGTTAGAAACTCGAGCATACGTCCATAGTTCGTGGCAATTTAATTCACATAAGCTTAGTATAGCAGACATTATGTCCAATTTAATCCCGCTGCGAATTCGGTCCAGTAGTGGTTGAGACCGACAATGCTAACTCTGAAGTTTGTAACTTGCCCTCTCCTCGTTCTCGAGGGACACAAACGTCCAGCTAGTGTGTGGTAGAATTTCGGAGGATTCCAATTTAGCCCTATTTATGCAACACCTTTGCTCTTAAACTCACAAGTCTGGAGAGCGCTATATGCAAGATAAGGACTCCTACATCCCAGTGTTCTGTTACGTATTTTTAGAAAGCTTAGAACCTTATGTAAGAAGAATAATTACCTTGTGCCTTAACTATTTAACTATGTGTGACCTAACTATTTAACTATACTTACTTATAATTAGAATACCAAATAATTCTGAAATATTGCACTAACATTGTTAGAAATAGGTAGTAGCAAGCTGGATAGGTTTATAGTCACCGCCAAAGTCAAAAGCAAGAGACGGAGGAAATAAGCCTGACGCTTTAGACGTAAACGCTCTGCAAGAAGCTCCTTGGACACTACCATCCATGACACTGCAATTGACCAAATGCAGATGGCACCAGATAGGTTACTGAGCATTGAGGAAAGCGATACGAGGAGGAAGCTTTAGAATTGAATTATCAATCTGCGACTATGAGTACGCATAATGGACCTTGTGTCAATTTAAAGTATATATTAGGTATTGTCGATGTTGTTTATTTAAAACAAATGACGGTAGTACAAATAGAAAAGTGTACCAAAACTTCAATCGTCCCCGTGACGCGCTGCAGCGCTGCGACAATCGCGACGCATTGTGCGGACGCGCTGCATTGTCCGCCGCACCTGCGACGCTCCTCTTGTTCGCAACTAGAACACACGCCCGCTCCGCGCGTCTTTTCACTGCAATTGTATTGCACCCCATTGTCTCGTTTCATTTATTTTCCACTACACAACGCGACAGCTTTCCCTTTCTTGGCCATTCGTAACCGAATATTAGTCCCCTTTTGTTGTACTTTTAGCAGACAGATTAATGTTTTGTCTGCGGTTGGTAATAAGGGCGCAATGCTGTTTATGCAAGCTGAAACTAATGTGAGGTAATTAATATCGCTCGGGACGTTTAAATTGTACAAAAGGTAGATGAAATATTGAAATAGCTAGCGTTTAATATGACAATTCATATTGTGTATTCATCCACAACTAAATTAAAATTATTTGTTTTTACCTCAATAGTAGAGATTGGTCATATGATACTGGTACGTATACTGTTTGTCGATATATAGTTTCGGTGTTGGTTTTTTGTGTACACTCTATGTCACTGAAACACTATTGATAAGTTTAGGCGTAACCTAGGCCAGGCATCTATCATCCCGATACAGTGTGACAGATGAAACCATTGGTTTTTACATCCATGTATGCTGTTTCTCTTTGCTTTGACACCTGACTTTTTTGTGCAAATATTGGATGAGGTGATATCGAGCGCTACCACAGGTCGAGCTGTATTTCAGTTTTACAAAATGATTATTGAATTATATTATATGGGAGGTCGTCTTGGTTTAGTGGTTCGCGTTACGGACACAAAGCTAGCGATTTTTAAGGGTTCCGTACCCAAAGGGTAAAACAGGACCCTATTACTAATAAGACTTCGCTGTCCGTCATCTGTCTGTCCGTCTGTCTCCAAGCTGTATCTCATGAACCGTGATAGTTAGACAGTTTAAATTTTCATAGATGCTGTATTTCTGTTGCCGCTATAACAACAAATACTAAAAAACAGAATAAAATATATATTTAAGGGGGCTCATATACAACAAATATATATGATTTGTTTGTCCGTTAATTTGTCAGATACTGGAACGGAACCATTCCTTTTTTTATATTTTTTTATTTTATTTGAAGATGTACAAATCAGTTTACAGTCATTGTGATTTAAGGTTACGAGTAAATAAACTGAAAAAATAGATTACTAACCCTAACATGTAACTAAGTAGCCTTAACATGTAACTAAGTAGTAACATTTAAGCAGAAATTATTAAGTGTCAACTACTATGCATGATTAAGAAAATTTATTTAAATTTTTTTTGATGACAATATTAACTAAAAAATAAAGTGGACAATGTAAAAGAACTCAATTCCTACTTATAAAACCTTCTTTAATGGTTGGTTTTATGCGTCATTTTTCTGTGAAATAATAATATTTTAGATATATTATCTAGGTTTAGATTAAATACCTACGTATTTATCGTAATTTTATAAAGTTTTGAATGTGATCCATAGAGGTATTGGGTAGATAGGAGTCTCTGGAAACAATGATTACTTACAAAAAATATATTAAATAAAAATAAAATAAATAAATATTGGACAACATCACAAACATTGCTCTGATACTAAGATAAGTAGCTAAAGCACTTGTGTTATAGAAATCAGAAATAGCGACAGTACCACAACCCGGGACAATATAGAATAGTTCGTTTCCAACATTGACCCGACAGGGAATCGAACCCGGAACCTCAGAGATGGCGACGCCATATAGTCCGGCGTAGGTACTCCAGGTACTTGCCTCGTTATACATCTTCAAACTAATATTTCCAATCTGACTGTTTAAATAATATTATAAAGTGAAACATTAATTCTATTTTGATTCTTAGAGTAATAGGTAATTAATTTCAGTTTTTGTTCACTAAATACGCTATCTTTTGTTTAAATTTGAATCGCAAGCTTTGCAATGCAATTAATTGATGCTGCATTCTATAAATTCAGAGCTTTGCATTTACTTTTAAGTTCCTCATTCCGCTCTTGAATAAATACTTTTCTCTATTTTAACTAAGCTTTGAAAATACTTTCTGTTCATGTACATTATTTTTACCAACAAGCTGATAAAAATGTTTATCGTTCTAAAGTAACCAATATTGATTTCAATATTTATAGTTTTGCGTTGATTTTATTAAGCCTATCAAGATCTGTATCCACCTACTTATACGAGAGGTAGGTATGTAAACATTTTATATTTCCGATCGTTAAAACATGATTCACTACTTACTTAATAAACATACAAACATGTAAACTTTCACATCTATACTAACTTTTAAATAGCTATAAAACAAATTTGTATTTTTTGCTAAGTTCAAAATAAGATTAATGATATTCTAAACGGTTTGCACATTAGAAGTCTTCTTTATGTTTTAACCCTTTATGTGAATGACTCGTAAGTAAAGAAACGTCAGATCTTTTGCGCTCGTTAATTATGTCAACACAATGAATGACCGTTTAATCGTCCATTAGCAATTTAAATGAGCCCAGTTGATTCTTAACACAAAGCATATAAGCCGCGGACACAAGAGTTCTGGTCGCAAGTTGGTGCGTCACTGTCCAATATCGGAGTGATTGATGAGTCAGACGGGATATCCCGGGTGGCCGAAGCTATATGCGAATAGTCGTACCGGACCTTGCATGATACGCAACGGGTAAAGTCCGCAGTCGCCACACTCGTCCTACTCGCCCGTCTAAAGCCCAACGACATATTAGGCAAATATATAAAGTGGGATATAACTGTGCTGTTGCAATGAACTAACGAAGTTTTTATTAAACAACGACGGCTATCGACGACCTCTAGAGCCGAGAGGCGAGTACGCCGGACTTGGCGTCGCCATCTCTGAGGTCCCGGATCCGATTCCCGCAGGGTCAATGTAAAAAACGAACTTGTCTATTGCCACGGGTCTGGGTGTTAGTGGTACCGTCATTGTTTCTAATTTCTATAACACAAATGCTTTAGCTACTTATCTTAGGATCAGACTAATGTATGTCATATATTGTCCAATATTTATTTATGACGAATTTTGGTACTGGTTTAAACAATGCAGATCAACTACAGTTCTCGCAATTTACGAATGCGTTTACTTTTGAATAGTCGTATACAAATATTTAATAAATAATTCATCGAATTTGACGCTCTACCTTAAAGATCATCTTAAATAATTACGTTTTTGATTTTGAACCCAAATAAAAGCTATGCATTGACTGATTGACTAAAACAGAACTAACAGTGCGGGTCATTCTTCTACTTATTCTTCTTATGAATAAAATCATTTTCTTTGGGACCAATAGAGAAATCTATAAAAACTCATTTTGGTCGAGTTAATTACTACTCGACAAAATTGTGTGAAACAGACAGCATGTTTAAAGCCCAAGTAGGTACTCTTGGACTTGAGTGCAGATGTAGATGAACGTCTCAACCCTGAATATTTTAAGTCTACGGTTCTTTGTGAATTGCAAGAACTGGAATTTTGACATTCAGATGTCGTACCTTCGAATAGAGATTTATGTTTATTTATTTTGATACATACATTCTGCTTGCGATAACGCGTCACCGTACAGCATCAGAGTGATTGATTAGGGTCAGTCGAAAATCGTCCTAGATGACCGCGGCTTTGTGCGAATGTGATACGCGATGGGCAACGACTACTGTCCGTGTGACCGGGCCTTTAACCGAAGTTGTTAAACGAAGCACTGCTGATTCGACATCACAGTACGGTACAATAGGGTAATCAAGTTACGGTGATGCGGTGGGCAACTAAGTTTTGCTGACAATGTGGACAAACGCTCTAAATGATCGATACTAATAAGTCTTACAAATGTAAATTTTTAAACTATATCACGCTTTAATATCTGAACGAAATTTGCTGAAATTGACACCTTTTCACATAGTTTAGCAATAATGTTACATTGTTTTTATTTTAGTTTACAAATAAGTATGTAATTTTTATGTAAAATTTTGTAAATATAATAATGTCTTTAGCAGGTAGTTTTAATTGTAAAATCTATAAAGATTTTAACTGTCGCCATTGTAGTATTATATTATTTAAATAAAGATACGTTGAGTTGTTAATTAAAGTCTGGCAATGTGTGGGTTCCTGTGGCATGAGCTTATTTTCTACAACATTGATCAGAATACGCTGGCTTTGACAGCGAGAAAAAACACTTGAGGAATTTCATCTTGTCACGTGACGTCCTCGGTAGCTTAGTGGTCAAAGCACTCGCCCGGTATGCGATGGGACGTGGGTTCGAGTCCCACCTGAGGTCGATGATTTTTTTCAAGTGTTATTTATCTTCAATTAAACCTTGCATGGAATTGCTAAAAACAAAAATTTACAATGTTTAAGCATTCTGATCTTAACCAATAGTCAAATATTTGTAAAAATATTTCTATAGGATGTTGACGGTAGTATACTACTCAGCTATACATATAGCTACAACATTGATCAGAATACGCTGGCTTTGACAGCGAGAAAAAACACTTGAGGAATTTCATCTTGTCACGTGACGTCCTCGGTAGCTTAGTGGTCAAAGCACTCGCCCGGTATGCGATGGGACGTGGGTTCGAGTCCCACCTGAGGTCGATGATTTTTTTCAAGTGTTATTTATCTTCAATTAAACCTTGCATGGAATTGCTAAAAACAAAAATTTACAATGTTTAAGCATTCTGATCTTAACCAATAGTCAAATATTTGTAAAAATATTTCTATAGGATGTTGACGGTAGTATACTACTCAGCTATACATATAGCTACAACATTGATCAGAATACGCTGGCTTTGACAGCGAGAAAAAACACTTGAGGAATTTCATCTTGTCACGTGACGTCCTCGGTAGCTTAGTGGTCAAAGCACTCGCCCGGTATGCGATGGGACGTGGGTTCAAGTCCCACCTGAGGTCGATGATTTTTTTCAAGTGTTATTTATCTTCAATTAAACCTTGCATGGAATTGCTAAAAACAAAAATTTACAATGTTTAAGCATTCTGATCTTAACCAATAGTCAAATATTTGTAAAAATATTTCTATAGGATGTTGACGGTAGTATACTACTCAGCTATACATATAGCTACAACATTGATCAGAATACGCTGGCTTTGACAGCGAGAAAAAACACTTGAGGAATTTCATCTTGTCACGTGACGTCCTCGGTAGCTTAGTGGTCAAAGCACTCGCCCGGTATGCGATGGGACGTGGGTTCAAGTCCCACCTGAGGTCGATGATTTTTTTCAAGTGTTATTTATCTTCAATTAAACCTTGCATGGAATTGCTAAAAACAAAAATTTACAATGTTTAAGCATTCTGATCTTAACCAATAGTCAAATATTTGTAAAAATATTTCTATAGGATGTTGACGGTAGTATACTACTCAGCTATACATATAGCTACAACATTGATCAGAATACGCTGGCTTTGACAGCGAGAAAAAACACTTGAGGAATTTCATCTTGTCACGTGACGTCCTCGGTAGCTTAGTGGTCAAAGCACTCGCCCGGTATGCGATGGGACGTGGGTTCGAGTCCCACCTGAGGTCGATGATTTTTTTCAAGTGTTATTTATCTTCAATTAAACCTTGCATGGAATTGCTAAAAACAAAAATTTACAATGTTTAAGCATTCTGATCTTAACCAATAGTCAAATATTTGTAAAAATATTTCTATAGGATGTTGACGGTAGTATACTACTCAGCTATACATATAGCTACAACATTGATCAGAATACGCTGGCTTTGACAGCGAGAAAAAACACTTGAGGAATTTCATCTTGTCACGTGACGTCCTCGGTAGCTTAGTGGTCAAAGCACTCGCCCGGTATGCGATGGGACGTGGGTTCGAGTCCCACCTGAGGTCGATGATTTTTTTTCAAGTGTTATTTATCTTCAATTAAACCTTGCATGGAATTGCTAAAAACAAAAATTTACAATGTTTAAGCATTCTGATCTTAACCAATAGTCAAATATTTGTAAAAATATTTCTATAGGATGTTGACGGTAGTATACTACTCAGCTATACATATAGCTACAACATTGATCAGAATACGCTGGCTTTGACAGCGAGAAAAAACACTTGAGGAATTTCATCTTGTCACGTGACGTCCTCGGTAGCTTAGTGGTCAAAGCACTCGCCCGGTATGCGATGGGACGTGGGTTCGAGTCCCACCTGAGGTCGATGATTTTTTTCAAGTGTTATTTATCTTCAATTAAGCTTATTTTCTGTTTGGCTCAATTCTAATTTTCAAACGTAGTAGTCCTGGGTAGAAGCTAGTCATAAATAGTTATAAATAATACTTTCTATCTTTTACTTTGATCACAAGGTGCTTATATGAGTAGCTTAGTGACAGCGATGATTTTGTTTTGATTGTATCAAAGTTAAGTTACCTACGCTAAGGCACAGAATATATAATAGTACAAGTATACGGTAGAGTCGATGGATTAGCTTTTAGCGTACTAAAAGCTATATGGTCGAAACCATACTTTTAACATTTATCATTAACGTGTCATTGTTTTGGTTGGTCCATTAAAAACTAGTAGGTACTGGCTGATAAAACTTTGTAAACCATCTTAAGCCTATTCCGTAGCCTTACAGAAGCTTGACAGTAAGGTAAGTTTGGTCTCCACTAGAGGCTTGACTATAAATAGGACTAACTAAATAACTTCAGAAGTAATACTGTTTGACGACGTCCGTAGCCGACGTTAGACTTGGCGTCGCTATCTCTAAGGTTCCGGATTCAATTCCCGGGTCAGAGTAGAAAATAATCATTTCTATATTGTCTTGGGTCTGGGTGTTGTGGTACCGTCGCTTTTTCTGAATTCTACAACACAAGTGCTTTAGTGCTGGGAAATCAAGGGCAACCCCTCAATTTTTATAGGCACACATAATGTTTTACAGATATTTTCTGACTTAGTGCAGATTTTTGGGTCTGGTTATCATCACGTTATATTGCTGACCTGATGATGAAAGCCACAGAACGGATAGGAGTTAGATAAAAGATAATACTGCAATTTGTCGTCAGAACGTATTTCGCAGTGTGTTGAGCAGACGTAGAGCTTATTTTTATCATACAATTGGGTAGGGGGTCCATAGTAGACCAACTGAACAGGGCCCTAACCATGAACTGTTAAAACAATCACAAATCTGTCAAACATTATCATTTTTGTCAAATTTTGTATGAAATGACGTACCAAAATTGACAGATTTGACAACTTTGAGATTGTTTTAAGAGTTATTGGTTAGGGCCCAGTTGTCAAGGTCACTTTGCTGTAAAGACATTTTTGGCGGAGTGGAGTAAGGAGGTGAAAAGTAATGACTAAACACTTAAAATTGTGAAATAAAATAAGTTTTATAAAAAAATAAAAACAAACTTTAAAAAAAAACTAAAAAGCGAAAAAGTTTAATAAAAAACTAAAAACTGACTTCAAAATGAAACTAAAAAGCGAAAAATAATATTGACTATTGACAATTTTTATTTACTGGGGGCGTACCCGCACACCCAGTAACGAAAAAAAATTTAAAAGTTCCTTTCTTAACTTGACTTGTTTTTTAACGCAAAACCTTATCCTATGGTTTCGACACCAAAATAGCCGCCGTTCTAGTTGGAGTGTAAGTAAACCCTTTTCTTAAACCTTGAAAATTTTCGTCGAAAAATTGACCCATTATAACACCTTATTTTTATCATACCATTGGATGGGGGGTCCATAGAGGACCAATATTAGTTCAGGTTACTTTGCTGTAAAGTCATTTTTGGCAAAGTTAGGAGAGAAAAAATGGAGGACTTAACACTTAAAATTATAAAATAAAAAGTTTAATAAAAAACTAAAAACCGACTTCAAAATGAAACTAAAAAGCGAAAAATAATATTGACTAAAACATACCTAATCAGTTCTTTTTGGAGTCGGTGCCAGCCATCGAGAGTTAAAATGTGTTCATTCGCACTGATGTTATGTTTTAGTCAATATTATTTTTCGCTTTTTAGTTACATTTTGATGTCGGTTTTTAGTTTTTTATTAAACTTTTTTTATTTTATAATTGTAGAAAACGCTGAAACAACAGTTTTTTCATATCCAATCGCGTATGCCAAGCCAACTGACAATGTTTGCAGAGAGCGAAAATCGAATATCACTATTATAAAAACACTCAAATTGGCAAATCAAAGGGTGTAAGAAACAGCATTTATTTTTGATAAATCATGTTTACAAATATTAGTACTAATCATTTAAACAGGGCTGTCCTATAGCCACTTTGACCACAATATAAATTTACCAACAGAATAAACGTTCTTGTAGTGAAAACTGTAGTGTATTATAAAGTAAAGTTTTTTTGGACAGTACACACCTGTGTGTACTGTCTAAAAACAAAATAAATATTTTTGATCTATTCCTAATTTAAGAGAACCTCCATATTTGAATAAGTAGCTAGAGAAAATTTTATTCGGTGAGTGTAGAAAATGATACTAAAAATAACGTATGGAACTATAATGGAAACCAAACCAACGATCACATTTATTAAAGAACTTCACGCAGACACTAAAACAGTCCGCTATTAATTCAAAGACCATCCATACATACACATTATAAAATAACAGTAGCTAATGTCACGTATATTTAATATGTGATAGTGTTTTAAAGATGGTTTAGTTTAACAATTTATTTAATTAAAAATTAACTGCGCAGAGGATCAATTTATCCACTAAATGCTAGATTAAAATCGTTTTCCTTTGGGTCGGATGGAAATTAGAGTAACGTACTACCTATATCACTTAGGGCCTATTTCACAGCTGTACGCATAAGTTACATATCTCAAGGGTAATAAACACTATTTTTGCGTTTCATGACCGTCAAATAGCAGCTCTATGAGTTTGAGTTCAAGAACTTTTATCCACCACTTAATAACATGTCTGTCTGTTACATATAGCTATAAGGCACATTATCCGTTATTGTGAAACAGGCCATAAGACGTAAAATATTTTAACCTCGGATGATGTACATAAATAATATTAAAGATTCATGTTCTGGATTCAAAAAGCGATCTCGCTGTAATAATATAATTTGGAACTGCGTAATACAAGATTGGGGTCAAGAGTAAGCCCATCTCAAAAAAAAAAAAAAACAATTTACTATGTATTTGCTTATAATTTCAGTCACTTTGTTCTTTTTCCAGAAACCTTCAAAGCCGTACACCTGATCAAGTAAAAAAAAACAGGTCAACGGTGTATACGAAATTAGACACGCGCTCTATTGGGTTCCGTAGTGTTATGTTCGAAAAAAATAACAATTTGTCTTGTCATTTAATGGAAACTTTTTAGTGCCTTGAAAGAATAAGGAACGCTTAAAAGAACACTTTATTGCCCACCTGCCTGTTTGTTTGTCTGTCTGTCAAGACCTTTTTCATCAAGAACGCCTGGAAGTTGAAAGTTTAAATTAATTTTAACTCAGGACAGGGAATCAAAACCTGTCGGATACTTTTTCTGTTCGGTTCTGTAAACCTAACATCATAGAATTTTGCAAAAATTATTTTATATGCTTGACCACAAGTAAGGGAATAAATCCAAAAACTTAAAATTTGTAGTTATTTGCCAAAAAATATTATTTTAAAACAGCCCCATCCACTTTTCATGAAAATAAATATACCGACAACTTGTATTTGAAATTATTTTGGCGTAACAGATCTGACGAATGCAAAATGCATTCTCGCAAAATGAACGAGCGCCAATCTTGACGTATTTTTGCAGCATTAGAATTGGAATTCGAATTGTGATTACCTGGGCGGTAACCACGAACTCTTAAAACAATCTCAAATCTATCAAAATTTTAACATATCTGTCAAATTTTGTATGTACTTAATGACGTACCAAAATTGACAGATTTGACAGTTTTGAGATTGTTTTAAGAGTTCATGGTTACCCAGCTGATCAGTGTTCGAATGCGAATTGGCAAGATTCGAATGCCAATATATAGAAAATCATTTTTTTAGAAAATTCATTTCGTTAATTCTGCCCGCTAGTTTTTAGGGTTCCGTAGTCCTGACAAGGAACCCTTATCGTTTCGTCATGTCCGTCTGTCTGTCTGTCTATCCGTCCGAGGTTTTTCTTGGAGACCGTTGACCCTAGAGAGATGTAATATTGTGGAGATATGTATATCAATCACGCCGACAAAGTGGTAGAATAAAATTCAGAAAAATATTTTTTTTGGGTATTTCCCATAAATGTACCTAACGTAGGGATCTCTTTTTTCATCGTCTACCCCATCTTGTGAGGTATCGATGATAACGATCAAGATAGATTTGTTAGTTTAAGAGTAATAGTCGTTTAAAAATTCCTTAAAGGAAAACATTAAAAGTGACTTCAATGAATAATTGCTGAAATATATTGTGGTAACGACGGGCAGCTACGGAACCCTACACTACGCGTGGCACGACACGCACTAGGCCGGGTTTTTTTATTTCTATTTTTAGAAAGTTCGGGTAACTGACACTGACAAGTAAACATATGGTTAACAGATAAAAATACGGAACGAGAAAAAAAAAGTGATCCATTACCGGTTTTTAAAATCAATAAGGTTTTGCATTCGGCTTTCAATATTTTCAACCTATATAAAAATGGTAACAAGATTTTTAATTATTCGCGCACTTGTGCGACCGCATACTGCTCGTGCACGACAAACTGCGGCAAATTCAGCTTTCTTACATTAATAGATTCCAAATAAAATATCTGTAACCTACGAACGATACATAATTATTTTGCTCCGGAACCCTACAAATAAATGAATATTATAAAACTTTACCTAATAATACACAATACATAATTTTACCGAAAAACAAAATTAAATAGGAATTTTACACAAAGAAATTGGAATGACGGCAACATGAAAGGCTGGAAGTGAACGAGGAAGGTCAATATTAGCTTCTCGTCAGCAACGCTGTGGGTGAACGAGCTTCGCCCGGTGGGTTCAAATAGATCGGGTATTGTGCAAAAACGGGACAAATACATTTTATGCATAAAAATAAGTTAAACTTCGAACTACTATTGAGTATCATATAATACATTACATTCCATTCGGATATTTTGGACTAAAATATTTATTACAGCCAACGCAGAAAGTGTTTTATTAAAGGTTAGCTTTTATGTTATAAAACGAAAAATATAGTAGGTATTTAGGTAAAAAATATTATACAACTGCTAGTGCTGGTACAGATTATGATATGCCGAACTGGAAAGCAACTTATGTTCGCGTAAGGCACGCGCGCCCTTTCAAACCTGTACTACGCACCCTTAGAGTCAAATTTAACTGAAATAAAAAAGTTGTGCAGTTTTAACATTGACTCTGTTAACAAGAAACAGGTCAATATAGACAAAGGCTCGCCGCTATCGCACAGTCATTATTGACACAATTACCAAAAGATTGCTTTTATGCGGGCACAGAACTGCCACAGTTCAAATAAAAGACCGCGTACCTGTCATAAATAACAGGTTGACAAAGTTAACTAGCTTTTTTATCTAGCTGACGTTTTTCCTTTACGGTCGGTGATCACCTTTAAAAATATAGAGATCGCCTAAACCAGGTTTAGTATTTTTATGTAATTATGTATGTCTGTCAGTTCATTTAAAGTTCATCATCAGCCTTTGGTAGTCCACTGTTGGACGTAGCCCTCCACAAGAGTTGCCACGGCTACCAACCTTGACTAGGTTCGTCAGTCCACCAGTTCATAGTCCCAACTCGAGAACCTCTCTTCTACAACGGTTGTCAGTTTTGGAAGCGACGAGGCCTGACCATAGCAACTTTAGGTTTACAATTCATAAAATCAATGTCTGGTCGGTGAATTTGGTTTTCATACAGGTCAGCTAATTTTGAATCTTATTTCACTGAAAAACTCTATACAGCATGTTGACTTTAAGCTCGTTTATTATGGTTGTCGGAGATAGCTCCGACAACCATATTATTCTATAATAACGTCCTATAGGTTAGGTTAGGGTTAGAAATAATAATAAATACATACCAAAATAAAGGATATTACGTCACTATAGCTCATGCGCAGTCGCTTGCTTAAAGCTCGCGAATGTCAATGCAAACAGCGAACTCCTCGTTTAGTTAAAAAACATACTTAACTCGTGCGTCATTTCGCTATCTTTCTCGCTACTCACCAACATGCAATTGCCATAATTTGGCTTTTTTCTTTGAACTATACCCGCACAATGGACATTTGCAGTATGGGCGCACAATCGCAAACATGGCATAACGATTAATTATTCATGCTACCTACGAATATCCAATTTGTTTACCTATTGTTGTGACTACATTGAGTATTCAAAAAAGTGTTTTGCATTATTGCTAAACAGTATATAAGAATTGTTGTTTTCAAGTCAAACTTTATACAGAAAAAACAAATCAAGGTTTATGTTATACTCTTTCTGTTACAAACGATCATGGTTGGCCCTCGGGGATCAATCCATATTAATTTTAATTTGAAATGGTTGGATAGCTTTATCATATAAGCGGGTAATTTTGGTTTTGTAAGTAACCTTTATTTAAAACATATATAAGCTGTCACATAAAATTTATGGGCATAATAATTATTAAGAAAAAGTACAACAAGCTTATTTAATTGTACAAACAATATGAGAGTGCTAGAATCAATAAAAATATAGAAAAATAACACGCTACAAACACAGTATATTATATATCTATATGTGCTATGTGCTACAAATCTTCTAAAAATGAAAAATAAAAGAAAATACTCGCAAGTAATCGGCCCTGTATTTTTTATGTGAAATTGTGAATTTGTGAGTCATGTAAGTAGTTAATGACCTTGTTTTTAGTTATCTTTGGTATGTGCTTCAAATATGATTGGATCTCATTTACCCTAACCTTGTAATTAGTGCTCCAAAAGAGGCCCTAATAGCTGTTTGGGGAATTCTTTGACCGTAAATTTTATATAATTGTATCGCTTAATTGTATATGTAAATTACTAATACTTATACAAGTAATGGATATGAAAAGAGATAAATACCGAAAAACTAATTGTGATAACAACGTAAATCTTTTTTAATTTCCACTTCTTGTCTACGTTTAGCTATTTAATATTATCAGTCAAATAAAGTACCCTCCATAGAACATTATAAAATAATGTTCTAGCAAGCTCGGCTGTCAGGGTAATTTGTTAGATAAAGAAAATGCATCGGGATATTATGTTTCGTGACTTAAAAGCATCCTATCCTACTAAAACACCAGGGAATAACATAAAAGCTAGTTTAAAAGCTATACTCAAACCTTATAAAGATTATCATAGAATAAATTCTAAACTAAAAAAACAAATTTACTTTTGTCTTTGCAAAAATGTAATAATATGGCGGAGAATGAAGGCTATATTTTGCTTCCGTAGAAATATATTTGTTCACTCGCCTAATTTCGTTTTGGGTTTAATCGTTTTCCGTCCGCTAATTCTGAGGTGACATTACGTATGCGTATTGCTAAATCCCTCGCGATCCGAGATATCAGACGACGCAACGCCGACCTGGGAAATTCAAATAAACGCCAACAAGCGAACAGAAGAGAAAGGATTTGAATTTGTTCCCTGGAATGTGAACAAAAATTGTTTAATATTCCACGTTTATAACGGGGAAATGAGAAATGCTAATGGAGTGCTAGATTTATTAATCGCTGAAAACGTTGCGTTATTTATTACTGTTGCCGAAGAACTGATTACGCCATTTGTAAGTTTCTGTTGAAACATTTTATGCAAATACATAGTTGATGTTCAACGTTACCGTGCCGTTTAATGTCGGTTTGTTTTATGACAAATACTAAGATTTTATCAAGCACTTACCTTTTGTAACAACATTCACTTAATTATGCTAAAGAGCAACCACTTGAAGTAATTATAATTGCTGTTCAAATTATTGTTTGAATGTTTAATTTTGTTAGTTTACGAGGTCCTTGCTTGAGATGACGTAATTTATTACTGACCTTAGGATTCGTACTACGTCCCGGCAATTGTAAATATAATTGTTAGATCAACAAGCATTATATCCATAATTTTCCCGCTCCAATTTCCGCTTCCTATTTTCATCGTCTATGAAGAACGGAACGAACGTGTAACGTAATCCAGCGTACGCGCACTGCATCATCATTCAAGAGCAGTTGGTCACAAAAACTCATTCAAATAACCTCGTTGGCCGCCAGCTCGCGCTATAATAAAATAATAACTTAAATAACAATAAACTGTGAGCTGTCTACGTCGTTAACATTCTTAAACAGCAAAAAACCTAGGGAAACAGTATAGTGAGGGAAAAATAAAAAAATAATACAATTTACACATAAAAACATGTTTTTAAATTTGGTGTGCACTGAGATGGGAGTGGCATGTTTACACTTAAACATTATTAAATGGTTGTGTTTTTTGGGGTTATAAGTCCCACATCAAGTCTAATAATCATTATATGTATCGCTGTTCTTCAAGATCTAGATTTGGTTTCAAAGTGTGCTCAAAAATGCCTATGTAAAAAATATCGTAACACTCTTATTTTAATTCCGTTTTTCACATGTTATGGAACAAAGTTTTGTCGGTCACAATATTTATTTATAAAGTTATTTGGAATCTGTCTGGAAGTCACTGGGGGAGACCTATGTTCAGCAGTGGACGTCCTGTGGCTGAAATGATGATGATGATGAAAGTTATTATTAAACTAGTGCGTAAATTTTCTTACACTAGTACACGTGACCACCGCGGCTTAGGTAACTCCTTCCTTACTTAGCTAAAGTCTATTCGTCTTATTCAGAGTGCATTTGCTAGTACGGTACTAAGGTTAAACCACTGATTTTTGTACGTTAGTACAGTAGTGGTTTAACCTTATTCCCGGAAAGGCAAATGCACTCCGAATAAGACAGTATAAGCGGTGACGCTTATCCATAGTGTCTATACAAACGTTTACCCTGCTTTTTCTCCGGATTATGAATTGAAAAAAATGATCACTATGAACATTATATACGTTTGTTTAATTCTTTTAAATAATATAATTGTTGTTAAAGTGTTTCAGATATGATCGTTTTTTTATGTAGGCTTATTATTAATTTTAAGAAAACGATATATTTATTCAATAAATCCTAACCAACAATAGGAGTGTGTGGAAAAGCTTGAGGAGGTCTTTGCCCAGCAATAGAACAAAAACGGTCCAACAAAAATTCATTGACCCGTTACTCATATTTTCTATACTAAAGCTCGGTTCCGCAAAATATTCCCAAAAAATCTTATAAACTCGCGTACGTAGCCACCCTGACGTTTCATTCGAAGACCTCACGCGACACTAAGCCGTCTAGCGGCAAATTCACAAGCGATAGTTTTTGCTTTGAGGGCCATCGCGCTTGAATTTGGCTGGACTAAGGCTAACGCCTTAGTTTGTTAAGAGTACATAGCAATGGCAAAGGGACTAATCTTTTCTGATATATTAATTATAATATCTATGACTAGAAGAAATATTTGGTGTCCTTATTCATTTATTAAGCATTGTTTGAGTTATACGCGGACCACTTTTCAATATTCTTTCAAAAGTATTGAAAGTTGTAAACTTTTTTTTTCACCATGATAAAAAAAGTCTCTAACTCAGTCAACTAAGTCTTTTGTTTTAAAGATTTAAAATATTATTTTGTTCTCTGTATTTATTATTATTTCCAATCTTTAACTCGGTTTATTTCATTGGTAATCCCAGACTAGGCACCCATACAGGTTAATACTCGTAATTAGAAAGACAGCAAAAGGACATCAAATGGCTTTTTTGCTGATAAGCTAGAAGACTTTAAAAGGTAAATCAATCCACATTAAAACACTCTGTTTTCCGTCCAACGTATAACCTTTAGCTAGAAGTTTATTCTATGCACACGGAAATGAAAGTGTCTTCATACTTTTCATAACAGTGAAAACATTTTCATAAGTTTTAATAAGGCACAATATTCCTATTTTTCTGCTGGTGCAGATGCTTTGTATCATAACAGAAGATAGCAGGCTCACTGCCACACTGAACATTTTCATATTAAAAGAGAAACCTTTCTAAGACACAAAATATAAAATGTATTTAAATCTCTGAAAGTAACAAAACAATTCTTTCTACCTACCTGCCTGTATAATATTTATAACATTTACGTTACATTTAGGTACTCGTCTTCAGTTTTTTTTTTTTTATTCCCTTTTTTTGGGACTTTTGTCTACAAGACATGTTCAGTCCCATCGAACAAACAATCTTATATATGGACATAATGTGACAAAAAAGAATTTTAAAATCGGTCCACGATTGGCGAAGATATCGAATAACATAAAATAAATAGAACCTCCTTCTTTCTTTTTGAAGTCGGCAAAAATAATAATAAAATAGTAAAAGTAAAATGTATCTTAAAAGTTAATATACGTTATTGGTAAATATATATTTTTCAATAGGTTTTTTTTTAATGAGAAATAGGCCTTGAGTTTTTTTAATATTTAATATTGTTACTTCTAGGTTCTAAGCGGTTGCTTAGACCGCGTAACAATATTTCAATTGCGACTCGTTTTATAAGGCAGAGGGCTGTAAGTAGTGAATCTAATCTATTTGGGAAAGTATTTTCCGTACTTTATTTTGTGTGTTGTCAACTTACACTAAATAATACCGTATTTGGTAATGATCTCAATAACAATAAAGCAACTATTACAAAGGTTTCTTTACAAATTATGGGATCTGTAATTATATAAATACATTTATAAATTATATATTACAATTAACCTAACCTTATATGACTACTAACTAAATAAAGAAAAAAAAACCTAAATTAAAAATAGCAAAAAGAAAAACCTACTTGGTAAATATTCCTAGCTAGTGCGACACGATGAGCACCAAAATATCGAAGCCAAATATTGACGGTAGGTACCTCGCGGCGGTGTGACCGCGATCGACACAGCATGAATATCAGCCTATGCCATCAGTTCAGATATAGTGACTGTTTAATGTACCCGCATTTTAAATCTACCCAACAATCTAATATGACTGTCAAAATGAATGGAAAATTTTACACCGCCAAAATTTTCATGATACTTGTTTGCGGCGGACTGGCTATGTTTGAAAACAATGTGCCGATTGAGTCAGCAAATAAATACAATTTGAAAGGTTAAATGAGGAGTTTGCTATTTCAAAGATGTTTAGCCTATTGAAATTAACAGATTTAGTAACGGGGCCTACATCACACTACGAAAAAAAGCCGAATGCTCTAAACAGAATATAATAACGACACATAAACTTTGTCCTCCCGATTTTCCTATTAGTGCCTAATTGCTTCATTTGTTGTTGTTCACAAAAACTTTGTTTACAAAAAAATCATTCTGTAAACAGCCATAGGTACATAGTACATAGGAACAGCATTTTTAATGTGGCATAGGTAACTTTTTACCGACTCATATTAATTAATGAAATTTTAGATTTATATAATGTCTTACTATTACAGGACAGATCCTAAGCAAGCTATGGAACGCCAAGCCAGCAATAATAGAATATAAGGAGGTAGGTATCCTTTACAGAACCTTCAAACTCAAAATAAGAATAAATAATAGGTTTTTCTTTGACAAAAGTCTGAAAAAGAAAATGCAGAATTGTTGCTATTTGCACTTTCAAATGCAGTAACAGTAACTGTGCCGACATAAAGCGGAGTGACTTACATCACAATTTACCTAAGTCCCGCCTAGTCCAATAACGCTACTTTATGTTTGGCTCCGACTGTACTGTACTAACGACTAGTTTGCCGCGTGTGCTGACTGCTGTTCCGATACGAATCTAATTAGTTACTGACTGTTGATCGATGTAAACATCACTAGCTTACTAAACTTCGATTAATTTGTCTGTAGCTAACGAATATTTTACAAAAACATCAACCGAGGTACATAATGATCACATTCTTAGGGTTCCGTACCCAAAGGGTAAAACGGGACCCTGTTACTAAGATTCCGCTGTCGGTCTGTCTGTCACCAGGCTGTATCGTAACCGTGATAGTTAGTTGAATTTTTTCACAGATGATGCATTTCTGTTGCCGCTATAACAAGAAATACTAAAAAACGGAATTAAATAAATATTCAAGGGGGCTTTTTAAAGATAAATGTACGGACCCTTCGTGCGCGAGTCCGACTCGCAATTGGCTGGTTTTTTTCATATGCGTCCTTGAGAATAAATAAAATTGTATATGTATAGGTACAGCAAAAATGAGTACGCCTCTTTATTTTGGAAATATAATTTATACTAAGTATTACAAAAATGAATTTTTAGGACTTTTAGGTAATTTGGTGAACATATCTGTAACGAAATGAAAAGTAACTCTGTCGCTAAACTCTTAACAATAATTTTGTTCAAACGCGACACAGGGTATAGAAATACAAATAGTGCAGGTATGTTACATACAAGGAAATATGAAAATATCTAAAATGGTTACAAAGTAAACAAAGCAAAGAAACAAAAAAAAAAACAACCTGTAAGACAACAACTGGCATTACCGCTTAAAACCCTTCACTGCTAGTGGATAAAACAAAAAGGAGCAATGATAGTGTCAAAAGCGACGCGAGAACAAGCGGGAAAAGTGGGAAACGCACGGCCATTCCCGTCACCTGTCACATTCAGGATTGCAACGTGTTCGAAAAGATTTCAGACGCAGCAAGCAAAACGTGCGCCAAGCGATATTGAACCTTAATCTTTTGAAGATTTAACAACATTCCAAGTGATTTAAATGGTACAAATGTAATCGAAGTCTCAGTTTCGAAGAAAATAGTTTTTGTACACAAATATCCGTAACGGGAAAAAAATTGTAAACATTTATTTAGGAAAAACAAATGTAGAAGTCATGTTATGGAATTGGTGATAATGTAAGCTTTTGGCAACTCTCCAGGGTGTGATCCAATGCGAACGTAAATGGTTTTTGAATTCTGTTCAACTGGTTGAAAGATGTTCAGAACTAGTTTGTACAGTCAGCATTCCGATCGAAATTCCTTTTATGATTTTTGAAGTCCCTGAATTTTCATTGGCTTTAGTAAAGAGATGTTTCCACTAATAAATAACGTTTTGTATCTAAAATTTACTACATAATTTTGAAAAATAATACGGATCCCACCTGAGGCCAGGGGCGTACGGTGCATATAGGCAATTAGGCAGTGCCTGATAAATAAAATGAGGTAGGCAGAAGGTACTTACAAATGTGTTTTATTGAAGAAAACCACTGATTATTATCATTAATACACATTTGTAAGTACCTTCTGCCTACCTCGAAATAAAACCAATGCCCGCCACTGCCTGAGGCGGACGATTTTTTTCAAGTATTAAGATCTTAGATAAACCTAGCATGGTAATTGCTAATAAACCTAAAATGGTACTTGGTAAACACAAATACTTTTTAATCGACCAATTGGAGAGTCGCAAATTGAAAGTTTAGTAATAGTTTGAACCCTGTAAGTTGAAAATAGTTTTTTGGAAAATATATTTTAATGTCTAAATCAGATTGCAACATTTCCTAGGTCAACTTAGCTATAACAGGCTGTCCCTAGAACAATTGATCAAATCGAACAGGACCATAGCGGGGATGATTCCCAAACTTTTTGGCTACCTATATAAATGAAGGTTTTGTTTTAGACAAATAAAAAGTAAAAAAAAAAATAATATCACACATTTTTGCTAGTTGATTAAATGAAGAGTATTTCTAAGGAATGGAAAACCCTCCTACAATATTCTTAGTAAAAAATAAATAGTTACCTTTAATAGTTTATTGTTAGATCTTTGTTTCAGCTGTTACGAAAAAAAAAACAATAAGAACTTTTTTCCTGGCGATATGGAACCCACATTCATAGAGCCAAAGAGTTCGAGAATCACCCTCGCTATGAGCCAGTTCAATTTGATCCTGACTATCAGGGACATTCTGTATAACAACTTCCATCAGTGGCCAGTAACTGAGCATAATTTAATACTATAATTATTAAAAACATACATAATAAATATTGAACACTCGGACCAAATGTATTGTACCTACACAGGGAAGTATTGACGTCCATAAATGGCGTAGCTTAACATTCGTCATCATCACGTGACGTTACTAACACACCGACGAAAGACACACGGTCGAGTGAAAAGGAAATCTTTTACTGTATTTATTGGGTTCAGTGAATGGATTGAGTATTTCCTCATTCCGTTCATGAGACGCGTTTATCTCCTGTGAAATCACTGAGGATTTAGCCAAATCTCGGCTTTAGCTATTTTATTGTGAGGTTGATAACTAAATTTGTGGGGGTGAACTATTTCATTAAATAACATTACTACTTAGTACATAAAAATAATACATTCTATTATAATTTGCAACTATCATAATATTGAAACAGCCATTAAATTATTGTACCTTACAAAAAATACAAACATGCTTTGATAGATGGAACCTTTAACTTATTATTTTTTCAGAGCATAAAATAATAATTTAACAAAGTAGTTGCAAAATGATATAATGATATGAGTGTTATCCCTTTGCCGCCAGGGCCCCGCAGAATACATACCAGTGTCGCAACAGCTTTTTTTTTAGCTGCCTCGACAAATGCTGAGTGGGCTACCCTTTTGGCACATACTTAGGTACTACTATTATTGTTGCATATAATGTGTTTTTATGCCAAATAAAAGAAATTATTATTATTTAAAAAATATACCGTTTTATGTGACTACCCTTTGACATAAACTCAAATTATGTAAGCTGCAATCTGATTAAAATTACCATGTAATCTCTTGCATGTTTTTTTTTTGCGGGATTCGAATCCGTAACAGTGGGTTTTATAATCAGGATCAGGAGCTTATTGCGCTCCCCGCGCCAGCAGCTCGCGGCAGGTTCGTGCCTACGTACTCACTTGGTACAGAATGAAATACATACGTTACATGATATAAGGCTAGGTGAGTACTGATTTAGAAGTCGCCGCAGTACTGCGAGATGCTGGTGCCTAGTACTATTGAGTCGAGATAAGTTGTCAGTTGTCTCGCTTTGAGATTATTTCTATAGATGGTTTACAAAAAACTATCCTACTACTAGCCTACATACCGAATAAATAATTTCGTTTCCATATACAGGGTTACATTGCAAAAGGGTGCCAAATTTTAGAAAAATAAGATCTGATGCACTGCTTATGATATTTGTTGTCGAATCAAACCTCTGCAATGGTATGCGCGGACGCTCCTACTGTTAGAAATGTACCTTACATCGAAAAGGCTAAGGTTTGTTTTCGCGCACCATTGTGACTATTATTGCATTGAACTTTGCAGTTCTAGGTTGCACAGAGATAGTGCGTGCGTATTTTTTATGAATGAGACAAGATTATCCACGCGTACCATATTTAAACAGCGGATAGTAATTTAAAAAAAAGTTTGTTTTTGAGATCGTTTATATCGTAGATCGATTTAGTTACTGATTCTGAGTGGTCCCTGAAAATTTGGCACTACCTTGCAAGTTGCAATGTATTCCTGTATACTGTGACATCACTAATTTGTGTGTGTTACGGTTAGAACCGATAACGTAGCAGTACTACAAATCGGCCAGCCCGCCAACCCGTGTGTCCGCCCGGCCGGCGCATTAGCGACTCTGACAGTTCATTTATCTTATTTGCTGCTCGGTTAATTAAGTCCTCCCACTGAGGTGTCGTAATTTCGTTGTTGATTTGTTAATTTTCGAAAATTTGTCAAATTTTGTTTTAACTAAGTAATTTGTTTTAGTTTTACTGGTAATGCGTACACAGACAATGTTATTGTTTTTTAAATTTTCAACTAAAATAATTCTTTTGTAATGTGTTTTCACAATGGGTCTTACAACATTCGTCTAGCCAGCAGTAGGCCACATGTCTGTTTTCATATTACATATTCATTTCACATTAAGACACGTTTTTTTAACGTCCTACCTTGCCAGCCGGCCGTTACTGTAGTAAACTGATAGTTTACTGTAGATGTAAACCACCACAAAATTTGTAGCATGTCTAAGAAAACCAAACGTAACGTCTAAAACTCAATTTTATACAGGTAAAATGTAGCTTACCAAAATGAATGGTAGGCGCGTCTAACCAATTAAAACTTTAACAATTAGCGTACAACTGTACAATACAATACGAGGGTGACAGAATGAAAGTTCCTTTAAAACTTACTGTATCTATTGTGGCCATTTTTGTAACAGATTTTAAGTTATTATATTGTTGTTAGGTGTAAAACAATGTGAACTGAAAAAACAAAGACAATGCGGATAAAATGAGTAAAATACAACCCTGAGATTCATTCAAAGCAAATAAAGTTAATGCAACTGAAATTCTATATTATTCATATATTTTTGAAATAATTTGTGCTTCATTATTATCACAAAAACATCACCCATATTATATTTGTGATAGCTAGTGCATGACAAAGGTACGAATGTATTATAATTATAATGTATTTAAGTGTGTTTACCCGTTATCTAGTCACCATAAAACACGCCGGCTTAGGATTATTGGTGTGATTGATGAAGCATTTATTTTATTAAAAGTTTTAAAATAAATCATATCATTAAACTTATTTTCATTTGAATTGGTATTGACCTTCAATTTAGTGTAGGTATCAACTGTGCCACTTTAAAACAAAACTTTGCAACCACTCATGAAAATTAACGAACGTGGTACACAAAACAAAGTAAGAAATGAATAAATTTCTTTTACTCGAATTCGAAATTTTGTACAAAACGCGCCCAAAGTCATATTGTGGGCAGAAAAAATGAAGTTTTTAATTCTTTTCAGGGTTTCCTTACAGAGTATTAAAAGTTGTAAAGTAATCTCGATCCATGTCGAAACTTCGTAATAAAGTAACAATGCTTTCAATGAAGGAATTCTTGTTCTTCAAATGATACAAACAATTTTAGTTGTCACCGGCTAACTTTGGAAGAGCGACGGGAGATCAACTTGAGCCCGTTAATTTTATGAAAATCTGAAACAAGTGTTAAGAGATTAACATTAAGTGTTACTTAGTTAGAGCCTTTCGTCCGAGAGTTAATCGGCTTTCAGATATTATTATTTTTTTTAAGTTTTCAGCACAATTGTCTTCGTTTACAATCTATACTATAATAAATCTGGAACGGGTCGATGTCTGTACATTAAAGATATTTTGAAAATTGTTTTTGGGGAGCACTCTATAATCGATACTGAAGCCAAAAATGCAATTATTTTAATTCTTGTCTGTCTGTCTGTCTGCTGTATGTATTTGCTAATCTCCGAAGATACTGCACGAATGCCTTTGCGGTTTTTACAAAAAGATTAAGGTCACCCTTGCGCTTATATTAGGCTTTGTTTCATTTAATTCTAATGCCAGTAAAAAAAATTATTCAGACGAAACATTTCCAATTTGCTGCACCTGCTAAAAATCTCATGGCAAAATGTCACTGGAAGGATTGATTCCAATGTAGAACAAGAAGGAACCGAAAATCTATTATTTTATTAAACCTTGTTACATTGAAGATAGTTTTAACCAATTTAAAAAAAAAGAGGAGGTTATTAATTCGTCTGAATGTTTTTTTTGTATGTAATATGTTTGTTACGCGATTACTCCTTCAATTATGAACAGATATCAAAATTTATTTTTTTGTTTGAAAGAGTATACTCCCGAGGTGGTACCATTTTCACCAAGTTAGGATCTGATGGAGGAATTACACAGAAATCAAAGAAAATTCTCAAAAATGTAGGCATATAGAGTGTGTTCGTCAACTTTAAATAACTTAGGCTGGGTTGCACTATCTTAACTTTAACCGTAACTATAACTTTAACTATTAGAATAGTTTGTTACGGGATTGCTACCATATACCTTATTTTTGAGTTCCCGATATTTCGGCACTGTTGCAAGCGCCATGATCACGGAGTAACTGAAGATCTTGCGGGTAAGTTGTTAAGGGCAAACATATCGGTCTACCCTCTTTCGCAGTCTTTTATTGCACGCGTCGGTACAATTGTCTACAAACTCACTATTTTCTCGCACCTGTTCTCGACACACAACACTAACAGTATCTGACCGCGACACAGCAGTTTGTTGTTTTTTCCGGTTTTTGCACATACGAATAATGGTACATGGTAGCAATCCCGTAACAAACTATTCTAATGTTACTGACCATGAAAGTTTAAAAGAATATATAACTTTAACTGTATGGAGTTTGACATACTTTTGATGTTTGTTAAAGTTAAAGTAAGATGGTGCAACCCAGCCTTATTCAGATGTTTGCGTCTGTCAGTTATCATATCATACTGCTGAGCTGAAGATGCAAGTCGCAAAAATCCTTAACAGACGTCGACAGATAATATTTTACAGTGTATTGGGCAGACGTTGCGCTGCACGCGCTGACGAGGTACTGACAGCAATTTTATTTATTGGGGGTGTAAACCAACGCACCCAGAAACAAGAAAAAAATTATAAGTTGTAAAATAAATATTTTAAAAAATATATAAATTATAAGAACGAAAGATCGACACAAGAATGGCAGGCTTACTTTTAACTGGACCTCACTTCTGTTAAGCATCTTTTAGCGACCTCTATCTAACCGACCTAATGATGATAATAGTTTCTTAATGATATTTTATTGTAAAGGGCTTACCACTAAACGTTAATAAAATAGTTTCATACAAACTAAACACCGGCTAAGTGCGACTCGGACTCGCGCATGAAGGGTTCCGCACCATTATCTATAAAACGAGCAAAAAAATCGTTTGTTGTATGGGAGCCCCAATAAATATTTAATGAATTCTGGTTTTTAGTATTTGTTTATAAATAGGTACACAGACAGATTACAGCCGAGACATGATAATGTTTTATATAGGTTGGGTAATATAAGGCTAGACCGTAACCTATAAAAAGTGTACACGGCATGGTTAACAGACGGTCCTAACTACAAAACACAAAAAAACAGAATTTCTAAAATAAAGACAAAATAAAAAACAAATTTTCTACAAAAACAAAAAATTGTTGTTAAAGCGGCAATAGAAATAATCATCTGTGAAAATTTCACCTGTCTAACTATCACGGTTCATGAGATACCTACAGCCTGGTGACAGACGGACAGACAGACAGACAGACAGACGGACAGCGAAGTCTTAGTAATAGGGTCCCGTTTTACCCTTTGGGTACAGAACCCTAAAAACCGACTTCAAAATTAAACTAAAACGCAAACACATCGTATTGACTAAAACATACCTAATCAGTACTATTTGGAGTCAGTGCGAATAATTTTAAAACTCCATGGCTGGCACTGACTCATAAAATAACTGATAAGTCTTAGTAAAAGGCTCTTTTCTTAATAAATAGTGCTTCACGCAGTCCACAGCGTTGCTTGATATGGCAATAGTATGGCCATCATCCTGCGAAGTTGCGGGCACAGCTAGTCTTAAATATAAGTTATATGAAAGAAACGGCCTTGAAAATTACTATTTTTTTTAATTATAAAGAAGAAACTCATTTGTTATAAATTGGTAATAACGCTGAAGTATTTATTGCATTGACAATATATGTCATATTAGCAATAAATAAATATAGTAAAGCAAGATTCAATGGGAGAAAAACTTGACGACCGTCTGGTGTAGTGGTTCGCGCTGCGGACTACAAGCCTGGCGGTTGCGGGTTCGAATTCCGCGAGGGGCACATGTTTGTGTGATGAGCACGAGCATTTGTACCTAAGTCATGGAAGTTTATAAACGTATATTTAAGTATGTTTATCCGTTATCCTAGTCGCCATAATACAAGCTTTGCTTAGTATGGGGCTAGATAATTGGTATGATTGTAGAAACAATTTATTATTTATTTAATGACAAAACCCAACAAAAGAACGAATAAAAAGAAAGAAAATTTAAGGAAAATGTAATGAAATAACAAGCAGTGCCATATAATTCTTTATTAGGCGTCCCATACATGGTTTTCAACGACGACCACCTGTGTAACCGGATACAATGCCGCTGCCTGTTCAAATCCCGAAAGGGGCAAACGTTTGTGGGATGTGTGGGATTGTTTATAAACGCATTTAAGTATATTTTGCCGCTATCTAGTCGCCGTAGTACTAGCTTTGCTTAGTTTGGGTCTTGATTGGTGTGTCATAATAGTTAATTTGCCAGATAAAACAGCCAACTTTAACTCCGCTCCTCTATTGTTATGTTACATTTGATAAACCTGGCACGTTTCACACCCATTCTCTAGTAATAAAAACAAAAGTTAAACTACCAACAAATTATGACTTTGTTCTCATGTTCGCTTTGACATCGCGAGGTGCGCCGCGCCGCAATTTCCCACACGCGTAATAACACCCGTGCTGTCGCTGACTTTCAATACAAAAGTTTGAGCCACCTGATGCAAACAGGATTGTTATTCAGTGGTATAGTATTAGTCACTCTGTAACTAACATGTGGTAACACTGCACGTAGATTTTGTATCCTACAATTTGTTCTGTATTTTTCACAAATATTATTGTAGCCTCGAAAATACGATGAAGATACTGCTTTGGAATTAACATTATTCATATTTGTTCCTAAATCCCAAATCTCATGAGAGTCGATTCCGAGATAAGGTGAGACAAAATTTTAAATCCGATTTAGTACGAACGGAGTCATATGTCATACCCTCTTCAGACATAACGCTCACAGATCTTACTACGATAAAATTGTTCAGGGGTCGAGACCTCGATTTAAGAATATATTTCGTGTATTTTTTCTTATGTCAGCTCCTTGTGTGTCAATGTAATATCCTTTTTCTGCAAGTCTAGCGTTTTTTAAAGTACTGACTCCGTTTTTTTTTTACTTTGATACAGAGATACTTGCAGGCTTACACACCGCTGGGGCGGGGACTATTTAAATGCGACTGACAGAATAGTAACATCTGTGCAGTGTGTCACATCGTCTATTTTAAACAACCAACCAACAACTATAGCCAGGAGGCTAACGCAACGCCAGACGTGGGGATTAAGGTTGGTTTCCACCAAAGTTTAAAGAAGTTGCGATTGGTAGGAACCAGTGACAACCAAAATTTATTATTTTATAGTTTTTTTTGCTCCTCTACGTTTTAGTGGAAACTTAACTTTTGCGCTAGAGCAGTCGTCAGCTCGAGAAATCAGTGTATGTCTGGAAACTGCTTAAGCGCACGACGATATTTGGCCATTGTGTGGAGTGCCCGAAAAGATTGCAACTGTTCCGGCGGTCTCATGATCCTGGCGGCCGATGGGGCAGAAAGGTCGGGAAGTCATTGGGGGAGGCCTCTGTTTAGCAGTAGACATCTAATGGCCTAAATAATTATATAATGATGCAGTTACATCTTGAAACTGTCGGTCATGACTGCTTTAAGCTGCCCGGTAACTAATGCATTCTGACAACTCTATGTAGCGTCATTGCCATAAAGTCTAATAGTGATCGGTAATATACTTGTCGACATTATCTGTGTGAGTAATGAGTCACACAGATAATGATAATATGTCGATGACAGCCGTAAATTGTAAATAGCTCTTTGATGGGTCGAGCTTTTAATAAAATCGTTAGGTTCGTGGTGAATTTCCTTATCACAGAGAACTTGTAATAGGCTCACTAGGCTACGATTCCTGTGGTACGGAAATTCACTAGTGTATATTTTTTACTGAAATTAATCATACCAGGTACAAGGCGTATAGATTATAGCACGATTGTTATTGGCTTTATACTCGTATAACATAACTATAATCATACCATTTTTAATTGAACTCGGAAGATCAGTAATAATAATTTATTAGTATTCTGTGACAGTAGATTTATAAATTTGCCTATAACTAAGTGATTTTCAACCATTTTCTAAAAACCCCTAAAAAGCTTTTGTTGTTGAAGTTGTTATGGGGACATCTCATTGTAATATTTTATTTTTGTTTCAAATTGTTAACAATAAGTGAAATGTTTTCAAACTCACAAAGTAATTTTGCAACTAGAAGAAGTTTTTTGCTTTCGTTATTGATATTCTAATTATAATTTCTCATTAAGTCTCTAAACAATAATGGAAAGTTAGGAAAACTTTTTGTTACTAAATGAGGGTAGCAATTTAATAACTCGAAATCGAGTGAATGGCGATTTACCGTCATTTGCTGATTATAATATTCCATCGCAAAGAACATAAACAATCGCAAAGATTTTTTGAAAACCTCCGCTGAGAGGCGAGTACGCTGGATTTGCCGCTGCCATCTCTGAGGGTACTCTGACTAATCTGTGCTGAGGGATTCGATTCCTAGTCGGGTCGATGTAGAAAAGCAACTTTCCTATTTTGTCTCGGATCTGGGTGTTTTGGTACCGTCGTTTTTCCGATTTTATTAACCCAAGTGGTGGTAGTTTAGCAACTTACGTTAGGACCTGTGACTGTGATGCTGGATAGTATTTATTATATTCATTTATTTATAGGTGCCTTGTCTGCCTTGCCACTGGGCCACAGATTGGGCAAATGCGCAATTTAACAGTTGTCAAATACAGGGTTACATTGCAAGGTAATGCCAAATTTTAAAAATAAGATCTAAACAATAATTAAAAAGTTCGTCTACGTCGTCTTTTTTCTTTTTTAGGGTTCTGTAGTCCTGACAAGGAACCCTTATAGTTTCGTCATGTCCGTCTGTCTGTCTATCTATCTGTCCGTCCGAGATTTTGCTTGGAGACTGTTGACTCTAGACAGCTGTAATTTTGTGGAGATATATAAATCAATCACGTGTTTTGTTGTTGTTTGTTTTTGTTTTTTATCGTCTACCCCATCGTGTGGTATCGTTAAATAGGTCCTTAAAATGATTTAGGAGTTGCTGAGACTATATTTCGATTTAGGGATCCATTTGCAAAATATTTAAATTTAAAGTGCCAATTTTTGTTCGAGTAGGGCCTCCAACTCCACCCCCCTATAAGAGGTAAAATAATGGCTTGAAAAATCTGGAAAAATTTATAATAATTTATAGTGATTTTCATGAACTTTTAAGAAAAATCATAGCGGTTAAGATAGGCCAATTAGTTTCAAAGTAATAGTCGTTAAACTTAGTCGTTCCAAAAATCCTTAGAGGAAAACGTTTAAAGTGACTTCAGTGAAATAATTGCTGAAATATATTGTGGTAACGACGGGCAACTACAGAACCCTATACTGCGCGTGGTACGATACGCACTTGGCCGGTTTTTTTACTATTATTTTAATACCATTAACTTTAAAATATCCAGGAAAAACGACAACGTGACCTGTTTGGTCATTCATAATAACAGGTGTACGCCCCGACGCCGACGCCGAGCCCACAACGGTGCACCGTATGTGCACTGCATGGTCCTACTGTTGGAAATGTACCTTACATCGTAAAGGTTTGCGTGCTAATGTGACTATTATTGCTTTGAACTTTGCAGTTCTAGGTTGCACAGACGTAGTGCGTGCATATTTTTTATGAATGAGACAATATTATCCACGCTTACCATCTTTTAACATAAGTTTTATTTGTCTGAAACACTTGTATGATGATGCGTAACTCTATTGACTCAGAACGACCTACTGTAAGACCGACCAATCAGGGCAGCCTTCGGAGAGTTGACAATTTAACGCTCGACAGATTGTAATTTAACTGTTTCACTTCGTTAGACTATAATCTATTGAAAAATATTGCGTTGAATTGTAAGCAGTATGTTTTACAATATGTCGTTATATTAGTTTAGAATTTTGCGAGTTAGATTATAATCCAACGGTTTTTACAATTTTGCGGTGACAAATACACATAATACTTGCTAAAATACGAATGTTACCATGCTAAAATACAAATCAATACTTATAAACAAAGTTTATAAGTATTTAATTACCGTATTGCGTTCAGAGCTACATGAATTCTTTAAGACCTAACTAATTAATGCTTTCGGTAAATTGTTAATTTTATCAACCTGTCAATTTTCCATGAAAAATTCAGAGATAAACACAATCACTTACGAAATTAAGCAAGCATTAATGGGTGCTCATTTAAAACATGCATATTATTTCAATTTATTAAGTCCGACAGTGAGTTATAGTTTTTAAGGTAAATTATCAATACGCATCTTCTTTCAAATTTTAACTCGACGCCATCCACAAAAGATCCACCCGATGTTGTTCGAACGATTTATTTAACAATTTATGGAGGCTCGAGAATCTGACTCAAACTGGATTTATTAAGGTAAGCTTCACAAGAATTTATTATACCGTTATACTCTAAACATCGAGTGAAAGAAACCGAACAATAAATTTAATGGACTTGTTAGCACGCTTCGATGCTTTCTGCAAATTGTTTCATAACAATTTTCCAAAAGATATTTGACAATTTCAGAAAATTTAAAATACCGAGATTCGTCTCAAAATTGTGTATTTGAATGTAAAAGGAAGTCGTTCTGTGTTTGTATTCGATAGAAGGATTTGCAACGAAAGCTAAATGTGATACTGTGAATATATTGTGTGTAGTTCCGGAAACGCTTCACTTCAAATATTGAAGTCGTATTATAAAATGCTTATTTAAAGTGTAGGAGAAGCACGCAATTGTAATATTATTAAAAAACAGCTAGTTCCTATCAACCAACAACAGCTGATAGACTATTTACAAATGAGGAAGAGAGAATTTTGCAATTGCTATGTTGGTCCTATTGCATAAAAAAAGTATTTGAGCAAAATACACAGAATAGGTAACAAAACAGGACCGAAATATATGTATATTTTTTAGGTTGTAGTTGTTAATTCGACTTAAAGTCATTTAACTATAAAAAGTGCTGCCTGTCACATAGTTTGATGCAATGCGGTGGCGCCGGTCGCGGCAGCCATAGTAGGCTCATTTTTTACAGAAAGAAAGTTTACACATAAATAGGAAAGAGAGAAATTTCGCTTAAAAGTTTGTATTCTATGTATATCAGAATGTTTGAATTGTTCTGGACCATCAGTACATCAAGGACGTTAGCTGAGCCTGTTATCGACCCTTTGACAGATGACCCACTGTCTCTTAGGATTACTTCTTTTGCGAAGTACGAACTATACCAGTCGTATAGAGTGACACTCTGAAATTGTGTTCAAGAGGATTGGGAGCAGAGGCGCAGCTAATATAGGTTTTGTCTTACCTCGAAGGTAACTTACCTAGCTTCCTACCTTATTCTATTGATTGATGTTTGCACACATCAAGGTAGTATCTACTTATTCAAAGTAAAAATTCAGCAAGACTAAAATTTCTTATAAACCCAAGAGACATAATAGTATTGATCCACCAAAAGAAAGGTCAATGTTTGCGGAGTAAAAGTTTAAAAATTCATAAGTTGTATGACAGTTCCCTCTGTTCGAGTTTTTAATCGTAGTTTATGGAAGAAAGTTTTAATTACAACCTGGCTGGCTGCGATCGTATCCAAGGTACTTTGGATTGGATTTGAGAACCTAACTATACCTTGCCATTAGATTTAATTAGTATTTTATGGTAACCCGATTGAGAGTGGCACGGCAATTGGTAATTTCCAGTAAATGGATTAATTCATAAAACTTTTTTTACATTGACTTGTGTGTGCTTGTGTCTGGACTTACTGGCTGAACTCTTAATTTCTGACTTCGAGACTATGACAATTAGTGTATTGTCTGTAGAATTTTTATTTATTTAGAAGTAGGAATACTTAGATTATGTTTAACAAATAGTTTTTTGTAGTAGGCATTCATATAGCATAGCTAAGCAAATATTTTTTTAAATTTTTCTACTTTTAAATACCACACCTATATGCACATTATACAAGGTGTAACAAATTTTTGTTTGATCCAATAGGGGATACATAAATAAATAATTGCTGTCTGCTGATCGCTCGGCTTAGTATGGAAAGACGTTTTGCAATTTTGTTGTAGATCTGAGTAAAAATTTTTTTAGCACCCGAATCACCCTGGGATCGAACAGGGTTTTCGTTACATACGGGTACAGTATACTAAGAATAATTATTTACTCTTAGGTAATATAACATTTGTTACATTTAAATTTATAAACTTTTTAGTAACATTTTTCAATAAAATGTAATGCAATTTTAAATCATAGTCGATGAGTCGCAACAAATAAAACGCGAGTGATGTACGATAATCGCGCCGTGCGGACGGTGGGCAGATAATTTACATTGATCCCAGCACTAGCCATCAATACAGATAGGTCAGCAATTAGTTCGGGAGGAGCCAGCGGGATATTTATTCCTAGGGCCATGTTTACTGATTGCTGTTCAGATCGAATGAAACTATCCCCGCGTTTGTGGCGACGGAATTAATCTGTGGTTGTCTGGTAAGGTGTTCATCGTAAAGTGTGAACTTGATTTTATGTTCACGATATAGTGACGAGAGATATTTTGTATGCAAATTATGACATCGTGACAAATTGGTTCGAATTCGAATAAGTTTGTGTACAAATTATGTGACCGCAAGATTTAATACATTTGTAAATAAAATAAGTTTTATAAAAAACTAAAAACCGACTTCAAAATGAAACTAAAAAGCGAAAAATAATATTGACTAAAAGTCGGTTTTTAGTTTACAATTTTATGTGTTAAGTCCTCTATTTTTCCCCTCCTAACTCCGCCAAAAATGACTTTACAGCAAAGTGATGTCAATAATGGTCTTCTGTGGACCACCCACCCAATGGTATATCAAAAAAGGGTGCTATTAATTATTAATTTTTCAACGAAATTTATTTCAAGTCCCAGACGCCTTTAAAATGAGCTTCAGTTTTCACCTTCCAACTCCGCCAAAAATGACTTTACGGCAAAGTAACCCTAACTAATGTTGGTCCTCTATGGACCCCCCATCTAATGGTATGATAAAAATAAGGCGTTAAAGAGGGTCAATTTTTCGACGAAAATGTTTAAGTGTTTCCTACACTCCAACCAGAACGGCGGCTATTTTGGTGTCGTCCCCATAGGATAAGGTCTTGCGTTAAATACCAAGTCAATTTAAGAAAGAAACTTTTACATTTTTTTTGTAACTGGGTGTGCCGGTACGCCCCCAGTAAATAACAATAGGCGGTCTGGTACCTCATAAGCTCCACGTCTGCTCAACACACTGCGAAATACGTTCTGTCGACAAATTGCAGTATTATCTTCTAACTCCTATCCGTTAAGGAGTTCTGTGGCTTCCATCATCAGGTCAGCAACATGACATGATGATTACCAGACCCAAAAATCAGCATTGAGTCAGAAAATATATGCAAAACATTATGAGTGCCTATAAAAATTTAGGGTTGCCCTTGATTTCCCAGGGATCCCATCATCAGAATCTGACTTGGTGTAAATGGGACCACTTCGGGAGTATACCCTTTCAAACTAAAAAATAAATTTTGAAATCGGTCCATAATTGACGGCGTAACAAACATAAAAAAACAACATTCAGACGAATTGAGAACCTCCTCCTTTTTTTGAAGTCGGTTAAAAATAATAATGACCACGATTTTTAGGGTTTCAGAGCCAAATGGCAAAAGCTTTTTAGTAAATAAAAATGCACCATACTTCACATGAATAAGCATAGTCTCGAAATAACGAACTAATATCCTTGTGATTTTTTCCTTTTCAAATTGACCATAACTGGGAATTGAACTCAGGACCTTTTGCGTTTAAGGCAAATCGCCGCGCCACTACGCCGGTTATAGGTTTTTTTATAGTTCAGACTAATAACAGATTTATTTAAATGTTTTTAAGTAAAAAAAGAGGTTGTCTTTATTTTGTTACTACTTAAATCTTGGGAAGCATCTTTTGAACAGGGTCTGTTAATACAGTCCGCAATATTAAAAAGGAAATAATATATTTAGTATCTATAAAATACATAATTTAAATTAAATAAAACAATAAGATCAGATATTTAACCTAACGCCTGAAAATTTAAGATTTAAATTATACTGGTTATAGGTACAAAAATAATATATTATCCGCCCATTACCAGTTATTAGCAATTAATTCATAATTTTTATTAGACGTGCCTACAAATTTAAACGAAAACCAATTTACTCCTTTAACCAAATACCCACTTTGCCCAATCTCTGGGTACCTTTAATAATGGAGACACGCAATTTCCTACGCTTATTAAATTAGATATTTAATAAGAAATTAATTGTTGATTAAAGTAGATAATTACCTATTTGTGTCCCCCTAAGAACAAAAGTACACGATGTAAAATGTTTAATAATCCAGAGTCTTAAACCTTGCAATAAGCTTAATTTCAAAAAAAATAAAAATGACAGCTTAAATTTGCTCAGCGGGGTAACCATGAACTCTTAAAACAATCTCAAATCTGTCAAATCTGTCTATTTCTTACGTCATTACGTACTAAATTTGACAGATTTGAGATTGTTTTAAGAGTTCATGGTTACCTAGAAAAGATAACATTAGGTATAATTACAAAACAGGAATAAAAGCAACATAATAAATAAGGGCTTGTTTCACAATGTACGGATAAAGAGCCAAATAGTAGTGTTGCAACAGAACTCTGCTTCCGCTTCCGCAACTGCAGAAGTTCCGCATTTTTTTTTCACTTCGTTTCTGCTTCTGGTTCCGCAAACTTTATGACAGAACTCTGAACGGAAGCGGGGAGAAAGCGATGAGGAGCGGTGCAGCAGACGCGACGAACGCGACGACGCGCGAAGAAGCCGAACTCAAATTGCAATTGAAGACATTGAAGTGCAGCCTTCTACTTCCAAATCATCAGCATAATTGCAAATATTGGAATCGATGTTAAGTGTAAATGAAGACCAGGAGGACTCTTCTACAGCTGACGATGGTGACAATTTACTTTTAAAGATACAGTCACACCTTCGGGAGTACAAGAAAGAAAAAAGACTACCTCTTCATGAGGATCCCCTTGTGTGGTGGAATGGAAATGCGCACAAATACCCCCATATTTTGCCAATAGTTCGCCAATACTTATCAGCTCCCCCCACCAGTGTAGCCAGCGAGCAATTATTTAGCGGAGCTGGTTTAATATATGAAGAACATCGAAATAGGCTGAAAGGTGAAAAAGCGGCCAAGTTACTCTTTATTAAATATAACTTGCCGCTGTTTAATTTTGACTACTAAAATACAAATTTAATAAAAAATGTACAATTGTGCTTTTTTTTTCATAGTGTTAACGATTCCGTTTCCGCTTCCGTTTCCGTTTCCGCTTCCGTTAAGATTTACTTTTGACATCTGTTTCCGTTTCTGCTTCCGTTATGCCAGTTCCGTTGCAACACTACCAAATAGCTATGAAACAGACAAATTATGTGGAGATTCAGAACTTATGTAAAAGTTATCCGTACAATGTAAAACAGTGTCAAAAAGGTCTGAATCTTTCTACCGCGTATTGGCAAACGCTGTAAGCCCTTCGAAACGATTAAGCAACAAAGAGTATTTGAGGAGGGTCAATTGAAGGGAATAGTTAAGCAGGGGATTGTTATGTAAAAGTAGACATATATTATCAAACATTGCAAGAGTTTATGAATATCAAACACTAAATTGAGTCAACGCGAAGAAATGTAATGTCAGAATGTCAAAACAACATTTCAAATTATAAAACAGGATATTAAGGGCCTGTTTCACAATGTATGGATAAGTTCTGCATAAGTTCCGAATAAGCTATATTTTACTTATCTGAAGGATAAACACGATTTTTGCGTTTAACGACTATCAAATAGCGCATGACACATTAATTCAAGCACTTTTATCCTCTACATATTTTTTACATAACTTGCTCTGTATATTGTTAAACAGGCCTTTACAATTTTCCTGAAACACTTTTTTGGATCCTTAAGAATAATAAATCAACGACAAAAATACCAAGAATAACTTATATTAGCTGAAATTAAGCTTCAATTCTTGTTATGACTTCGAAGGTAGCTCATTCATCATCTATATTTAGCGGAAATGTGTGAGATTTCGGATATAGACACACATCTAGGAAATAGATAAGATTCCTGGTATTTAATGACATTACAAGGTATTAAGGAGAATAACGTAAGACTATCGAGGAGAATTAAGCAATTTTGTATTAATGACAATGAAACAATAGGTAGAAGGTCAGTAGATATAGTTTCACCTGATTGCTTCTATGAATACTTAAGACTAAATTAGTATGTACGTACGTACTAAATTAGTATACTTAAGTTGAAATATGTTTCTACCATAGACTTAGCATTCGCTACGCTCTTATATATTTATGGTTTCTACAGCGCCACGTATGATTAAAAGTTGACTGATAAACTGTAACGTGAATAACCAAAAGTGACATGACTATCGCATACAAGTTGATATATCCGGATTTGAAAATCAATGACAGATCCAAAAATAGATGCGTATCTCTGAACAGTATTCGCGTAGTAGGCAGTGGCCACACTTAATATTTGTGAAAGATCTGTCGCCGGCCGTTGGTTAAAGTTGTGACGCCATGTCAGCTACACAGTAAATTGAATCTGGTGGGTCCAGCGTAGGGTTGCCTGCAATTTTTAAACATTCTAAAATATAGTGTACTTATTATTTTATTTTAAAACTGGTTCCATGATTTGTCTGCCATAATTATATCACCTAACCGCTGTTTATGGTAAAGCATTAAGAGATTGATCATGGCATGTCTTATACCTACACGGGTTTATAGTCTTTGTCTTTCTAATTTTGGAAAAGTCTCATAGAACGTAATGGATGATACTTTGATGATGTATTCGAAACAGTGAGTTTATTTAAAGGCTAACTGATTTCTCAAAATATGGTAAACATGATTGTGAATTATAGCTGCTGAAGATTTTATGAGACAGTGACGATGTCTGTAAATATTGAAGTAAGTATAAGCATGGTCTAGTTAAATGATTTGAAACAGCCTTGAAAATATTTTACCTTAGGTACCTACCAGCCCTAACAAAAAGCCCTTTGTCCGTCCTGCGTCCGGACAATTGCTTGTGAAAACTGCTAGCTTTGACTTATTTGTCAAATGAATAGGATTATCGTATATTTGGCAGGTCATATTTTGGGTAGTACAAATCAGTTTGAAGGCCACCAACAAGTTGGTTGCATTAGGTACTTGCTTAAAGCGACGTTGGCACCGGACTACGATTTTTAATGTGTAGCTTTCTTACCGACAAATAAAAATGGCAATAACTTCGAATTCCTTAATTGAATTTTACGATTTGCGATCTATCGCACTATTCTGCGAGCGAATAGTGCGATTGCTCTTAAGTCAAAAAGAACCATGAACTTTAAACAGTACAATACAGAAAAACAAACAAGTACTTAATAATGTAAATGACGACTTTCGTAGCTAAGAGGCAGGCACTTGCGTCGCCATCTTTGAGGACCGGGGTTCGATTCTCGGCCGGTCAACGAAGAAAACCTACTTAATACCTTAGGATCGGAGCTATGAATGTGGTGTTGTTAAATAGATATATTTATATTGATGTTTTGGCAGCCCAGATTAGACCTGCAGGGCGAGCATCAGGCTTATATATATAATATAATATGATATACTTATCAAAACACATTTCCAAACTTTGTGCTTATTCACATTAACAACAGAAACCATGTGTTGGGGACATAATAAAAAGTATCTCATTACAACATAGATTAGAAATAATAGCGTTTTGCTATAGCCAAATTCAAGAGATACATAATCAAATTACCGAAACAAAGCCCACATTATGAGCGGGGAACCCTTTTGCGTGTGGCACGCTCTTGACGGGTATTCCTTCATTAATTGCGCTCATTTATTAGACTCTATTCTTATCGTTATTTATTTACCCAGTCTATGTAATATTATATATTATTATGAACTCATAACTGGGTAATTATTATCATCAATTTTCTCTTACATTTTACTGGTTTACACGTCTTTGCGTCGTTGTTACGGTCTTATATTACAAAGGTAAATATTTTGCGTATTTTATATACCTTACACGTTTTAAGAAAACAATTTTTTATTGCTGGTTATCAATAACAGGATTGTTACAAGTGTTCAATAGTCAAAATCTGCCACTATGTGTGTTTAAAATAATGTTTACATCACATCTAGGAGAGCTATACTATACCAATGTCCAAATAAATATTTTTGTAAAATGTTACATATCAGTATGGTTGATTTAGACAGAAGTCGACGACAACTCTTAGCTTCGTCTCGTAACTGAGTAATAGACCTTTGAAACAGTAACTTAATCTTATAATACACTTGCGGCATCCAGCCGCTATTGTGACACACTGCAAAGGAAGGGATGGGTTGGAGGGGCTTCTTGAGTCTGCGACTTTCTCTTTAAGTTAAGGCCTGCTGAATCGAGAGACACATTTGTAAACCTTACCATCTCCTAGTTTGTAGTGTATTCGTAAGTATAAATTGGAGTTAGTAAACAATGCAATCATCATAACCCTCGCCGATGAACGTATTTGCTCGCAACAAAATAACGTAAATTACAAGTGAACAGCTTGATTGTATCAACGTTTAGTTGCAGAACCATCCTTATTGGTTTACGCAACAAAGTTTGCTGAAACGTGATCAGTATGTTGATCTATTCTCTAATTTCTTGTAACTAAGTGGAACTACAACTTCGACAAGATTGTTACCGTAAACTTTTGCTCAAGTTAGTTTCGATCCAAATCCGATTTTTACTAATAACTCCCGGAAGAATGTGCAGTTATCCTCAACTGTCAGATATCCTCGACCAATTTTCCAATTAAATAAGACAACCTGATTTACTGTCATGTATTGTGGAGGTAGTTTCATTAGCTGTTGCCTGTACTCTTTAAATATACCAGCCCCTGCTCTCCAATTACACCCGATGACACGACTCATGGTAAATTATCTGATAATCTAGTATTAAATCATTTCTCGTTGTAGTGTCTCGTGCTTTTTCGGTACATAATTTACTAAAGAAGGATTTTGAATAGCTAGAGGGGTTTCTCGTTACCTCATTGTATAAAAATATTTTTTTTGTATAAACATTTTATAGTCATCAATGTTGAATATCCGTAAAGTTTGCAAGGTTTTTGTTGTAACTTTGAATTTTCGTGTAAGTTCTTAACACTTCTTAACAATTTACTCCTCCATTAAGATACGATCCTCCTCAACGATCAATGCGAAAAGGATATCGCTGCGTGAATACGAATATTGTTATAAAGTTTGAGTTTTATTCGCCCAGCGTTTTCTATAAAATTCGAATTATCAACGTCGCGATCAGTCCTCATTTCCTTTAAGGAAACCTCTTTTGTTGATCTGTTTCTTGTTATCCCCAAGCAGATATTATTGTGGCTGGCGGTTTAGAAGCTTTGCCGAGTTATTTTTAATGAGCCTCCATTTCTTTAACCTTATGCCTTCTTTCCTTTGCTTACATTTACCATTCTAATGAATAAAAATGTTTGAAAAACCTTTGGGCTGATTCGTTTAGACGTAACCTTACATTTCTTTCTCAAAGGGCCAGCCATTTTTTTGGTTTGGTGATCATTTTATCATTTGAAATACGAATAAATCTTGTTAGCTTTTTAAACAAAAATAATGAGATTGCTTGAATAGACACTAAGCATAGCCTTTAGAAGTTTTCTTCAGAGATAAAATATTCAAATAGCTTATCCGTCGCAAAATGGTAATAAAAAACAAATGATGGATACACTTACACATATTGAATTATTATTTACAACCCCATTAATTAATACAATTTTTTTTTCTTGTTTCAGAGAGATCAACCAAAAACACATGTTTTCTTCACCAACAAAAACAGCCTGGTGGCTGGCTACATTTTTCAGTGTTTTTGTCACAGGTGAGTCAAACGTGTATAGAGAATGATAAAATGAATATAAAACATACGAACAACATGTTTTAACCCAAAAAAACGGACAAGTGCGAGTCGGCCTCGCGCACGAAGGGATCCTTACCATTTTTTATAAAAAACATGTTTTTTATTATTACAGCCCCGTTAAATATTTATTTTATTCTATTTTTTATTTGTATTTGTTGTTATAGCGGCAACAGAAATACATCATCTATGAAAATTTCAACTGTCTAACTATCACGGTTCATGAGATAAATTCTGGTGACAGACGGACCGATTAAAGACTGACAGACAGACAGACAGACGGACAGCGGAGTCTTAGTAATAAAGTCTCGATTTACTCTTTGGGTACGGAACCCTAAAAATATTATTTTTGTGTAACGATACCCCATTTTTATCTAGGACCATTTGCGTTTACAGCGGCACTAAGCAATTATCATCTCAAGCATCTCATCATCAAGCATCACTAAGAGTCATCAATTAAATATAAAACTTATTAATTATTATAAAAGCATTTTAGAAGCTCCATATTTTTTTAAAACTTCGTTAATTACAGATTCTGCATGCATTACTGATATTAACTTAACATACTTCAAATTGTTGCTGATAGTAATTTATTTTTATATGGAACAAGTACTATCCAACCAGTGAGAGACTTATTATCATAAATTACGCCTAGGCATGAATCTAGTCTGCTTGAGATTCATTTCAGAAATCAAAGAAGTTTATTTATATAACAAAACAAACAGTCATATTATACAGAATTACTGGAAATTCGATACATTCCCTTGGAGGGGTAAAAGTAGAGCTCATTTGCAATCAATATTGTCAAAGTACCTTAACCGACAGTGATTACTTTTTGAGATATTCCAGTTTTTGTGGTTTTATTTTTAAATACGCTTAAAAGTGAATGTCTTATTTTGATCCTGTTTTTGTGCATGATCGGATACCTAACATCTCAACAATTCCTACAAATAACAATAAAGCTGTAGTAATACTCTTAAACTTTATGTTATGAACGTAAACGCTCGCTATAGACGCTCGCTATAGTTAAAAAAAAACTTTTTAACGCTTACTTTTTTTAAGGGTACTTAATGTCAGAATGCATTGCAAATGAGCTCACTTCTACCGCTCCAAGGGAATATATCGAATTTCCGGTAACCCTGTATAATAATATTTTTTTTATTTAATTTACCTGCCTAACAAGTAATTATGCTATCTGCTCTTGTTATTTTTTATTGTCTGACAAATTATTAAGTTTTCTCTTGAAATAACATCCTCATCAAAATATAAATGAAAATTGCAACAATATAATATTTATTAATGAAATAACATTTACCTGATCGGTCTGAGATTTTCTGGTGAAATTACCTACTCACTTAATAACTTATACAATCTACTAAATACTTTCCTAATCGTACTTCGTTTAACGACATCGACAAGTTAATACCCGTCCGCGGTAGAAAATGGAATATTAATTTATTAGCAAATTCTGTGAAGTGGATTTAAGAGGCCGTGCTTGGGGAGCCTATATAAAATTAACGAATTATAAAGTTGGCTAGAGAGTTATTATTAATGATAAAAAAATATATAATATTATGCGGCAGGTAACACACCATTTAAAATTAAAAGAATAGAATGCTCGAGCTCATTACATAGATAAACTCAACAAAGCTCTGTGCTCCTGGCCGCTCATAAATGTTGGAATTTCGAATGTTATATTTAAATAAATAAATTGCGGGAAATCGCGTGTCAGTTGTTTTTTTATCACAACTTGAAGTTTGTCGTCCGTATCAAAAATGGAATTAACGCGAAAAGTACGATGATAATTATAATTTTAGTTCTCTGTCTCCGCAAGACAGCACTGCTCGTCTTTAAAAAGCTTTTGGGAGGGCAGCACCTCCTTTGAGCATCGTAAGGCTTGATATAGAATTTGATTGTGGCAGTGTTTCTCTACATGATGAAATTCGTGAAGGTCGGCTCTCAACTGCGATCACTGAGGAAAACAATGAGGATTTAAATACTACGTAATCAGAGTCGGCATTCTAGCAGTAGCCACTGAACCGATTTATGGAAGAAAATTGTACCGCAGTGGTAATTCAAATTTGTACCAACATTTAAAAACACAACTGTCACACTAATTGACAAGCTAGGGCTTGACGAAGCTGTATCGTTCTTATCTATCGATATCGATAGATCCGCGATCAATCGGTAGGTCGGGTGGGTACTTTTTACCATTAAGATTTATGTCAGTTGTATGTACTAAAATAAAAACAACAATTAAATTAAACGTATTTATTACATTATGTAATACAAAACATACCAAAGCTATTTTCTTTTTTTACATTAAATGAGTTATTATTACTCTAATGAATGGTGTATCTTCGGTGCATGCCACGTGAGCCGTGAAGCTCACTCGTTGTAAAAAATCGCTGTCGGGGCAAAAGCGCGGCTGGTTTGGGGGAGGGAGAGAGTGGAGAGCTTGATTTCCTTCCAACCCCATATTTGGTTGATCTTAAAACTGAAAAATAGATAGTCCTCTTAAGTAAGCTTGTACAAAACATCATCCTGCATTTTTATCCTTGAGTAGAATTTATCCCTTACTTGGAAAGTTACAAACTCTTACCTCTTATTATTAGTAGAGATTTCCCAAACACTATACACATTTTGTTTTCGTATAGACCGCAGCTAACACAAATTGCAGTTTAGTATTTACATCGTAGGTACAACTATTGCTGTATGTGTATAATTATATTTGGTTGACCATGCAACTGAAAAATGGATGAGTCCGTTAAAGTTAGCTTGTACAAAACAACCATTAGTCCAGAATTATTGTCCTTGAGTAGAGTTTATCCCTTACTTGGAAAGTTACAAACTTTTACCTCTTAATATAAGTGGAGATTTCCCACACACTATACCCATATTTTGCTTTCGTATGGACCGCAGTTATCAGAAATTGCAGTTTAATATTTACATAGTACAACTATTGTTGTAAGTGTATAATTATATTTGGTTGACTTTAAAACTGAAAAATAGATAAGTCCGTTAAAGTTAGCTTGTATAAAACAACCCATTATCCAGCATTTTTATCCTTGAGTTTTCCCTTACTTAATTTAGGGACATCATCTGTGAAAATTTAAACTTTCTATCACGGTTCATGAGATACAGCTTGGTGACAGATGGACAGACAGAAAGACAGACAGACAGACGGACAGCGGAGCCTTAGTAATAGGGTTTTACCCTTTGGGTACGGAACCCTAAAAAACAAACATAAAATCAAATAAATTACCTATTTTGGTTTTATCAGGTAAAACAAAAATGGGAATGGGAAATTCCAAAAGGGTTTATCAGGTAGTGGTGGCATGTTCAATTGCAAGGAAGGTACAGCAGTCCTTTTAATCGATTGCCTTTTTTATTAAAGGCGCTTCTTAAAAAGGGGTTTTCACACAAAAAAAAATTCATTTAACTTTTGTATAGGTAAATAGGCAACATCTTCGTTTCCAGTTAATTTTACCCATAAACGGCATCTAAAATAAACAATAAATATTTTGTATCGTCAAATTAATTAAATGTATTGGTGTACTTACAAGATAAATTTCATTTATCGATAATTTAATTTCATCACTATCGTTTCAATGATAAGGCACGATTAATGCGGATTTATGAGAAAATATAAAATCTAGGAGTGCATTTTGTCGTTGCAAATTGCTATTAACACGGTCAAAACAATACATAAACTCGAAGGATAAGAAATATTTTAAAATATCGCATATTAACAAACCTGGTAGGGTCAAGTGGAAATCTGGCCATAAATATTATTACAAGCACTTTTATTAACGCGTCTGATCCCACAAACTTCACATTTTCGTAAAGACTTTCCCATTTTGTATTGATTGGCACGAAATTTAATAAAATGTTGAAATAAATCGCAAACAACTCAAACAATTATCCAAAATTGGCGCGACGATGACAAACTTCTACAGATTAGTCAAAGAAACTTCACAATGTTACCAACACTAAACATAATTATTATAATACGTCTAAATTTAATAGTAATCATGGAACTTGTAAGCTCAAGGAATCAATACTTATTTTATTATGATAGGGTATTTTTATATCTCAATGATAGGACAAAGTAAGTTCATAAATACTACTAAAATTGCGATTGGATGGTATGTCGACGGCCTGGAGGAAAATGTGGATTCCGTCAGGCAACTAATTGAAGAAAACCGGCGTATCGCCTATGACAAGATTTGAGGACATTGGTGATTTTTATGAGCCAAATTCAAGAATTCTTACATAAGCATAAAAGTTATGAAATTTTGTTGCCGCTTGAATCCTCATGAACTCTCGAACAAAAATGGACTTAACTTAATTAGTGTATTTTTTTTTGTTAAAGTTCGATCACGGTTTTTCAAATGCTGTATATGGCATTGTGACCGGAGATGAAACATGGATATATACAATGCGAAATGGGCGGTAGGTACTTCTAACCCGTTAAAGCTAACTTCGATATCTAATTTTATCGACAAACATAATTAATTGGGGGGTCAAACTCTCACCCCCTATGAATAGCGGCCATTTTGGGTTTTTAACTCTTTAGGCAAAAACAATGGTTTTATGTGTCGTAAAAACATAAAAGAAATACCACAAGATAGCTAAAAGAACAGAGTAACTGACCATTGACTTCATTTCTGGTTTTTAGGGTTTCCTTGGCTAGATAAAAATAATACATTAAAATATTTTCGAAATAAATCTTTATTTTTGCAGATTTGTTTTGACCCTAAATTTAAACTTTTTCCATAAAATTTGATACCGAACCTAGCCTTAACGGGTTAGAAGTACTGCCCATATCACATTCTATTTACATGCCGGAAGGAAAACAACAGTCTTCTATATGGGTATTCGAAGGCGACAGTAAACCAACAAAATTGAAGCAGGTGACAAGCGTGGGCAAAAAAATGATTGCATTCTTTTCTCCCGGACGGGTCCAGTCGGTACGATCTCACTTGATCAACAAAAGACAGTTAATGCTGAGTGTACGTATAGTGTCGGTACACCACCACTTGTTTGCCCAGTGTCTTTGTGTTGTTTTTGTAGCCTTTGCAATTGTCCTAAAATACTTTTTATTAATTCTTTTATATATAATTGATTTATAATTTTAATCAAGAAAACAAAACATGGCTCAACAGTAGGTAATACTTATCACTAGTTGTACACAAAAGTTTGAATTATCGTAAATATTTCTTACACTAGGCAGGTGTTGATAGTTAGGCGTTGCAGCAGATTAAATACGCATTTTTGAAGTTTTTAGGGTTTATCAAACTCATCATAAAAGTATATTAAGAAAATAAAGACAGTCAAAATCAGAAATCCATTCCCAAAATTCATATCGTCGATCTTTTTTTTAGTTCTATGACTATGAAATACGCATTCAATTTTATTTTATGCTTACTAAAACGCTTTGGGGACGATAAATTCGGCGCTAAAGTTAATTTACGCCGGCAGGTGAGATGCCGATGCAGAGCGAAACGGAGCCGGAGTTCCTGCAGGCACTGGAGAACCACACAGTGACTCAAGGCCGGGATGTGCACTTCACTTGTGTTGTCAACCATCTGTCTAATTATAGGGTAAGAAGCTTATTCTTTTGTTTCAGTTTATATTTTTGCTTGTATTTTATTTTATATTATAGACTTTACAAAATGACATAGTATTAAGAGATACATTAGGCGTTAATGTGTAAAAATAGACCACCTACTATATTCAAAGTTCCCCTATGATGCAGTTATTTTACCTTTTATAATGGAGCGTCTTTACGCAAAATAAAGTAAAACTTTTAATACTTGAATAACAAGTAATAAAAGCTTGTTTTTCAAGTTTTTTTTTCCTTTAAATGTTATTTTTAACTTTTTAGTATTTTTGATGCGAGATTGAATACGGCGTAGTTCGTAGCGCGTAGCAAACAAACTTAAACATTTGAGTTTTCTTGGAACATTGAAGAACATTTAGCATAATATTACACCTTCATTATTTTAAAGTACGTAACAAACATCTAATCAAAATCAGAATCCACATTCGTATCAAACGGAACGAACGAACTTTTTTTCCCAAAGATGGGGTCGCATATTAACGTCCACCAAACCACCTCAAAAACGGTCCACCCATTAAGACGAATCAAACTCGACGCGGTTGTGACTTAATTACCTACTGAGTTCCTATGGCCACCTTCCAGTTCCATCATCAGACCCTGGTTACCATCTAGCTCCAAAGTACTCGTCAAGACGAATTAACGAGCCCAACTCGATTAGGTTACGTCGTTTAATTACTGAGTTCCTATGGTCATGTTCCAGTTCCATCATCACCATGTCATCAAAATATTGCATTGTCACGCGATTTATAGATTTATGCAAAATTTCAGCTCAATCGCTAACAGGGAACTGGATCAAAAATTCACAAGATTTGTTGACAAACATCGGGACAGGTGAAGTGAAACTAAATAAAACCTTGGAAAAAAAAAAACAAATATTTTGGGCATAGTGCCGCCGCTATATGTAATTTGTGGCATAGTTCAAAGTTTTCTTAGATCGTTAATAAACATAAACTTTTGTAAAACGACGTTATGTTTTTAAATAATTTGCAAAGCAAAATTTGACAAAAGAAAGCCAAAATTTATTTAAAAAATGATTAATTCGTAGTCGTTGCCTGTAAGTCATTACATTACTAAGACCCAAGGTTTAGGGTGCAAGTGTGAAACGATTTTTCCAAAATGTATACTAAAGGGGTAAAACAGAGGTTCAAAGTTTATATACGGCATCTAATCAAATGCGGCAGAAGTCGTGAAAAGTCGCTATTAGCTTTCATAAATAACGAACAATATGCCGGACTAAAAATAAAAATTGCCACTAATAAAAATGCACAAAATAATCTCTTAAGCGGTTTTACAACATTGTGTAATGTCCTTAGATACCTACACGAGAATGTTGTCTTTTAAAATACATCAGAAATTCCTCTGATGTTTGAGCTAGCTTGTTACATAACTTAATAGTTGGGTCGACCCAAAGTCGCGGCTATTTTCAAGTTTGTACCAAACTAGCTAGGACTACACAATAACATTTTCCTTAATATAGCTAAGTGGAATCGTATTGGGCTATGCGGTTTGCTTGATAGATAAATCTTGGTGTAATTTGGGTTAAGTATAACTGCAAACAGGAAACGCCTAATTAGTCTACCGTACATTTAATGTCACATGAACACATATTTTAACACAAACTTTAATTAAAATAGCAATTGCTTTAACAATTTGTAATTGTACTACTTAAGGCGACAATACAGGGTGTCCCTGGAAGTATGGATCAAATCGACATAGCGCAACTTTTGTCCTGGCAAAAAATTGAACCCATATTTTATAGAGCCAAAAAGTTCGAGAATCAACCATGCCATGCGCCTGTTCAATTTGATACATACTTTCAGGGAAACATTGTATAACGAGTAGACATACACAAATAAGTTCAACATTTATGCTAATATTTGTTAATTACACACTTGCAGGATTTGAACTCGCAATTGCCGGCGTTGTTCTGGAGTGCAAATCAATAAACTTCACGGTCGTCAAATAATAATTTGACGACCTCCGTAGCCGAGAGGCGAGTACGCCGGACTTTAAGTGGCGCCGCTATCTCTGAGGTTCCGGGTTTGATCCCCGGTCGGGTCAATGTAGAAAACGAACTTTTCCATATTGGCTCGGGTCTGGGTGTTGTGGTATCGTGGTTGTTTCTGATTTCTATAACACAAGTGCTTTAGCTACTTACCTTAGGATCAGAGCAATGTATGTGATGTTATCCAATAATTATTTATTTATTTATTTATAAATAATAACATTCTTTTTTCTGACAATCAGAAATTTGATTAATTCTCTAAAGAAATTTATTTACCCTAAAAGATATCTAAAGTTTTCCTTCATGCCTATTTATCAACTAATAAACACATTTTGACAACAATTTATTAACAGTGATTCCAGAGCTAACCTTTAATTTTAATTTGGGAGCTAGCCTAGTTTGCTTATTTATTTATTCAAACCCTATCAATTAACAAAACTAGAACTAGGTACAAAGCATTTTTACAATTAGAAGTATGTAGAATTGTGAAATTTAATAACCTAATCAATGATTTATACCAATAATCTTTCCAGTATCAACGCTGCTTCTACTCGTATTTCCAGTATCAACGATTCTTAAACAATTCAGATCACGTACAGTTTTAAGTGGTGACAACTCGTGTGCTACGCTGGCTTTTAATTCCTATTTCATCGAATACGGTGCAATAATCATTTTCCAAGCGAGTCATTTCAGATACAGTTAAACTGTTGCTCATTTTGTAAATCGGATTCTGATTACATAAAAATTAAGAGGTAATCGAGGGTAAATTAAAAAATCAGATGCTTTTTTGTAAAGTTGTCATTAAATTGATTAAAAAAGACGGAGTCCAGCGGAGTAGCTTTTTATGAAATCAGTATCGATTGGTCCTATATAAATTTGTTTAAAACAGCCTTGCCCGAAGTACCTACTCGCAGAAAAGCGTGAAAAGCGTTTCTGGTAAAAAAAAAAACTTTAAATAAGGCAATTGAAATAACGCAAAACATCAGGGGCTGATACTGGCACTCAATTACAGCAACTTTAAAAGTGCAAAAAAAAAACTTGCCCATAACTAACTAAAATAATGTTTGTATAGGACAGTTCCATATAAAAAGTTACGAGGTTTTGCAATATTTCAATTTATACCTTGTAAATTTTATAAGGTTTAACCACGAGCACTTGAATTAGTTTAACTTCAACCTTTGACGTGTAAACAACTTTGCTCAGGTACTGTTTTCCATTCATGACTATGAATCATGCCCTAAATTGCTTTCTCCGTTATCCTCTCAGCTGTGGAAATTATTCTTTTAGTAAAGTATCTAAAAACAATCAAATTTATAAAAATTTGCCCTTACCATTTCTAAAGTGCTTTTGGGAATATAAGAATCCCAAGACATATAACATTGTTTATCTTCATTCAACTAAAATTCTGCATACCACATCAAGAACCGTACATAGTCCCAAAAAATGTCAGGTGAATGAATTAAGCCGTTTGATTGGCCTAATTGACAATGTCTATTTACTGGTCCCATGATAGAGACGTTCACGCCAATTTAGACCCATTCAGAATATTCGCCCGCTTTGTTAAGTAAAATTGCATGTAAGGGAACCTGATCACGTTTTTCAGTGAAAGAACTGATTTTCCTCTTTGAATATCGCCTGTAGAATCTTATTACGCAACCGATGGAGTTGGGAACAAAATATTCAATCAAAGCAACTGATTTTGCATAATGAATACCTATAAGTATAGTTAGGAGTTATTGTTTATGGAAAAAGTATTCAAACTTTATTTATTCAACTTTTATATTCAAGTTTTTCCTTTTTTATTCAAGTTTTTATTTGTAAACAAGCTATTACGCGACATCGTTTGCATGGTCTTCATTTCAATTGGTAGGTATCAGGGTTCCGTTCGGATACGTTGGAACCTGTTGAGTCCGATTAGGCTTGGTTTGGTTAGTTGAGTGGTCTGTTCCTGAATTCGATTTAAGAATCGAATAAAATAGAAGCGAATTAAATCGGATCACAGCTCGTAATCTCTAAAAATCTTGTCTCGAAACATATTTCGCGTTCTTTTGAAAAGTAATAAAACACTGTAATAATAAAAAGCCCGTGACAAGTGCGCTCGTTGCGAACGCTAGCTACAGAACAGAGGCGGAAATAATTCGCGCAAACAATGAAATTGTTACTAATTTATTTTCCGACCGCAACAAAGCGGAATGTCACATGAAAAATGCTCGACAACAGTGCGGATGGGGCCTGCATTCCTCAGGTATAACTCTACAATTTACGCGACCAGCAGTTTTGCTAACATTTAACTGCTGACACTAGAAAGATGAACGGGGTCATAATGATCCGTGTGAAAATTTATAGCCCAAACGTCACAAGCTTATTGTTAAGAAATAAATGTAACTTTTTTAAATTAAACTATGTTATTTACTTATAAAATTTCACGCGGAATTGAATTCGGTTTTATATCATCACCTGCTGTTCATGGTTCAAAGTTAAATATAAATAGATATTTAAAATTTTAAAATGTTACGATCCTAATTTCTTATGAACTTTTGATGTTACTTACTTCTGAGAGGCAGGTCTCAGTGTTTTCTATTTTTATTTATTTATATCACATTTTGTTCGCTCGTACAATACACACGAATTAAAAACTCTGGGATTCCGACGAAATGCGAGTTACGACATTAATCTTAGATGTGAAATGAAATTTCCCCCGTATGCAGCCGCTACAGAACGCTTTGTTGTGAAGACACTCGCTCTAATTGCATTGTTAAATTTAACCCCACGTTTTGCTGCCAAATTGTTGAAATTTAGCCACGAGTCGGTAGCAACTATTAAGAATAATAACGCTGTTGTTCCTTGTTCTGCCGCTTTGAATATTGAAAATTGGAATTAATATTGCATTTAGTCTGAACTAAATTACCCAAGCTTATTATACTTACTATTGAAGATTGTTAAGATGGTTGGACTTAATTGAAAATTGATCTAACAGTTAGCTTCTTTCAAGATGATATAATACTTGAAAAAAAAAATTATATTATCATCTTGAATTAACCTAGCATGTAATTGGTAAAAAACAAAATATAAATAAATAGGCGTCTTTTTTTTAAGCATGGCAAGCCTATTATCTAATAATATATTTGTAAGGAGATAGTACATAATAATGTCATATCACAGATTGAAATTCCATTTATATTTGCCGTGCTTGCTCGAAAACAAATTATCCGTCGCCGGTCTGGAACCAAACCGGAAAGAAACCGTCCCAGCAACAGGCACCCTTTTGTTACTGAAACACATCTCATCCTGGTGAAGCTTGTATTGCGTAGTAAAATTTTATGTATGTATAATTTTATGACAACATACTTAATACCTACACGCTATTAATTTTTAATTTTTGTTGAGAAATTTGTTTTTTGCAAAATAGTGGTGTTAAAAAAATTTAAGGTGTTTGTAAAAATAATGAAATGGATCACTCTATATAAATACTTCCCTAAAAGTATTCAAAAATATCTTCACAATATTTGTTAAACTCTTTCTTAGCTAGGCATATTCTGTTCAAAAAATTACCAAATTGAAAACAGGACTATACTTAGGTAAGGTAAGCTACTCTAAAACGCAGTAAATTCAGCTTATGAATACTATATGAACGTTCAGAAAAGTGGTTCTGGCGTATGAAGATTTTGCCAAAGGCAACTAAAACGCCGCTTTTCCACGGTTAAACAATTTCCAAGCTGCATTTTACTTTAATTACAAAAAGAGCCAGTACGCTATTTCTAGCAGATGTGTGTTAGTTTTAAAATATTTTATATATTCTGTATTTTGTGCCGATTTATTACAACTTGATAGATGTGTAATATTAAAGAAGGTTATAATAATTTCTTACAATAGCATATATATTATAACAGTATAGAATAGTTTAGTTCTGAATGTGCCCATAATTGTAGAAGTCGCATTGTGAGTTATTTTAAATAACAAAGTTAAGTTATAATATTCGTGAAAATAGAAAAGCACATGAAAAATAAACAACTCTTAAACTAAATAATAAGTAAACCGAGCAATATATGTAGTTAAAATAATTTAGTGCAATCAAACTGACGGCCCCCTAGCATGACCAACAAAACACGATAGGTCTATGATATGATATAGCGATTTATCGACACCTACTGTCAAAATATATCTGGTTAGCGCTACTGAATATAGAGTCTCTGTACCCAGTAATTTCTCGTTAGTCAGTTTGATAAAAATGCATTACAAAAAATAAAATGTAAAATCGCGGAAAATAATGGCCGTAATTCGGGTACTCGAAAATGTACTCTATCTCTGGATTTCTGAGTTATAAACATTATTGGGACATTGTTGTATTAAAAATCCCCTTAATTATTTCAATTTTAATAATTATTTTTGTCGTTTTAGGTGGCATGGATCAAGTCAGATTCAAAAGCTATTCTGGCGATCCATACAAACATGGTGGCGTTAAACCCGCGGCTGTCAGTCACATACAACAACCACAACACGTGGAAACTGCACGTCAGCAACGTGCAGGCCAACGACTCTGGCACATACATGTGCCAGGTCAACACGGACCCCATGAAGAGTCAAGTAAGTTGCCTTGAGCAAAGTTTCCTATGAGTACGAAATCAGGTATAGGTATAGGGTTGAAATTATATACCCTTATCTGTTGTCCGATGACAAAAATTTGAGAATAAATCGCAAATTCTTTACTTAGCTAAATCATGTGCCAATCGCTATTGAATGACTATAAATTAAATCGACTTTTGGCAAAATTACTCTAATTTCCCAGAGAAAATGATATAAGGGATTGTTAAAGTATTTGTTACCTACTTTACCCTAAGCACATTTATGAATTTTCCTGATGCTAGTCAGTGAGTATAATGTAGTTAGGTATATAATTAATATAAAAAAAATTGAGGTACCTACCTATACTTCTATATTTCTGTAAATATCAACTGTATCTTCTTTGTTTCTTTGTTTGGTGCAATAAAGAGTATATCTATCTTTACTTATAAGAAGGGTAATAAAGGTTTGTATTTTCATTTTTGTCATAATATCGAAAACTAAAATCATTAAAATTATTAAAAATCTGTTTAATCTTGTGCTAATAGTTATAATTTGTGCTAATTGTTGAAGCCTTTTCAATACAATACCCCACATGACACGGTTTTAACTCAATTCAAAATTTGGGCCGCCCGTTCCTTGCGTTTTTAATTATTTAATTTCAAATGTCTAGTTTTCATATTTTATTCCATACTTGTAGTATGATGGTATTACTTGCCAAATTTCAGTCTTTGACATTATCAAATGACAGATGAGGGTACATATTTCTAATGCCTCTCCTGTTCTACGAGTATACTCTTATGTAAAATTTGCATATTTAACCATATAGACTGCGCCTGTAGTCCAGTTCTAAGCTTTCTGCACTAAAAGTTCTAAAAACATTTAGGTACCTATTTGATGATTCTTAAATAAAATCACCAAACGACCAACCATGCGCCGGTCTCAAACCACTCGTCGGATTTTAATGAAATGGGACAGCTCTAAATGAAAACGCTTGGTCAACATCTGCAATAGAAATACTAGTTTAGAATAGTTATTCCTCGTGGGAGTTAATAACGTGTCGTATGAATCTGCACATGGACTGAAGTTCACTTTATAAAAGAGCATGACCCAATTTTGTTTTAATAAAAAAAAACATGCAATTAAAATGATATAATGCTCGTTGGTTCTGTACAATAATGGGAATTTATAATAATGGCGACATTTTTTGTTAGTAACTTTAAGATTTATACAAAACATTTTGTACAAATTGTTAATACATTTTATATCTGACCCTCACTTCTACTTTAATGAACTAGAGGGTTCATAAAAATGTTTGGTGACTATTCCTGCTTTGGGTGTTGCCCACTCGTGAAATAACGTTCTTCTATTTTGTGACTATTGTAACCATTATCATTCCCTCCAGATGGGGTACCTGTCAGTGGTGATACCACCCGACATCGTCGATACTGTGGCAGAGGGAAGCACCGCGCAAGAAGGCGGCAACGTCCGGCTGACGTGCACAGCTACGGGGGAACCCCCTCCGACTGTGTTGTGGCGACGGGAATCCAACAAACCTATTGTCTTCAGGCATGAAGGCGGCAGGGAAAGGAAAGGTAAGTGTTTCAGCCCAAGCAGTGTGGACAGATTCGGTCTATAAGTTATCGAAAGCTTCTTACTCAACTTTAAGTCTTGGGTTCCGTGGTAATCCGGAGACCTTTAGTTTCTTCATGTGACTGTCTGTTCGGTTAATTGTATGTCACTGCGATTTGCTTGTAGACTATCAGTGTTAGGAAGCTGAATTCCATGATTATAATAAATGTGTTTATGAAGAAATTATATACAAATTATTCTTAAAAATAGAATAGAATACCAATCGTCATTTGCAAATAAATATACAAGTCAGCTTTACGAAAACTGCTCCATTCTCATTGAATATCATTTTTTCATTATTTAATTTTTTCATTAAACTTATTAGAAGGTTTTAAACTTTTAATCATAGACATTTAATTTCAGGTTTATGTGTAAACATAATTTATATATTGTTTTGCAATTAAGTCCATAAGTTTAATAAATCCAGTATTTATAATAACTATTCATAAATTCCGACCAAATGGGTATTATACTCGTAGAAAGCGAATTTGAAATAAATTCATCTGGTTCATAGTTCATTAAATTGTATAATTGTCTATTTATTCATTCAAACCAACAATTAGTGGTAGCATAGAAAAATAATTTCATAAATGTTGTGAAATATTTTCGGTTAAATTGGTAACAAAGAGCATAAAACGTTGTTTGAAGTGTATTAAACAAAATTAATCCACTAATTATAAAATTGTAACTATCAAAACCGACCAAGTTCCTACCTACCACAGTGATGAATAATGAGATATTAGGTGGATAATATTCTAATTTGACATTGTGAGTGTAATTGAAGATAAATAACACTTGAAAAAAAATCATCGACCTCAGGTGGGACTCGAACCCACGTCCCATCGCATACCGGGCGAGTGCTTTGACCACTAAGCTACCGAGGACGTCACGTGACAGGATGAAATTCCTCAAGTGTTTTTTTCTCGCTGTCAAAGCCAGCGTATTCTGATCAATGTTGTAGCTATATGTATAGCTGAGTAGTATACTACCGTCAACACCCTATAGAAATATTTTTACAAATATTTGACTATTGGTTAAGATCAGAAATGCTTAAACATTGTAAATTTTTGTTTTTAGCAATTCCATGCAAGATTTTAATTGAAGATAAATAACACTTAAAAAAAAAATCATCGACCTCAGGTGGGACTCGAACCCACGTCCCATCGCATACCGGGCGAGTGCTTTGACCACTAAGCTACCGAGGACGTCACGTGACAGGATGAAATTCCTCAAGTGTTTTTTTCTCGCTGTCAAAGCCAGCGTATTCTGATCAATGTTGTAGCTATATGTATAGCTGAGTAGTATACTACCGTCAACACCCTATAGAAATATTTTTACAAATATTTGACTATTGGTTAAGATCAGAAATGCTTAAACATTGTAAATTTTTGTTTTTAGCAATTCCATGCAAGGTTTTAATTGAAGATAAATAACACTTGAAAAAAATCATCGACCTCAGGTGGGACTCGAACCCACGTCCCATCGCATACCGGGCGAGTGCTTTGACCACTAAACTACCGAGGACGTCACGTGACAGGATGAAATTTCTCAAGTGTTTTTTTCTCGCTGTCAAAGCCAGCGTATTCTGATCAATGTTGTAGCTATATGTATAGCTGAGTAGTATACTACCGTCAACACCCTATAGAAATATTTTTACAAATATTTGACTATTGGTTAAGATCAGAAATGCTTAAACATTGTAAATTTTTGTTTTTAGCAATTCCATGCAAGGTTTTAATTGAAGATAAATAACACTTGAAAAAAAAATCATCGACCTCAGGTGGGACTCGAACCCACGTCCCATCGCATACCGGGCGAGTGCTTTGACCACTAAGCTACCGAGGACGTCACGTGACAGGATGAAATTCCTCAAGTGTTTTTTTCTCGCTGTCAAAGCCAGCGTATTCTGATCAATGTTGTAGCTATATGTATAGCTGAGTAGCATACTACCGTCAGCACTCGCCCGGTATGCGATGGGACGTGGGTTCGAGTCCCACCTGAGGTCGATGATTTTTTTTCAAGTGTTATTTATCTTCAATTAAAACCTTGCATGGAATTGCTAAAAACAAAAATTTACAATGTTTAAGCATTTCTGATCTTAACCAATAGTCAAATATTTGTAAAAATATTTCTATAGGGTGTTGACGGTAGTATACTACTCAGCTATACATATAGCTACAACATTGATCAGAATACGCTGGCTTTGACAGCGAGAAAAAAACACTTGAGGAATTTCATCCTGTCACGTGACGTCCTCGGTAGCTTAGTGGTCAAAGCACTCGCCCGGTATGCGATGGGACGTGGGTTCGAGTCCCACCTGAGGTCGATGATTTTTTTTCAAGTGTTATTTATCTTCAATTAAAACCTTGCATGGAATTGCTAAAAACAAAAATTTACAATGTTTAAGCATTTCTGATCTTAACCAATAGTCAAATATTTGTAAAAATATTTCTATAGGGTGTTGACGGTAGTATGCTACTCAGCTATACATATAGCTACAACATTGATCAGAATACGCTGGCTTTGACAGCGAGAAAAAAACACTTGAGGAATTTCATCCTGTCACGTGACGTCCTCGGTAGCTTAGTGGTCAAAGCACTCGCCCGGTATGCGATGGGACGTGGGTTCGAGTCCCACCTGAGGTCGATGATTTTTTTTCAAGTGTTATTTATCTTCAATTAAAACCTTGCATGGAATTGCTAAAAACAAAAATTTACAATGTTTAAGCATTTCTGATCTTAACCAATAGTCAAATATTTGTAAAAATATTTCTATAGGGTGTTGACGGTAGTATACTACTCAGCTATACATATAGCTACAACATTGATCAGAATACGCTGGCTTTGACAGCGAGAAAAAAACACTTGAGGAATTTCATCCTGTCACGTGACGTCCTCGGTAGCTTAGTGGTCAAAGCACTCGCCCGGTATGCGATGGGACGTGGGTTCGAGTCCCACCTGAGGTCGATGATTTTTTTTCAAGTGTTATTTATCTTCAATTAAAACCTTGCATGGAATTGCTAAAAACAAAAATTTACAATTGTGAGTGTAGTTAAAACAAATCATCGCGATGTGATTGGGGGTACTTACCTCATATTCTTGATTAATATGAACGGTTGAAGGTAAGTCATTACTGAGATATCAGCTAGTGAATGCAGTGCTCTCGCTAATTGTACTGATTTGTTCTATTTACTTCCTGTTTTCGCGCACAGTTATCTATTTGTTGTGACTTATACAGTGCATTATTGCAGCACCTTATTAATAAATATGGTGCACATGAATGAAGGTATGTATTTCATTTTCTATAACACTTAGTAACTGTTAATTGTTATAGTAATTTAGAAAAAATATTCAAAACTTAGTTTAAAATTTAGTTTCGCATCATCACATCACCAGCCGATATCAGTCCACTGCTGGACACAGGCCTCTCTAACGGCAGGATTTTGCCATAATCGCCACGCTTGGCAGGCGGGTTGGCGATCGCAGTTTGGCCAATGGTGGGAGAGGAGACGCTGCTGCCCGTCTTCTTGTGGCGGTTCTCCTGTAGTCGCCTCTTACGACACCCATAGGAAGAGAAGAGGTGGTGCAATTCTCTTAACGTGCCGGCACCACACGAAAATTTGAAAATTTAGTTTATTTTATTTTAAAGTCTGTATTTTACAAGGAACATATTATAACATGGAAATTTTTGTACTGGTAGATAACTGGAAGTCTGTACTATGGTATTCAATTTAAAAAATACCCCAAACTAACCCTGCCTGAACAAACTTTTCATTTTTGCAGGAAAGGGTAGTAAAGTTAGAAATTCAGATTTATTTAATTACCTTAAAAAACACCGTCCAATTAAACCTGCAACTAAGCAATCTAAACATATGTTATTAAACTATGTCTATGAGGTCATTGGAGTATCAGATTTTACAACACAAGAGAGAAATGAGTTACGAAATTCAATACATAGCTTTTGTTTGTCAGCTTCCAGAAATTGGATTAAAATCGGCAAAGATGATTCCAAATTTGAAAACAAAATTAATAAATTAAAAAAATCAAAAAACCCGACTGCGTAAAAAGTAAACTGAAAAGATGAAAACAAGATTTAAACAATCAATTTGCAGTCTGAGGCATCAAATCTATGTTACTTGATTCGACTGTTACTATACGGATTTAAATTACTAACGCAGTGCATACTAAGTCAATCATCATTATGCTGTTAATGGATTTGATGCCTCCGACTGCGAATTGATTGTTTAAATCTTGTTTTCATCTTTTCAGTTTACTTTTTACGCAGTCGGGTTTTTAGATTTTTTAATTTATTAATTTTATTTTTGTCTTTTTAGTTTGTAGTGTTCTACTACTACTTGAACTACTCAATGAACTAAAGCCTTATTTGTAACTCTTCATTGGAAAAAAAACGTTTTAACTCGAGTAAGTAGTATCTGGAATCGGTTTTTCCCGTTTAATTCATGCACCAATAGGTATTCCGGGTAATAACATAGCCTATGTCACTCCCACAACTGAGACGCATCTAATGACATATCAATGTTGAAATCCATTAAACGGTTTTTCCTTCCTATTTTTTCAGTGTATTTTTATGCCTGTTCCCGTAGGAATTTTAGAAAATAAAGTTTTGAATACTGTTAGCACTGAAAATATGTAACCCTTAGTTAATAAAAGAAAGTTTCAAAATCGGTTTATCAGTGTTGCAGATTCGTTTTTCCCGCGTAAGTGCTGGTCCCGCGGGAATTTCGGGAAATAACATACCCCTTGTCACTCCGACAATTGTTGTGTTAAACGGTTTAGGCTGTAGGGCGTGCCAAAGAAATAGACATATTTACATACATACATACGCTCGAAAAACATAACCCTCGTTTCGCAGTCGGGTAAAAATATGAGAATTGGTTGTGTAAATGCATAATAACATCTGGAGATCATATTGAACAGCCTTCAACTTCAGGTTCTGTAGGTAGAGGACGCCCGAAAAAGGCTTTCATGGATTTAGGTGACAGAACTAAGCGTTGAAGATTAAAAGGTGAAGTATCATCTAGAAGTGAAGAAGAGTTGTGCTTAGCAGCCGAGATGACTTCATTCAGTCGGAAAACGTAGGGCTGCCTCAGCACTTCATAACATTTCATCATCATCTTCTGTGTAAATTTACTGTTAAGTCACGAGGCAGTCTACAAAACTGATAATTTCGTATTCGGCAAAAGAAGCACTAGCACTTTTTACCCAGTTGAAATTAACTCGTCTTCAATATATTGAACTAAGGGCATTAGCTATACTACGATGTTTTTGTTTTTTAAGATTTTAGTCTCAAATACATTATTTTAATAAAGAAATATTTATTTACATTGATATTTTTAATAAAATTATTAGATAATTGTAGTTTCAGATTAAAATATTTTTGTCATCCTAAATTCTGATTATTGATCACTGTGACGTATCGGCTGTGGTATCGGGCCCGCGCAATTTAGGGTTCCTTACTTTGTTTCCGTCATCATATTATGCGGTATTTTTCACCTGTGTTACATAATTAATAACTTTATCTAAGTAATTTTCTTCTCCAACTATGCAATATAAGTTAGCTCAGTAACTTGAAGGCCCGACACGCACTTGGCCGGTTTTTCTAAACTTCCGCGAAAATAAACTTTTTTGAAATACAATATTCGCACCTATTCTAAGCATTAAGTATTTGACTGGTTCTCGGCCTTGTAGAAAAAAAATGTGCTTATTCTTTTTAGCCCTAATCAATATAAAAATAAAAATAAAATATTTAAAAAAAAATATAAAAAATATATCTATTTCCATTTCCCGAAGCGGTGGTAGGGCTAAGTTATATTTTGGGACGTGTATAATTGCCCGGAGGAGGGCCTACATACAGAATAAATAATTTTATTTAATTTCATTACATTTCCAAACAACGTGTTTAAATGACTTTCATTAAAACTAATCTTAAAACTAACTTAGCTGCGCATGTGTATGACATATTTTTTTAATGTAATTTTTGGTAATTTTATGCTACTGTGTGACACAAATAAAAATTAGTACTTTCTATCTTGCGGTAAAAAAAACTACCTACTTATAATAGTCAACATAAAACTATTTTTTGCAAAAATTAATATTGATATCAATGTACTGGACATACAGGTGAAAATCAGTTAATTGACCTAATATTTTGGTTAGACTTACCTGCTGCTGACTGCTGATTATTTCGGAACCTTTGGTCTCAAACTGTCAAAGAAATGCAATAATAACGATAGTGAGCCAATAATACGATTAACCTGGCATACTGGCTCGAGTCAAATCATAAAATCGAGTTAGTTGGGGGGAATGATTACGTTAGCCGTTGCCTTAAATACACGATAGTAAAAGGTAACACTACATTTTAAATGTTATTAGTCCCGATAGCATTTACACTTTTGTAGATGTTTCAAGAAAAGTAGGTAAATTAAAAAAAAAAAAAAACATATTCATCCATCGTTACCAAACTAAGCAAAACTTAAACTAAGGCTACTAGATACGGATAATCAATTAATATAGGTACATTCATAAACAGACCTGACTTACGAAAAAGAAATGTATTTATTTGCGCAAAACATTTGAACATAAAATTATTTATGCTGCGCAGTCAAATTATTGTGGTCTCTTTCGGGATTCGAACCCACATTCGCCTGGCTTTGTAGGTATTAAGCCTGGAGCGTGAACATGAAGACTAGAATGGTCACCAATTTACAAAAAAAAACCGCTAGTAGTAGTCACCGTTTTTCTCAAAATTTAAGTTATGACAATGAAATTCTCCACGATTATGTGTTGTTAAAAATCTACTTTTCCTTATTATCGTTACATTCTGTTTCGCAATGAAACAATTAAGAGAGACCAAAGCGAGTTAAACAAAATTTTAAACATCTTTTTTTTCCTCCCAAATTAAATAAGCCAGAGGTAATAGGGCTGAAAGAACAATTTTTCCTTAAACAATTTTTGATTGTGAGAGAGGCTAACGGCCCGCCTGTGTTTAAGTCTGGCTAAATCCTGTTAAAATAGACCGAGCCCAAACGTAGACCCAAAGTACGGTAAGTAATCAAGTTAGCTGGCTTGCTGAATCTCTGGGCCTGATATTAGACGCTTTGACTACATTCAGCCCTCGGTCGTGGGAGTAAACTTTCATAAGCTACATTTACGAGTTAGCATCCTTAATATTGCCAACACTAAATATATTATAAAAACCGGCTAAGTGCGTGTCGGGTCAAGCTCAATCTATGATCTAGGGTTCCGTATTTGCTACCTGTTTTACATATATAACAACTTCATTTAAGTAATTTATTTCCCTAGTCCATTTACATAAGTAAACTTGGTAACTTATTTTTTTTTTCATTATTTATTCTTCAACTTTGTCGGTGTTATTGATATTTTAAGCCCTTGTGAAATCACTGCTTTTCTACTATTAAAAGTATCTGAGCTGAGCGTCGGATAGACAGATAGACTATAAGGGTTCCGCAGCCCTGCAATATAATTTGTATCGTGGCTTTGGGAGAAAAACTAAACTTTCTGTCCATATTAAAATCGATGATAAAAACAATCTCAAAAACTTTACTCTCGAAAACTTCTAAGACGATAGTACTTTTTTTTGCATATTTCCTTTTAGTTCTTATTACGATACTGAGTTCCGCTGCAAATTGTATCTTGAATTATACTATAAATAAAACATAGTCGGGTTAATTTATAAGTCGAAAACGCATGGATCGGTTTTTATGATCTTTGATCTTCTATTCGGAGCGAAGACAAATCCTGTAAGATTTGTCTATACTCCGAAAAGCAGAATAACTATTAAAACATTGAAAATAATTACGAAAATAATATTTATGATTTTTTTTTTATAAAAAAGACAGTCGAAGTTCGCCGAGATATCTTAGTTTTAAATAAACAAGGGAAATGAGATTGTACGACTTAACTTCTACAATTTTAGATCATTTAAAAAACATAGTTTTTTTTTCAATAAAACCATTTCTATTCTCTTACATACACTTTCAAGAGCGTTTTAAGTTGGACCAATTTATATTATTAAAACGCAAATAATCCAAAATTTAATCATAATTTTTTTTTTTCTCGTTTTCATAACATCCTTAAATATTTTTTTAAAGTTAAATAACTACATTTCTGACACAAGCGGTACTAAACAATCATCAATTGGACTGTGTAGTACGAAATCTTGAATCCAACCATGACCTCTATTTCAACCTTGTTTTATTTTTTTCCGTAATAGAATTTGTTGTGTTTGTCACAACATTCTTATAGAGTTCATAGGCTTCTGGGAGATCACTAGGATTGTAATTCTTTGCACCAAGTTTTGAATTTACACTATCTCCTATGTACATACGTATTATCATCGCAAAATAATGTATAACATCATGTAAATTTATAATTAAGGTATACCATCTAGAATATTTTTATTAAATATATTACCTCACTCTCCCTGCGGCATTTACTCTAGTAGAATATAGGCATCTAAGTTTATTAATATAGTTAGATGCAGCCAACGCTGAGGCAGCGGTAATAGGTCGGAAAATATCGTGAATTGAACGCTTCCTCGGGAGCAGGAAGAAGGTTAACTCAGACTGCCGCTAAACGGCGTTCATTGTTCACTACGATACACATAAGTGTATAGCTTCGATACTAGCAGTGTACTTGCAACGGTATACATGTTTAAGCTGAATTTAAATTCACTTCAATAATGCTGTAGCGGTTTTTTGTAACAGTTCAAACATATTTATCGTTGTGATTGTGACTGCATTAATAACGTTGTTCTTAAATACCTAGTTTGGTAAAGAAAATATCTTAAGCCTTTAAGTAATTTGTTACAACAAAACACATATATGCACATCAAAAGAATCTAGGGATACCGTAATCCTAAATCATTTACGACTTTATAGTTTAAAACCTTTTTAGTTTCCATAAAAAGTTTATATACAAATTGAAACCTCTTTTATTCTATTTTCAAATTTGAAATGTAATTTAAAAAAAACAGAAGAAAAAACAAAATACGGCAGCAAAATTGTTAGTTATTCCTTCCGTCAAGAAAAAATAAAATTGTTTTATTGATATTATTTAAAAAAAAGGGATTAGATTGTCTTTCTTTTTACCCGACTGCCGAACGAGGGTTATGCCTTTTGAGCATATGTATGTATGTAAATATGTCTATTTCTTTGGCACGCCCTACAGCCTAAACCATTTAACGGATATAAAAGTATAATATATCAATAGATTCGTCTCAATTGTGGGAGTGACAAGGGGTATGTTATTTCCCGAAATTCCCGCGGGCACAGATCTGCAATCTGCAATACTGATAAAGTGATTTTGAATCTTTCTTTTATTAACTAAGGGTCACATAATTTCAGTGCTAATAGTATTCAATACTTTATTTTCCAAAATTCTTACGGGAACAGGCAAAAAAATACACTGAAAGAATAGGAAGAAAAGATCATTTAATGGATTTCAACATATGATATGTCATTAGATTCGTCACAGTAGTGGGAGTGACATAGGCTATATATTATTACCCGGAATTCCTGTTGGTACATGAATTAAACGGGAAAAACCGATTTCAGATACTGTACTTACTCGAGTTAAAACCTTGTTTTTTCAATGAAGAGTTACAAATAAGGCTTTATAGTTCCTTGAAAAGTAGAAGTAGAACACTACAAACTAAAAAGTCAAAAATAAAATTAATTAATAAAAATAATAAAAAACCCGACTGCGTAAAAGTGAACTTAATGGATGAAAACAAGATTTAAAGAATCAATTTGTAGTCGGAGGCATCAAATCCATTAACAGCATAATGATGATTGACTTAGTATGCACTGCGTCAGTACCTAATTAAGTAATTTAAATCCGTGTAGAATAAGTCGAATCAAGTAACATGGATTTGATGCCTCAGACTGCAAATGATTCTTTAAATCTTGTTTTCATCTTTTAAGTCCACTTTTTACGCAGTCGGGATTTTTTTTTTTAATTATTTAATTTTATTAAAATTAACGTACCGTGAGCTTTACGAGACATGTCACGTCGTTATTTGAGTCGAGATGAAATGTTACGAGCCGTGGGCATGTTGGAAAATGGTGCTATTCAAGGCGTCGTTGCTGAGGCCCTACACACCAGCCAGAACGTGATATCAAGATTGTGGGCACGTTATCGCACTACTGGGGATGTGGCTGAACGGAACACAGATATCGTGTTACTACGCAGAGACAGGATTGATTTCTCCAAATGACCGCCAGAGGACAACCCAATATCACAGCGATGCAACTAGTACAAAGGCTCCAGGAGGACCACCAGCTGCTGGTGAGCGACCAAACCGTGCGAAGGAGGTTGCATGAAGTTAATCTTCATGTTCGAAGACACTTACGTATTCCAGCATCGCAACGTGGCAATGGCGGTCGGCGGCTTTCGTGGGCTCGGAAGCATTTACCATGGAGTGATCAACAATGGTCTTAGGTGCTGTTCACCGATGAGTCCCGGTTTGGGTTTCATCCGAATTCACGAAGAATACGCGTTTGGAGAACTCCAGGGAGAGTTAGCCGTCTACGGCACCCTCAGGAGGTCCACTCTTACCAAGGCAGGACAATCATGGTGTGGGCAGGAATTCGTCTTCTCGAACGAATTTAGCTCGTTTGGATTCAAGGCAGCATGACTGCTCAAAAATACCACGAGGAGGAAGTAGAGCCTGTTATTTTAACACACAGAATGCAAATGGGCCAGCAATTTCTACTCATGCACGATAATGCTCCATCACATACGGCGCGGCTGGTGTCGGCCGCTCTCCGAGACCACGATATTCAAGTTTTGGATTAGCCTGCACAGTCGCCCGACTTAAATCCTATCGAGCATACCTGGGACATGTAACAACGAAAAGCTTTGAGAGATTTCCCGCCAAATTTGACGACGGAACAACAACTTTACGAACACTTGCAAAGAACATGGGACCTCATACCGCAACAAGACATTGACAATTAAATTTTAAGTATAAACAATCGATGTCGATGTGTAATTAATGTAAGATGTGGCAACACTGATTATTAATAATCAGATTTCATAAGATTTTTATTAATTTTCTTAAAATTAATAGTTTGAAGAAATAAAGATTTTTATAAAAAAAATTCTACGGCGTTTTTATAACTTCACATTTTTGCTTAAAACAAATAATATAGAATAGAATAGAATAGAAAAAGATTTATTTGACACACACAGAATACAAAAGGAAAAAAAAAAACATTTTCAGCACAATAAAAAGCAGTATGTGTCAAAAAGGCCCCCGCTCAGCATTTGTCGTGACAGTCAGGGACGTATCACGACGCTGGTTTTCAGCAGGGACCCTGACGGTAGGCTCGGACCATACCCGACCGGAAACCCGACTTGGTTAGCGCGGAATCAATCCATCGCTAAGCAAAAAGATTGATTTTGAACGGACTCTTGCGGATGCTTACGGATTCCGGCAGAGCCTAGACCGAGCCAGAGAGGTACGATGCACGGCACCAGGAGAAGAAGAAAAGAGAAGAAAAAAAAAAAGAGCATGACAAACAATAACATTAGACAAAATACTAACAGACAGAAAAAGACATTAATACAAGATGACATACAAAGCCTCACTTCTGTAAAATATACATAAATATTTTTATTTTTATTAAAGAATTTAAAATAAGCTTAATCAATCTCCCATTTACTATATCAGAAAATTCTTCATAGATTTTTAGATATTTGATAAAATACAAAATATCCCTAGATTCTGTTGATGTGTGTACTTTATGAAACATACACCTTATACTTACCTATTACAGTTTAAGGACTGCAACCCTCTATAAAAGTTAGCATGAACAGACAGAAATTATAACCTTAGTGATAGAAGCCTGTTGGCAACTTTTGGAGAGGTACACTTAACAAATAAATGAGAAAAATCGGCCAAGAAGGGTTCTGTACCGTTATCTATAAAAATGGCAAAAAAATCACGTTTGTTGTATGGGAGCCCATTTAAATACTTATTTAATTTGGGTTTTTAGTATTTGTTGTTATAGTGACAACAGAAATACATCATCTGTAAAAATTTCAACTGTCTAACTATCAGGGTTCATGAGGCCTGGTGACAGACGGACAGACAGACAGACGGACAGCGGAGCCTTAGTAATAGGGTCCTGTTTTACCCTTTGGGTACGGAACCCTAAAAACGATAAAGTAGACGAAAACAATCTACTATGCTGTAGTATACCTAAATAAAATGTTACAACTTTTTTAGATAAACAAATTTCTAACAAAATGCATTTGTAGTAGATTCTTCAAAACGAGCACACAGTATCCGGTTAACTATTCTAACTATTCGCGCAAAAGAATTTCTCATTTCACTCGTTTCTAAGGTTTTTAAAAGGTGCTCAATGTGAAAGGAGAGAGTTCGTGTTCATAAAAAGTATTTAATGCGAAGAATAAAACAGTGAAATGGAACAGATTGGATTTTATTCTACGTTGTTTCGTTATCATCACTTGTTCAAATCAAGTCACTAAATGAAGCCCGATTAAGGTCTCAGTCGGAACTTGTGCAGAAATTGAATTGTGAATAGCACTGTCGCTAATTCATTTTTTTCTTTAACATAATTAAAAAAGTGGATGACTTTTCGGTTTATTTAAACCATTATGTATGACTACAGAAACAAGACAATTAAAACAGACTAAAATAATATATTGTCAGATCAATTTCTGAAAGTTAGGCGCCTAACCGCTACTGCTAAAAGCCTTTACCACTACGAATACTCGTTCAACTCCATAAAATGAACCATTATATTATATTTACTATTATTATCGATTGTCTGCACCGTGTTCGGTCTGCAATCGGTTATACAAAGTTTAGCTCCAAATACGTAAATCTGTTAAGGGCTGATTCTGATTTCCAAACATAAGGTTTTACGTATTTACGTTGTTGGTATAACTAAAGAGGCTCTGGAGCCGGTTTAAGAGCTTTATGTTCACCACCTGCTCCACGAGTACGTCAGCCCTGCTTATTTCTAGCACCAAACAGCTTTTTTGCGTCCAAATAGTTAGGCAGCGTATTTGATAAATTATGCATACAAAGTTTTTTTTTTTTTTAATCAAACAGGAATCTAGTTTAAATTAATATCAAGTTACTATTTACGTTAAGTTGACGTTACTACTTACTACCGTAGAGCAATCAAAAAACGATTGCCTTTATATTTTATTTGTTTTTGTTTTTTATATGTTAAAAATAGAAGTAGAATATTATTTACCTATTTGACACAAGAATTTGTTGATGAACAGACAGTTTACGGTAGAAAGGACGGCCGGATAGGCCGGATAGATATATAGGATATAATAGGGTCCCGTTAGATTCGTAACCCTTAACACCATCTTGAATGATGACTTAATATAATTTTAAAATTTATGTAGTCATCTACCAATATATTTTTAAATATACGAGTAATATGTTTTTAACACACCTTATAATATTTCAATATTATCTCACTTCTAAAAGACTGATTACAGTAACTTTTTGAAGGAAAAGTTATATAATGTAATGAAAACAAAACTGCGTGCAACGCAAATTGACTTCCCAAGACGATATGATTCGTCGACGAAGTTTATCCAGTTAAGAGGCGCGATGGCGCGGAAAATATCGAGCGCATGCAACTTGTTTTCTTCCACTTATACGAAACCGTAGCGAAAAGTGAACAGCCAAGTCGGGTCGACCGAATATCAATGACAACAGCTATTGTGTAGGTACGTGTTTTAAATACACAGTGTAATATCGAGCTATCAGGCGACATATCAATTTAAATGTTATACAATTAATAACAATTGTACAGTCATTGATCTGAATGAAAAAGAAACAAGTAGTCTGTCAGATACTCATTGCACAGTTTGATATACACTGTTGTATCTCGAATGGAGCATACACTGTTGTATCTGGAATTACTTGACTCAGTAGAATACATGACTGACCATAGAACTGAGATAAACAAGCATGCCAATACTGTTCAAGTTGCTGAGATGACGATCATATCAAACTCGACAATAATCAGCTCAAGCAAGATCAGCAGCCTACGCGCATTGGCTTTATGAAAACTGGTTGCCTAGCAACCAGATGACTGCATTGGCAATACAACGCTCAAAATAAAGTGAGAGCGGGCTTTCACCAAAGCGAAGAGAAGTTGCGTATTCATACAAATTACAACCAAAGTGAAGTCCACTCGTGTTCACTGGTTGCCCAATGATACCCACCCTTTACCGTAAAACATTTAAAACGAGATAATTGAGAGGCGGCTCAAAAATGCTTGCGATGACTCCATGTTTGTACTGATGATACCGTCATTTTATGCTTTTTAATCGCTTACAAAATAAACCACCCAAGTTAAATTAGACGCTTAGTTAACAATACTAAAAGAATATATGTATATCTATATTTTTAAGCGTGTTCAGTGCTATTCTTTTACCGAAAGCGAAATACATACACAGTAACAGCAATGTCAACGCTTATGTAACTGATAATATTGATCAATATTGGAAAACATTACATACATTACTCTGATCCTAAGGTAAGTAGCTAAAGCACTTGTGTTATAGTTATGTGTACAAGTATAATAATATACTACGTATCTACTATACCTTATTACTACTTATATCCCGCACGAGTGAAAGAGGGGACTAGTATGACCAACAAAACACGATATGATATGATATAGTGATTTTTCAAAACCAAATTGTCAAAATATGATATACATAGCCGCCATCTTGAAACAGCATGTCCGTGCCGGTGACGTCACGTTCAATAAGAGTTCATATATATTTTTTTTTTTTCATTTATTTTGGCAACAAACAGTCATATATATAAACATTTAGGTGGGTAAAAATTAATTACAGTAATAGACCTAATAGTGCCTAAAAGTAACATGCTATAAATACATATTTCTTAAATGATCGGACATGATAAAGTTAGTGTGAACAATAAGTAAACCTAAAATGTATATAGTCAAAATTTCAGATAACAATATTATAAGAAGCTAAATATTAAAATTTGATTTTACTTAATTATGTAATTCATGTTTTACTAATTAATATATTATTCAGTTTTTGCTTAAATATGTTCAATGAAATATGAAAAAAATCGATATCAGTAAATTCCCTATTGTAAGTGTTGGTGGATCGACAGAAAAATGAATTTCGAGTGTAATTTTTTTTGCGTCGCGGAGGAACAAACAGACGTAAACTACGAGAGGAGCGCACCGGCAGACGGGTTGGACCAGAAAAATATAAGCAACTGAGAAGTTCTCGTGAGTCAATCATCGAGTTTAGTATTTTAAAGAGATAAGTTATATCAAACATTTTACGCCTATCCGAAAGAGTTAATAGTTTGTATCTGCTTAACGACACTTTGTAGGGTTCATGGCAAGATATATTGTTACGATAATTAAGTGACTTGATAAATTTAATTTGAATTTTCTCTATTCTATTTATGTGAAGCTTGTAAGAAGGATTCCATACAGGACTACAGAAATCTAATATAGAGCGTACAAACGAAAAGTAAAGAATTTTGAGTGTTACAGTTTTTCTGAAAGGCTTTGTTACTCTAAGTATAAACCCTAATCTCTTAAACGCAGCACCAATTATATGGTCTAAATGAGAGTTGTATGACAACTGTGAGTCCATAATTACACCCAGGTCTCTGATTTTGGAGACCCTTTTAAGTATTTGGTTGTGTATAGTATAATCGAAATTTATTGGAGATTTCTTTCGTGTGTAGGTTATAACGTTACATTTATCAGTATTTAAGAAAAGTTGATTACATAAACAATATTCTTCGAGCGCTATTAAATCCTCTTGCAATTTCTTACAGTCATCACGAGAATTAACAATCGTATACAATTTGGTGTCATCGGCATAAAGTAAATAGCTGCATTTCAGGGATTCGCACATGTCATTAATATAGAGGGAAAAAAGCAATGGACCCAAATGCGATCCCTGGGGAACACCTGATGGTACAGGGAGGAACTGCGATGAGAACCCCTTCAAGCAGACTGATTGACTTCTATTACTGATATAGGATTTGATCCATCTAAGCAGACTGCCATGCACACCGGCCTTTGAAAGCTTCAGTATTAAGTTGTCATGGTTAATTTTATCAAATGCCTTTGAAAAGTCGGTGTACACGACATCTACCTGACCGTCAGCGTCCAGTGATTCTGCCAAAAACTCCGAAAACACAAGCATGTTAGAATCCACACTACGCTGCCTGAAGAATCCGTGCTGTTGTGAGGAAATCACATTTTTAGTGGCAAGTGATAAGTCAGCTGTAACGAGTTTTTCAAATAGTTTTCCAAATACACAAAGTTTTGAAATAGGTCTGTACTCAGTAATAAGATTTTTTTTATTATTCTTTGGAATTGGCGTAACCAAAGATTGCTTCCATTTCGCGGGAAAGATACCGGTGGCAAGAGATGTTTGAAAAATTATTGTGATTGGAATAGCGAGCTCGTCAGCGCATTCACGGATCAATATTGGGTGGACGTTATCAGACCCCGAACCCTTGTTGATATTTATAGTTTTTAATTCATGTAGGACCCGAGCTAAGGTAATATTGATAGAGCTTATATTTAATATTGATTGCGAGATATCAGCGGTGGAGACAATATTAGTGTTCTGTGGTGGTTCAAATACAGAATGAAAGTATTTATTGAATGCGTCACAGATATCATTTCCGTCAGACAAAACTTTATTTTCAAATATCATTTTTGCAGGGATTTCATTATTCATGTTTTTTGACTTAACAAATGACCAAAATAACTTTGGATGAGACTTTATGTTATCCTCAGAGAATGCAATAAACCTATTATAACAATATTCCGTCATTTTTTTAAAACGCTTCCTTAAAATAGAAAATGTTTGATAGTCACACATATTACCATACTTCTTCCATTTTCTATGAAATTTATTTTTTTCTTTATTTAATTTTATAAGTGGCACTGTGTACCATGGTGGATATTTTTGTTTCGAGTTAAGGCTATGGCTCGGAACGTGTTTGTTGATAATATCATCTAAAACAGAATAAAGGAAATTAACCATTGACTCAACACCATGCATAGCAGAGAAAACTCCCTCCCAATCCGTTAATTTTAAAGTATTTTTTATTAATGTATAGTCGGCTTTATGAAATTGTTTTTTTAATATATTTGGTAATTTTAATGCATTAACTATACTTAAATTCAGGAAAATTTCTAAGCTTTTATGGTGTAAGTCTTCTGAAAGAAGTGGATTTAAACATGTCGATACTCGACATGACTGGTTACTAAAAATTAAATCTAATAATCTGTTATTTACATTCATCTGATCATTATACTGTAATAGTAAGTAAATATTCATAAAATCGAGTGTATAGCAGGTAAAAAGACTATTGTCTGCTTGTAATTCCATGCAATTATTTTCATAGTTAAAAGACCAAGCTGCGTGCGAAATATTGAAATCGCCAAGTATTAGAAAAGTATCGTCTGGGTTATCGAGAATAAAATCACCTACTCGGTCGTAAAAAGATGTCAACAATGATTCATGATTAGCGCCGTGAGCTATGTACGTGCATATAATATGTAAGTGTTGGGATGACGACGCCGCTTGGCGGGCGGGGCGCGCGCGCAGCGGCAGCGAGACCCATACCTCTTCAGCCGGCGGAGGCGCGCGCATGTCGTTGCGGTGCCACGGACACAGTTCCCGACGCACTGCTATCATTACACCGCCGCCGCGTTCATGACCGGTTGCTGCTGTGTTGCGGTCACATCTAAAAAGCTCATACCGATCGTCGACAAATTCGGAGTCAAAGAAATTATCATTAAGCCATGTCTCAGTGATACATATCAGATCGAAGTTACTACACAAAGTGTTTTGCAAGAAATTATGTGATTTGGTGCGCAATCCTCTTACGTTCTGGTAGTAAATAGATAAGTTATCACTATCGAATTATGTAATAAAGTTTTATTAATGCTAAATTGATTCCACCAACACAGTATAATACATTAACATACACCGGTAATAATTTTAAAGTAGCTTTGTGAGAATTTAAGCAAAGGTTAGGTAAATTTAAAATGATTATAATATCGGTTAGTAAGCACAGTAAATAAAGGCGAGTGCGTTGAGAAACAAGTAAGCTAATTAGTAATAGTAATGCACTCGCAGCACAACAGAGTCGATTAATCTTAGAAAGATCGTTTTCGTTAGAAACAAGTAACACCTTCGAAGCGTCATTTTTGCGCAGGAGTATTTTACACTCAGAGAGCCAAATATATTTGTAGTTTTTCTCTTTCGCGATGAGACGAGCTTGTTTGTACAGTAGCTTATTTTGCGGCGTAAGATGGTCGTTGATAAAAATGGGCTTTGACGGGCCATTGAAACCCGCGTCAGCTGTTGTCAAACCTCGTCGCGCTCGAACTGCTGCCAACATCTCATTTTTTCGTCTCCTTTGGGTAAAACGGACAATGATGTTAGGAATTGAAGAGGAAGTCTGCGAATCATCTCCAGTATCACTACTCTTTTTAGGGGTAAAACGGCGAACTCTGTGAATATAGTCGACGTCATATGGTAGCAAAGAAAAACCTATCTTTGCGGCAATAGTATTTAAAGTGTTCATCAGATTTTCGCCCTTCAAGACCGGTATTCCAGATATTTCAAGGTTGTTGATTCTCCCCTGTTGCTCTTTGATGAGTTGTTGTTCAGATAACTCACCAACAGTTGTACTTAATTGAGTAGCCTGTTTGTCAATGGCGCCTATCTTTTGAGTTTGTGTTAAATTACTCGACTTTAATTCGTTTATGTCGTTTTTAATTTGTGTTTGCTCCTCAGATATTTTATGGATACTCTGAGCTAGGTCTCGCATGTCTTGCTTAAAAGAAGTTAAATCATGGCGGAGAGAGTCAACAATGTTTTTCATTTCCTTACTCTGTTTGTCTAAAGTTGATTTCAGCATGTTCATTAAACTATTTTGAGAAGAAAGCAGGCTTTCCTGGCTTTCCTGACTATCGCAATGGCATTCAGGGGTTTTTCTTTTCCTTGAATTAACATTTATGTTGATCTCGTCTCGCAATTGTATCTTCGATAAGTCCGGCTGCGATCCACCTATAATTTCGCGCGAAGGGCTTCGTTGTTCGCTCATATTGTTGTGTAGTAAAACCGGTAACTCGGGTAGCGTACAGAGGTAGATGGTTTCTTGTATCGGCTGTCTCAGCCACACACGAAGGGGATTCACTGCGATGTCGCGCTCAAACCGACATTTACGATACTGCACGAGTCCGAACTAACATTCGCGACAAGCGATGGGACCCGGCGAGCGACACACGCGAACAAGAATTTGTTATCACAAGTTCAACCAAGACTCGCGGTATTACGGCGTATAATGGGTTGACGATGTTTGGCTTAAAATTACGTGAGAACTTGTACACGTCCGAACACACAAGAACTCCGCTCGGAACTGATCTTGACAGTTGGGTGTCGATAAATCGCTATATAATATCATTATCGTGTTTTGGTGGTCATGCAAGGGCACTATAAAAATGTATTTTCATTTATTATTTTTAAACAGTATTTTTCTAATATCTGTCTGTTCTTATTTTTCTGTAAAGATCCTCACCCTTCTAGTTTAAAACGATGTGATTATATCAAACTTTTCATACAAAAAGATGGCTTTAGTAAATTCCATCTACCTTCTTCACGACTTACGATTTGTCACTGACAGTTTTTTAATCATATATGTATAATATTTTGTTATCTGTATGATTCTAGTAATATGACGAACAGCTTTCAGAATTAGGGTTGACGTTATCTAATATTAGGAATAAATACTAATAAATATATGTTTTTACACAATCACACCGATAAGGTCCAAACAAATAAAAGCTTGTTATATGGCGAATAGATAAGATATTCATACTTAAATACATTTGAACATTAGGTACTTAGGATTTAGGTAGGTACTACTAAAACTCTATCTCATCATACAAAACATTTGCTTTTTGCGGGATTCGATCCCGCCACCGCTGGATTTGCAGTCTGGAGGGTGAACCACACACCAGGGAGTAGCCATGAACTCTTAAAACAATCTCAAATCTGTTAAATCTTGTCAAATTTATCAAATTTCGTACGTAATGACGTACGAAATTGACAGATTTGAGATTGTTTTAGGAGTTCATGGTTACCCCGCACTCCCGCAGACCGTCGTCTTGACTCAAGAGTCTAAAATGTTATTAAAATTGGTTTTCTGTTTATGACAAAATTCATATTCATTACTGAAACTCTAACAAAACTGCCACTGTCAATAATTTGAATTGAGCAAAGTTCTCGAATAAACATTGGTAGCAGCCGGAGGAGGAATAAAAGCGAGCAGAGCCCCTGGCTAAGCCTGGCTCTACGGATACTCACTCACATGGAATTCATTATTGTACTGTGCATAGCTTCATGTGGGTTTTGCGGGACTGTTGTTTAGAAAGAACAACAAGGATTTAATAATAATTTCGTTATCGATGTACTTAATTTGTACGCGGCTTCTAAACGTGCTAACATTTTATTTAATTTATTCAAAACCCTTACTATAAACACTAAACAGTATGTAAGCAGTGTTTTGTTGTAGGTATGCAAAACTACGTAAAATATTAAAACAAGGTTTATGTAATACTGTTATGATCATTATCATGTCAGCTAAGAAGGTTACATTTGTGTATCAAATATTTAAATCAAATAATAAATAAGATTTTTTAACACTCAGATGCTTGTTATAGATGATTTGATAAAAGTCGATAAAGTTGCAAGGAATATCTCCTTTGATTTCCAATTTAAAATCGAGGAAAATACCTTTACCTTAATCTATTCCATGCAAAGAAAAAAAAAATTCTTAAAACTACCCACACTTCACACCGAATAAGGACTAGGCATCAAATGCATGATTGAAGCTTACTCTTCAATATCTTTTACTAGGCACTTACTGAAAAATAAAATTCTATCTATCTTTTCGAATAATAAGACAAACGATCCCTCCTTTAAAATATAGATGGCGTCATAAAAGAGTATCAAATACTTTTTAGTATAACCTATAAGACCTTTATTCTCTATGAAAATGAGAATAACCGCCCAATTATAAAGAATGACCCACTTAAAACGTGAGATAAATATCGAATACGAGTAGTGACGATATTTTTCATAAAACTATGATAGGTACCTAGATGACTCGAATTTGTATCTTTCACGTGTCATTTCATTTAATAGCCCTTTATATCAACTATTCTCTCCAACCGCTGGCGATTTAGGTATCAAACACTTTACTAAGTGCCTACTTAGTCACAGTGTTTTATAGACGCTTCGACTAGGTGGTCGGTCGGTAGTTAAGAAAGGATTACCGCTATAAAATCGCTCGCCAAAAAACCGAAATAAAAGTGCCACCATCAAAACGAAAGCCGAGTTTTACAATGCGACCGTGGACACTGTTCTCATTGTTAACCCTTTAGAGCCGTACCCTTTTCCCTCGGGTGCCGAAAGCTGCTATTCCACTCAGTCTTTTTTCCAATTCAATCTACTTTGCATTGTCCTCGACACTCGCATGAGGCATTACACCTAGCCCCCCCTCCCCCTTGCACTTGCTTCCAAGCACTTCTCTTTCCAATGGATTTTATTTACGCAAGAGAAAGCAAACTCTAATACATACTTATACCGCTGAAAACAATAAGGCGCGTCGCAACGAGATATAAAAGCTTTGAGTTAGTCTCGCGTTCCTTTTAGTAGGATTCCTTTGAAATGAATCGAATAATTTGCAGAGTTTATGCCTATAACGGCTTTTTGTGTATGCGAATGGTTTGTTAAGGGTGTGTAAATAATGATCAACGTTTCCGGACAGTGTAAGCATTTGTTGTTCCGATAACGAGGTCTCAAGTTACGAGGATCCGTTTGTATGCATGTTAACGACTTGAATATTCCTTTATTCGATACTATAAGGAATCTCGGAAAACCACATTGTCTTAAAAGGCTCAGGAGCTTAAACACGAATAGTATTATGCTGCTATTATGTTATGCTGTTTTCGCGTTAAGCTTGATACAGAAAAACGAAACAAGGTTGAAGTAATACTGTTTTAGGAAATTATGAAAATGCCCCGGGAATGTACTAAGACAATCATAAACCTTATTATTATTTTTGTCAAAATTACTTATGAAGGTTGATCTGCAATTTTTGTTGGTTGTGGTTAAATAAATTATTTAATTGAAATATTTTTTATTAAAGTCGGTTCGACCCTCCATTTACCAAGAACTTAGAAGTTCCTTTTAAAAATCTGTGTCAAATTCCTACAGCTTTTTCTGGTCGAATTTATTACAGCGCTATTAGCATAGTTAAAATGTAAATCTTTATGGTCCTTAAATTGTTTACAAAATCGTCCTTCGACGTTAATTTCGGTGCGATCCTTTCCGTAACTTAAATCGACTTGGTCGAACAAGTTTGTATCCGACTCATGAGCCGGGCCTGTGTAGCGACGACCAAAAAAGTACAAGCGAATCTCAGCTGAATTTTTATGAACTTTTTTGTTTGCCTTTTAAAGAAAAATGTAAAGTTACTACTCCGCGGGCGGTGGGTCCTGAAAGGGCGTTGCAACTTCAAGAAAACTGCGAATGAAATTCCTTTTGAAACTGCATATTTCGAATTTTCTTTTGAGCGATGCTATGGCGTCAGGCGACTATTTTTCATTTCGTAATTAAATTTAAACCTTTACTTATGTTCTCTAGCCTTGTCCAAGTAACAAGTCTTCGTCAAATTAGCTATAGATACTTTAAAATAATTTTATGAGCTCTTTCCTAGTTTTAACAGTAGCCATGTTGGTAAATGTGATAATACAAATAACTTTTTCATGAGTTAAAAATTGAAATTCTTCTTTTGGTATTTTTCAAAAAAAGTAGCGCTCTATCGCGATGATAATGTACGGAGCAGTATATATTTGTATTCAATAGTTTGTTTGTTAAACAGGATTTGTTTGTTGCCCTGAAATCAAACAAGTTGTATGAGCACAACTGGTCCTTAAACATGTCTTCACTCATGTTAATCTTTATGTGTTAAGCGATGCTTTATGAAAAAGATAATAATTGTTTAATCGACGACGAAGAATTTCTACTGTTCCTAATAATTGATTTAATAAAATTATGTTCTAAGTGGCATTTTAATATGAATTAAATTCCACTTAGGATTAGTTAATACAAATCTTTGAAACTCAATTTCAATTATCACCAGCAAGGATAGAAAACAAACCAACAATCCCTTGTTTGCTTTTGATGAGCGCTCTCAATTTACTGATAAATAAGATTTATTTACGAATAACAGGTCTGTTGTAACAGTCTCCTTTCACAAAAGTCGTTATCTTGTCAGTGCACACATAACGGTATTGTTTATCCCATAGCGAATGCAAACAATCGACTAATAATTTCACTCCGCAAACTGCTTCTGTACCAAATGGAAATTTCGCGTAACGCCACTATTGGTTCTAATGTAAATGTGTTGTACAATGATGGCAATCCATAGCCCGGGAGCTGGTGATCATTTTGTGTAAGTTGTGTAGGATTATTAGTTACACTTTTTAGGAGCTCATCAGCCAGAAGTGAATAACTTTTACCATGACGTGTTGTTTTTTTTTCTGTATGAGTTGTACTTAAAATCAACACTGTTTAAGTAGGTACCGTTTTAGGCTCTCAGTAAGGCTGCTGACGTTTTGTTACATTTGTTTAGGATCTGCGTTTAAATACCATAAATCCGAAGTATGTCATGATATTTTAAAACTAAAATTAATATAAAACATTCTGTATATCTTTTTGTTTCATCAAAAAAATTGCAGGTTGAACCTTTTTTAAAATAAATTCCGAGCCTAACCATGCCATCAAATGGTCTGCTCGTTTATTTTCTTTTTATGGACTGGAATATTTTCACACACCTACTGGCATTTTCAGCACGCACCTCTCTCAAAATAACCTCCAGCTCTAGGGCTAACACCAATACGCAAATTCCACTGGTTATTTGTACTGCGTTTGTTTGATATCGATTTACGTTTAAATAAACTTTGCGAGTGCTCGATAATGACAACTTTGTTATCGAGTTCAATTTTTATGGCCATTTAGCAACGTTTTCGCTGGATGGTTCAGCAGTTTTGAATAAATCGAACCAAAACCAATACCATGATAATGTTGATCATGTTTGTTTGCGTATCTATAGATAACTATTTTAAACTATCACAATTATTTTAACAGTTTAAATAATACAACGAACCCTTCGCAAAGCTAACAAACACTTGTATATTTCTGTACCGCACAATTCCATCGCCAACGAAATATGGAAAGCTTCATTCAAACTTACTCTCAATCCAATATACCTCTCTTGAGAAAAAATGTCTTTCCTATGTTTGATAAATACATAAAATATACATAGAAACGAGTAACTAATAAGAGACACGTGCGATTCGATGCCGAAATCTTGATAGATACACATATAACTTACAAAGTAACTGAAAGTACAATGCGAAAACTTGAGAAGAGAGTCGTGTTTCCGCGTGAGTAAATTCCGCCGTGACCAAAATTTGTATGAGCAAAACTTTATCGTTAAAACAAGTTGGGCCCGCAACGCTTTCCCACGTTCCAAATGTTTTTACGTGCTTGACTCGAGATCTTAAACATTGTCAAACGAGAAAACAGCAACTTTTGCGCGGTAACTACGTATTTCGTTTTACGAATCTGTCTGGGAGGAGTATTCTGGGACGTTTTAACGTCTTAGGGTTGTACGTAAGTTATTCAGATCGTAGCAGTTAACAATTCTAGACAAAAAGAGTTGTCAGTGTTCCTTTCCATGAAACAATATTTAAATAGAGCTTGACTATAAAAAAAACACCGACTCTGGCCGCCGTCGGTCAAAACTAAGTCACTGATAATTTCAAATTAAAAACATATATATTACCGCCTAAATTGTACGTACATCTTTCTGCAAACAACAACGTAACTTCTTTGTTTGGCCTGTAAAAAGGCTATCTATTTAACAAATGTTTTATTTGAAAGGTATTATACCTTTCAATTATTCTAACTTTGTAATAACAATTTCCCATGACCTTATGTTATGAAAAGTTAAAGAACTGAAGAATGTGAATAAAACCGCGGGATTATCGTATAACGTAACCCTGACCCAGTCAACTGTGCCCCGTGCTACGCCAGGAAAAATACAGCAAAGGAAATCTGTAAACGAAATGGCAGAACGTTAAACAATATCGTCGAGGGCCGAAATAATCCTTAATTCGCTCGCAGGCAATAGTTTATCTACCCGAGTAGGGCAGCCATTGCGAGGGGATTACCAATTTTATAAGTTAGGTATCCTTGCGAATGTCACCGCAGTAACCATAACATTTTAGTGGCCGTTTGCCCCTCTTTGGAACACTAGTATTTTTAATAAAAAACGCAATATAGTTTTTCACGGGCACAAAACTACGAGTGCCTCTTGACCTAGGAATTTGTAATTTTAAGCTTCGAAACATATTATTATTGCTCGCCTTTTGAGACGCACTTGTTCTGTTAGCGTTCACTTACGTGAGTGTAAAAATATTGAATAAAATAAGTTCTAACAGTACAGGGTGACTGGTTAGATCGAGAAATCGCTTAACCAGGATGTTCTACCCTTTTAAATAAATAACTTTCACAGCAACAGCAAAAATCGGAGGAAAAATATATTTTTACACAAAATTGTTATCTATCTGGATAATGTAAGGAAAATATGTTTTTTTTTTTTGCTATTCAAACATTGGCGCCTCTAAAGTACAATATAATTTATATTTTGAACTGAACAACATGTTATAGCGATATCCTGAACAAGAATACTTACCTTTCACTCGGTATTCAATAATTAGCCTGCATTAGTTCATTTGATTAGAATCAGTCCACAAGTGTAAGTATGCCAAAGAGGGCTAAAGAACACGATCTCCCGCTTTTTTCTCTCGAATCGATCTCGAATTTGTCGAGTATAATTAGTAAAAAACAGTACCCACACCCTTATTGTTAGATGTAGTAAAACATAAACTGCTCCATAATAATGATAGTAAAAAAAAAGCTCACAATGGAACTTCTTCCATTATTAGACTGCAAACACATTTTTTTGAGTAGCATGTAACTTTAACGAACAATCTTTTGTGATTACTAACTATGTGTTATGAAGGGTTCATTACTTTAAAACAATTTAAACTTTTTTGAATTGCTTTAAGTTTATACTATAAGTTATAAAAAATCAATAACGAATTTTAAAACAATTTTAAACTTTTTTGAATTGCTATAAGTTATAAAAAATTCAATAACGAATTTCCTAAATTGCTAATTAACCAACAGTACACTGTTGTCTGGTACTACGTAAAACAAGAATATTAATTCCTTACCTAGAAACTATTAGGGCCTGTTTCACAATATACGGATAAGTTCTATATAAGTTCTGAATAAGTTTTTCTACTTAAATGAAGGATAAAAACTATTTTTGCGTTTCACCACCGTCAAATAGCTAGCGCTAGACGGTGGTGAAACGCAAAAATAGTTTGACACATTAATTCAAGCACTTTTATCCTCTACATATTTTTATCTGTTAAATTTATAGCTATTTGGCATTTTATTTGTACATTGTGAAACAGGCCCTATTGAGTTGTCTTTCGCATTATTTAAAAAAAAATGTTTTTCAAGCTTTTATGGCAATCTAAATATTGTTTATGCACGTCAAAGTGAAAACTGTTGTGCATTACGTGTAAATTTAAGTTGTTAATGCTGAACATTACACGATCTCTACCACCTCACAGTGTTGTCAAAATGGTGTCGATGTTGGACGATATGGCCTAGTGTTTGTTTTGGTATAATTAATCTAAAGCGCTAGCTACGCTGGAAGCGAAACGAAAAGAGGATAATTTCGTTTTGTAAATTTTGTCGCTCATGTCGCCATTACATCTTTTCAAACTTGATTTCATACTGCGAACTTCAGAGCTTAATACTAGGCCATCGTTGCAAACTTGTAAGTTCTCATTGGCGGCATGACTGAAGACAAACAAACTAATCTTTGTTTTATTTAGCTTCTGAAAATGACAGCAAGCTTAAAATATTAAACATTGTTTTCTATGTGCATATTTTTTTTAACTGACTTCAAAAAAAGAGGAGCAGGAATGTTTTTTTTTATGTTACGCGATTATACATATTGCTATACTCAATTACGGACCGATTTAATAAAATCGCTAAGAGCTTCTAGGCGATTAGTAGCTGAAATATGTATTACTGATGAAGAGTACTCGTTAATCTAGGCGTAGTAGGCTTGCTTGCTTACTAAATATATATAAAAATTCTAATCAATACTTCTTGCCAATGTATGTATAATAAAATATGTTTTCATTATAGTCGATTCGACATAAAATATCACGTTACTTGTTGAACTAAATTCAAAATATAAGCATAAATATTATAGACGCCGCAGATACATGAGCTCCATTGCCTAAGCTATGTGCACAAGCATTTGACTAGTATAATGGGTCAATATTCTTGGGGCAAGGTCCAGGAAGCTGAAACGAGTCGGATGTCACTATGAATTGCTCTATCGATAAAATATGTCAATAGACATCACTATTGCGAGGCTTTGCGAAGCGCTGCGGAGGGTTGCGAGCGTCCAAATTACAGCAATAACGGTAATAGCAATTTGCCGGGGAAACTACAGGCTGTCTTCATTCTCCATTCTAATGTTGATATAGTACGATGCTTTTCTCTTGAACCTATTATTTTTGTTGTAATAGACATGAATACTGTCGTGTATATGATGATGAATATCGTTTTGTGATTTAGAAACATTTTCTATGATTTAGATGTACTTGCAAATACTTTATGATGCAAAATAATGACCTGGTCACGCAAAAGGTACCAATGAGCAATTATAATTTACCGTCATAAACACTTACCTAAACAGGAGGCCTACTATGGAAATGGTTCGTTCGTTCGGACGTATTATCCGATTAAATTAAAATATCCATTCACCTGTAGCAAAGTTTTGATAATGTCTATACAATCCTATTTTTTACACTGCTAGATTTAGTTAGTCTAAAAGATTATTTTGGCAAAGGATTTACAGAAATGACAATGACAGGTTATTTTAATTGGTTAGGTTTATACATCGGACCGAACGATACATTTTCGTAGTAGGCCTTCTGATTCGGGAAGGGGGGGAGAAAACAAATGAGAACGAACGACCGTCTGGTTTAGTGGTTTGCGCTCCGGACTATAAAGCCAGGCGGTTGCGGATTCATACCGCAAGGCGCAAATATTGTGAGATAAACACGAGAATTGTACTTAAATCTTGGATGTTTATATAATGTATTTAAGTAGGTTTACGTTTATCCATTACCTAGTTACTATAGTAGAAGTTTTCTTAGTTAAGGACCAGGTGAACGGTATGATTGCAGGATGATGAAGATGAAGGATTTCAAGATTAATTTGATTTATATTGCACAGTATAAAAAAACAATTTTCAAAAATAAAACATGAAAATCGTTCGGTATCTGTAAATAAAATATCATCCAGTACACTAACATTAACAAATTATTACAATAGCCTTTTAAAAATACCAACAGATTTTGCTAACAAATCTGTCGACTATACATTCAGAGAAATCTGCGCGCTTCATTTACCTAATAAATGCAAATCAGAGATAACGACTCGGTATTACTCAAGTAAAGACTCCAGTAAAGAGAGAATCGGGTAGATAACAAGCTCAAAGTTTTTCTTCGAGTGTATAATGGTTATTCACATTATGCAGGGCCATTTTCACGTCGAGCCAGACCTTTAAGGGGCAGCTATAAATATTTTTAAAAGGTATGAAGTTAAGGGGAGGTTTTGTTCAGAGATTGGCTTCAAAATGGTCAAAAATTATTAGAATGATGTTGAAGACAGCAATGTGAAATAAAACGGTCAAGTGAAGCTTATAAAAAGTAATAACGTATTTTTTTTTAATTTCACGTCAATTTAAACAATGCGATTATACTACTCTGTCAAGAAAGTACCGGGAAAAGATTTATAATACACAAAATGTTAGTTATTCATCCAAATTTATTTTATCACCATTAAAGTATGCTCCTTCAGAAGCGATACACTTACGCCAACGAATAATCGCCATTCTGAAGCTTGTTGAATAGTTTGCATGTCAAACTCATAAACTCACGTCTCGTCACCAGTAACATTGCGTTTCATGAATGTTGGGTCGGAATTGACTCATTCTAGCATGTCCTCAGCGACTCTTTTGCGATTGAGTTTTTGGAGAAAATTCAGTCTTTTGGGACTAGCCTAGCGGCAACGTGTTTCATACCCAATTGATTATTTAAAATGGTACGAATCGACTCGTGTGACATAGAAAGTTCGATGGCTAGCTCTCTCAAACTTGAATAAGGATTTTCAGTCTACTATTTCCTTCACTTTTGCCATGTTATCTTCAGTAGCAGACGTTGATGGTCTACCAGAGCGAGGCAAATGTTCCATCACATCTCGACCGCTTTTAAACGCTTTGTATCACTCATAAACACGTGTTTTTCGTCACGTCAAGTCGATTCACCTTAAGCCTTTTGTAACATTTTCAGAGATTCCGAACACGAAATCCCATTGGCGATGCAAAATTTAAGACAAACTCTTTGTTCGATGTTATTGTCCATCATGAAATTCGCAATACACACTAGGTATGGTATTACTAAAAACAATACTGTATTTAATCTAATTATCAGATGTAACTCAAACTCTGCGCCAAAATGGGAAACAGTTGTGCCAATCTAACAACAACAAAAAAAGTATAATATTGAATTTGGAACCATAAACAAATCAGCAATTCCCGAAACTTTTTTACAGAATGTATGTCTTGATTAATTTGTTGGCTCCTTGTCCTAAGCAGTGACAGTTGAAACCGCGTCTATTGAATATCATTTCTATTGTGTAACGGTTTTTCAAGGTTCAGAATTAAACGTTACTTTTTGCTCGTTATTGCTCGTTTTGCTGTTATGTATGACACTCATCATCGTGTCATAATTCATATCTCACTGGGTTAAAACCCCCATCTCTTTGGTGCTTTGGCTTAACTAAAGTTATGTTACGGTAGTATACGATAGCAAAGTTTTTCAGTAACCATTGACGTAATAGTGCCATTAAAAACTCAATGAAACGGGAATTACGCGATAATAATTTAGGTACAAAATGTTACCTCTCTTGCCTGACGTTTTGACGTTGACGTTGAGTGCTGTTGTTGGCCTATGTATCTCCTTGGCTGCTGCGCTTTGGTTACAAAAAGTAGTGTCGCTGTTGTGAGCGGATGGATGAGCATTCCAACTATATTTACTGACATTTATCACAAGCATCTCCGTGCTTCGGAAGGTATGTTAATAAAGTAAGTCCCAGCTTATGATGCTCGACACTAGTCTTTAAGCCTAGCCAGAGGACTTAAGGCAGCTAAAATACATAAATACATAAATACATCTATTTTTTTTAGTTAATGTCCATATATTAACAGACCTGCACTGCACAGGCCCCGGGTGGTACAGTATGGCCCAAACCACCTCATACCTAGTTAAGTTGAGGTGAGGCCTCTGCCCTGCAGTTAGATGATATAAGCAGACTTTACTTTTACTTAAACAATGATATATACTTCAGTTGGTTAGATGTAAATGATAAATATCCATTAACTTAACTTTAACTTTTCTGTACAAACATACTCTGGGGAGATTTGTTGTACATCTTTCGTGTTCCACTTTAGTTTACCTTTTAATATACACTTCGTTGATTGAAGAGATAAAGTAAGTTCAAAACTTGTAGCAGGCATTTTTTACTTTATGCAAAAAAATGCAAAAAAACTTGAAATAGAAGTAGAATTTAACTTATATAAAATTTAATAAACTCATTGTTGAAGGTTGTTTGGAAGAGATCGCTCATAGCGATAATACCGCCTAAATTGTACATCTTTCTGTAAACATCAATTGTAACTTCATTGTTTGGTGTGAAATAAAGAGTATCTATCTATCTATAGTTTTATTTTTTAATGTGAAAATTGTCCAACGGCGTTTTCTATTGCGGCCGGCAGTAAAATATCACTATTTATTAAAGACAGCTCAGGCGCTTCGAAACGAGTGAGTGGAAACGTACTATCGATACTTTTTAATAATATCGTTATATCCTTTTATTATTTACGAGTTATTTTATTAAAAATTTACGACCTCCGATGCCGAGAGGTGAGTGCGCCGGACTTTAAATGGTGCCGCTATCTCTGAGGTTCCGGGTTCGATCCCCGGTCGGGTCAATGTAGAAACACGAACTTTTCTGTATTGTCTCGGGTCTGAGTGTTGTGGTGCCGTCATTGTTTCTGATTTCTATAACACAAGTGCTTCAGCTACTTACCTTAGGATCAGAGCAATGTATGTGATGTTGTCCAATATTTATTTTTATTTATTAAATTGCACATTCACACAA